>OZ020510.1:57783095-60183095 GCA_963971375.1 Platycheirus rosarum | reverse complement strand
ATACGGCTTTCCAGAAAATTATTTTATATTTTACGGTGGAATATACCTCGTCCTTCATATCAAAGTCGATGCTTGCTTTTTGGGCTTGAAACTCTTGAAATACGACGACAATACTTTGATATAATGTTTGTGAGAGATATTATAGCTTATAAAATAAATTGTCCGCATTTACTGAGTATGGTAGGATTAAACTGCCCGTCGTATGCTTTTAGAGCCTTTGATACATTTCGTGTACCATATCACAGAGTAAATTATGGATTGAATGAGCCTATCACGCGCTGCTTAAGACAGGCAAATGCAGTTTCAAATAATGAATCCATTGATTTTTTTCAAATTTTGCAAAAGAGATGTTTTTAAAACTCATTTGTTATCCGTTTTGAGCTCTGGAACTTAGATACAAAATTGTAGTTCTTATTTTATTTTAATAATTTTATTAGATTTTAAGTTTTGTTAAGTAGTCTGTAAGAGCATTGTATTCTAATTGATGAATAAATAAATGAATATAATAAATCGCTCGAGAATTGACACTCGAAGCTTACGACATCTTTGCTTAGAAGGATTAGTGTCATCCTACGTCACTAGTGCACAAAATCTGGTTTTTACATTTAATCAAATTCTCACCTGGGAAGATAATATTGTTAAAACAGTTTCCAACATCTAAGGATCCCTTTAGGCTTTGTATCAAATTGGAAACTATCTTCCCTTTAGGACGAAAGGTAATGCTGGTTAAATCCTTTTTGTTGCCAATTATTTTGTATGCCTACTGTTTTTTGTGACGTAGATAGCAAGTCCTTAAGCTGAAGGAAGCTATCAATAGTACAGTAGGGCTCGTTTTAAACCTTGGTCCAAAAAAACACATTTATGGCTATGTTAAGGATTTAATCGGAATGGAACTACAAAAATATTTCGAATTTAAAACACTAACCTTTCTGTTCACTCTAAAAGAAAACAAAGTACCTGAATATCTTTTTCAAATAATTCAATTTTAATATTCTACCAGTGGAAGTAGATTTTTTGTCCCACCTTTTTCGAACGTCACTGGTTACTCAAAAAACAGTTCTTTGTATAGGTACCCCATAAATAAGACTTTGGAATTCCCATCCGGTGTATATCAAAAGTCTTCAATCACGACAGAATTTCAGGAAAACTTAAACAACATTAATGTACATACATAAGCGCTGGTAAGCACAATTGAATTTTGTTAAAATAATATTTGTCATTATAAACAATGTTTCAAGTAAATTATAAATAAATAATTAGAATGTTAAAAAAACTTAACAAACCTTCATTCTCTTGTTTCCCAAATAAAAGATAATATTGTTTCTACATGCAGACGTAAACAAGATTCATGTAAAATAATAAAAAAAATTCAAAGTATTGGGTAGTTTCCAGGATCGCGGTAGCGTGAACATTTGATCGATTGTTAACTTTCCTGGTCTGAAACAACACTGATAGGGGCCAATAAGGCTGCTGACGAATGGTTTCAGGCGTTCACATAGTAAGGCAGAAAGGATCTTGTAGGCGATATTTAGGAGACTTATTCCTCTATAGTTGGCGCAGATTAAGGGGTCTCCTTTCTTGTGGATCGAGCAAACAATGCTGAGGCTCCATTCCATGAAATTAGAACCGTCTGTGACTCTACTACGAGATTTCCATTCCTATCTCTACAGGCTCTATTGGTAAAACATCCGCACGTTGTTCCTGGAATAGCATCTCTCAATATCTTCGATCGCGCGATTCTCATGATCTCTTTTTCTTTTGGAGAAGCCGGTTTTCTTCCCCTCTTTTCTGCTCGTAGAGCTCGCGAGCAGCTCTCGTCTTTCTTTGCAGCGCCGCTTTAAATGCATCTTGTTTGGCTGCATGGGCCCATGATAGCACATCAGTTGCGGCATCTCTGATGGCTTGTTGGCAGTGTTGCCACTGGTCTTCGGCCCTTGATGATGGCAGTACTGGATTTCTTGAGAGGTTACGGGATATTCGATCGGCATAGGTGCTGGCGGTTTCTTGCGATTGCTTTCCGACGTCATACTTCCTCACACTTCCTTGGCTGCAACAAGATAGTGATCCGTATCGATGTTAGCTGCTCGGAAGGTTCGAACATCCAAAATACTGGAGGCGTGTCTTGCATCGATTGCAACGTGATCGATCTCGTTGACGGTTTTTGATCTGGGTGCCGCCAAGACCCTTTGTGTATATCGAGATGAGGAAACCATGTGCTTGCAATGGTGACGTTATGTGCCGCTGAAAATCAATTAGCCTAAGTCAATTAGCCTAAGTCCGTTTTCAGACGTTGTGTCATGTAGGCTATGTTTTCCGACAATCCTACCAAAGATTTCCTTTTTACCTATTTTGGCGATAAAATCGCCTAGTACGATCTTAACGTCGTATTTAGGACATTGCTCAAAGGTTTTTTGATGGGGATTGTCACAAGTCGCTCACTTACGTGTCGAAATCCCAAGACTTCTTGCCTAAGTTTACCGCCTATGACGAATCCATACCCAAATAAACGCTGTGGCTTCTTTCACAATCACCGTAGTACGCGTCACAGTTTTTCATCCTCCTTTTGCCTGGTTCGTCCCATCGCGCTTCCTTAAAGGCAGTAATTCCTGCTCTGTAGCAATTTAGGGCCTAACATTAGAGTTCTAACATTCCACGTGCAGATGCGAAGGTCGTTGTCCTTTATTCATTTTTCCGGGTCGTCCTTTCCCGAGGCTATTTATCGCTTCTTTTTATTTTTCCATGGCGGGGTTTTTAACCCCATGAACAACCCCCAAATTGCAGGGCCAGTCCCTTTGTTGGATTCCTTGTAAAAAGGGAACCGGAGAGTCCAGAGTCAGTAACCCGCTTCGGGGATATGAGCGCTGCCGTTGGCCCATTAAGGGCTCATCCGCCACCATCTCTTTTTCAATGCCCTGACTTCCATTGAATTGTCCAAATGACCATATCTCCAAATACGTCGAAGTAGCTCATTAGGGCATCTGCATCGTTGACTGTTGATGCAATTAATTGGGCTCATCCGACGTACGTACATCTTTCTGAGGGGCTCGTGCAAAACTTCTGCGAATTGATCAGAACAGTCATTAAAGCACAGCATTATAGTGTTGCTATTTTTTCTGTGTTCAACACCCGCGCTTATAAGTTTAGCAGGAATGTCCGGATGGACAGACCAGTACCCGGTGGTTACCGCAGGGAGGTAAAATTAGCACAATTGATGCGTACGAGATAGTTACAATACTGTGCATCGCATGATTGATGCCGATCAGTGCCTACCCTATTCATACAACACCCAACCACCTATTCTGTATGCTGACCTTTAACACCTGCATTGTTTCAATGTGATATAATAGAGTTGCTGTGTTTCGTGCTTGTGAGGTACTCAAGTCTGGTTGGCGGCTTTAGTAAGAATGTAAGTGTCATCGAGCCAAATTCTAAATTCTAAAAATTAAATATGATTCTCTTAAAAATCAACTTGCTTTCAAATCACTTTGTTTAAAGTTATCAAGTAGTCATTTGCCTTTAAGTTTTCTTCTACATTAAATTTTAATTTTTTAGTTTTTCATTTACTGTTTGTTTGCAAAGAAAGTAACTGCTTTAAAATATTATTAATTTCAAGAACATTCTAGAAATTTGTGAGAAATAAACCAATGTAAGTTCCTTAAATTATTTAAAATGTTTGCTACAAAATATTTCTTTTTTAGATAAAATAAAATCGTTTTCAAAGGATAAAGGGTTTTTTGAATTGTTCGGCGATATTTATTTTTGGTGAAAGGATATCTACCAAGTTCTTGAAATAACATAATTTTATTTTATATTGCAAATTTGGTTTTTACGCAATTTTAATATAATTTTTATTCGAAATGAGTCGAGTCCGTAGCTGTAAAAACTCAGATTGTACAAAGAAGGACGACAATAAAATGGTTGCTTGTGAAGTTTGTCATTTCTGGTGGCATTATGGTTGTGCTGATTTCAATCCAGATGATTATGATAAAACTACTCCGTGGTTTTGTGGCAAGACTTTCTGCAAATCGGAAGCTCCTGTTTCTGAAGACGCAACTGGTTCTGTTCCGCTGGTTTCAGAAAAGGACGATGAGGTTGAAGACACTTTGGATGTTTTAATGGAAGCTGCTGCAGTAGCTCAAGGACTGGTTGCTGAAAAAAACAAGGAACTTGCAAATTTGAGGGCAGAGATGGAAGAGATGAAATTGCAAATGGTTAAACTTTCCCATCTTCCTGTTCAACCAGCATCTGAAGCACCTAATGCAAAGGTTTCGCCAGTTAATAATGCAAGGTTGGGTATCATCAGAAGAATTCAAGAAAATCATAATTTTCTGGTAAGTCCATCTCAATCTTCCAAGCCATCTAGATCTTTCTGCGAGAGTCAGACTCATGATGAAGTTGCTAAGGACACGCCATCTCAAATAGATATGGCAAGTCTACTTACCATTCTGAATCGCAACAATGTGCAGGAATTGCCAATATTTTCTGGAGAAAATTTACGGGAGTGGCCTTATTTTGAAGAAGTTTTCAATTCGACTACCATTGAAGGCAGATATAATGGAAAGGAGAATGTTGCTCGCCTCCGAAAAGCATTGAAAGGCGATGCGTATCAACACGTCAGTGATCGCCTCAGGTATTCCTCAGATGCCACGGCCATTATGAATTCTTTGAAAGCAGTTTTCGGACGATCTGACGTTCTTGTTCACGGGTTGACATCCGACCTTTTAAGTCTTCCATCTCTTAATTCCAAGAGTGACCCACTGTTACGTTTGTGGTCAGTTAAAGTAAGTGGATTTGTAGCCGATTTGAAGTCGATGAACAAAGAAGATGATCTCAACAATGGTTATGTCATGACAGATCTGGTTTGTAAGCTGGGTTCAGGCTTGTACCAGGAGTGGTGGAAAAGAAGATCTTCAATCCCTCAAGCTAATCTAAAGGATTTTGCAGATTTTCTTCTGGAAAAAGTCATTGAGTTGCCACCCGAGCTGCTTAAACCGCTAGAATCTTTTGATCACAAAAAGGTTAACCATCAAGGAAGTTCTTCATCTAAGTTTTCTCGTCGTGTATTGACTCATCAACCCGTTTCGATTTCTACAACAGCTAATGAGTGTAGTGTAGGCATGCTCAGCACCAATTGAATGATTGTGAAGAATTTAAGGCTTTGACTCCATCACAGAGACTGGTTTTTACAAAATCAAAATTAATTTGTTTTTCTTGTTTGGAACCTTCAAAACATGACTGGAGATTCTGTGCCAAAAAGCGAATTTGTGGAACTAATGGGTGTTCTGGTCATCATCATCCGTTGCTACATCAAGCTCCTCAAGATTCAGAACTGAATATCGCAGCTAGACCGTACGTGCCGATTCCTCAACTTCATGCTTCTCATATTGGCCCTAAACTTCCAGTACTTTTCAAAATAGTTCCCATTAGAGTTTTTGGATCGAACAACAAGTTTGTCGATACTTTTGCTTTCCTTGATGATGAATGCAATGGACGAAAGGTGTGTCAAGGCGAGAGCAATCAATAAAAACTACTCTGACGGTTTCTGGTGTTGGTAATCGGAAGCGCCACATGCTCAAGAATGTTTATACCGTCAAGGGATTGGAGTTGCCGTGTCAGACAATTGATGTCAATATTCTGAAGACTTCGTATCCCCATTTGCGTGGACTCCCACTTACGGATCTGGTAGATGCAAAGTCTAAGATTTTAGTGGGTCTTGATCATGCCAAATTTTTAATGGGTCGTGGCCAACGTCATGGAAAGGACGATGAACCTTTTGCAGTAAAAACTCTCCTTGGATGGATTGTTTATGGGAATTCGGCTCCATCTATAAATGTTTCGTCTGTCCATCCAGTGTCACAACCATCGATGCAGCTACTATTTCACGATGCTATAAAAGGTGAAGACATACTACACGAGCTAGTTAAACGTCATTTTTCGACAGAGGAGTTTGGTGTCATTGCACCGAAACACGATTTGGTGAGTAGAGAAAATGTGCGAGCTATTGAAATCATGGAAGGAACTCTAAAACTTGTTGATGATCAATATGAGATCGGGTTGTTGTGGGACTCAGATAACGTTACGCTTCCTGATAGCTACCCGATGGCCTTAAAAAGACTCGAAGGACTCGAGAGGTCGCTGAAGAAAAAGCCTTATCTGTTAGATTGGAAGAACAATCACATGAAGGAATTGTTGGCTAAAGGTTATGCGAGGGTTGCCACTGCCGAAGATCTGGAGACAAAATGGGCAAGAGTTTGGTATGCTCCAACATTTATTGTAGAGAATCCCAACAAGTCCCCACTAAAACCTCGTGACGTCGCTGATGTAGCTGCAAAAGTAAACGGAATCTCTTTAAACACACATTTGCTAAAAGGCCCGGACAACCTGGTCCCGCTTCATGCTGGTCTTTTCAAATTCAGAGAGCGTATGGTAGCCGTCAATGCAGATGTAAAAGAAATGTTTCATAGGATTCGAATCAAGAAAGAAGACCAGCAGTGCCAAAGGATTCTTTGGAGAGATGGGGATAGTTCACGAGAACCAACTGTATTCATAATGCAGGTTATGATGTTTGGGCCTAGATGTTCGCCTACTTGCTCCCAATTTGTGAAAAATCATCATGCTAATCTTTTTCGAGACAAGTTTCCTGAAGCGGTTGATGGTTTGACAAAACGAACTTATGTTGATGATTATTTCAACAGCCACGACACTATTGAGCAAGCTGTGTCTGTAACCCGAAATGCCATCGATATTTGTAAATCGATGAACTTTGATCTTATTGGAATTCAATCAAATAGTGCTGACTTTTTAATGCAGATGCCAGAGACACACATAAATCCTAAGCTCGTAAGCATTGATCCTGACGATTGCGACAGTTACGTTACTAAAGTACTGGGCATGTACTGGGTTCCAGCTGCTGATCATTTTGTTTACAAAATATCAAATGAAGGAGATCTCAACAAAATGTTATCTCCCGGTGCTGTCATTAGTAAGCGTGAAATTCTAAGGACTATAATGAGAATTTTCGATCCGCTTGGACTAATTTCGCATTATATAATTCGTGGGCGTGTTGTGCTTCAAGAAGTCTGGCGAGAAGGATCTAACTGGGATGAACCAGTTTCTAAGAGAGTAACGTCTCTGTGGGTAGAATTCATCAGTAACTTGAAAAGCATTGAAAGCATTAAAATACCTCGTCGTTACGCTTTTTGGAATCCTGACGTTTCAATAGTAAGTCTTATTGTTTTTGTTGACGCTTCGGAGAAAGCTTTTTCAGCGGTTAGTTACTTACGTTTTGAACAAAATAACGAAGTTCAAGTAACTCTAGCTATGGCAAAGGCAAAAGTTGCCCCTGTGAAGCAATTGTCAGTTCCACGCTTAGAACTTCAGGCTGCAGTTCTTGGCGTAAGACTAGCATCTACAGTGAAAAGTTCTCATTCGATTCAATTTGATAAAGTGGTATTCCTATCCGACTCAACCACAGTTCTCTCATGGATTAACTCAACAAGCTATAAGTTCCAGTCTTTTGTCGCAGTTCGAGTAGGGGAAATTTTGGACTCTACTTCTCCAAATCAGTGGCTTTACGTCAAAAGCTCTGACAACGTTGCTGACGATGGCACCAAGTGGAATGATCCGTCAATGGGAATTCAAGAAACTAGATGGTTCAAGGGTCCGGATTTTCTCAAAAAACCTGTTTCTCAATGGCCTGTTTCGTCCTGGAAAATTAAAGAACCAATGGTGAGTCACGTTGAACCAATTTCAAATTTCAATTTCCATGTTAGCCAGCCAGAAATGAAACCTTTCGACATTTACAATGAAATCAAAGCTAGATTTCGAGCAAAGTGGTCTTCTTCTGTGAGGGTAGTTGGATTTTTACTGCGATTTAAAGATATTTACAAGAAAAAACCTATCGAAAAAGAATGTTTTATAACTCCCATCGAGTATCGTCGTGCAGAAAATTGGCTCTTTCGTAAAATTCAACAAGATGCCTTTGCATCTGAAATATTTTCTCTGCAGGCGGGAAGAATAGTTAACAAATCAAGTACAATTTACAGTCTGTCTCCGTTTATTGATGAAGAAGGAACAATTCGCTTGAGCTCTAGATGTCAAAAGGCTACAACATCTTATGCTTCAAAAAATCCTGCTATTTTACCGAAAAGCCATCCTCTGATTGACATTTTGGTGCAACATCACCATGACAATAATAAACACATGGGGACATCTTCGGTTATATCAGATATTCGTGAGAGCGCATGGATCATAAGCATTCGAAGGGCGGTTCAAAGAGTAAGTACTAGATGTCATACGTGCAAACGAATCAAGGCAAAGCCCGTGATGCCTCTGATGGGTCAACTCCCTGAAGCTCGCCTGGCTTTCGATTCAAAACCATTTACGCATGTTGGTGTCGACTGTTTTGGGCCAATGTTGGTTAAGTGTGGTCGAAGTACGCCAAAACGATATGGAATGATTTTCACCTGCCTAACTTTCCGGGCAGTACAGATAGAACTCTTATCTGACATGAGCTTAGACCAGTGCACCATGGCTCTTCGGCGTTTTCTTATCAACAGAGTTTTTACACGATTTTTGTACAGTGACAACGGCCTTAATTTCATAGGTGCTAAAAACGTGTTGGATAAAGATATCAAGGAGATGGAAAATGAATTGAGTAGCCATGCTGCTAGATACGAGGGAATTCTCTGGCGATTTATTCCTGCATACTCACCTTGGATGGGTGGAGCTTGGGAACGACTCATCCACTCCATTAAGGTTAGTGTCGAGTTTACTCTTAAAGGAGTGATTCCACGTGAGGATGTACTTCGAAATGCTCTTATTGAAGCCCAAGGTCAAATAAATCGGCGGCCTTTAACACACATTCCAGTCAATCCAGAAGACCCAACACCACTCACTCCGAATTCAATGTTGTTTGGTGACGCAGACAAAGATGTCACGGCCCCTGGAGCATTTTCAGAAAGAGATGAGTTCAGCAAGTTGTACAGCCGCCGAGCTCAACATCTGATGGCAAGTATGACAAGACGCTGGTACACTGAATATTTACCTGAGATAACGAGGCGTTCAAAATGGCATAAACCCTCAAAACCAATTGAAATCGGAAACATTGTTATAGTGGTGGAACCTAATGAGATCCGGTCAGCTTGGCGGATGGGTCAGGTTATTAAAATTTACCCAGGCTCTGATGGAATCGTGCGAACTGCTGATGTCCGCCTTTCTAACGGCACAACCAAGATGAAGAGGTCGGTTGGTAGGCTCGCTGTTCTGGATTTAGTGTCTTCGACTTGAGTTTCAGACGGCCCCGGGAGTGTCATCGAGCCAAATTCTAAATTCTAAAAATTAAATATGATTCTCTTAAAAATCAACTTGCTTTCAAATCACTTTGTTTAAAGTTATCAAGTAGTCATTTGCCTTTAAGTTTTCTTCTACATTAAATTTTAATTTTTTAGTTTTTCATTTACTGTTTGTTTGCAAAGAAAGTAACTGCTTTAAAATATTATTAATTTCAAGAACATTCTAGAAATTTGTGAGAAATAAACCAATGTAAGTTCCTTAAATTATTTAAAATGTTTGCTACAAAATATTTCTTTTTTAGATAAAATAAAATCGTTTTCAAAGGATAAAGGGTTTTTTGAATTGTTCGGCGATATTTATTTTTGGTGAAAGGATATCTACCAAGTTCTTGAAATAACAGTAAGTAATATAAGAACGATTAATATTACATTACATTTTTCCTCTACTTTCGTAGATAAATCTACGAAGAAGGGACACTTACGAGCACTGGCTACTGAGGCCATCGGCTCACACAATACATAGTCCGGTCAAATTAGTCATAAAACTAATGGCCACATTACAAACATTGTGACAGAGCTAAATTGTGTTGGAGACCATGAGTACACCATTAGAAATAAAGTGTCAAAAGTCCCAGTCGATCCCATGTGTGCTAAAAAAGTTATTCGGGATCTTAGGCCACAATTTTTTGAAAGCTGAGACAAAAATGAAGACAATGCAATTATCTTTTAACAATTTAATAATTGTTCATTAATCATTAATATATTAGGGGCGAAATTGATGCTCCTTATTTATTAGCCTCTAGCCTGTATTGGGTTAAATTACGATGCAGGATCTTACCACCTGCGCGGACTTGAGCTCCTGCATGTTGACATTCATTGAACAAATTATGGCATACATGAAGCTTTAAAATATGAGCAGACTTTTTAATCTTAACACTTCACAAATGAATGAAAATGTGGGATTAAAATCCTTACAAACCAAGTGAGTGCTCCAACTATCGTGATTGTTTTGTTTAATGTTTTCTTTTATGTACATATGCATGTATATGACTGGCATGATTACATTTTAGTTAGTTTTTGTATTTTGTGCAGGTTAGGCTATCATTATTTTATTTTATTTTATTTTATTTTATTTTAATTTAACTAACAACTAACACATGCACTTATTATGAGCCTCTGATTGTAGAATTAAGCTTGCTCTAAGCTTACTACAAGAAAGAATCTAAAGTGTAAAAAAATGTCCTCACACTTTATTACCTAAGATTCACCATTTGTAAGAAAAAGCGATTCTAAAATTTACTGAAGTATGAGGTAGTGCACTATAGGCACTGTTTTACGCAGTACGCCGCTACTTCACTATATATAGTCCAGTAAATAAACACGTTTTTCCAGGGCCCGATCTAGCTTTTGGCCGCTCCGGGCTCCTATGTGCTAATCCTTCTTTTTGACAAAGATTTTATTTTAATGTTTTTTTTTTTAGTTGCATTTTCTTTAGAATCGTTGTGGTTTGAAGCTTAAAAGAACATGCGTCACGACAAAGGGATAAACACATAAATATATAGGATTGTTAGCTTTTGCAGTTTTTTTTAGTGTATTATCTTTCCACTTGTTGTTTACTGTTTATAATGTAATTTGATAATAGAAAGATATAAAGGACTTTTTCAGTTTAATTTTCATTTTGGTATGGAAAAAATTGAACAACTGGCATAAAGATTCGTGGGAATCAGCAGTAGGTCCCAATAACAATAATTTCCTTTTTGAAATCAAAATAATTAAAATAGCTTAATTGTGTTTGATGGATAGATAAACGTATGGTGTGGGTAGGTATTAATGGAATATATTAAGGATGTACCTATAATAAGGATGGAAGGAAGGTAGGTACTAAAATTAAGATACACATTCCAACTACTGTAAAGCGAGTGGGTATAGAGACAATATTAAAAGTTAGCACAGTGGTTTTGTTTATTTATAGGCAGTTAGTTGTTTTTGTGTGTTTATCATAGGCTTCCTTATTTATTCTGTGTGCTTTTATGATGATGAAATGCTTTAAAATACGTAGGTATATATGTAGGTTGTCACCTTCTTTTATTTGACTAATGGCTAGGGCTTAGCCGAGCAATATGAAATAAAATTTTGGGGAAAATATTAAACAAATGAATTTTTTATGAAATCAAAAACACTATTCATAACGTTTTTTGGAAAAATGTATGAAAAAAATTTTTTGGAATCATTGCCATCTTATTTCTTTTGCTGTTTTCTATTTTATGAACTTTTCATTTCAAAATCGTTCGACCAATTTTTTCAAAAAAAAATGTTTTTTTTTTGAAAAACTTTTCGAAAATATATTTTAAATTTTTTTGAGTACATTAATTTAAAGAAATCTATAGTTTATACTAGGAGAAAAATTAAAAAAAAATATAGATCCATTTTCAAAATATTCAAAAAACAAAATAATTTTTTTAGAAAATTATTAAAAATTAAAAAACAAATGTTTTTGAAAATTTTAAAAAACAATATTTTTTAAATCATAAAACACTATATATTTTGAAAATTTCATCAAAATCCGTCAATTAGTTAAAGAGAAAGTGTGATTTTAAAAAAACCGGTCATATGGGAGGTACCGTTATAAAACTTTTTCTGAAAAATTCATTAAAACTAAAAAGATAGCTTTTGCATAGAAAACACCATTCAGAAAGTTTTATCAAAATCGTAGAAGCCGTTTCCGAGAAAAATAAGTTTTTCATTAAAAGTTATATGTCAGGTACCGTTAGTTTTGGAGCTAGAATGCCAATTCGAAAAATAGTCGGCTAGAGTACTCTAAAAATACTATATACCAAGTTTGAATCAAATCGGCTCAACCGTTTAGGCTGTAGGAATCTAAAAGAACAGACAGATAGACAGACAGACAGACCGCGCCCATTTTTGCCCCTTTGGGCAATTGCCCAGGTTGCCCCCCTAGATCTAGCCCTGGGTTTTACCCTAGAAAAGGTCGGGAAGTTGTGAATTTTTGATATGATGTTTGGGGTGCCTAATAAATACCAAAATAATATTCCACAACGACCTATCCTCCACTTCCTTAATAATCAGGTAAAAATTACTGAAAATCGGCACTTTTTTCACTCTTTGGCTTATAACTCCTTTCTGATGCATTATAACGCAACATAACTCAATATGACAACTTGTATAGTAAAAAAAAAGTTTGGTGTACCTACCCATAAAGTTTTTATACAACCAAAAGCAACAGAGCTATGAAGCAGCCAAAAACGGCCAAATTTGGATACTTTTGTCCTCATAATCAATCTTGCTGGAATTTCAATTACATACACAGTGAACCAAATTTGGTAGTGATATTGATACAAATGTAGGTTGAATTGAAGAAAGGGTGATCAATATACGGTCAGCAAAAACTATGTGTTAATTAGATGATTAAATCGTTAATTAACACTCTTATTTGTTCTCGTATCGCATGGTCAAACTTTAAATCTTAAATTGATTCTTTGTGCCAAGCTTATAATGTCAAATGAATGCTTTATTTGCGAAGGCATCTCGACCGAAAAAGAATATGTGTCGTGTGTTCTGTCTTGATTTTTCACATTAAGTGCATAAAGCTAAACGATGATGTGTTTGAACTTATAAATAAAATTGATAACGTTTGCTGGAGGTGTGATATGTGCATACATTGTAGTTCCACAAGTTGTGATGCTAAATTCCATATACTAACCAAAAAGCTTGATAATTTATGCAATGAGTATATGTCGTTTCCGTGATTCACTTGAAGCAAGCAAAACTAAAAAAATCTGTGAACACTCGCTCAAAAGCATAATTAAATATAAATAAATACCCCAGTAAACCAAATAAATCCAACAAATCATAGTTTTTCATCGCATGCTTTACCTCGCAAATTAGCTTACCCATTACTTTAACCCCAATACCTCCCCGCAATAATAATTCCAAACTAGTTATGTCAACAAACAAAAAACCTTCTGCAAATTCAGTCACCACCACAGCAGATAAGAAATTAAAAAAAGGCAATTCGAACAACAATGTGTCGCTTTGCCCTGACGATGCTAAAAGTGAGTGCAATAATGCAACTCTTGTTGCACATGCAAATGACGAATCTCACTCACTTGTTTGTGCTGTTGCAAGACCTGCTACCAGTGTTGCTGACTCAAATATTGCAAAAAGTGTTGCCACTGTAAATTATGGCGATGGTACTGATAGTAGTGTGGTGTTGATTTCAGATGATGTTGTTAACGATGTCGTAGATGATGATGTTGCTGGTGTTGGTGTTGTTCCTGATAGTGTGGTTGCTTCCGATCCTATTGTTATTGCTGATGAAAATGTCAACACTGTTGTTGCTTATATTCCAGTTGTTGCTCATGCTGATTTTTATGCTAATGTTCCTGTTGCTGCTAACGATGCTGATTTTCCTGCTAATAATGTGGGCCTTGCTGAAGAAGTTAGATCTAAAACTACCAGAGTTTCTAGTGAAATTTTGCAAAGTGATGTTGTCCGTAAGCTTAAACGGTTTCAGCTTAGTAGTTTTCGTCCTTCAGTCACTTCTGAAGCTATTACTAATCACTAAGCTGCTGCGCTTAATATCAACCCTAGAGAAATTTCATGCTTTAAGTTAATTAAGCGAGGAGAACTTGGAGATAATATGAAATTCATTAACTTTAAAATTGTAGTTCCAGCCGAGTTCAGAGATGCGATGTTCCAAGGCAATATCTGGCCTTTAGGAACGAAGCTGCGTACTTTTAAGTTCATTCCAAAAAACCAAGAGGTGCGGCTTCAATACGACCAAACATAAGCCCAGCTTCTGTAAAATTAGATGTCTACGTAAGCATTGTAAATAATGCCGAGTCTGATATTGCTAAACATTCTGCTGTTGTTCTTGCTAAAAAACTTACAAACAAAACATATAACTCATTTTGTACCCTCTTCTACCATAATTCTGGGGGGTTGAGAACAAAAGTAAGCGATTTTTTTGTTGCTGTTACTGGTTGCCCATATACTATTATTGCTTTGACTGAAACTTGGTTGAGTGAGAATATAATCTCTTCCGAATTATTCAACGCTGATTTTGAAGTCTTCAGAAAAGATCGTTGTGCAGCTGAAACTGGATTGAATAGAGGAGGAGGCGTTTTACTAACAGTTCGTTCGTGTTTGAAAAGCAAATTAATTGAGCTTAAATTTTCTTCCGGTTTAATAGAACAATTATGTATTTGTGTTGAATTTTTATCATCCGACACGAAAAATAGTAAAATGTATGTATATTTTTGTATCTCATATATTCCACCTAACTCAGATGCTCAAATTTATGAAACTCATATTAATAATGTTAAATTTATTTCGAATACATTAGAACCAAATCCTTTTATTGTAGTCCTAGGTTATTTTAATTTACCAAATATCAATTGAATTTATTCTTATGAAGATAAATGTATTTTTCCTTTTAATGTTAATAAGGATGTTGAATATAATGTTACTGACACTGTGTCTGCTATGAATCTACAACAAAAAAATTGTATTTATAATTCTATTGGTAGGATGTTAGATTTAGTTTTTGTCCATGATGATATCGAATGTTTCTGTTTCGATTGCTGATTTTTTACTTTGCAGCAATAGTATTCATCACAAAGCCTTGAATGTATCTTTTAATTTTGGTATTTTAAATCAACTATCTGTGTCAAATTGTAATAAAACTGTGTATGAATTTGCAAAAGCCAATTACGTATCGTTAAATAACTTTTTTTGCTCAATAGACTGGGAAAATATTCTTTCTACGCCTAGTCTGGAACATATGTACCATGTCTTTTGTGAGGTGATAGATTCAGCTTTTTCTAGGTTTGTGCCAGTTAAGATAATTAGAAAGCAAAATCGACTAATTTGGTTTAATAAACAATTGCTACATTTAAAACGTGCTATGTGTAATATGTACAAAAAGAGCAGAAATAATACTTCACTTCAAAGTAGATTCTATCAACTAAGGAAAGAATATGAGTTCTTGAAAAGATTTCTATATAAACATTATCTTTGGTCTCTTGAGTCCAAAATTAAACAAAATTCTAATGCATTTTGGACTTTCATTAACACAAAAAGGAAATTGCTCGGTTTACCTTTTGAAATGGAATTAAATGGTGTCGTGAGTGATAACTTGAATGTTATATGTAATATGTTTGCTTCTTTTTTCCAGTCTAATTTTGTTAATATTAATATGTAATATGTGTCAAGCTTTAACAGGTATTGGTCATTTATTCATAACTGAAGATGACATTTTGGATGAACTATCTTCCCTTGAATCGAGTATTTCTCTTGCACCGGATAATATTCCACCAATTTTTTTGAAAACGTGTAAGCTTGGTCTTCTCAAACCACTTCATATGCTTTTTAATAAATCCTTCAAATCATTCCGAAAATATTTGAAGCTATTGTCAAAAACAAATTGTATAGCGCTGTTTGTAATAATATCTCTGACTTTCAACATTGTTTTGTGAGAGGTAAATCCACTACTACAAATCTAGTAATTTTTGCGAATGCCTGCCTGCGGCCTTAGATCATCAAACGGATTCAATATTTACCGATTTTTCTAACGTTCAACATAACTTTCTAATTAAGAAGCTGGAATATCTGGGTTTTCACTCAAAACTATTGTTATGGTTGAGTAGCTACTTAACTGGGAGAAAACAATTCGTAAAAATCGGATGCGAGATTTCAACAGAAATCAAAAACTCTTCAGGTGTTCCACAAGGTAGATAGGTAGGTATGTCCACTTTTGTTTCTACTATTTATCAATGATTTACCTACACATGTTGTTCACTCCCAATGCCTATTATATGCTGATGATGTAAAAATATTCAAAGAGGTTCAATCTATTCTAGATGCTACTGAACTACAAAATGACTTAAATAATATATCTGATTGGTGTGATTGTAATGGTCTGTATTTTAATATCAGTAAGTGTTCTGTGTTAACTGTATCTAAAAATGTTCGTCCAATTTTATTAGATTATAATATTGGAAATGTGAGTTTAAAAAGAGTGTTACGTCAAAAATATCTGGGTGTTATCTTCGATGAACAATTGAAGTTCTCATGGCATTATGATTATATAATATCTAAAGCAAATTCAATGTTAGGTTTCTTGTTCCGAAATTCACGCGATTTCCAAGATCCATATACCCTGAAGACATTATATATGTCTTTAATCCGTTCATCTCTAGAGTACTGTTATGTGGTATGGAGCCCATACTATGCCAATGCCCGTTTTCGTATTGAAAAAATTCAAAAGCGTTTCACAAAGTTTGCTTTAAGAAAATTTAATTGGTCTGTAGTCCACCATATGAAGCTAGATGTGTTTTAATAGATCTTAAACCACTTGTCCTTAGACGTGAATATTATTCTGCCCTTTTTGCACGTGATGTTTTATGTGGGCATATTCAATGTTCACAATTGCTTTCTTTGTTTAATTTGTATGTCCCTGTGCGTCACCTTAGGCCTAGAGATTACAATTTCTTCTTCATCCCCTTACAAAGGACAAATTACGGTCTTAATGAACCAATAACCATGGTATCTATTCACTACAATAAGTATAACTACGTAATCGACTTTAATATGAGTAGAAATGTCTGTAAGACTATGCTTTTCAATAGCATGTAATATGTATATACTATGTAATTTTTGTTGTTTTTTTTTTTAATTGTTAATTTATAATTAAATATTTTAAGCCTATATTTATATTGTTTGTTACTATTATACATTATAAATTGAATTATTATGTTAATCTAATAAAGTTAATGTAGGTACTAGATAGATAAATAAATAAATATATAAATAAATAAATTCCAGAAATGTTTAATAAGGATGTTGAATCCACATATTTTTTTTTTAAGTTGAATAAGAAATGTAATCTTAAAATTTTGTGGAAAAAAAGATCCTAGTTTAAATTAACGATATGGTCTTGAAAATAATAAATTTTCTTCATTTTCACATCAAGGATGAAAGTTTCTTCGAATTGAATAAAATTTCTTCATAGTTACACACCTTGATTTTTAAATTGATAAAATATTCTTCAATTTGAAAATATTTCGTTTTCAAATCAATTCTTTTTCTTCATTTCCACGTAAAATTTCCTTTGAGTTGAAAAAAAAATTCTTTTTATTTTCATACCTTTTTCTTCATTTGGAATAAAGAATTTTTCAGTTAAAGTTTAGGTTGGTTTTCAATTGGTGAACACTAACAAAATCCTAGGAAATGTAAAAACGTGTGATTTTTTTTTCAAAATCGTTAGAGCCGTTTTTAAATAAAACGGTTTTTTTAACAAGTTTTTTTAAAAAAGTAAAAAAAATAATTCAAGAATACAAACTTAAGCACAAAAATAACGTTCATTTAAAAACAAAATTAAAAAAAAATTCCCTTACCCGTTTTCAAAATATTGATTTTTTTAATTTAAATTATTAAAAATACAAAAAAAAGTTTTCGAAAAAAATTTAATGCAAAATTACTCAGGCTACCTACATCTTCTTGAATATCAATTTTCATTGTAATCGGATCACTAGTTTTCGAAAAAGCCGAAAAAATAAACGGTCCTATGGGAGGTACCGTTTTTAGCCCACCATATTAAATTTTTTTTTCACCAAAATATAATGCATACCTATATTAGTACACTGATTTTTTATTTATAAAAATTCTTTGGAGCAGTTTTCGAGAAAAATAAGCTTTTACCTAACGGTTATATGACAGGTACCGTTAATTTTTGTTGAGCTAAAAAAAAATTGAAAAAAATCCTCTGTAAAATGTCAAAATAACCTTAAGTTCAAAATTTGAAGACGATTGGTGCAACCGTTTAGGCTGCAGTTCAAAATACATCCGTACAGACAGACAGACAGACAGGCAGACAAACAGGCAGACAGACAGACGGACAGACTTTTGCCAGTAACTCAAATATGTTTCTCTATCATCGTAATGTCATGTTTGATTGTTATCTCAAAATTTTTAATCTACACGAATGCATAACTTGCATTATAGTATCTATAATCGCAAGTAAAAATAATTGTCAGAAGAAGGAAAATGCTTTCCTGAATTTAAAAAAACTTATTCAATTTGATAAAATATTTGTATGCGGTAAAGGACACGTAATACTAATAGATACGTATTAATAAAAGTTTTTTTTTTATTTGAAAAAATTATACATTTGGATAATTGATGAAATTTCGTCAGCATGAAGGGACTTTAAGTAATAGATTGTTTTTCGTTAACAAAATAGCGCAAAATTCTAGTCAGCCCTCGATCAAGCAAAAATGCCGACTCTATATATTTGTAAACTTTTAGTTAAGAACCCTTAACTAATTTTTTCTCAATTTTAATTACATTAAACATCTCTATTAACTAATACTGACATGTAACGTTACTTGAGAAAATATTCTTCGAACACACCCAAATTTGACATGGAGATATCAAACATTGAAATATGTAAGAAAATAAAAATTAAACAACAATCCAGTCCAGATTGTCGTTCTTCTTACTAAATACAAACAAAAATATGCTATCGAATCGTGCAATTGTATCAGGAAAAAATAATAAAAATCTGTTGCGGTTGTTTAAAGAACTCCAAACTCATATTCGCACTCAGCAAATGGCAGATGCCGACATCAATTTTCTAAGGAACGTAGTCGTTTTTTGTTTTTGTCCATAAAGAACTACACTGGTGCAAAGTTCATGTCCAGAAACTCACTAAAAGGTGAAACAGTAAGTTGGAAGTCAGTGCAAACCAAAGAAAAGTGAAAAAGTCAACACAACTAAAAAAGTTCTTGTATTATATTATTATATTGATTGCTCAAATCTGGTCCAAGTATTATTTGAGTCTTCAAGTGCAAGCCCAGTTAAGATCAACTCCTTTCTGTCTCATTGCAAAAGCGTGTTATTGATTGTGGCATAAACGAAGCCTTGATCCAAAAGCGACGTAGTTTAGATAACCTCAACAATGGTAAGCTCTTCTTAAAACAAGCTACCACTACTATCTCCTGCCCCTTTTCTACTTGTTCCAACCGTCCGACGCCTTTTGAACAGTACAGCCCCGTTATAAGTATACTAGCGCGACAGCTCCTTAAATAGCCAAGTGACTCATAATGTCAAGCATTCCCGTATGGGTGTTGTGAATGCGGTGTTGTGAATGTGGGCCTACAATTTAACGGAAAGTCCGAACGGCTATATGATGCACTTTTTCGAGACAAATTTCACAGTAAAATATCTTAGCATTCCGATACACTAACCGCTAAATAATAATAATAAAAACCGCTCATCCCACAAAAAAATTCCCTACATATAAAGTTGTAGCAAGTTGAATTTTCTTACATTTATTTAAGCATAAAATAAAGTCTGTGAGCCTAATAATCACAATCTCGAAAGACTAAAAGAAAGTAAATTCGGAATTTTGGAGAATTGAGACAAACATCTATTTGTAGTCCAGTCGACATGTAGTTTTAGGTTGACAAAGGTCGCAACTTAATGAAGCTTTAGGATAATGATAAGGAATGGTTAGCTAACATTTTCTCAAGTGTTGGACCTCGTGGAGCCTGGGCAAACAAAATGTGGGGGGGGGGGGGGGGGGGGGAACTGCAAATTTTCAATCTTTCTTTGGTTTTTTATTAGTAACTTTAGTCAATTATTATTATTATTATTCATATTCATATTTTCCTAAAAATGCAAAAACAAACAGATTTTTACCTCATTTTTTTAATTTATACTCGAATTATTAAACGCATTTATTTTTTCGGGATATTTTTGAGTTATGCATCAGGTAGATAGACTCATTACCTATCTGATGAAATAATGATATATAAGCGTGTGAAAGCTTGAGTGAAAAAAATGCATTTTCTGACACGCGTCATTTCAATCCACCACTAGTTGTTTCTTTAGAAAATGTTTGGTGTGTGAAACCAATAGTCAGACATAATACCTATCTGACAGTGTTTAAGAACCACTCACCTACTATTTTCTGCAACGGAGCCCTTCAATCCACTCCTTCAAGATATTTTTGGTACATGCAAAAAATAACTAAATTCTATAGCAATTTGAAAATTTAAAAGATATTTAGCTAGGAATTCCGGATAATGAGATATGGGCTTGTAAAAACCTAAGTGAAAATACGTATTTTCTAACATGTGACCCTTCAATCCGCCCCTGGAGACGCTGTTATTTTTTAAAGAAATTTCTAGTACATTGATCTAATAGCCAAAGAGAGTGTCTATTTAACAAAGCAAAACATACTCAGGTAAAAATTCTACATTATGAGATATAGCCATGTGAAAGCTTAACTGAAAAAATGTAGTTTCTGACAGGCGTCCCTTCAATCCGCTCCTGGAAGCGTAGTATTCTTTTAAGAAATTTTCGGTACATGGATCTAGTAGCTGCACTCAGTATCTGTCTGAAAATGCAAAACATACGAAGCTAGCATATTTTCATAACAGGATACAGGCATTAAAAACACTTGTGTGAAAAAATACAATTTTTCGCTTCCAGGAGCGGATTGAAAGATACCATGTCAGAAAATACATATTTTCACTCAAGCTTCATGTGGTTTTGAGTCCAGCTACCCGATCCATATACAAAAATCTCCCGAAAAAATAACTGCGTTGAATAATTTGAGAATAACAGAAGAAATGAGTTAAAAATCTGCAGTTTTTGGCATTTTTTTGGGAAATTTTAAAAATTCCCTTCTTCAACCGCCATTTTTTGGTAAAGAATTGACACACAAACATGGTTGAATAGTCAGTCAGTGTTGTAGGAAATTTAATGGTCTACAAAATGTAACTCAATATTTTTAACGTAGGACGTAATTAGAAAAAAGTTATTAATGAAAAACCTCCACATTTTTAAGTCGAAAAACGCATAGTTTATGTCTTTTAAAGCAAAAAGTGAACAAAATCCTAAAATTTCATTTGTGTAGCAAATAATGTGTTTACTATATGTGAGTGATGGATAGATATACATGATACATGCATTAAATGCATATATACTCCGATGAATGTAGACACATATGTTTAAATATTAACTCTTGTTAGCTTTCAATGTTCTCAGAAAATATTTCTGAAAAACAAATATAAGAAATATTTTCTATGTAATGAGGTTGTTTTTTACTAATGCGGTTTTCATTATTTGTCTTGCTTTATTTTCCAAAAGATGTCAATAACAAAAACATGCGGACAATTCATAATTCATTCAACATTTTCCTTGGCTGCCAATGAATATACCGAAAAATAGAAAAGGTGTAATAATAGGGAATAAGGTGCGCACACGATTAACGTTTTATTAGGGTAATATTACGTATTCCCACGGGCGTACAATTCAACTATCGGATTTGGTGGTTGATCCCCGAGGCATGTCTCTCCAATAAAACCAACTTGACTGTTTTCTTCTCTGATTACTATAAGTTCCCTCTATATAAACTTATGGTTTATGTACATTAATGAAGTACTCGTGCGCAAAACAGATTTGAAGTGATTTGCAAACAAATTTAGGGCGTGTTCGTATTGTCGTGTCACGTGTCGGCATCATTAAACTTCCACTTGAATTAATTTCAATGATCCTACACTAACCAACGTAAAAAACAAAGTACACCCGGAAATAAATTGAGACATATAATGTACCTATCTGTACCAATGTATAAAATGTATAAAATACAGGTAGGGTGCATTTTCTTAACTGCTCAACATTTTACAAATATAAATGTTTATTGTTTGAACTTGGGTATACAAAAACCACCATATTTATTTTTCGTTACGGGTATTAACTCCTGACAAAAACAAATACCACGATTTCATTCAAGGGAGTGTTGTTATATGAACTTAGGGATAGAAAATCTTTGTTTGAGCAAAACCAAGTGGAGGTCTTAACCAGTTAAATTTGGTGTGATCATCTTCCTTACGGGATATATGATCATGGCGCTCCAATTCAAATTTAATGTCATAACTTTGCAAATTGCACCAGCAGGTTTATTGCCTTTTTCCCTCATTTCCCTCGCATTCGCATTACATTATCGACCTGAACATGAGCTGATCCAGTGATCCAGGGGTGAAATCGGCTAGGGTGATTTGTGATAAGTGATTGTCACAATCACCAAATTCCGTCTGCATAAGGTGATTGTGATAGGTGACAGTCACATTTTTGTGACCTTTTCTTGTGATTGCTATTTAGGTGCCACCACCATATTGAACACCGAGGGGAAACGGAAAACGCAAAATATGAAATTGTATACAACAAAGAAAGCCTCTTCGCAAAAGAACGAATTCTTCTTTTTTATTTATTTGGTTTTCTTCACAGCGTAGCTTTGAAGATTTTTCAAGGAAAAATCTGTGAATTTTCGTTTTTTTTCAATTATGTACACATGGAAGTATTTTCTTTTAGATGCAGCGAGTGAAGGCACAGCGACGACGGACGGTATAAATGGTCATAGATTTACTTTTACTTGGAGCTTCGATGTATTTAGATTTTCGGAGAAAAGCAATCGTTTTATCAATTTTCACAAACTACAGAGCGCAATTATTTTTATTTATTTATTTATTCTTTCATCAATGGATATAAGATCTGCTGATCAAACAATATCATCGAACGTTATAATCATTATACTTATTATTATTATTATCTAATAATAATATGATCATATTTTTACGAAAGACGTTATTGAAAGAAATAGCTGAGTACAATATCTTATGTCTGTCTAATGGCGGTGATGAAAGTACTTACAACACTGAACCAAATTTGGTAGTGATATTGATAAAAATGTAGGTTGAATTGAAAAAAGGGTGATCAATATAGGGTCAACAAAAACTATGTGTTAATTTGACGATTAAATCGTTAATTCCTGAATTTTTTAATTAAGTTGTTAAATCCACATAACTTTTACTTGCGATTATAGGTAGGTACTATAATGCAAGTTATGGATTCAAACTTGGTATTTAGTATTTATTTGGTAGTATATCGGGGGGTGTTTTTCATTTTTACTCTAGCTCGAAAAATAACGGTACCTGTCATACAATCTTTAAAAAAAAGTTTAATTTTCTCGAAAACGCCTCTAACGATTTTGATAAAACTTTCACGGTGCTATTTTCTTACAACAATACATCTTTCAGTTGGAATGAATTTTTAGAAATTTGTTCTATAACAGTACCTCTCATATAACCGGTTTTTTCGAATGCGATTTTATCGTAAACAATTATTCCGATTTCAATAAAATTTTGCACACAGTAAGACATTTATAATTTAATTAATATTGCATTTAAAAATGTTCAAAAACCTTTTTTTTTGGCTTTTTTTAAAATTTTCTAAAAAAATTGTTTTTTGAAATTGATTGATTGAATTTTTTTAAATAATTTTAAAATACTAAAAAAAAATTTAAATAATTTTTCGAAAAGTTTTACAAAAAAACGACTTAAAAAAACAGGTCGAATGATTTTCAATTTTTTTCCTCGATAGACATTTAGTTTTATAATTTTATTGCGTACTTAGTTTTTCCGAGAAAACTCTTAAACTAGTTATAGAAAAATTAAAGAATTTTCGAAAAAAAAAATATTTTTTTTATTTTAATATATTATACATACATACATGCAGCCACTAAACAATTATCTAATTAAAATTATTTAATTATAAATTTATACAAATGTCTAAGGCCCGCTTTTGAGAACTTATTAAGCAACAAGGAATGGTTCACCATGTCAAAGGCCCTACTTACATCAATAAATAATGTTGATAGAATTTGATAAGTGTTTGAGCTTTTATATAGTTCACCAGTTAGTTCCAATGATTTTACACATCTAAACCGAAACTTACAATCACTCAAAAAATTAGTTCTATCTAGAAAGGATAATATTCTAGTTTGTATGCCTTTTTCAAAAACTTTAGAAAAAACACATAATATACATACATAGAAATAAGACAATAAATATTTACAGATTTTGTATCACCTTTTTATGCATAAATAGAACTACACCAGTTTTCAGGAAAAACTCCTTCCTGAACACAGTTGTTTTAAATATAACAAAGAACATCTGAAATATGAAAATGTCTTTCAACAATAAATTTGAAATATTATACAAAGCTGAAGTTTTGAGTGACATAACAATTTTAGAAATTTCAAGCGCAGAGAATTGTTCAACATGAAAACAGTCAGAATAAGTATTGTCATGTACTTAAAGGGATTCACAGTGAATAGTGAGATTAATTACATTGCGAGCCCCATTATTTGATCCAATATCAACAAAAAAATTATTAAAGAAATTAGCAGCTTCGAAAAGTTGAATTATACTTTGATTATCATTTTAAATACAAATATCTGAGTTAGATTTATTTTTGTTGACTATTCTGTTATTCTTTAAAGTGGCCAATGTTTCTTGCTAATTTATTGCAGAAATAATAATTTTTGCAAAGCGGTATTTTACCTCTTTATATAATATTTCATAATAATTCTTTAACTTCTGGTTATTAGGATCTTTGTTGATAATAAAGGAAAGTTAATTTTTCTTTTTGATTTCTGGAAGTAAGGACCGAATCATCCACTGTTAGAGACATTTAAATTTATTGTTTCTTCTGAAATTTATCTGGCTACAGGTTGTATATGATATTGTAATTTCTTAAGAAACAAATCAAACGCTACTGAAGGATCGTTTGATGAATAAACTTCATCCCAACACTCTAAATTTAATCTCAATCTTAAGGCAGCGAATTTAATTTTTTTAAATTTAAAACTTTCAGATTAATTTTCCCTTAATTGACAAGAACTTAGTTGAATACCAGTTAATTTATGATCATTTAACTTTAATTCTTGAATAATTGTTTTATAATCAATAGAAATATTTCTATGAATTCTTATAAAAATATGGTCTATATAGACAAGAATTTAATCTAGTAGCTTCATTTATCAAGGACTCAAAACCATGGGAGGATAATGCTGCTAGATAATTGTCAATATCCGGGGAATCACACAAAATGTTTACATTAAAGTCAACCAAGACGATTATATTTTTACATTGTTGGCTATCTAAAAGTCCCGCCATTTCATCCAAAAAGTACCCTACTGTACACTTGTGTAATCTGTAAAAACAGATAAAAATATAATTTACACCAGAAATTTCACTTACTTAAATTAAAGTCTATAGACAAAGTATTAATATTAAAAAGTCTGCTCATACGGTCTAGAGCTTCATATTTGCCATAGTTTGTTCTATAAAAGTCAACACGCAGAAGTTCCGATCCACGCAGGTGATAAGATCCTCCACGGTAATTTAACCCAATACAGGCTAATAAATGAGAAACATCAATTTCGCCCTTAATAAGTTGATGAAGAAATATTAAACCATTATTAACATGCCTTTGGTGAAGGGGTTTGCATCTGAAGAAGCTGGATTTTCTGTTCATAAGGTGGCAGATTAAAAGGATCATTCCAAGCTAGACCCTGCAGGGCAAAACGAATGAAATTGTGTTGGATTGCTTCAACTCGGTTCTTATGAATTACGTAATAAGGAGTCCATACCTGTGAAGCATACTCAAGGTGGGGCGTACGTAGCAATCGTATAAGGAAAGAGTCACATATGGATCACTAAACCAAGCATAGAGCTAGCTTTATTCACAATTCCCCCTCCTCCTACCGACCCATAGCATTGACATCCCTTATTTCTAAGGTCATGGAAACACTGATTAACCGTCAGCTTAAGGAATATCTCGAAGATCGTAAGCTTCTCTATGACCGTCAGTATGGCTTCCGCATCAACCGTTCCACTGGTGATCTGATGGCATATCTCACCGAACAGTGGAACAAATCTTTACATCGCTTTGGTGAAAGTAAGATTATTGCTCTTGATATCTCCAAGGCATTTGATTGAGTTTAGCATGAAGCTCTCTTATCGAAAATGCGTGCTTTTGGGATCGATAATACTCTTGTTCTTCTTCTTCTGGACCGTTCAATACAAGTTGTATTGGACGGATTGAAGTCTGATTCCCATAAAATAAATGCTGGTGTGCCCCAGGGCTCTGTTCTATCTCCGACTCTTTTCCTCATTTTTATAAATGATCTTCTGTCTGTTACTTCTAATCCACTTAACTGTTTTGCTGACGACTCTACCCTCAGCTTTTCATATTCGTTCGATAATTCACGTCCTTCGCCTTCGGACGTACAATTGCAACGGTGCCGTATGTCAAGCCCATTAAACTCCGATTTATACAGCATTGTCAAATATATTTGAAATCGCTAAGAATGCTGGTAAGTGCTTAGGTTTTCTGTATCGGTGTAAGAAGTATTTTTCCCCATCTGATCTGGCTACAATTTATAAAGCGTTTATACGCCCTAAACTCGAGTATAACTCCCACCTGTGCTTCACAAACATCGCTTCACCTACTTGATAGAATACAAAATCGAGCGTTAAGATTGATAGGAAATAGAACTGCCGCTGAAACAATTGCCCCTCTCGAACACCGACGCAATGTTTCATGTCTTTCCTTATTTTATCGTTTCTTTTATAAAAAATGTTCACTCGAGGTAGCCAGCTGCATTCCTCCCCTTAAAAGTTTCGCCCGTAATACGTGTCTTGCTAGGAATGCCCATCAGTTCACCCTTGAGCCCAATTTCGGACGTACCGTGAAATATAGGGATTCTTTTTTTAGCCGTACAACACGACTTTGGAATGGTTTACCCGGCGAGATTTTCCCTTGCCATTTCAATTTGCAAACATTCAAAACCAATGTTAATTGACACCTCCTATCTCTCCTCCCTATCTTCCTAATGCCCGCGCAGTGTGTTACATTAAAAGGGAAACAAATAGTGCCTTGTGCGCGCGTTAATTATAAAAAAAAAAAAAAAAAATAAAGTTAACGTGTTGAGTAAATTCAAAGTTTAAGGTAAACGACAGAGTTTTTGCTGCGAAATATGATAATCGAATGCACTTACGATACATTTTCTTGAAAAGGTAATCGTCTGGGATTTAACAAAGTCAAGGGAAATACCACTTTTTCTGCACCAAATACTAAAGCTATCAATATCTGCCTGTAGAAGACTGCGGTCAGCGCTAGACTTAATTGTCTTAAATATCTTCATGTCATCAGCGAATATAAGAATGTCACTTGATTGTATGCCTGAAGTTACATCATTTATAGGCAAAATAAATAGTAAGGAGACAAAGTGGCTTCCTTGAGGTACGCCAGAGTGGACCACAAAGGAGTCTGAAAGACAATTTCTAAATTTTAATTGGTAGAATCTATTCTCTTGGTAGGATTTGATCCAAGCTAAGAAATAAGGAGGAAAATCAAGAGCTTTGAACTTGAACAAGATTAATTCGTGACTTAGTTGATCAAATGCTTTTGAGAAGTCAGTGTAAATGCAGTCAACATCATAACCTTTTTCTAATGCCTTTGGACATTTGTAGGAGAACATAAGAAGATTAGTAGATAATATTTGATCTACATATGCTTCACGAATACGTGTTTTTTCTCACAAATCATATTCTTACTAAAAAATGCCATACCCTCACCGATAACTTGTTAAAAAAATATGGAATGTAAAATAATTTAGAAATGGGCCTATAGGTTGTAATGTCAGCCTTGTCTCCTTTTTCCATGTACTTAGAAATTTTCCTGTTTTAAGTGATAGTTCATATATAAACCTGAGGGGCTGCTAAACCAAGAAATGCTTACAATTTGTTAATACTATTGGGGGAATGTGATCGATGGCAGCTGTCATGGTCGTCGTTTAACGAAGAAAGAAGATCAAGAACTCTATCTTTTAGTACAGGGATATGATTACAGTTAGTTTGCGAAAAGGTATGTAGATTGTGAAAAAAATGTTCATCAGCAACCATTGGTTCTTTAACAAAAGAATCACGAAAAATTGCTGCAACGGCGTTAGAAATATCGACAGTTTTTTCTAACTGAGTGTTATTATACGCGATGATACCCGGAAAGCTATCTGACTTTTTCTTTAAATTAATAAGCTTTCAAAATCTCTTAGGGTCATTTTTTCAAGTGATACCCATATCATTTACGTAGCTAGTATAAAAAATATTTGACAAAGTATTAAATTAATCAATTTTTTTTTTATAATTTACACGTGCGTAAGTGGTTTGTATGTACTCTTAAAATGTTTAAACACTGCATATCAAAATGGGAGGGAAAAGACAGATTCTGGCAAAGCATTCCACATTCGTGTGGTGCGACTAAAGAAAGAATCTGTAATTACACTGATGCGCATTCCTAGCAGCTCGAGTGTTACGGTGTCGTTTCAGGGGAGAAATGCAGCTGGCTATTTCGCTAAAGCATTAAAAATAAAGATATATTAACGAAAGGCACAAAACATTACGGCGGTGCTCAAAAGATGTAAATGTTTCTGTTATTGTTCGGTCGCCTATCATTTTCAAAGCTCTTTTTTGAATTCTATCTAGAAAACTCAAGTGGTTTATAAGAGCACCTGCCCAAATATGGGAATTATACTCGAGTTTCGGTCGAATATATGCTTTATATACTGTAGCCAGATCAGACAGGGTGAAGAACTACTTGCATCTTCGAAGGAAACTTAAACACCTCGCAGCATTCTTTGCGATGTCAAATATGTGGTCATTCCACAGTAGGTGGTCTGTTATGCACTGCACATACAGAGAACTGAGAGGTGTTCGGTTTCTTCAATGCAAGTGTCGCTCATGGATAGTGGTGCTTTAACGACATAAGACAACATTGAGTTTTAGAAGCATTAAATTCTACACGATTTCTTATTCACCAATGTACAATGCTGTCAAGATCAAGAACACTGCCGTTGCAGTTCCACATCCGAAGAACATGGATGTGAATCTGGAAACGAATATGAAAAGCTGATACTACTGTTGTCAGCAAAACAATTGATTGGATAATAAGTCGTTGATAAATATAAGGAAAAGAGTCGGAGACAAAACAGAGCCCTGTGGCACACCAGCATTTATTTTGTGAATATCAGATTTGAAATCGTCTAATACAACTTGAATTGAGCGGTTTGAAAAGTAATTACTAATCCATTGAAGAAGAGATTCGTCGAGTTCAAATGCACGCATTTCCGATAAAAGGGCTTGATGCCAAACTCTATCAAATGCCTTAGAAATATCAAGTGCAATAATCTTACTTTCACCAAAACTATCAAGAGATTGGTTTCACTTTTCGGTGAGGTATACCATCAGATAATCTGTTGCGACGAAAGCCGTACTGCCGGTCATTGAGAAGCTTTCGTTCTTCAAGATATTTCTTAAGCTGAAAATTAATCGGTCGGTAGTTTGAGGGTACAGAAGATTCGCCTTTTTTAGGGATAGGCTGGACAAATGCTGTTTTCTATGCACTCGGACAGAGTCCAGAGGAATAGGACGGATGGAAAAGCTTACGCAAGGTTTTGCCAGCGTTGTAGAACACCTCTGCAGAACAATAGCGGGGATAAAATCCGGGCTAGCGGATTTATTTAAATTGAGATCTTTCAATACTCTTGCGACTGAACGAGTGCGAAAGAAGATTGATCCCATAAAATCATTTACGCTCTCGAGTAAAGGAGGAGTTCTGACACCTGCTGCCAGTGTTGAGTTTGCCACGGATTGGGCAGCAAGCAGATCTGCTTTTTCTTGAGAACTTGAGGAAGCATAGTGACCAGTTAAGGTCCTGAAAAACTTATAGAGACCGTCCCAGTTGGCTTTCTCGTATTGCCAAACGCTTCTGATGGGTTTTTTTTTCTTTACCTGATTTTAGTTGGCATGAGAAATTTGCAGAGATGACACAATGGTCAGATGTGCCTAGAGGCGATAGCCCTCTTACTTTTTGGTAGAAAAGGGTAATCCTTTTGTGTCGCGCTGTTTCTTAACTCAAATTAATTCCTTTATTAGTGACTCTGGGGGCCAGTGTCCATAACAGTTATTACTCGAACGCTCGCTGCATTTATTGCTAGCATAAACCATTGCTCCAAAAGGTATGTTAACAATACAAAATTGAATATGAAAAAGAAGTTAAAAAAGACAAAATAATAAGGAAATTCTTATAAAGAGACAAGTAAAATATTAAAAAATATTCCATGGCACATATTAGTTTTTATTTATTAAATTTATATTATATTTAAGAATCTAGTCTAGACCTAGAAAAGCTTAGAAATTAATGCAAGTCTCAATTTCCTCCAATCGCTATATGTACATACAAAGAGATTATGTATGTATTATGTATATGTAACGTGTTAGTAAAGGAATTTTTTTTTGCTAGGAAACAGAAATATTTTGTAGGCAGAGGCAAACAAGCAAAGCTGTCTTATCTATTGCACTGATCAGATATACTTAGTTTCAGCAGAAAGCAGAACGTTTATTTTTTTAACAGGAATGCTTGGTGAAGAAAATAATATGAGGTATGGTTAACTTAAAAAAGTGCAGATATCTGCAGTCAAAACTTTATTTTGACCAAACATGATTATTTAATTACAAACAAAAAATAATTAATTGCATTTCTGAGAAAAGCATACTTTATTACTATCTCTCATATGCCATATGCTTTTTCACATCGATTAAATACACAATCCTCTTTCTTCCACAAGGTATGCTACACCTGATTAATTGAATTAGTTTACCAGCAAATGTTTACCTTTTTTCCATTCATTCACAATAACGTTTGCAAACAATTTCATCGAAGGTAAGTTGCAGTGTATACTAAAATAATAATAAATTTCAGTTGTAGGATTGCATTGTCAATCGAATCGCATGTTGACAACTCAATGAGTTTGACGAAAACCCAATATGACATTTATTTGATTCGGAGTCATGATTTTATCAATAATGCAGTGATACAATCTACCCTTGCCCAAGGGAGTTTGTTTTTAAGGGTCGTGACACAAACATAAATATTATTTCAGAGAGGTAGCGCCTTAATTCAAGTGGACACAGATGATGTTTATCAGACTAGCCAAAACTATTGCTGACACATGTATCCGTTTATTTTGTCATGACTTTGGTAAGGGTTACAGAGATTTGTATACATTGTAGAGACCCGCCCGGTGCTTAACTCTACCGCACAACATGAAAAATAATCAGCCCTACAACATATCAGAGGGGTGGATCGTCGACTTCCATTTAGCAACTTCTTCTACCCCGATAAGTGCATAAGTTGGTAGAAATAATTAAATTGTTTGGTAAAGACTGGGTAAACCAAAAGTGGACATGGTTATGATAGCATACTAAGGTCCGCACTAAGTGTTTATAAAATTTATAATGGTTCGGAAGTCAAAAAGTTATTAGATAATAGAGGTACTTAAGAATAACTAAGGTCCTTGAAAGAGTTAAACAAATTTAGGTGTAAAAGCAATGGTTAAAACTTCAGAACAGAAAAGTTAATTTCTTGCATCTAAATCTATTTGTTTTAACTATTTTAAATGGAGAAGTAACAAGCTACTCCTATCTTCACGTAAAAAGCGTGCTTAACCGATTAGCGATTAAGTTGTTATCAAGCGCAAAATTTTAGTCAGCTCTCGTCTCTCGATTAAGGAATAATACCGACTCTAGATAATGTAGACTTTTAATTAAGAACCCTCAACAAATTTTGTCTCAATGTTAAACACTTTAAACATCTTCGCTATAACTAATCCTCACATGTAATACAAATTTTCTTCGAACATACCCAAATTTGTCATGAGATGTCATTTATTTAAAATTAATTAAAAATAATCGCAATTGTTGCTGCATCTCCGGTAATTTGTGCAGAAAAAACCTCTTAGAATTTGCTGTAAGTGGCTCATAAAAGCCGAAATTAACTTAAACTTATCTTTTTCCATAATCAGGACCCAGCAAATGGTGAATAAGCCAGAAGTATATTGCTGCTACTGATATCTACAAAAATGATGTCCAAAAATTCGCTCGATTACTGCAGAAATATTTGAAACGTACCGCTGTGAGTGGTAAGTTAGTGCAAACCAAGGACAAAAGAGCTTCCGGTTCCTTCAAACTGCGTCAAAAACCAAAGAACCAGACGCTAATGTGTCGATAAATCTGCTGCAAAACCACAAGCTACCGGTGAAAAAAAATTAAGTGCTGGTAGAAAAAAAGTATAGAAAGCCAACAACTATTGTTTAAATAAAAGAAGTATTTTGTTTTAAGTATGTACACATAAATAGTTCTTTTATTTCGGAACAACATTTAGTTTTTTTTTTTTAAATCTTTCAACGATTATTATTTTGCATTCAGAACAACATCCGTTTGGTGAACATTGGCTTTCGAAAAATAGATATAAAATCTTCAAGAATGTCGAATTCTTCACCCTCTGACAACCTATTTTTAAAACATTAACGTCACACTACTTAAAATGTTAATTTCTGCACTAAGTTTTTCTCAATTATAAACAAAAAAACCCTTTACTAGTTAAAATCAAATTTGAATGTTTGAGAACCTTAGGGAATTTTGTTGTAATTTGATTTAGGCAGTGTTTGTGTGCATTTTTGTTTTTAATATGGCGTTTTGTGAGAAAGAGCCGTCATTCATTCTGAAAGTTTTTAGTTTCACACTAAAAAGATAATGGGGCTTCCTGTAATTAAAAAATTAGTTTCACACTAAGAAAAAAATTATTTCAAAAAGTCGTCTATAATTGAAGAACTACACTTTTAATGTTAATGCCAAATTTTATTTGTTTTAGTTTGGTATTAAAGCATCTATAATTTTGCGCCAATGAATTTAATTTGAAATGCAAACGGTCACTGGATAAAGTATACATTAAAAAGATAACATGGACTTTGCTGCTATTAAAGTAAGACGAGTCAATTAAGGATAAAGTATACATAAAGCCGACTAAAATTATCAAAAAGTCGACTTCCGTATTAAAATGTTTGTTTAAAATCGACTCGAACATTAAAAAGGATTTAGAGTCGGTATTAAATCTTTAAAATGTTGCGCTATTTAATATAAACTAGAAAACTAAATGATAAAACTTACTTTATCTTGCCAAATAAAAAAAAAAAATATTTTTTTATCATTTTGTGAATGTTGTGTTGAAAATGTGTAAGAAATGCAAAAATGAAAGCCACATAATTGATTGAGAATTGAGATTGAAAGGCGCAACTGTGTTATAAAAGATTTTCCCATAAGACCTGTGGTGAAAATCTTTGTTGGACAGAATATAATGAACTCGAGATGTGTGGAACCTAGTGATTCACTGATGATTAGCAACAGCTTCCCACTTCCTAGTTTGGTTCTCTGAATCGAAATCAGTTATGAACTAACTTCTGAAATTCGAACGGAAAATACTATTTTGACATCCTACAGAGGAGTTTTTTTCAATTTTGTTTTTTTTTTTTAATGTGTGTTATTTTTGTGCTTATTAAGTTTGTATTCTTAAATTATTTTTTAATTTTTTTTTAGAAAAAGTTTTTAAGAACAACAGTTTCATTTAAAAACCGTTCCTACGATTTTGAAAAAAAATTCACACTTTTTAACATTTCTTAAAGAAATAAAATGGCGATTAAATTATTTTACTCAATACAATTTAACGTACTTTATTCAAACAATCAAGTCACAAAAATCGAATAAATGCTTTGATGTTAACTTTAATTTTCTTAAATTTTATTCTACCATGTGATAGAGTCGTGTAATTTATTTTAAATTGCACTTGTTGGACAAATTATATACTAATTTAAATTATGAAGCCCAAAGCCCATAGAATACGCAAACGCTAGGTTGACTATTTTTCGTCTCATAACTATTGGCTTGGCAAGTGTAAAAATATAATATTAATATGAATTAATAATAAAACCCAATATGTAAAAATAATATGAACAAACTAGTCAACCTAGCGTTCGCATATTTTATAGGCTTCATACTTTAAATTAGTATGTAATTCGTCCATTAAACAAACAGGTGCAATGTTGAAAAAAAAATATTTTTAGTTAATGATATTTTTAAATCAACCTATTTGCAATATATTACTTTCTTGACATATTAAATTTGATATAAAATACTTTTCATCATTAAACAGCTGGGTAAAGTTCGTCGCCTATTCGGATCTTCTACTATTATAACTATTATAACTATTATACGGCCACTCCTTGCTCATTTTCAAAAATGGCCCAATTATGCCTCTGGACCAAAATCTGCACCAAACAGTGACTCGTTTTGGGTGTATCTTTTCAATGTATGCGTGCGGGTTTTCTGTGCCCCAAGAATTATGTATATGTATGAAAATAAGATGAGACAAATGACATTGAAACAGTATTGTAATGAGATGACGTTTAGGAGACATGGTGTTAAAACATTTTTTCAATTAATTTTTGACAAAAAAAAAAAAACGATAATATACTTAATAATTTATATAATAAGTATATACGATATATAATTGATTAATAGGGCATTGGCCTTAGCACTTCTTTTATTCAATCTTACGTATCTTGCTTTGACTTCATGCGACCAACAAAGATCTTATATGGTGATAAGTTGAACATCTCCGAATGAACCTATTATTATACCTTCGTGATCCTCATCAAAAAATTTCCGATATACATAGCTATGTTATAAAAATTAATGTTCTGTTTGTTAGTGTAGCTATGCGGCAGTTGGATTAAGGTCCAAGGACCATCAGGAGGCTTGCATTCCGATGATATAAAATTAAGATAATAATATTCGCATGCTACCTTAAACATTAGTTCGGACTAGCTGTTGCTTCTCACGAACAAAATGTTAGATTGTTGTGACCCAGCTTTCTCGCAACTGAGCTTCCGAAATTCAGTAGCTAATTGGATGTTGAATATAATGCTAGACTTAAATATTGATCCAAGCAGGATGTTCCAACGGAATAGTTAAAATTCTTATTAGGAGCTCGAACGAAACTTGGAATGAATTCGTTTTCCTGTGCGTCTGTCACTTCTGAGAAAATATACCTAATATAATTTCAGTCGTGTATAGGTATATGCAAACAATGTGACTGTTGGGTGATCTGAATAGCTATTGCGTGGGGTCTTTTAAAATTCTATTCGTGGGAAAAAGTCAAAAACAAGAAATCAACGTTTTTTAGGATTTAAACCTAATACCAAAGCATTCCGAAATCTGAATTGAGTGCATTTAATTCATATTAAACTAAGTACTTGATGTGATTCCTAGATTGAACTACCAAATATTAACAAAAAAAAGAAAAAACGAGCCACCCAGTTTTTTTTTTGTAATCGGTATCGTGTAAAAAATCTGACTCTCAAAAGTTCAAACATAAAAATACAGAATGGACCTTATTTAAATTATGATTTTTAAAATCGGAATCGTAAAAGCTAGAATTTTGAGAGTGGGGTATGTATAAAACTGCTTCTTGGTGTAGAGTAAAGACTGAAAACGGAACAAATTTATTCTGAACAAATGCTTTTTGTTTTTGAGTTTTTTAGGTATCTTATTTTTGAAGTTGATAATTTTCGTCAATTAATAATGTGAAAAAAGTTCTTATATATTTTGATCAAACATAATATACACAGCTGGTCAAAAAATAGGTGTGACTATTTATTTTTTTAATTAGTTAATTTTTTTTTTAATTTTTCAGTTGCATTATATTTTTTTATGTTTTTAATAAAACTTCAATAACAAAGAAAATAAAAGACTTTAATAGGATCTTGAATTAGTAGAACATTTTCATAATAAGTGGCCGAAACTGTCGATTGACGCATTTTAGCCTGTTCAATAAAATAGGCGCGTCTTCCTAAAGTATTAAAAATATTGATTTTATTAACATTTAATGTTTGTTACCTAAATTTTCGATTACCTAACTCTAATAACCAGAGTATCCTCCATTGTTAGCTTGAACTTTTTAGAGTCGGCGTGGCATTGATTCCACCAATTTTTGGCATGTCTGGTTGGGTATAGAATACCATTCTCTTTGAACGGCTTCCCACAATTGGTTTCCATTTGTGAAATATTGCCCGCCTAACTTTCGCTTGAGTGCATTCCACAAGTTCTCAATGGGATTGAGGTCAGGGGATTGACTTGGCCACGGGATAAGAGATACTTCCTTCTCTTGGAACCAATCTTTTACGAGACCCGCCGTGTGTTTTGGATCGTTATCCTGTTGAAAATGCCATCGGAGGGGCATGTTTTCTTCAGAAAATGGAAGCATGACATTTTCCAAGATATCCCTATACCCATATTTTGTTAATATGGTTTTAATGAGAAATATAGGACCGACACCATCCGGGAAAAACATCCCCACACCATAATATTGCCACCTCCGTGTTTGATTGTTTTTTGTGTATAGCGGGGATGGTATTCTTTTTCTTTTGGGCGTCTTACATTACGCCCGGAGTCCGAAGAAAACAAATTTATTTTAGTCTCGTCGCTCCACAGGATATTACGCCATTTTTTAAGTCCTTCAGGTCCATTCCAGTTCGCGTATCTAAGAGCAAATTCTTTCTTCACACCTATTTTTTCGACCAGCTGTGTATGTACATTTTTTGACTGATAGTCGATTTGTAATTTAAACTTTTAATTTTAATAAAAAAAGTATGTTATCTATTTGAATTAAATTCTAATTTTTTTTCGGAATAGCTCCATATTTTATTTTAAGTCAGTTTAACTTTTGATTATTACCGAGGGTGGGGCATCTGAACCAACTTATTTCCTTTCTTTCTTGGTAAGACTTCTCCTCACTAAATAGTTGAATTTCTTGCTTAAAATGTTCGCAACGATAATATACATTTAAATTTCCACTCACATTTCATTAGGCCCGTGCACACGGAGAGTTTTATGTTTAAACTCCCGTAAGCTTTTACTTACGCGGTACGTAGATTACAACATTGAAATGTAAAAAAAACTGTTGAAAATTATTTCCGAATATCTATCTATCTACTATTATTGATTTGTTTTTGAAACATTTACAAAATCGGTTATTAAATTTTGTATCGAAATTGGAAAAAATAATAGAAAAATTCGAAATTCAACGCATTGCCGGATATAACGTCAATATTTGTAATGAAAATGTGGTTCTAATTCTAAATTTCTAGTAAATGACAAAACGGATGAATAAACCCTGAGTTCATAAATGTAAATATACAGCATCAATGCAAAATACAATTGTAAAAATATGGTACTAAACAAATTTTTCAACGGACAGTGCTTGGAAAAATGGAGCGTGATAACTTAGCAATGTTGCTGAAGTTTTACATTTTATAAACTCAGCCAAACTCTACTTTTCGACTTGCGTCGCGTTGTGTTAAAACGTACATACTATCTGAAGATCGACTCGCTCAACATAAAGCTTTTCAATTGGGAACTGGCTTAATTCGTGCACCGTGAATGCAGCATTAAACGTATGACACAACACATTAAATAAAAAAAATTATTTTCGTTATGATAAAATTGACAAAAGAAACACTGTCTAAAACAATTAAAATTATTACCGACTTGATGGCAATTTAAGAGCGTTAAAATCAAATTTTAGTTGTAATTTTCTTCTAAGTAGAAAAGCAATTTATAATTTAATAAAAAAAGGTTAAGTCAAAACGTTTGCTGATATTTTCAATCGTTCACACACACAAACATCGAAAACGAATCAAAACTGTAGATTGGGGCCTGGGCTCTAGAAATGTTGGGAAAAAGATGACCACCATGATCAAACGCATTTTTGACTACACGGATTCGCCAACAATTGATGATTGCCAAAGGATGCCCTGTGTGGTTCAACGCTGCAACATCTCTAATGGGAAAGATTCGCCTGTTTGAGAGAAAGTGTATTCGTTTCTGTCTTAGACTTCAAATAAAACAGAACACCAAAGTCGGATTACAAACATTACCTACAATTGCAACGAGGTCCTATAAAATGGGCCAATATAAGCAGATAGATAACTTTTTTAACTAATAGCCTATTCACACCAAGTTTGTTTTCGCTATTCGTTTACTAAAACGAGTAGAGCGTTCACACCAAACATTTACTCGTTTTTGTTTGACATTTCAATTGTTATGAAAATAGCCAAACAAAAACATACATAACCCAATTTTGATTTTTTGTCAATTATTCGCTCCGTTTGCACACCCAAGCACTTCAGAAAAAAGAAATATATCATTTAAACACGTATTAATTTAAAAACAAACTATTAAACACTATTCACGCATTACAAAATCGCACAGAAACGCCACCGCCTTCACCAAATAATAATGGCTATGCTTTCAACTTCCTGAGAGGGCTGGTTCATTTTTGGAACACAGAAGTCCTCGTTCGAGCCTTATCAAGGGATTTTTGCATTTCTTCTCTTCCATTTTCTGTTAATAAAAAGTAATAAAAAGTAAAACTTAAGCATTTGCTAAGAAGGCTAAAAAGTTACTTACCTTTGCTAAGAATTTTCTAAAATTATTTACATATTTTTTGACAGCAAGCAACCAGCTGTTCTTTTTTTAAAGACCTATTCACAATCATACCAATTTCTCTTGACATAAAGATCTGTTTGACTGATCTATCTTTGTATTGCAACTCGTTTTCAATTCGTTTTATCGAAAACGAGTCGTTTTGCAAAACAAGTCGTTTTTAGTATTCGTTTTGAGGAAAACGAGTAAAATGTCGTTTATGGTTTGGTGTGAATAGGCTATAAGCTAATTCGAGGTCACATTGCAAGGGCGATGAACTCAACTAATGGACAAATCTTCGATGGCTTACTACCCCCAAGATGAATATTATGAAAGTAACTACAAGTCGAATGGTTTTATCCGCCTGAGGTTTTCCTTTACTTAGACAGTCGGGTTCTGATTCAGAATATAGAACGGTGATTTCGTTGGTCTACCACGTCGGCCGCAAAACAGTCGATAGGCGGCTATCTTCAGTAAGGGATCGAAAGGGAGTTATTAATCAGGTCGACCAATTAAAATCGTTAATTGCAGTTGACTTATCTCCCATGATCGGCTTACATAAGCCGCAGTTATTGCCTGCGGTACAAAACTAATAAAAAAAAATATATAAACAAAAAAGTTGCTTGCTGAGGCTGTTTAAGATTTAAGTATGTTAACTTTATTTTTTGTTTATTTTAAGTTAAGTTAAAGTTTATTTAAAATTGTTAAAGTTTATAAGTTTTTACTACAAACTGTTCAGATTGCAAGTTTAATTTGTTTTGGAAAAAATATAGAATAAAGAATTATTAAAAAATGAAAAAAAACTGCAACTTTATTTCCTTGGTCCCTTGCATGAACTCGACATTAATTTAGGCAGTTTCAATAAGAGAGCTGCATTGGGTGTAACAATCGACTCATTCATCAATTCAGTAAAAGCGCTAAATCGAGAAATGTCTTGTCGCTTCACTTTTCGCCTCTTTGATCGTGGTGACTCAACACCACCAAGTCAACAAGCCAGCGTCGTAAGAGGAGCTCAGAACCAATGTTGAACGAGAGATAACCGCCATTTCAACATCGAAATGTGTGGCCGAGTCATGATAGAAAGTTGATTTCAATTAAGCGAATTTTCGCGGTGGCCATAAATACTAGACCAATATTAAAATTTTCAAAAATATTTTAATCGGTGCGTTTCAATGCGCTTCATTAAAAATAATGCGCTTGTTGGAAAAACTGATAAATCACGATCTCGACGCTGATGCGTCGCCGTAGAGTCTTAGAAACTCTCACTAGCGCAGAATACCAATCATTTTAACCGTTTATTCTTTTCTAATTCCTATGGGAGGTACAATAGCGCACTGATTTTTTTCATAAAAATTCTTGTAGCCGTTTTCGAGAACAATAAGCTAAATAGGTTAAAAAGAGGGTAATAAGGCTTGCCGTCAAATTTAATAGGCCTTGTTAACCCCCTACACTAATTGCAAAAACAAATTAAATAAATCATTATTGCAACTATAATAAGATTTTTCAAACATAAAATGTAAACAAAACAGTAATCAATGCGGAAAATTTATGTTGAAATTTATAATCATTAGTGTAATCTTAGAAAAACTACTTACGGTTGAATATAGGATGATTTCTTATAATTTGAACCCCAAAACCACCTCTCACAATAAATTACATTTGTAACTCTGATGATGATGAGCGAGCGAACACGTAGCGACAAGTCTGAGAATCATTTATGACTGATGTTAGCTACATCTGTAGGCTGGCCGTTAGTGTCTAATACTATATTTCCTTTTTTTTTTAGGCCTTATTAGCCGACAGCCCTTATTAACCGCACCTACTAGTAAATATAATCGCAAGTAAAATAAATTGCACGACTGGATCGCCCGTACTTGCTTTATGTCGGGTTACAGCTTCGAAAAAAATTTGAAAAATATTAAGGGAAATTCATGGTTTTTTTTTCGATTTTCTGACATTTGATTGTTTGAAAAAAGGACATACAATTATCTTCAGCGGAAAAATTTAAACACCATTTTGTGGCTTTAAGATATGTGAAATAGGTTGATTTTTTCCAAGATCGTAGAAGCGGTTTTTTAAATAAAACGATTTATTTTAATGACTTTTTTTCAAACATCAAAAAAAAAAATAAGCGTGGGGTCTGGGATGAACTAAGAGGATAAATAAGTTCGCCGGGTTAACCGCAGAAATCGTCGGAATAACGAATAATCCCGGTTGTTCCTCAATGTTGCGGCCAGAAAAATGTTTGATTCCACCCCGGAGGAACGGTGGGTGCAGCAAACGAAGACCGAGAGTTAGATAACGAATGCATGTGGAAGAGGACCTTGACCAACTTCACCCTTAAAACTGGAGAAAGCTAGCTAGGGACCGAGCTGGCTGGAGAAGCTTCTTGGTTGAGGCCCAGGTCTACCCCAGGCTGTAGCGCCACCTATGGTCCATATTTAAGAAATATAGTTTCGGCATCAAAATAATTTTTTATTTACAAAAATAAGTGTGAACCCCAAAACGGCCCACTGTTCAGACTGCCCGAACTACTGTCTCGTCGCCATCCTCAAGTACCAAAACGATCATTATTATCATCATCATCATGATCATCCAAGTCAATTGTCTATTTATGTCTATCCGCTACAATAGATTGAGTGTTTATTAATTCATTTTGGGATAACAAAAAAAGAACATTATAAAAACAATCACGACAGTGGATTGGTTCGAAATAATGATTAGTCCCACTTTGCTTAAATTAAAGCCCATTGACGAAGCGTTCAGATTAAAGAGTCTGCTAATTCTGTTTAGAGCCTGATATTAGCCATAGTTTGTTCTATGAAATTTTAAATGCAGAAGTTCCAATCCACGCAGTTGATAAGATCCTCCACTGTAATTTCAACAAATGTGTGGCGTAAATTCTAAGTTCGACGTAAAATTGATACCTAAATCTTTAAAACTGAAGATACAGACAGAGCTTGCGCTGCGAAATACTATAAGAAAATTGCAAAAAAAATAATCTACATATATTTGAAAAAAAAAAATTAAAAAAAAATCCATCTACCCGTTTTCAAAATATTGATTTTTGAAAAAAAAAATTAAGAAAATTAGCTATTAAAAATACAAAAATGCAGAATGTAATGTTCCAAATTTGAAGACGATTGGCCAAACCGTTTAGGCTGTAGTTCAATATACATATGTACATCCGTACAGACGGGCAGACAGAATTTTGTCAGTAACTCAAATGTGCTTCTCTATCATCGTAATGTCATTTCTGATTGTTATAATTTTTTTTAAAGAACGCATAACCTGCTTTATAGTCCCTGTACATAAATCGAAAGTAAAATGGACCATGAATGTGTCGAAAAACTACAACAATTGACATAGCAAACAACAATTTACTAAACAATGCAAAATACGCTTGAAAGTCTATTCTTGTCCGTTTTTATGAGCGGATAGACATCGAAGCTGTATGGAAGTTCTAACTTTGTTAAGATATACCTAAGTTAAGAAACGATTTAATATGATACTAAAATTATAAAAACTGGGCATCCTGGCTTATGTTCGTTTCCCTGTGAAGCTATTGGCAGATATCATAACCATCTATTGAATGAAGAACAATATGTTTCATGTTGACTGAGTAAGAGCACAATAATTGATCGCTCATAATAAATTGAGGACATTATGAGCCAACCTGACTTCACCCCCTCCTTACATTTATTTGTAAGGCATACCCTCCGAGTTTTTCACCCAACCTTAATCTGTAGTAGCATCAATTGACACTATAAACATATTTTCCAAAGAAAATCTGCATGGTATCAGTTTTATGTTACATAAAAAAATATATATTTACCCTTTACAAACTGAAATATACTTGGTTGCCCGTGTCAGCATTCATTCATTGCACGCATATAATTGGGATAATCCTGTGAAATCTTGTTCCTTTATGGTTCCTGGTTTCTGATTTCACCCAGCTTCCAGCCCCTTGCGTGAAGGTTTTACTCGTTTAGGGTCAGACGATGCGACGCGATATGATGGCAATATGTTTTTTGGGATAACTGCAAAAAAGGGATTGAAATCTCTCGATAGATTTTATTTTACCAACGCACTTGGTTGTTACTATGTATTAAGTTGTTGGTTCGTAAACATTAGGAAATCGGAAGCGGATTAACTTCCATGGAGAAAATATAAGTGTTGTGTATTCAAGTTTAACAGCGGATTCATACCGTTCAGGAAAGTATAACGAACAATTGATAATTGACCACCAGAAAGTGTATGCCAGTATTTGAAGGAGCTGGTACCTCAAAACATAAGAACAAATTTATACATATATCTCATTTTTAAGATTTATTGTACTTTTATTTTGAATAAACAGATTTAAAAGGAATACATTCTTCATTGGCAGATGAGTTCAAACATTTTGGAAAACAACGTCTTACTTTGGTTAAGCCGGTTTTACAAAATGCTCACGTGATTATAAATAGGTTTGCCTGTATGTATATTTAATACTTGAAGTTATATGGGTCGTTTTTACGTAAAAAAACGAGTGGAGTAGTTGAACAACCCCTCTGTGTTTTGCTGTGTTGCAATCCGAATCGGATTTGAGCGAAGTCAAATTAATTCCTGTCAAAGACTTAGTCCTGTTGTCGTACATCCGTGTGCACATGTCTCATTTGCGTTTAAATTATGATGTGAAAAACACTGCACACGTGCACAAAACAAAGTTTCCTACTGGGACTAAGGTGCACGTGCAGGTCCTTGGGCTTGCTTAAGCCATTGACGGTTTTCATTTCAAAGGTGAATATCGCTTTTGTGGGCTGAAGAATAGGTCTCCTTGCCCTTTCGACTTTTAAGCACGTTTTGCCGATGTATGTATACCAAGAAGGAAAACCTGAGCAAATGAAGTATTTTCAATACGTATGTAGTTAAATAAAATTTATAATAATTCACTTATCCGTGTTGTGCGAGTGCAAATACGACGTCAGTTACGTTAATGGTGGTTCATGGTATCATGCTGATGTACACATTCAGGCTTTAGGTGTATGTTGCATTCAATTTGTGCAGAAACTTTTCAACCAGATCAGAGCAAAAAGAAAATTCGAAAGAAATACATACATTACATATGTAGGGAGCTTTGTCATAGGAACAGTATAAAAAACTAAAATTAAGATTTGGTTTCAAAAAATAAGCAGCATTAGAAGATTTTAAACAATTTATAAGTAGTTCGCACATTTAATTAGCACAACAGCAATTAAGTTTAACCGAAATGAAAATTAATTGAACATAAACGGAAATTACTTAAACCATTTAGCAAATACGCCTAACCTATTAACAAATATATTTAAACTAAATGGTCTTCCATTAAGGACTTCCGAACTTTCACAATTGATAGCGGCCATCTTGTTGAAATTACTTCTGTCAAATTGGCTGTCATTTATTTAGTTTGCCAAATCAATATGGACGGATATAGCGTTCAACAATATGTAAAAATGATAAAATTGTTTTATCAAAATGGGTGTTCTGTTCGGGCAACGTTCCGTTCGCAACAGTGTGCAGGAGTATCCGAGGCAGTCGATTAAGCGTCGCTCACAAGAACTCGGCCTTTCGCAGACCACAACTTGGCCAATTTCGCGTCTTAATTTGGGCCTGCAACCGTACAAAATTCAACTGACCCAGGAGCTGAAGCAAAACGACCATAGATAACGAATAAAAAATGTCGATGATATCTCACACACACTTGGTTTTATATAAATTTAAATGATAGCTGAAAGTTTCTTGACTTTTTGAATTATTAAATTATGTTTTAAATGTTAGTAATATTTTTTGTTTGGTAGGTACCTAATAATAATTTTGTAAATTCAATATAATTTCATTGTACTTTTTTTATTATTATTTTTTATTTTGTTATACACATTTGTCACTGTAAGTTATATTTTATGTTATAAATAAGAAAGCGCTTAATGAAAGAGCCTTTATTACAGGTAATAAAAGCGATTAAATTAAGATTTAAGAATTAAAATGTTACCCGTAAGACCCAATTATTTAACTAAGCCTAGGCAAACATTTTAGCCGAATGGTGTGCAGCTTCCAGCAGCATGTGTATATTATTTATTTATTTATAATATTTTTTCAAAAAATTGCTACAATGTTTAAAATTAAAATTACAAATTAACATAATTTAGCAGTTAATTGAAAAGTAAAAGCTATGTATTATTGAACACATTTATACATTTATAAATAAATAAATAAACAAAATATTTTAAGTTATAATATTAGACATTGATAAAAAAGTCATGAAGAATCCTCAGCCATCATTCTATCAATTAGTTTGCTTTTAAAACAGTTCGTGCTTATGTTCGTATTAAATATGTCAAAGTATTTTTATGAAAGATCTGAAGCAGGTTGTGGTCGAAATTCTGCAGGGGTCAAAATTCTTTTAACAAAATTCTGCTTTTAAAATTCTGGTTTTGAAATTCTGCTTTTTACGCCTCATTGCGACTTGGTTCGCAATTAAATTAATTGCACGACTGGATCGCACGTAATTGCTCCATTTTATTTCTTTAAAAAATGTGAAAAAGTGTGATTTTTTTTCAAAATCGTTAGAGCGGTTTTTTTAAAAAAACAACTTTTTTTAAAAAATTAAAAAAAAAAATAATTCAAGAATACAAACTTAAGCACAAAAATGACGTTCATTTAAAAACAAAATTTAAAAAAAAATCACTAACCCGTTTTCCAAATTATGATTTTTAAAAAAAAAAATTTTTTTTTAATTATTAAAAATACAAAAAAAAAGTTTTCGAAAAAAAATTAATGCAAAATTACTGAAGCTACCTACATCTTCTTGAATATCAATTTTGATTGTAATCGGATCACCAGTTTTCGAAAAAGTCGAAGAAAAAAAACCGGTCCTATAGGAGGTACCGTTTTTAGCCCACCATATTAATTTTTTTTCACCAAAATATAATGCATACCTACAGTAGTACACTGATTTTTTTTATAGAAATTCTTGGAGCCGTTTTCGCATTATAGTACCTATAATCGCAAGTAAAAATTACTCTTCATGATACTACTATATGCAGTGTATGTATATACAAAGCTATACAGTTAGTGTCATTTGTTCTAAGTATTTGAAAATTAATGTTTCAATAGTTTAATCTAATAAGGGAAAATATAAATTGTGTGTTGATAGATATACATATCCTTCATTTTGAAAAGTTAAATAAATGCAAACATTATAATTGGGCATGTGCATAAAAAATGAATTAATTTTTTTTTAAATAAGCAGACTTTTTTTCTTTTGAAAAGCAGACGAAATTGAAAAAAAAACAGAGTTTTGAAAAACAGAATTTTCGTTTTTAAAGCAGAATTTCGAAAAGCAGTATTTTGAAGCCAGAATTTCCACCCGCTCCCTTCTGGAGCATCTGTTAAAAATTTCAAGATAAGAATAATTAGTCTTTGGAGTTCCTTCGATTAAATATTTGGTATGTATGTCTTAAAGTACGAACATTTTAATTAACAGCGACTTTATAACACAAAAGACTGAGTCAATGTTTTCATTTAAAAGATCAAACGCGAATAGAGCTTCAGATAATTCTCTGCGGTTAATAAGACTACATAATATTAATGAGCTTTAGACGATGTGAAAAAACTATAAGGGTTCCATCCCAGTTCTCTCAACGCAAAAACCAGAAATTGCTTCTGAACAGATTCAAGTTTCTTAACATACACTTCATAAAATGAATTTTTTTTTTTAATTAATAAAATACAAAAAAAAATTATTCGGAAAAATTTCAATGTGAAATTACTTTGGCTACCTATAGTTTCCTGAATATTAATTTTATTATAATCGGTTAACCAGTTCTCGAGAAAGTCGAAGTAAAAACCCAGCATCTAAAATTTTCACCAAAACATAACCCATACCTACAGATTTTTTTTATAAAAATTCTTGCAGCCGTTTTCCAGAAAAATAAGCTTTTATACTGTTAATATTTGAACTAAAAAAAAGGAAAAAACTCCTATTTAGAATGTCAAAATAACCTGATTTTCTAAATTTCAAATTTCAAATTTTTTAATCAGCACGAATGTATAACTTACATTAGGTATAATACCTATAATCGCAAGTAAAAATCATCAATACACATACAACATCATCAAGTTAATCAAGCATCTTGCTAAGCTAAGTTAAATAATTGGTTCGTACGGGTAACACTTAAATTCTCTTTTGTGTTAGATTTAAAAAAATTACTTATTGATTTAAATGCTTTTATTATTAGTTTAAATATATTTGTTAATAGGTTAAACGTATGTGCGGTTAGGGTAAGTTTATTTGCGTTAATTTTCAATTTATTTCCTTTTCGGTTAAAGTTATTTGCTAAAGGGTTAAAGTAATTTGCGTTTATGTTAAATTAATTTGCTTTTTTTGTAAATTATTTGCTAAAAGATTAAAGTAATTTGCTGGTAACTGATATTCTATGGAGTAACTTAGGATATTTTAGCTAGGTGGCGCTGGTGTTGTTTTTTTTTCGAAAATTCTTATTTATAGGCCGATTTTTAAGGGACTTTCATATGTAGCTGACATTGTAAGGAGTAAGTAAGGCTATTTTAATAACCCCTAGGTGGCACTGGGGTCGTTTTATTTGAAAAGTGTTATTTATGCACCGATTTTGATGGGACTTTCACAGGCAGATAACTAAAGTTGTAAGAAGTAACTAAGTCTATTTTAATTACTAGGTGGCTCCGCGCCGGTGCAATTTTTTTCGAAAATGTATTGCATACCTGAGCAACGCCGGTTGGATTAGATAGTAATAAATAAAACACAACAGAATCAAAACATCCAAAAGCACAAAACTTTTGCGCCATTTGTATTCAGGTTCTATATGAATTCTAGGAATATAGTATACGTATAGGTAATAATAATAATAATTATTATTATTACAGGTTTTTTTAAGGACTTGACAACTTTTTTTTTAAATAAAACGCAGATATTTCAAAAACTTTATTATCGGCTTAAAGTACAATCAAAACATTTATGAATGGAACTCGACTTCGTTCATATGGCCTGTTGAAACCACATGTCGTCCAAGTCCATATCTTCCAAATCAGGCCAACATGATAACGCTGGCCATTCACAATAACGTGACGATTGTTATCGTCGACAAAAAAATATTGCCCAATAGCCCGCCGGCATGCAAACCGCATCAAACAGTTATTTTTTGGGGATGAAGTGGGGATTCATGAAGCATATGTGGATTTTCACCCGACCAATAACGCATATTTTGCTTATTGACGAACCCATTGAGCTTCGTCACTGAAGATGATTTTGCGATGAAATTCAACAATTCAACGCTCTTAACGTTGCGGTCACCGATTCCGAATTTCGGTAAAAAATGTTTATAATTTGCTGACGTTGCTCGCTCGTGTACTTTACCATGATAAAAATGTTGACTTACTGAATAAATTGACAATGACAGTTTGATGATTAGTGAAAGGGTGCGCTCACAAAATAAATTCAAAGTTGTCAAGTTCCTATTGGAAAACCCGATATAATAGTATTAGGATTCAGAAATCAATCAAATTTTACAGTTTGGTTTCCCGACTCTAAAAATCGTGCGTTTTATTTATTTGTTTTTAACAATTTTCAGTCCGAAATATACAAATTTATTTTTATATTTTTTTAGAATGTTTAAACTTAAATAACTAGAACCTTAGGAATTTTTTTTTATTTATTATGTACCATTAAATAATTGGTTACATTTTCTGAATTTAAGTATAGCAAGAGATATAGGATTAATAATTTCCTTTACAACTATGATTCGGCAATGATACAATGGTACTACGATTTTATAAATAATATTAGTTTTTTTTAAGGGACAGCTACAATAAAAACCCTTATATAACAATTATATCTAATATTACAAAAATCCGAGTAATATGTTTAATTATTTGATTTATTTATATAAAACAATCATATATTCATTCTTATCTAAAACTTAATTGTATAGATAATAATATCTTTTATTAATTCATTATCAGACAAATTAAATTTATTATAGAGTTTTTGCGTCGATTTTTCTACAAGTGTATATAAAAATTTATATTGGCTAGTTCATGAAGCCGGCGAGTAGAAAAATGCCAAGGCAAACCAAGCATCATTTTTAAAATTTTGTTTTGGTATATTTGAAGCTTGTTTTTGTGCGTTTTCGCACAATCTAATCGTACCAAACAGGAGCACCGTAAAGCAATATGGCTTGAAAAATTTATTTATATAATATTAATTTGTTAGCTTTGGACAGTTTAGAATTTGTATTTATAAGGATATAAGATTCTTATATATTTATTAATTTTATCGACAGTAGTATATATGTGTTTTGGAAAATTAAATAATTTATATTTCAATTAAATTTAATAAGACAAGACTCAAAAACGAACATTTTTCTTGAAAAAGGGCTGTCAAAAAAGTAATAATGTCGCCACAAATAACCTTAACGATATTAGAAAATATCCTACTCTCTAAATTCTTTGATTTTAACATAATTTTCTGATAACTTACTTAAATATTAATATTTGCTTTCGTGACCTTTGTTTGTTAACATCGTTTGCTAAGCGGTTTTGCATAGAATCAATCAGTTGTTGGCATCTTTCTACGAATATTGATGCCCACGGATCCTAAACTGCTGCTGAAAAGTGTTCTTTTTCGACTTGGCCCGGTCTAATTTTTGAGAATTTTTTTGTTGGTATTGACTATCATTTGATCAGAGCAACAAATACGGGAAAAAGTCTATTAACAGGACCGGTTAACAGGAATTTATCAAAATCCGTCTTACAATTTTTGAAATACATTTTTAATAAATTCTTTGTTATTTAAGACGTATGGTGGCGTACTTCATTTTGACTAAAACCGATAAGGATTGTGGTTTTGATAGGTTTTATAAGTTCAAACTGTGTTAGATTTAACATAAATGTTATATGTTTTTGTCCAAGATCTTGCCTTCCAATGTAATAAGGCACATAAGAGCAAGTATGTGCGACCCAGTCGTGCCCATTTTTTTAATGTGTATTAAAATGTATGTATTAAATGGTAAAGAAAGGGAATGAAAGAAGTATCAAATAACGACAATAAGAGACCTTAAACACATTTATTAGATGCACTACTATTATTTTGACCGCAACTGTATGTAGCTATACTTTGTTTCATTGTCGGCATATCAGCAATCACAAAAGTATATTTAATCTAACAAATTTGTTCTATCCATCAAGAATCAGGTCATGTGTTTCGATCGGGTTCGAACAACAGTAGTCTCTGAAAAAGACAAAACTGAAGACTGTTGAAGCTGGAGTACACTCTGGCTCTGGCGTCTCCGAAAGTTTCACAAACTTCAATAGGCTATGTACATTGATATTCTTTTTCCTTTGATTTCTTCTTGAGCAAGAAACAATTTTTATTACTTGCGATTTATAGGGACTAAAAGGCAAGTTATGCATTCGTAAAAAAAAATTCTAACAATCAAACATGACATTACGATGATAGAGAAGTCAACAAAAGTCGGTCCGGAAATTCCGTCCGTCTGTCGGTCTGTCTGTCTGTCTGTCTGTCCGTATCGATTTGGGCCGATTTGATTCAATCTTGGTATATAGTATTTTTAGAGTACTCTACCCGACTATTTTTCGAATTGGCATTCTAGCTCCAAAACTAACGGTACCTACCATATAACTTTTAATGGAAAACTTTTTTGTCTCGAAAACGGTACCTCCCATATGACCGGTTTTTTAAAATCAGACTTTCTCGTTAACTGATTAACGGATTTTGATGATTTTTTTTTTAAATATACAGTGTTTTATGATTTAAACAATATTGCTTATTAAAATTTTCAAAAACATTTTTTTAATTTTAATAATTTAAAAAAAAAATATTTTGTTTTTTGAATATTTTGAAAACCGATCTATAATTTTTTTTTTAATTTTTCTCCTAGTATAAACTATAGATACTCACAAAAAATTTAAAATATGTTTCCGAAAAGTTTTTCAAAAAAAACATTTTTTTTAAAAAACTGGTCGAACGATTTTGAAATGAAATATTCATAAAAAAGAAAACAAAACAAAACGTTATGAATAGTGTTTTTTTGATTTCATAAAAAATGTATGTGTTTAATATTTTCCCCAAAATTTTATTTCATATTGCTCGGCTAATCCCTAGCCATTAGTCAAATAAAAGAAGGTGACAACCTACATGCATACCTACGTATTTTAAAGCATTTCATCATCATAAAAGCACACAGAATAAATAAGGAAGCCTATGATAAACACACAAAAACAACTAACAAATAAAAAAACTATTCGATTACTACTGAATGCAAAAATTTCAATCAAGAAAACAAAAGTTTACACCTGCCTTTAAATAAACAAAACCACTGTGTTAACTTTTAATATTGTCTCTATACCCACTCGCTTAACAGTAGTTGGAATGTGTATCTTAATTTTAGTACCTACTTTCCTTCCAACCTTATTATAGGTACCTAATATCCTTAATAAATTCCATCAATACCTACCCACACCATACGTTTATCGTTCCATTAAACATAATTAAGCTATTTTAATTAATTTGATTTCAAAAAGTAAATTATTGTTATTGGGACCTATATAGGTCCCTTTACCTAGCATTATTGCCCTACTGCTGATTCCCACGAATCTTTATGCCAGTTGTTCAAATTTTTCCATACCAAAATGAAAATTAAACAAAAAAAAGTCCTTTATCTTTCTATTAGCAAATTATGTTATAAACAGTAAACAACAAATGGAAAGATAATACAATAAAAAACTGCAAAAGCTAACAATCCTATATATTTATGTGTTTATCCCTTTGTCGTGACGCATGTTCGTTCTAACTTCAACCCACAACGATTCTAAGGAAGTTGCACGTCAAAAAAAAAACATTAAAATTAAATCTTAGTCAAAAAGACGCCTGCGCTTAAAAAGGATTAGCCCATAGGAGCAAGTACGTGCGACCCAGTCGTGCCTTTTATTTTTATTTCGATATTGCATTGATAACAAAAGAAGAAACAAAAGAAACAAAAAGAAGAGCAAAAGTCATATAAATAAATTCAGAATTAAGAAATAAAAAAAAAAAAAAAACAAATTTTGAATTATCAATAATATCAAAATTTCATCAAATGTGTAAAATTCAAAAGATTATTTTAATGAAATATAAAACGTTTTCTATATGATTTACACATTTACAGAAAAATGCTTTTTTATAACCTTCTTTATGTTTTTTAAAATTTTCAATTTCTTTTATGTAACGCGTTAGAGAGTTTCAAAGACGGATAGAGCTTACAAGGAATTGATGTTTGGATGTTAGGAAAGAACAGCGAGGATGAATCAATTGACGAGATCTGTGCTAGGTTGCAATATTTATCTTTTTCAAACAATATTGTGGTTGGCGTGATATCGATATGTTAGAAAGCAACGTAAGACTGCGAAGCTCAAGATATTTCTCCAAAGGCATACTTAAGCAGAAGCGTAGAACAACCAGATAATCTGTCATACTTATGTAGACCAAAGACATAACGTGCGGCATAGTTAAAGGCCACATTAAGTTTACTTTTGCTTATATGATTAAATCATACAAAATCAGAATTACCAAACTCTTAAAAAGAAGTAAACGTGTTTTTACAAGTGTTAAAAACTGAGTTGCCCATAATGTACGCAGTACGCTGTATATTTTGCCGACCCCACCGTTTATATGGTTGTCCCAAGTCAGGAAGCGGTTAAAAGTCACTTCAAGGTTTTTCGCAGCTTGAACATATTCCATAGGAGCATTGTTTAAGAAAATGGAAGGAAAGTAACTAATATCAAGTCTTTTCTGGATATTACAACACATTTGGGTATTTTGGGGTTTAAAATGAAGCTATTTAAATTGGACCAATTTGCAATTTTCTCAATACACGAAGTACCATAAGATACGAATTACTACCAAAATGCAAAATAACCAAAATGAGAAAAACTAATGTTCTCTGCCATTTGCACATATATGTACATGCATTCTAATGAAATAAATCTCCCTTTTTCGCCCAAAAAAATTTTAGATGCACAGTTATTTCAACTGGCAAACTAATCAAAAAATATTTCGACTTAAATTCAAAACAAATATAAGAATATAAAATGCACGGATTACAACAAAAACTTAACACACGAAAATGATAATTTGTATTGTTTAAGTATTTTCTTAAATAGATTGTTCAACATTGCTTGAAAAATACTAACAAACAAAGTCACCCGACCAAATAAAACAATGTTGCAGATGAAATGCTATAATGAAGATAAACATGTTCATCATCACTATAATCTGCAATCTTTAGACTTGTATTGCATTTGGTCTTCCCTCTCTATCGCACAAGTATAATTTTTAAATTTTGAGTGATCTTTTTTGCAGATGTCGATGCAGATGCAGATGAAAATACATGTAAAGCCACCTTAAAGGACAAAAAGAACATACATTTAAAAACTAGATACAAAAAATTGACCTGCTATACCCGTTTTCAATATATTCATTTTTCAAAAAAAAAAAAAAAATATTAAAAACAAAAAAAACGATATTTGAAAATGTTTCTAAAATTAATTTGGCTACCTAAAATTTGGTTAATATCAATTTTGATTATTATCAGTGAACCGGTAGTAGATAGTAGTAGTAGTAGATAGTCGAAGAAAGGAAAAAACGATTTTCAAATTTTTTTTTCACCTGAACATAATCCACATTTGCAAAAGCATACAGATTTTTTCATAAAAATTTATGACGCCGAAAAATAAGCTTTTGCTTAAAGGGAACAAGTACCAACAATATTTGAACTAACAAAAGATTAAAAAAATTCCTCTGTATGTACAAAATTTAAAGACGATTAGCAGATTAGCATTATAGTATCTATAACTGCAAGTAATAATAACAAAATATAAAAAAAATATTTAGTTTTTTAATTAGCCAAATGATTTTTAATTTAAAGAAAATAAATGAATTTAAGTTTAGTTAAATAAATTACTTTTTGTTAAGTTTAAACAGAATGATGTTTAAAAAATTAAAAATTAAAAAAATAAGCTTTTTTTTAGCCCTAAAAATAAAATTTCCCCTCTGAGGAATGCCAAAAGAATCATACATACCAAATTTGAAGGCAATTGCTTAACCCATTTAGGCTGCAGCTCGATATACACCCGGACAGACAGACAGATAAACGGACATTTTTTGCCAATCACTTTTTTAGGCTTCTCTATGATCGTAATGTCATGTTTGATTGTTATCTCAATTTTTTTTATATTCACGAATCCTAAACTTGCCTTATAGTCCCTATAATCGCAAATAAAAAGAAAAATCATTTGTCGATACATAACCTCTTTTGGAATACTGTTGTGTTACTTCATCTCCTTTTTATGAAAACGCTTCTGATAGGATAGACAATACATAGTCAAAGAACATTTGCTCACTTTGCATTGAGAAACATCTAATGCATTACTTCAAATACCTCCTTAGAATTATTGCACGGGTTTCAGCAATTGCAATCCCGCTGTTTCGCATAACTTCTTGTCCTGCACAAGCACTTCCACCATTGGAAGAGATGATTGCTCCAGCGTGTTCGATACGTTTTCCTGTGATAATCTAGAGGTGGAATCGGCTAATGTGATTACATCGCACCCTCAGTGCAAAAGAGCGATAAGTCAAAAAATGACATTTTTGAGTTAATGATGAGGAAATGTTGCTTTTTAAATTACATTCCTTTTGAGGGGCTTGTCGTTTACATGAATGAAAAATTCAAAAACTTATGAATCTTCTTCACAAATTGTTATTATATGACACGTCAAACTCTTTCTTAATTTACACAAAATGTTTACCTTTTTTTCTACTTGACAGCTTAAGTAATTTCAATGTTAGAAAGAGATATTCCAAAATAATCCCATAAATCACACTGATTTTCTCATTTAAAAAAAAAAAAAAATCTATGCAAGACAGAGACATTCCAAAAAATGTCACTTCAAACAATTCTTGGCTCCAATGCAATACAGATACAAAACAAAAATATTTCATTATTGTTAGTGCAATACAGCGATAAACCAAAATATTTCTCATTTTCTCTTTAAATGGCGTAACGGATACAGTTATTGGCACCCCTAAGGAATTTTGAGATCCAAACGCGTGTATATCTCGCTTTTATGGAATTTAAAATATGTCAAATAAACCAAATTGTAATTTGGAAAATTCTGTTTTCAAAAATATTTTTTTATTTTTATTTTGTTTTTATAAAGATGGTAAAAATGGTAAATTAAAAAAAGCTTACCAAAAATTACAATTATAGATTTAGGCATTTAAGACTTAAGATCTTTTTTTGTGAACAAACTTTACAAGATACAACTATTGGCACTCAAAAAAATACAACTATTGGCAGTGCCAATAATTGTAGTTACATTGTATGTAATTATTGGCACCCCCCTGCCAATAATTAAATTCTAGTTTTTTTTTAACCCAATTATTGGCACCCATTTTATTAATAAAACAATAACTTTTTAACAAAATATAGTAAAAATTATCTTATTTAATACATTATTGAAGCAAATAAATAAAGTTTTCATTAAAAAATATAAAAGGATCACTTACAAAATTATAGGTCCTTAACCAAAACAAAGGTAATTTCGAAGTTTTTTTTTCTACCGCGACGTGTAGAGCTGAAAAGGAATGTCTCCAAAGTATGGACACAGAAATGTGAGAAAAATGTGCCAGATCGAAATAATTCAATTAAATATTCATATTAGATAAAGTTTTGTATTTTCGGAACTTACAGCGTTATAAGAAATATTTTCGTATTTCTTTCTACCCGACGTTTCATACAAGCAATTCAAGTGCATCAACATCTACGCACCGGTACTACTTGAGAGCGAGAGCTAAAAAACAATAACTTAGACAACATCAATCAAACGTCAGTCTCATCCCGTGACCACGAAGTATGAAACGTCTTCGAAACGTCGGGTAGAAAGAAATAAGAAAATATTTCTTATAACGCGGTAAGTTCCGAAAATACAAAACTTTATCTAATATGAATATCGTCCGCGAAAATAAAAACCTAAAATCTCAAAAACTATCTTGACTTATTGGGACCAAGGGTTAATGAGAAAATCACTATTGAATGATGGGGTGCCAATAGTTGGGTACAAAATTAAGGGTGCCAATAACTGTATCCGTTACGCTGTATCCATGCAAAAGAGCGTGAAGAGGAACAAAATTTTGTTGTTGTTGTAGTTTTTTTGTGGAGCCCACCGTTCACGCTTGGGCGAAACGCACACTTTTTGGAGTAAAGGACACAAAACCCTTTTATTGAATTGATTTCAACAAAAACTCCACAAAAAAAACAACAACAACAACTAGCAATAGTTTTTGTTGTTGCAATATATTTTGTATTGACTTTGCTGGTCCACGAGCAAAACACCCAGATTTAGGTGCATAACTTTAACAAAGTTCCCTAAAAGAAATATAATTCACCATTGCTTTCTGCAATGTGTTTTATGAAGAGTCGATAATCAACGACCTATTTTGAGCCCACCGTTCATGCTTGGGCGAAACGCACACTTTTTGGAGTAAAGGACACAAAACCCTTTTATTGAATTTAATTCAACAAAAACTCCACTAAAAAACAACAACAACAACGAGCAATAGTTTTTGTTGTTGCAATATATTTTGTATCTACTTATAATAAACTTAATGCTATACAAAAAAATTGAAAAACTAGTTGAACTCCCAACCTAAGTAACTTATCTTAATCTTATTTAATTGCCTTTCGGCCTAACAATAAATTTATGAAACAACAAAGGCGTTTTATTTTTCACCCAGGAAAAAAATAAAAAACGTGGGAATCTGATAGGGGTTTAGTCTTATTCCATATTCCCAACAACGCGACGCGACTACGTGATTCAGTTCAATCCACTTGATTTAAATAAATCGTGTAAGTAGTTAATTACGTGATTTACAGTACATTTCCAATGATTTATATTAAATGATTTAAGCACCTTACCTAAGGTGGCGTTACAGTCTGGGGTTTACCTGGGCCTCAACCAACAAGCTTCCCCAGCCAGCTCGGTCTCTAGCTAGCTGTGTCTAGTTTTGCACGTGGAGTCCTGTTGAGTTGAGGTTGAGTTCCTCTTCCACTTGCGTGCGCCACCTGAGTCTCGGTCTTCCTCTTTGCGCCGTCCCTCTGGTGTGGAATCGAGGATTTTCCAGGCCGGAGCATTGACGTCCATCCGATCTATATGACCCAGCTATCTGAGACGTTGAATATTTACTCTTTTGGCTAGGTCTATGTAGCTGTACAGCCAGTACAGTTTTTCCGTGTATCTTCTTCTTCACTCTCCTTTAATGCATGCGGGACCAAAAATTACCCGGAGAATCTTTCTCACGAAGTAGCCTAAATCGTCCTCATCCGCTTTTGACAATGCCCATGCGTCTGCACCATACATCAAGACTGGGATGATAAGGACTTATAAAGGGACAATTTAGTTGCTGATGATGTTGTCTGAGCTAATAGCGGAGCACAGGTAGACAAAGTCCTTAACTACCTTAAGCACGCTTTATTTAAAATTACGTATCTGTTACCTGTTTTACAATTCAGCTGTAAAAAATTAAAACTGTCAACATTTATCAAATGAGAGAAAAATCTCTGTTACTTACCGAAAAGTACGCGAACTTGTGTACATTTTTGGGAAACGGCAAGTTTGAACTTTGTTGTGCAATCAAGTTAAACAAAAAAAAATCTAAGCAATTGTTTGCCTTAAAAAATTTATCAAAATTGTCCCACATTAACGATGAAAATAAAAATATTTTCAGTTCTATAGTTATGTTGAAGAACTAGGCAACAATACCTATTATAAATATTTTACAATTAACAATACCTCAGACATTTAAAGTTTTTTTTTTTTTTGTTGATATCATAATGTAAATCATTTGAATAAATCAAGTCAAATAAACAGTTCTAACCTATCTGAAACTTTTTAACTATTGCCTATGGTCGGGTTTACATATTATCAATCAATATCAATAATCTAAACAGGGCAGTCTAGATTATTGATTTTGACTTAGCTACCAAAACTGGTGAAACTGATTGATAAGTTCCTTCCGATTCTTGTCTGGCACTACCCAGAGGTGCTGTGCTTTGCTCCCAGCGATAATGTCTCGGTCGTAAGGGAACCGCCTACCAACTGTGGTATCAGCTCTCGACAGTCTAAATAAGTCGGTCGGAGTAAGACCACTTAAACGTGTGCTCTCACAATATTCATCTAGGGGGTAGTAAGCCCCCAAAGTTTATTATCGCCCGCGCAATGTTACCTTGAATGAGTTTAATTAAAAAGTTATCCATCTATCCTGTTAGGTGCTCTTTATTCCTGCAGATTCACAACGCACTTTAAAGAACAGTTGAAATTTAAAATATAAGTTACAACGCCTTACTCTTCATGGAGCTGGGGCATTTTTGTAGGTTTACATACGCTCTCGTAATGCCCCGTGGCTTAGTGGTTAGTGTGTCGGACTGCTAAGCGAAGAGCCTGGGTTCGAATTCTGGCCATAGCCACCTTCTTTTTCCGGGGTACTGCCTCTTGCGAGGAACTGACAAAATCTCCAAGAGTAAACATTTTTCTCGAAAAAGTGTATCCGTTCGGACTCGGCGGAAAATTATAGGTCCCTTCCATTCTTGCAGATTAACAACCACACACATGAATGGTTGAGAGTATAAGTCACTAGGCCTTGGCTCCTTAAGAGCTGTCGCGCCAATAAATTTATTTATATACACTCTTTATATACACTTTAGGATTTAGGAGTCCTCTATTAGGGTCCGATTCAGCTTTTTTATTTTAATAATATTTTAACTAGAAGGCCCAATGCCTTTTAGAATACAACCGGATGTTGCACGACACTAGTTGCAAGAATTAGAGAGATAGAAAAGAATTTTGTTCGGCGATCGAGAATCAGGTGACTATTTTCTCATTTAAAACCCACGGACGCCTTTAGCTTGCACTAGGAGTTAGAAAATTGCTTCCCAAACTGAGATTCGAACTAAGGATATCTAGCTTAACAAGCAAACATCTTATCTAATGCACTACTGCCACCCGCTGCTTTTTCACCGCTCCGGGTAAAAGTAACATTTGCTGCAGTTTACAATGGCACATTATTAGTTACAAGAAAGTTAGAGCAGAGATGGAGCAATTTTTAATCGACTTTAAAAAAGAAGGTTAATATTTTAAACCGTTTGTACTCGTTTATTTCTGGGGACGGTAGTACCCACCAAAGTGCATGAGCTCTACCTGTTTTTTCTCGAAGCGCTTCGTCGTTTTTTTTAGCCCTCATAACTTAGGTTTGGATTATACCAGATAAACAAAATTCGGGATATGTTGTCAATAGCGGACTTAATAAACATATACAACCCTATTCAAAAATACGCTTTTTACACCTTTATTCCACTAGATTACTAAACAATGGAATAAGACTTAAGCTACGTATTGTATTGTATTTTTTTTTTGTATGACGAAAACAATAATAAAGCTCACATTATTGAACGCACCTAATAACTCATTTCAGAATAAATTTGACACATCTTTGTCTGATTCCTTCGCTAATCCACCTTCATCGGTGGTTTAACTTAGTCCACGTCGATTAGTAAAAATTTTGTTTTATTGATAACATTTTGCACTAAGTGCACGGAATATGGCCTAACCTTTCGCTATTCCACGTTTATTAATTTGCCTGGTAAAGTTATGATTACATAGCTCTAATACTTTAGATTTTATTGATATCATAATTGATAACATAAAAAAAACCTGATTTCGTCACTGAGAATACTTCCTAATGTCCTAGATAGCTGAAATTTAATAAATGAGCTAGTATTAGTATACTTTGGAACTTTTATCCCCAACCCCTTAAACTATAGGATAGTTTATGAGACTTGCGCAAAATTCGAATTTAGAGGTATGAAAATTGATAGGTATAGCCTATTATACCTATACCGTATAGGGATTCCTTGTTATGAATAATATTTTCAACTAATATCCATGACATGAATTGAGATTGTTGATCTGTCAAATTTTGTTGTTATAAGAATTTAAATTAAAATTCAAAATAAAATTTTGTTTTGAAGGTTCTAAAAAAATAAAATGGACTTACAATGATAAAAAACATGACCTTATGCAACGATAATGCAAATAATATTATTTTCGATACCAAAACCTGTATTTATTAAGTATTTTTCATTTCATTTGATCGTTGAATTTTTGAAAATGTTTGACATAACAATTAACAACAATAAATCCACCATAGTTAATGAAAGAACAAACTTCAGATGATTCCCGAGATCGAGGTATTGCAATGTTCAAGCAATCTTTAGGGAGAACCTTAACTTAAAGGAGTGCTGTGTCTATGTTCCGAAATAAATATTTCGACCTTATATTTTTGACGAGGATCATATAACCAAACTGCCTCTTTTTGTGGCGAACACGATTTTCAAAATCCAATACTTTACTTTCGATTTCAACACCAAAGACTTTAGCGTCTTCAACAGCTTGAATAAAATATTCATACGAAAGTAAATTTTCAAAAAAATATTGGTATTTTTTCTTAAATTTAACTATCAGACCCACAAATTGCTGGGGCTCTTTTAATTTGCATTTTCCAATATTTCCTGACCAGTTTCACCTATCGGGTCAAAATTTTGCTAGATTTTTATTTTTTTTTTCAATTTAAAAAAAGCAACCCAAAAGTCTTAGTTACTCCTTTACAACATCAGCTATCTGCATGTGAGATTCCCGTCAGAATCGGTCTATAAATAAGAATGTTGGAGAAACACGACCCCAGGGCCACCTAGTGGGCAGTTTAAATAGCCCAAGTTACGCCTTAGAACACCCGTTATCTGCATGTGAATGTCCGGACGAAATCGGTATATACAGAAGAATTTTCCGAAAAAAAAACCATCCAGAGCCACAACGTAGGTAATTAAAATAGCTCAAATTATTCCTTAGAATATCAGCTTTTCGCTTGTGAAAGTCCTGTCCAAATCGTTCCATAAATTCGATTTTTCGAAAAAAAAGCTAAAACAAGCGCCATCTTGTGGGCAATTAAAACAGCCTTATTTATCTAGAGTATCACCTATCTGCCATTGAAAGTTCCGTCAAAATTGGGACAGACGTTTCCGAGAAACATATTGAACTTCCAAATAAACAGAACCCTTTGCGTTATAATAAACATTTAATTTGCAATAGAAACATATTGAGGGCATTAATCGAGATAAAAACAAAATTATACATCAAGTTGGACCAAATTACGCACAATATAGGAAATTTCATCAAAATCGGTTCTGTAGATTTGGAGTCCATTAGCGACAAATATCGTGACTCGTGACACGTAATTTTTATATATTAAGATGACAAAAACTAAATCAAAATCTTTGCTTTGCATTAAGATTGCATTGTCATAAATACAAGATGTATCCGATGAAGATTTTCGGACCATATTATTACAGAGCATTGTATGTTAAACTGTTTAATTTGATTCAACAAACCCCAAGCTTCGTTTCGTGTAGTCTGCAGTGGTATCTTGTATCCATATTTGTGTTTTAGTATACACTAAACAAGGTGAGTTGAGTCATTAAATAATACTTTTTGCCATATTTGTATTATCAACACCAAAACAACATTAATCATATTTCTTAAAGCCAGATGCATATCAAGTATGACCCAATCTTTAGTATTTGTTTTTATTTTTCCTTGTTTGCACTCAACTTAAGGACATTTGCTTGCGTCTATTTATTCTACAATAACAAGCTTTGTTTTAAGAAAAGTGATACAACACGTTCTTATTGATATTTATAATCTGAAGTGTTTCCTTTAAGAGTGGTTTTTTGAAACATAATAAATACATGACTGCGTCGCACAAACATGCTCGTACAGCGCCATCGTATGACAATCAGAGTCACTCTCACTCTCACTCGACTTGAAAGCTGTATCCTGCTTTTCTTCACCAAAACGGTGCAACAATTTTTTTAAATAGCTTGAGAATATCTTTGGTGTCAATTCGTTTTTTATCTGAAAAGATTTGTTGCTCTTACATTTTAGGACAAAAGAAAAGGTGTAAAACACTTTCAAAAACTTCTGTTCTAAAGTGACCGTGTTTTATAGGCTCGTTTGTCGTTTCCAACTTGTATGGCGATGGCGTGTGTGAACGCACGAACATCTAACGAATAAGATATATAAATAATTGCCAGAGTCGCTTGCGTGTAAACGAGGCTTACGAAAACCGAACATTTAGCGAACTGAATAACGACCAAATGTGTGTGTTGGTAAAATATTTTTTTTTATAAATCTATACCTACCCCTTACGTTATCTCAATACTCGAAAACGGGAATAAATTTTCTTTTGTGCTCCAGTTTTCAAGGGTGCATTTGCAGTGCAACCCACAGTTACATGACACATCTTTTTTTAATATTGATTTAAGTTGCTTTTAAAGTCGTTTTTCGAGGGTGACTTGCAAATAAGGTATTTTATTTGCATATGTATTATTTTAAGCTATTTCAACACGTTCTGGGATGATAAACATGAGAAGAATTGTTTCTTGTTTAACAAAAAAATTATCTGTTGGGGAAGATTCCTCGATATACATATGAAGATAAGAACAAGAATACTTGATCCTATATAGTATAGAAATACCTCTTCTTATTCTACTACAAGTAGGCACTAAACTGTTACGTCAAGTGAAAATTATGAGATATGGATGAACTCAAATTTATGAAATCCACTGGTTCGGCTTATAAGTTTTTTATAAGTTATACTAAGGCTCGTATCTATACTGTTTTTTACTCTCAAAAACTGCGTAGGTACTGTTTTTTTTTTTTCAAAAATACTGTTTTTTTTTAGAAACATAGAATTTAAATCAGCACATTTTTGAGCTTTGCTCCTCAATGAAATAGTCCTTAGTTTATTCATTTATGCCACTTTTATTATGAGAAGTGTCTGCTTTCACTCATAAAAAATAATGCAACCTGTCAGCGGCTTGCGATTGGCATCTAAAACTCAAAAGAATTCAATAATGACCACAATAAATGTTACTTACACTTTGTCAGCGGTATTTGGAATTCTTTTTCTAGTCTAGACTCACAAAACAACCCTTTCCTTATTTCGGCAAAACAGTGGTGATATCGCTAGTTAAAAGGAATGTATCTCTCAAGCACTTCGATTGCTATGCAAAATATTATACCTAAATTGAATTTTTTTTGGATTGCATGAACCCCTTTTTCTTTGGGTCTTTCTCTCGATTGGTCGGCGACGTTAATTAGGTCCTATTTTGTCGCGAGTCATTTCTTTTGTTCTAGCAGATTTACTTTCGATTTTGTGGTCAAAGAGAGCTGTCGCGCGTGTCTTCAAGTACTAACCAAGTTTTTAAAAAGTGTTTATATACATAATATAACAATATAAAATAATATATAATATAAAAGTTAAAAATTAACACAGCTGTGTTTTAGAACGGATCAATTCTGTTTTATTTTCCGTTAATTTTTCATCACAAAGAATAAAAAATGCCGAGAGGCAAAAATACATTTAATGCAAAACTTCGTGAAAAATATCTGTTTTTAGTAAAATTCAAAAGTGAAAGTGCAGAAAATGTAGACGTACTTTTTCCATTGAATCTGGTGGTAACGCAGATATTGCTCGTCACATCACAACCAAAAAACATCAAGATGCTCAAACTGCGGGTTCTTTGGATACACATTTAGCGGCAATAGTAGGGGTCTGGGCATATCACGTAATCAAATCTAATCAAAGTTTCAAGTCTTCGCATTGTGCAACAAAAATATTAAAATCAGCAGCAAACTCAATGCTTCCGGCAAGTGTTATCAATCTCCCTGTAATTGAGAACGTTAATGACATTATGGGACCAATTGTCTTCCGCACTCGTTCAGTTGCAAGGGTATTAAAAGATCTTAACATTCACAAATCCGCTGGCCCGGATAGTATCCCCGCTATTCTCCTCTCCCTCAAACTATCGACCAATTGCACTTACGTCCCTTCTTTCTAAGGTCATGGAAACGCTGATTAACTTTCAGCTTAAGAAATATCTTGAGGACCGAAAGCTTCTTAATGACCGGCAATACTACTTTCGCAGCAATAGATCCACTAGTGATTTGATGGTTTATCTACCGAAAAGTGGAATCAATCTCTTCACCGTTTTGGTGAAAGTAAGATCATTGCACTTGATATTTCAAAGGCATTTGATAGAGTTTGGCATCAAGCCCTTTTATCGAAAATGCGTGCATTTGGACTCGACGAATCTCTTCTTCGTTGGATTAGTAATTACCTTTCGAACCGGTCAAAACAAGTTGTGTTGGACGGATTCAAGTCTGATACCCACAAAATAAATGCTGGTGTGCCCCAGGGCTCTGTTTTATCTCCAACTCTCTTCCTGATTTTTATCAATAACTTATTATCTGAAACTCGTGAAATCGTGTTGAATTTAATGCTTCAAAAATGTTGTCTTTTGTCGTTAAAGCGAATTATACCCCCATTGTTGCCACTATCGATGAGTGGCACTTGTATTGAAGAAATAGAACACCTATCAGTTCTCGGTTTGTGCATTACAGACCACCTTCTGTGGAACGACCACATATTCGAAGTCGCCAAAAATGCTGCCAGGTGTCTAGGTTTCCTTCGAAGATGCAAGAAATTTGTTACCCCTTCGGATTTGGCTACGGTCTATAAAGCGTATATTCGACCAAAACTTGAGTATAATTCCCATATTTGGGCAGGTGCTCCAATTACACACTTGAGTTTCTTAGACAGAATACAAAAAAGAGCTTTGAAAATGATAGGCGACCGAACAATAACAGAAACATTTTCATCTCTTGAGCACCGTCGTAATGTTTCGTGCCTTTCGTTATTTTACCGTTATTTTTACAATCAATGCTCTAGCGAAATAGCCAGCTGCATTCCTCCCCTGAAACAATTCAACCGTAATACTCGCGCTGCTAGGAATGCCCATAAATTTACCCTTGAGCCCAACTTCGGACGTACAGTTAAATACAGAGATTCTTTCTTTAGCCTTATCACGCGACTGTGGAATGCCTTGCCAGACTCTGTTTTTCCCTCCCATTATGACTTGCCGAACTTTAAAACAAATGTGCATCGATATCTCCTTTTATACCCCTCCCTATTTTCCTAACGTCCCCGCTGTGTTTAACATTATAAGGGTAGCCAAAATCCCTTTTGCACGGGCCAATTATAAAAAAAAAAAAAAATTAAATAGAAAAGTTTTCGTGTTCGCAAAAGAAATGTCAAGCAATAATTACTAAAGTTATTGCGCCGCACGCCCAACAATTGCTTGAAAAAGATCTGAAAGACTGCAATTATGTGTCAATCTACACTGATGCATCGAACCATGGAAATATTAAACTCTTCCCAGTGCTCGTTCGATATTTCATTCCCACAATTGGTGTTCGAGTTAAAATTCTGAATTTAACCAAAGAAAATGGCGAAAACTCAACCACAATATCGATTCTCATAGGATCTGCAGCCAATAAATACAAGCTGATGAAGAAAATCGTCTGTTTTTGCGGGGATAATGCAAAAGTTAATTTTGTGGGGAAACACGAGGCGGCCAGAATAATGTTTTTTACCGATTAAAACAGTGGATTCCGCATTTGATTGGCATCGGCTGTGTCGCTCATATAACACACAAATTTGCATGTGAAGAAATACCTTTCGACGTAGAGTGGGCTATTGTTAAAATATTTTCCCATTTTTACCTCAACACTGTACGCGTGACAACGTTGAAAAATTTTTGTAACTCGGCAGAAGTGGAAACAAGCTGCTCGGATATGCGAACTCGATTTTTGGCTCTCGGGCCTGCTATTAAGCGTATCTTGGAACAATATGAAGCTCTTCAGATGTATTTTATTGAACTTGGGAAAGGAGAAAAGAAGCTGAAAGAATTTTTCAGTGAAAAATCGTCAAATTTTGGTTGATATTTGTGCAAGAACAGGTAGTAAAAATCTATTCGGAATATCCGTCGAATTTAATTAAAACATTTTCATCTTTTTCAATAGGCTGAATTATTTAGTAAACACGTACTAAAAATTGAAGGCGATGATGTCACGGCTTTCGAAGTTGCGTTCTGTTTAAATGAGTTCGATGTAGATCGATGGGTAGAAATATTTAACCATCTCAACAATACAGATTGGAATACAACGAAATGGCTACAATCGTAGAATACATTTTATATTTGCCAGGAACTTCGGCATAGGTGTAACGTGTATTTTCAGCGGTCAACAAAACTTGGACGTCAGACAAGACGCGATTAGAAGTGGAGACTTTGGAGGCGATTCTGTTCATCAAATGCAATATGAAGAAATCTTGCGTTGACTTCTATCAATATCTAAAAACAAAGCCGGAATTGCTTCGTCAAATTGCTGCAAAGCGAAAGTACGAAGCAAAAACCACAGACGTTGATGTAGATGTTGAAATGGAAAGCGATTCTGATGATTGAAATAATTTTCCTTTTGATGACTTTTTTGCTTTTTTCCTATTTTTATTTAATAAAATAAATAAAAATCAAAAAAAATGTACTGCGAAAAATACTGTTTTTTTAACTCGTACTGTTTTTCGTCCAAAAAAAAGATACGAGCGTTAGTTATAACCCAACCTATGTGTTTTTTTTATAAATTTAATTTTTAATGTAAGTACATATAAATACACTGCGCGAGCATTAGAATGACAGGGAGAGAGGAAAGACAGAAGGTGTCGATTACCATTGGTTTTGAATCAAAATGGCGAAGGAAAATCTCGCCGGGTAAACTATTCCAAATTCGTGTTGTTTGGCTAAAAAAAGGATTCCTATATTTCACGGTACGTCCGAAATTGGGCTCAAGGGTTAACTGATAAGCATTCCTTGCGAGATGAGTATTACTGGAGAAACTTTTAAGGGGAAGAAGTGCAGTTGGCTACTTCGAGTGAACATTTTTTATAAAAGAAACGATAAGTAAGGAAAGAAATGAAATATTGCGTCAATAATGAAGAGTGGCAATTGTTTCATGCAGATTTCTATTTACTATTAATATTAACGCTCTTTTTTGTTGTATTCTATCGAGCAGGTGTAGCGATGTTTGCGAAGCACCTGGCCCAAAGGTCGGAGTTATACTCGAGTTTTGGGTGTATAAACGCTTTGTAAATTGTAGCCAGATCAAAAGGGTAAAAAGACTTCTTGCATTGATACAGAAAACCTAAGCACTTAGCAGCATTTTTCTCATATGTAAATAATATTATAAAATAAATTAATTTTTGTTAAATAACAATCTACTTTAAATTTAGGATTGTGGCCACAACTTAAGGCCCGAGGGATTCGAAAATCAAAATGATTTATTTTTATAAATTCCTTTAATGATTAAAAAAGAAAAATACGCTATCGCATTTTTTTCATTCAAGCATTCATTTTGTGTAGGTAGTAACTATAATCCTATACCACGGATAAAATTGTAAAATATCAATCGTAGATACAAATTTACTAAGACCAAAGTTGTAGAAAATTAAATTCTAAACAACTTTTGTTTGGGTATTATTTATCAATTGTTGTAAATAAGCGAGTTTTTAAACAAAAAAAAACAATTTACCTTAAATTCAAGGTCAACGATAAAGATTAGGAATTCGAAATTCAAAATTTATACTCCTTTTAAGTCCCTCTTACGGTTAAAAAAAGAAAAAAAAAAACATCTATTTTTTCCATTTCAGCTCATTTTTTTGTACATTCCGCCAACTGGGCTTATTACCCCATTTAACAATGCTGTGTAAATCGGTGTTCAATGAGCTTGACATACGGTACCGTTGCAATTGCACGCCCGAAGGTGAAGAACGTGAATCACTAAACGAATATGAAAGGCTGAGGGTGGAGTCGTGAGCAAAACAGTTAAGTGGATTAGAAGTAGAACTGGGTGTTTGAATTAAACATTTATGTTAATGTTTTTCACCTCTTTTAATTACTTGCTTCCTTATATACAAATAAAAAAAAAATCACAAAAATGTGAAAAATGCATTAAATTAAGGAAATACCCTAAATTCCATCAACAAATCATTGGCCCATTAAATTCTTTGTCCATTTTGCTCAAAATTATTAGCAGAGCAAGAAATCGTTATAATAGCCCAGCCGTAATGTTCAAAACAAATTGTATAGTTTTTTTCGTTTTAAATCGTTGGAGAGACCCATAAGAAGTGTTATTTTGACTTTAAAACTCTTAGCCATTTAGCATTGAACGGACCCGTCTTGAATTTAAGATTCGTTTTTTGTTGTTAAATAAATCACTTTTCTTTAACTTTATACAAAAAATATTATTTTGGTGTCATGACATATTCCGAAACATGGCCTTATTGTATATGGCCTTATGTCATGAAACCCAAAAGTATGCATGTAACGAAAGTTGAATTTGCTATAAGGATAAGTTTATAAGATTTAATTTAAATGGATTTAATTTGTTTGGAACTAACAAACAACGTTTATTTTGAGAAATATTTATAATTTCTTTTTTACTCATAGCCTAGTAAGATTTACTTTTTGCAAGTAAAAAATGGTCACGACTGGGTCGAACGTACTTGCTCTTATGTGCCTAATTACATTGGAAGTCAAGATCTTTGAAAGAAACAAGTAACATTTACGTTGAAAATAACACAGTTTGAACTTATAAAAAGTATCAAAGCCACAATACTAAATGGTTTTTATGAAAAATGTATTTCGAAAATTGTAGGACCGGTTTTGATAAAATCCTGTTTTAGTTTAAAAAAAAAAAAAATATTTTTTTCGAAATTTGGTATGCAGTTTTTTAGAGATTATTAATATACATGTGATTATAAAATTTAAAATAATTGTTTCTAATTAGTTTTAAAAATATTAATTTTTCAAAAAAAAATTCAAAAATTAATTTTATTAGAAACAAAAAGTTATTCAAAATTTTGATATGCAGACTTAATTTGGCTATCTAGATCTTTTCAAATATAAAATTTGACAGAAATTCATAGAGCCGTTACCACAAAAGCAAAAAAAAATAAAAGGCACGACTGGGTCGCACGTACTTGCTCCCGTGTGCTAATCCTTTTAAGGTACAGGCGTCTTTTTGACAAAGATTTAATTTTAATGTTTTTTTGACGTGCAACTTCATTAGAATGGTTGTGGTTTGAAGCTCGAACTAACATGCGTCACGATAAAGGGATAAATACATAAGCATATAGGATTGTTAGGTTTTGCAGTTTTTTAGTGTATTATCTTTCCACTTGCTGCTTACTGTTTATAATATAATTTGCTAATAGAAAGATATAGACTTTTTTCAGTTCAATTTTCATTTTGGTATGGAAAAGTTTGAACAACTGGCATAAAGATTTGTCGGAATCAGCAGTATGGCAATAATGCTAGGTATATAGGTCCCAATAACAATAATTTACTTTTTGAAATCAAATTAATTAAAATAGCTTAATTATGTTTGATGGATCGATAAACGTATGGTGTGGGTAGGTATTAATGGAATTTATTAAGGATATTACGTACCTATAATAAGGTTGGAAGGAAGGTAGGTACTAAAATTAAGATACACGTTCCAACTACTGTTAAGCGAGTAGGTATAGAGACAATATTAAAAGTTAACACAGTGATTTTGTTTATTTATAGGAACGTGTAAACTTTTGTTTTCTCGATTGAAATTTTTGCATTCAGTATAAATCGAATAATTTTTTTTATTTGTACATATGCCGAGCAATATGAAATAACATTTTGGGGAAAAATTGTTATGAAATCAAAAAAAGACTATTCATAACGTTTTTTGGAAAAAATGTTGTAAGCCATCTTATTTCTTTTTCGAAAACATATTTTAAATTTTTTTTGAGTGTGTCAATTTTAAGAAATCTATAGTTTATACTAGGAGAAAAAATTAAAAAAAAAATCTATAGATCCATTTTCAAAATATTCAAAAAACAAAATATTTTTTTTTTTAAATATTAAAAATTAAAAAAAAATGTTTTTGAAAATTTTAATAAGCAATATTATTTAAGTCATAAAACACTACATATTTTGAAAATTTCATCAAAATCCGTCAATTAGTTAACGAGAAAGTCTGATTTTAAAAAAACGGTCATATGGGAGGTACCGTTATAAAACTTTTTCTGAAAAATCCATTAAAACTTAAAGATAGATTTTGCATAGAAAACATCATTCTGAAAGTTTTATCAAAATCGTATTTATTTTACGAATGCATAACTTGCCTTATAGTCCCGATAAATCGCAAGTAAAAACATTATATGAAAGGTTCCATTAATAGACTTTTCCCGTATATGTGGTATGAATCAAATGATAACCAATACCAACAAAAAAAATTCTCAAAAATGTTCATTTAAATCGTTGGAGCCGTTTTTGAGAAAAATAAGCTTTTCCTAAACGGTCGTATGGCAAGTAGCGTTATTTGTAGCCCTAAAAATAAAATTTCAATTTCCCCTCTGAGGAATGCCAAAAGAATAACACATACCAAATTTAAAGATAATCGCTTTAGCCATTTAGGCTGCGGCTCGTTCCTAAACTTGCCTTATAGTCCCTATAATCGCAAGTAAAAATGAGTTACATTTTTGGTATACATATGTACCAAAACATGGTTGGTATTGAGATGGTTTACAATCTCCCAACTTTAGTATGTACCTTAGGTCGGTTATGGGGGTAAAATGGGATTTTTGCTTTTATTTCAAACACAGTAGGCTTTAGACAAAAAAAATGCTTTACAAAACCATAGCTGAGTACATTTTACAAGAAATTGTTAAGGAAAATTTCGGAATAATATTTACCGTTTAGAAGTTACATCACTTCAAATTCTTATACATATGTTGCCCAGAAGTATACATTTTTTGTATGGTCTCTTATTATAAAAATTATGTCTACTGAAACGTAACATGCTTATTATTATAAAGAATTTAAAAATTTAGGATGTCTAATGCTGATTCATTGACTGTTTAATACAAACTTAAGCTTTAAATTTTAGTTTCGGCCCGAATAGTTTTAGCCAAAAAGAAAAATAATAAAATATTTTTCTCCACCTCTTTCGTTAGTCTTGCCAAATATATTACAGTTTTCAATAGTAAAGCACATGCGTTTTTTTATTGTGATTACTGATTACATTAGCTCTATGAATAATAGGAAGAATATTTATTTGCGCAATATGTAGTAGTTCATTAGAAAATGGTGAAGTCTCAACAGTTAGTCGTAGAATCAAAACTTTGATTGAATCAAGTGTTTAAATTGAAAGAGATGACGGTAAAAGCTGCTATTAAAAAAAAACCTTTCGTGATAGTTCATAGTGAGTGTCGTTAGAACTACACTTGTGAAAATTGGAAAGTCTTTGTATACAAAGCAAAATTTACCATATAAAATAAATTTACCATAAGAATAGAAAAGTAATAAGATAAGAGAAAAGTATTAGCAAATCTTTTAGCACCAATAAGAAGATCTCATTGATAACATGGGACACTCATAGGAAACAATAAGAAGATCTAATTAATAGTATTTGAGAATAAAAAAGTCTCATTGAGTAAGACTTACTTATTTAAATCGAAGAAATCAAAAATTATATTATACAAAATTTGTGTCGTTTAATGCTTAATTCATTTGAAGAAAAAACGAAATATATATGTTTGCTAAAACTATTTGTTTTTTATTTACAAAAAAGTAACATAACAAGATGTACTAGTTAGACATAAGTAAAATCTAATCATAACAAAATAAATTGCACGACTAGATCGCACGTACGTATGTTAAAAGATTCTTAAGATTAAATTCTGTTTTTTATTTTAATTTTTTTTTTTTTTTTTTGAAAAACTTTTGTTTTGAGATTTTGGTATGCAGTTTTTTAGAGTTTATTATAATACAGCTGATCATAAAATTTAAAATTATTTTTTCTCAATACCAACTTTTAAAAATTCTGGCGCAAAATTATAGACAACCTACTTTTTAATACATTAACTTCACACTACTTAAAATGATTAGTTATGCACTAAGTTTTTCTCAATTATAAACAAAAACCCCCTGCACTAGTTAAAATTAAATTTGAAAGTTTGAGAACCTTAGGGAATTTTGTTGTTATTAGATTAAGGAAGGGTTTGTGTATATTTTAATTTTCAAAATGGCGTTTTGTGAGAGTGAGCCGTTATTTTCTCTGAGAGTGTTTAGTTTCACACTTTAAAGATAATGCAGGGGATTTCTGTTATAAAAATCTAGTTTCAATTTTTAAGTGGTGTATAATTGAAGAACTACACTTTTAATGTTAGTGCCAAATTTTATTTGCTTTAGTTTGGTAAGCGTCTATAATTTTCTGCCATTGAATTAAAAAAAAATAACTTCAAATATACAAATAAAATTATTCAAAATATGCAGATTTAATTTAGCTATTTAGATCTTTTTATAAATAAAATGTTATTGAAATCAAATGAGTGGTTACCGAGAACGCCGAAAATGTAAAAAAAAACTTTTACATAAAAGGTACTAGAATTTTCTCGTAAATTTGGTTTGAATAAAATGATAGCTAGTACCTAAAAAAAATTGCAAAAAAATTCATCATAATCGTTGGATCCTTTTTCGAAATAAGCTTTTCCTTACCGTTATTTGTATGCCTAAAATTAACATTTCAATTTCCTCTCTGTGGAATTTCAAAAGAACCACACGTTAAAAAATTGAACGTAATCCCTCTAGCCGTTTAGGCTTTAATGTCATGTTTGATTGTTATCTCAAATTTTGTTTATATTCTCGAATCCTAGACTTGTCTTATATCTATCCGTCTGTCTGTCTGTATGTGCGGATGTATTTTGGACTGTAGCCTGAATGGTTTGGCCGATCGTCTTCAAATTTAAAACATAAGGTTACATTGCATTAAATTACATATTGATCTACTCGGTCGATAAATCTACGGAGTACAGACACTTATGAGCTACTGAGGCCATCGGCTCAGACAATTACAAGACAACACACAAGACGACATTGTTGAGGACAGAACAGACGAAATGGAGAGAACGGTAAACAGAAAACACATAACACATGTCAACAGCTCGCAGTTGGTTTTTTCGGACGGTCCCCCATCCGACTACTTACCACGCCCAACGATGCTTGATTTCGCTGATCTCGTTATCAGATGATGCTTTATCAGAGCCAAGGCCGTTGACAACATACCTAAGATTACGTATTTTGACATTTTATAATTTTTTGTTAGCACAAATATTTACGGTACATTCCATATAACCGTAAAATAAGTTTAGTTAAGTTAAGTTTTTTCTCGGAAACGGCTTCAAGAATTTTTATGAAAAAATCAGGTACTTTTTAGGTGTGGATTTTCTTTTGGTGCAAAAAATAAATTGCACGACTGGATCGCCCGTACTTGCTCATATGTGCGGTCACATTGTAGAATAAAATTTAAAAAAATTAAAGTGAACATCAAAGCATTTTATCAATTTTTGTGAATTTTGATTGTTCGAATAAAGTAGGTTAAATTATTAAATAATAAAATATATAATAATAAATAATTTAAACGCCATTTCATTTTTAATTTTTTTTTTCAAAATCGTAGGAGCGGTTTTTAAAGAAAACGGTTTTTTTAACAACTTTTTTTCAAAAATAAAAAAAATCATGAAGACAAATTTAAGCACAAAATATAAGACACATTAAAAAAAATTACTTACCCGTTTTTTCAAACAAATTTTTTTTTGAATTAAAAAATCAAAAAAAAAAAGTTTTCGAAAAAAATTAATGTAATCGGATCACTAGTTTTCGAGAAGTCGAAGAAAAAACCGATTCTATGGGAGGTACCGTTTTTAGCCCACCATAATAATTTTTTGTTCACCAAATTATAATGCTTACCTACAGTAGTACACTGATTTTTTTCATAAAAATTCGAGAGGTTATATGACTACTACTACTATACTGTTAATTTTTGAGCTAAATAAAAATATTGAAAAATCACCTCTGTAGAATGTCAAAATAACCGTAAGTTCCAAATTTTAAGACGATTGGGCAAAAAGTTTAAGCTACAGTCCAAAATACATCCGTACAGACAGACAAACAGACAAACGGACAAAATTTTGTCAGTTTTTTGCATGTTTGATTGTTACCTCAATTTTTTTTCTGCACGAATGCATAACTTGCATTATAGTACCTATAATCGCAAGTAAAAATTGAGATGGTGGGCTAAAAATGGTTCCTCCCATAGGACGGTTTTTTTTCTTCGACTTTCTTGGAACTGGTTAACCGATTACAATTAAAATTAATATGCAAAAAGTTAAGTTCAGATTTAAATATATTCGAAAACAATTTTTTTATATTTTTAATAATTATCAAAATTTTCAAGTCGTGCAATTTATTTTAGATAACTGCTTTGTCCTAAAAACATGTAAAGCTTTGACATAAAATTCACATACCTACCACCCTACATGCTATTAAAGGCAACTTTACTTTAACAAATACCTAGCATTTGGCCATTTTAATATTATTCGGTTCAGGTGACAGTTAGTTTTAGCGCCTTCAAGCTAAATTTTTGTTTAAGGTTATATCAGTAAAGTATTATGCAAGAGCTGTGCTAATGTACATAAACTGCATTTAAAGAACGCATAACAAAAAATCGTTAATTAAGTGAGTATTTGTTTTTTTTTTTTTTTGACAAACTAATTTTAATCTGTCCAACAAATTTAATATCAAATTAATGCGATTTGAATTAAATTGTCTGCTCTATTTGTATTGAATATTTAACTCTTCATATCTAAAAGATGTTTTATGTGCATACGTAGGTACTTATCTATACTTTTCTCTGAAAAAATAATGTTTACCTATGTATCTTTTTAGGTATATATAGTATATTGCATCACACTAAAGTTGATACCTATTCGCCTCTATCATATACGTACACCACAAAACAAACCTTTTTGTCTTATTATAGTTACCTCGTATCCTTGAAATGAATCTGCTATTCCAATCCCAATGGCAATATACTATATATTTACGAACACTATACCAAAGATTGCTCTACACTGAAAGATACATAAAGTTAGTATATAAATAGTACGAAAAAACCCTCAAAAAACCACCCCCCCTCCCCCCGTTACTTTTACTTATTTTGCTAAGCAACCGTAGAACACAATATGCAGCAACAGCAACCCATCCGTATAGTATAAGCAGCTTCCACTCTTTCAACAGCATCACATCGACATCATGGTACAGTGCCCAGCCCACCCGTAACATTTCTCAGGAAATCAATTCTTTCTTCTATCCCTGACTTCTGGCGTTCTATCAAAGTTTATACCACAAAAACAACTTTTTTAAAAAGAATACATATACATAAATCCTTCTTTGTACATGTACAACATCTTATAATATAGACCAAAATCATTCAATAAAAAAATTGTTGAAAGTATACAGAACATGGAATAGAAATATCCTTCATTTATTCCGCACAAAACTTGGAAATAATGATGAAATAACGAAAAATATGAAATTCCGACGGTCGATTTGCAATGCCATGCAGGGGAGTAACGAACTGTTTAAGAAATGGTTTGGAAAATTTCCTTGAAATGGCCTTCTGATGAGACCAGCATGTTTGGCGGCAGGCTCACACGTTAAAAATGCCGAGAAAATGTTTAAGAAAAAAGAAGTATATTTACGTTCACAGTTCGAAATATGAGCGTAAATGAATCAAATTATCATTTGATGAATCATCTGGAACACCCCAACAAATGTATATGCAATCAAACATATCTATGTATATTTATGTTTTGATTTTGCTAAGTTTAAACTTGCGATGAATTGTGCCGGTGCGGACAAGAGAAAGGATAGAGATTATTAATTACCGTTTAATTAAGTTGATATCTAACATTCTGAAGGCTGGAACTTCAAGCTGTAGAACGAACGACTAGTGCCATGTGTAAAATATGTTGTTAATTTGGGAGAAGTCAATTGGAAATAATAAAAATGATTATGATACAAGGAATCCAAACAAACGGTGAGATACACCGATGAATTCCTTATACATTTTCTTTATCTTTGCAATTTTAGAACACTACTTCACTTCATGTATCCATGTACACATGTGCAGACTATATCTATATATGTATATATATATATCTATACTTAGGATCAAGGGAATGATGAAGATGTTTTAATGAGTTCTTTGAATCACTCCTTAAAATATATGTAAATGCCGAGCTGATATTTTTGAGGTGAAGCCTTCTCCAGATTTTCGTTATTACTTCTTATTTTATAAGGCTTTGTCAACGTTTTCACGCGAAGCTCATTTGTCTCTCCCATACACTCTTACCATGATCATCATCGGCGCAACAGCCGGGATCCGGTCAGGGCCTCCTTCAACAATTTCTTCCATACATCCATTCCATACTACAATTTAACATTTAATAGTAAATGTTAACTATGGTCATTAAACAAGTAATTATTATTTCTGTACCACAAAAGAAAGCTGCCAAATTACGTATAAAATTTACAAATTTCCCTTTTTTGTACAATTCAGTTGTACAAGTTACTTCGCCACGGCTAAACAGTGTGAAGACAAATATAAATTATTGCGTATTAGTGACATTGGGGCAAAATTATATACAACCTATTTTTATTATATTAACTTCACACTACGTATAATGTAAAAAGCTATGCACTAAGTTTTTTTTGAATTGTAAACAAAAAAACCCTGCACTAGTTAAAATCAAATTTGAAAGTTTGAGAACCTTAGGGAATTTTGTTGTTATTGGATTTAAGCAGTGTTCGTGTGTATTTTTGTTTTCAAAATGGCGTTTTATGAGAAAGAGCCGTCATTCTCTCTGAGAGTTTTTAGTTTCACACTAAAAAGATAATGCAGGGGATTCCTGTTATTAAAAATCTAGTTTCACACTAAGAAAAAAATAATTTTTAAGTCGTCTATAATTGAAGAACTACACTTTTAATGTTAGTGCCAAATTTTATTTGTTTTAGTTTGTTATTAAAGCGTCTATAATCTTGCGCCATTAAATTTAACTTTTAGTCTTTCAATAAGGTCACTATACATAGATTGCAACTCAAAATTTCTCACACCGTGAATAAAATTTGAAAAATATTTAGGAAAATCAAAGTTTTTTTTTCAATTTTTGTGACATTTGATTGTTCCAAAAAAGTACGTAAAATAGTTTTCAGTGAATAATTTAAACACCGTTTTATTTCCTCAAAAAATGTGCAAAAGTTTGAAGTTTTTTTTTTTTAATCGTAGGAACAGTTTTTAAATAATAGTTTTTATTTAATCCATCTAACCGTAACAACTTAACAATTTTGAATTAGTACGTTAAGTTTTTTTTAACCATTTAACAATGATTTGTTATATTTTATTTATACTTGCAGCTTTGTGGTACAATTGTGAAGTTTGATGTACAATTGTTGAGTTCTCTGTTTACTTGTAATTTTTTATAATGTGTCTCTTGTACAATACTTGTAGTTTACTGGTACAGGCCCCTGGTCTACGTCATCCATCCAACGCAAGCAAGGTCTGGCACGTTGTCTTCTACCATAAGAAGAACTGCAAAAGACTTTCCGAGCTGGTTCCTCTTCGCTCACGCGAGCTAGGTGCCCAGCCCATCGGAGTCTACCGAGCTTTATTTTTTCCACATCTGCTCAGAGGTAGATTTCATACAATTCATTATTGTATCTTTTCCGAAATCGTCCTCCCTCGCACACAGGGACCAACAATTCTCCGTAAAACTTTCCTCTCGAACGCGGTTAAGAGATCAGAGTGCCTTTTTATAAGCACCCAAGCCTCGGTTACGTATGTGAGTACAGGTAAGACCATAGTCTTGTACAGCAGCAGTTTGGTTTTTATGGTAAGGTTTCTGGATTTAAAAAGCTTTGACAGACTATGGTAGGTTCTGTTAGATTTTATCAGCCGCCCCTAATTCTACCTCCACATTATTACCGGCTGCTACTTTTAAATCAAGGGAGTTAAAGGACTGCACTAGTTTAATTGTCTGAGTCCATTAAAGATGTTAATTGGTCTGGACAGCAAACAGGCTACTTTTACTTGGCTTGTAATGTTGGTTATGGCCAGCCTACATAGTCGTGTGAATGTATTTGGGATGCCGAATTCTCTCATGGCCTTATAACTTTCTACCCTAGTGATAGTCTGTAGGCCGATTTAACGGATTAAAGAAAAAAATGCTTTCAATCATGTATTTAATTTTAAATTAGTTCTTTATTCTTTTATGATCGTGATAAGACTGAATATTATTACAAGAATATGAATCCTATTCTGACTTAAAGTTCTATTTTATCGGCAACTAGGTACAAGTTTTATTGGAGAGAGTATTGCTCTCTGTATTCAGCAAATCTAAACATCCATATGAGAATCCTTGCCTTTAGAAACATAGAGTTCTTCTTTCTTGGTTTGGGTTGATGTTGGCATAATTAAGTTTGGATTGATGTTTGTGCTGTTACCTCGCTTAGCAACAGAGAACGTCTCTAGTCGTTAAACATGATGTCACATGGCTCAGAGTGTATGTCAGGTGTCTTCATGTTACTCCTGGCTATGCTATCGTAGGCGGCTTTAAAGTCTATAACAAGATGGTATGTTGGAATATTAAATTCCAGACTTTTTTCCATCATCTGCCTAAGTGTAAAGATCTGATCAATTGTTGATTAGCTTGGTATGAAACCACATTGAAATTTGCCGATTTTGGTTTTAGCGTATGAGGCTATCCGTTCTTGCAGGATAGAGGAGAATATCTTATAGGATGTACTCAACAATGTTATACCTCTATAATTGCTGCACTTTGTGATATCTCCCTTCTTATATTGCCTTTTCGCCAGTCTTTTGGCATTTCTTCGTGTCCCCATAAGTGTACTATGAATGAATTGCTTGATTAAGTTTTGGCCCTCCATGTTTGATCAGCTCGGCAGGTATGGCATCGGCTCCCGAGGCCTTATTATTTGTGAGCCGATTAATCGCCTTTTGTATCTCCTAAATGCTTGGTGGCTGCTGCATGAGGTCTTCTTCTGGCATTGCTCTCCGTTGTGCTTAGTAGATAATGTCCAAGGATCTATTGCACTTTCGAAATTACTGCAATAAACTCCAAAAAGCCTTTGACAATGTTTGGCACTTGGGACTTGAGTAGGTACAAACTGCATAGGGACCTTCCCAGGCAGTACTACGAAATACTGAAATCGTACGTTACGAACCGCCTCTTTAATGTAAGGTACGACCAAAATTACTCGGAACTAAGCAAAATTGAAGCCGCTATACTACAAAGAAGTGTCCTTGGACTAACCTTGTATCTGTTATATAACGGATCCGCCAAATAACTTTTTTTTTGGGTCCGCCAAATAACTTTTTTTTTTGAAAATGCTATAAAAAAAAAACTACTGAATATTTTCTCAAATTTCTTTATTTATTTGAAAGAACAATCCTTCCGGTTAATAATGCAAAGTAATTTCATTCAAATTGCTTCCTCGGCTGACCATGCAGTAGCCTACACGGTCGGTCCAATTTTTAAGAACATTATCGATTGTGTGCAGTTGTATTTCACCAATGGTCCTTTAAAGAGTCAATTGTCTCTGGCTTGTTGGCGTAACACTTATCTTTTACGGCACCCCACAAATAATAGTCCAACGGTGTCACAAGATAACGAACATACGGAGCTGACGGTGCTTCTCTTCTTCCAAATTCCGTACGCAATTTTCGCACACATTCTGCAACGTTGCCAGCGTTGTTCAAGCGTATACACAACCATATTCGTTCAGCGGAAGGATAAAACTAATTATCTGTCAAATCAGACATGAGCTAAGTGTTATCATTCACGAAATAAGCACTAGTTGAAAAAAAAAATGTTAGATGGCGGACCCTTTACAAGGATAGCCACCTTTTCTGATGATACTACAATATTGGTCCCAAATAAATCTGTTACGGAGGCTACACAAAAATTTCAAAATGCAATCGATAAAGTTAGTGATTGGACGCAAAAATGGCGTATCAAATTAAACGAAACAAAATCGACGCACATAACTTTACATTTTTATAAATAGTATAGCAGTACCTTACCTGCTCCAATACTCCCAAATACCTTGGAATGACTTTGAATGCAAAGCTTACATGGAAGGAGCACATCAAAGAGAACATAAAAGAACTTAACTTAAAGTACAGAAAAATGTACTGGTCACCAGGATAAAAGTACTATAGGGTGTCCATAATGTAACAGAAAAGAGAGAACATTCTCAAAATTCAAATAATTTTACCCCGCTTCCAACGGAACCAAAACTATATACACTGAACCAAATTTGGTAGTGATATGAAATAGTGAAAAATGTTGGTAGAATTGAAGAAGAGGTGATGACGATTAAATCGTTAATTCATAAGTTTGGAAATCCATATATTTTGTCAAATTGAATCATACAATCTTAAAATTTTCTTCAAATTAAATAAACGTATTTTTTATTTTGAAAAGATATTCTTCAATTTGACTGTATATTTGGTTTTCAAACCAATAAATTTATCTTCACTTTCATATTATTTTTTTTTCAAATTGAACAAAACATTCTTCATACTTACACGCCTGCGTTTTTAAATTGATAAGATATTCTACAGTTTAACTAATTTTGGGCTTCAAATTGATGAATTTTCTTCAATTTCACATCAAATTTTCTCCAAATTGAAAAAAAAATCTTCATACTTACACAACTACATTTTTAAATTGATAAAATTTTCTTTAAATTGATGAATTGTGGTCAGTGAGTTTTTTTCACTGTCCCGTTAAATTTTCTTCCAATCGAAAAAAAAAATATTGATTTTTTACTTGCGATTATAGGGACTATAAGGCAAGTTATGCATTCGTAAAAAAAAAAAAAAAATTCTAACAATCAAACATGATATTACGATGATAGAGAAGTCAAAAAAAAGTGGGTCCGGAAATTCCGTCCGTCTGTCTGTCTGTCTGTCTGTCTGTCTGTCTGTCTGTCTGTCTGTCTGTCTGTCTGTCTGTCTGTCTGTCCGTATCGATATCTACAGCCTAAACGGTTGGGCCGATTTGATTCAAACTTGGTATATAGTATTTCTAGAGTGCTCTACCCGACAGTTTTTGGAATTGGCATTCTAGCTCTAAAACTAACGGTACCTGCCATATAACTTTTATTAAAAAACTTATTTTTCTCGAAAACGGCTCCTACGATTTTGATTAAACTTTCAGAATGATGTTTTCTGTGCAAAATCTATCTTTTAATTTTAATGGATTTTTCAGAAAAAGTTTTATAACGGTACCTCCCATATGACCGGTTTTTTAAAATCAGACTTTCTCGTTAACTAATTGACGGATTTTGATGAAATTTTCAAAATATGTAGTGTTTTATGATTCAAACAATATTGCTTATCAAAATTTTCAAAAACATTTTTTTTTAAATTTTAATATTTTTTTTAAAAAAATATTTTGTTTTTTGAATATTTTGAAAACGGATCTATAGATTTTTTTTAAATTTTTTCTCCTAGTATAAACTATAGATTTCTTAAAATTGACATACTAAAAAAAATTTTAAAATATGTTTTCGAAAAGTTTTTCAAAAAAAACATTTTTTTGAAAAAACTGGTCGAACGATTTTGAAATGAAAAATTCATAAAATAGAAAACAGCAAAAGAAATAAGATGGCTTACAACATTTTTTCCAAAAAACGTTATGAATAGTGTTTTTTTGATTTCATAAATATTTTTCCCCAACATTTTATTTCATATTGCTCGGCTAAGCCCTAGCCATTAGTCAAATAAAAGAAAGTGACAACCTACATTACATACATACTTACGTATTTTAAAGTATTTTTCATCATCATAAAAGCACAGAATAAATAAGGAAGCCTTTGATAAACACACCAAAACAACTAACAAATAAAAAAAACTATTCGATTACTACTGAATGCAAAAATTTCAATCGAGAAAACAAAAGTTTACACCTTCCTATAAATAAACAAAACCACCGTGTTAACTTTTAATCCTAGAAAGATAATCATATTTTTTGGGACTGAAAAGATAATCATACGTCTCGGAGACGTATGACACTTTATAAGCGTATTAAAGCTTAACCATTTACTTTTTAACATATATTTGTATTTTAAATATTAAGTAAGGTTCTTTTAAGATAAATAAATCAATAATTTAGTACAAATGAAGTACAGTTTGAACAAAATTAACAAAAAGCATGAACCACTTTAAAATCAAACCAAAAAACTTACTTTATTTTTTAAAGGAAGCTTTGAGTTGGCTTTTAATCTTTATATTCGCTTAATAAGATCCTTTGGGGCTAGGCTAACTGTGAAAATTAGTTTTAGTAATTTTTAAGAAAAAAATTTATTTGTTCACATATTTTTGTACTATGCACAAAAGTTTCATAAAAGATAATCATACGTCTCCCGGACGTATAACATAGCTTTTACTAGCCCCCACGGATACTAAAGGGGGTGTAACTGATGCCCCATTCAAACTCTGACCGAGGCATGAGCATATCTAAAAAGCCAACGCAGCACAGTTTATAATTTAAAAAATATAACAATTTTTTTCCGCGCCATACGTCCCTCAGACGTAGATTATCTTTCTAGGGTTTATTGTCTCTATACCTACTCGCTTAACAGTAGTTGGAACACGTATCTTAATTTTAGTACCTACCTTCCTTCCAACCTTATTATAGGTACCTAAATCCTTTATAAATTCCATTGGTCCCATATTGGGACGTATAAAGGTCCCTTTACCTAGCATTATTGCCATACTGCTGATTCCGACGAATCTTTATGCCAGTTGTTCAAATTTTTCCATACCAAAATGAAAATTTAACTGAAAAAAGTCCTTTGTATCTTTCTATTAGCAAATTATATTATAAACAGTAAGCAGCAAGTGGAAAGATAATACTACACTAAAAAACTGCAAAAGCTAACAATCCTATATATTTATGTGTTTATCCCTTTGTCGTGACACATGTTCGTTCGAGCTTCACCCCAAAACGATTCTAAGGAAGTTGCACGTCATACAAAAAATATTAAAATAAAATCTTTGTCAAAAAGACGCCTGCACTTAAAAAGGATTAGCACATAAGAGCAAGTACGTGCGACCCAGTCGTGCCTTTTATTTTACTTGCGATTATAGGGACTATAAGGCAAGTTATGCATTCGTAAAAAAAAAAAAAAAATTCTAACAATCAAACATGATATTACGATGATAGAGAAGTCAAAAAAAGTGGGTCCGGAAATTCCGTCCGTCTGTCTGTCTGTCTGTCTGTCTGTCTGTCTGTCTGTCTGTCTGTCTGTCTGTCTGTCTGTCTGTCTGTCTGTCTGTCCGTATCGATATCTACAGCCTAAACGGTTGGGCCGATTTGATTCAAACTTGGTATATAGTATTTCTAGAGTGCTCTACCCGACAGTTTTTGGAATTGGCATTCTAGCTCTAAAACTAACGGTACCTGCCATATAACTTTTATTAAAAAACTTATTTTTCTCGAAAACGGCTCCTACGATTTTGATTAAACTTTCAGAATGATGTTTTCTGTGCAAAATCTATCTTTTAATTTTAATGGATTTTTCAGAAAAAGTTTTATAACGGTACCTCCCATATGACCGGTTTTTTAAAATCAGACTTTCTCGTTAACTAATTGACGGATTTTGATGAAATTTTCAAAATATGTAGTGTTTTATGATTCAAACAATATTGCTTATCAAAATTTTCAAAAACATTTTTTTTTAAATTTTAATATTTTTTTTAAAAAAATATTTTGTTTTTTGAATATTTTGAAAACGGATCTATAGATTTTTCTTTAATTTTTTCTCCTAGTATAAACTATAGATTTCTTAAAATTGACATACTAAAAAAAATTTTAAAATATGTTTTCGAAAAGTTTTTCAAAAAAAACATTTTTTTGAAAAAACTGGTCGAACGATTTTGAAATGAAAAATTCATAAAATAGAAAACAGCAAAAGAAATAAGATGGCTTACAACATTTTTTCCAAAAAACGTTATGAATAGTGTTTTTTGATTTCATAAATATTTTTCCCCAACATTTTATTTCATATTGCTCGGCTAAGCCCAAGCCATTAGTCAAATAAAAGAAAGTGACAACCTACATTACATACATACTTACGTATTTTAAAGTATTTTTCATCATCATAAAAGCACAGAATAAATAAGGAAGCCTTTGATAAACACACCAAAACAACTAACAAATAAAAAAAACTATTCGATTACTACTGAATGCAAAAATTTCAATCGAGAAAACAAAAGTTTACACCTTCCTATAAATAAACAAAACCACCGTATTAACTTTTAATCCTAGAAAGATAATCATATTTTTTGGGACTGAAAAGATAATCATACGTCTCGGAGACGTATGACACTTTATAAGCGTATTAAAGCTTAACCATTTACTTTTTAACATATATTTGTATTTTAAATATTAAGTAAGGTTCTTTTAAGATAAATAAATCAATAATTTAGTACAAATGAAGTACAGTTTGAACAAAATTAACAAAAAGCATGAACCACTTTAAAATCAAACCAAAAAACTTACTTTATTTTTTAAAGGAAGCTTTGAGTTGGCTTTTAATCTTTATATTCGCTTAATAAGATCCTTTGGGGCTAGGCTAACTGTGAAAATTAGTTTTAGTAATTTTTAAGAAAAAAATTTATTTGTTCACATATTTTTGTACTATGCACAAAAGTTTCATAAAAGATAATCATACGTCTCCCGGACGTATAACATAGCTTTTACTAGCCCCCACGGATACTAAAGGGGGTGTAACTGATGCCCCATTCAAACTCTGACCGAGGCATGAGCATATCTAAAAAGCCAACGCAGTACAGTTTATAATTTAAAAAATATAACAATTTTTTTCCGCGCCATACGTCCCTCAGACGTAGATTATCTTTCTAGGGTTTATTGTCTCTATACCTACTCGCTTAACAGTAGTTGGAACACGTATCTTAATTTTAGTACCTACCTTCCTTCCAACCTTATTATAGGTACCTAAATCCTTTATAAATTCCATTGGTCCCATATTGGGACGTATAAAGGTCCCTTTACCTAGCATTATTGCCATACTGCTGATTCCGACGAATCTTTATGCCAGTTGTTCAAATTTTTCCATACCAAAATGAAAATTTAACTGAAAAAAGTCCTTTGTATCTTTCTATTAGCAAATTATATTATAAACAGTAAGCAGCAAGTGGAAAGATAATACTACACTAAAAAACTGCAAAAGCTAACAATCCTATATATTTATGTGTTTATCCCTTTGTCGTGACGCATGTTCGTTCGAGCTTCACCCCAAAACGATTCTAAGGAAGTTGCACGTCATACAAAAAATATTAAAATAAAATCTTTGTCAAAAAGACGCCTGCACTTAAAAAGTATTAGCACATAAGAGCAAGTACGTGCGACCCAGTCGTGCCTTTTATTTCATTTTAAATACGTATAGACATTGCAGTGTTTTTTTTAAATATACTTAATTTATTCCGTTTAACCCAAATTGGGTTTTAATTATGAAGCACCGTGCACAACATCAAAAAATCCTGAAAACAAATCTTTTCCTTTTATTAAAAAACTATATCAATTTTATTTATGTATAGGTCTAAAACCATTTTATTTTTATTTTTTTATTATACACAAGCATTTATGAAGGGTAGAAGTCTGGCATGTGGGTTTAGTATAATTTTGCAATCAGTGAATTTACTGTTGAGTATACTTTGTCAACATTTTTTGTTATTGAATAAAAATAAAATTCTATAAAAGTCTAGGCCTGACTTGAAGCCAAAGAGTATTCCAAGTTAAATAAAACAAAAATTTGAAACATATATCCACCGCGGATGTTATGCATAAATATGAGGCGATTTCAGAATGCTCAAAAATTTGTCCTGTTACAACGATGAGCACCTGAATGTTTTTTCGTTCGCGTATTCTTCGGTCTTCGGTCCAACTCCTCGCAAGCCGCTACGGTCGACCAACTAAAGGGAAACTTGCCTGGGAGTCCCTTTTGAAAAGTCGAGTATGTGATATGTTTCCAACGCTGCCACTCACCAATTTAGCCGTTGCGTTGGTACTAAAAAGCAAGTGTAGCAGTGGAAAATTGCACACAATCGATCATCTGAAATACATTAAAAGAAGTTTTTATGATAAGGCTTTATAAAAACTTCTTTTAAGTGGTGATAAGCTAAGAAAGTATCTGTTAGTAACAGATGTGGATATCAACAACATCTTTCCCAGAAAAATTACAATTGTTATGCAGCGCCAAACTAAATTTTGCAGCAGAGGATTGTAAAGATTCTGCCGAAAGTTTACTATAACTTTTAATATTTATATTTGAACGGTCTTCGATGTTTGGATTAACTAAATTAATATCGACCACTATTGTGTCGCAAAACAATCGATGTAGATGCGTGATTTTCATTTTAAACTAACAGTTGAGATATATCTTTGTTGCTTCAACATGCTTTCATTTAAGGTGCCTACTAAAGCTAGTAATGTTATTAAATAATTGAGAGCATGAACGTTCACTCCATTCATAAGTACTGTACGTGGACAGCGAATGATAATATTATATATATATATGTGTTGTTAAGGACTAATGTATAGCCAGAAACATTTTTCGTACATACAAAACAATTTATTTTTTTAGTAGATTACTATTAACAAAATTAAAATAATAAGTAATATATATGTACGTATTTATATTGTTTTTAAAGGCTTTAAAATTAGTATTTTTTTAAATCCTACAGAGATCATATTCAAATTAAACTATTCTCTCATGATCCTGAGCTTTTTGACAAGAATGTTGCTTAAGCTAGTATTAGACGGTCCTATCGGATTTGTAATTTCGTATATCCAAAATACGAGTTGATAAAACAAAACATTTTATTTCAAAGAAATTTGCAAAATTTTAACAAAATCAAGAAAAAAATATGTATTTATTACCACTAAAAACCAATGTTTGTGAATTGTTTTCAATTTTAAAAAAGTTTTCGAGAAAGTCGAAGAAAAAAACCGGTCCTTTGGGAGGTAGAGTCCACCATTTAATTTTTTTTTCACCAAAATATAATACCAGCAGTAGTACACTGATTTTTTTCATAAAAGTTCTTGGAGCCGTTTTCGAGAAAAATAAGCTTTTACATAACGGTTATATGACAGGTACCGTTAATTTTTCAGCTAAAAAAAAATTAAAAAAATTCATCTGTAAAATGTCAAAATAACCTTAAGTTCTAAATTTGAAGACGATTGGCGCAACCATTTCGGATACAGTCCAAAATACATCCGTACAGACAGACAGACAGACAGACGGACATAATTTTGCTAGTAACTCAAATATTTTTCTCTATCATCGTAATGTCATGTTTGATTGTTATCTCAAATTTTTTAATCTTCACGAAGCATAACTTCCATTATTTATATAGTACCTATAATCGAAAGTAAAAAAATAATTTTTTTCAAAATTTCTTTCATTTTTACCTGCGATTATATGTAGATTATAGGGACTAATGCAAGTTTAGAATTCGTGAATACAAAAAATTGAGATAACAATCAAACATGACATTACGATCATAGAGAAGCCTAAAAAAGTCATTGACAAAAAATGTCCGACCGCGTGTATATCGATCTGCAGCCTAAACGGGTTAAGCAATTGCGTTAAAAAATTTTATGTGTGTATCTCTTAGTATTCCTCAGAGGAGAAATTGAAATTTATTTTTTAGGGCTAAAAATAACGGTACCTGCCATATAACGATTAAGGAAAAGTTTATTTTTTTCAAAAATGACGATTTTAATGAATTTTTTTGAGATTTTTTTGTGGCTACAAGACAGAACAAAAGATAGATATAGAACGGGAAAACAGAAACACACATGTCAACAGCACGCAGTTGGTTTTCGGACGGTCCCCCATCTTTACACTAGCCACATGCAACGATGCTTGATTTCGCTGATCTCACGGAGAGCAATGCTTTTTTTTTACTTTTAACTTATAACTATACTTACAGGCTAGACAAAAATCTTAAAAAACTAGCTAAAACTATCAACTTAATTAATTTACTGGCAATATGCGGGCGCTCTAAATTAATCTCTAACTTCGGCCTAAAAATAACTTAAGTTTATCTTATACATGAGGGTTTTTATTTTTCAGCCAGAAAATGAAAAGAACTGTGTTAACTCTATCGGTTTTTTAATCAATCTTAAACTACTTAAAAACGAACTTAAAATAAACTAAAAATAAACTTAAAATAAACTAAAAATAAACTTAAAATAAACCTAAAATACTTAAATCTAGAACAGCCACAGCAAGCTTTTTTAATGTTATATATTTTTTTTTTGTATTTTTGTTTTTTAATTTTTTTTTTTTGTGATTTTTTTTTGGTGCTGCCGCAACAGCCCTACCTATCTTAAGGATACCAACGGAATCGCCGATCTATCCTGAATCAGCCCTCGATTATCAAGGTATAGGAAAGCCTCGGGCGGGATAACGAACGTGTGCTTTCGAAATATTCATCTTGGGAGTAGTAAGCTTAATTAAAAAGTTATCTATCCTGTTTGTATTGGCCCCGTTGTTTAGAACCTCGTTGGAATAATAGTGTTTGTACTAGGACTCTGGTGTTCTATAAAGTCCGAGACAAGTGCGAAGACACTGTCTCTCGAACACCCGAATCTTTTCCATTAGAGATGGTGCAACCCTGCTATGAAGGTGGCTGCTATAAAACAACCGTCTTGCCAAGGCAAAAGCTCCCCTAGCCCTGGCCAGAGCAGCCTCTACATGTCGATTGAAATATAGATACTGATCCAACCAGATGCCAAGGTACTTTACTACATCTGTACTCGCCAGTGGATGTCCATGTGGCCCAGCGATCACTAGCTGTTGCCAGTTCTTTCTCGTATCCCTAGAGACCCCAGCCAAAGAGGTTCTTAACAGAATAGTTTCACATTCATGGAAGTTAATTTTCAGCTTCGGTCGTTACAATATTGTTGAATTTTATCGAAATCGAAACGTTGCAAGAGAATTCTGATGACTTCAATTTTTGGACCTGTTCTGTACGTAACTAAATCGTCGGCATGCGCAAGTGCATGAGATAGACTCCCAATAAGATCGCTGGTGTAAGTACTAAAGAGAATCGGCGAGCTCTACGCTCCCTGTTGCAGACCGTTTTAAATATCAAACGTTTTGGTAGATGTTACATTGCCACTCTTGACAACAAACTTTCTACCATTAAGCATGTCGTAAAGCATATATAGCAGTGGTTAACCTATGCCCATTTGGTTAGCTTCAGATAAAGACCTTCTTACCATACGGTGTCGAAAGCTTTCTCCAAATTCATTGTTCCATTGGACAGCAGATACTGGCTTGGACGCGGCATGAATTGTGTCATGTCCCGCCTTAAAGCCCAACTGGGTGTCTGGAATTATATTTTTGTCCTCGGCCCACTTGGCCAGAGCTCTATGAAGAACTTTTTCGAATACTTTGCTGATACTCGGAAGAAGACATATCGACCGGAGATTTGCCGGATTGGAATTGTACTTTCCCTTTTCGGGAGAGGATGTACAACAGCTGCTTTCCAACTCACTAGATAATATGCATTCTTCAGCGCGTTCTTAAACAGTATTGTGTATGTGTTTATTGCTTCCGGAGGGAGATGTCGTAATACAACATTAGGTATACCATCGACTCCTGTCCTGCTGACTTCTTTCTATTTAATGATGCGAAGATCATTTGGAGTTCGACCTTCGAGATGAGCAGGGAACTTGACCCATTTCGCTCATCGATGGTGGCGTTTGCCAGATTGTCTTCATTGAATCCGGTAAAACCAAGATTCTTAGATCGCCATTGCGTGAAGCTGTTTCACAGGTAGAAGTGATTCAGCAGAGCTCTGTTCTCCAGGTCGTGATTTGGATTAATGGACTCATTCACCTTATACACTCGCTGAAAAGCAGAACACACTGTCTCAACCTTCTCCAATGGATCTTGGATCACAAAGAAATCGTCGTCCAAGACGGCGTCCCCCAGATCTACTCCTGCAGTCAGGAGTATGTTTTCGTTGTCTGTCGTTCTTGTAAGCTTAAGACACGGAAGATCATTTTGAGTGTTCTTTCTATAGATTTTATTAATCTCGGAAAACATACTTGGGTAGCTAGAATTAACGGCTCGAATTCTGTTATCCCAGTACGAGTAAATAGACAATCGATAGTTTTGTTTAATGAGCGAGTTGACATTTTTGATTGAAGACTTCAGTGTCCTAATCTCCAGATCGTTTCTGTCAGTATACCGCCTGTACAAGAGTTTTAATCTTGTCAGAAGGCCACTTTTGTGTCTCTGTAGTGCGTGTATTGTCAACTTCAGTTGCATTATATTCTTTGTATCGTGGGACTGTTCTGTCCATCGTTTGCTTTATGACACCATCCACCCGAAACAGGTATCCATCGATCTCTACGTTCGATCGATTCCTGTCGTTTGGAGGCACAATGTCGTTGGAGAGGAGTTCTCTTGTCAGAGTGTTGGAGAAACGTGGCCAGCGTGCCTTACTAAAATTAAAAGAGAGCGCAGGCACAAATTCATCCAAGGCCACAAGCTCACTTGGTAGCTGTATGACGGCGGAAAGTCCACAGTGGTCACTGTCGTATTTTACCGTCTGTAAACAGTTTCTTGTCTGTTGGCCCACAGAGTCAGTTACTGTCAGTCTTGAGTCTAACAGTAGAAGATCTAGAAAAGCACCGCTCCCTGGGAACGATGGTCTATCTGCAGCAAGAAGGTCGATTTTATACTCAATTATGGTGTCGACCCATCCAATCAAAAAGATGGTATCCCCTTGGATTTTGGATTTTATTTCCCCAAATCTTCATGTTTGTAATTGAAATCCTCAGCGATAATAAAGTAATTTTCATCCGAGTGCAAACTAAGGCACTCGAAAAGTTTTTCGGGCTCTGCAATTAAGTTTGCAGCTTGAGGTGCTTCTTGTGCGTACACTGCGGTTACATACATTCGCTTCCCATGTTGGAGAGGAATGCATATGATGCACTTCACTATTATGTATGACCTTATGATCAATATACCTTTTCGTAAAAAGATAGCGACCCCACCCCCACGAGTGGAGTTGGGCCGGTCCCTTCTTACGATATTGTAATTATTATGAGTCAGTTTGTGTTTCTGGTTTAGCTTGGTTTCGCTAGCCAAAAAAAACATCTGTACTGTGATCATGCAACAATTGAAACAAATTTTCTCTTCTTTCGGTCTTGATTAGTGAATTTACATTCACAGCCAGGATTTAAAAGGGGTTCTCGTTCAGCGCGCCCATTATGGTTTAAATTGTTCTAAGCTGGGAAGGTAAGCGTATACACAGTCTAGTTTTTCCTCCTGCTTTCCGAGCTGTTATTGTAGGCTGGTTAACTGGGCCTGCATGACCAGCAACAAAGACATTATATCGGCCAGTCCCACAGGTACCGTAGGCACGGGGGCCTGTTTGGTAACCTTTGGTAGCGCTGTACCGTTGTTGTTGCCCTCTCTGCCGCCATTTGGGCGTAAGAGATTTGGGGCACAACGGCTGTCAGGAGCAAAAATAGGTCGCCTCTCCACCACCCTCGGAGCTTTTGTTTGTTTTATCTGCTGGAACTTAGGACATTAGCTAGCAGTGTGCCCCCCGCCCCCGCACATTTAAGTTGAGTCTTATCTTCGACCCTTTCTTGGCCGAGTTTACACTCACCTACACTGTGGTTCTTAACTGCATTTCACACAGCGAGACCGCATACCGCAGTTCGCCACGGCATGCCCGAACCTTCGGCAACGCATTCATTGAAGCATGTCGCCGCGTCTCTTTAATTTATCCCAGGTGAAAACCTGGTAGTCTAAGGATGATAATTTCCCTTCAACTATCCAGTTTGCTCTTGGCGACAGCTGAACCAGGAAGAACGGTAATTCCCGTTGCTCCCGTCTGGCTCTGACAGTCGTGAAAGGCTTGATCCCCACGAACTCGAGATCGTTCGTCGCTACTCGACGGAGTTCATTTAAAAGCGCCACCGTATCAGTGGAGCTGTCAAGGCCCTTTAATAGGACCGTTTGAATTTTTTCCTCTTTCGGCGTGTAACTGTAATGTTCAGTGGCCGATTTTTTGAGGTCCTCTTTTACGTTTTTATGCTGATCCACTGAGAAGCAGACGTTTTATTAAGAAGTTATCACCTATGGCGTCCCTACAAATATATATGGTTTCTTTTATATGCATCTTAAAAATATTTATAGGCGGCACCTTACCTCTTTTTTGTTTTTCTGCGGTGGCTGCTGATGCTGATCCACCACGAAAAGCGATGCTTTATCGGAGCCAAGGCCGTTGACTAAAATCAGATTTAAATTAATAAATTCTAGGAAACTGCATACCAAAATTACAAAAAAAAATTTAAAAAAAAAAACTAAAAACATCGTCGAATAAAATTTAAGAAAATGCACGAACTTGTTCTTATGATAGATAATTGTTTAATTTTTTTCGAAAATTCTTTAATTTTTTTAATTAGTTCAAGAGTTTTCTCGGAAAAACTGAGAATGCAATCAAATTTGAAAAGTAAATATCTATCGAGGAAAAAAAATACTGAAAATCGTTCGACCAGTTTTTTTTTAATCGTTTTTTTTTATTTTTAAGCTTTTCGAAAAAAATATTTAAAACTTTTTTAAGTATGTCATTATAAGGAAATCTGTAGTTTTCATCTGGGTAAATTATTAAAAATAATTCAATGAACCCGTTTTGAAAATATTTCGAAAACCATTTTTTTTTAGAAAACTTAAAAAAGAACGAACATTTTTTTTTTTAATTTAAAATGCAATATTAATAAAATTATAAATGACTTACTGTGTGCGAAAACCCGTTCTATGAGAGGTACCGTTATATAACAAATTTCGAAAAGTTTATTCTAAATGGAATATGTATTGTTGTAAAAAATAGCGCCCTGAAAGTTTTATCAAAATCGTTAGAGCCGTTTTCGAGAAAATCAAACTTTTAGTTAAAAATTGTATAGCAGGTACCGTTATTTTTCGACTTAGAGCAAAAATGAAAAACACCCCCGAGATACTACTTAACAAATAAGGGATGCTCATCAGTTCACCCTTGAGCCCAATTTCGGACTTACCAAGAAATATAGATATTCTTTTTTAGCCGAACAACATGAATTTGGAATAGTTTATCCGGCGAGATTTTCCCTTACCATTTTGATCTGCAAGATCAAACCAATGTTAGTCGACATCTATCTTTCCCCTCCCTATCTTCTTAATGCCCACGCAGTGTACTTTACATTAAAAGGGAAAAAACAGTCCCTTGTGGGCGCGATAATTATAAAAAAAGCTAGTTCACCGTCCACAATCTCCAGAACTAAATCCCTTTGAACACCTGTGGGAATATTTGGACCAAAAATTACGTCAAAGGCGAATTTCCAGCAAAGAAGCCCTCCGAGAGGCACTTATTCAGGAGTGGAGCACTATTGATGCTGAAATAGCTAGAGGTCTTGTGGAATCTATGCCCAGAAGACTAGAAGCAGTCTTAAAAGCTAAGGGAAGGCAAACCAAATATTAGTTACTTTTTTTTTTGTTTTTTATAATAGTTTTTGTTAAATATTTTGGAGCTGTGCTCCTACTTTTGACATGTAAATTAAGACCTTTTTTATTTAAAATGTATATAAATATCCTAAATATGGGTGTATTTAAATGAAGTCAACTTGTAAATATTCTTAAACATAATAAAACTTATTTTTTGTACATTAATTCTAAAATGTGTTTGCTCTGTTTTTGAATTACCATATCATAATGAACACACTTTTTAGTGTGCTCTAACTTTTGACGCTGACTGTATGTTTCAGAAACATTCGGTCATCTAAAATATACTCCATCAGAAAACATAAATTTACAATCCGACGGACCTCCAAAATTTAAGTTCAAACTTCCGATCACTAGATGTAGATACTAAATACCAAGTTTGAAGCAAATCGGACCATCCGTTTAGGCTGTAGAGCCGCGAACAGACAGACAGACAGAGGGACGAAATTTCGGACCCACTTTTTTCAACTTCTCTTATCGTAATGTCATGTTTGATTGTTCGATTTTTTTGCATGAATCCATAACTTGCATTATAGTAGCTTAATCGCAAGGAAAAAATATAAATTGAGGTTTTTACATAATATTTAATTGCCTATTTTATTTAATTGTCATTTGAAAAAAAACTATTGTATACAGAAATTATTAAATTTATTGGTAGATATTACTTATTTATTTCTAATAATTGTATATTTAAAATATTGACGATTTATTGACTCATTTTTGTACTAACCAAAAAAATCTGATAAAATCCATCGGACGGCTTTCACGGTATTTTTTTTTTATTTTTTTTTTCAATTATACGGTGCATTTTAATTTATAATAAAGATCTGATCCAATCTAAATGATTTAAATTGTTTTATTTGAATACATCCAATAAATTTCTATTATATAACTTCTAATTCTAACACATTTATTCTATTATCTCTTAATTTAATTTACCTAATTTTTTTCATGCCCGTTTTATTGAAAAATGTTTTGTGTATTAATTTATATTTGGGCACAAAATCAAGAATCAGAATCAGGCCAACAACAAGGAGAAAAGAAATATTATTTAAAGACAAATATGTCATTGTTATGTTTTAGGATTTAGGTAAAGTAATTACATCATCAACGTCAACTAACCATTCATATCGTTCGTCCGGCAATTCAGCCGTATACTACATAAATTTACTTTCATTTGCAAATTTACCTACTTCACAACTCGGACAATAATATAAATTAATAAAAGGCAAGCATATACTATCTATCATTGGCACTAAAATCGTTGAATTGATTAGAACAAAATGTTTCGCTTTAATAATATTTCACATCTATTACTCAAGTACGTAATACATTTGTACCTACTTACATTTATATTCTCATTGTTATTTAAAAAATTGTTTTTATTTTCTTATTTTTATTTATTTTCTTTATTTTATCACATCTTTAAAAACGGTTCTCCAATTGATTGAAATCATTTTTTTTAGTTTACATTTAAGTAGCTCTTTGTTATAAGACAAGGAGATTTTCTTACCTATGTATGTTTTCTCTTCTATTCATTAGGACTTCCTTTATTTTTGTTTGCTTCAAAATTGGATATTTCAATTTATTTGTTTGTATGTTTGAAGTTCTTTGAAGCCGGACAAATAATGGTAGGTATAATAATTATTTTCTTGCTTTAATGAACTACCATATTTGCTTAAACACCTCAAGAGTATTTAAGATATAGACGTAAAATGCTTAGGTAAACACATATTTATGTATTAAGATCTCTATCCATCTCTATGAATGAGAAAAAAAATAAAGAATGAACTTGAAGGCTATACAGGAAATCAATAATACATATATTTTTAACGGTCAATGATGTATATCCTATCCGCCCTATCCAATAACAAAACTGTTTTAAATACATGTCTTCTTACTTTTAGAACCCTAAAAATTATGGAATTTAAAGCATATATATTTTTTTTTAAGTAAAAAGAGACAATGAGACATGTAAATATATTTAAATGCCCCTTATCTAAAAGAAAACCGAACGAAAATCTATTAAAAAGATGTATTTGGACACTTGGGCTGGTAAATTAATTGAAACAAAATGGAAATACGGGGAACCCCTTATTTGGGTGAGAAAAAAAGTCCCCAGGAACTACTTCTTACTTAAAGGGCGCTACAGTTCGGGACGAACCTGGGCCTCAACCAACATGCCTCTCCAGCCAGCTCGGTCTTTGGCTAGCTGCCTCCAGTTTCGCACTCCGGTTGAGGTCGTCCTCCACTTGAGCGCGCCACCTAAGGCGAGGTCTTCCTTGACTTCGTCTACCCTCTGGGATGGAATCGAAGATCCTGCGAGCCGGAGCATTGTTGTCCATTCACTCTATATACATGACCTAGCCATCTTAACAGTTTTCTATACTCCTTTTGCCCGGCCCATCCCATCGCACTTCCTGGATGGCAGTAATTCCTGCCTCCGCTAGTTGTTTGGCTGCACGTGATCTGTTAAGAGTTATAATTCTAACATTCCACGTGCAGATCCGAAGGACGTTGTCCTTAATTCGTTTTTCCGGGTCGTCAACAGCTAATCCGTCCTTTTCCGAGGCTAGTAGTCGCTTCGCAAATTTTTCTTTTTTCCATGGCAGGGTTGTTAACCCCACGCACAACCCTCAACCTGGAGGGCCAGGTCCTTTGTTCGATTCCTTGGACAAAAGGAACCGGAGAATCCGGAGTCAGTAACTCACAATTCCTCCCTATAGATCGGGAGCAGAATAGTTTTGTGGTTTGATTCGCCGGAAGAAAGAGGCTTCCAGGTACCAAGTTCAGTTTTAGCCGCATGCAGTTTCTTAAAAAAGGTGTAAAAAGCCGACATCGCAAATTCCATCACGTACACGATGCAACCTGTGGGAAATGGGATGTGTCAGCATAAAAATAGTATTTAAACCTTAGAAATTAAGCTCCCTTTACAATTGTATCACAGCAAGCGGAAACGCTGCCCGATTGGAAAATAAAGTTTTTTTTAATGAAAATAAGTTTATAATTTATTAACTGGCGCCCGAGCAGGGACTTAGATCGTGTAAAAATCCGAAACCCTCAAGTAGTGCAACCGGTCGAAAAATCTAGGTCCTGAACCCAAAAACGCGTGTGTGTGTGTGTGTGTGGAGAAACAAACAAACAAAGGGCCCCCGAGTAGCCGTTGTCAGCTAATACCTCAACAACGGAAGAAAAGGAAGCTAAAAATCAAGCTAGCCGCTCCATCAAGTTCATCAAATTTTCGCCGATGGACATCGCTGTTTTAATTTTGTAAGTTTAGAAATACTTAAGAACATTTTATTTTTTTTTTTTGTCAAGTGTAAACCAAGAAAAAGGCAATAAGTTGAATTCATAATTATTTTTTAAGAAATACAAGTAAAACAATTGAATTTGAATGAAAGTGAAAAGAAAAATTACAAATCCAGAAAGTTATTTACTAGAAATTAAATCGAAAAATTAAAATCAATAATAAAATAATTGAATTTGAATGAAAGTGATAAGAAAAATTACAAATCCAGAAAGTTATTTACTAGAAATTAAATCGAAAAATTAAAATCAATAATAAAATAATTGAATTTAAATAAAAGCGAAAAGAAAAATTACAAATCCAGAAAGTTATTTACTAGAAATTAAATCTAAAAATTAAAATCACTACTTAATGCCAGAAGACGAACTCGACTCAGTCGAAAACCTTTTAAGAAACATGTCACTTAAATCAAATGAACCAACAGGAAATTCCAGATCCCAAGCATCCACCTCCAATCCCCAAAACCAACTTTCCCCAAACCAACTTTCCCCAGACTTGATAAGGCAAATAAGCGAATTAGTTATAAATACAGTCAAAAAATTAAACAACCCTTTTGTAGATACAGAGGACGAAGAACAACATATTGACTTTACGACAAACACGAACGATACAGACAAAGTACCAGACATAGTGAAATGTCTAAGGGAATTTTCAGGAAGACCAGGTGAATTCAACTCCTGGAGAAAAACAATCGACCGCATCTTCACGATGTACGACTGTTTAAGGGGAACATCCAAACACTACGCGATACTCCATATGATTCGCCACAAAATAGTGGGAGAAGCAGATACAGCTTTAGAGTCCTACAGGACACCACTAGATTGGGGAAAGATCAAACAGTGCTTAATGATGCACTACTCGGACAAACGCGATATTGGTACACTCGAGTACTAATTAACAAGTCTTGCTCAACGCAATCAGTCCATTAAGGAATTCTACCAACAAGTTTATCAACATCTTTCGTTGATTTTAGATAAGATCGCTTGTTTGATTCTAAGGAACGACTCTTTAGGGGCAATGACGAACGCATATCGTGACAAGGCCCTCGATACGTTTATCAGAGGGCTAAACGGGGATTTACCCCGACTGTTAAGCATAAGGAAATCAACTTCCCTGCCCCAAGCTCTGCATATGTGCCTTAAACTCGATAATATGACTTATCGGATGCACTATGCCCATAATAGTCAAGTAAATTTTAAACGCCTAACTAACACACCAACACCCCAACTGCCTCCGCGGCAAAACCAAACAAAATTTTATCCCGAACTAGCACACATACCTCGTCCTCAACGACAATATTTCCAGCAATATAATTACCAAAACCGGCAACCTCAACAGTCTCATCAATACCAAGCACCTCACTTCAACCGTATTCCGCTTCCTCCCAAGCCACAACAACAACCAAAGGTAACACCAACTGGGATCTTCTACGCATTCACGTAATATCAATTACCAAAATGTTCCAACCAAACTATCAACAAAACTACCAAAAAAACTATCAACAAAATAACCAACAAGCACCTTACGCACAAAAACGATGGGCATCTCAACAATCGCACCCACCAAACAAAATTCAACGAACTTTTTTCACAGAAACAAATCCTATTCCAACGGATTATGATAGCCCTTCTACTGAAAGGTATGAACCCGATCAACATGACGATGCTAACGAAATAGAAGAAACCCTTATGGACTATATTGCACCAAACAGAAGGAGAAGAAATAGAGTATGGGGACAATTTCGACAATATTAATTTTTTAGATTAACCTGCTCTTCTATCCCATATTTTCAATATAAGATGAAGAGCGGAAAAATACTTAAATTTCTCCTCGATACAGGTTCAAACAAAAATGATGTGTAATCTTGTTATATTCGTAACCCAATTAAAAACACTAAAGAATTTTTTGCCCACTCAGTAGGTGGGAAAGTTAAGATAACACATCACGCAAGAATAGATATTTTTGGCTCACAAATAGGAAAACTACAGTTTTTCATTCTCCCCGGTCTAGAAACCTTTGATGGCATTGTCGGAAACGACAGTCTCAAACCTCAAAGAACTCAGTGCAATCATTTATACCGAAAAGAATTGTTTCACTTTAAAAGATAAATACAAGTTTCCACTGCAACAATTAGAAATAGAATCAGTACACAATCTCAATATCAGATGCTCTCACTTATCTCAAACTCAAAACTCTCAATTAAGTCAAATGTTAAGATCATATCCAAATCTATTTGCTGACCCTGATAAAAAACTCACCTTTACAAACGTCAAAGGAGAGATACGAACATCTACGGACAACCCATTTTATACAAAATCGTATCCAGTTCCCATGGCTTTGAAAGCCGAAATTGATGCAACATCATCCTTAAAGTTCCAGCCTAATAAATTGCAGTTCCAGCCTAATAAATATGTAATATTTCGTTTGCAGCACTGCTGGTATTTCAGTTGTCATTTTTTTAGCTTGTCATTCCTTTGTCAAACTTTAACCTAGCTTACCATTTTTCTAATTGTAGTAATCTAATTTTAATTTTAATAAATCTTCACAATCACGAAGTATTTAATAGTCTCTTTAATTACAACAACTGGCGACGAGAAAGTAATTCATCTACGCGAGTATGGACGCCGCAACCCTTGAAGCTATTCTAAAAAAACTTTAAGATTCCAACCAGGAATTTCTTAAGACCATGCTGGAGCAAAAACCCGTAAAACAGACATTCGTTTCTCCTTTCAAGGGCTTCGATAAATCCAAAGAAACTTGGGGCACATATTTTCTACAACTTCAACAACATTTTATGGCAAACAACGTGATTGAAGACGACACGAAGCGTGCTTGTCTGCTTAACTGGATCGGTGGTGAGTCACTGGATCTACTTCAAAAATTATATGGAGAAAAGGTCGCGCAAGTATCATACAATGAATTAATTGAAAAATTAACTAATCATTTTGAAAAAAAACCTCACATGCTTGCATCTAGATTCAAGTTCTATAGAACATTCATACAAACTAACCAAACATACTCTGATTGGGTAGCAGAGCTGCGTGGAACGGCCAAGGAATGCTCGTTCATCTGTGAAAAAGAAGGCTGTGGGGAGTCGTATGTGGACTCCAAAATTAGGGATATGATCATTCTGTATACCCCACATGATAAGGTTCGGTCAGCTGCCCTACAAAAAGAAAATCCAACACTGGGTGAGGTTCTTCAGATTGCACAACTCTATGAAGAAACCACGAAAACCTGCAGTGAGCTAAAAGGTGAACAGAAAAGTGGAGCAAAGGTAAATGCCGTCCATCAATCAATATATCAACGTTCAAGAGGTAAGCGGGTTAATAACAATAGCGTTGGTGGTAAAAGTGTCCCGAGAGATAGTAATAAGTCGTGCCCTGGATGTGATTCCACTCACAAGCGATCTCAGTGCTTCCACTATAAGAACAAAACGGTTTGTAAAAAATGTAATAGATTCGGACACATTGCAGCAGTTTGTATGTCATCAAAAGCTCCAGAATTCATTCAACACCATCGATCATCCCAGTCGTACAATCAAAAACAAGACCTTCCAAAGTGGCAGAGTAAAAAGCACGAAACTATAAATCTGATCAAACCATTCGAAACCGTAAGTACCGTAGACCTACTAAATTCAGTGTCACAATTCGAAGTCAGGAATAGCCATGATGTCAAGCAAAGCTATTTGTAGTTGTAAGCGTCAATAAGCAAATTCTTAAATTTCAATTAGATACAGGTGCATCCTGTTCGCTTATTGGCCTTGACGGCTATCAGCACCTGAACAAACCGCCATGTACTCCCACAGCGAAAATCTTGAGAGCATATGGTGGTAGTATTTTACCATTGAAAGGCACAATAGAAGTTGATGTAGCCTTAGGTTCTAATAATCAGACCTTGAACTTGATAGTAGTCGATAGTCAAAGCGCATCCAATATTCTCGGTATGGATTGGTTTCCAAAATTGGAATTCGGCATACAGATGCCTCAAAATAGACAAGGAATCTCTTAAGCTAGCACTCGAAGCCGTTAGAAATGAATTTCAGTCCACATTTTCATCAGAACTCGGACACTGTTCCACTTTTAAAGCAAATATTGTGTTAAAACCTAATGCTCGTCCTAAGTTTTACAAGCCATACAATCTTCCTTTCGCGCTCTATGACGACGTGCGTTCAGAAATTAATCGGTTGGTATCACAAAATATCTTGAAGCCAGTGAATGCAAGTGAGTGGGCTGCGCCGATTGTTGTGGTCAAAAAACCAAACGGGAGAATAAGAATTTTTGCGGACTTTAAAGTTACTGTAAATCCTCAAATCGAAATTGACCGATATCCAATTCCAAGAATTGAGGAGCTGTTCCATAAGCTTAGCGGTGGAGAATTATTCACTAAAATCGATTTAAGTGACGCGTATCTTCAAATCGAACTCACTGAGTCTTCAAAAAAGTTAATGGTTATAAACACTCCTTTTGGGCTTTTTCAATATGAAAGGATGCCATTCGAAATAGCGAGCGCTCCTGGCATTTTTCAAAGAACTGTGGAAAGCATAGTTGCTGGCATACCTGGGTGTGCAGTATACCTCGACGATGTAATAATCACAGGGAAAAATAATGAGGAACACTGAAATAATGTCAAAACACTTTTAGAAAGGCTTTCCGCACATAATCTCAAATGCAGAAAAGAAAAGTGTTACCTTGCGAAAGAAAAATTAGAATACGTTGGACACGAAATCGATGCAAGAGGTTTTAGACCAACCGAGAAAAGAATAGAAGCAATAAAGTTAATGCCAACTCCAAAAAATATAACAGAACTAGAATCTTTCATTGGAAAAATAAACTACTATAATAAGTTCATTCCTAATTTCTAGTCAAAGGCCTCAGCCTTGAATCAACTAAGAAGACAAGACAGGGACTTCGTATGGGGGAGGGAACAAAATACAACTTTCAATTTATTGAAGGATGACATCATCAAAGCTGTTCAATTAGTTCATTTTGACGAAAAACTACCGCTCATTCTAGCAACTGACGCATCAAAAACTGGTATCGGAGCTGCTCTCTCACATCGCTACCCAGACGGTACAGAAAAGCCAATTTCTTTTGCATCAAAAACCTTGAACGAGAGTCAGACAAAATACTCGCAAATAGAGAGAAAAGCCCTATCAATAATCTTTGGTGTCAATAAATATCATCAGTACCTCTACGGCAGACACTTCGATCTTCTCACTGATCATCAGGCACTAATCACTCTTTTCCATCCATCAAAAAAAATACCTGTCATGAATCTTCATCGTCTGCAACGTTGGGCAATCATTCTTCAGGCCTATACGTATTCCATTCATTACGGTAACACAAAACACCATGCTAATGCTGATGTTCTATCTCGCTTGCCGATTTGAGATGACGTCGAATTTGATAAAAAAGAGAAAGAAATGCTGACAGTGGACCAGATTTATGAGTCACAGAATTCCCGATCGACGCAGACATAATCGCAGAACATACTAAGAAAGACGAAGTCCTCAATCGAATTTCTCACTACGTCAGAAATGGGTGGCCGCAGATGCTACAGAAATCACAGGTAAATTTAATTCCCCATTTTTATCGAAAGTTTGCTCTTTCACTGCAGAGTGGAGTTTTGCTCCTGCACACGGACCACACTCGTGTTGTAATACCAAGATTGCTCGAAGATAGGGTTCTACAAATGCTTCACGAGGGCCATTGGGGGCAAACTCGCATGAAACAACTAGCTCGCAGATATGTTTGGTTTCCTAACATCGACCAAGCGATCAAAAAGTCTTCAGAGGCATGTTCAACCCAAGCAGCAATACTCATCGTGGCCTGAAGCGGCTGAGCCATGGGAAAGAATCCACATCGATTTTGCAAGTCCGTTCTTTTCTCGTATGTGGCTAATAGTTGTGGATTCCTTTTACAGTTTTCCTTTCGTGTTTGAGCTATCATCGACAACGGCGACATCCACGATATATGCTTTGCAAAAAATGTTTGCAATTGAAGGACTGCCAAAGGCGATTGTCAGCGACAATGGTCCTCAGTTTGCATCAACGGAGTTCAAGACATTCTGCAAACTAAATTCTATTGAACATTTCAGAACAGCTCCCTTTCATCCAGCTTCAAATGGATTAGCTGAGCGCGCTGTTAGGACTTTCAAAGAGAATTTCAAGAAAATTATGTGTGAGGAGAATGACCGGGAGAAAGCTTTATATAAGTATTTGATCACATTTCGAGCAACACCAAATCAATTGTTGACAAAATCACCATCAGAACTTTTGCACGGACGTCAACCGCGCACCATATTTTCGGCCATGTTCCCAAAAGAACAACAAATTTAACATCACTCCACCAAATTTAGAATTGGACAAAAAGTTTACGCAAGATCTTATACCAGAGGGAATCGTTGGATCGCTGGACTGATAACCAAGGTAGTCGGTCGATCAATTACATAGTGCAAACTTCTAGGGGCAACATCAAACGACATCAGAATCAACTTCGAGCACGACAGCATAAGAAAACCATGCAAGGAACAGAAGCGATAGCAACACCAACACTCAGACGTACGGAAAGAATAAGAAAACAAGTTGTCCAATTCCAGCACGTAGGACAAATAAGATCGGAGGGAGTGATGCAACATCATCCTTAAAGTTCCAGCCTAATAAATTACAGTTCCAGCCTAATAAATATGTAATATTTCGTTGGCAGCACTGCTGGTATTTCAGTTGTCATTTTTTTAGCTTGTCATTCCTTTGTCAAACTTTAACCTAGCTTACCATTTTTCTAATTGTAGTAATCTAATTTTAATTTTAATAAATCTTCACAATCACGGAAGTATTTAATAGTCTCTTTAATTACAACAGAAATTGACAAACAAGTCAACGAACTCTTACGTGACGGGATCATACGTCCATCGATATCACTATACAACTCCCCAGTATGGATAGTCAGTAAGAAAGAAGACGCCTCAGGTATAAAAAAATACAGAATGGTAATAGATTACCGAAAGTTGAATACGGTAACAATTGCCGATCGTTACCCAATCCCTGAGATCAACGAAGTTGTTTATAACTTAGGGAAAAATAAATATTTTACCACTTTGGATCTCTAAAGTGGATTCCACCAGATTTTATTAAAAGAATCGGATAGAGAAAAAACCGCCTTTTCGATTAATAATGGAAATTACGAGTTTACTCGTCTTCCTTTTGGGCTGAAAAATGCACCTTCAATCTTCCAGCGCGCACTAGATGACGTACTGCGTCAACATTTTGGTCATCGTTGTTATGTTTACATCGATGATATCATCATTTTCGGAAAAACTGAGGAAGAGCATTTCCAAACACTCGAAAGAGCAAACCTTAAAGTTCAAGTGGACAGGTGCGAATTCTTGCAAACAGAGGTCGAGTTCTTAGGCTTTATCATTTCCCAAGAAGGTATAAAGACCAATCCGAAAAAGGTTAAGGCGATTCTTTATCTCCCACCACCAAAAACTTTAAAAGACTTGAGGTCCTTCCTTGGTATGTCTGGCTACTACCGAAGGTTCATACGGGACTATGCAAAAATCGCTAAGCCCCTAACATCTCTTCTTAGAGGGGAAAATGGACGCTAAAAACAAATTAATCGACCTCAACGACGAAGCAAAAGACGCGTGGAACAAAATTAAAAATGCTCTTGTATCAGAGGAAGTATTACTTTCCTACCCAGATTTCACTTAAAGCTTTGAGCTTGCTACAGACGCCTCCAATTCCGCCTTGGGAGCAGTCCTATCCCAGGATAAGAAATCCATCCCATTTTTATCAAGAAGTCTCAATAAAACCGAAGAAACATATGCGACCAATGAGAAGGAGATGCTCGCAATCATTTGGGCACTCACTTCCCACAGAATGTTTCTTTACGGATCGAAGAAAGTCAAAATTACTACAGACCATCAACCACTCACGCACGCACTTAGTAACAAGAACTCAAACTCCAAAATGAAGCGCTGGAAAGCGATTCTGGAGGAGTATAATTATGAACTTAATTACAGACCAGGCACTTCTAACGTAGTTGCTGACTCCTTATCGCGCCCACCGAACACTCACGTTTTTTCATTAACTCCTACTGAACATAGTGACGAAAGCTCGTCGCAAAATTTAATACCAATAGTCGAAGCCCCCATCAATGTTTTCAAGAGTCAAATATTTCTTAACTTATCCGAATCCTCTAGCTATCAATTTGAAATAGTTTTCCCAAGGTACCACCAGCACATTATTAACGAGTCCGAGTTCAATAAAGAAATTCTTACAGCTATTCTAAAAAAATATCTTAATCCTTCGGTAATTAACGGCATAAAAACAGGAGAAAGGATAATGGGACTTATTCAAGAAGTTTTCCCTTTACATTTTAATAACTATAAAATAAGATTCACTCAAAAAGAGGTTAAAAATATAGACAATGAACAGGATCAAGAGAACCTGATAATTGAAACACACAATAGGGCTCACAGAAATCCCCAAGAAAACTAACTACAAATCTTACAAAAATATTATTTCCCCGGTATGGCATGTAAAATTAAAAGAATCATAAAAATCTGTGCAGTATGTAAACAAAATAAATATGAAAGGCACCCAAACGATCCAGAATTAAATAAAACACCTATACCAAATTTTCCTGGACAAACTGTCCACATCGATATTTTTTGTCTACGGAGAAAAAGCTAGTTCTGACCGCGTTAGACAAGTTCACAAAATACGCACAGACAAAAATAATCAAAAGTAAGTCCACAGAAGACGTCAGACGACCACTTAGAGACATAATATTTTTCTTTGGCGTACCGAAATCCATAGTTATTGACAATGAACGATCACTAAACTCTGCATCAATTTTATTTATGTTGAAAGATGAACTAGGCATAAATGTTTACACAACACCTCAATACAGGAGTGAAGCTAATGGACAAATTGAAAGGTTCCATTCGACGCTTTCCGAGATAATGAGATGCATCAAAGATAATGGAACACATAGAGACTTTGAAGAACTTCTGGAAAGATCTGTGAATGAGTACAATCACAGTATCCATTCTACAACAGGGAAAAAACCTGTTGATATATTCTTTGGCCGCAATGTAGAATTTGGACCTGACGATTATGAGAAGACTCGACAGAACAACTTACAGAAACTTTTACATAAACAACAAGTTGACCTTACACAACAAAACAAGACAAGACATAAAATTAAACAGTATCTGCCTGGACAAGTTGTTTACGTAAGACAAAATAAGCGATTAGGGACTAAACCTATTAAAAGATTTATGTTATGTGTTTTCTGTTTTTCTGTCCTCCCTCTATCTTCTGTTCTGTCCTGTATCAATGTCGTCTTGTGTGTTGTCTTTGTAATTGTCTGAGCCGATTGCCTCAGCAGCCAGTGCTCATAAGTGTCTCTGCTTCGTAGATTTATCTACGGAGCAGATCAATATGTAATGTAATGTAGATTTAAGGAAGAAATCGTGAAAGAAAACAGAAACACAACAATACTTACAGAATCCGGGAAAATAATAATCCATCCTTTAATTTCAGAGCTTTACTCACTCTCACTCCGTGCAATGGAGAAACTCAAATACTGGACTATACTAACTCGCAAATGATAACACTAGGAACGGGGACTGCAAAACTACAAACGGGTACTTTCAAAATCATTCATACTATAGACCTTAACCTATAACAAAAACTTATCGATGACATACGACTAATAATTTACCAGAATATTAGCACCAGCGAAAAAAATTATCCATACCTTTCCCATGAAATTTCAATAATCCAAAACCACTTAACTCGATTAAAACCAACAATGAAAACCAAACGTTCAATTGATTTTATAGGAAGCGCATGGAAATGGATTGCTGGTAATCCAGACCATGACGACTTCCAAATAATTAGTAATAAAATAAATAATGTTTTAGAAAATAACAATAAACAAGTTGTAATAAATAGATTGTCTTTCGAAAAAATCAACGAAATTACCAATGTTACGAACCAAATTCTAAAAAAATTAAGAACAAGCGAAATTGTCAAAAATGAATTAGTAACCAATATTAAATATAAGATTGAAATCATAAAAGAAGAAATTATTAATATTGATTATGCTATCCACTGGACTAAAGCCGGTGTAGTAAATTCCTAAATTTTAACAAATACATAAATTAATATAACAAAAGAAATTTTGGAAAAAGAAAATTTGCCTTATATCAATCTAGAAGAAGCATTAGAATTTAGTGATGTTAAAATTGCATCCAATCTCTCTACAATTATTTATATTCTAACTCTACCAACAACAGAAATTGAAACATGTGAAACAATGCTACTAAAACCCGTAAAGAAAGATAATTTTATAAACAAGATTCCATATGAACATGTATTGAAATGTAAGCAAAAATTTTTTGACATAAAATCAAATTTTAAAATTTTTTATAATCTCTCAATTTGTAGTCATAAGAACCTTATAGACATACATAAGTAATTCTACGTGCATAAAGAAACTATTAAGAAGTCAGACACCCAGTTGTACCAGAATCAACAACCACCACATACCCACAATTGAAGAAATTTCTCCTGGACTATTACTCCTAAATCAATATAACGGCACCATTCTAATCGACAGCGAAGAAATAAAGCTCACCGGCACATTTATTATCCAATACCGTAATAAAACCATTACAGTAAACAACCAAACCTACGTTTCAAGTGAGGCCTCAACCACAAAGCCCTTGCCCGCAATAATGCAACCGTTTTCAGAGAATGCAACATTTGAAGAATTGTTATCCCTAGAGATGATAAAAGAGCTGCATACAAACAACATTAACGACATAAAACTACTAGAGCACAAAAACATAATAAGCCTATCAACCAATATTGGCCTATCAACGTTAATAGTCGTACTTATCCTGTTCTTCTTCCTGAAATCATGCCCCCGAAATAAACAACCCATCAAAATTAACACAGTAGTCGAAGCAAAGCCAGTAATTTTGGAATCCACACCTGAAACGCGCCTTAATAAAACAATATAAACATCTTTACCAAAGGCGTCAAGCATTAACCAAATTCCGTTATTTTGAAAGGATAATCGAACGAGGACGTTCGACTTTTTAACGGTGGAGGAGTTAACGACAATTATGCTCAATACGAATATGACGAAAACTAACACCTCACAACAGTCAACAACAAGTCTGGAATACAACACCTTCCATGAGAACAACAAAAAGCCGACATCGCAAATTCCATCACGTACGCGATGCAACCTGTGGGAACTGGGATGTGTCAGCATAAAAATAGTATTTAAACCTTAGAAATTAAGTTCACTTTGTCAATTGTATCATAGAAGCGGAAACGCTGCCCGATTGGAAAATAAAGTTTTTTTTTAATGAAAATAAGTTTATAATTTATTAACTTAGATAATTGCTTAGAGGCTGCATTATATATGTATGTATGTATATATTAAAATAAAAAAAAAATTATTTTTTTTTCACAAATTCTTTCATTTTTTTAATTAGTTTAAGAGTTTTCTCGGAAAAAAGTAAGTATGCAATAAAATTTAAAAACTAAATGTCGTTTTTTTGAAAAACTTTTCAAAAATATATTTAACATTTTTTAGTAGGTATGTATGTACATACCTGTCATTATATAAGAAAATCTGTAGTTTTCATCTGGGAAAATTAATATAAAATATTTCGAAAATTATTTTTTTTAGAAAATATCAAAAAATCAAAAAAAAATGTTTTTGAAAACTTTGAAATGCAATATTAATTGAATTATAAATGACTTCCTTTGTGTAAAATTTCATTGAAATCGGGATAATGGTTTACGATAAAATCGCAATTGAAAAAACCGGTTCTATGAAGGTACTGTTATAGAATAAATGTCGAAAAATTAATTCGAACTGAAAGATGTATTGTCGTAAAAAAATGGTATCCTGAAAGTTTTATCAAAATCGTTAAAACCGTTTTCGAGAAAACCAAACTTTTTGTTAAGTATTGTATGGCAGGTACCATTATTTTTCGAACTAGATACCTAATACTAATACTAGATACTAAATACCAAGTTTGAATCAAATTGACCCATCCGTTCAAGCAGCTGCATTGTATATGAACTGCTATAGTACTATCATGGTGACATGTGGACCGTGGCGCTCCAAGCGGTAAAGTTAACTCGGTAAATTGAAAGAGGCGAACGAGGCGAACAAAGAGAATTCTAAGAGAAATTCTATGAATATATACTTTGCAGTTTGCAGTATATACAACGATGCGAGTATAGATTTTTTTTGCACAACTGGATTGCTTCATACAAGCAGGGCGACGAGATGGCTAGTTTGAAAAATGTCTAGAAGAAAAACGACTTTTGTAAATGAATGGTGTCTGGGGGTGGGTGTATGTTTAAGCAGGTTGATAAGTTGATTTTGAGTTTTATATTTTTTTCATCATTGTATATGAACTTCTATGGTGACATGTGGACCGTGGCGCTAGCACTCCAAGCGGCTCTAGGTAAGAAGATTTTTTCTCGTCTCATAATAGTACTATAGGCAATGTATATACAATGGCAGTTCATATACAATGTTCTGTATTGCATTCAATGATTGTTTGAATTTCAGTTTCGTTTTCCGCATCGTATCGTTCTCGTTCATTTGAAAAGTATTGAAATTTTGAACGACCGAGATATGGAAGTGTGATTGCAATCATCAGTCAAAGACGCCTGAACCTAAAAAGGATTAGCACACAGGAGCAAGTACGTGCGACCCAGTCGTGCCTTTTATTTATTTTTTTCTGAAATTCTGAGTTTGAAATACCTAAGTTTTTTCAATTTTTTCTGTAGATATTTAAAGGTTTAAAAAATAATATGATAGAACAGACTTTTAGCTATAAAAAAGGTATAGCACATTATTTTAAATGTTGCCGTTATTTTTAAATATATATAAATATATTTTAATGTAAGATTACTTAGGCTACTTACATTTTCCTGAATATCAATTTTGGTTGTAATCGGTTACCTAAACAGTTCTCAGGAAAGTCAATGTCAAAAAAAACTCCTATGGGTGGTACCAGTTTTAGCCCACCGTCATATTTTTTTTAACCAAAATTGAATGCACATTGATTTTTTACAAACAAAATTCTTGGAGCTGTTTTTGACAAAAATAAGCTTTTACTTGACGGTTATATCGCAAGTACCGTAAATATTTCAGCTAAAAAAGAAATTTAAAAAATCCTATGTCGAATGTCAAAATAAACTTTGGTATATTCCAAATTTAAAGACGACTGGCCAAACCGTTTAGTAGACGAACAGAATTTTGCCAGTGACTCAAATATGTTTCTCTATCATCGTAATGTTATATTTGATCGTTATCTAAAATTTTTTTTCTGCACGAATGTATAACTTGTACTTAGTACCTACCTAAGTATAATTGCAAGTAAAAATTAAACAATTAGGTATTACAAATGTAAAAAAAACCCGTGGTATTTTTAGCAATTCTATAGAAGATTAGTTCAAAGAAATATTTTGGTTTAACTATAAATTTCTTTCCCGCGAGCTAAGCTGGGTAGGTCAACTAGTACCTATTATATAAACCTCAAACAAACAAAAGATCTTTGTTACTGTAAATCAATAATATATAATCAATAAATAATAATATAAATCAATTTACAAACAATTTTTGGTTTGATTTCTGCACATAGTTCATTCAGATAGGTAGGTACCTACATATACATGTTTATGTACCTATATGTATACGTAGGTGTACCTATCTGAATGGAAAGAAAAATTCAAAACAAAAATCCATCCACTGCAAGGACGTTTGTAACTTTGTATAAATACAGCAAGAATTAAGTTTGTGTTTAAATTCCAAGAATGAATGTGTACATTATTTGAAGCGACGACCTTCATAATAGTAAAAAAATTGAAAATCCTAAAGAATTCGAATCAAAAGTCTGGTCAAGGATGTATATATGTACAAATATGACAAATATGTATGTAGGTGGTGCTCGTACAAAACTTGAAAATCCTAAAAAACTCAAATCAAAAGTCTGGTCATACGCATGTATAAATACTTATGTAAGATCCAGTTCTCATATTACATAAATTCCATATAAAAAAATGTAAGCAATGAAAATGTTGGATCGTGCATAAATCCTTACAAAAAACTATTCGCCTCAGCTAAGCGAAACCAAACTTCAAAACTGCTAGCAGTTTATATAATGTACATATATACAATGAACAAAAAAAAAACTCAATTATTTCATGTTCTCCTTCTGTTTTTTTCTTGCCTCACGTTGCACATGCGCAATAAACTAAGCACAAAGCATAACACTAAAAACCATTATACATTTATAATTTGAATTATTTAGTACATCATTTTTATGCAAGGTAGGTGAGCAAAACTTCGATTTTGTTGTGATCAAAATCAAGTAGAAATGCTTTAACTTTGTTTATGAATTTATTTTGATTTCTTAGTATTCTTATTTCAAAAGGAAGACGATTTTTTTTACAAGATACAACTGGTTAGGAATTTCTGTAATGAGTGGCGTGAAGAACTGGAATTTCAACAACATGGCGATTTAAGCTACGCAAGTAACGCGAATGGAAAATTGGACTTTGATATAGCCAGCTCTGACAAAAAAATATCTTAGAAACTTTAAAAAAAGAACAAATGTCTTACTGGAAGTATATCCAGAGACCTAAATAATCCCATGGTATGAGCGAGCCGATCTGAATTACAAATTCTTCTAATGACACACTTTTGTAAAACGAGAAGTGGCTAAAGATTGGTCAGAAAGCACCCCCAACAAATAGTTCCATATTGTAATTTTGAATGGAAGATTCCATGGTACGCAGTTTGAAGTGTTTTTTTAGAGCAAAACTTTTTCAGGCGATAGAGACACCTAACGGAAGAGCGCAAGCACTGCTTCAAATGTTGTGTCCAACTCATGTTTTGGTTGATAGTAATAGCGAGGTATTTAAAGTTCTTAACTACTTCAATTTCAAAACAATTCGAACTACAAGCGGCATTTTCGTTAAAACCTTTTCCGCACTCATAAGAGTGGAAATCAATACCAACATGAGGTGGATCATTACTCAAACTAAAAACATTAGTTTGGTTTTAATACTTACTATTAACCTGTGTGTTGCAAACCATATTCTCAGCAAGTGAATGTCATGATTAAGTTCACCTAACAGATTCAGGGGCTCGTTGCAAAAGGCAGGGAAAACAGGGAGTTTATAAAACAGTATAGGTCCCAAAACAGGCCCTTGGTGAACACTAGCGTTCAGTACCTGAGGGTTTCTAAGGAAATCCCCAATATGAACTCTTTGTATGCGGTCCTTTAAATATGAAGCAAACCAATTGTGGATAAACCCATGAAATCCTGCGTCATATAATTTATCCAAAAGAATGTCATGAACAACGGTGTCAAAAGCTTTTGCAATATCAACAAAGAGGCCAGTACAAAACTTGCTTTCATCCAAACTTTTGTTAATAAAAGAGCAACATTTTAATAGAGCATCCTCAGTGGAACAGCCTTTTCTGAATTTAAACTGCATTGAACTAAAAAAATTAGTCTTACCAGATGTGCATACATTCGTTTCTTTATAGCTTTTTCAAAAACTTTCGAAATAGAAAAAAGCAAGGAAATGGGCCTGTAGTTGTTTTTTTCTTTTCGATTTCCTTTCTTAAAGAGCGGTAGTACATTAGCACATTTAAATTTGTCAGGGAAAACTCCACTATAAATACTTAAATTGAATAGATATGCAAGAATATCAACTAAATTGGGGGCAATTTTCTTTAGAATTACATTCGAAATTTCATCGTTTCCACAGGATTTTGAGTTGTTTAGCGAGTAGATGGTGGTTAAAATTTCGAAACCAGTAATATCATCAGAAAAGAAGCTATTCCCAATGGTTACTCGTTCTACCCTTATACATAGATTACAAGTCGACTCACAGCTAGGTTCCGTCGATAAATTTCCCACAGAAGTAAAACATTTATTGAACGTATTTGCTACTTCTATGATTTCGGTTCCTTCTTCGCACAGCACTATAGAGTTACACTGCAAAGGTTGGCTTCTATTACTTATACTATTGATGTTACTTCATTCCTTTTTCGGGTTTCCTTGTGCATCACGGAATTTAGAAAAGTAATAGTTGTCCTTACAAGTGGAAATTTCTTTGTTAACATTTTTTGCTCATTTTCTTAAACCGTTTTTACTTGCGATTATAGGTACTATAATACAAGTTATGCATTCGTGCAGATTAAAAATTTTGAGATAACGATCGAACATGACCTTACGATGATAGAGAAACATATTTGAGTTACTGGCAAAATTCTGTCCGTCTGTCTGTCTGTCTGTCTGTCTGTACGGATGTATATTAGACTGCAGCCTAAACGGTTGGGCTAATCATCTTCAATTTTTTAACTTAAGGTTATTATGACATTCTACAGAGGAGTTTTTTTTAATTTTTTTTTTCGCTCAAAAATTAACGGTACCTGTCATATAACCGTTATGTAAAAGCTTATTTTTCTCGAAAACGGCTTCAAGAATTTTTATAAAAAAAACAGTGTACTACTGTAGGTATGCATTATATTTTAGTGAAAAAAAAATTAATATGGTGGGTTAAAAACGGTACCTCCCATAGGACCGGTTTTTTTTCTTCGACTTTATCGAAAACTGGAGATCCGATTACAATCAAAATTGATATTCAAGAAGATATAGGTAGCCTGAGTAATTTTGCATTAATTTTTTTCGAAAACTTTTTTTTTTGTAAAGGAAGTGATTTTTTTTCAAATTTTGTTTTTAAATGTACGTTATTTCTGTGCTTAAGTTTGTATTCTTAAATTAAGTTGTTAAAAAAAACCGTTTTATTTAAAAACGGCTCCTACAATTTGGAAACAAAATTCACACTTTTTTACATTTCTTAAAGAAATAAAATGGCGTTTAAATTATTTCACCCAATACATTTTAACGTACGTTATTCGAATAATCGAATAAATGCTTTGATGTTCACTTTAATTTTTTTAATTTTATTCTACAATGTGACCGCACATATGAGCAAGTACGTGCGATCCAGTCGTGCAATTTATTTTTTTAAGCAGCAGATAACTGGGTGTTTGTAACACAATTTTCCCATTTTGTTTTTGACTTAGATTTTTTTCAAAAGATAAGCGCTTATCCATGGCCTTATTCTTGTTTGCGATTTCTTTTTTATAATTGCGAATTCAGACCTACGTATATAGTTTTTAAGAACGTTTAAGAATGAGTCGTAAGCCTCAGTTAGAACAACTTCTCAACTTTCAAAACGCAATTCATTATTAAGAAAATACCTGTTATTAAATGGTCAGATATTTGCAAGTCAAAGTTCACACCAGATTCTCGAAAATCGACCGAAGACATGATCAATACATTTACCTGAAATTGGCCTAGTTACTTCATTTATAATAGATGTTAGACCAAACTCAGCTGTGAGAGCAAGATGATATTTAGATATAGGACTCGAAGTCAAGATATCAATGTTGAAGTCTGCTAGTATAACAAACAGCTTCCATTTTCGTGGTGCAAGCAAATTGAGAAATAATCCAGGAAAGAACGCGCAGAGGTCGCGTTTAATCTATAAACACGAACAAAAGTAACTTTGTGTATGCTAAAGGTATTTTTTATTAAATCTGCACCAGCCATTTTGTATCGATTCACCGTACATATTCGCGTGAGAATAAATCTCGAACAAAAACTCCCACACCCCCTGCTGGATATAATTCGTTTGGGTTTGCATAAAATGTATAACCGTATATAAATCCAGATCTCAGATACAAATATAACGTCTGGCAAGTACTCAAACGCTTCCAAATTGCAAACTAATAGATCAAAGTCATCGTAATGTCATGTTTGATTGTTAGAATTTTTTTGCACGAATCCATAACTTGCCTTATAGTACCTATAATCGCAAGTAAAAAGTGGTGAACCCGACAAATGGAGCATAACGATGAAGCTGTGAAGTGGATATTATGGTCCCAGACGAAATTCTAGTAACTGTGGAATAAAAGAAGAAAAAGAGAAGGTTGGCTAAAGGTGGGTGTACATCATTCACAGCATTCCGCCGCAGACATCACTGCCGCAATTGTGGGGGAGTTTTCTGTGGAGTATGCTCATCAGCCTCAACGCCCCTGCCCAAGTTCGGACTAACAAAGGCGGTTCGCGTGTGTCGCGATTGCTTTGTCCGTCAGCTGACCGGCTAGGTTAACAAAAACACAACAAAAGAACAGCCACACAACTGATAGTAACTTTTGGCAATTGCCAAAGGTTCTCTATTTTTTTTTGTACGTCTACACTGTTCAACACAGGCCAGCTGTTTTGGCATTAAGTGAAACTCAGGTTGGAGCAAATACTGATTTATCAGAATTTGCTCTACATGGGTATAGCTTGGTGCCATTACTCTTTTCTCATCATGGTCTCGTGGTCTATGTTAGGAATGATATTGCTTGCCAGAGCCTTCCCCAATATGGCCAATGTTCCAACACGGACTTTAACTTCTTATGGCTCAAATTCACTGTCCGCAAGCATGTCATTCATTATTGTTTTATTTACAGGAGTCCAAATCTTGACAGTAATTCGACTTGTAACGAGTTTGATGCACTGTCTGATTCCATCTCGAAAATTGTTTCCCTTTGTCCTCGCACTGAAATCGTTATTGCGGGCGATTTCAATGTACACAATTCCAACTGGCTCCGCTATTCTGGTCAGACAACACCCGAAGGAAGGTATGTCGAGCTCTTTGCCGGGTTACATCACCTTACCCAACTGATCGATGTGCCAACGCGTATACCGGATGTTGCTGGGCAAGCAGCCCATACTCTTGACTTGTTTCTTACTTCTCACCCTGATAAATATACCATTAGTGTAACTTCTCCATTTGGCACTTCAGACCATTGTATCATTTCAGCTAATTTCTCATCCCCCACCCATCCAGTTAAAGAAAAACTTCCCACCAGGACCGTTTGGCAATACGAGAAAGCCAACTGGGACGGCCTGAATTTCTTTTTCCGAAACTTTAACTGGTCACTATGCTTCCTCGATAGTGACATTGATGCCAGTGCTGAAATGATCACAAATGTGATTCTTCTAGGGATGCGTGCTTTTATTCCTAACAGAGTAAAAAGCATCAAACCTAAAGAAAAGTCTTGGTTTAATTCTGAGTGTAAAGAAGCTATCAGGCTCAAAGAAGTAAGTTTCCGATCTTACAAAGCCAACCCTACAGAGGAAAATCGGAAAAAGCACAAACAAGCAAGGAACTCATGCAACTCCGTTATAGAAAGAACCAAATTTGTGCATGACCAAAAATTACGGCAAAAAATTCTGCAGTGTCCCAAAGGCAGTAAAAATTTTTGGTCATTTGTAAAAAATATAAAAAACTCCTCGACATCTTCGGTTCCAACGCTCATCGACAATAACAAACCAATTGTTTACTCTTCAGAGAAGGCAAACTTGCTCGCCGCCCATTTCGCTGCCAGCTCCACGCTGCCTCAAAGCAACGTTGCCCCTCCTGTACTTGAGAATGTAAATTTTTCCATGGGACACATTTTTTTCCGCACTCGTACAGTAGCAAGAGTTCTCAAAGATCTCGATATACACAAATCCGCTGGCACGGATGGTATACCCCCGATTCTTCTGAAGAGGTGTTCTTCCACACTGGCAAAGCCACTGCGTAAGCTTTTCCATCGCTCCTACTCTTCTGGAATCTTTCCTAGAAGATGGAAAACAGCATTTGTCCAGCCTGTCCCTAAGAAAGGTGACCCATCCTCCCCCTCCTCCTACCGACCCATAGCACTGACATCCCTTCTTTCTAAGGTCATGGAAACACTGATTAACCGTCAGCTTAAGGAATATCTCGAAGATCGTAAGCTTCTCCATGACCGTCAGTATGGCTTCCGCAGCAACCGTTCCACTGGTGATCTGATGGCATATCTCACCGAACAGTGGAACAAATCTTTACATCGCTTTGGTGAAAGTAAGATTATTGCTCTTGATATCTCCAAGGCATTTGATAGAGTTTGGCATGAAGCTCTCTTATCGAAAATGCGTGCTTTTGGGATCGATAATACTCTTGTTCGTTGGATTAGAAGCTATCTTCTGGACCGTTCAATACAAGTTGTATTGGACGGATTCAAGTCTGATTCCCATAAAATAAATGCTGGTGTGCCCCAGGGCTCTGTTCTGTCTCCGACTCTTTTCCTCATTTTTATAAATGATCTTCTGTCTGTTACTTCTAATCCACTTAACTGTTTTGCTGACGACTCTACCCTCAGCTTTTCATATTCGTTCGATAATTCACGTCCTTCGCCTTCGGACGTACAATTGCAACGGTGCCGTATGTCAAGCTCATTAAACTCCGATTTATACAGCATTGTCAAATGGGGTAATAGAAATCGTGTGGAGTTTAATGCTTCGAAAACTCAATGCTGTCTTCTGTCGTTAAAGCTAAACATTCCCCCAATGCCATTGTCCATGAATGGCACTTACATCGAAGAAACCGAAAAGCTCTCAGTACTCGGTATGTGTGTCAACGACGACCTCCGTTGGAACGACCATATATTTGAGATCGCTAAGAATGCTGCAAAGTGCTTAGGTTTTCTGTATCGGTGTAAGAAGTACTTTTCCCCATCTGATCTGGCTACAATTTATAAAGCGTTTATACGCCCTAAACTCGAGTATAACTCCCACCTCTGGGCAGGTGCTTCGCTTCACCTGCTTGATAGAATACAAAATCGAGCGTTAAGATTGATAGGTAATAGAACTGCCGCTGAAACAATTGCCCCACTCGAACACCGACGCAATGTTTCATGTCTTTCCTTATTTTATCGTTTCTTTTACAAAAAATGTTCACTCGAAGTAGCCAGTTGCATTCCTCCCCTTAAAAGTTTCTCCCGTAATACTCGTCTCGCAAGGAATGCTCATCAGTTCACCCTTGAGCCTAATTTCGGACGTACCGTGAAATATAGGGATTCTTTTTTTAGCCGAACGACACGAATCTGGAATAGTTTACCCGGCGGGATTTTCCCTTGCCATTTTGATCTGCAAACATTCAAAACCAATGTTAATCGGCACCTCCTATCTCTCCCCTCCCTATCTTCGTAATGCCCGCGCAGTGTGTTCTACATTAAAAGGGAAACACATAATCCCTTGTGCGCGCGTTAATTATAAAAAAAAAAAAAAAAAAAAACAAGAGTGCTTGAAAATACATCTTTTAGAGATCAGACGCCTATCAACTGGACGAATAAAACTTACATGCAAACTCGAGCTTTATAGGAAAATGAATCGTGTGAAAAATTGTTCGCCACTAGAGGGCCTATAGCCTACTATTGCCACATTTGATGAGAATAAAATGTTTATAATAATATTTCAACTATATTCCTAGGCTCATTCCCTTTAAGAACGAAACTGGGTGATGTACGACACTATAGAAAGAATTAGGAAAATAGGACAGATTTTTTTCGGCGCAGTAGGTAGATCGAGAATTTGATCACTATTTTCTCGCTCCCGCTATACTTGCATCATTCAACTCAATCGAAAGACCAATGGAAAAGCTAAAGAAAACGCTTAGTAAAAAAACGCACTGGACAATGACATTGCGGATTGTTCTACAGTTCTCCAGTAGTGCTTCTCAATTAGTGGAACGCGTATAAGCGTATTCACAACGGCTACCCAAAGTTGCATCAAGGGGAATGCATGGCAGTCTCTTGACTAAGATTATTTATTTAAATTTAATCAGTCAAACAAAAGTCGTCAGTCGGTCTTAGCTACCTTGATAAAGGGAATGAATTTGTTTTAGAAATATTCTTAACCTTTAATTGCTTGTGAACCGTATCAATGCCATTTCCACGAACTCAAGAACTAAGCATTGCATATAAACTGCTTATAGTACTATCATGAGACGCGAAAAAATCTTAGCTTTACGAGCCGCTTGAAGCGCTAGTGTAGGGAGAATTTATTTGAGAGAGAGAGAATAAAAAGCATGGTTGTTAGTTGTATGCTTTGTGCTTAGTTTACTGCGCATGTGCAATGTGAGGCAAGAAAAAACAGAAGGAGAACATGAACATGTAATAATTCAGTATCTTGTTTTGTTCACTGTATGTACATATATAAACAGCTAGCAGCTTTGAAGTTTATAATACAATGGATTCGCTTATCTGAGGCGAATAGTTTTTTGTAAGGGTTTATACACGATCCAACATTTTCATTGTTTACATTTTTTTATATGGAATATGTAATGTGAGAACTGGTTCTTATAACGGGTGATTTTTTTGAGGTTAGGATTTTCATGCATTAGTATTTGACAGATCACACGGGATTTCAGACATGGTGTCAAAGAGAAAGATGCTCAGTATGCTTTGACATTTCATCATGAATAGACTTACTAACGAGCAACGCTTGCAAATCATTGAATTTTATTACCAAAATCAGTGCCCTAGAAAAGTTGGCAGAAAATCCGCTTTTTTATTGACAAATTTTGTTCAGCGATGAGGTTCATTTCTGGTTGAATGGCTACGTAAATAAGCAAAATTGCCGCATTTGGAGTGAAGAGCAACCAGAAGCCGTTCAAGAACTGCCCATGCATCCCGAAAATGCACTGTTTGGTGTGGTTTGTACGCTGGTGGAATCATTGGACCGTATTTTTTCAAAGATGCTGTTGGACGCAACGTTACGGTGAATGAACCGAACACTGATTTTGGTAATAAAATTCAATGATTTGCAAGCGTTGCTCGTTAGTAAGTCTATTCATGATGAAATGTCAAAGCATACTGAGCATCTTTTTCTTTGACACCATGTCTAATATCCCGCGTGATCTGTCAAATATTAATGCATGAAAATCCTAACCTCAAAAAAATCACCCGTTACATGCGCACATCATTGACCAGACTTTTGATTCGAATTCTTTAGGATTTTCAATTTTTTTTTTAATATTATGAAGTTTGCCGTCTTCAAATAATGTACACATACATTCTTGAAATTTAAACACAAACTTACATCTTGCTGTATTTATACAAAGATACAAACATCCTTGCAGTGAATGAATTTTTGTTTTAAGTTTGCTTTCCATTCAGAAAGGTACCTACATATATGCAAACTATGTGTAGAAATTCATTCACAAATCATTGTTTGTAAGTTGATCGTAGATTTATACATTTCATATCTTTATAAAGATCTTTTGTTTGTTTGAGGTTTATATAATACCTACTAGTTGACCTACCCAGCTTTGCTCACCGGAAAGAAATTTATTTTAACATTTTTTTATTGATATAGGTATTTATTATATTAAGTTGAACTTAAATGTTTCTTTCAACTAATCTTCTATAGAATTGCTAAAAATACTCCGGGTTTTTTTGCATTTGTAAGTTCTAAATGTTTAATTTTTCCTTTCGACTATAGGTAGGTAATAGGTAGGCACTGAGCAACATTCTCAAAAACGCCTTCAAGAATTTATATGTAAGAAATTAATGTGCATTACATTTTGGTGAAAAGAAAAATTACGACGGTGGGCTAAAACCCACTTACCTCTTTTTTTTGTCATCGACTTTCCTGAGAACTGATTAGGTAACCGATTACAACCAAAATTGATATTCAGGAAAATGTGAGTAGCCTTTTTTCTGTTTTTTTGTATTAAAAAAATATTTTTAAGAAATCAATGTTTTGAAAACGGGTGGGTGATTTTTAATTGCTATTATAGGTAGTACCTATAAGGCAAGTTTAGGATTCATGAACTAAACAAAATTAAGATAACAATCAAACGAGACATTAAGAGGCAAGAGTACGATAACTTTGGCGCCGCAAATTAGTAATTAAAATATTAAAAATTAATTCATGTAGAAGGACAAAATACAAACATGTTTTACTACTTATCTCCTCCCGCTAAGGCAGGAAAAACAATTTTTTTTTAAAAAGCACTTGCTTGGGGTAAAATATATTTAAAAACAACGGCAGCACTATCATATTATTTATAAGACCTCTAAATATCTATAAAAAAAATTGAAAAAAAAAATTTAACTCAGAATTTCAGAAAAAAATAGGTAGTTCATTCATATTGACTTTTTTCAAAATTGAGACGATGTGTTCTAAAATTTCATTTTAGTATTTGTTACTTCTACTATTTCCTAATTGATCACTAAAAACTATATGCTATTACGCATTCTAGTTTTCGAGAAAATTAAAATTTACCAAACCCACTTTTTTATAATTTTGTTGGTTTTCGCGAGGTTTTTTTCTTTACATATTTCGGATAGAGTACGATAATTTTGGCACTGCAAAATAATAACAGATTTCTATAGAGACAAGAATTTGTTTGCTATGAGAGGGGAGGAAGCCAATCGACACCCTTTTAGGAAAGAGGGGCCATTTTCTACACTTGCATTTGAAAAAAATATATATTTTAAAACAACCCCAACATTTAAAATCATGTGCTATAACTTTTTTCAACCAACCTAAATTTTTTTCCTCCGAAAAACATAGGTACCATACTTAAAAAAGTACATTGATATTTTTCAATAAAAATTCTTCGAGCAGTTTTCGAAAAAAATACAATTTTACTTAAAAAAAAATTAAAAATGTCCTCTGTAGAATGTCAAAATAACCTTAAGTTCTGAATTTCAAGACGATGGGCCCAACCGTTAAGGCTGTAGTCCAAAATACATACGAACAGACAGACAGACAGAATTAACTGAAATATGTTTATCTAAAAGTTTGTAATCTGCACGAATGCATAACTTTCATTATAGTAGGTATACCTACATTTGTAATAATCGCAAGTAAAAATGGGTTTGGTGAATTTCAAGTTTTTCGAAAACTGAAATTCATAATATTATCTAGTTTTTAGCGTTCAGTTACATATGAAAGGGCACAAATGCACACTTGCCTTATAGATACTTCCCCTATACATCATTATAGTACCCTTAATTACAAAAGAAAGTTTTAGGAAAACCCTCCGAAAAGTCTGATTTTTTGTATGAAATTTTGTGTGTAATTCTTCCAATAATTATTAAAAAACGTTTTAATAAGTTTTTTAGACTTCTCTATGATCGTAATGTCATGTTTCATTCATTCTCAATTTTTTTTATATTCACGAATCATAAACTTGCCTTATATCCTATAGCCTATATATATAGCCTATAATCGCAAGTAAAAATGTAAACAATGAAAATGTTGGATCGTGTACAAATCCTTACCAAAAATTATTCAACTCAGCGAAGCGAAACCATTGTATATAAATTATGTATCTACCTATATTCATACATACTTACTTCTTTATGAACAAAGCACAGCACCGCACCCGCAACCAAGAAAAAAATAAACATCTTTCATCTGCCCATAGAAAAGTTTGTTTTAGTAATTAATTTTTTTATTTGAAAAATCAATATTTTGAAAACGGGTAAGTGGAATTTTTTTAAATATTGTTTTTAAATGTAAGTTATTTTTGTGCTTAAATTTGCATTCTTGATTTATTTATTTCTTAATTAAGAAAATCTTAAAAGAAAACAGTTTTATTTAAAAACGGCTCCTAAGATTTCGAAATAAAATCACACTTTTTGACATTTTTTTAAAGAAATAAAATGGCGTTTAAATTATTCTGCTGAAAACCATTTTACATATTTTCTTCGAATAAACACAAAAGTTGAATAAGAACATTCAAGTTCCCTATTTTTTCAAATTTTATTCGAAGCTGTGACCGCTCATAAGAACAAGTACGTGCGATCCAGTCGTGCAATTTATTATTTGTTCTATTTTTGTTATGCTTTTAAGAAAAAATAGTGTTTATTTTATTATTTTAAATTATTTATGTTATAATATTATTTGTATTTTGAAAATATGAAAATCTACTGTAGAATAGTTTAACGGGACCTTTCATATAACGGTTTTTTTTTTAATTTTTGGATTTATCGGTAACGGCTCTTTGGATTTCTGTCAAATTTTATATTTGAAAAGATCTAAGTAGTTTATTTAATTATGCATTTAAAAAAAAATAATAACTTTTTTTTCTAATTAAAATTAATTTTTGATTTTTTTTTTTGAAAAAATCAATATTTTTAAAACTAATCAAAAAAAATTATTTTAAATTTTATAATCACATATATATAAACTCTACAAAACTACATAGCAAAATTTCAAAAAAAAACTTTTTTTCATAAAACTAAAAATAAAAAACAGGATTTTATCAAAACAGGTCCTACAATTTTCGAAATACATTTTTCATAAATTCTTTGTTATTAATACGTGTGATGGCGTATTTCATTTTTACTAAACACCGTTAAGTATATTGGTTTTGATACTTTTTATAAGTTCAAACTGTATTATTTTCAACGTAAATGTTACTTGTTTCTGTCAAAGATATTGCTTTCCAATGTAATTAGGCACATAAGAGCAAGTACGTACGACCCAGTCGTGCCCATTTTTTTTTATAATTAGCGCACACCTAGGGGATTATTTCTTTCCCTTTTTATGTAGAGCACATTACGCGAGCAATATAAAGAAAGGGAGGTGAAGGACAGGTGGTGTCGATTAACATTGGTATTGAATGCTTGCAAATCCAAATGGCAAGGGAAAATCTAGCCGAGTAAACTGTTCCAAATTCGTGTTGTTCGGCTATAAAAAGAATCCCTATATTTCTCGGTACGTCAGGAATTGGGCTCAAGGGTTAACTGATGAGCATTCCTTGTACGAGTATTACGGGAGAAACTTTTAAGGGGAGGAGTGCAGCTGGTTACAGTGAACATTTTTTATAAAAGAAAAAAATAAATAAGGAAAGAAATGAAACATTGCGTCGGTGTTCTAGAGGGGCAATTGTTTCAGATACATTTATATTTCCTATTAATCTCAACGCTCTCTCATGCAGGTGTAGAGACGTTTGCGAAGCACCTACCCAGAGGTGTGAGTTATACAATACTCGAGTTTTGGGCTAATAAACGCTTTGTAAATTGTATCCAGATCAGAAGAGGAAAAAAACAACTTCGATACAGAATACCTAAGCACTTAGAAGCTTTCAACGGAAGTCGTTTTTCGGTTTTTCGATGCAAGTGCCATGGACAATGGCATGGGGGTATATATGTACATTATGTATATTATGCTAGATAATTGCTTAGTGGCTGCATACGTACCTATGTGTATATTAAAATACAAAAAATTTTTTTTTTTCGAAAATTCTTTAATTTTTACTTGCAATTATAGGTACTATAATGGAAGTTATGCATTCGTGCAGATTTAAAATTTTGAGATGCAATCAATCATGACAATTAAATTTTTTTTTGAAACCATCCGATACAACTTGTATTGAAGGGTCCAGAAGATAGCTTCTAATCCAAAGAACAATAGTATCATCGATCCCAAATCCTTTCATGTCAAACTCTATCAAAAGCCTTGGAAATATCAAGCACAATAATCTTACTTTCACCAAAGCGATTTAAGGATTTGTTCCACTGTTTGGTGAGATATGCCATCAGATCACTAGTGGAACGATTACTACGAAAGCCATACGGCCATGGATAAGCCTTAAGCTGACGGTTAATCAGCGTATATCCATGACATTAGAAAGAAGGGGTGTAAGTGTTATGGGTCGGTAGGAGGAGGGGGAGGATGGGTCACCTTTCTTAGGGACAGGCTGGACAAATATTGTTTTCCATCTTCTAGGGAAGATTCCAGAAGAGTGGATTTGCCATCCGGGCCAGCGGATTTGTGTATATCGAGGTATTTGAGAACTCTTGCTGCCTATCATTACATACAAGAGGTTGATGTCTATCGATTAAATTGCTACTTTTATGAAAATACAGTCAATAATATCGTTATCTTAATGCAATCCATTACGTTCAAGGCACTCATTTATAAATAGTTAAATTTCATAGGTATTTCGTAAGATTTTCGTATAGGCTCGGATTGTCATGGACAGACTGATTTTTACTCTTTATGGACTCGTATATTCTAGTTTGATTGATGAGTTATGATTGATGAGCCGGCCTCCTCTAATTTTTTAATCTATGTGCGAATGAGGGGACTTCTTGGCGCATCCATGACAAATACAAACAAAATTGAAGCATTCATGTAGTTTTCAATTTTTTTTTAATACAGAATAACAGAATTACTTTTTCGAAATTGAACAAGACCCTTCCGAACCAAAATCCTGGCTACGGGAGATACAATTGATTAACTTATATTAATAAAACATTCCTAAAATCAAAGCATTCCTAAAATCAAATAGAATTTGATGAATACAATGTACAATATCGTTAAAGGCTGACATATGTATATATAATATATAAACATATACATATATTTGTATTATTTTTTAATTCATATAAAAATATTTCTGGTTGGCTTTTTGAATTAATTTGCTCATTAGAAAAATATACAGAAAAAACTGAGTCAACTACTCAAAAATACTAATACTACTAATTTCTAACTAACTTACAAAAATTAAAAAATATAAAACATTACTAGTTTCTAATTTAAACTTTGCAAATACAAAGCAATGAAAAATATATTATTTATTATCTTCCTACGAAACGAAATTATAAAAATTAAAAATAAGAAAATTCTTAAAATGTATTCAAATAATTTATTTTTAAAATAAAAGAAAACATAAAAAGTATTTATTTTTTTTAATATAGTTTTTTGCCGAAAGAATTTAACGAGTCCCACTTTGAGATGACAAAATTATGGTCATCTTAACTATAGACCAAAAAGATATGTTTTATTGTTTCAAAATACTATTTGGAGCTTTCCAATAAAAAAATTACATATATAGACACTTGGAAGAGCTAACCTACATTATATACATTAGGCCGGTTCCCTTTTCCTCTTTTTCCTTGTTGATTTGTTATTTGAATACAGAAGGCATTCCGATAAAAAATAAGTTATACATCCGACACGAAATGTTGGTTTCTTTCACTTGATTAAGAAAATATTTCGATTTCTCGTAAACCTTATAATAAACTAACCGAAATATTCGGAAGAATAGAACTAACAACAATCAATTCGTTTTCTCGGAGCTGGGGACTGTGAGACCCTTTTTCGTATGGATTTTCTAATTGGGTTGAAATTCCTCTCTAACAAGGGTTATGTTTCTTAAATGTGTCCAATATTCTTTGTTTTTTTTTTCAGTCGAAAAACATACTGTTGAAGTTTATTTTGTTTGCATGGATTCTCAGTACTCAAAGTTACCCACCATGTTCAAGGGTATCAATGACTGTTGCTCCTTCCGTTTATACAACTTCCTTTTTTACATGATGCGTATATTTATGTACATACATACATATATCTATCTCACTTTTTTCAAAAAGCACATGCAAGTATATAATATACATAGGTACATAGAAATGCATACAGTTTCAATATAATCAACTACCATTGGCAATAAATACATTTTTATCTGATCCTTTTTTAGGCTCCCAAATTCGAAAGGATTAGGTATGTATGTACGTTAAGTTCTGCCGCAGAGGAGTGTTTACTTATTTTGAACTCGGATTGGATCGTAGGCACCCCTTGTCATAAATAAGGATCTTAAAAACTGACAGGTTAGCCATCGGATTTCTTTCTGCTTGAATATTCGCAGGGCAGACTGATGGTGTTGAAAAATGTACAGGTACTTTTACGAATAGGTAAACGAAGTAAGAAGATGGCCTTAGTACCTACTTAGTTGCGTTTCATTTTTACGAATTATCTATATATGAACATGATGTTTAATATTTGTATTTTTAAAAGTCACCACACAACAGCAGAATTTCTTTTAAGCATAAACTGCGAAAAGCTTTAGCTTAGTCATATTTTATCTTATTTTTCATTGGGAATGTCGACTGGGCAAATATAGATTTCATCGAAAGCAAAAAAGTTGACAATTTAAAATCCAGCCACAAGGGACTATTTGTTTCCCTTTTTATGTAGAGCACACTGCGCGAGCATTATGAAGATAGGGAGGGGAAGAACAGGAAGTGTCGATTAACATTGGTCTTGAATGCTTGCAAATCGAAATGGCAGGGGAAAATCTCGCCGGGTAAACTATTCCAAATTCGTGTTGTTCGACTAAAAAAAGAATCCCTATATTTCACGGTACGTCCGAAATTGGGCTTAAGGGTAAACTGATGAGCATTCCTTGCAAGACGAGTATTACGGGAGAAATTTTGAAGGGGAGGAATTCAGCTGGCTACTTTGAGTGAACATTTTTTATTTTATAAAAGAACGAATAAAATAAGGAGAGGCATGAAACATTGCGTCGGTGATCGAGAGGGATAATTGTTTCAGTGGCAGTTCTAGTTCCTATTAATTTTAACGCTCTCTTTTGTATTATATCAAGCAGGTGAAGCGATGTTTGCGAAGCACATTCCCAGAGGTGGAAGTTATACTCGTGTTTAGGGCGTATAAACGCTTTATAAATTGTAGCCAGATCACAAGGGAAAAAATACTTCTTACACCGATACAGAGCACTTAACAGCATTTTTAGCGATCCCTAATATATGGTCGTTCCAACGAAGGTCGTCATTGACACACATACCGAGAACGGTTAGATCTAACATCATCTATCATGCATGTGTATGAACATCATTCACTATGCCACTGTCTATCAACTAGATAATCTCCGGTAACGGTAATATTTTATATCAACAGTATTATTTAAATCATATCCAACTGCAACATTCTCTAAATATTGGTCATTTATGACATGGTCGTGGAAGACAAAATGAAGTGCAGTGTTACTTTACTCAATAACTCAAATAAATATAAAGACAATATACCTAGTAATTGACGGGTTTGTTTTGTTTATCGTTTAGAAAAGATTAAAAACATTTTTGATATGAATGTAAAAACAAATTGTAATGTAAAAGGGGCGTAAATAATTTTCACGAATAGAAAATATGACTTTTGTATAGAGAACTTAGAAAAAAATCTTTTTTTTATCTAATAGCATTGAATTACTAATAAAAATGAGTTTACACATTAAAAGAAAGCATTCCTCTTTTTACTGTATTTTGGATGAAAATCGACATTTTTACCGACAACTTCTCAATCGATATTTGATCAGTCTGGGGTGGAATCGGCTAAGGTGATAGTTGATTGTTGATCATCAAAAATAATGCTTTTGCTCCACGTAAGGTGATTATCAAAGTGACCATCACTTTTTGCAATGGTTTGCGGGTGACAAATATTTAGTTGTCACCATCATACATTTGTGTATAAGATTTGTGAGAAAAATAAGTTGTGGTCGGCTCATTTTTTTTTCCTTGAAAATGAAAGGTAGGAATGAGGCGCGCCGATAGGCGCGACTCCGGTGCCGCTAGCACCAACGGCTGAGGAGCTATTAGCGATCAAAGAGGAGAGGGTCGGGATATCACCGTGAAAAGCAGCGTGTAAGTTATGAAACGCAATCGGTTTTTCGGCTCCTGAGGGCGTAATAAGCGTTTGGGGGGGTCGGGTGTTGGTTCTGCGGAAAGGTCTCTTCCCCACCTATCTGCTGGTGCCAAAATAAATTTTGGGACTTTTCAAGTTTACGAGCTATAAGCGTTTGAAGCGTTCCGTTAGAGCACTGATTTCTTAAACGCAATCGGTTTTTCGGCTCCTGAGGGCGTAATAAGCGTTTGGGGGGGTCGGGTGTTGGTTCTGCGGAAAGGTCTCTTCCCCACCTATCTGCTGGTGCCAAAATAAATTTTCTATTATATTTCGATTTTTTTATTAAAAATAGTGACAAAATTATCAAATTTTAAACAAAAACTGTAGAATGTAGTAATTTATACTTCAATGCAAACACAACGAGAAAGGAGTCAATTATAACAAAAGTTCAATTGCTTCAAACTAACTTAAGACACAAAACAAATATGTATGTATATGTTTACATTCTGCAAAAAAATTTGTTGGCGGCCTATTTACGTTCAAGGGTCTCACAACTGCTCCCATTGATACTTTTAAGATACATACATACATAATAATGTTCGCCCAGAGCTTGAGAGGGCACTCTAGAATCTGGCCAGCCCGGGATGCATTTCCATATACGCCGAGATCATCAAAATTTGTTGTTTGTAGCCTTAATGAAAACAAACATTTTTCTTAAAATATACATAAATATTTCAAGAAATGTGTACTTATATTTTTGGAAACAAAAGTTGAACACAAATTAATTAAAACGAGTTTTCACAACAAAACACAACAGCTGATCGAAATGACATTTTATTTTGTGAGTGCTGCCAAGCGCTGAAAGTGTTTTAGCGATCACCTTACGCAGAGCTAAGAAAAGTTGATAATCAAAATTGACCATCAAAACAGTGACATTCAACTATCACCTTAGCCGATATTACCCCTGGATTTTAAACTGTCAACTTTTTCGTTGTCGATGAAACTTCAGTCGGCATTTTAACAGTCGATGAAATTTATATTTGCCCAGTCGACATTTTTTTTTTGGCCATTCGTACGCCTCCGGACACGCCTCGGTTTTAGTACGAGTAACGGCTGTTCTTAATTTACCAAGGCAACGACAACTAATTTTACCCGCCCCTTTTCTCATTTTTCTTTCCTTAAGGTAACTCAACAAATATAACTTTAAACCTTTTCAAATGTTAAGACTTTAATTTTCCTATTCTCATTGTTTAATTTTATTTATTACTAGCTGAACTACCCGGCGTTGCTCTTGTTTACCATAGATTTCTATATCCCGACAAAACAACACATATTTGGTCCGATTGTAGCTTAAAACCACGAATGTAGCCGTGTTAATGCACACAAAATATGTTTTCAAAATCGGTCAAGCTTTTCAAATTTAATGTTGTTGATTTGAAAACATATACTGACAGAGACAAATACATTTTCGTAACTTACCGTGTTCAAACTTTAAATGATCATCCGCAGCTATTCGCACGGGAAGCACTAATTATCTACTTATATGTATTCACAAATTCTGGTGTCGGAAATGGATGTGTGTGTTAGTTAGTGAACGAAGTAAACAAACATCTAAAGAAACTTGCCTCTCTATGCCTATACAAAATATAAAACGAACTTGAGAAGAAAAAAATAATTCACTTGTTAATATCTTCTGAAGTTTGACAAAAGATGTCGTCAAAAGAGGTTACTCCAAGAGAACATACACTACACATCCACACATCATCATTTAAAAAGACGTATTTTTTTTCATTGTTCGAAAAAAGTACGTAAAATTGTACTGAGCGAAATAATTAAAATGCCATTTTATTTATTTAAGAAATGTGAAAAAGTGCGATTTTTTTTCAAAATTGTAGGAGCGGTTTTTTAATTTAAAAAAATTACCTACCGTTTTCAAAATATTGATTACAAAAAATGTTTTAATTATTAAAAATACAAAAAAAAAGTTTTCGAAAATATTTTATAATATTATATTTAGGCTACCTACATCTTCTTAAATATCAATTTTGATTGTAATCGGAAAACTAGTATTAATTTTAATTAATTTTTATTTTTTTTTACCAAAATATGATCCACACCTACAATAGTACTGTTTTTTTTTATAAAAATTCTTGGAGCCGTTTCCGAGAAAAATAAGCAAATCAAGAATTTTGCCAATAACTCAAACATATCATCGTAAAGTAATGTTTGATTGTTACCTCAATTTTTTTCTGCACGAATGCATAACTTGCATTAGGTACTACTACTCAGACTCACCAGTAGTTTTGAACTTAGGTGAAATGAGTGCTTAAGTGCATCAAAACGATGCATTCTTCATTATATTTTAAATCACATTATTTATCTTCTTTTCACTTATTTAAGCTATTTAATGTGTATTTTGAGACTTCCACTCCCAATCCCAACTTGTTTTCACTTGCTCTAACTCAAAAGTGAAGAAAATCGTGCTCTTTCTTCTAGAAAAACTCAATTAACAGCAAATCCAAAAGATCGAGTGCAGCTTGGGTTACTTAAACTTTAGAAACGCATGCTCATTTAACAGACCGTTTTTCTGCTTAACTCGAACCGCTAAGAATTTCTAATATTTTTTCGAACATTTGTATTGCTTGTAGTCGTGACAACAACCTATACTTGTTTTCTTGTAGACATTTCGTTTTCCTATTATACCATTTTAATGCAAATACAGCGACATCTGCCGACCAGAAGTCGTTAGAAGTTTTTTTTAGAACAACGTTGAATTATCTACTAAGATACTTCAAAACAAAAAAAAATGGTTTCAATATTTGCTAATTAATTTCAAATTTTAAATATTAACGACCACCAATAGAGTTTAGACTTTGTCTTTGTATATACACTGCAGAAAATGTATGTACAATGATGGGATGCGAAAAAATCTTAGCAAAGCATACAACGTTTTTTGGTGAGATGAATTAACCTGATATGCATGTACAAAGTCATTGTACTTATATACATTTTCTATAGTACTCTCATGGTGGTTATTTTTCGTCTGGCCATCTTCCTGGTTGATTCAGAACTAACTCTAAATAGTGGAGACTAGAACCTTCACCGATATTCAGAACTAAAAAACGATATACAAAGGCTATAGCAGTTTATATATAGTTACGGACAAAACAATAGGACCATTTTTTTAGTTATTAATTGAAAGTGAAAACTTATATTTTATGTATTTTTTCAACTAAATATTTAATTTTTTTTATTATTTAAAGTCATTCATTAATAAATAAAAATATGAATTCTTAAATAAACAAATATAAAATAAGAATAATAGAACTAGGAAGGACAAAATAATAGGACCTTTGATCAAAATGATGTTAATTATTTACTCTGTTTGAAAATTCTGACACAAAGTTAATATTTTGTGGTGTATCCTTTATTTTTTATCACTGCACGGACTCTCCTCGGCATTGATTCGAACAGTTTGCGGCAAGTGCTTGTTGGTATAGCGTACCAAGCTTCCTCAATTTTGTTCCACAACTAAATTTTCCAATGGAGATTGAGAAGGCCAGGTAACATGCTCGATCCTATGCTCTTGCAGCCACCTTTTGACTTTCCGTGATGTGTGCTTTGGGTCGTTATCGTGCATGAACTGCCACATTAGGGGCATTTCCCACTCAGCATATGGAAGCATGATCTCCTCTAGTATTTTGGCATACAAATGCTGGCCCATATTTTCTTTGATCCAAAATATTGGACCTACTCCATACTTCCTCCTCTACGTTTTACCGTTTTTTTGGTGTTCTGGGTTTTGTATGCTGCATTCTCTGGACGCCTGACCCATCTCTTACCATCTGATCCCACCAAATTTACCTTACTTTCGTCAGACCACAGAATATTGCGCCACTTTTTTTTCATTTCCTGGGCCTATCCATGATAGGTGATCTTTTGCGAATCGAATTCGAATTTTTCGGTGTTTTTTGGTAAGAAGTGGTACTTCCCTTGGACTTCTTCCGTACAGATGTTGTTCTTGGAGTCGTCTTAGGACTGTTCTAGCAGTGATGGGCAGGTCAAGATCCAGTTTAATGTGCCCAGCTGACTTAAATGGGTCTCTCTTGGACAAACGTGTGATTTGGATGTCATCTCTCGTTCACGTTTTTCGTGGTCGACCTGTTTTTGCGTGGGTTTTTGGGGGCTGTAAGGCATTGTAAACAAATGTTTTGGATTTTCCAATAATTTTTGACACCTCTCGCTGCGATTTTCCCTCCCGTGCAAGTTTGCGGATTAATTCCCTCATGATTGCTGAACAATGTACTCCATGACCCATGTCTTATTTTTTTATTTTTGATTATTAATGGTCTTTTGGATAAAGAGGAAAGATGTAATTTATATTTTTAGAAAATAATGCAAAACTAATATTGAAAGCATGATATTATATCGATTAATTTTTATTTCATCATTTAAAATGCACAATGCGTCCGAAGCTATGCTTCTGTGTACATGTACAGCAGCATGACCAAACGTTAAATACAATAATTACAGTTGAGGGCTATCACGAAAAAAATTAACAAAATTCCCCCTCTAAAAATGTCTAATATTCGAAGAAATGATTCAATAAGCTGGATTAAAATTACAATTTATCCGTTTTTGAAATACTTACTCCGAAACATTCAAAGGTAATTTTTGGATGAAAAAAATTTCTCGAAGTTGCCGATATGGTCCATAGTGTTATAACTTTACTATCTTACAAAAAGACATACAAAACTGTGTGGTACATGTCTTGTTCCCTCATTTTCAAATACAGTAAAGACTAAAAATAAATGCATGTATATTTAACAAAACCTACTTTTATTATTTTATATACTTAATTGCTAAAAACAATATATCAATACACAGTATTTTATAAATAATGTAGTAATAATTTCGTTGTATTATTTCTCGTAATCTTCTCAAAAATGTTTGTACATTCGTGTAAAATACATAGTATCTACTATCAAAAATAATTGTTTTTTAAAAATAATGTAAATTTATTTTTTTATATACACATGAACATATGGATGATTTGCAAAAAATATATATACCAATGTTACATTATGATGAAGATATTAGCAATAGATTTAAGATTAATTATTAAAGTTTTAAGGAAATAAAATAAAAAAAAAATTAAAAAATAAAAAAAAGTTATCATGAGTTTTTAATTTCAATTTGTTAGATTTGTCCTCTCAACGTTCAGATCAATTCAAAATTTTGAAGCCACCGTACTTAAAAATAAGTTTAAAATAAGCGCTAACAAACGACTTAGTCTGCATGTACAAAACCGTTGAAGAAAATTATTGAGATTTCACCCGCAGAAACCGTGCCAAATTTGATTAATGTACTCATCATAAGCTATTTGAAGAGGCAATTTACATAGTTGTAGTTGTAAGCATAAATTTAATTAGTTAGTTGAGTAAAAATCTCAAACTCTTACAGGAATGCCTATCTAATTTTTGTATATAATCGAATCGCACTCAAGGGGTTATTATTACCCTTATTATGAATAAGCAAAGTGCGACAGTGCTAGCTGTCTAGAAGAATTAGAAAAACACAAACGAATTAGTTTGCCGCAGTAGATCGAGAATCAGGTGACTATTTTCTCACTTAAAACCCACGGACGCATCTAGATTGCACTAGAAATATTGCTTAGCAGTCAAGCAAACGCCTTATCTACTGCTTATCTATGAAGATTCGTCATCTTCCACAGCAAAAAAATATTTTGCCATGTAAAGGTATACAGTTGGAGAAAAATTATCTTTTCGAAATAGCAGAAATTTCTACCAGGCATTCGTTCTGACAAACTTTTTCAGTGAAATGTAAAACCAATCTGCCTGATGCGATGATGAAATAACATCCTGACATTACAGGTCAAGCCGCCAATACTCTAGACTTGTTTCTTACCTCTGATTGTGACAAACACACTATCCGTGTTTTTTCACCTCTAGGCACATCCGACCATTGTCATTTCTGCGAATCTCTCGTGCTAATAGCGAGTTTCATTCAAGAAAAGATTTGCTCTTTCTGTCAAAAGATTTGATCTTTTTCAATTTCGAGAGTTTCATTGCAAGAAAAAGAGCAAATCTAGATCAAATCTCAACATGAAAGATTTGATCTCTGATGGGTTGGCAGATTTGATCTGAATGCACACATACATGTAAATAGTCTTTCGGTCAAACGTCAAATGGAAAATATTTTGTTATTTTTGTTGTTTGTTGTGAACTTGTGTCAGGCCGTGCTTAGTCAAAAAACTAACAATTATCCATTAAATATACAAAATAACAAATAAAGGTGTTTTTGAAGTGAGAAAATACAAATATGGCATTTTGAATATATCAACTGTACAGTACATGCCTGGTATTTTTGTATGTGATATCAAATACTGTGTATGCTCGTCAGTGAATGACCAATACTAGGATTAAATGATGAAACAAGTTTCATTGAAAAGAGCGTGCTCATGGTCGAGTTGTAAAGAGGTAATCAGGGCTCTGTTTTGTCTCCGACCCTTTTCCTTATTTTTATCAACGACTTATTATCTGAAACAACTAATCCAATAAATTGTTTCGCTGACGACAAAACTCTCAGCCTTTCATATTCGTTTCCATAATTACTTTATTAAATTCTGATCTTGACAGCATTGTACAATGGGGAATAAGGAATCGTGTAGAATTAAATGCTTTAAAGACTAAATGTTATCTTTTGTCGGTAAAGCTGAATATACCCCCAAATCCACTATCTATGAGTGGCACTTACATCGACGAAACTGATCACCTCTCTGTTCTCATAAGTACATTACATACCACCTACTGTGGATTGACCACTTATTTGACGTCGCCAAGAATGCTGCGAGGTTTTTAGGTTTCCTTCGAAGATGCAAGAAGTTTTTCTCTCCGTCTGATCTGGCTACAGTATAAAAAGCATATATTCTACCAAAACTCGAATATAATTCCCATATTTGGGCATGTCCTCCTATATCAGACTTCAGTTTTCTAGATAGAATTCAAAAGAGTTCTGAAAATGATAGGCGACCGAACAATAACAGAAACATTTACATCTCTTGAGCACACACGTAATGTTTCTTGCTTTTCATTATTTTATCGCTACTTCCATAAACAATGCTCTAGCGAAATAGCCAGCTGCATTCCTCCCTTGAAACGATTCAACCGTAATACCCATCAGTATACCGTCAAGTACAGGGATTCTCCCTCTAGCCGTACCACGCGAATGTGGAATGCCAGACTCTGTTCTTCCCTCCCATTTTGACTTGCAGAATTTTAAAACAAATGTACATCATTCGTGGCCTTCTTTTACATCCTTCCCTATTTCCTAAACGCCCTCGCTGTGTTTAATCAACATTATAAGGGTAGTCAAAATATTTTTAGAGCGGGCTAAATATAAATACAAAAAATTTGCGTTCAGTAAAGAATTATCTTAAAAAACATGAACAACTCTTTTTTTTTTAAATAAATATGTAAAAGGCACGACTTGTACGACCTACTTGCTTCTATGTGCTAATCCTCTTAAAGTTCAGGCCAAGTTGGTTTTCATTTTGGTATGGACAAATTTGAACAACTGGCATAAAGATTCGTAGCAATCAGCAGTAGGGAAGCAAGGCTAGGTATAGAAACCTATAGGTACATTTAACAGTAATTTACTTTTTGAAATCAAATGAATTAAAATAGCTTAATTATGTTTGATGGTTCTATAAACGTATGGTGTGGGTAGGAATTCATGGAATTTATTTAGGGTATTTACTTATAATAAGGTTGAAAGCAAGGTAGGTACTAAAATAAGATGCCAACCACTGTGAAGCGAGTAGGTTTAGAGTATAGTAGTATAGACAATATAAAACCTTAACCCTGTGGTTGTTTATAGGCAGGTGTAAACTTTTGTTTTCTTTATTGAAATGTTTGCATTAAGTAATCGAAGTTTTTTTGTTGATATTTTAGTTGTTTTTGCGTATTTATGTGTTTGTCATAGGCGTCCTCATTATTTATTCGTGTGATGTTATGATCATGAAATGCTTTAATATGCCTAGGTGTGTAACTCACCTATTAGGTGCACGACGAAGTTTGCTTTTATTTGACTAGTGGCTAGGGCTCAACCGAGCAATATAAAACAAAATTTGGGGGAAAACATTAAACAATGAAATTTATATGAAATTAAAAAAACACTTATCATAATAACGTTTTTTGGAAAAATGTTTGTAAGCCATCTGATTTCTTTTGCTGTTTTCTATTTTATGAATTTTTCATTCAAAATCGCTCGACAAGTTTTTTCAAGTGTTTTTTTTTTTTTGAAAACTTTTCGAAAACCTACTTTAAATTTTTTTTGAGTATGTCAATTTGAAGAAAATAGGAAAAATGGGAAAAAATAAAAAAAAATCTATGTATTAATTTTCAAAATATTCAAAAAACAAAGTTTTTTTTTTAAATTATTAAAAATTCAAAAAAATTGTTATTGAAAATTTTAATAGGAAATATTATTTGAATCATAAAACACTACCTATTTTGAAAATTTCGTCCAAATTCGTCGAAACAGTTAAGGAAAAAGTCTTATTTTAAAAAAACCGTTCATATGAGAGGTACCGTTATAAGACTTTTCCTGACAAAATCCATTCAAACCAAAAGATAGATTTTGCACTTAGAAAGTTTTATCAAAATCGTAGGAGCCGTTTTTGAGAACAAGTTTTTCATTCATAAGCGCATAATCCTTTGTCCGATCCACAAGAAAGGAGACCCTCTAAACTGCGCCAAATCTAGAGGAATAAGTCTTCTGCCGTACTATGTGAACGCCTGAAACATCTCGTCAGCAACCTGGGGCCGAATTACCGCATCAGTTATCGAGCAATAAGTGACTGAATTGTATGTGTTTGGCATTACCGCTCACGTTATCGAGCACTCTATTACCATTTTTTGACATTTCCACTTCAGTCTTCGAGCATTCATTTTCATTCGATAGATAAAGTGCTCACTGATTGTTACCTTAACGAAAATATATGAACTTTTATTATGTTGTCGTTGGTTGTTAGACATTTCTGCTCAAAATTTCAAATGTTTTACAATCGTTTGATGAATATGAATCATTTTACATGTTAAAATAATTACAAAATGTTCACCTTCTTTTTAATGGCAACAATGAAATTCTTTTATCCATAACAAAATGTATCCTAACGACATCTGTTAGGCAATAGAGAAATCAATAAATACACCATTAAAGTTGAATAAAGCTAGTACAATTTATAATATTTAAACGTTACGTCAGACTACTGGCGAGTTTCATTCAAATTTCAAAGATTTGATCTGAAAATCAAGATTTGCTCTTTTCAATGAAACTTGTTTCATCATTTAATCCTAGTATTGGTCATTCACTGACGAGCATACACAGTATTTGATATCACACACAAAAATACCAGGCATGTACAGTATATATATTTAAAATGCCATATTTGTATTTTCTCACTTCAAAAACACCTTTATTTGTTATTTTGTATATTTAATGGATATTTGTTAATTTTTTGACTAAGCACGGGCTGACACAAGTTTACAACAAACAACAAAAATAACAAAATATTTTCGATTTGACGTTTGACCGAAAGACTATTTACATGTATGTGTGCATTCAGATCAAATCTGCCAACCCATCAGAGATCAAATCTTTCATGTTGAGATTTGATCTAGATTTGCTCTTTTTCTTGCAATGAAACTCTCGAAATTGAAAAAGATCAAATCTTTTGACAGAAAGAGCAAATCTTTTCTTGAATGAAACTCGCTATACGAATGCCATCATCCCAAAGTGGTAACTCGTGCATTCGATCACTGATGGCACTCACTCACTCGCTCACTGGAGCTGTAATTCGGCCCCTGATTGGCCCCTATTAAAGTGGTTTCTGAGCAGGAAAGTCCACAATCGATCAAATATGCACGCTACGGCAGATCCTGGAAACTACCCAAGAATTCTAAATCAATACCCACCACCTCCTTATCGATTTTAAGGCCGCGTACGACAGCATTTATAGAGAAATCAATACCCACCACCTCTTTATCAATTTTAAGGCCGCGTACGATAGCATTTATAGAGACGAGCTATACACAGCCATGTCTGGTTTTGGCATCCCCACAAAACTCGTCCGCCTGTGCAGGATGACGATGGAGAACTATCGCTGCTCTGTCAAGTTTGGTACTGAACTCACAGAAGCTTTTGACGTCAAAAAAGGATTCCGACAAGTTGATGCGCTATCGTGCGATTTCTTCAACTTATACTTGAAAAAAATTATAAGAAACTCGAAAGTCAATTGTAGTGGGACAATTTTGTTCAAGACTGTGAAATTGCTAGCATACGCTGACGACATAGACATTGGCAGAACTCGGCGAGCTGTCACTGGAGCGTTTGCTAACATTGAAGCTGAAGCGGCTAAGATGGGACTAGCAATGAGGCTAAAACGAAGTACCTGCTGTCCACAAAAAGGGACACACAACACCGGCGGATTGGACAAAACAGCACAATAGACAGGTTCAACTTTGAGGTAGTTAGGGACTTTGTTTACCTCGGATCCGCTATAACATCTGACAACAACATCTCGTCAGAAATAAAGCGAAGAATTACTTTTGCCAATCCCTGTTTCTATGGGCAATTGAGTAGCAAAGCCCTTTCTCGAAAGACAAAGGAGACTCTGTGTAAGACCCTAATCATCCCAGTCCTGCTCCATGGCGCCGAGGCATGGACTCTATCTAAAGCGGATGAAGATATCCTTAGTTGTTTCGAGCGTAAGATTCTTCGGAAGATGTTTGGCCCTATTTGCGTTAACGGGCTTTGCAGGAGAAGGTTCAACCAAGAACTATACGAGCTGTACAGCGACATTGACCTGGTCAAAAAGTACGCATATCTTGTTTAAGATGGCTAGGTCATGTAGAGCGAATGGACAACAATGCTCCCGCTCGCAGGATCTTCGATTCCATCCCAGAGGGTAGACGCAGTCAAGGTGGCGCGCTCAAGTGGAGGACGGCCTCAACCAACTTGGAGTGCGAAACTGGAAGCAGCTAGCCAAAGACCGAGCTGGCTGGAGAGGCATGTTGGTTGAGGCTCAGGTTCGTCCCGAACTGTAGGGCCCCCTAAGTAAGTAAGTAAGTTAGCACATAAAGGAACATTTAAAAGCAAATTAAAATAAAATCACAGACTGATTTTAAAAAAAATTATTTTTAAATCATTAAAAATACAAAAGCCGTTATTGAAAACTTAAATCTTCCTCAATATTTACTTTGATTGTAATCGTTTAAGTTCTCGAGAAAGAAAAAACTAGGTCATGTGGGAAGATCTAAAATTTGTTTTTACACCAAAACACAATTCACCCACAACTTCAATAGAACACTGATTTCCGTTTCCGAGAAAAATAAGCTTATACTCAACGGTTATTATGGCAAATATGTACCATTAATATTTCAGTTAAAAAAATTGAAAAAAGTCCTCTGTAGAATGTCAAAATAATCTTATGTTCTAAATTTGAAGACTATTGCCTCAACCGTTTAGGTTGTAGTTCAAAATGCATCCGTACAGACAGACAGGCGAATTTTTTTTTTTCTTAAAACACAGTTTTAATTGAACAATTAAAAAATATAGCAAAGCTGGCTTTAACAGACTGTTGGCAAATTAATTTGACCATGCTTTCAAAAATTGTTTAAAAATATTCTATATCATTGTGTTAGAAACGGTGTCAGGAAAAATAGTTTTTTCTTAACGGTTATAATATGGCATATGGCATATAGATACATACATTTTCTAAGCCCTAAAGTTAAGATTTCAGAAACCCCTATTAGCTATTCTAAAAGAATCATTCATACCAAACTTTCAGCCGTTTAGGCTACAGTGTCCAAGAAATCCAGACGAACTCACATACTTAATTTGTCTTATTCATTTCATTGCACATGTACATATGTACATTATATTTTATAAAGGAAGTAAACATTTTAAATGATTACAATCACATAAATAAACTGACCGTGAGTGTAAGTTTGCACCAAAGATTATAGAACGAGCTCGTGCATTAAGTCAGGAAGAATCATCGAAGTATACCAAGTGACCAGGGACTAAGTATTTTAAATCATTTCTCTAATTTGGACGACAAAGAACTAAACAGAAGGAAATATTTTTTTCCTATTTTGCACCGATTTGTTATCGGGGTTCTAATTTATTATAGTTTTACTACAAAATTTTAGTTTTTTCTCTCCAATCATTGAAACATGTGTACAGTATCGGGGCTGATGGTAAAAATAAATAAAGCGTGCTAACGTTATTAGATTAAATATTTTGGTAACTTCTTATGGAATGCAAAATTTGGAAAGGACAAGATATTTTGTTTCCCTAATAGAATGCTTTTTTCATTTTTAAACAAACTTTAAACATTTTACATTTTCGGTAAAGAAATTTGTTTCCGTTTGTTTAATTACCTTTTTTTGTTTCTTAATTTGTACAATTTAAAAAAATGTATGATAAGGAAGCTTGGACAATGATAATAATTATAAATGCATCCAATTTCTTTGTTCTTTGTATATAAAATATAAAATAATTTACAAAGTCAAACAAGCTACATCTGGCAGTGGATAATTTACATGAAATTACTTTTAAATGTATAAGTGTGTATGTATATATGTATTTATATTGTTCTCGCTTAAAATTATTTATTTACAGTTTCTACCAAAATTATAAATTTATTCAAAGGGCTTTTTATAAAAAAACGAACATTATGTTGTACAATAACAAAACAGTTTACAAATTTTCTTTTGGTCATATTAAAAAAAATAGTTTTTCTTTAAATAACATTAATTAAGGCGCAAAAATCTTTCTATGAGTTATGCATCTTTACATAGACTTTGTTCGCATATATAAAATATTTGTGACAAAAAGTTTTAACAAATTCAATAAAAGGCCATTAGTGTTCTACATCTTAACTGCATTAATTTGACTGTGCTCTTTTATATTGGTAACGCAAATTATTATTTAACTTACATATGTATATACTGTACATACATATGTATTTCAACAAAACTTATTGGAATTATTTTTGTTTGTCTTAGCACTTAAAAAAATGAGATGCAGTAAAACCCTGCATTTCCTTGGCATTGATGCAATCAGACTCAAAAGTATATGTGTATGTACATATGTATGTAGTGGGTTGTTCAAAAAAATTTAGACTGGTTAATGACAAGCAGCTAAAGAAGACAACCCAAAACTCTACATTTCCGAAAAATGACAGAACTTATTCAAAACGGTACGGTGACATGAAAATTAACAAGGTGAAAAAAACGCTTTCTATGAATGAAGACTTTAACATTGTTCTTGCAGTTTCAATATTTACAAAAAAAAAAGAAGATATATCTATTAGAACGAAGTGCGAGTAACCAATCAAGCAGGACAGTCAAGACAGTCACAAAATTTTGAACAAGTCACAGTTAATTAATAAAAAGATTATAACAACATAACTAAAAGAACATTTTTTGTTAAAACTTGCTCAAAAACAATGAAAGGCTTTTCAAATACCTGCTTTTGAAGTTGATTTACAAATTAAACTGGAAAATAGTAAATTTTAAAAGCCTCTTGGCCGCTTTTGACGTTAAATTATTTTTTTGTTTTTTAATATATTTGTATTAACAACTACTTTATCCAATCTTCATCTATATCATACTTAGGTTAACCTACTTATTGTATAATTTTTGGCCACAAATGCACAAGCTACATACTTACACCAGTAAGATATATTCGTTTTAAAGCTGTTCTCAATGAATTTCATTCTAAACCGTTTGTTGTGGAACGTTCTTTTTAAAGCCAAATAGGACCAATACTTCTTTCGATTAAATCCAAAACATCATCTCTGTGCATATCTTTAAGTATACAAACCAAATCTCCAATACTTTTTTCATTGGTATTTCTACATTCCCATAGATTAAGAAGATTTTCTGTCGGATTAGGTCTTGAAGCACCATATTCGATGTATTCTAATAAATTCAATTTAATCGATAGAGTTCGCCAGTCATTCTTATCAGCTCGCAATGGATCAAGGGTCATACATAATATATTTTTAATTTCTCGCGGTATCTTCGAATCTTTGTATATTTCATTAACTAAACAACCCCGTTTACTAACGGATACTATTTGGCGTTCATTATCTGGACTAAGTGGCGATTGAACCCTACTTTGAGGGACAGAAAATGTGTAAAATCCCTTTTCACTATTGGCTTGAGAAAAATCTATATCTAAACTTATGTCCATAAAATGAGATTCTTTTCTTCTTAAATTAAATTCGCAATGTAATATTGAGTTGTTACTAAGTATGTGATTATATGGTATTACTTGTTCCTGTAAGTGACTAAGAGCTTCCCATTCACCTGTGGAACGTATCCGAATGTTCAGATCACTCTCGTTTAAACTAAAGGGAAACGTTTCGCTTTCTCCCATAAAAGAACCTCCGAGTTGGGATTCAATACGAGAACAAATTTCACAACTATTTGGAAAGTCCTTCACGATATAAACTCGGAGACTTCCAACAGCGCAGTTAGGAGCGACTTGGCTAAATGCTAACAATTTCATTTTAATCGATAGATTATCTATGCTTGTGTCTGGTTGAGCAAGAATTGCAAAACGACCCATACGCTCCGTCATAATATACGCAAATTGCTTATCAACTTTTATAAAAAACTTTGAAACATTCGTACTAACACCTATTTTGGTAATTGTTTCCCATTTAACGTTTATGTCGTTGTTGCTTGCTTCTGAACTATAAACGCTTATATTCCACAAAGAAGGCTCTGTCAAGCAATGTGGAATTTTAAGTATGCACGGCTTAAGGAAATTAAATTTGAGTGGTGTACATGAAACGATTGTGCTGGTAATCAGCATTGAATCGAATGATTTTACGTTTATTCTTGAAAACTCTTCCCCAAGAACAGCAACGGAAACCCCCTTCTTATCGTAGTTACCTAAAGCGAATTCCGGAACGTATAAAGCAACTTTTCCTTCATAAAGCCGGAGATATCCACCAGCTTCATTAAATACATCTTTGATAGAGCTCATTTTGCATGAACGCTTAGACAAAGAAAGACATTTTTGTTTTGATGCATAGTCGTAATCCGTCGAGTCGGCTGCAAGATAGGAAATTACAAATATTTTCAATCTTTTAATTCAAGTGCCTTACATGTGCATGTAGATGTTTCTGCTGTATCACTTATGTAATCCACGCTTATTCCGTCAATTGGATTTGTATAGCTATAATAATAAAAATATTTAGATTTTCGTTTGCGCGGTTGCGGTTAAATATAAATTTAAAATTTACTTTGCTGATAAATTTGGTACATCATAATGATGCTCAGATACTGCTTGTTCACCGCTCAAGGACGTGTGGCCGGGGTTAGCATAGTCATAGTTTACGTTCCCATCAGCAACGTAGTTTCTGTGTATTATTTTCTTATCGCTACTTCCGACGTATTTTGATTCTAGAACTATAAATCAATTTAATATTAATTAAAAAATTATATTTGTTATAGGTAACCCATTTGCCGTTACCTGTTCTAGCAATATTATAATCTGGACTGTTTCTAATACCTCTTCGAGCACAACACATTACAGCAATTCCAAAAGCCATACACACCGAAGCTATAAATCCAAGACCTAAGTATAAAGCCCAATCCGAATCTGGAAAGTTTATTAATATTAACTAAATATAATAAAAAAGTAAAATATGTAATTTTTAGACAGAATGACAGTTTCAATAAAAAAAAAATGTTATTTATAAAATTAGAATAAGAAGCAGTCTTATATCCCCTATGCTGGAAAGTTTATTAATATAGCTTGTATTGCTCTTTTGTTCAAGTAAATGATTCATGTTAAATTCCAGAATCCCTGCAAACTCGTTATAATGCGCAGTTTTATCGTAAAGAAATTCCACCGCTGAACAGAATCAGAGAATTGTTTATGATCGATAAACATAAATGTTTATGCCAAGGTGATAAGGTATCATTGAACATCTTCAGCACCAACTTGAATTAATTTTACTCAAGTCTCAAGTCAACACGAGCGGTACAAGTACAATAAGCTCTTTTGTATTTCATATTTTTTTAAACTTTCTGTTAAAACACAAGCTTAAATTCCAGAAGTCATAGCCAATAAGTTACACTCTGTTACTTTAAAAGAATCGCAGGTTTAACATAACCAAAAAAGAAAAAAAAGTCATTGTGAACCTTTCTCATGTATAGAAGAGGAATCGCAGATACATCCCCCGAGTCTTCTGGAAAAAAAAAAATTAGTAAGCACGATGGGCTCCTTGTGCAACATAAGTATTGCCGATCTTAATAGTCTTTTCCAAGAAAATCTTAGCAATCTGGCTACAAAAGATGATATTGCTGGACATGGCAGTTGATATCTCAACTACGAGCCAACCAAAAGGAATGCATAGCAAAAATCACTTACTTGGAAAAACAAAACGCACATTTGGACTCTGAAGTTGAAAGACTCTTGAAAAAGGAATCAAAAACTACTCATTGTTTATTATGCATAGTAACATAACAACCCTAAAGAACTTATTTCCAAGGAGAAAGACTTGTATGGTGGTTTTCTTGAGCCAGAATTTTTAGGAGCGGTAAAGACGCTTACCAAGTCAAATGTAAGAAAGCAATCATGGCAAATGCTGTGGTTCAGCAGTGGCCAACATTTTGAAATATGCAGAGCCATCTACGCGCCAACACGGGAATGCAGTGGCCAAAACTCAAAACTCAAACACATTTTAAATTTTGAGAAGATTAGTGAAAGCACCTATATTTTATTTTATGATGAAGGATTGAAACACTTGATTGTCCCAGTATATCTTAATCTTTTATTGTTAGATTTTAATGCGCCCATTGGAATTCAGCAAGAATGTACTTCATATTCTTCGTTCAAACAATTAGACCAGTTCACGTCAATCTAAGGACAACAGGATAGTAAAGGAAGCACATTTTTCGAGCTTTGTGATTCATTTAACTTCTTAGTATTGAATAGAAGAACCACTTGAAAAAACACGAATATTAAAAGGAGCAGTCAAAACTGTTTTGTACGCATAACAATGTTAAGTTTAAATTTAAATGAGTATGCTTACAGAAAAAGAAGAGTACAATACAAGCACAAGGAAGGGTGTATATCTACCCCGCTTAGGAAGGAGGGGTTTTCTAAAAATAAAACACCTGCATTGGAAAAAAATTATTTCAAAATAACGGCAACACTTACAAATAAAGCTATACGTTTTTTAAGGCAGAAATCTGTTCTATCGTAAATGCCCCACATTCATAGTCATATTTTAAACTCGAGTTTAGATGAACTGGAGTCTAAGCTTATCATACAGGTTAGACAAAACTTCTAGAATTTGGTAGCTCTGTTTAGACTCGACACTCGACGCTAACATGAATTAGACTACAAATCTGCTATAATTTTCTTCTATTACGAAAACAACTCTGACATCGATATGTCAAAAATAAAAATTAATGAAATAATAATTATTTTAAAATAAACAGAAAATAATGAAATTAAAAATGATTGCCAAGAACAATTTGTAAAGATAACCGGAACAGAACTGGTTAGAAGCGGAAAAAATGATACTCAAGCAGGTTCGAAGGCATTTGAATGTCATGGACGAAAAGATACCATTTAAAAATCTACCAAGATACCATAATCTTCTTGAATACGAATCAATTGACATTCTTTATTTTAGCCAGTTAAAACAATTTTTTTTTTAATATATTTAAGACAAATATTCAATTCAAATCATTTGTGTGTGAAAACATTTTTCATTTACTTTGTTCACGTATTTTCGACGTTTGTACAGTTAAAAACAACTTAGGGATAGCTTCAAACGTGACTAACGTTAGACTCGAGTTTTTAACTTAGACATTGATTTAAATTGTTTATGAATGATATAAACTCAAGTTTAGTTTAGAAACAACATAATAGCAACTTATCAAACATCTATAAATATGCGCCGTTATGTTTAAATTTAGTAATATCACAGAGCTAGGTATGGGGGCATGTTGCCCCCTGCAAACATGGGTTATACAAAGATTTAAATTTAAAAAAACTTTGCATATGCTTAGGAGAATAAGCGAAATTAAAATTAAGTGTAAATCTCTATTAGAAAAAGTATAACTCTTAATATTGTAAGTTTTGCCGTAGTTACTAAATATTTTTTTTTTAATGAAGAACAACAAGTTATGTGTACTAACACCAAGTTCATACGCTGGAGTTATAGCTATTTCACGGGGGCCAACCCGATCCAGACTCCTTTGGTAGTGCTTTATCGCTTTATGTTCAATTTTATCGAAAAACCTTTTTGGTCCCGAGATGGGTTTGAACAAGCGATCCATCGTTTTACGGAAGCCGACGCCCTACTCATCGCACCATCGCAGCCACATGATAAGCCTGTTCTCAGAACATGTCGGCTTTCGCAAAACGCTGGAGTTGGAGGTGATAGACCTCTTTCCCACAGCAAAACAATGCTTGTATTAAGTCGCTCTACGTTTAAAGGAATCCGTCATTATTTTGTGGTGCCAAAGTAAGGTACTCCGCCGAGTAAAATATCACAATTTACAATTTAGTCAGAATTTTAAATGCTCGGAAACGGTTTATAATATTAACAATATTTTTATGGAAGTAGCAGGTAAAATCTCGATAAAAATGGGCCAATTTTGTAAATAACTTGCTGAGGGTAGTGGGGGTACAATTTTTTTTAAATATGAAGTTTCAAAGTTATCTTAAAGAAATTTGTTTGGACCATAACTCAGCGATACTTTTTTCCTACGAAACTAATATTATTTATATTTAGATTTTTGATTGCGATCAATATCATGATTATTATGGATTAATACAAAAATAAAACCTCAAAATTTGAAAATTTGTGAAACCGTACCTAAAAATGTGGCTTAGGGAATCGATTTTCATCGTTTTCGAAAAATCATAAATCTTAACCAAGCACGATGGTTTCTTCCTTATTTTTCCCAGTACGGATATAACCTCCTCTTTCCCCCGTTGCCCATTTGACGTTGACTTACGGGACACCCTGTACTGTATATGTACAACACCTTCAACGCATTAGGCAATGCACAGCCAGCAAATGTACGTTGGCTGTACATTGCCTAAAAGCTGAATTTCGCAACCTTTCACACTAAAATCAATGAACCAAAACAAGCCCGCCCAGTGTGCTCTACATTAAAAGAGAAACAAATAATCCTTTGTGCGCGCACTAATTATATAAAAAAAGCGACATTGTGACATTCCGAAAACTGAAACCAATATTACCTTTAGTTCCACTTTTCGATTTTTGAAATGTTTTATTGATTATTTCAAAAAAATGTTTTCTATAAAAATGCTTGGTTATTTGTGGTTAAGATTCTAAAAATTGGCTTTTTAAATATATTTTAGACTATCGCACTATCACCCTACAAAAACATTGTTGCAACACAAGATATTCAGAGATTCAGACCTACAAAACCACATTGTTTAATGTTTTAAAAAATCAGATTTCCTAAATCAAGGACTAACAGTTACCAACACGCATCAAAGATCAAACTTATTGCCTAAAATGTTCTTTAGAAGATAATTATTATTAAAAAAACTACGTTTTTTACCCAACATAAAGTATGGATTATGATTTTCATCTATATAAGTTAAAATGATGAAAACAATAATACTTTCGGTTGTATAAATAGATAGCAGAATGGATGCTAACAATTATGTTCGCTATAAATCAAACACATCAGTTGGTTGTACTTACCACTTTTTCCTATGCGACAAAGCTCCCCTCTGCATTCAGCAGTTTGAAAATCTTTTCCGGAACACAATGATTTTACAAAGCCATTGTTTAGCGAGTGTGCACTGCCACTATCCATTAAAGCATCATCCACAGACTGAGTAATACATTTCCTACGACGTACTTGTATACAGTCAGCGGAGCATGAACTCCATTCACCCCATGCCGACCAGCGTCCTGCTGAAATATTTTTTTCTTTTAGTATATGAATTTATTTTTCCTCTACTGTAGAGATGTGTAAAACGATTTTATACGCAAACTTTTGTTTTGTTTGTGATCTATATTTTTACTTACCGGCAAATAAATCTGAGCTGTCTGAGTTAATTATATGGATGTCTTCTAGAATTCAAATGTTAAACAGATTAGAATTAGGATACTAGTTTTCCTAAATTTTAATAAATTATTTTTTTATTAAAAGGTATGTATGAGTGCAAAGTTTTAGATTCGTAATAGGTAGATAAAAAAAACGTATGTATTAAATGAAGGCTTAAGAGTGATTTTTAGCCTAAGCCGAATTTGATATGTGACGATTGTGCCAAGAGTTATCAAAGTTAATAAACGACTCTCCCTAAGCATTTGTGCCATTGTCCATGAATGGCACTTACATCGAAGAAACCGAAAAGCTCTCAGTATTCGGTATGTGTGTCAACGACGACATCCGTTGGAACAACCATATATTTGAGATAGCTAAGAATGCTGCTAAGTGCTTAGGTTTTGTGTATCGGTGTAAGAAGTATTTTTCCCCATCTGATCAATCAATTTATAAAGCGTTTATACACCCTAAACTCGAGTATAACTCCCACCTCTGGACAGGTGCTTCACAAACATCGCTTCAACTGCTTGATAGAATACAAAATAGAGCGTTAAGATTGATAGGAAATAGAACTGCCACTGAATCAATTGCCCCTCTCGAACACCGACGCAATAATTAAAAAAAAAAAATCCCGAATTAATAAACGGTACTTTTCATATTATGGTTCTTTCATTTATAACAATTTCTATATTTTAGTATCGCTAATTTATTTTAGTTGTGCCCCGTGGCTTAGTGGTTAGTATGTCGGACTGCTAAGCGAAGAGCCTGGGTTCGAGTTCCGCTCATAGCCACCTTCTATTCAGGTGTACTGTCTCTTGCGAGGAACTGACAAAATCTCCAAGAGTAAAAATTTGTCTCGAAAAAGTGCATCTCATGTAGCCGTTCGGACTCGACGGTAAATTGTAGGTCCCTTCCATTGTTGTAGATTAACAACACAAGCCCAGGAATGGTTTAGAGTATAAGACACTAGGCTCTGGCTCCTTAAGGAGCTGCCAATAAGTTTTATAAAAATTATAATTTATTTAATGACATTTCAAAATGTTTATTTGTTTTTATTATTAATACTTGTCAATAGTTTTATAAACTTTTCCTTTAATACTTTTTAAACTAATTATTAGATTTTTTTTACAAGATTAATTTATACAATCACATATTTGGCATTTAAGACTATCCCTCAGCAGTTTAAGGAGGGATTGTAGAAAGCAGCACCCCAAATTAATGAAAGAATATTCAACGGCTGTATTTTTACTAAGGGAACCACTTCTCCAAGTCACTATGCCTTGGCTCCTTAAGGAGTTTCAAACAATGTATTATTTTTTGCAAAATCGTAAAAAAAATAGAATGACTTTATTTTTAGGTTAAGTTTAACTCTTTTTTTTATTAAAAAAGGATATGTATCTCAAAAATGAGAACATATTCTCGTGCTTAATTAATATAAGTTTAAGTAAATCTACAATGTACATATAAAATGTTATTGTTATTTTTTAAGGGTATGTCTACGCCAAAGAAGCATTTTTAAACATTTAAGAAACAAATAAACATTTCTGAAATGTTTCTTAAATGTTTTCTGATCGAAAATTTGCAGTTTTTTCCCTTTCTTCTTTTTTACACAGGGTCTTCGAGGTCTTGAGAAATCGAGGTCTTGTTAATTAAGTCCTAAATAACAGCCCAAAGTTTCATTGAGTTTCGATCTTTTTACATCATATGAAACTACCTGTCGACTTGAATATTAGTAGAGAGAAAATGGGAAACAAAAAAACATGTCAGAAATGTTTTCGGAAACTTCCACACCAAAAAAATAAAACACATCTCTGAAATGTTTTTTAAACAAATGGAAAACATTTTAGAAACGGGTTTTAAACATTGTTTCCCGAAATATTTCTTGGGTGTGGCACACCTTTTCAGAAACGTTTTTTGAATAATGTTTCCTGAAATGTTTCTTTGATGTGAACACACCTTTAAAGTTTAAGATTATTTTGTCTGTACTAAAAATCTTACGCGTTTTTTTTTTAAATACCATTTTAATATTTTTGTTCGCGTTTATAAACATACCTGAACAACTATGACAATCAGAAGATTTTTGAATTTGTGGCCCATTGCACGCTATGCCGCCATTTAATGGCATAGGATTATTGCAAGTTCTCGTTCTTTTGCGTCCTTGACTTGGCTTTCCAATACATTTGCAATCTTTCCACGGTGTCCAAACACTCCATCCTCCATTGACTAGATTTTGAATTAAAATGAGTAGGTATGATTAAATTTGTGTTGTAAACAAATAACAATTAAATGTGACTAAAAAAAGTCTTAGTATGTCGTTTAGAGAAAGAAATTAATATTAGCAAAGGTTCCAGGTTAATTAAATTAAATGTCATACTTTCGAAGCATCTCTTGAGCTTTTTAGTATGAAATGTAACTATGATCACTGCATTAACTTAAAAAACGGCAGTCTGATTTAAAATTTGTCTCTCGAATTCGTGCCACATTATCAAGAACATACCATATACAATCAGAACAGCAGAGTCTGATATTCGTTTGCCTGCGATATTATCTGCATAGCACGTGTAGTTAGCCATATCCTAAATTAATATACAGTTTTCAATAAATAAAAAAAGAAGAATTGAAATAAAAAAACGTAATTACCTGCAAGGATACTTTATTCAAAACAAGACTTCCATCCGCTGTAATTTCAACGCCTTCAACGTCTATTATTGGAAAATCATTTTTATACCACGTTACAGTCGGTGTGGGTATTCCATTTGGTGGTTTGCAATGTAGTTCTGCTCGCGATCCGATTTCAACACGAAGCGAAGTGGGTGAAACTGCAAACTGTTTTCGAATGTCTGCAAAAAAATATATTCATAAATAAATGAATATCGAATGTTCTCTTAACAAGCTTTTGTTGCTAAATATTGAATTGAATTTAAATTTTATTCAGTGAAATTTTTCGGAAACAAATTGTTTTGAAATTTCTCCGAGTTATTGCACTTATGAACAAATACATCGGTTTTTTTTTGATTTTCGAAACAGTGCATCCAACGCATAAGACCAGTTTTTCCTCATTTATCCAGTTCACGGTTCTAAGCCCTCAGAGATCTCCGATTTCTCAGAAACGTGAACACAATTTCTCAGAAAAAAATCTCAACTTTGCTGTCAAAAAATTAATCCTAATATTTTTTTAAATTAAATTAAGCAATAATACCGACTTTAATAATGTGGACTTTTAATTAAGAACCTTCAACAATTTTTTTCTGAATTTTAAACACATTAAACACCCCCTGCTAACTAATAATGGCATGTAACGCAACATAAGAAAATATTCTTCAAAAACATTCCAATTTGACATGGGGATGTCAAATTTTATAAAAAAAAACAAAAAACAAAATTTAAACAACAAAATAATTGAGACGGTCGCTTTTCCCAACTGCAATTTAATTTTTGATTTTTTCGCTGTATGTGATTCAGAGAAGCATAAATCCAAATCAACACCAACTCATCCTCCTACTCAGCAAATAGTGGAAACTGCAATCAACTGTTTGCTCTCATAACTTTGACTGATTCAAGAACTCGCTTAATTCATCAACAAATATTTGAAATGCGCCGTATTAAGTGGTAAGTTAGAGCAAACCAAGGGCAATGCAGCTACTAGTTCCTTCAAACTGTCTGAGTCAGAAAACAAAGAGAAGATGTCTTCTGCAAAACCAAAAGCTGCTGCCGATGTAAAAAGTGAAGAAAGTCAAGAAAAGTTCGAATACAATTATTTGGAATAAAGCGTTCGCATACTTTTCGGTAAGTAAGAGAGTTCTTTCTCATTTGACAATTTTTGACAGTTTTCATTTTTTTGTACACAAAAAGTACACAAATAAAGCTTGTAGCGCAAAATTGTAGTGAACTCGACACTTAAAATTATTTAGTGTGACACTAGATTGAAATATGAATGATAATATAATATGAATATGAAAACATGAGCTAGTTCCACGTTAAGTTTTCGATAATGTCGACTTTATTTGTCTATAATTTTGCGCTTACATTTTTAGAGTAAATAGTGTAATTCATTTCTAGTGTCACCTAGTATCCCTTAAACTTCCTTTTTCAAAGCATTAGAAAATCTGAAATGTGGCGAAGTGCAGTGCAGCTCCGTTGAAGTTGATTTTAGCATAGGGCGGTTGCCTTTAGAGTTAACTACACATATACCCTTGCGTACGCTTATGAAGTTTCATTTAATGAAAAACTTCTCAACTTTGTTTCCACGGGAGCTAGTTTCGTTGGCGACGTATGTATTTTTCTCATATATTGTAGGGAAACAGACATGGAACAATCCAATACTGGGACCTGCCTACGTTTTCTGATACCAACCCGGCGAACCCCACAGAGCGAAGCAGAGAAGTCGGATAGTTGCGGTTCCAGTCAAGATCATAACAACCGTCGGTTAAGGAAGAATATTGTATGGAAATAAACACAACCTAGCAGTCAATACTTATAAGTCTATGATTATTACTTACATGCGACATTTATTGTTGCTGCTTGACTTTTTGTTACTCCTCTAGATGACCATGCATGGCATTCACATTGGAAAGGAGCCTTTCCAAAGTATTCATCTACCAAATCTCGATGAATGGTAGCTGTTACTTCTTCCATATGAACACCGCTATGTGGATCAACGTGCGATTCGTGGACAGAAGGCGGTGGTTGTGAGCTGCCACTGCACTTAAAATGAACCTGTAGAAGAAGGAAATATTTATAATTTATATAATGATGATCTAAAAATGTTACGGCTTTATCATCTAATTCTAATACATTATAATAGGAGTTTACATAGTAATTTAAAGACGCGGTTCTTGATGTTTTTCATTGGGGTAAAAGAATATTGAGCCATCTTGCAATACCAAAGTTCGTTTTCGCTTCAGAACTACCCTACTGAATTGCTTCTTAAAGCCAAAATAAAGTTCTTCATATTCAAAAGTCAATTATCTCCAACCAAACAATCCTCCTCAGCCCAAGTAAATCGTGGATAAAGAATTGATTTTTGATTTTCTATTATGTACCGAATAAAGCGTTATAAATGTCGAATATTTACAACTCAAGCAACTCAGCAAAGAGCTGCATTCTTTTGCCTTTCACATCTTCACCCTTATGCCAGTGAAGCTATGAATCATCAACACACCCTAAATCTTTAGAAGTACAATGCAAAGTGAAATGATTTGTCCCCCCACTTTACATCTTAATATTAAAAACCCACAGTCATTCACATCCCATAGGTTGTAAGTTCTTCTTATGTTTCCTTACAACTCGTATTGTGTGACGACACTACAGGGGTGGGTAATCGTTGTATTTGACTACAACAAAAATCTATAAAAAAAGATAAATAAAAGAGGACATATTCTACTGTGTGCGCCTTTGAGTCTTTTTGGTTTTTAGTCTTGTTACTAAAAATATGAGTTCGGCCAAAAAAATTATAATATTTAAAGAAGTACAACTTATACAAAGCAGTGGTTAAGTTTTAATTTTTGTTTTACTCTTAGCACAAAATCTTGGCTAATTTTACCCAGAAGTCTATTACCGGTACCCATCATTTCTAATTTTTCGACTTTCTTAGTAACGGTTTATTGCATTTGTACAACCAACTTAATTTACATACCAACATCTGGACAAACATTTTTCTTCTATTTACAATTGTTTTTTTTTTTAATTTTTCAATCGTTTTAAAACCAATTAATATTTTTTTAACTTTTATTTTGCGCAAGTTTTACAGTTTAACTCTTTAAAACTTTTCACCACGATGCACGATGGGTGCACCGGGTGTCTTTATAAAAGATCAAACAGATACAAATGCAACCTCTGATTACAGAAGTGATATGTGATTTGTGGTCCCGATCGAGATCACAAGATTCGTATATCAAAAGAAGATCAAAAATATTCGCGATGGTATAATGCAAACTATTTCTTTGACATTGGAAAATTGTTGACACTTGTTGGCTTTGTCTTGAATTTTTGATGCTTCAAACATGAAGTTTTGTTTAGTGAACTTTAAGATTACACTAACGTTCTTTGAAACCAATTCTTCCTTGTCTGTTGTTTTTGTTTTCTTACAACACACGAGTGCTTTTAGATCACGATTATCAATGGCATAATCCGTTTTGTGATAAAAAATCCACGTTTTATAAATATCTTTTACTCTTGTAGGATACTTTTTCGATAAGCTTGGAAGCACTACAGGAATATTTCACTGGTCCCTACACATTGAAAGGAAATTACGTAGCATATATCCATTTTGCCCAAAAAAGTCGATGCCACAACTTCTTGGATCTCTGTCAAAGCCGTCAATTAGTTTCCAATTTCTATTCTCTTGTCTCTTTGGATTTCATGTCTTATCCAATTTTAAGCGGTGCCAAACTTTTCAATCACTAAGCAGCTTGAAAAGTCGAATTAATTATACCTTGGAATGAGTGTGTTATCGTGTACGTCCAGGCTACTCAAAATTATATCAAATCTATTCGGACTCATTGTTTTTCCCACAAATTAAAAACTTCAAAGCTTTAAAGAAAAGCTATAACTCAAATTCTTGCTAGGTAATTTTCTGGTCCTGTAATTTAGAGTTTATGCTGCCTAGATTGTGTGGTTCAATGAGGTTTGATATTTCTAGTCTATTTTAATTTTCGTTCAACAAAGCCAAAGATCACCTACGCCTTGACGAGATTTGAGAGCTTTATAAGTCATAATCAGCAACATACATATTTCAGCAAAGACGAAATCCATGTTTCCATCAAAATTACTTCTAGTGTATGTTTTGGGACAGTCTAATATTCAAGTGGACTGCATTCAAGCTTGCGACCCAATGCCGCTTTCGTTTCGTTCCAACCTCATTACTTAACGCTTTGCTCTTCACTATTTTTGTTGTTTAGAGAATAAACTCAAAAACGACTGCCAATAAACATGCTTGGAATGTTACTGATGAAACATAAAATAAAAAGATACTATTCTTTTGATTTAATGATTTTCACTGTCGGTCTAGTCGACAAGTTGTTTTAGGTCGAAAAAGGTCGGAACTTAATGAAACTTTGGGATGACGTTAAGGAATGGTAAATTAACATTTCCTTTAGCTTTGGACCTCGTGGACTCTGAGCAAATAATTTGGGGGCGGGGAGGGGACTGCAAAACTTTCAACCTTTCTTTTGGTTTTCATTAATAACTTTTTTGTTTACGCTCTTCGTTAAAAGCCTTCAGGTATATTTTGTAGATCATACAATTTCCTACAATATAGACTATTCAAAAATGTTTGTTTGTCAATTCGTTACCAAGATATAACGCTACGAAAAAAACGTAATTTTTTTTAAATTTCTTTAAAAAATTCCAAAAACTGCAGATTTTCTCCTCATTTCTCCTGTTATACTCTCACCCCTGCCCACCCCCACCGATCAAAAGCTAATTTTCTTCTCTGATGAAATCCAACCATATTGACATTATGTTGGTATTGATTTTAGTTACTTTTCGGATAGATTTCCCCCTTCGCCACTACATAATTATCACAGGTGGTTTTGAGGGAAATATTAATTTAATTAACATTAACAAAACAAGAAAAAGGAAAAAATAATGCGATATAAGGGTGTGAAGGGCGTCAAAAATGTATTTTCTGACCCCGAACCTTCAATCCGCTCCTGAAAGCGGAGTTTTCTTTCGGAAATTTGTGGTATATAGATCATGTAGCTGGACTCAATATTTATTTTACAGTGAAAAAAATACTCAGCTAGGTCTTATACATAACAAAATATAGGGCCCTATTATGACTCGCGTGTCGAACGTTCGACTCATTTCGAACAATTTAGCGAATTACTGTTGTCGTGTTATTACGTAAAACGAACTCCGACATTCGCCTGTCATAACCAAGCTACCAACATTAGAAACTGAATGTGCTAAATCAAGTTGTTGAACGTCAAAAACTTCTATTTGTGTTGAAAATTGTGTACGGTTTTGTTTATTAAAAAAAGATTTCGGAAAATATAAAAAATAAAATAAAAAGTAAAATAGATTTGTTTTTTGGCGACGAAGACTAACAGATGAGGGATGAAAAAATGTGATTTGTAGACTGAGCAGGAGTTTGAGAGATACAAAGTTCCAACCCACTTGAACTACCTGACACTTTGTAAGGAACAAATTACTTATTCCCTTTGTTCAACTAATTGTCTTTTATATTATTAATTTATTTTATATTTTTGGATTAACAAACATACATTTGAGTTAGTTTTAAATATCACGAGTTCATAATATCAAACAACTCAAAGTTCAGTAATTTCACCAATCATAAAACTAGCATCAGCCTTGCGGTTTCTCGGTAGTTGCAGCTACCAAAGTTCTGTCGAACATGACTTCGAGCTAGAGCTCTCACAACCTGCAGTGTTTGTTGCTTTAGGTGAAGTTCTTGAAGTGCTTGAAATAAAAAGCTGTCCGGGCTTGGTAAAGATAGATATGACCAATTCGGAGAAGCAACAAGCTAGAAATAATTTCTTTAAGAAATCTGGATTGCCTGAAATTGTTGGATGTGGATTGAACCCACATTGGAATTATCGCCCCGACTGAGTTTCAGCATCATTATTTAAACAGAAAAGAAAAAAAGATAAAGATTTTTCAAAATAAACTGCTTTATTATTTAAAGTCACCAGGATTTACAGTTCGACCGATTCTGACTGATAAAGACGAATGTTAGCTAATGGTAATAAAACGAGTTTTCAATTCGCCACATTTTTTTACATATGAGGCGAAAGTAACTAGGGGATTCGAACAGTAATACAAAATATTCGCATTCGCCAAATATTTCTGGCGAATCGCGAGTCATAATAGGGCCCATAAACATGTGAAAGCTTGAGTTAAAATTTTTTTTCTGACACGCGACCTTTGAATTCGCTCCTGGAGGCGCAGTTATTTTTTCGGACTCAATACCTATCTAACAATGCAAAACATTCAACTAGGACCTCCGCATAACAAAATTTAGGCATGTGAAAACTTGAGTACTTGCGACCCTTCAATGCGCTCCTGGTGACGAAGTTATTTTTACTTGAGATTATAGGTACTATAACGCAAGTTATGCATTCGTGCAGATTAAAAATTTTGAGATAACAATCAAACATGACGTTACGATGATAGAAAAAACATATTGAGTTACTGGCAAAATTCTGTCTCTCTGTCTGTCTGTACGGATGTTATTTAACTACAGGCCAAACGGTTGAAACAATCGTCTTCAAATTTAGAACTCAAGGTTATTTTGACATTCTATAGAGGACTTTTTTTAATTTTTTTTCTCGAAAACAGCTCCAAGAATTTTTATGAAAAAAAATGTGTGCACTTTTGTAAGTGTGGTATATTTACTGGTGAAAACAAAAATGTTAGTTGGTCTAAAAATGGTACCCCCGTAGGACCGTTTTTTTCGATTTTCTTCAATGAGGGGAAAATCTGCAAAGAGAAAGGTAAACAAATTTACAGTTTCCCCCTTGAAAAAAATTAATTTAACATCCCTAACATTATCCCAAAGTTTTATTAAGTTCCGACCTTTGTTATCCTAAACTCGTTTTTTTCGGCCTGTCGACTGGACTATGTGTTGTGGGGATGTTCAACAATAATGTTCAACAACTTAAGTCAGGTAATCGGCTAGCAACCGTGAAACCCCATAAAAAGTACACAAAGTATACAAAATATCCAAAGAATGCACTTTACGAGTTGTATATCTGTAGGAAAAATATTAACATGTAGCTGAAGCAACCTATATCAAAACATTTGCATATTTCAAGGATACATTTATATGGATTGAGAATAAATGTTTAAGTCTGATCGGTTTGAGAATAATCTTATACATGTAGTTTCACAAAAGCCAAAACAATACTAACAAAATTCATTGAAAAATTACCTGTAAGGTATATGCTGCTTTGCATTTTAATGTAACTGGGCGATTTTTAACAACAAATGAGTTCTGTGGTTCATTTAGAAAAACTGGCAATGTCGATCCGGCATCTTTGGCACTAATTTTTGACCCGAAAGCTGCTAAGCCCGCTCCTAATGGGGTTTCTTCGTACTCCTGATTTTTAAATGTTTTGGAATCTTCAGTTTCATCAAAGCCATCCGGATATTGGAAAAAGTCCTGCTTTTCATCGGGATCAGGTCTGGCGATGTAATCATCGTTATTTAGTTGGTCGCTATCTTCATCTTTAACTGTTGCACTACCAAATACTGGGATTTTGTCTTTTGGTTCATCGAAACTTCCATCGTTCAATAAAGACGAAACTGGCTCCACTTCAGAGTATTGAGTTGAAAAATTATGATAGTCGAAGGTTTGAAGCTTAAGCCCGGAGTTTCCAGTCAAATTTGAAAGAAGACACAATGCAATTATATAATGTATCCTTTGAATTCGCATTGCAATAATTTCTTTACAATTTCCTTCGGTTGAGTAAGGTTTTTAAAAACCTAGAAACAAAATAAAAGCTACATAATGGTTATTTAAATTGTTAAGAATATATATAATGATTTTGGTAAAACTTTTCGAAAGCTGTTTCTAGTGATTAAAGGGTTGATTATTTAAATAGATTATTTATGCAGCAGGTGCAGGAGTAGAAAGTGTTGTCAAAAGGGCATTTTGCCACAATTTCAAACACTCCATAGGTCAAAAAAATAACTTGATTCAAACACCCCGACTCCTTTTATCATTCCACAAACAAAAAATAGGAAGGCATCATGACATTCCACTGGTTCCGTTCGCTTTGATCACATTCCTGAATGGCAAAAAACATTGCAGTAATGACAAAATGCCTACAAGTACAGGTCATTGTTAATGTGAAAAAATGCAGACTATATCTGTGCTTCAATAAGAATTGTTGACAACATTCCAAATTTATTTTATAGCGAATGTTTACTCCGATGGCAGTGGAATCTGGAATCTATGCTGTGATGGAGCGAAAATATTACAGGGTTTCCATAGTCCACATTAAAGATTATTGGTTTTAAAAAAGCTCCAATTCTGAAAGCTTTTAAACAAAAACCAAAGAAAAGCCAGCATGATTTGCATGTAGAATCAAGAAGGAGGGGTTTGAAACAACAATTCGTGTGTAAGACAAAGGTAATTCCGTGGTTAAGATTTTAATGCTAGTAGGTATCCAAGAGTATACCAACCATAAGGGATGTACTGTATGGGTCCCACATACTTGTCCTTTAATGCCGAATCACATTGGCAAGGCAAGATCCTTGACAGAAACAATAAACATCAAAGTATAATATAGACAAATAACACGGTTGCGACTTATAAAGTGTTTATCTTTCGATCTTTTCAAATATAAAATAAAGTTGAAAATTAAAAAAAAAACCGTTATATGAAGAACACCGTCTTTTTCGGTGAATTTGTTTTTGCTTAAATTATAGTCAATACCTACCAAAATAATCTCAAACATTTGTTCATCAAAATTGTAGAAGCCATTTTGGTGAAAAATAATTTTTTCCTTAGCGGTTATTCTTTATTCAAAAAAATAAACATGGGAGTACACAAAGAATAAAATTCTTTTAATTTGTACCTATACATTGTTGAATAATAAAAGTTTACTTTAAACAAAAAAGATTAGATATTTACAAGAATTTTTAATTATTATAAGAGAAGATTTCAAGTAAATAAGTTATTCATTTGATAACATTATGTGAATAGCAATTTTTTTTAAATTTATACTTGATTATACTTTATTACTAGACGAATTTCCAAAGGTCTTATAGCGCGAACAAAAAAAACGTCGTTGCCTATTTAAATAGTTAAAACGGGGAAGAATATAAGTATATTTCCTGTTCGAATAGAGTTTACAAAACGTACCTATTTTCTCAAACAAAAAAGTTGGTGATGACTCAGAATTATAGTATGAAGGAAAATGCAGTTTCGTATGTTAATATGTTGTCTGAGAGACATCCAGTAATATTAAAAGAAAATATCGAGATGTGGTAAAATTTACGAAGTCCATATATAAAACGTATTGCAGAGTTAAATGCAAGTTCTAACTTTCAGAAAGAAGCTGACTCAGGATTACTGTAAACGACTGCGAAGTAATTAATAAAAGGCAAGAAAAGAGCTCGAACTAGCTTTAATTTAATAGTGACTGGAATAACATTGGAAGAGATGTATAGCTGGCGTAAGCCACACTAGAATCTTTTAACAGCCATGTTTATATGATTTTCGCAAGACAGTTTGTGATTGATAATAATCCCAAGGTTATTTACTTCTTTAAGCACGTAAATATATATAAATAATTCTTATATAAGAAGAGAACTGACATAGTAGATGCGTTGATTAAATTCTTGGAGAAAATTATGCCTTTAGATTTTTAAAGATTTAATAACAATTTGTTATCGTGGGCCCAGGTAAATATTCGAAGACTTGCTTCATTCAATCTCGCAACCCATTCTTTCATAAACCTACAGGTCTTGAGAACTTAATCTGAGCATCATCAGCATAGAGATCCATTTTGGTATTATTATAAACGGCAGGAAGATCATTAATAAACAGGGAGAAAAACAGTGTACCAAAACTAGACCCCTGAGGAGCACCACACTGAACCTTCAAAAATGAGGAGACATCAGAATCGGTACACACCTATTGAAACCTATCACTTAAGTAGCTGGCAACTAGAAGTAATGAGCTTTTGCTTAAGTAAAAGTTAGGTTTCATTTTTTTTAAATAGAATATGGTGGTCAACACTATCAATTTTTTTTAACATTTGTTGTTCCCCGATGGGGGATCTATCAGATGTTAAGCGGATAAGAACAGATACTACACTTTGATCTTAGCCATAAGGCCGAGAAGCGATACATTGTATATTATAACATACATGGCAGTATTAGTAAGCAGGGATGTTTAATGTGTTTAAAATTGAGAAAAATTTAGTTTAGGGTTCTTAAGTAAAAGTCCACATTATATAGAGTCGGTATTATTGCTTAATCGAGGGCTGACTAAAATTTTGCGCTATTATGTTTAAGAAAGTAATTATTGAGATGATTTGAGTCTAGACCACATTTAAAAGATGTTTTATCAATAATTCTTAATGATTTGAGATAACTTTATATTACAGAACTACTTTGATTAGGCTTTGGGTTAGTTGTAAGTAGATTGCTTTAACTGTTCTTATCTTAGCAGTTACTTTGTTCCTGAAGTTAGCGTAATTGATAATACTACGACTTCGACGCCATCTGTTGTACAATTTATTTGGAAAACCACGGTACTCTAGTCTAGAGTCTTCAATTCTTTTTGTTCTTACAGGAAAATGGCGATTAAATAGACCCTGAATCAAGAATTGAAACATATCAATCTTTTGGTTGACTGCAAGAACTTTCCAGCATACAAAATATGGATCACTTGCAGCATTTTTCCACAAACTTTTTTAGGCTTCTCTATGCTTGCAATATCATGTTTGATTTTTGTCTCACTTTTTTTGTTATATTCACGAATCCTTAGCTTGCCTTATAGTAACTATAATCGCACATAAGTAAAAAGTAGTTATATGGTACAAGAAAATCCTGAAGCAAATCGCTGTGAAGATCCAATCCGAACATGGTCTATAGGCCCATGCGCATGCCTCACAAGCCGGTCATGTAAGAATTCATTATGATGAAAACTAATAGTTATGCCTCGGATGAACTAACCGTTAAAGTTTACGACCCCCAGCAAACGAAAAACGGACAACGACTTACGCGTGTGCACATGGAACGAAGGCCAATGGCTTATACATATCAACAAACTATAAGAAATTGAGCGTCAGAGGTGCTGGGCTTCTCACAACCACCACCGAGAAACCCCTGGTTCGATTTCAGATGTGCTCAGGCAAACAAAGCCAAAACGGAGGTATACAGATCGTGGCTCCGCAACAGAACTAGAGCATCTTATAATCTCTACGTTGAGCGAGAGAAGAATGAAAAACGCTTACTGAGGAGAAAGAAAAAAGATCACCAGCAACGTGAAGCGGAAGGTTTTAGACACGCTGGAGATGACCTGGTCAGGTGTATACACCAACTCATCATCAAAATATGGTCGAAGGAAAGTATGCCCGATGATTGGAGTCTCAGTACCATCTGCCCGATCCATAAAAAAAGGAATTAACCTTTTAAACATCGCTTACATGATTCTGTCCAGTGTTTTATGTGAACGTCTTAAACCGTTAGCTGACGGTTCCGTCAAAATTGGCAGAGATACCACTGAGACCTTTGACACCACCAGAGGATTACGACAAGGTGACGCACTGTGGTGCAGCTCTTTCAGCGGCCAGTAACCGGTGCTTTCACTTCCATGGAGTCTGCTGCAAGCAGAATGGGACTGCTTATAAATGAGGACAAAACGAAGTATATGCTTTCATCAACAAAAGTCCATTTCCACCACCGACTTGGTCAGAATGTGACGATTAATAGGTATAACTTCGAGGTAGTCAGTGAATTTATCTGCCTGGGCTCTGCTGTGAACACGGACAACAACATCAGCGCAGAAATCAAAGCTGTTACGTTGGGCTGAGTAAGCAATTGAGTAATAAAGTCATATCGAGAAGAACCAAGGAGGCGCTATATAAAACACTCCTCATCCTGGTCCTGCTATATGGTGCAGAAGCATGGACCCTTTCTCATTCGGGTATTCGAGAGAAAAGTACTACGCGCGATTTATGCTCCTCTTTACGATCAAGTTAAGAACGAGTGGCGAAGAAGGTACAATAACGAGTTGTACGTGCTCTACAGCGACATGAGCCTGGTCAAAGAAATCCGTATCCAGCGGCTTAGATGGCTCGGCCATGAAGAGCGGATGAATATCGACGAGTCAGAAGCATTGGGAGACCTCATCTCCGATGGAGCGACCAGGTAAAAGGAGACCTCCGACTGCTTGGTGTGCAAAACTGGAGACGGCAGGCTAGAGATCGAGGTAGCTGGAGGGGCATAATCAACCAGGCCCAGGAGCACCATGCTATGTAGCGCCAGGAAAGCAAGCAAGCAAGCAAGCAAGCAAGCAAGCAAGCAAGCAAAGCAAGCATGAAAGCAAGCAAGAAAAGCAAGCAAGCAAATCGGAACAAAGTTTTGAGGGAAGTGATTGTTTCCATTGTTGTTAAGCCTATTCTTTTTGCGGCTCTATTTTGGATTTTATACTATACTTTCAAGTTGCCAAGTTGGCTATCAAAATTATATCCAATTCTGAGCCGAATATATGCTTTAAAGAATGTAACCAAATCAGACAGGTTGAAAGATATCTCCCATCCTCGAAGAATACTGTCACTGCGTAATCATTTTTACATATAATAAATTTATAATTTAGTTTTTCATTTAAAGCTCTAACACTGCCGTCGAAAAAGTGGCAAAGAGCCTTATGATGAATTTACCCAGTATACTTCTTGCAATCTTTTCGTGAACGAAATAAACAATTAACACATAGCTATATGTTAAAATGAATACACTGATCAATATACTTCATATGATGTTAATTGTTAGCAATTCGTTTAATGCAATAATATCCAATTTCCTTACGCTTAAGTGCATATATAACTCGAGACTCGATGTGCATATCGTCTTAATATATTCGTGCGTGCAATTTTATAATCTGCATATGCTCTTGGCGAAAAATTATTTTATTTTAAATAAAGATTAAAGTAGGATATTGAATAGTTACTGACATAATAAAGTAATTTTGAATTTATGTAGAATGCGTTTCGTCTTAAGATCCCATGCGGATTTGAAAAAGTGATGGGAAACTGATAGGCAATCGTTGTCATTGATTTCCTCTTTTACAAGGAATTCAGAGACATAATCAATTTGTATTCAGGCCGCAACGAAACATGCACGTCCTGTATACGAATAGTTTATATGAAAACCTCTGAGTAATATAGTGTGTAATAATGCAGGACGGCGCGGCGTTTAGGTGCAAATTAACGTCTCGAATAATAATTCAGAATAAAGAAATGCTTTAAGGGGAATAATGATGCATGTAAAAACGTAAAAATCAATATAAAGAAAATATACGTGAGTAATTTTTGTTGTTTTTTTAAAAACATATAACATGATAACGATAACGTTATGCCTTTTTTTAATTCTTAGAAGTTGGTTTGTATAGTGATTGAAGAAGAAGAAGTTATATACAGGAATACCTTCATCATATTTTTAGTATTCAGAAAATGTAGTTTCTTGAGAGCGATTAAGAAAATTAATGAATCGCCAATGAACCAAAAAGACAAAACCGTTAGGTCATTTTCATGGGAAGGTACTGTCAAATTTGAATCAACTTCAAAAATATCTAATAAATTCCTTAAATTTAATCCAATTAGGGTAATTATTTAATGGATGTTAATAAATAGAATATTTGAACAAGTGACATTCTCTCACTTTCCCACCGTGTTTGTATGCAAAATTAAATGATATTTTTGAAATGTAATACAAAATATTTGAGTAATTTTTGGTTTTTCTTTAGAGAACTTATCTATACCTAATGTGATATGAAATAATGATTTTACCTGCAAATTTATTTAAACTTTATAATAAGCTCTAAAAATATACAAAAGTAAACCTAAATTTAAATTGAATACGTAAAATAAAAAAAAAGTACAGTTTAACTAATGTTTTTTTTTTAATTTTCAGTTAAAAATTAATTTTAAAAACATATAAATTCTGGTTTTACAAAAAGTTTTATATGATAATGTAAATATTACCGTTGGTTTTTAATAAGTTTTTTCTTTTTAAGTATTTTTTTTTTAGAAAATTGACTTTTGGATAACATATTAACATCAGAACAAATAAGTTTAAATGAAAAGCAAATAATATTTAATTCATTATGTGAGCTAAAGTCTTGTATGCAGCTTAAATTAAGCTAAACTAGCGAGCTAGACTTTAAAAAATTGTTCAATTCGTACGCCCAGCTCTACATTTCTTTTATGGGAGCTAGGTTAAAAAAATGTTCCCATTGGATTAAATTCTTTTGATATTAGTTTAAATATATTTGTTATAAGGTGATGTACATACACTGCCAATCAGTAGGATGAGGCCATGAAATTTGGAAGCGATTTTCGTTATTTTTACAAACCTTGAAATGTGGATGGGGGCATGTCTTCTTGAAAATCCAAGACAGAGGTCCGAAAATGTTTTTTATATTTTGGAGATGAGCGTTCCAACAAATTTTTGTAATTGTGTGCGGTTAATTGTTGTGAAAAAAAACTCCAACTCAATTGTGCCACAGTAGATAAGAGCATCGGTAAATAATGACATCTGATGTACGGCTGTGATGTCTTGCCAAAATAAGTTCTGGGGGAGAGCGCGATATTTTAGTTTGCGGCGCACTAATGATGGATTCTTGTAGAAGGACTAAATACAAACATTTTTGACTATGGGGGGTCTTTCTCCCACCGTTTATGCGAGAGGGGCAATTTTCTAAAAAATGACTTGCCTTAAAAAAGAATATATTTAAAAATAACGGCATTACAGCCAAATATGTACTTAGTCTTTTTTAAAGCTAAAAGTCTGTTCTATTAAAAAGTTTTTTTAAATCTTTAAATATCTATAAAAACTTTTGTAAACAAAATAGTTCATTGAAATTTTGAGTTTGAAATAAGTTTTCTCAAAAGTTTTTATAGATACTTAAAGATTTAAAAAATAATAGGATAGAACAGAATTTCGGCTTTAAAAAAGGTATAGCATATTATTTTAAGTGTTGCCGTTGTTATTAAATATATTTTTTTCCAATGAAAATGCTTTTATTAGAAAATTTCCCCTCCCGCCTAAACGGGGGTGATAGACCCCTCTAATAGTAAAAAATGTTTGTATTTAGTCCCTTTTAAAGAATTCGTTACATCCAAGAGCAACTGAAAACGGAGGAAGAAATTCTTTGTGGGTCCAGTATTTCTCGATTACCACCCACAAAAAAAACTTCATTGCAGCTCAATGTACAGGGTATTGGGCAATTAATTTGTTATGCGCACAGCAATTGATTTGATCAATTTTTTGATCAAGGATACTTCACCACCAAACGAAATGCGATCGCACTGGCCAGGATTTAAGTCTGACCTGACCACTGAATAGTCATGCATTCAATGAAAAGTGATGGAAACCTTACAAGAGGGAGTGAGGTGAATGATTCTGTGCCAGCGAAGTGGTTTCAATGTACATCAGCAGACACACATTAAATGTCACCCGATGGTCGATGAATTTGGCACTCCTATGATTCAAGCCTTCATTGATACTAGTTTTGCAGAAATGAAGCAGTCAAAAAAAAAAAAAACAATAGTCGTTTTTTATTGGTAATGTATAGATAGCTCAGTAATGGAAGTCCCAATAAAACGTTATACTCACTCTATAATTCACTTTTAATTCAACCCCCAAAAATAATTATACATTCCAAGTGGTTGACATTTCTTTCCAAGCATTCCGGACTTTATCTCAACTTTTTATATTCACTCGTTTTACTAACTTAATTATCGACACTTTTTGCTTGTTGTTGTTTGCCGTATAAAATTTTACTGCGCTGGTTATACACTTACCAATAAAACACATCTGATGTAACGTCATTCCAATACATTATACTTGATGGGGGACCTCATTCAACATATATATTCAAAAGGAATCTTTTTGCTAAAAATAAGTTCTGGTCACAAACATTTGTCAACAAAGACATTTTAAACGAACAACGTGTTAACTTTTAAATCAAAATTAAAGTTTTGATATTCACTGCAACACTTCAAATCGCTATATCTTTTGACATGTTGAAGATAAGTTTTGATTTGTGCATATAATCTTGAAGAGAAATAGATTCTCTACAACTTTTGTCGTCACATTTTTCACAAAAGATATCTCAAAAACGATTCTTTATTTTCAAAAATAGCGTAGAAGTTGAATGTAGGAAATTTTAGCAGATTAGTATTTTTTCTAAGTTTTTTTTTTACGACGCACCGTCTTCGAGATAAGTGGCGCAACCATGGAAAGGTCCCTTCAAAGCACCCGGGTGCGGCACTCCGATCGACGGGGATTTTTTATTGCGTGTAGAGGGGACCCATCCCCCACACATTCTTAAAAAAATAGGAACTACATAGATTTTTTTGTTTACTTTTATTATTTTGCCAGGACTTTTTTAGAACGCTCAATCCTAAGTATAGTACAGGTTGCAACTTATTTGAAACACACCTTTTGGGATCAAGACGAGAGGAAGACAAGTTTTCAAGCTTGGTAAACTAACGAATTGAATGACTAACTTGGCGAGAATGCCAGATCTTCTTGACTCTGAAAGCTCTGACATTACTACGGTTCACTCGGCAGTTATGTATGATGGAAATGGTCTCACGCAGATTGGCAAGATTCTAGATTCTAGAAGTTGAGGATATCCCGACCAACAACAAGAAGAGGTAATATTCTGAGGATTAGCTGTTCATTTTAGCCCAACTATAAGTATATATGTAGGTGGAAAAAGCATTATATTAGGACTCATTTTTTGACAGCACATTTGAGATTTTTTTCGGAGAAATCGTATTCTAGTTTTAAAATTTGCGATTATTTGAGAAACTTGAACAAGACGGCCTATTATGTATTTTAAAATGATGCCATTACATAAAAAAGGTGCACTTTTTCCGGTTTTTTTTTAATTTATTAGTTTTCAGTGTGGTAACGAAAACGAAATGTATTGAAAAGTTTTTAGTTGAATTGGTATTGAAAACGAAATGTGAAACAGTTGCAATGAAAGCTTAAGCTTTCTTCTGAGAAATTAACTGAGCTTAGTTAAATCCAATACTGTAATAGTAACAAGAGCAGGCATACATTATGTTTATCTATATTTCTTTGTATGTACACTGCCTCTGCCCATAGTACTCTCATAAAGCTGTATTTGCCGCAAGAGTGGCGCTCAAATCACTAATATTGGTGTGAATAGAGAATAAGAACAAACTACAAAAGTGTATTAAATGTCGGTAAATTTTCTCGTCTCCACTATTAAGAGTTAGTTACTGCACGGCCCTGAAAATGGCCACAAGCAAAATGACATCCATGAGAGTACTAGAACTGGAGAATGTACATGTATACAATTGTAGCATTGGTGTCAACGCGCCTCTGATTAATCAATTGGCCCTAAAAGTTAGTTGACAAGTTTCTTGACTAACATCAAACTGACAGTTTCCCCTTAAAAATGTATTGTTGTCAGTTTGTCGTTCAATGGATTGACTTTGACTAAAAGTCAGTGTACATTCCACGCCTTTATTGTAAAGGGTTTTCGAATAAGGATTGGACAACTTTTTTTACTTGCGATTATAGGGACTATAAGGGAAGTTTAGGATTCGTGAATACTAAAAAAATTGAGATAACAATCCAACATGACATTACGAAGATAGAGAAGTTTAAAAAAGTGATCGAAAAAATGGCTGTCTGTCTGTCTGTCAGTACGTATAACGAGCTGCAGCCTAAACGGATTAACCGATTATCTTCAAACTTGGTGTGTGTGATTCGTTTGGCATTTCCCAGAGGGGAAATTGAAATTTTATTTGTAGCCCTAATAATAACGGTACCTGCCATATGACCGTTTAGGAAAATCTTATTTTTCTCGAAAACGACTCCATCGATTTTAATCAATTTTTTTAGATTTTTTTTTGGTATTGGCTATCATTTGATTAGTACCACATATACGAGAAAAGTCAATTAACGGGACCTTTCATATAACGGTTTCTTTTTAATTTTTGGTTTTCTCGGTTACGGCTTTTTGGATCTCTGTCAAATTTTATATTAAAGAAGATCTAGGTAGCCGAATTAATTCTGCATATCAAAATTTTGAATAACTTTTTTTTCTTATTAAAATTAATTTTTGAAATTTTTTTTTTTTAATCAATATTTTGAAAACTTATAAAAAAATTATTTTAAATTTTATAATCACATGTATTTTGATAAATTCTAAAAAACTGCATACTAAAATTTAAAAAATATTTTTTTTTCAAAAAACTAAAAATAAAAAACAGGATTTTATCAAAACCCGCCCTACAATTTTCGAAATACATTTTTCATAAATTCCTTGTTATTTAAGACGTGTGATGGCCTACTTCATTTTTACTAAGAACTGTTAAGTGTTGTGGTTTTTAATACTTTTTATAAGTTCAAACTGCGTTATTTTCAACGCAAATGTTACTTATTTCTGCCAAAGATCTTGCTTTCCAATGTAATTAGGCGTATAAGAGCAAAGTACGTGCGACCCAGTCGTGCCCATTTTTTTTTTAATAAAACGCAAACCATCTGAGATATTTCAAAAACTTTATTATCGGCTTGAAGTACAATCAAAACATTTATGAATGGAACTCGATTTCGTTGATATGGCCACCGCGGGCACGTTTGTAGCGGTCGATTCGTTGCACCCAATTTTCGATGGCTCGGCCACACATTTCAATGTTGGCTCTGAGCTCTTCCAACGTCGTCGGCTTGTTGGCATAAACCAATGACTTAACATAGCCCCAAAGAAAATAGTCTGACGGCGTTAAATCGCACGAACGAGGCGGCCAATCGACTGGCATATTTCTTGAGATAACACGCTCATCAAACTTACACCATACTGTTGAAACCACATGTCGTCCAAGTCCATATCTTCCAAATCAGGCCAACACAGTAACGTGAAGATCGTTATCGTCCACGAAAAAATATGGCCAAATAACGCCGCCGACATGCAAACCCCATCAAACAGTTATTTTTTGGGGATGAAGTGGTGATTCATGAAGCAAATGTGGATTTTCACCCCACCAATAACGCATATTTTGTTTATTGACTCGTCACTGAAGATTTTGCGATGAAATTCAACAATTCAACGCTCTTAATGTTGCGGTCACGGACTCCGAATTTCGGTAGAAAATGTTTATAATTTGCTGACGTTGCTCGCTCGTGTACTTTACCATGATAAAAATGTTGAGTTTACTGGACAAATTGACAATGACAGTTTTGATGATTAGTGAAAGGATGCGTTCACAAATTAAATTCAAAGTTGTCAAGTCCCTATTGGAAAACCCGATATTTATAAAAATGAAACGTGTTTTGTTCGGATGCTTAAAGCTAGACAACAACTGGACCAAATTGGACATTTTCTTCTGTGGTTTTGTTCGTAATTGCCACGTAATTGAGGCCCAAATTCGACAACACGTCGAACGGAAAAGCAACGTGCTATTGAATAAGAATAAGCTCAAATCAGAAAGACTGAAAATGGTGCGCGATATTCAGAAGAGAAATACGAAACTTACAATAAGCATGAACGATTGAGAAGAAAAGATGTTCGTTCCAGATCACAACGTGCAATTATTGAACGATACCGTCAACAAGAACAAATTCTACCGCTAAACATTCAACTCGCTGACTTTCGATATAAGATAAACATTCAATACAGAACGCACGCATCAGTTCAATACAAAGCAGTTAAATTTGAAAAAGAACCGCCTGGATTGTGCTGCGACAGCGGCAAGGCGAAACTGCCAGAATCGCTTACGAAATCTTCATACTTCTTAACTGTGTTATAGAACTCGAATAATTGTGATAAAGCTGATGAACAATGTGATAAATGCAAAGATTTTGAAAGGGTAGTTCAAGGGAGAAGAATGCCTAATTCCGTGAATTCGGTTGACTTCAACTGATTTGCCGTTTCAGTTCAAACGTTTTCAGTAAACTTGAATTTGCGATGACTATAAACAAGTCACAAGGGCATTCGCTGAAGTCTCCGGCATAAATATGGAAATGCCATGCATTTCACACAACCCGCTATATGTGGCATGTTCCCGAGGTTGAAAACCATCCTATCGCAAAACTTGATTTAGTTGTACATCTTTGGTATGTAGTATTGACCAGTTAGGGTAGTGTTAATTCAAAAGAAAATCTCGTGTTTGCTGCGCAGCACACGAAGAATTGCAAAATGTTGGGATAGCTCTATAAACCACCGAGCTATGGCTCTTTAAAAATAGTCCATTTTTACCCAAAAATTAATTATATTCTGTTTTTGCAAAATATAGATTGGAACGGAGAGTACGTCAGGTCCGCTAATGGATTTAAATTATGTTCGTGCGATAGAAAAGGTGTTGCGACAATTTGATCAGAAAAGGAACTCCTTCGAGTGCTCCTATACTTAGAAAAGCAAATTTCCAAACGCTGTCTGAAGATTTGATTAGTTCTGGAATTGACAGTTATGAGTTTCTTCGAATATTGACGAAGCAACAACCAATTTGTATGCTATCATTAACAACTGCTTAAGTAAGTCTCCTTTTGAAAAAATCTAATAATTCAAGCCTTAACGACTCATGGTACACTAAAGAGCTGCGCATTCTTTTGTAATAAACGAAATAAAGTAAGGAAGGTTTACCTAAAAACTCTTTCTCTAACGGACTACTCTTTATTTATGGAAAAGGTCTGACATTACCAACTACAGGCCCATTTCCAAATTACATATCTTGCATTCCAAAACTTTTTGAGCAAGTAGTCTGTGAGATTGTGAAATTTTATAGTAAGAATCTCAGTTGTGAAAAACAACACGGATTCGTGATCAACTGTTACTAATCCTCTTATGTTCTTTTACAAAAGTTCAAATGCACTAGAAAAAGCTTATGAAGTTGACTGTATCTACACAGACTTTTCAAAAGCATTTGATCAACTAAGTCACGAATTAATTTTGTTAAGTTAAAAGCTTTTGGTTTTTCCCCCCTTTCTATTAGCTTGGATCAAATCATACCTTGAGAATAGATCCTACCAGGTAAAATTTAGAAACAGTCTTTCAAGCCCTTTCGTTGATCACTCTGGCGTACCTCAAGGAAGCCATCTTCGTCCCTTACTATTCATTTTGGCTATAAATCATGTTGCATCATGCATACAGTCAAGTGACATTCTCATATTTGCTGATGATATGACGAATTTTAAGACAATAAAGTTTAGCGATGACCGCATTCTTCTGCAGTCAGACATTGAGAACATTAGTAATTGGTGCAGAAAAAGTGGTATTTCTCTAAGCCCCCTAAAATGCAACTAGATTACCTTCACAAGAAAACGTATTGTAAGTGTAGGGTAAGTGTACCAGTACCCGGCCATCTAAGACATTTTCCTAATTTGAAGCTGGTTAACTAAAACACCTGATTATATACGTCTATGTTTTTTGTTTTGATCAATCGTTGGTTTTATTAGTATTGAAAAAAAAAACAAGATTGAAATTCCTATTATATATTTTTTGATATCAATTCATTAAAAAAAAAATTATTTTCACCAGTACGCGGCCACCGAATTTCATTAACCGGCCACTTTGATCCAATATCCGGCCAGGTACTTTCTTCTTTGAGAAATATGAAACATAAGAATTGAAATCAAACAAATGTATCAATGTAACGCCGCGGCTCCACAAGCAATATTTGTGGCAATGGCGACGACAATAGCAATAAGGAGGGCAATATTCAATTTGGAAGGGCTTTTCATTGCTGGTAATTTCAATAGTTTTCAAATAATATTATTATCAGCCATTTTTAAAAAAGAGAAATTTGAGACAATATTGCCTTGGCGATTAAAAAACAATAATTGCCTTCGATCAACCGGGCAATATTGCTATTGCCATTGCTTCAGCGTCTCCACTAGGCAAAATCAATGAATTGAGCAATTTATTGCGTGGAATATTGCCAATGGAGACGCTGGGTTAGTAATATTTATTAATTGTTTTAGCAGTTTTATTAATTGTTAATAGCATCTAGCTGACAAATTATTATTTGGTTGCTCAAATAGCACTTTTATTCAGTCTTTTATTATTTTAGTGAAATGTATTGTGTAGTTGAATAAATACAAAGTTAACAAAAGACATACTAAATATTACTGTTGTTGAATTGGTTGCTATAAGAAACGGCTTGGAAGCTCTGGCCTTGTGGTACCACACTCCAAAATTGTTTGCTGATTAAAACCTAAAGCTTCAGACAACCTTAGTCTTTCAGCTTATCGTCTTCCTTAAGGTCAAAAACTATACTACTACTACCGCCTATCAAAGCGAGGCAAGATCCATTTTCTCTGTCTACTGAATCTAGGGAAGGTATTGATTTCGAGATCTCCAAAATATTTAACGGGTTAGAGACATTAATACCATGTCCTTCAAGTTTGTTTGTCTGGTTTATCCGCTTTTTATGACTTAATTTGTCATCTAAGTATAATATTACTTAAATAGCGAGTTTCATTCAAATTCCAGAGATCTGCTCTCAAAAAAGTGAGTTTTGTTCTTTTCAATGAAACTTGTTTCATGATTTAATTGTAGTATTGGTGAATGACTGACACACTTCCTCCGTCACTTGCATTTAGGGATGAAACATCGTTCATAAAAACATCGATGATTGAACATCGATATTATGATGTTGATAGTTGATATCGATATTTTCACGACGTTTAAAAAAAATGTTTGTGAAATGATTTTTAGATACATAATGGATTTATTTAAGAAAAAAAAAGTATAAACAAAAAAAAGAATATATTTCATTTATTCCATTAACATTTTTAATTCATTTTAAAACATTTGAACATCAAACGCGATTGAAATTAATTTGTATTGAACTTCATTTATTTTTAAACATGGCAATTACAAATTTGCAGGAAAGTATCCAATTGCAATAAAAAGGAGACATTATTTGCACCGATAGTAAAATTATAAATAATTATAGTAGCTTAAATAACATTCCACTATCAATTCCATTCCAATTATAATATTTTCTTTCACTTTATTTCGTTTCTTTCTTAGAATTTGTGTTTATTTTGTAATTATCTCTTTCAAATGAACAATCACAATGTCATAAATTAAATAAAGAAACCACATTTCGTGGTTTTGAATTTTAAACTACGCCCACAAGTGTACGTTTCTGCTGTTGATCCTAACTACGAGAACAGAATCGATTTAGAACAAAAATTCTTATTAGACGTTTCTGGACGTCCAAACAAATATGATATACATACTTCATATGTGTATTAAGCAACAATGTAATTATGAGTGAAAACCTACCAAGAAAATATCCATAAAATATCACATACAAATACAATACCAGCTAGTTACCGATCCATATAAGCATAAAACAATACCCTTTACCTTGAACTGGAACTATCACAAAGGCTTTTCATAAAATTTCCCTAAATAAATTTGAGATCACTACGTTTTCCTTTTCAGAGATCGGACGTTCGACATACGTGGCACTATTATCGTTTACCAAGAACGATGTATCGATGTTTAAGTGGGTTTCATCGTTGTTTATGAATGATACATGGATTTTTTAAAACATCGATGTATCGTTTGCATGTTGCATCCCTATTGACATTGACAGAAAAAATTATACATACATGTAGTATGTCAATCTGCAATCCGAACGGCTACATGAGATGCACTTTTTCGAGACAAATTTTACTCTTAGAGGTTTTGTCAATTCCTCGCAAGAGACAGTACCCTGGAAAAGAAGATGGCTATGAGCTGGATTCGAACCCAGGCTCATTCGCTTAGCAGTCCGACACACTAACCAATAAGCAATTCTTGCAGATTAACAACACACACACACACACAGGAATAGTTGAGAGTAGGCTTTGGCTCCTTAAAGAGCTGTCGCGCCAATAAATTTATTTATTTACATGTAGTATGTGTGCATTCAGATCAAATCTTCCACTCTATCAGAGATCAAATCTTTCGTGTTGATTTGCTCTTTTTCTTGCAATGGAACTCTCAAAATTCAAAAATATCAAATCTTTTGACAGAAAGCAAATCTTTTCTTTGAAACTCGCTAAAAAAAAGTTCGCAAATTTTTGCAGATTTGCAGATTCTTGTGTCATTTCCTACAAAAAAAAAAGTATGAAGTTACATACAATTAGTTATGTGGCCGTATACTGATGCTCCTTGTTCTAAAAACCAGCCATAGAAATCCTTGACCAAAAACAGTGGCCGGTTACTGAATCTTGACATATTTAATACATTTCAGTTGGTTATAGTTTTAGACAGAAGTGTTTTGCTTCGTTTTAGCGTAAAAGAAATACAAAATTCTATTTTGGCCACCATATTTTTACTAATTTGAAACAATAAATTTAATTTCTTTTATTTTATGGTCATAAATTATATTATTGAAAAAAAAATTGTAAGCTCACAAAGAACACTGATGCTTTTTTTCCTTATTGCTTTTCCTAAACGCAACTCCTAGTCTCGGAACGAACTTCACAGACAAAAAAAATTTTTTTTGACACGGATCTGTCATGAACAGGTGTGTCAAACTTTACCCCAACATTAAATGGGCCTGGAATTATAGTCTTGGATATTATTGACTTGCCGGGTATACTGGTACACCTACCATTTATATGTACCTGCAATTTTTTTTCATCAACAAAGTGTTGGGATTTTGTGTTTTTGTAGTAAATCTAGTTTTAATTAGATTAAATTATTAATATTTTTACTCAAATCAGAACAAAATCATATGCTGTCAAACATGCATACATATGTAGCTAATTGTGAATTAAACATTGAACGTATTCATATTCATAGAAATTTTGAATAGGTTCGATACATAAATAAAACAAAATATTCTACTTAATACATACATGTGTAAATTTCAGTTTCTAAACTACCATTGAAAGAATTGATGCAATATTTTTTTATTGAAAGAAATGTCGATCGAGCCACATAACCTATTCCTTGAATGGACAAATAAACAAACAGAGTTATAGGTACTTGCGGACATAAAAGGGAAATCCCGAGCTCAAATTATCGAGAGCCAAATAATATATAATTGCCTCAATCCCTATAGAATTTAGTGCCTTAAAATCCTTCTTTTTAATATAATCCTTTCTTTAAGCAAGAAGTAAGAATATAGGCATCCCTAATTCCGTTTTCTTTGGTTGTATCCTCTTTTTGAAGACACCATCAACCACCATTTCATTTGAAATGGATAGACCCAGCATAATTAAAACTCTATGCAACATCAAGTTTAATTTGTACATCAATCAATTAATTATGATTGCCAGATGAGACAAAAACGAAGGCTTAGTACAAAGGTACTTGGTAGGGATAGATCGTAATTATTTTCAATTTATCCTCATTGTAAACAAAAATATGTATAGGTATAGGTACATTAAATGATGCATTTACTTTTCAAGTACTTTTAAAAAGCCAGTAGATTCTTTTTGGTATCTAGAAAAACTTCTTCAGCCCGAAGACTCGTAATTATTTAATTATAATATAGAACCAAATTATATCTTAAATTGAAGCAATTAATAATTCAAAGGAAGCAATTTAAAAATATGTATGATTCGGATTTTAGCTGTTGTAGACTACCTACTCTTCCATGAGATACACAAGAAAATTAAATGCGTACATACGGTTACAAGATGTTATGTAGAATGTAGGCGTAGGATATTAAGTTTGCAGCACATTCCTTTTCTTTTCAAATAATTATTTCTTGCAGATTTAAGTTTTTTCGGATGAAAGTAGGTGTATTGCATTAATAACTTAGAATAAAAAGAAATGTGTTTTTACCTAAAAGTGCATCTTCTTTTCGAATAAATGTAGGTATATGGTATATGCTACATTCTACCCATCACACAAATCTTATACGAAAATTAAAAATTCAATATTGCACTCCGACGAAAACATTTCCTTTTTTATAAATTTTCCAAGCGAACTCGAGATGCTGCTAATGCTGTGGGAATATCGATTATGAAAAACAACAATAATATCGAATTGTATTCATCACTTTTGTTTAATTGTTGCACAAATTAAGAATTGCTTGAGTTTTTATTAAAGAATAATAACAAACCAAAACCAACAACTCAGAACCCACAAAAACTATATTTATTATGCGCTAATAAGCACTACCCAACGACTAAAACTAAACAAAAAATCCAGCGGCAGATGTAAAACAAACTATGCCTGAGCGAGCGCGCAGTTGAAAAGTGGAAAAAGAAATGCCCATTTTTCTTTTAGATTTTCTGAAAGAGATGGTTATTGCTGCGTTGATTATATCGGTCTCTTTTGGTCATAAACATTGAGAAAGTAAATAAGTACTAAAATGGTATTTATTTCTTCACATGACATGATTTCTCTTTAGAGAGAGTGACTTAACATTAAATGTTCAATGGAAAGGTACAAATTGATGTTACAAATCTAGTGTATTTTTTCTTGATTTGTGAAACTAATTCAGTTTTTTGGCGAATAGCACTTCTTTTTTTGTTTTTTCTATGGAATATAGATAAAGTACAGTGTTGCAAAATTGCAAATGCAAGAAAACTTGCACATTTTCACCGAGTCAAGAGAAGACCACGACCAGTTGTACCGTATCATGAATAGCTTCATAATTGTTGTCACATTTACAAAACCTGAGAATTCATATCTATACATACATACATATGTAAGTATAATAATAAGAACAATACAATGCCGACCATGTGCAAACCCTGACATTTTGTTTTGTGTATGTGATGTGAATACGTGCGAGTTCATGTGAGAACTGAGAAGAAAAGCAGCCATACCATATAGCAGGGCTGTCCAAAGTGCGACCCGTGGTTTGTATTTTTCCGGCCCGCGACAAAAAAATATAAATTTACATTTTTTTACAAAAATACAATAAAATATTCATTCGTAAGGCAACAATCATAATTATTGAGTCCCTACTGAGTAGTTTGTTTGAGTATAAAATTTCGCGTTTTCAGTAAGCTTGGTTTAGTATTCCAATGCATTTTAAATGGGCTTTCTAACTTATATTTTTTGACAAAACAGGACTCTATGTTATGTTTTTTGTCACTTTCTTGTTAAAGTGCGAAACAAAACATAAAAAAACTAACAAATCTCTCTATTAAATTCTCTTTATCGTTCCGATGTAGGGTGTATAGTTCAGGCTTAAAATCGAATCCGCTTTGACATGTCAGGTCAATACATGATACACAGAAATACAAGGTATGCTCAGTAGACACATACAAATCGCCATCTTGATATTTTATGACTTCACATTCTTCTTTTATTATTATTTTATTTATTAAGTGAATATTATTTTTTTTTATTTATTAAGTGAGATTTTTTTTATGATTATAAGAACAATAAACTTAAAAAAAACAATAACAAAATCGGCAAATTAATACATATATTTACACTCCCTAAGAACAAAAAATCAGAAGAATGTGACGTCACACACACACACGCATAGTCAGCCAAAGTGAGCATACCTTGTATTTCTGTGTATCATGAGGTCAATATAACGCGCTCTTATGGGATAGATAGTATCGTTAAAGCGACAAAAAAGCGTTCAACGGACGCGCACACTTCTCGCATCTTCTGTTTTTTCTTTCTCTGTTCTATAATTTGTATTCAACGTTTTGAATACTCTTTTTTCTTCGATTATATGTTTTGCGGCCCAATAATCTGTGCAGACATTTTTAATTGGCACGGGAACGTACATGGTTTGGACAGCCCTGCCATAGAGAAACAATTATTATAAAGAGGGAAATCTACCGCCTCCTTTTGACAATGCCAACAAGCTGAACTGTCATTTCGGATCTCACTTACCTTTTCGGATAAGATTAGTGTAGAACTGTCATCTCATTTACCTTTTCGGATAAGTATGAGTAAAACACAATGGGTACGTTCACGAACATAACTTTTGGATAGGTTACCTTGCTTTTGTTGTAATTAGCATGGGTAAAAACAGCTGTTTTCCAGCTGATTGAAGAACATATGGAAACAGAGAGAAAATCCAAATGTATCCTAAAATTTGCTGGATACTTTTCTCAACACGTGAACAGCTGATGAACAGCTGACTGTATTTCTCTTTTGCTTCGAATTTTGAGAGGTAACCTATCTGGTTGGATTTATTCGTTCACAAAAAAATCCAAACATAAGGAAGGTAACCAACCCAAAAGTTATGTTCATGAACGTACGCAATGCTTGAAAAATAAAGTGCACGACTGGGTCGGACAAACTTGCTCTAAAGGGCGACAGTGATCTTGGGATTTTTGAAAAAAAAAAACAGGTAAAACACCATTCCATTTGAAAAAAGAAAACTAAGTATGCAACAAAATGTAATGATCAAGGAAAAAAATATTGAAAATCGTTCGACCAATTTTTTTAAAAGTCGTTGTTTTGGAAAAACTTTTCGAAAATTAGCTTACATTTCTTTTAGTATGCCATTGTAAGAAAATCTACAGTTTTCATCTGAAAAATTATTTTAAAAAAATTCAATCGACTCGTTTCAAAATATATCAAAAACCAATTTTTTTAGAAAAATTAAAAAAAATGGAAAAAATTTTTTTGAAAATTTTGAAATGCAATATTAATAGAATTAAAAATGACTTCTGTGTGCAAAATTTTATTGAAAACAGGATAAGGTTTACGATAAAACCGCATTTGAAAAAACCGGTTCTATGAGAGGTACCGTTATAGAACAAATTTCGAAAAATGTATTCTAACTGAAAAATGCATTGTTGTAAGAAAATAGCGCCCTGAAAGTTTTATCAAAACATTTTTGTAGCTATTATTTTCGCAATTTTCGTAATTTCTTTGTTTTTTTAATATTTTTTTTTTTCAAACCAATACATATTTTGAAAACAAGTAAGTGATTTTTGTATTATATTTATGTTTTTATATATTTTCTTTATTGTATTTATTTTCAGCGTTTTCGGTAACGTCTTATTGGATTTTAATAAAATGTTATATTTGGAAAGATCTGTAAAGCAAAATTAATTCTGCATACCAACATTATAAATAGGTACCTAATTTAGGTAATTTTTAATATTTTTTGAAAATTCAATATTTTTAAAACTGTAAAAAAAAATATTTTAAATCAGCTGTTTATTAATAAACTCTAAAAACCATACCGTATACCATACATTTCCAAAAACAAAAAAAGAGAATTATTATTTAAGACGTGTGATGACCTACTGCATTTTTACTAAAAGCCGTTAAGTTTTTGTGGTTTAGTCAATTTGGGTTAGGTTCAGACCAAGTGATTTTTTTCCTAATTTTTGTAAAATTTCTATAATGTATGTACATATGAATTATACAAGTACCTATGCATTATATACGAAAGAAAATTTTGGGGAAACCCTCCGAAAATGTCGGATTTTTTTATGAAATTTTGTATGTAATTCTTCCAATAGTTATGAAAAATCGTTTTAATAAGTCTACGTGAAAAAATCAAAACAATTTAAAGAAATGCAGGATGATACGTCTGCCGGGCTTGTAGTAATACATATTTTATTCAAAAACACCTAGAATTACACATTAAAATATATGTACATAGGTACGTAAATTCAACAAAATATTTGCAATATTAGAAAACTAAGGGTAAATTACAATAGAATGCAACTAGACATACCTACAATCAAAAATGATATTCAGGAACATGTAGGTAGCCAAAGTAATTTCGCTTAGAATTATTTACGAATAACATTTTTTCTGTCTTTCAATAGTTTGTAAGACATTTTTTTTAATCAATATATTGAAAAATGTACGTAGTTTCGAACAATCAAAACTAATAATAATCGAATACAACATTGTAAATTACCAATAAACATGTATGATGTGACTGCACATAACAGCAATTATGTCCGATCCAGTCGTGGTATTTTAAAATATCATAAACGAATATTTCTGTTGATTTTAGAGCGCTGCGAAATATCTATTTGTAGAACCAGAACGTTTTTGGTGTAACAAATATTCGATTGCGAGTAATATATCTTGACTGGAACAGGTGTGAAACAATTTCTTCAGAAAATAATACCTTTTGAATCGAGGTGCCAGCACGATACAATCAAGCACTGGCAGCACATAATTTGGTTCAATCGATTGGGCCTGCACACACGAGACTATTTCAACCCGGGGGAAACTTCTTTCCTATGTGTTTGTACATTTTTTAGACCCCAAACTGTAAGAAATTGTGTGTGTATTAGTTTCAGTCTTCGTTCATCCACTCAAAAGTTGGTTGAAGATTTCAGTCCAATTTATACCACACGTTTCCCATGTCGATTGCATTGTATATGAACTTCTATAGTACTATCATGGTGACATGTGGACCGTGGCGCTCCAAGCGGCTCTAGGTAAAATTAACTTGGTAAATTGAAAGAGGCGAACGAGGCGAACAAAGAGAATTCTAAGAGAAACTCTGTGAACATGTACTTTACTCTTTGCAGTTTGCAGTTTACATATATAGCACAGAGTAACTATACTATAAAGAGGGAAATCTACTGTCTTCTTTTGACAAGGCCTACAAGCTGGTCAAATAAGTATTGGTGTAGAACTGTCAAAAAATTGACGCCGATTGAGAATGTAGTAGTGCTGAACTGTCAAAAAATTGACGCCAATTGAGAGTATGTAGTGCTGAACTGTCAAATAATTGACGCCGATTGAGAGTGTAGTAGTCAAATAATTGACCTCTTTTCAGTTTCCTTTTCTTTTTCACCACGAAATTGGGCGTGTTGGAAGATACTTGATAATAAAAAGCGCCATCCCGAAATTGACGTCATCAGTGACTCAAACTGACTAAATTAAATTACCATTTTTGGAAAGAATCCGAAGTGTTAGTGGACTTAAAATGTATATTAAATCAATCAGATAAGACATTTTACCAAACCTGAATCAATTAAAACTTACTTTCCCGTTTTTTTTTCTAAAATGGAAATTATTTTTTTTAACAAGGGGCACTGATGACGTATAAATACGAAAGTCGCTATCTTGTTTTCTTGTATCATGAAGAGACACTAGTAAGTCTGCTATTAGACGATGAAACTAGATGCATGCACCTTGTTCGAATTCTTCGAACATAGTAAGTGCAAAAGGGAGAAAAAAATCGAAAAGATGAGACAGGAAAAAAGCTGTCGTGTGTCGCACGGGTAGCATGTTCGAAGAATCTGTTTGACGTTTTTCTTTTCTGGTGTTCGCTTTCTTTAATTCTTTATCACTTGGTTTCGTTGTGCCCAGAGTAAACTTCTGATATGATTCATTGTATATGAACTTCAATGTATATACAATGATATGATTCAAAATAAAGGAACAAAAATGAGTGAAAATAGAGTGGAATGTAATTTTTTGTGGTTTAAGGTACTTAATTTGGACATATTATGTCTTTATGATTCCAAGAAAAATGTGTATGTGGTTAAACACAGTCATTACATCGATAGGGTTAAAAGAGCAGATTAATTGCAAATGATTATGGAAAATGAAAATGAAAGAGAACTGTCAAACTTGTTTCATGAAGCTAAATTCATCGTGTAATGGCACTTGCGACAGAGATGAAAAAACAAAGAAGAATTCGAACAAGGTGCATGCATCTAGTTTCATCGTCTAATAGCAGACTAAGTTACTCGAATGCAAGTTATACTTTATTATTTTTTCATTCTATCAGCCACAAATTTGTTGTTGATAGATACATATATGTAGTATGTACATACATATATCAAGTAATATAATAAAATGTGTAAATTTATTTGCTGCTTTTTATTAAAAAAACCAGAATTTAAAATCGAAATGTCTTCTGTGCACTTTATGGATTTATATGGCAACATGCCTCAACTCTCTGGTTTCATGATCCTCAGCTTCTCCCTTGCGAACTACGAGAGCGACGTGAAACCTTTTCAGAAAGATGATCCAGCAAATCTGGCTGTTCATATAAATGTATCGATGGAAAGCCTGAAGAATTCTTCTCAGTTTATTGTCGAACAAAAAAAACTGTATTTAAACTTTATTATTTTCATTTTTTTTTGTGTAAACAAAAGCAATTTACTTACAATTGTTTTCAACAAGAACAAAATGAAATGTCAAAATTAACAAACCTCACCACATCATTTTTTTACGCGGACAATGAATGATATACAAAAGAGAACACGAAACACAATGAATGATATACCAAAGCAACAACGAAAATTGAGGGTTTTGAGGCGTGGAACGTACGAAAGATTTTCCTCTATATAATATATTTACTCTATGATATATAGTTACAATGATGCGAGTATAGTTTTTTTTTTGCACAACTGGATTGCTTCACACAAGCAGGGTGACGAGATGGCTAGTTTTAAAAAAGGAATGACAAAAAAGAAGAAAAACGACTTTTGTAAATGAATGGTGTCTGGGGGGTGGGTATATGTTTAAGCAGGTTGACAAGTTTATTTTGAGTTTTATATTTTTTTCATATAAAACTTTCGAGGGTAGGTAGATATTTAGGTATGTACCTACATACATACCTGCATAATGTGTGTATTTACGTAGATATCCTTGTTATATTATCTTTGATAAAATGTTCAGCTAAATTCAGGTCGATCGGTCGGTCGTCGGTGTGGTAGATGGTGTGAGCGAGGGTGAGGGAGATACTAACAAGGAAAACTTAATAAGCACATGTGTATGTGTATTGTGTATATCCTGTTCTCGGTGACGGTGAACAACGAAGAGGATCGACAATGATTTTATTTTTTGAATTTTCATTTCATTGGCTTCGTTATCGTTGATGTTGAATTTTACAGGCCGACTCCACACGATATAATTTATCTCAGGATCTTCAACATGAGATCATTGTATATAGACTGCTATAGTACTATCATGACGACCGGTGGACGGTGGCGTTCCAAGCGGCTCTAGGGAAAATTAACTTGGTAAATTGAAAGAGGCGAACGAGTCGAACAAAGAGAATTCTAAGAGAAACTCTGTGAACATGTACTTTACTCTTTGCAGTTTGCAGTTTACATATATACAATGATGCGAGTATAGTTTTTTTTTTGCACAACTGGATTGCTTCACACAAGCAGGGCGACGAGATGGCTAGTTAAAAGGATTGACAAAAAAGAAGAAAAACGACTTTTGTAAGTGAATGGTGTCTGGGTGGTGGATATATGTTTAAGCAGGTTGATAAGTTTATTTTGAGTTTTATATTTTTTTCATATAAAACTTTTGAGGGTAGGTAGATATTAAGGTATGTACCTACATACATACCTGCATAATGTGTGTATTTACGTAGATATCCTTGTTATATTATCTTTGATAAAATGTTCAGCTAAATTCAGGTCGATCGGTCGGTCGTCGGTGTGGTAGATGGTGTGAGCGAGGGTGAGGGAGATACTAACAAGGAAAACTTAATAAGCACATGTGTATGTGTATTGTGTATATCCTGTTCTCGGTGACGGTGAACAACGAAGAGGATCGACAATGATTTTATTTTTTGAATTTCCATTCATTGGCTTCGTTATCGTTTATAATGAATTTTATGCACAAGTAGCTTTGTGATTATAGGGATTATAAGTCAAGTTTAGGATTCGTGAACATAAAAAAATTGTGATAATAATCAAACATTACATTACGATGATGGAGAAACATATTTGAGTTACTGGCAAAATTCTGTCCGTCTGTCTGTAGGTCTGTCTATACGGATGTATTTTGGACTATAGCCTAAACAGATGAGTCAATCGTCTTCAAATTTAGAACTTAAGGTTATTTTGACATTTTACACAGGAGTTTTTCCAATTTTTACTTGCGATTATAGGGACTAAGTCAAGTTTAGAATTTGTGAATATAAAAAAAATTTAGATAACAATGAAACATGACATTACGATCATAGAGAAGTCTAAAAAAGTGATCGACAAAAAATGACTGTCTGTCTGTCAGTAGGTATGTATAACGAGCTGCAGCCTAAATGGCTTAAGCGATTATCTTTAAACTTGGTGTGTGTGATTATTTTGGCATTCCCCAGAGGGGACATTGAAATTTAAATTGTAGGCCTAAAAGTAAAGGAAGTGCACTCTAAAAATACTATGTACCAAGTTTGAATCAAATCGGCCTAACTGTTTAGGCTGTAGATATCGATACGAACAGACAGACAGACAAACAGACAGACGGACGGAATTTCCGTACCCACTTTTTTGACTTCTCTATCATCGTAATGTCATGTTTGATTGTTAGATTTTTTTTTACGAATGCATAACTTGCTTTATAGTCCCTATAAATCGCAAGTAAAAAACTATTCGATTACTACTGAATGAAAAAATTTCAATCGAGAAAACAAAAGCTTACACCTGCCCCTAAATAAACAAATTAGCACACACGAGCAAGTACGTGCAAACCAGTCGTGCCTTTTATATATTTATTTTTTTCTGAAATTCTTTATTTAAAAAATAATATGATTGAACAGACTTTTTGCTTTAAAAAAGGTATAGCACATTATTTTAAATGTTGCCGTTATTTTTAAATATACCTATATAAATATATTTTAGTGTAAGATTACTTAGGCTACTTAAATTTTCCTTAATATCAATTTTGGTTGTAATCGGTTACCTAACCAGTTCTCAGAAAAGTCGATGCCAAAAGAAACTCCTATGGGTGGTGCCAGTCTTAGCCCACCGTCATATTTTTGTTAACTATAATTGAATGCACATTGATTTTTTACATACAAAATTCTTGGAGCTGTTTTTGACAAAAATAAGCTTTTACTTGACGGTTATATCGCAAGTATCAGCTAAAAAAGAAATTAAAAAAATCCTATGTCGAATGTCAAAATAAACTATATATATATATATATATATTCCAAATTTAAAGACAACTGGCCAAACCGTTTAGTAGACGGACAGAATTTTGCCAAATATGTTTCTCTATCATCGTAATGTTATAGGTATTTGATTGTTATCTCAAATTTTTTTTCTGCATGAATGCATAACTTGTACTTAGTACCTACCTATAATAATTGCAAGTAAAAATTAAACAATTAGGTGTTACAAATGTAAAAAACCCGTGGTATTTTTAGCAATTCTATAGAAGATTAGTACAAAGAAATATTTTGGTTTAACTATAAATTTCTTTCCCGCGAGCTAAGCTGGGTAGGTCAACTAGTACCTATTATATAAACCTCAAACAAACAAAAGATCTTTGTTACTATAAATCAATAATATATAATCAATCAATAATAATATAAATCAATTTACAAACAATTTTTTATTGAATTTCTGCACATAGTTAATTCAGATAGGTACCTACATATGTATGTACCTATATGTATATGTAGGTACCTATCTGTATGGAAAGTTAAATTCAAAACAAAAATCCATCCACTGCAAGGACGTTTGTATCTTTGTATAAATATAGCAAGAAGTAAGTTTGTGTTTAAATTTCAAGAATGAATGTGTACATTATTTGAAGACGACAACCTTCATAATAGTAAAAAAATTGAAAATCCTAAAGAATTCGAATCAAGTCTGGTCAATGATGTATATATGTACAAATATGACAAATATGTATGTAGGTAGTGCTTGTACAAAACTTGAAAATCCTAAAAAACTTAAACCAAAAGTCTGGTCAATGACGTACGCATGTATAAATGCTTATGTGAGAACCAGTTCTCATATTACATATTGCATATAAAAAAAAAACGTAAACAATGAAAATGTTGGATCGTGTATAAATCCTTACAAAAAACTATTCGCCTCAGCTAAGCGAAACCATTTTATATTAACTTCAAAACTGCTAGCAGTTTATACACATATATACAATGAACAAAACAAGATACTGAATTATTTCATGTTCTCCTTCGGTTTTTTCTTGCCTCACATTGTCACATTGCACATGCGCAGGAAACTAAGCACAAAGCATAACACTAAAAACCATGCTCTTAATTCTCTCTCACTCAAATAAAATGTCCTACACTAGCACTCCAAGCGGCTCTAGGGAAAAAGATTTTTTCTCGTCACATGATAGTACTATAGGCAATGTATATACAATGGTCGATTGATAAAAAAACAGACAGAAATGTTGACTACTTTTATGAGTAGTCAATCAAGACTTGTCTAAAGGCATTCTAATAAAGGAAAACAAGCGGTTTTTTTCGAGAATAACTCAAACTCACTTAACTAATTTGAGATCCAATTGATTTCATGAGGCAAACTCTAAATAATATGCATTTGACATTTTACTTTTTAGTTCACATTGAAACTTCTGAGTGCAATTCACAGTGAAACTCGTTTCAAGTTACCTGCTACCAAAAAATGTTTGTTTCAAGTTCAATGACGATCAACAATCTTCGATTGAATCGAGTTACGTGCTGGCATCTCTGATGGTTTAAACGCACTTGTTAGCAGAATGTGGTAAAAATAATAGTTTGAGCTTGTATACGAATTAAAACAACTTCAGTCTTTGTATATAAAATCTATAGTACTATCATGAAGTCGATTTTTTTAATTTAAACTCAGCTCATGTGGGGGCGCTACAGTAGCCTAAGTGGATTGTAGTGGAAATGAGTAGAGAAGCAAAAAAGTAAGAGCAAGAAATATATATTGGGTAAGAGAGTGAACTCTTTACTTTTTTGGAGGATGTGGCTTGTAGATACATTTGATCAAGTTCAGTAAGTTACATACATAGCTGTTTTGGTTTTGTTTTTTTTTTCTTAGGAATATGCAGTAAGATACAAGTCTACCGATATAGGTAAACAAATGTGTGCTTACTACTGAAACTGAAAGTATTCTTACGTTGCTATGTTAATATGAATCCTTTATTTTGGATTCAATAAAGGGATCGCGGACAGAAAATTCAGAGGGAGAAACATAGATACATACATATCCTTAGTTAAATCCTTATAAGCGATATTGATGTTGTTGACCTTGTTTTGTGTACCTTTTTTACCTTCACTATTCACTTGCCTACATTTTAAATGTTGATTTTTTTGTGTTGTCGTTGATTTAACACACACATTCTTATAATTAACTACATAGTTTTATGTTTGCTGTGAGAAAAAATATTTGTTGGTATTTTTGTTGGAATCATTGTATATACATTTTCTATAGTACTCTCATGGTGGTCATTTTTCGTCTGGCCATCTTCCTGGTTGATTCAGAACTAACTCTAAATAGTGGAGACGAGAACCTTTACCTATATTTTACCAGTATTTAATAAACTTTTGTTGTCTGTACTTATTCTATATTCACACTAATTGGCAATTTCAGCACGCCTCATTGCGACTTGATTCAGAACTAAAAAATGATGCTCCATGATAGTACTATATGCAGTGTATATACAAAGTTGGAATTTGGTAACTTGTGAATGATTTCAAGGCAGGTATTTTGTAACTTGTGAATGAGTTCAAATTTGTGTGACTACACAAAAAATCTCTCCATGATAGTACTATAGATTTTATATACAAAGCTTCAGTATGATTATGATTGATGGAATCTAAAAGTTCGTGTGTACTAAATCTGAGCGCCACCTAGGTGACAAAGTAAAAAACTATTTCCTGTTCATCTGGACATCAACCCAACTTTGAAATTTTATACAAAACACTGGCCTAAAAAGCTTTTTCTGTTTCTCATTCGCCATCTGTCGATTTTATTTTAGTTATTAATAGAATTGTCTTTGTATATAAAATCTTGAAGTTTTTTTATAAGTCAACAGCATGTAACAGGCCGACTCCACACGACCTAATACAAAAATTTTTTACTGATAGAAATTTTACTCAAAATTTTAGAAAAAAATTAAAAATAAAAAGTTCATATTTATTTTTTTTCAAAATTGAGATAATGTGTACTAAATTTGCTTTTAATATTTAATACTCCTATTAATTATTAATTGAACACTGAAAACGAAATGATATAATGTACTCTAGTTTTTGAGAAAGTTGAAATATAGCAATCCCACTATTTTATAATTTGTTTGGTATTTAAGTGGTCTTCCCTCTACACATTTCGGGTGGAGTTGGTACAATAACTCTGGCGCTGCAAAATAATAAAAGATTCTAGTAGAGGGACTAAATACAAGTATTTTTTGCTATGAGAGGCGAGTCTATAACCCACCTTTTAGGCGGGAGGTACAATTTTATTAAAAATTACTTTTAATAAAAAATTGTTTTTTTTTCATTAAAAGTAATGTTTAATAAAATTGTAAAAGAACGGTAAGACTTAAAATTAAAAGTTATACTTTTTTTGTGAGATAGAAATTTGCACTTAATTTTAGTTTTTAAATTAATTAACAGTTTTAAAAAAAAATAACTTCAAACTTTCTTCTTTACAATTTTCATACACTTTGCAAACGAAGTAATAATTTTTATTTGCTTTAAAATTATTTTTTAATTTAATAAAATCTTAATTTTTTACTTCTTTACAATTTTCTCAAACTTCATAAACAATATATGTAATCGTTTTTTTACCTTTTCATTTACAATTTAATCAAACAACACTATGTATTTACAAACACTTCACAAACTTTTACATTTTTACCTCATACTTCACAATTAAACACAATAATAGTAATAAGTAAAAATTTCTAAAAGCATTTAACGACATTATTTTACTACCATCATTTGAAAAAGTTTTACTCAAGGTCCCTTTATAATTTTCTTACCTTACACGATACATGTTTCAAGATTGTATTCTTATTATACAATATCCGAAAATACACCTTATCGTACAATACATACATCATTTCAAAAAGTGGCAACGTGTTATTTTACTCGTCGTCTCGATAATTTCCTCACCTTACTCAATACATGTTCAAAAAATGTATATATACACCTATGTGTATTCAAGCAATATCACCAAATACCATTTTTCCTCCTCTACCTTATTTTTCTACCATCACTACAAAACGTGGCAGCAAAACATGTTTCAAGGATGTATTCATATATTACCTACCAAGCAATATAAGCATATACCATAGAGTAAATATATTATATAGAGGAAAATCTTTCGTACGTTCCACGCCTCAACACCCTCAATTCGTTGTTGCTTTGGTATATAATTTATTGTGTTTCGTGTTCTCTTTTGTATATCATTCATTGTCCGCGTAAAAAAAAGAAAAAACGATGTGGTGAGTTTTGTTGTTTTTGACATTTCATTTTGTTCTTGTTGACAACAACTGTCAGTAAATTGTTTTTGTTTGAAGAAAAAGTGAAAATATTAAAATTAAATTACAAATTCCCAATTTCAATTCAAACAAATTCACAAAAAAATATTTCAAAAATGGAAAATAATAACCACTTTAACGTAACATCAGAATGCAAAAGCCTGAGGGCAAGTGAATCCACAATTCATTGAACACTCAACAACCAAAACAATTATTTGTCCAGCTAAAATAAACGACAATGAAAATGTTTCCATCACCACAAACACAACACCCCTTGCTGATGATAGAAATGGACCAGAGCCGGAAAATACAATTGTTGCCGCCGCAGTTGACGAGTGATGATAACACATCGGACGACTCTGATTTCTCCGATCTGAGTGGACTCAGGCAAATAATGGAAGCCAGTTGCAGCAACAAAACCCATCAATTGGGTACAAAAACAAAAAAAACGGGTGCGAATCCCTGAGATCTATATTCAAGCTTCTTTTATTTCTTTTGTTTTTATTGAAGTCTAATCTAGATTGAAATGGTAATGAAAAACCACTAACTGGTCCCAGGTTCACTATCTTCTATTGCCAATCTAAAATCTGGTGGTACATAAGCTCCTAGAGAATTGGCAAGGCACAAGTTTGTGCCTTATATGAACATAAACGTGGAAAAAATGTAACTCGTTTCTATTCAAAATGAAAAAAATGTGTTTATATGAGCAATCTATTTTCAGATGAAGGCTTCCATCTAACCAACACTGGTTATGATTACGGCAAACCAATCCTAATCGATTTTCTTCAAATGATGTCGACTTTCCATCCAAACGCTAAATTGTTGTTTTTTTTTTTGAGAAAATTATATGAACCTCTTATTGAAACTTTCTTAATTTAACGGCTCTTTGGATTTCAGTCAAATTTTATATTTGGGAAGGTCGACGTAGCCAAATTAATTCTTCATATCAACATTTTGAATAAGTTTTCTAATTAAAATCAATATTTGAAATTTTATTTTATTATAATCACATGTAGTATATTAATAAACTGCAAAATAACTTAATACCAAAATTTATAAAAATTTTTTTCCAAAAAACAATAAAAACAGGATTTTATCAAAACTGGTTCTACAATTTTCGAAATAGGTGGAATGATACCGGGTGCCTTGAATCCGACACGGAAACGATCTTTAGTATTGATCGCTCACTTGTCATCGAAAGTATGGTCCAAAGCATCAACGACACGGCCCAAAAGCTCATCACCGACTGGAACGTCCACAATAGCACCGGTACGCTTGACAATATCTTTTTGTTTGATCAGCTTGTCGTTACTGAAGATGACAACACCGACATTGTCGGGTTCCAAATACAAGGCCATACTACGTGGAACAAAAAAAAGTCAAATAAATGCTGTAAAGATGTATCAAGAATAATGTTTACCTTCGAACCCGAAGAGAATTGCACCATCTCATCGGCTTGGATTTTGTTTAAACCGTAGACACGAGCAATACCATCACCAACTCTCAATACACGTCCAGTTTATTCCAAATCGGCCTTTGCAAGCAGCCTGTGTGGCAGCCTTGGGAAGAGTGCGAGCCACAGAAGAGGCCAAACGTGCACAGTTGGCTTGGTATTTTGCGCATAGTTATCATTGTCACTATACAATATTCGTTAAACAATTTGCTTCAATGTTCAATGTTATCACTCGATGCACTGATTTCTCCGATATGAGTGGACTCAGGCAAATAATGGAAGCCAGTTGCAGCAACAAAACCCATCAATTGGGTACAAAAACAAAAAAAACGGGTGCGAATCCCTGAGATCTATATTCAAGCTTCTTTTATTTCTTTTGTTTTTATTGAAGTCTAATCTAGATTGAAATGGTAATGAAAAACCACTAACTGGTCCCAGGTTCACTATCTTCTATTGCCAATCTAAAATCTGGTGGTACATAAGCTCCTAGAGAATTGGCAAGGCACAAGTTTGTGCCTTATATGAACATAAACGTGGAAAAAATGTAACTCGTTTCTATTCAAAATGAAAAAAATGTGTTTATATGAGCAATCTATTTTCAGATGAAGGCTTCCATCTAACCAACACTGGTTATGATTACGGCAAACCAATCCTAATCGATTTTCTTCAAATGATGTCGACTTTCAATCCAAACGCTAAATTGTTGTTTTTTTTTTGAGAAAATTATATGAACCTCTTATTGAAACTTTCTTAATTTAACGGCTCTTTGGATTTCAGTCAAATTTAATATTTGGGAAGGTCGACGTAGCCAAATTAATTCTTCATATCAACATTTTGAATAAGTTTTCTAATTAAAATCAATATTTGAAATTTTATTTTATTATAATCACATGTAGTATATTAATAAACTGCAAAAAAACTTAATACCAAAATTTATAAAAAAATTTTTCCAAAAAACAATAAAAACAGGATTTTATCAAAACTGGTTCTACAATTTTCGAAATAGGTGGAATGATACCGGGTGCCTTGAATCCGACACGGAAACGATCTTTAGTATTGATCGCTCACTTGTCATCGAAAGCATTGTCCAAAGCATCAACGACACGGCCCAAAAGCTCATCACCGACTGGAACGTCCACAATAGCACCGGTACGCTTGACAATATCTTTTTGTTTGATCAGCTTGTCGTTACTGAAGATGACAACACCGACATTGGCGGGTTCCAAATACAAGGCCATACTACGTGGAACAAAAAAAAGTCAAATAAATGCTGTAAAGATGTATCAAGAATAATGTTTACCTTCGAACCCGAAGAGAATTGCACCATCTCATCGGCTTGGATTTTGTTTAAACCGTAGACACGAGCAATACCATCACCAATTCTCAATACACGTCCAGTTTATTCCAAATCGGCCTTTGCAAGCAGCCTGTGTGGCAGCCTTGGGAAGAGTGCGAGCCACAGAAGAGGCCAAACGTGCAAAGTTGGCTTGGTATTTTGCGCATAGTTATCATTGTCACTATACAATATTCGTTAAACAATTTGCTTCAATGTTCAATGTTATCACTCGATGCTCCAACGACGGGTGTGTGCTGCTACAGCAATAAATCCATTAATATGGGCACCAAATTATTTTTACATCTCCTTACTTCAAACTGCAATCGGGATCATTCTTGGTGGGCGAGAAACAACACACAGATGTTGACTGATACACAGGTTGGGAATGAATTCCTTTTTTAAGTCTTTTTCCTTTTTGTGAACTAAAAAGGAATCTGTTTTCAATTTTTAGATTTGATCTTATTATCATTAATAAAACGGATAAGCAGTTTAATTTTGTAAATAGGACACAATAATTCACGGATCTCCTTCATTTCAAACAATTTGTGAGAATTTCACAAAATACCATCAACGACGACGACGTGCCTGATGAGAATACTTGATAAAGATACAATTCTCATCAGGCACGTCGTCGTCGTCAATCGATGGTGGTATTTTATGAAATTCTCACAAATTGTTCGAAGTAAAGGAACTCGGTGAATTATTGTCTTTTTAACAAAATTAAACTGCTTATTCGTTTTATTGATTATAATAAGCACAGTTCTAATTATAAGTACACTACACAACACAATACAATATTCACTAAACAATATGATGTTGACGTTTTAGAAACTCACCTCCACCATGCTCCTACATATCGAGAAGGATGTGTTCGAAATTCGTTCTTTTTGCAATTGGTAAGGTGTGTAAAAAAAGTAGGGGGAATGAACTAACGAATGGAAGAATGAACATTTTAAGGATTTTTTGTGATTGAGCTTTGAAGTTTCTCGTTTGAGAAAGAAAATGCTATGCACGGACTAAAAATAAGAACTTTTGAAATTGAAAACAATTCCCAATTATGTTTTTTAGTGGTAATGGATGGTTTTAATTTTGCAAATTTCTTTAAAATAAAATAGTATAGTTTGTAGGAAAGCATTGGATATATTCGGGGTAATCCAACGTACGTGCCTGTCCAAAAAAAGAATGAAGAAACAACCGAAAAAAGGAATCATGAACACAAGGTCTAATTAGTACGGAAAAATATAATGTCTACAATTTTCTAATATAAACCAATATAATGTAGTGTTTTTCTTTTTAAGTTTGTAGGATTAATAATTTGTTGAGATTATTTTACCTTGTGTTGAGATTATTTTAACACGGCATTCTAAACACGGCGTTAGAGAACGTTAGACAGAGAGCTATCCGCAGCGCGTTTAATATTTGAATCTTGATTTTTATTTTCTCACTAAATGCCAAAAAATGAAAAAATAACCTTTTTCCATTTAAGCAATACAATATTAAATGACCCAAAATAAGTCAAAAAAATAATTTAATAAAATAAATTTCTACAACAAATTTAGAATGACTTAATTACCAAACACAAAATATTGAAAACAATTTTTTTTTTGAACGCCGCGTCAAAGTTGTCTCAACGCAGCGTAAAATAATCTCTACGCCGCGTTAAAAATGCGTTCTGTTTAACGAAGACTTAAAAAAAATCAATTTGTAAATTATCACAACGCGACGTTTTGACGCCGTGTGGAACTTGACGCGGCGTTGAAAACGCGCTCTATGTGACTTGGGATATGTTTGTTTTACTGTATATTACAACGCGGCGTCAGAACGCGCTATGTTTGACTAGGCTTCTACTTCTGTGTAAACGAATATAATAAGTGTGAAGAAAGATAATTTAACTTTAAAAAAGTTTAACAAATATGTATCTGACTCTTTGAATTTTTTTTCTTGCAGCAAAAACACAAGAATAAAGTCAAATAGGTACTTAAAGAGAATTTTATTCTTTAAACAACGTCAGCACTAAAAACTACAAAATTTTTGTCATATCAAATTAAATGACCTGAAAACCTAAATCAATTGAATCTACTTTTTACCTAAAACCGAATTTAATTTGGTCAATAAGGGTCACTGACCGCAAAATACGGGAAGGCTCTGCATTGCTTTCTTGTATCCTGATATGTATGTACCAGTGTATGTTTCTGGCTATGGAAGTTTCTGTCTGGGATTTCTTTTTTTAAAACCAAACTAAAGGATTCATATCCTACATAGCCATTGTAATAATAATTTCAGCAACAGACACACATTGTTTACCTATGTATTTAAAAAGCCTTGTAACATACTTTATTTCCTTAAGAAGAAAATAAAACCAAAACAAGTACTATGTTACTATGTAGCAACTGCGATTGTATATACAATCCTGCAGATGATCAAATGTATCTACAAAAAAAGCCACCTCCTCCAAGAGCTCACTCTCTTACTCAATATTTATTTCTTGCTCTTACTTTCTTGCTTCTCTACTCATTTCCACAATAATCCATTTTAATTCCACAAGTTACTGTAACGCCCTCACATGAGCTGAGTTCAAATTAAAAAAATCGTCTTATGATAGTACTATAGATTTTATATACAAAGATAGAATGAATTTTGTCAGTAGGTCAAATTTGTTTCTCTAGATATCATCGTAGTGGCTTGCTTGATTGCTTTTTTTCTGCACGAATGCATAACTTGAATTAAAGTAGTACCTATAATCGAAAGAAAAAAAACAGCCAAAAATATTGCATAGGTGCATTTTTACCGTTTTTTGAAGAAAAGTAAAATCGAAAAGATGTAAGCCGAAAAACACCTCCTTCTTTAAACTTAAAATATGTTCCCATAAGCTCTCAATTCTGAGAGCTTCCATAGCAAAAACAAGGCATTATAATTTGTATCAAAGAAAATTAGTAACGCTGCATCTGTGTTTTTTTTAATAAACACAACAAGCGAGAGGTTAATTGGCAATCAGTCTCCTGTCCTCAGTACAAACCATAGAGTAACTATACTATAAAGAGGGAAATCTACTGCCTTCATTTGACAAGGCCTACAAGCTGGTCAAATAAGTATTGGTGTAGAACTGTCAAAAAATTGACGCCCATTGAGAATGTGGTAGTGCTGAAGTGTCAAAAAATTGACGCCGATTGAGAGTGTAGTAGTGCTGAACTGTCAAATAATTGACGCCGATTGAGAGTGTAGTAGTCAAATAATTGACCTCTTCTTTTCAGTTCCCTTTTGTTTCTCACCACGAAATTGGGCGTGTTGGAAGATACTGTTAATAAAAAGCGCCATCCCGAAATTTGACGTCATCAGTGACTCAAACTGACTAAATTAAATTACCATGTTTGGAAAGAATCCGAAGTGTTAGTGGACTTCAAATGTATATTAAATCAATCAAATAAGACATTGGACCAAACCTGCATCAATTAAAACTTACTTTCCCGTTTTTTTTTCTAAAACGGAAATTAATTTTGTCAACAAGGTTCACTGATGACGTAAAAATACGAAAGTCGCTATCTTGTTTTCTTGTACCATGAGGAGCCACTAGCAAGTTACTCGAATGCAAGTTGTTATACTTTATTATTATTTTTCCCTGCCTTTTACAGATTATGTGCTTGAAAACTCTATATAAACGTTTAAAACTGGTTAAATAATATTCAAGAGTTTCAACCATTTTACCTGATTCCTAAACTGATGATAGTGTATTCCATTATATTATAATAGGCGTTTACACAGGAGTAGAAGACTAGTCAAACATAGCGCAATCTGACGCCGCGTTGTAATATACAGTATAACAAACATATCCCAAGTCACATAGAGCACGTTTTCAACGCCGCGTCAAGTTCCACACTGCGTCAAAACGTCGCGTTGTGATAATTTACAAATTGTTTTTTTAAGTCTTCGTTAAACAGAATGCATTTTTAACGAGGCGTAGAGATTATTTTACGCTGCGTTGAGATAACTTTGACGCGGCGTTCCAAAAAAAAAATTTGTTTTCAATATTTTGTGTTTAGTAATTAAGTCATTCTGAATTTATTGTAGAAATTTATTTTATTAAATTATTTTTTTGACTTATTTTGTGTCATTTAATAGTGTATTGTTTAAATGGAAAAAAATAACCTAATTGGCATTTAGTGAGAAAATGAAAATCAAGATTCAAATATTAAACGCGCTGCGGATAGCTCTCTGTCTGACGTTCTCTAACGCCGTGTTTAGAATGCCGTGTTAAAATAATCTCAACACAAGGTAAAATAATCTCAACAAATTTTTAATCCTACAAACTTAAAAAGAAAAACACTACATTATATTGGTTTATATTAGAAAATTGTAGACATTATATTTATCCGTACTAATTAGACCTTGTGTACATGATTTCTTTTTTCGGTTGTTTCTTCATTCTTCTTTTGGACAGGCACGTACGTTGGTGTGTACACTGATTTGGATTACCCTGAATATAACCAATGCTTTCTAACAAACTATACTATTTTATTCTAAAGAAATTTGCAAAATTAAAAAAAAAAAACAATTAAAACCATCCATTACCACTAAAAAACATAATTGGGAATTGTTTTCAATTTCAAAAGTTCTTATTTTTAGTCCGTGCATAGCATTTTTTTTCTCAAACGAGAAACTTCAAAGCTCAATCACAAAAATCCTTAAAATTTTCATTCTTCCATTCGTTAGTTCATTCCCCCTACTTTTTTACACCCCTTACCCAATTGCAAAAAGAACGAATGAAGAAACAACTGAAAAAAGGAATCATGTAAACAAGCTCTAAGACCTAAGAAAATCACCTTAACTCTTAAAGTATACATTTCGAACACATCCTTCTCGATTTGTAAGAGTATGGTGGAGGTGAGTTTTCAAAACGTCAACATCAAATTGTATAGTGAATATTGTATTGTGTTGTGTAGTGTTCTGATAATAAGAACTGTGCTTATTATCATCAACAAAAGGAATAAGCAGTTTAATTTTGTTAAAAAAAGACACAATAATTCACGGAGTTCCTTTACTTCGAACAATTTGTGAGAATTTCATTAAATACCACCATCGAAAGACGACGACGACGTGCCTGATGTGAATTGTATCTTGTATCAAGTTTTCTCATCAGGCACGTCGTCGTCGTTGATGGTATTTTGTGAAATTCTCACAAATTTTTCGAAGTAAAGGAACTCCGTGAATTATTGTGTCCTATTTACAAAATTAAACTGCTTATCCGTTTTATTAATTAATTATTATTGGTCAGCTACCAGACTATCTTCCACAATTGCAAAATCTTATAAAACGTGATCCGGAATCATACAAGGAAGAATTCTCCCAGCAATATCGCGATTTCTTGAGCAGCTGGAAGTTTTCGAATTAAATCCCAGCAATGAAAATAAAAGTCTCGATGAATTGATTATGTTTATTGCGCAGGTAATAAAAAAAAAGAAAGCAAGTGTTGCATTTAATGATGCTTTATAAATATGATGTTTGTTTTGTAGGTCGCTCAATGCTATCCTGATGTTTGCATCCAATTTCCACAGCATTCCACATTTCCACATCGAAATGATATACAAGAAGAGGAAACACGACAAAGAAACCCGTTTGGAAACAGTAAAAGAGGGAAGAAAAGATCGTGAAAAGTTTGGCTACAAAGACGGCAGGAAGAATGAAAACTGTTCAACGACAAATAGAGAGAAACGCAAGGGCAAGAACTTTATTATGATGAGGCACAAGGCACGTGGCAAGGTCAAGAAGAGTTTTTAGGACAAACAGAAAGCTCTAAGGAATCATCTACTCAAACAGAAGAAAATGAAGTAGGATAGTATGATTTTTTTTAGATAGTCTAGGGTTTGTAAGTTTTTAAAAAATAAAAAAATATTTCTTAATACCGTTTGTGAAGACTTTGTTTTGTGTTGCCTTTATAAGAATTTGGGTTTTGAGGCGTGGAACGTACGAAAGTTTTTCCTCTATATAATATATTTACTCTATGGTACAAACTACAAGTCACCTCCTCCAATAAAGCAAAGAGCTCACTCTATTACCCAATATTTATTTTTTGCTCTTCCTTTTTTTCCTTCTCTACTCATTTTCCACAACAATCCACTTTAATTTCATGAGCTACTGAAGCGCCCTTACATGTGTGGAGTTCAAATTAAAAAATCTCGTCTCATGTGTGTGATAGTTGCACTAGTACTCGTACTATAGATTTTATATGTAAAGCCGGTAGTTTCGAGAACTTTGTCAAAATTTGTATGTGGCCTTAAAACGACAGTTAATTTTCAAGCGTTGAATTGTAAACACCGGAGCGATAGTACAAAATTGAGTTGAATTGAAATAAAATAAAATGTTGAAGTATAAAGACTAATTTGAATTGTGGATAAGTGGAATAAATGAAATTATTGTTATTTGAACCAAAAGAGATTTGTTGTGTTATTTTTAAAGTAAGATTGAGTTTTATTTGTGCATCGAATCGAGTTTCTTTTGAAAACATCTCATTGTTCTCTTATTTGCTTCTGGAGAATTTTTAACGAATTCTTTTGCTCATTTTATTGTTCGTCAAATTTGATTTCGAAAACGCTCTTTTGTTCTTTAAATTTCGCCAGAAGCCATTTCATGAAAGAAGGTATTTCATTAGCAGTACTTACTGAACTTTCTCGCTCTTGATTTCTCTTTTCTAATTCTTCTTCTAACTCAGCTGTTGTCAATTGTTCTATTTTGCAACACATTTTAAATTACCGAAACATAAATTTCGTGACACAGTTAGTTTTACTTTTGTTTCGAATAATTCAAATTCGGCTACAACATCGAACTCGCCAACCGCAACGAAAACACATGAAAGCACAGCCAACCGAAAGCTCTTGAATGTGCTAGAACCATTCAGTGGACAGGAACCAGTGGAGAGCTTTCAAAACGGAAGTTTCTAGAGCTTTATACATTTTTATAAATACACCAATAGGTGGCTTTAGGAGTCACCATTAATTTGTATGTGTTGTGCTGAATTGAGTACACCGTAAGCGATTGTAATAAATTGCACGACTGGATCGCACGTACATGTGACCGCACATCACATTGTAGAATAAAAAAAAAATTAAGTGAACATCAAAACATTTATTAGATTTTTGTGATTTTTGATTGTTCGACTAAAGTACGTTAAATTGTATTGGGTGAAATAATTTAAACGCCACTTTGTTTCTTTAGGAAATGTTAAAAAGTGTGAATTTTTTTTTCAAAATCGTAGGAGCCATAACGTTTTTTTAACAACTTTTTTTAATAAAATAAAAAAAAATAATTCAAGAATACAACTTTAAGCACAAAAATAACGTACATTTCAAAACAAAATTTAAAAAAAAGTTCACCCACCCGTTTTCAAAATATTGATTTTTCAAAAAAATTTTTTTTTTTAATTATTAAAAATACAAAAAACAAGTTTTCGAAAAAAAATTAATGCAAAATTACTTAGGCTACCTATATCTTCTTAAGTATCAATTTTGATTGTAATTGGATCACCAGTTTTCGAGAAAGTCGAAAAAACCGGTCTTATAGGAGGTACCGTTTTTAGCCCACCATATTAGATTTTTGTTCACCAAAATATAATGCATACCTACAGTAGTACGCTGATTTTTTTGCATAAAAATTCTTGGAGCCATTTTCGAGAAAAAATAAGCTTTTACATAACGGTTATATGACAGGTACCGCTAATTTTTGAGCAAAAAAAAATTAAAAACTCCTCTGTAGAATGTCAGAATAACCTTAAGTTCTAAATTTGAAGACGATTGGCCCAACCGTTTAGGCTACAGTCCAAAATACATCCGTACAGGCAGACAGACAGACAGACAGACAGATAGACGGACAGAATTTTGCCAGTAACTCAAATATGTTTTTCTATCAACGTAATGTCATGTTTGATTGTTATCTCAATTTTTTTTTGCACGAATGCATAACTTGTATTATAATCCTATTAATATTATAAACGTGAACGTTTGTTAGTATGTATTTTTGTTGCTCTTTCACGCAAAAACTACTGAATGGATTTTGATGAAACGTCACAATAATATAGCTTACATATCAGAATAACACATAGGCTACAATTCATAAGGATATATCGTTTTTGTTGCTCTTTCACGCAAAAACTACTTAATGGATTTTGATGAAACTTCACAATAATATAGCCTACATATCAGAACAACACAGGCTACAATTCATAAAGATATATCTTATTTGTTGCTCTTTCACGCAAAAACTACTGAATGGATTTTGATGAAACTTCACAATAATATAGCTTACGTATCAGAATCCTATTAATATTATAAACGTGAAAGTTTGTGAGTATGTATCTTTGTTGCTCTTTCACGCAAAAACTACTGAATGGATTTTTTATGAAACTTCACAATAACATAGCTTACATATCAGAATAACACATAGGCTACAATTCATAAAGATATATCGTATATTATCCAATGTATATAAGTGTCAAGAAAGTCGAAAAAAACATATTTTATAAAAAGGAATACAATGATACACAGAAGTACCGGGTATGCAGGTATGATGCATACATTTTTCTGACGTCACTATCATCTCTTATTATTCTTTTATTTTTTTTATTTATTAATATTTTATCTTAACATTGAAGATTAAATAAAAAATACCTAAGTTGTTAAGCGATTTGCATCAATTTTCTAGTAAATTAATACAATTTTCATTCTAAAAAAACTTATTTTAGCTGCACGTATTTACACGTTATTTTTACGGTGGTCAAAGTCTTATATGGGTATCACTGTAATTTTGCAATAAAGGAAAGGGTTGGAGCTGACAGAAAAGTAACGCGTTACGCTAACCGCGATACTGTGTTTTTTTTCAACCAAAATCAATCGCAAACGTATTCTGAGCACCAGGCGAACATCAGATGTATGTATGTGTGTATGTATGTCGAGTAACGTACCGCCCAAGGGATTTTTATAAAATTTACGGGGTAAATATAGTTTTGTCCAAGGATCGTTCTGTGAGTGTTTGGTTCCGCTGGCATTATTTTCCCATTTCACATTAAAACATGTTTTTCTAGGGCGTAGTAACGCGCGCCGGATGCCGCTAGTACCTCTATAATCGCAAGTAAAAAGTGGTTTAGTTTTAATAAAATGAAAATAGTTGAAAAATTAAGGCTAATTTGTGTGCTTCTACACGTTGACTTACTGTTAAGTCTGGACTTACATAAGTGCAAAAGAGATAGCAAATTCAAAAGTTGAGAAGAAAAAACATTTTACCCTGTGATTCGAGGGTAATTTTTTCATTGATTTTTTGGCGTTTTTCTTTTCTCTTCTTCTTTATATCATTGTGTTGCTTCATTATGTTTTCGGTACTTGTAGAGTCGTTTTCGCTAGGAGCGATTTCTCTCATATTTGTTTATGCTTTTTCTTACATATTTCCTCGGAAAAATATTTGTTGAACAGAGAATACGACATATCTGATCACTTCGAGCGTAAACGACTATTATTTTATTATTTTTATTAGCTTCATGTCAAAAAAAAAAAATACCCCCTTTTCAAGCAGAAAAAAAGAGCATGTGCGTACGTGACTTTCTTCATAGAAGACCGTTTACACTAGATAAGAATAATCTTGAGCATAGTGTTGTTGTATGTTCAGGATTATTGTTTATTTTGTTTCTTTGTTTCTTATCTCTAACATGAATTCTATTTCTGTTTGTATAGGTCTTGTTCGTGATATTTCAGTTGTTCAGAACAGACTTACTGTATGTATAGGTTCATTGGATAAAACTCCTTCCTCTTTAGAGACAATACAATAGTATTGTTATTATTTTTCTTGATTTTAACACAAATTATAAACGAAATAATGATAATAATAAACATGATTGCTGAAAAGCTGAAAAATAGCATTTTCCTTTCTTCTTTTACTTCAGTTATTTCTTTTAAGTTTTCTATTGATTCATAATTTATTTCTTTTAGGTACTCTTCCGAATACTTATGTTTCGGTAATGGTAATATTTTATTTGTTTGATACAATTTTTTTATTAAAAACTCTATTATTTATTATAATATTAAAGTTTTCCATTTCTATTACATAATTTCCTTCTAAAGTATAATTTAAATTGTAACAATTTTGATTTATATTAGTTTTCTATACATTTTTTATTATTAAGATTTGATCTTTTTCAATTATCTCATTTTTCTTATAATAGTTAATAGGTTTACAATTTATAATCTTATTTTCTTAAATACTTTGAATATATTTATTTTCAAATGTTTGTAAGTTTTTGATTTCTTTTGATAAGTGAAACATAGTATTATTTACATTAATTACGTCATTTGTTTCTAAACTTAATATATTATTTTTTATCATTTTTATGTCAATGGAGTCTGTGACTTCTTTTAAATTGTCCTTAAATTCAATTTCAATCTTTAAATTGCTTAATTCTGAGTTATACTTCTTCAAATTATTAATTGTCTCTTTACTATTTGTTCGAATGTCATTTAATTTTATAAATTGTTCATTAAAATGTTTGTTTATTTTAATTTGCGAGTTAACATTTGTGATAATAACTTACTTTCTATTTTATACGATCATCGTCATTCATAGTTCCGAATATGATTTTAAGAATCTTTCCATCTAAATTTATTAATCCTCTTTTCGATTTCTGATGGGGAATAAGATGTCTAATTTTTTATTTTACTAAGAAATTTGTATTGTTTGTAGGGTAAGATTTCATTTTGTTCGTTCAATTGGTTAATTAGTTGTCTGTAATTTGTGGTATTTATCAAGTGTATGATTGAGTTGTAACTTTGTATTAATTCTACTTTTTCTTTTTCAATAATTACAAATTCTTGTTCGATTTTATTTATTTGTATGAATTGTACACAAGTCATTGTCGCGATTAATAGGATTATCGTCAGTTTCTTTAAATTTTTAAATTGATCTTTGTGAAGTACCTGTATTTCTCTATGGGGTTTAATTATTATTTTCTTTCCTTTTTTATTTATTATTTTAACCTTTTTGTGTTTTGTCTTTAATTTGTAAATTTAGTTGGGTTATTTATTTTGGTATATTTTGGATTTATCTTTTTATCTTTACGATTTTTGTTTATTCTTTTTAGTACATTTTCTTTTGTTCTTTTTATTTTATCATTAATATTTTTATAGTCTATTTTTCCTTGGTGCATGTCGATTGGACGTTCTTTTGTTGTAAGGTGTATAGTTCTGTTGTAGATTTCCATTACTTTTATTACTTTTAAAGATATGGGTTAATCGTGGTCTTCGAATAATCTTAGATTTTCGTTTAAGGTGCTGTGTAGTTTTTCAATATCTACGTTTCCAGTATGCCTGTAAGGAGATAGAAAAGGTTTGAAATGTTGGATCGTTATCTAATGTCAGTATTTTGGGTTTTTTCATATATGAGAATATTTTTATAATATCTTCTAAAATGTCCCTTTGATTTTTTGTTTTTACTTTTTCAACACTTATAAATTTTGTGAATTTGTCGATACACGTTAAGTATTTCGTTTTATTTGGAAGTATCTAAATGTCGATATGATAGTGTTTGTGAAGTTCTAGAGGGGTTTCTGTTCTATAGGTAATTTAATTGGATTTCTTTCTATTTTTAAATTGCATTTTTCACAGTTGTATATTATATTTGTTATTAGTTCTTTTAAATTAGGATACAAATATTTCCTTTTGATTTCTAGATATGTTTTCTCGATGCCTATGTGATTATAGCTTTCGTGTTCTTTGCATATTATGTTTTTCATTTGTTCTGTGTCTTGTACGTCTTCTATAATAATTTTTGTTCTAAGTATTTTTTTTTGTTATAGTTGTTATTTGTCCAGTATTCTTGAAATTTTAAGAATATTTGGTCTGGTATAAAAATACAATTTTGTATAATTGTGTCACATTCATTTGTGATTTCCTCGAAGTCTTTTCGTATTATGTTGATTCTTCTTTTTTGAAAAGGGAAGGTTGTTTCTTTGGATTTTTTGTCCTCGATTTTAACTATTATTTGTCTCTTCAATAAGTTTATAGGTTTTTCTGTATTTTTTACTAGATTATTACTGTCACTTTCGCGCTATGTTTAGTACTTATGATTTCTTCTTTTTCAAATGCGTTTATTTCGTTTTCAATTTCTATTCTAGAAAGTGTGTCAGCCACTTTGTTTTCTTTTCCTTAGATGTATTGTATTTCAAAGTCGAATTCTTCGAGTTTGATCTACCATCTTTGTAACTTACTGTTTGGTTCTTTTAGATTTTGGAGCCAAACGAGTGGTCTATGGTCTGTTAGGATTTTAAATTTCCTGCTCTATAGATAATTAGTTGACCATACTATTGCTAGTAATTCTTTTCAATTGTCGAATAGTGACATTCATGTTCGTTGAGTGTCCTGCTCGCAACGCATAAAGTTCCATGATTTTGACTGAGTACTGTTCCAGTAGCAAAGTTGGAGGCGTCTGTTGTTAAAACAAATTCTTTTGTAAAGTCGGGATGTCTGTTTAATAGATTGTTATGCATTAGTTTTTTCAAAGTTTCGAATGCTTCTACATATTGTTCATCTTTAATGTTTATTTGGGTGTCTTTCTTTAGACATATTGTCATAGGTTTTATTATTTTTGCGTAATCGTGAATAAATTGCCTGTAAGTCCTAAGAAACTCTGTATTTCTTTAATTATTTTGGGAATTGGGAAGTTTTTTATGGTTTTGATTTTATCTGGGTTAGGTTTTATGGCTTCTTTTGTTAGTATTGTTATTTATTTATTTCATCAATGGATTAAAATCTGCTGATTACATTTAATACAACTAATAGGTAAAGATAATATATATATTTTGTCATTACACAATGGTGGTTAAGACAATTTCGTCATAATTTATAAGTTTACAAACAAGAACTTAACAATTCTAAGATATTTCGTTTGAATTGATCCCTACTCATTACAATGTCGACTTCATCACAAACAGAGTTGAACAATGTTAAGGATCGCGAGATGGGCTCATTTAAACTAAGTTAGTTCTATGGCTAGATACATGAAATAGTACACGTCTGTTCCGAAGTGATCTTTCCGGGACATATAATGTAATTAAACTCAATAATTCTATAGAATCTATTCGATTGGAGAGGATATCTTTAATGAAATTTATACTTTGTGTATTTCTTCCTACCTCAAGCGTTTTAAAATTAATAAGTGCACATCTTCAGGTGTAACTCGGCATATCACCAGCCCAGTTCAAATTTTGAAGTGCGAACCTCGTGAATCTTTTCTGAATTCTCTCGACTCTTTGAATCCCATTCGCATAAAATGGACACCAGATGATAGATTAGTATTCAAGATAAGGAAGTACTTATGAATTAAATAAGGTTTTAAGTGTGTACGCATCTTTAAAATCTGTTGAGTTTCGTTTTAAAAAACCAAGAATTGAATTACCTTTAGAAACAATAAAATCGATATGCGCTCGGAAATCAAATTTAGAATCCACAAATACACCAAGATCCTTCACTAGTTCAACTCTTAAAAGTGCATTTTGGTTGAATTTATATAGATAATTAACAATGTTCTGCGATCTAGTTGCACTAAAAATCTTACATTTGGAGAAATTTAATTGTAGGTGATTATATTTACACCAATCTAGGAAAGGATCTATTTCCATCTGAAAACTAGAACAATCATTTGTGGAACGAATAGAATAAAAAATTTTGACGTCGTGGGCGTACATTTAACAGTTTGAGTAGTAAAAGGTCGAAGGCAAATCATTAACAAATAGAAGGAAGATCAATGGGCCTAGATGGCTTCCCTGAGGAAGACCTGATACAATATTAATTGGACTTGAATAATGCCCATTTATATCGACAATTTGCTTTCTTTTAGATAAGTATAAATCTAACCATGCAAGAAAACGACTATCACAGCCTAGCATTTTCAGTTTATGAAGCAATAAACCGTTATAGACTCGGTCAAATGCTTTAATAAAATCCGTATAAAGTACATCAACTTGATACTCCTTTTCTATTTCGTTTAAGCAGAAATTAGTGAAAAGACAAAGATTTGTGGTTCATGAGCGACCTTTAACAAAACCGTTTTGATGTGACGATAAAAAGTTTTTTACAGAAGAATAGAGCTTATCAGTAATAATCTTTTCCAAGAGTTTTGGAATAGCTGAAAGCTTCAAAATCGGCCTATAGTTTTTAATTTTTTGCTTGGAACCACTTTTAAAGATTGGGTTAATATACGATATTTTCCATTCGTCCACAAACTCTCCTGACAAAAGAGACGAGGAACATTTTGATAAGCGGAGGGGTGGAATTTTATCATAGCCTGCTTTTTTGGAAATATGGATTTCACATAAAGCTTCTAAAACCTCAGCTATGGATAATTACATACACATATATACATATTTACATACACATATTTGCTCGATATCATCAGAATCGTTTGATAATTTGCATTGCTTACTGCTGAACTTTGAACTTACAGCTATTAGAACACCTCCACCTCGGTCCATACCTGTTGAAGGGGGTCGATCTTTGCGGTATACTTGAAAAGAAGTGTCAAAGAATTCAGTTGAGAGAAAGTATGGATTCAACAATGACGATGACGTCGAACTCATGAAGCGATGATGAGGTGAATAATTGATGAGATTTTGTTCTTATACCTCCAGCATTTTGAATATAAACAAAACACGCACTTACGATAGAGATGGTAATGAAATGTTTACTTGATTTTTGTCTTTATTTGATGTTCCAAGAGCTCCATTTATTATTTAACCTTGGAACTGTCGTCCTTCTTTGGAAAATTTACAAACCTTTTGATTTTCGCATTAACAGGCCAAATAGTTGGATCTAAGGCCATGTCGAAAAAGTTGACCGGAATCCCCAACTTAAAGTTGATATAGCGAAAGGAAGTAGAGTCAGCGTCTTTTTTAATTAGCTTAGTACAACGCAAAGAGCTTTTGGGGATATTTAGTTTAACTGCAGCATAATCCATGACATTATCTTCTGTGACATTGATGTCCAAACGGGAAAGATGAAGAAAGCGCAGCCGAGGAATAGACCGCAGTGTAACTTCCCCTTCGACAACAGCAGCAGTACCAAACATTGTTTTTTTAGAGCGATGACCATTATCATATTTTCTATGACCTGAATTTTTTTATAACATGACCTAAAAATTGGGATTCTTTTTTCATGAATTCACATTTGTTTAAACTTACTTTCAAATTTACGCTTTGAAGTGTTTTTAGTATTTTGTTTAAAGCAGTAATGTGTTCTTCTAATGTGGTGCTAAAGATAATTATATCGTCTAAATAGACGCAACATATTTTGTGTTCTTTTAATACTTGATTCGTCATTCTTTGAAAGGTTGCTGGGGCATTTTTCAAACCGAAAGGCATTCTTTTAAACTCATAATGTCCGGAAAGGGTGCTAAATGCAGTTTTCTCTCTGTCTTCAGTGTTTACTTCAATTTTATGAAAGCCTTTAATTAAACCTAGAGTCGTGAAATAGTTTGCACGTCCTAATTTATCTAAAATATCGTCAATTATGGGAATTGGATATTTGTCTTCTTTAGTTTTTTGATTTAGTTTCCTATAATCAATAACTATGCGCCATTCCTTATTTCCTTCTTTATCTTCTTTTTTGGGCACGATCCATATTGGAGCGTTGTATGGAGAAGTTGAATTTTGTATTATGCCTGAATCTAGCATTTCTTGTATTTGTTTGTCTACTTCTTTCCTATGGTCTTCTGGTTATCTATAAATTCTACTGAATATAGGGTCTTCATTATCAGTTGGTATGTTGTGTTTAATGTGACTAGCAAACGTTAAATCGTCACCTTTTTGTAGAATGTTCTTCTATTTTCTTTGATCACGTTTGTATATTTTGATCTTTCTTCTTGATTTAAATGTTTTAATCTGTCTTCGTTGATCTCGTTTACTACAGTTATTTGGTCACCATCAATGCTTTCTAAATGATGTCTAGTATCTTCATATTCAAGTTCGTCTTTTTTGTCAAAGAATATTGGGAATTGATTGTTGTTTATTGTCAAGAGTTTTGTTTTATAGTTAATTATTGCATTATTAGGGATGAGAATATTGCGTTAAAATTGTTACTGAAGTTGTAGATTTGGAATAAACAATCTTCGCAAGTGTTTATTGCAAATTTGTTTTTTGGGATTATTACCTCTTGATTAATTATTATAGGAGTTCCTACTGTTTTAATAATTAAAGGTTCTTTTCTATTTTTTAACATTTCAGGTGGTGTCTTCTTTATTTAATAAACACTTGGTTGCGCCAGTGTCTACTAAAAGTCTTATTATATAATTGTTTTTTGTTAATTTAAGATAGGGTACGTTTCCGAGGCTTGTACCTGAAAATCCTGACTATTAGGTTTTTCGATCTTTGTTTCATTTTCATTTTCATTATAATGGGAAACTTGGGGTTATGGGTTTGTACTTTCCTTAATTGTGATGAAGTAGGATCTACTTCTAAAAGTTGAGGGTTTTGTCCTCTTTTATAATTTGGATCATAATTATTCCCATGATAGTTGGGATTTCTATTATTATGATTAAAAGGAGGCTTTATGTATGTAGGATTTCTAGGTTGAAAATTTCTATTCTGTATAAAATTATTATTGTGTTTTCCTGTGTGTTATAGTATGGTTTAACATTTTGGGGTTTTTGATTATATTTTGTTTCAAACTTTTCAAATTTATCGCTTTTTTCCTCATTCCTTTCATTTATAAAGTTTGCTTGTGTAAGTTCGTTAAGAGCTTCTTGTAATTTTTTTTGGTTTTAAAGCATATAATACAGTACGCATGTGTACGAGTAATTTTTCTTTAAAAACATTCAAGCAGTTGAATTATTATTCTCTATCTCAAGTGGTTTATTTTCTTAGATAGTTTTTTGGTTAAGTTCACATAATTTTTTCTGTTTGTCGTTATAGAATGTCGTTACGTTATTTTTATAAGTTGTCTGTCGTTATTCGTCATAAAGTGTGAAAGAGTTTTTGAATCCTCCAAAGTTTTTTTACTAAAAGTTCTTTAATGTCTTTCCACTTAAATGTGGATAAATTTCGATACATCTTTTTGCTTTTCCTATTAGTTTTGTTTTTAAGATGTTAATACACATGAGTTGTGAGGCGTCATCGTATTTGTTTAATGTAGGACCAATTCCATCTACACTGCTTATAAAATTGTACAAGTCTTCTGTTCTACCGTCAAAGTTAGGTTATTTCTCAATGTATTTTAGGGGATCTAAGGTTAGTGTGAGTATAGTCATTTTAAATCACTATTACAATTTTTTGCATTGATTTTACTTAAAATATTTTGATACTTAAAAATATTCTTACACTTGTTGGATATCTGTTGATTCCTGGTTTGTGTGAGTTGTTTGTTTGTTGATAAATCTTCTTTTGAACTGCTAGTATGACTTTGTTGCTCTTCCTTCCTTCTGTTAATGATCCTTTTGGACATCAATTTTGGTTTTTTTTTCGATTTTTACACTGTTTTAGTCGTTACTTCGAATTTTAATATTTCCTTATACGTAAGATATTTTTCCGATAGTTAATTTCACTAAAACGTTATGAGTGCAAGTTTTTACAGGATTCAAGCCAATTAAGTAGAATCCTGCCGACTGACTGCGCCAATTTTAATACTTGATTTTAAAAAAGAAAGCAAGGCTCATTCTTTATTCAACTATATTAAAGAGTTCTTATATTACTTGTAGCGACTTATACGTCAATTTAAGATCTGTCTATTGTTTTTCACTTGGGCTTATTTATAACAATTTTATAGGTATCGTATTGTGGATGTGTGTACGTGACTTTCTTCATGGAAGACCGTTTACACTAGATAAGAATAATCTTGAGCATATCGTTGTTGTATGTTCAGAATTATTGTTTATTTTGTTACTTTGTTTCTTATCTCTAACATGAATTCTATTTCTGTTTGTATAGGTCTTGTTCGTTATATTTCAGTTGTTCAGAACAGGCTTACTTTATGTAGAGGTTCATTGGATAAAAGTTATATATAAAATTTTAAAAAATGAAGTGGACGAATCTAAAGCTTATTTTTTAATTTATTCAAAAAAAGAAATGAATTTAGGTTAATATTTACTAGCACTTTTATATTTTTATAACGACAGCACAACGACGAGGAATGTGTGTAGGGATGTTGTTCCAATTTATGCTTGGCATAGTATGGTTTCTAAATTATTGCACTTCCTGCGATTAATCATCTGATCTACAACTTCCTATAGATTTTCTATCAGGCGATTGTGCTCGCCACTTCAATTGTTATCCCGCCTACGTTAACCGAATCCGTCACTAGTTTGACGGCATAATCTCCTCAGCATTAGAAAGCTTGACGTTTTGAAGGACTTCCCGATACATGAATCGATCCATAATACCGTTTATCCTCTGTATTGAATCGACTCCTCGATGGAAAACATCCAAACAATAATTTTACCTCCGTCGTACTTAACAGTGCTCTTAGTGATTCAAGGATTCAGATCAGACATTTGTCCTTTTGTTGTCCGAAAGGTACGAAACCCGTCAGATCCCTTTAATTTGAATTTTGATTCATCAGAAAAGAAAGAACCGTTTTCGATTTTACCGCAGTGCAGTTAACGTAGTGGGTTGGCTTTTTTGATAGCTCGATAAGATTTCAAATCATTCTCTTCGCCGGATCGTTCTACTTGAGATCTTTAGTCCTAGTTCCTTTTGAATAATAATTGAATATTTGATGGGGTCCTTTTCAATTAGCCTGATATTTTTTTTTATCATCGCGACTTGTGGTATTTCGGGGTCTACCGCCACTAACCGTGTTTTTTGTGCAAAGCTAACCGTAGTGCAGTTGGATTACAAATACAACAACCATTTGCCGATATAAACACCTAGTTACCGATGCCGATAAAAGTAGATGTTAAACTTGTTGCGGATAGATCTTCGAATTCGAAGTTATTTCTCCTCTGTATATGTTTGACATAAAAGGATTTCATTCACAATTGATCATTTCTGTCATGGTATAAGACTTGTATCATACTTTACTGTGTATCTGATAGCTTTGTTCATAGAGTAGATTATATGATAATTGGTACTCAATCATTCAAGATTATAGGAAATTAAAAAAATCATGATGATTTTCATCTTGATTAAACAGCATTTCGCCTTTGAATCATTCGGGTGACTCGTTTTTGTCATCCAGTGCGGAGTTTAACAAAGGTCATAGTATTTTAACAACCTCTTTAAATGAAATGTGTGCGTAAGCAGGAACATAAGTGGATCAACATAAAAAATGATTCACATTTCTTAATTTCGTATAGAAATACATACATATCCTACATTTTTTTTTTTTGTAACTCCACCTAAATGGAATTATTTGAACCATACTGTGAATATTCCTTATGGCTTGAGATAAATTCATATTTCAGTAACTCATTAATTTCTAATTTTCTATTGCTCTTTCAAATCCACAATGCGCGCCATCTTCTGGACCTTTATTTTCTATGCCTATTACGTTCCCATAAGAGTAGGCAATAAGCTGACGAAGTTTCATTGCAATCGGGACAACAGTATGGCAGTTCATCACATACGAACAAACAGACAAACAAAACAACAAACATACAAAAAAAAATTAATTTTTATAATATTAGGCTGTGTGTCAATTGCGTTAAAATGTTGGCTAAATTTGACCCCATGGATACATTTTGACAGGTTAAATTGAGATATTATTTAATATGCTACAGAGCAGGTTAAATTTTAGCCAGTCGGCTAAATTTGTGTAGGTGTAAAAGAAAAGACGATAATGTTGTTTTGTTTGTTTTGATTTTTTTCTCAAATCATGTCATATCTAAAATGTTCATAGGCTAGTAAATAAATTATGTGTGATGGGAATTTTTTCACAGTAAAATAAGCTAACCAAGACATGTACATGTGCTTTAGGTTTGTACACTTTTTTACTTGCGATTATAGGTACTATAATGATAGTTACGCATTCGTGCAGTATAAAAATTGTGAGGTAACAATCAAACATGACATTACGATGATAGAGAAACACATTTGAGTTACTGGCAAAATTCTGTCTGTCTGTCTGTACGGATGTGTATTAAACTGCAGGGTAAACGGTTGAACCAATCGTTTTCAAATTTAGAACTTAAGCTTATTTTGACATTCTACATAAGACTTTTTTTAATTTTTTTTTAACTCAACTATTAACGGTACCCTCATATAACCATTAAGCATTGTAAAAAAATTAGTGATTTTTCGTAAACAAACCAAGATTGTGTGTTTTCAATTATTTTTTGGATTTTGCATTTTTCGAGAAATTTTGTTATTTCTGTAGCTTATACCGAGATAACATACCAATGTTGCCACATTTGAGTTTGACTGTTTAAAGTTTTAATGTATATTGTTCAATTTCAATAGTATATATGATATGTTTCTAATGTATGAGTATGTACTTCTAAACCGCCCAACGGATTTTAATGAAATTTACATGGTAAACATAGTTTTGTTTAGGGATCATTCCACTGAATGTTTGGTCCCTCTAGCATTATTTTCGCATTTCACATTAAAACATGTTTTTCCTAGGGCGTAGTAATGCGCGCCAGGTACCGCTAGTTAAATATAAAACTGGTGCCGATCGGTAATATGTTGTTGGTACACTAGTATTGTTGGTACTTGATTTTTTAGTAATTTGAACTACAATTTAATACTATTGTAGTTTTGGTAGTAGATTTAATACTAGGTTTAGTATTAAGTAGTAGATTGTGTACAATATTTAGTAGTAAGTAGCAGATTTAGTGCTAGATTTAATAGTTAGTAGTAGATTTAGTACTAGATTTTGTTGACGTTATAAGTGAAGATACTCAAAAGCAATAATAGGTACAAACATCTGCAAAAAATGTAGATAGATAGATAGATATTTTATTTAATAGATAATACAATTTTGTAGGTTTACATATTGTGTTTTTAGCACAGCTTGTACAGAGATTTGATAATTTGTATCTTACTACTGAAAAAAATGTTATAAATGAATTTGTAGAATATGAAAAAAATTTATTTATTTGAAGGAAAACTATTAGTAAAAACCTCCATGTAAGAATAGAAGAAGAAAAAATAATAATAATAATAGTTACGAAGCTTATATAATAATATCACAGGATTAAATAAATTAATAACTATAAAAATATTTAAATAAATAAATAAATAAAAAAATAAACAGATTATTATATAAATAACCAATATTTGAAAAAAAACAAAACAGATGAACATGTAAGTAACAAATAATTACATAAATAAATAAATAAAGCAAAAATAAATAAACCAATAAACAAATAAATAAATAGGAAAAAAAATAAGAAAAAAAAATATAAACAAATAAATGAGTAAATAAATAAATAGATGCATGAATATAAATATAAACAATATTAAAAGTTACAGACAAAGTAAATAATTTAAATAAATTAACATATATTACGTACATTTCAATAAGTTATAAACAAAGAGCCCTTATTAAAGGATTTTCAGATAAATTACATTTTTCAAAGAATTTTTCATTAAGAATTTGAACTTTTTTTGCAATGGGAAGTACATCAGCTTTTTTATGAAGCTCGAGAGTAGAATAAAACCACGGAAGATTTAAAATCATTTTTAATACTTTGTTTTGCGAAATTTGTAGTTTTTTTTATGTGCATCTGAGCACAAGAACCCCATACTGGTGACGCGTACAGTATCATGGCTTGAAATATTACTTTAAATATGATAATTTTTGTTTTCATTATTAAGTAATGACTTTCGATTTATTAGGGGATACAGCATTTTAGTAGCAATCTTTATTTTCGTTGTAATGTTTGAAATGTGATTTCTAAAAGTCAGAGTTTTGTCTAAAGTTACTCCGAGATACTTAACTGTATCGAACCACTTGATTTCAGTGTTTTCGAGCTCTAAATTTTTGCTGGGCAAAAAGCAATTTTTTCTTTTTCTCGTGAAAAAGATAGATTGGGTTTTGTCAGCGTTAAGTTTAATTTTCCAATGTTTATAATATTCAAAAATGATACTAAGCGCTCTCTGTAGTTTAATTTCTATGACACCACCTAGTTCATGTGACAAAAAATTGCAGTGTCATCTGCATACATGGCCAATTCACAATCTGGTATATCAGGAAGATCGGCAGGGAACAAATTATGTAACAGGGGAGCAAGAACCGATCCTTGGGGAACACCAGCTGGAACTGATCTTCTTGTTGAAAAGTCATTGCTTAAATAGACCATAAAGTGTGTATTTGTTAAGAAACTTTGACTCAGTTTAATGAGATAAGGAGGGAATCTAAATTTGATAAGCTTATAGATGAGCCCATCATGCCACACTGAATCAAAGGCATTCTCAATATCAAGTAATACTAGCCCAGTGGACTCCTTAGAAGATAAACTACTTTTAATATGGTTACAAATCCTTAGGACTTGATGTGAGGTTGAATGATCTTCCCTGAAACCAAATTGTTCCAATGGCAAAATATTTTGGATCGATATGAAATCCTGTAATTTTATTTTTATAATTTTTTAAAAAATTTTACTGCAACTGTTCAGAAGGCTGATCGGCCTGGAACTCTGGGCATTATTTTCCCTAATTTAAGAATGGGTATAACCTTAGCAACTTTCCAATCGTCAGGAAAGTACTGTATCTTTAAACAAGCATTGAATATGTATGTCAGATACTTGAAAACATTTTTGGGTAATTGTTTTAGAATCTGGTTGTTTATTTTGTCAACTTCTGGAGATATATTGTTTTTGAGACTAGCTATAAAATATTCCACATCCTCATAAACAATTAAATTATCAATTGGAGTGCTGTATTCGCTTAGGTTGAATTCATGTAAGGAAGCTTCAACTGTTGAATCAAATGGTGAAGGGAGTGTAACTGAAGAGTTGTGGTTCATCAAGAAAGTATCAGCCAATAATTCACATTTACTGTCAGGTGTAAAAAAGATTGTGCCTGCATTTTCCAGATATGTAACGTGCCTATTTTTCTTTTTTAGAATTTTTGCGATGTTCGAAAATGGTTTAGAACATTTATCGAGGCTTTTCACATTTTCATTCAACTCTTTATTACGAAAAGCTTCAATTTGATCAGAAATTATCCTATTTAAAATGTTCATTTCATTATAAATAGTTTGAATACGAAATCTTTGCCATTGTCTTCTTAGTCCGTTTCTTTGTTTTATCATTTGGAGTATGTAATGAGGAAGTACAATCGACCGTTTGTTGTTTTTTCTTAAAGGCACGGACAGATTAACCCCTTCTAGAATATTTGAAGTGAAAGATCTTAAATTAAAGTCAATTTGTTCTCGTCTTACATTCTCTAACGGAACAGGTACAAATGTTTCTAGATTTGTGTTAATATGTTGCCTAAACAATGGCCATTTGCCTTCTTAAAATCTAAATATTGCATATTATTTAAAGTAGGTCTAAAACTAATATCACAGTAAGTGATTTGAACTGAGTGCATTTATTGTAACAGGTTGTGTTATAATATTTGCGACATTAGTTATAAATAGGTCTAAGGTTGAAGGAGATGACCTAGTTGATTCAGGAATGTAAGTTGGGCTATTAGGGTATAAAATATTAATTGGATATCTGAAAGAATATTTCCCCAGGAGTTAGCCCTTAGGCATCCCCACCCTCTATGTCTACAATTTAGGTCTCCACCTACTAAAAATGGGTCACTACAGTTAAGTATCTTCCTTAAGTCACTTTTAAATAATATCGCCTTTTGCTTGTTTGAATTTCCTCCGGGGAAGTACACTGAAAATACTTTTAAACTTGAAGAATCTTCTAATAAGATCTCAATTCCCATTACTTCAATTACTTTTGTATTGATTAATGGTAAAAGCCTATGTTTAATCGTCTTTTTATAACAATGGCAACTCCGCCACCTATTCTATTTAAACGATCAAATCTATGACAAATATAGATTGAGTCAGTAAATCGAATTTCACTGCTCAGCCATGTTTCACTCACTAGACACACATCGGCGTTCAGATTGCAAAGAAAGCTGAAAAATTCTGCACATTTATTTCGGATGCTCCTGGCATTCCAAGTTAAAATCTTTAAGGAATTATTTACATTAAATGACATTGGAATAAAGATATTTTGTAGCAAGCTGCGCTATTACATTAAATTGTTGAGCTTTTGTTTTACATTCACTCAATTTGGAAATCATCTCAGTTGTCAATGAAGAAAGCTCCTCTTGAGAGAAAAGTGTAGAGTGCGAAGGTTTCGCTTGAGCAGTTTTCGATTGAGCTTGAGTAAATGTTGACCACCAAGGCACTGATGCTGTCGGAGGGGATTGTTGATGTGTGGAAGATCGTTTAGGGAGACAAGGAAAGTCTTCAGAGCTCATGTGATTTATCGGTTTCGATTGTAAAACCGAGACCGGTTTTTGGTGTGACAATGAATACATGGTTGAATTTGAATTTTTGGAGAGCTTTTCTCTAATTTCTTGGTACCTGATTCTATTCAAGCAAGTATGGTCCGTAGATCGGTGGTTGCCTTTGCAGTTGGCACACTTTAAGATTCCCTCAGATTTACAATCGGCAGTCTTATGAGCTCCAGAACACTTTGCACAATAGGTATTTACGCTGCAGTTTTTCTCGCCATGTCCGAACATTTCGCAGTTGTGGCATTGTGTTATTTTGTGTTTTAACCAACGTTGATATTCCTATCTGACTTGGGTACGAAAAACGGCTCGAATATTTTTACGTAAATCAGCCAATTTAATTGATCCGTTCTCAAAATAAATTATATAAAAAACATCAACGTAGTGTTCATAATTCTTTTTAACTATTTTGACTTCTTTACATTTTAAGCCAATTGAGATAAGTTCATTTTTAAGCACAATAGTGTCTATTTCATCTAAACCGAACAAGACTATCTTGAATGACTTTTCGTTCTTAAAGTCATGAGTAAAATATTGGCATTGCTTAGTTTTAAGTTCGGCACATATTTTGTTGTAAGAGTCAAGGGACTCGGAAAAGATTTTAATTCCTATTGAGATTTTCCGCACAGAGTAATCTTTAACGTTTAAAGCTTTGCACAGATTGTGAATATAATCACATGTTTTGTGAAGAAGTTTTATAGGTGGAAGTGACACTTTATTTTCATTTTTCTGCATAGGTGCACTTTCAGATTCATCTCTATTGTCTGTGTCTGGAAGACACTGCAGAGGTGCAAAAATGCCCTTATAAGCAGACATATTAGAAAGAAAGACTTTCTTGGATTGCTTCACCGAAGATTCAAGATCTTCATCACTATGGGGTCTTACGCGCTTCGCAATGATTGTTTTTTATATTTACAGCGGTTATAATATATAGTTACTTCGATTAATCGACGGCACACGTCAGTCACGATTGAAAACGTGTAGAGAACTGCAAAAAATGTATTTTATTTGTAAAATTAAATTAAATTTTTGCAGACTTAAAAAGATTGATATAATAATCAAACATGGTAACCATTCAAAATCGTTAAAACGGTAAATTTCATCCTTTATATGCATCTTTCCCATTCTGTCTTTTTCTATAATTGCATATGTGTTGAATACATTTCCCCGACTAAAAGTCTACATTGCGAAATGGTGAGATAGCGAAACTAGATGGCGCTAGCTGAAACACCCATCTTAATAGTACTATAGATAATATATATACAAAGCAAATGGCTTTACACTTGTCAACATTTAAAACAAGACGATTTTTATTGCACCATTCCATAAATATTAACAAATCTTCTTGTAAAAGTAAACAGTCAGAAACAGAGGTAGATTTAACTCTGTTAAAAAGCTTAATGTCATCAGCATTTATCGATTTGTTCATACGTTTTTCAAATGGTGAGATAGCGAAACTAGATGGCGCTAGCTGAAACACCCATCTTAATAGTAATATAGATAATATATATACAATGCAAATGGCTTTACACTTGTCAACATTTAAAACAAGACGATTTTTATTGCACCATTCCATTAATATTAACAAATCTTCTTGTAAAAGTAAACAGTCAGAGTCTTACTTACTTACTTAGGTGGCGCTACAGTTCGGGACGAACCTGGGCCTCAACCAACATGCCTCTCCAGCCAACTCGGTCTTTGGCTAGCTGCCTCCAGTTTTGCACTCCAAGTTGGTTGAGGTCGTCCTCCACTTGAACGCGCCACCTAAGGCGAGGTCTTCCTTGACTGCGTCTACCCTCTGGGATGGAATCGAAACAGCGATTGGCAAGAGTAATTCTTCGCTTTATTTCTGACGAGATGTTGTTGTCAGATGTTATAGCGGATCCGAGGTACACAAAGTCCCTAACTACCTCAAAGTTGTACCTGTCTATTGTGATGTTTTGTCCAATCCGCCGGTGTTGTGTGTCCCTTTTTGTGGACAGCAGGTACTTCGTTTTGGCCTCATTGACTGCTAGTCCCATCTTAGCCGCTTCAGCTTCAATGCTAGCAAACGTTCCACTGACAGCTCGCCGAGTTCTGCCAATGATGTCTATGTCGTGAGCGTATGCTAGCAATTGCACAGACTTGAAAAAAATTGTCCCACTACAATTGACTTGCGAGTTTCTTATAATTTTTTCAAGTATTAAGTTGAAGAAATCGCACGATAGCGCATCACCTTGTCGGAATCCTTTTTTGACGTCAAAAGCTTCTGTGAGGTCAGAACCAACCTTGACGGAGCAGCGAGAGTTCTCCATCGTCATCCTGCACAGTCGGACGAGTTTTGTGGGAATGCCAAAACCTGACATGGCTCTGTATAGCTCGTCTCTATAAATGCTATCGTACGCGGCCTTAAAATCGATAAAGAGGTGGTGGGTATCGATTTGGAATTCTTGGGTGGTTTCCAGGATCTGCCGTAGCGTGAACATTTGATCGATTGTTAACTTTCCTGGTCTGAAACCACACTGATAGGGGCCAATCAGGTTGCTGACGTAAGGTTTCAGGCGTTCACATAGTACGGCAGAGAGGATCTTGTAGGCGATATTCAGGAGACTTATTCCTCTATAGTTGGCGCAGTTTAGAGGGTCTCCTTTCTTGTGGATCGGGCAAACGATGCTGAGGTTCCATTCATCAGGCATACTTTCTTCTGACCAAACTTTAGAGATGAGTTGGTGTATGCACTCCACCAGATCATCTCCGGCCGCTTTAAAAAGTTCGGCGGGTAGTCCGTCGGGTCCAGCAGCTTTGTTGTTTTTGAGTTTAGATATTGCTATCCTTACTTCATTTTGGTCAGGTGGACGGAAGTTTTGTCTGTCATCATCCATGTTGAATGGTTCATTCTGCCTGACAGCGGGATTTTGGGCTTCATCGCCGTTTAACAGTCTGCAGAAATGGTCCTTCCATGTACTCAGCACCGACTGTGACTCTACTACGAGGTTTCCATTCCTATCTCTACAGGCTTCTTTGCGGGATTTTTTCCTTGGCATGTTCTTTTTACCTGTTGGTAAAACTTCCGCACGTTGATCCTGGAGTAGCATCTCTCAATATCTTCGATCGCGCGCTTTTCATGCTCTCTTTTTTTCTTTTGGAGAAGCCGTAAAGCTCGCGAGCAGCTCTCGTCTTTCTTTGCAGCGTCGCTTTATATGCCTCTTGTTTGGCTGCATGGGCCTGCCTGCATTCGTCATCAAACCAGAGATTTCGTGGTGGTGGTCTGGTGAAACCTAGCACATCAGTTGCGGCATCTCTGATGGCTTGTTGGCAGTGTTGCCACTGATCTTTGGCACTTGATGCTGGCGGTACTGGATTTCTTGAGAGGTTACGGGATATTCGATCGGCATAGGTTCTGGCGGTTTCTTGCGATTGCAGCTTTCCGACGTCATACTTCCTCACAGTATTACTCCGTTGTTGTGGAGTTCGGGTTATTCGCATTCTTACATGGTGACGTTATGTGCCGCTGCGAAGTCAATTAGCTTAAGTCCGTTTTCAGACGTTGTGTCGTGTAGGCTATGTTTTCCGACAGTCCTACCAAAGATTTCCTCTTTACCTATTTTGGCATTAAAATCGCCTAGTACGATCTTAACGTCGTATTTAGGGCATTGCTCATAGGTTTTGTCGAGGAGCTCATAGAAGTCATCCTTGGTGGCGTCATCTTTGTCCTCTGTGGGGGCATGAGCGCATATTAGGCTAATGTTGGCGAATTTAGCCTTGATACGGATTGTCACAAGTCGCTCACTTACGTGTCGAAAGCATAAGACTTCTTGCCTAAGTCTACCGCTTATGACGAATCCGCACCCAAATAAACGCTGTGGTCTTCTTGCGCAATCACCGTAGTACACGTCACAGTTTTTCATCCTCCTTTTGCCTGGCCCATTCCATCGCACTTCCTGGATGGCAGTAATTCCTGCTCTGTAGCAGTCTAGGGCCTCCGCTAGTTGTTTGGATGCACGTGGTCTGTTAAGAGTTCTAACATTCCACGTGCAGATCCGAAGGTCGTTGTCCTTGATTCGTTTTTCCAGGTCGTCAACAGTAAATCCGTCCTTTTCCGAGGCTATTGGTCGCTTCGCAACTTTTTCTTTTTTCCGTGGCAGGGTTGTTAACCCCACGCACAACCCCCAACCTGGAGGGCCAGGTCCTTTGTTGGATTCCTTGGTCAAAAGGAACCGGAGAATCCGGAGTCAGTAACCCACTTCGGGGATATGAGCGCTGCCGTTGGCCCATTAAGGGTTCATCCGCCACCATCTCTATTTCAATGCCCTGACTTGCATTGAATTGTCCTAATGACCTTATCTCCAAATAAGTCGAAGTAGCTCATTAGGGCGTCTGCTTCGTTGACTGTTGACGCCACCGTTGGTCCAATTGGTTGGGCTCATCCGCCGTAGGTCCTCTTTCTGAGGGGCTCGTGCAAGACTTCTGCGAATCGATCAGAACAGTCATTAAAGCAGAGCATTATAGTGTTGCTATTTTTTCTGTGTTCAACACTCGCGCTTATAAGTTTAGCAGGAATGTCGGGATGGACAGACCAGTACCCGGTGGTTACCGCGGGGAGGTAAAATAAGCACAATTGATGTGTACGATATAGTTGCAGCGACTGTGCATCACCAGTTTGATGCCTTTCAGTGCCTACCCTATTCATACAGCACCAACCACCAAAAACAGTCAGAGTCAGAGGTAGATTTAATTCTGTTAAAAAGCTTAATGTTATCAGCATATATCGATTTGTTCATACGTTTTTCAAAAACATCCCAGCAAAAGGACGTAAAGTTAAATAAATTAGTAACTGTAGATTTTTTTTTTTGACAAATCCATGCTGAACAAATGATTGGAGTATCGTGAAAGGAAAGAACACTATATACAATTGACTATTTGACAGTTTTGGTATCACTTTTCTTGTGAACAGGTGTAAAGAATGCACTTTTCCAGGTATTAGGAAAAATTGAACTACTTAAGGACTTATTAAAGAGAACACATAACGGGTATGATAGATAAGCAACACATTTCTTCAAAATAGATGATGGAACACCATCAGGGCCTGGATTGAAACACTCATCCAATTTCATGATACTTTGTGCAATGGTATCTTTGCTTATTTAAAAACTAATTGAATTCAAGTTAAGGTAACTTGGCTCAGAAGTAGAGCAATAAGAAGTGTTATCATAGTTTACATCTTCGAAAGCTTCTTTGAAGTAGTTTGCAAACATGTTTGCAATAATTTTAGGCTCATGAATAGTTGACGATTTTGACCTAGAGTTTTGGTAAGTACTTGATTTTCTTTTGCAGTAAACAAGTTTTCAGAAACTATCTGAATTAGTTTGAGGATCACGTTCTATTCTTGTCCTATTGTATTTTACGCATGCTTCATTTCTTTTGTTTTCTAAGTTTTTGAGATAACAGTCAAATCATGGTGGGACATTATTAGAGTTACTACTAGGTTTTTCAGTGGAATAGTTTTATAAAAACAGCAAAAGGGTGTATTATAAAAAAACGTTACACATATCATTAATATTACAGTTATGGAATAAATGATTCCAGTTAATAGAACATAACAAATTAAAGAGTTCTATAAAAATTACATTTACTAAAGTTAAATTGAAGTTTATTATAGGCGGTATGATGTGGAGAAGACAGGTTTAAGTTGAGCGCAATATAAAATGCGGGATGATGCCGATCTTCTCCTATTACTTTAACAGCGGATTCTGTTACTGCAGTTTCGGCGCTTACGGTGTGGGAGAAAAATACTAAATCTAGATTTCTTCCAAAGCGGAGTTAATAACCTTTGAAGACACGAAGATATACCATCTATTGATAAAAGCTCATTATGACTCGACGCATTATTTGGAACGTAGAAACAATCATTATCAATGGTAACCCAATCCACGTTTGGTAAATTAAAGTCACCTACGACCAAAATTTCATTTTCAGGTTCTAGTAGGATATAGACACTTTCTATACAGTCATTAAATTGTTCATACATTTCGTTATTAGAACTCGGAGGTATGTAAGCCACTATGGTAAATAAATTGCTTAATCTTAATATTAATGCACATAACTTCAACATCAGTGGAGCTAAAGAGAGAGAGTTTTTGATTGCAAAAAGAATTCCGCCTCCTACAGCGTTGGAGTTTTCAGTGTGGTAAGGATCACGGCTGAATATTTGATAGAGCTATCGAAAAGCTCCGAGTCAAGAATTGAGTTGTTTAGCCAAATGTCAGCTAATATATTAACGTCGTGAGGAAGATTGCTTACATTTTTGTAGAACGTGTTGGTCTTAGTTCGAAGTCCATTTAATTTTGGTAATATATTAATATCTGATAAAGCTGCTTTGCCAATATTCTTAACGCTTTAACAAAGCTGATACAAAAACAAAAATCCTGCTGAAATTATTCCGAACTTTTTTCTTATTTTCCTAAAAACCTAAAATACGCACATTGAAATTGTTTATGATTAAAAAAATTAATAAAATGTATTTATTTAGAGCAAATTATCTTACAAAGTAACAAAAAAGTTGTAAAACGAGCTTAATTTTTATACATATCACATAACACTTTTTCCATAGGTGTATTACCAATTGTTTTTTGGAAAAAAATAGATTCTATTTTGTGCGAGTTAACCATTTTCAATAATGGCAGCATCAGTAGAAGCCTGCCAAAACGAGCTATTTGTGCCGTAAACTGTGTTCTTGAGTGCTGTGCTAACATTACCTGAAAAAAGAAATGTCATTATCACAAAATGGCCATTTGAAAACTTTTTTTTTCACTTACATGGGCCTGATCTTGGAGGTTTTCTATTTGAGTAGGATCCTTAAGCCCTCTTGTCTCAGGCCGGAACAGAACAATAGCCTTAAGACATGCAAATTCAGCAGGATCCACAAACACGGCTTTGTATTTACAAAATGTATCATTTAAGGTACGAATATCTGTAGCAATCTGTAAGGTAAGAACAAAGATAAACGATTTATTGGTATTTAGCTTCTATCCGCGACTTCGTCTGCGTAGACTTAAGATTAAGGATTTTGGTTAAATTATGTTTTTCGTCAAATTATAATTTATTTTTATTAAAATAGTAGATACCATTCTTCTAATCGAAGTAATATTCTGCTATAATTGTATATTTCTATATTTCTATGTCTAAGTCTACATATTTCTATATTTTTTATTTCTATATTTTTATATCTCTATACTAAACTAAATGCCGAAGGTGATATTGACGAAAATATTTTGTTAATCATTGAAGAAACAATTATTCAAGCTGACAATTTTTTGCAAAACGTTTCACATTAATGAAGATTTAATCTTCAAATTCAGTAAAATTTTTGAATTGCGGTTATATTGTCGTATTGACGAAAATAAAATATGTATGTTAATGAAAAACAATCTATTATTTTAAGTCTCTTCATGTCATTTTGTCAAAATTTTCTTCAATTTGAAGAATTTTGCTTTCTTCGTTTATAAAATATATTAATTTGTCATTGTCGTTGTGGGCGGTCGGTGGACTCAATGCTTTGTTGGAAGTTTGTTTTTGACAATATTTTCAATTTCTATTATATGTATGTATTGAATCTTAACCATTGTTATTTTCCTGTTATCATTGAAAATCATATTTTTTTTAGTTTTTGTTTCTTTCTCCTCAATCATTCTAATGAATAATAAATTGCATGACTGGATCGCACGTACTTGCTCATACATGCGGTACCATCGTCGAATAAAATTTGATAAATATAAAAAGAACTTCAAATTTTTTATTCGATTTTTAATTTTTAATTGTTCAAAAAAGTATGTAAAAGAGTTTTCAGCATTTTATTTCTATAAAAAAATGTGAGACAGTGTGATTTTTTTCAAAATTGTAGGAGCCGTTTTTAAATAAAACGGTTTTTATTTAACAACTTTTGGTAAAAATAAAAAAAATAACCTTTATTTAAAAACAAAATAAAAAAAAAATCTTACGCGTTTTCAAAATATCGATTTTTCAAAAAAAAAAAAAAGTTATTATTAAAAGTACAAAAAAATAAGTTTTCGAAAATATTTTAAATTGTAATTACTTAGACTACCTACATCTTCCTGAATATCAATTTTGGTTGTAATCGTTTTGCCAATTCACGAGAAAGTAGAATACAAAAAAAAAAAACGGTCCTATGGACGGTGCCGTTTTTAGTCCACCATTTTAAATTTTTTGTTCACCAAAATATAACGCTTATCTACAAAAGCACACTGATTTTTTTTATAAACATTCTTGTAGCCATTTTCGAGAAAAATAAGTTTTTACATAACGGTTATAGGTACCGTTAATATTTGAGCTTAAAAAAATTGAAAAAACCCTTCTGTAGAATGTCAAAACAACCTTATGTTTTAAATTTGAAGACTGCCAATCGTCTAACCGTTCAGGCTGTAGTCCAAAATACATACATACAGACAGACAAACAGACAAACAGACAGAATTGTGCCAGTAACTCGAATATGATTCTCTATCATCGTAATGTCCTGTTTGAATGTTATCTCAAAATTTTTAATCTGAACGAATGCATAACTTGCATTATAGTACAATCGCAAGTAAAAAATAATATATGTTAATATATAATTTAATAAAAGAAAAATACTTTTTTTTCGTTTATTTTCAATATAGGTACCGCTTTTTCGTGTTCGCAACTGTTTATAGGTAGTAGATACGAAGGTAGGTGATACGAAGTGAACCGGGTCATTTAGTGATTATTATAAAACTAGCTGAGCCCTCCGCTTTGCTTGCGTTAGCCTCGGTCCATGGATACAAATATCGTATTTAAATTTCTTAAACATACGTGACATACCTTTCATCTAATCTTCTATTTTAAGATAGTCTTCACTGATAGTGACGTCAGGAAATACTAATATGGCGATTTGTATGCATCATACCAGCATACCCTGGTACTTCTGTGTATCATTAAATTTCTCTATAAAATATAGCTCGCAGTGATTCGGTATTAACGTAGCTTTAAGGAGTGAAATAAAAACTTACAATACCTACGCCATCTGTTTTAAAGTAGAAGTAAGCAAAAACGTTATGTAAAACGATGAAAAAAACACTATTATACGTATGTTCTGTCATTTTGTGCGATGTGTTAAGCAAATTCTTCTTTGGCTAATTTACAAAGTTTTAGTTAATTTACTTTAAAAAAGTGTGTCTTATATGTTACTGGAGCAAATATCCTATTAATTAAAAAAAGATTTGTTAAAATTCGTTTTGTCGTTCGTTGATTTTACTTCTCTGAAAAGACTGACTGTTTTAATTAAAAAGAAATCACATCTCTAGACTTCATATTGTAGATATTACAACGAAAATATTTTTGAATGAGTGAAAATTTATGCATCCCGAATAGATCAATGGTCGTTTAAATTGATAATCCTGATTTCATCTTACAAAAGACGGTTACCTTGCAGCTCAATGCAAATGCAGCCAACAGATGGAATTACTCAACCTGTATTCGATAGCTTAAGCTATTTTATAGCACCAATCTTCTTTGTTGTTGAATGGCAATAGAATTGAAATATTTTCGATATATACAAATCCGCTGGTCCGTAGATACAAAGTATGTGGTTTTAATTGCTCAGAACCCCACGGCGTAAGCTTTTCCAAATTATCCAAACCTTTTTCCGCGTATTTTCTTCCCAATGAAATTATCAACCAATTGTACTTAAATTCAAATATTCAAATATTGGCTAAATAAAGTGACTTGTCAAATGTTTGGAACTAAGCAAGTAACATTTTCACTGTCCTCTGCAAGTCTCTATCAATCACAGACATACAACCTCGCGTTGATACAAATGTAAGATTATTTGCACAGTTGCTTGAAACTACTCTTTTCTAAAATACCAAAGAATTTTCCGTTGGCATTTCTGCAACTGTCTTAATTATCTACATTTTCCATTCTACTTTTTACCGTTTCTGAGATTGCTGGAACACAAATTAACCTTGTGATGTTTTGATTGAGTAAAAAATTATTAAGTCCTTGGTGATCAGCATTACCTTAGCTGGAGAAAATACTCGAAGATTTTTACAAGCAGCACCATGGGGACTGCTATAGTCGTATGGTAATCAGAAATAAAGAATTCTAGTGAGGACATCCTACAAATCAAGCAACAGCGGCACCAGTTCTTCTTCTTAGGTGGCGCTACAGTCCGGGGTGGACCTGGGCCTCAACCAACAAGCTTCTCCAGCCAGCTCGGTCCCTAGCTAGCTGTCTCCAGTTTCGCACGTGGAGTCGGTTGAGGTCCTCTTCTACTTGTGTGCGCCACCTGAGTCTCGGTCTTCCTCTACTGCGCCGTCCCTCTGGGGTGGATTCGAAGATTTTCCGGGCCGGAGTATTGATGTCCATCCGCTCTATATGACCCAGCCATCTGAGACGTTGAATTTTTACTCTTTTGGCTAGATATGTGTCGCTGTACAGCCGGTAAAGTTCTACATTGTATCTTCTTCTCCACTCTCCGTTTATGCATATGGGACCAAAAATCACCCGGAGAATCTTCCTTTCGAAACAGCCTAAAGTGTCCTCATCCGCTTTTGACAGCGTCCATGCGTCTGCACCATAGAGCAGAACTAGGATGATAAGGGTCTTATAAAGGGACAGTTTAGTTGCCCGAGAGAGGGCTTTGCTACTCAATTGCCTTCTAAGCCCGAAGAAGCAGCGACTGGCAAGAGTTATTATTCGTTTGATTTCAGAACTGGTGTTGTTGTCTGAGTTAATAGCGGAGCCCAGGTAGACAAAGTCCCTAAATACCTCCAAGTTATAGCTGTCTATGGTGATGTTTTGTCCAAGACGTCGATGTTGAGTGTCTCTTCTTGATGACAGCATGTACTTGGTTTTGCCCTCATCGACTGCTAAGCCCATCTTTGCCGCTTCCGTCTCAATACTCACAAAAGCGCTACTGACATCACGCTGCGTTCTTCCGATTATGTCAATATCATCGGCGTCTGGTGTTGCTGTGAGAGTTCTGCACTATTCTTTCAAGTATGATGGTGAAAAAGTCGCATGACAGCGCATCGCCTTGTCTAAATCCTTTTTTGACTTCAAAGGTGTCGGTGAGGTCTTTACCGACCTTGACGGAACAGCGTGCGTTTTCCATCGTCATTTTACACAAGCGGACGAGTTTGGCAGGGATGTTAAAACTGCACATTGCTCTATATAACTCGTCAATGCTGTCGTACGCGGCTTTGAAATCGATGAAAAGGTGGTGGGTATCGATTTGAAGTTCTTGAGTTTTTTCCAAGATCTGCCGTAATGTGAATATTTGATCGATAGTGGACTTTCCTGGCCTAAAACCGCACTGATATGGACCTATAAGGTTGTTGACGAATGGCTTAAGGCGTTCACACAATACAGCAGAAAAGATCTTGTAGGCGATGTTGAGGAGACTGATACCCCTATAGTTGGTGCAGCTCAGAGGGTCTCCTTTTTTAAGAATCGGGCAAATTATGCTGAGATTCCATTCATCGGGAATGCTTTCTTCTAACCATATCTTGCTTATGAGTTGGTGCATACTTATAGCCAAGTCATCGCCTGCAGCTTTGAAGAGCTCGGCAGCTAGGCCATCGGCTTCGGCGGCTTTGTTGCTCTTAGGTTTAGATATAGCTAGCTTTATTTCATCCTGATGTGGTGGTCGGAATTGTTGGTCTACTCCGCCCAGATAAAGTGGAGCATTCTGCCTGACAGCGGAATTCGTGTCGTCATCGCCGTTATACAGTCTGCAGAAATAGTTTTTCCATATTCTCAGCATCGACTGCGATTCCACTACGACATTCCCTTGATCGTCTTTGCAAGCTTCAGTTCGAGCTCTGTACTTTTGACAATTTCTTTGTACCTTTTGGTAAAACTTTCGAACTTCATTCCTGCAATAACAGCTCTCCATTTCCTCGATCGCGCACTTCTCATGTTACCTTTTCCTCTTTCCTCTTCTGCTCGTAGAGTGCACGGGTAGTTCTGGTCCTTCTTTGCAGCGCCGCCTTGTATGCTTCTTGTTTAGCTGCGTGTGCTTGCCGACACTCATCATCAAACCAGGGGTTTCGTTGTGGTGGCCGTGTAAGACCCAGCACTTCAGTCGTGGCTTCCCTGATGGCATTTTGGCAATGTTGCCACTGGTTCTCAATACTTAATGCTGGCGGTAAAGGATTCCTTTGGAGGTTATTTAAAACTCGATCGGAAAAGGATCTGGAGATTTCTTGCGATTGCAGCCGTCCGACGTTAAACTTCCTCACAGTATTACCTCTTCCTGGCGTGGGTCGTGATATCCTAAGCCATGAGGCGCTCGTTCACACATTTGTAACTGAAAACCTCATGCCGGAGCCTGCCTCCAAACGAATCCACATCCAAATAAGCACTGTTTTTGTTGTGTATAGCAGTTGCCATAGCAGATATCGCAGTTTTTTGCCCGGCCCGTCCCATCGCATTTCTTGGATGGCGGTTATGTCTGCCTTACACGTACATATCCGAAATTCGTTGTCCTTATTTCGTTTGCAGGGTTCGTCATCAGTGAATCCGTCCGTATCAGAGGCTTGTTGTTGCTTCGCAACTAGTTGTTTTTGGTGTGGCCGGGTAGTTACCCCGACGGCACAACCCCCAACCTGGAGGACCAGGTCCTTATTGTGACTCCAAGGACGAAGAGCCGGATAAACCGCTCCTTATAGGCCTGAGCTCCGAAAACGTCGTAGTAGCCCATATAAGGTGTTCACTAAGTAGTTCAACCTGACTGGAACTGTAGACCCCACCGTTGATTCCATCTAGAGAATTCTTCCGCTGCCGCCAGGATGCAAGGAGTAGTGCCTTAGTGGTAACACTCCTCCCCCCCCCTCTCTCGTTTGCTGTCACCAACAACCTTCCAATGGGGTTGGAACCCAATCTCCAGTTGAGGTACTAGGCACCCGATGTTCACCACGTGGAGGTGAGAGTAGGAGTTGATAGACAGGGGTAATTTGCGGGTGCTTGTACCCACACACATATCTACCCTTTGAACATCAGCGGCACCAGTTACTTAGTTAAATATAGAAATATGTATATATAGAGTTAACTTTTAAGGTTTCATGGGACATTTTGATGAATTTTCGGATAAACCGCGTAATATAGAAATATTTAGTGAGTTAAATATCTTACTCACTCCGGTTTCCCGGTGACCACCCTCCTTGAAATTTGAAACGAAACGTTCGGGGTGAGTAAGGTATTTAACTTACCAAATATTTCTATATTACGCGGTTTATCCGAAAATTATCAAATTTCCAATATAAAAGATTTTGAAATATTAAATTAAGTTTTAAAAGTCGCCTTCGATTATTTGGGTTCTATAATTCAGTGCCATCGTTATTTATTGTTACAACTTCTCCCAACCTAGACTTCCATTTAAAATACCTACAACTTCGCTTATTTTCATTATGTTTTGTTTCTTTCAGAAAATTTCGACAGTATTACTTCTTTGCCACAATTACAAAACAAAATAGCAAGAAGTAAAACAAAAACTAAAAATGTAGATAACAAAACCTAATCTAAACGTAAAAATTACGAACTTGATTATAACAATTCCGATGAGAATCCGGTAAAGAAAAAGGCTGCTTCATCATTATTTACTGATTTTACATGGCCTCGTCCAATTGCCAATTTGAACTTTAATAACAACGCACCTGCTCCTCCATCGGTCCGTCCTATGTTACCAACATAATCTATAAATCTTACTACATCAGGAACTTCTTCGTTTTCACCATCTTTATCGCTGCATCCTACAGTTCCTATTCAATCATCTATTACAATATCGTCTATACCAATTTCTGAAATCACATCACCGAATAAACGGTTAGACTGTTCAACTTTCACAATAATCTCTACAAATCCAGCGATAACCGCGAATAATAATAACGACAACAACACCTGCATATCTCCTATCGAGTCTGGGGGTAAAATAGTAGAAGGACAAAAAACCCTATTTCTAAACTTGCCGCTCAAACGACTGCTCTTGACATAAAAAACACAAGCACAACTCGATATATATTTGTGGAAAAAATGATTCAACGCAATTATTCTAAATACGCTTCGTTTAAAATAAAAGCACGAATTTAAAAACATAAGCACAATAAAACAACACAAGAATTTTCCACAAATTCCGACAATGCGAAATCTCCGCCAAAAGCATATATAAAACCACATTATAAATAATATTCCTCATGACGTAATTGTAAATTGTACATGGTTGAATTCATCTTTTTCTGGTACAGAGTTGTTTGACAATACCTACCAAATTTTTCGACGTGATCGACATTTCCGAAATGATGCAGCTACCGTAGTAGGAGCTTTATTAATAGGTGTAAGAACCTCTCTTATTTATTCACTTGCTGACAATTTCTTGCAAACAGCACTGAAAGTGTTATGTGTAAAAATTGAAATGCCATCGAATTATGTTTATGTGATTGCCACATATATTCCACCTATCTCTAACATCGACATTTACGAAAATTTTTGCAATACTTTGGAAACCATATTTGACAAGATTGATCCGAAAGACGAAGTAATTGTAATTAGCGACTTCAATCTTGCCAATCGGGAATGGACCAAGTCAAGTTTGTATTATTGATGAATGATATATGTACATGAATATATGATGAACCTAAAGATCAACTTGCATTTGATTTCAAAAAATGGACACGACTGGGTCGCACGTACTTGCTCTTATGTGCCTAATTACATCGGAAAGCAAGATTTTTGACAGAAACAAGTAACATTTATGTTGGAAATAACACAGTTTGAACTTATAAAAAGTATTAAAAACCACAATACTTAACGGTTTTTATTAAAAATGAACTACGCCATCACACGTCTTAAGTAATAAGAATTTATGAAAAAATTATTTCGAAAATTGTAGGACCGGTTTTAACAAAATCCTGTTTTTATTTTTTAGTTTTTTGAATTTTTTTTTTTTAAATTTAGGTATGCAGTTTTTTTTAGAATTTATTAATATACATGTGATTGAAAATTTTTTATTGGTTCTCAAAATATTTATTTTTCAAAAAAAAAAAATCAAAAATTTATTTTAATTAGAAAAAAAAGTTATTAAAAATTTTGATATGAAGAATTAATTTGGCTTCTTAGATCTTCTCAAATATAAAGTTTGACAGAAATCCAAAGAACCGTTACCGAGAAAGCCAAACATTAAAAAAAACCGTTATATAAAAGGTACTGTTAATAGACTTTTCACGTAAAATTGGTTCTAATCAGATAATAGCCAATACCACCAAAAAAAAATCTCAAAATTTTTCATCAAAATCGTTGGAGCCGTTTTCGAGAAAAATAAGCTTTTCCTTAACGGTCATATGACATGTATCGTTATTTTTAGGACTAAAAATAAAATTTAAATTTTCCCTCTGGGGAATGCCAAAAAAATCTCACACATCAAATTTGAAGATAATCGCTTAAGCCGTTTAGGCTGCTGCTCGTTACAAACAGACAGACACATTTTTTCTCGATCACTTTTTTAGACTTCCCTATGATCGCAATGTCATGCTCAATTTTAAGAGCTGAGCTGTTAAGCTCAAAAATTGGGCTAGCTCACATATGAGCTTAGTCAAAAAAGAGCTAGCTCAAAAGTGAACTGAGCTGTGAGCTGAGCTGAAATGTGAGGTTCTTGCATCCCTGGAGCGGCACCATATCACTTACAGATCGACCAACATCTGGTAGCCCATTTGATGAAAAATTGCAAGCTTATTTTTGGATAAGCAATCGCCAAGCAACATCGCCTTCGAGTGACAACATTTGTTATGAAGAAGAGAAAGACTAGCGAACAACTTTGAAAAAATCAAAAGTTACAATCCACCAACTCCAAGTGCCATATTTGTCAAGACACATTCCGAGATGCTCTATTGATTAAGAAACAGAGAACATTAATAAATGAAACCATTTTGATATATTAGATTGATGCATTATAATAACTACAAAGACATGTACTTATTAACAAAAAAGGGTATAATAAAAGGAATGAGTAAAAGATTGAATTAAAAAAAGCAAACGTTAATATTCTCAAGCAAAAACATTACAAAAACCGAAGGCATTGTAAGAAACATTTATAAATAATTAATTATAATATTCACATTAAAATGGAAATAATAATAATAGAAGGCGCGCCTGCGACTAAGCTAATTTTAAAAAAAGCTGTATCTAAACCACCATAACTATTTCAAAAAGTAAACTAATGATTACGACTACAAGAAGAATTTGAAAATACTTTTTTTAGTAAATTCAGATTTTAAATTTATTCAGATTTAAATGATAAAGCGTTCGAAAAGATGCCTACTTAATCATATAATGGCTTTGAAGACGGCTTTGCTTCCTTATCCACTTACGACAAACCATTCCAACTTCCTTACAAATATATTATAAAAAGATTAAACATTGAGCTTTCTTACTTCGCCTTTAAGTGAACAATTGAACGAATTGTTATTGCAATGCTCTGTAACTGAAAACAATGAGCATCCAGTCGAGTCTAGTGGAAGACACCATTGAATTGCGTTTAAGAGGAACAGCTCAGCCCAGCACTCTTCTAAGAGAATAACCTTAATAAATGAAACGTTTTTTAAGCTTAACAGTTATAAAGATTGATAATACAAATTTACCTGGTCACGAAAGGCTAAACTGGCGAAGCTTGGCAAATTCTTCGCCCATTTTACCGCCATAAATAAAAGTCTCGCACTGGTTTCATAGATTGTTTCCTGAGGATGACCATACAATGAGGCAGATGTAAATTGAGCTATTGGAGACTGTTTTAATGAAACATTTTTTCTGTCTATTGAATCCTCATCATTGGTGACATCTATAGAATCGTCTGAAATATTGATATAATTTATGAACATATCAAATTATAAAAGCAACATATAAATTAATTTTATTGGCGCTACAGCTCCTTAAGGAGCCAAAGCTAGTAACTTATACTCTCAACCATTCATGTGTGTGTGTTGTGAATCTGGAAGAATGGAAAGGACCTACAATTTTCCGCCGAGTCCAAAAGGCTAAATTATATGCCCATTTTCGAGACAAATTTTACTAGTGGGGAATCAACCACGATCCCTCCACACTAAGCACTAAGCCACGAGACATAACATAAGAAAGCAAAATGTTTTTTAACAAAAATTGCAAATAACAATATTATATATAATATAAAATATCTATACTCTATTGCATTATTGTTATGTTCATTAAAAAAAAATATTAAAACGTTATGTTAATTACGCATTTTCATTGACCCAAAGTCAAAAATTTAACATTTAGCTAAACCACTTTTTAGCTGTCCCATTTTTAAAATTGCGATAAGATATCAAATTAATTTAAATGCACTTACAATGAATAGTATTTCTTCTAATAATAAAGTCCTAAACGAAGTTTCTATCATTATTAATAACAGTGCAATTACAATTAACATGGTTCAAGGTACACCCAAGTAAGCCTTTTCTTAAATCAACGATAAATGATACCAAAAGTAAAGATAGGGCTTTACTGTAGAACGATTTTTTTCTAATAATATTATCCCAAGAATCAGGCCCCAAAATCCTGAAAACAAATAACGGGACACCCTGTATAAGGACATAACGCAATTATTTTGTGTGTCACACAGGATCTCAGAAAGTACTCGACTGATTTATTCGAATTAAATGTTGTAATATTCTTTATTATTCTAAGATTGTTTACGGCTTCTTTTTTTGAATAATTTGCTTTTAAAATATGAATACAACTATTTTTTTTAAATTGCTCTCTTTTGTAAAGATTGTCTTACACAATTACGTTCACACTTTTTTAATGTTCCGTTAGAGGACAATACACATTTTTTTCTAATTACTTAATCTGTGAATAATGACAATTAATAAGGCTCACGGCCAATCATTTACATACATATAAGTTATATCAGAACCCTCTTATGCGCCCCAACAAATACCAGAAGATAAGCCCACACAAATTCCAGACTTTAAATTTAATTAATAAATGTAATGCGATCGCAAGAAATCTGTATTATCATTATCTTGCCACCCAAGTTGCAAATCAATGCTTCTTGATATTCAAACTCAAACAGATTTCTTGCGTCAGCAATTAAGTAATATAAAAGGGCTCATCAAATATTTCAGTGAGCAGTCTTTTGTGATTCTGTTTAGCATAAACTTCTGATTTCCCCCTACCCAAGGTAAGGAATCAGAAGTTTCAAAGTGTTGTTAAATAAAGCATTTATTTAAAATACAAATCGGTGTCGACTTTTACTTTCTGTTCTCCTGAGGAGAACAGAATAAAAATATATTTTTTGATAAAAATCAAGTTATCAATCAAAAATGGCGCAGTCGGCAGGATCCTTTTAGTTTAAAAAGGATTCAGTGATCGAACCCGAAAAACTCTCATTATCTGTGAAAATACAAATGTGAAGAGTGTGTATTTGCAACACAAAGAAAAAAATTTTTCTTCTCTGTAAAGTGAAAAAATGTAATCAAGATAAATCCGAACGCATATCGGTATAACGCTGAAACCCTTAAAAGTGAAACTAAATTGAAAGCAAATCAATAAAGTTAATTTAAACTTTTAAAACAATTCAGTGATATGGTTCATTTTAACTTAATTAGATAATACAAAGACACTGAAAAATAATAGAAAGTGATATTTAAACACCCGAACGAAAATCGGAATTTTTCAGTGCACATTAAATAATTTTTTTAATTATTTTAAAAAATTATCCGAAATTCAAATCCATGCATACGATTTATATTTCAAATTCCATAGAGGAAGGATAATTTAAAGAAGGAAGAAAAGTGGCAAAAAATCTGTCGAAAGCCCCAACGAGTGCGAAAAAATATATGAAGAAAATAAAGGAACAACTGAGGAAAAATCGGAAGTTCAATCCTTACAAACAACAACTTACAGAAGAAAACTTTAGCTCCGAAGAAGAGGATAACACGAACATCATGGACGCAACACAAGTAGCAGACCTTCAGCAACAAAACTCGATCTTGCAACAACAACTTCTTATTCAACAGCAACAAATTGATCAACTGATTGCACAGCAAGCAGAATACCCACCTGCGAGATTAGAAGGTAATGAAAATAAAAAAGTTTTAGAATTAAATCCAATAAATTATATAGAGAAGTTACAATCTTTTGACGGACGTGTAGAAGACCTTCCAATATTTATGCAAAACGTAGACGACATTATTCCAACCCTTTTAACATATAATAATCAGAATCAAAAAATGTGTATTAACTTGTTAAAAAGTAAATTCATAGGCAGGGCCCGTCAAGCTATTGAGATACATACTCATCTCTCAAAATGGTCTGACATAAAAGAAATGCTTCTTGAAAATTTTGGGGGATTTAAAAACGCAACACAATTATATGAAGAATTGCGTAATGCACAATTCAGGGGGGATGTTATAAAATTCTATCACTATATTCAAAAATCTTTATCATTATTAAACCAAAGATGTGTTCAAGAGAATAATCTCATAGATATTCCAAGAAACACCGAAACTGCGTTAAAAATTTTCAAAGAAAAACTTCCCGTTCACATGAGAACAATTCTTTACGCAATTAAACCCACTTCAATGGAACAAGCTCTCCATGAACTCAGTAGCGCAGGCTTTCTTACTTCTCGATTAGGAAGTAGTGATAAAAATTTAAAAGAAAAACCAAGAGAACATAAATATAATGTTCAATAGGAACGTTACAACCCAAATAATCCTTTTAGAGAAAATCAGGGAAATTGGCAACCAAAGCCATATATTCCAAAACCAAATTTTAACAATTAGAATAATCAAAATAATCGAAATTATAATCCGAACCAAAACCAAAACTATAATAGAAATTATAACCCAAATCAAAACCAAAACTTTAATAAAAATTATAACCCAAATAACTATCGACAACAATACCAAAGATTTGAACCCATAGAAGTCGATCCTGGATCATCTCAAATAAAAAGACTAGCTAAAACCACAAACTATGTGGAAGAAGAAAAAGATAAAAACGTAAATTTTCGTGTCTCAGCCTCGGATCGAAAACCGGATTGCCCTTTATTAAACTAAGTAAGGGACAAAATACAATTCGTTTATTAATTGATACTGGAGCTACAAATAGTCTTCTCAGAGAAGAAGATGGTCCTAAAAATTTTATTAAAATAAGACAAAACCCATTAAATATAAAAACCGTCGGAAATCAAATCACGATACATAAAGATATTATTATACCAAAGGAAAAATTTATTTTTCCTGTAGTCGAGGATTGCGAATTCCAGTTATATAATTTCAACGAGGAATATAACGGAATAATTGGAAACAATATCCTTATCCCGAATAATAGTGAGATCTATTATGCAAAAAGGATAATAAAATTAAATGGAACAGATATACCGCTGTTTCTCAACGCAAATGAGGAACGTGAGTATGAAGAATCCATAAACAGTTTTAGTAAAATTATTCCACAAATATCAATCCTCGATTCAACAATGGAAGAGAACTTAAGAACTACTCATTTAAATAAGGAAGAAAAAATAAAACTATTAGAAATAATAAAAAACTATAAAAGAGCTTTTTACAAAAAGGGAGATGATCTCACGTTCACAAATCATGTTAAACACAAAATCCCCACAGAGGACAACTCTCCAATATATACAAGAATCTACCGTTACCCTGAAATACATAAATCTTAGGTTAATAAACAAATAAAGGAAATGCTAGAGTCTAAAGTAATTCAACATTCCACATCTCCCTACAATGCACCAATCTGGGTGGTCCCCAAAAAGGAAGACCATGTCGGTAACAAAGAATGGCGAATAGTCATTGATTACAGAAAACTGAATTTAAAAACCAAAGAGGATAAATATCCTATTCCGAACATAGATTCGATTCTCGATAAACTTGGGCATTGTAACTACTTCACTACCTTAGACCTTACCAAAGGTTTCCACCAAATTGAAGTAGAAAAAAATGATCGAGAAAAAACAGCATTCTCTACCCTTTCAGGATATTACGAATTCGTTCGAATGCCCTTTGGCCTTAAGAACGCTCCGGCAACGTTCCAGCGTTTGATGAACGAGGTTCTGAAAGAATATATAGATAAAATCTGCCATGTTTACCTAGACGACATAATTATATTTAGCACTTCTCTCGAAGAGCACGTATGTTCACTCAGAAAAATTTTAGGAGCTTTACAAAGCGCTAATTTGAAAGTATCCTTAAATAAATCTGAATTTATGAGAAAGGAAACGGAATTTTTAGGTCACATAATTACACCCCAAGGTGTTAAACCTAACCCAAAAAAAATTGAAGCGTTTCTAAAATTCCCAATCCCTACCACAATAAAAGAAATTCAGTCCTTCTTAGGTTTAACCGGATATTACCGCAAGTTCATTTGTGACTATGCTGGAATTATAAAACCCATGACATTGTGTCTACAAAAGGATATAAAAATAAATATCAAAGATAAAAATTATGAAGAATCATTTAAAAAACTTAAAAATCATATGGCAGATGACCTAATAAATAGGCATCCTGATTTCCAAAAAGAATTCACTCTTACCACTGACGCTTCAAACTTCGCAATTGGAGCAGTGTTAAGCCAATCTCATGGTCCCCTTTGTTTTGCTTCACGCACATTAAACAAGCATGAGTGCAACTATAGCACGATAGAAAAGGAATTATTAGCCATTGTTTGGGCTACCGCCCAATTCCGACATTATTTGTATGGAAGAAGGTTTATAATTAAAACTGACCACAGGCCCTTAGTTTGGCTTAGTAATTTAAAAGAACCAAACAGCAAATTACAACGCTGGAAAATCAAGCTTGAAGAATACGACTTCGAGATACAGTACATAGAAGGAAATGAGAATAAAGTGGCTGACGCCCACTCCCGCGTTAAAATAAATATGCTAGAACAAGATGAATTAGCAACCATCCATAGTGCTGAATCAGATAATTCCTGTCTGATCCCAATAAGTGAAAAACCGGTAAATTTCTTCAACCGACAAATATTAATTGAAATCAATGAAAATGATCATCAAGAAATTATTTATCCACATATTGGAAAAAGAAGAATTATATTCACACGGAAAAAATACAAAGAAGAAGACTTTATTAATATAATAAAAGAAATAGACACCACAATGTTAAATTGCATATATGTCAAAGATGACGAAATATTTAATAATTTCCAAAATATATGGAAAAAAGAAAATAAACTAAGTAATAAAATATTACACAGAAGCATGACTATGATAAAAGACTTAAATGAATACGAAGCAAGAGAACTAATATTAAAAACCCATAAAAATCATAACCATATTGGTATTGAAAAATTATATCTAGAGTTAAAACGAGTATATTATATACCAAACCTTAAAATCTTAATCAACAAAATAATAAATAATTGTTCAATATGCATGGCAAAAGCAGAAAGAAATCCAATAAAGCTGCCATATGAAAAAACTGAAACTCCAAAAAACCCAAATGATCATTACCATATCGATATATGGTTTGTTAATAAAAACGAGAAATACCTTTCATGTATTGACAAATTTTCAAAATTTGCCGCAGTAGAACCAATTAAGACAAAAACATACGTAGACGTTATAAACGCCCTTACAAAAATATTTTCTTATATGAAAAAGCCAAAGAAAATAACCCTTGATAACGAAAATGCATTCGTGTCCGAAACACTTAAAAAATTTCTAGAAAATAATGAGATAAGCATACACTTTTGCACAGTAAATAGACACACCGGAAATTCCGATGTAGAAAGACTACATAGTAGTTTAAATGAACACATGCGGATCTTACAGCAACTTCAGCAATCCAATGAAGAAGGTTTATCTATAAAGCATTCTACTAAAGCACTCGAATCATATAATAACGTGATTTATCTAACTACTAAAGAAAAACCAATTGTTGTACATTTTAATAAAATAGACAACAAAATAATATATGAAAGAATTGAAAAAACCAAAACTAAAGTTTTAAATAAAATAAACTTAGGACGAAAAGATAAAGAAATAGATGAAAATTTTATTAAAATAACCCAACCAGAAAAAATAAAAAATAAAATCACACCTAAACACAAAAAGGTAAAATTATTAAATAAACTAAATAAAAAATATACATTAGACATAGGTAATAAATATAAAAAAATAAAAAATAGAATAGCTCATAAAGATCAATTTCCCGTACGAAAGAAATTTACAAAAAATGTTACTGATTCTAGATCCAATAAAGATAACAACTCAACACCGGCTTCAACATCAGCAACAGCGGGTTCCCATTGATTTAAAAACCCTATTTTTTATAATCACACTTTTTCCCATAATAGTAACAAAAGAAATACAAATAATTGATATCAACCATGGAAACGGTTTCATTGCAATCAAACTAAATGACATTCAACCAATAGAAAACTACACTAAAATATTGCATATTATTAATTTGACAAACTACGAAAACAACATAGAAACATTAGAAACACACGTACGAAGTTTACCAGAAAGAAATGACGAAATCATTTCCTTGATGAAACATACACGACAAGAATTCGAAACCATAACACCACATCAACGTAAAAGACGAATTTTTAGGCACTGGAATGAAATTTCTTTTCGGAACCATGGACGACGACGATCGACAAGAAATAGAACAACAGCTTAGAGTAATCGAAGAAAACAATCATAATGCAATTTCTAACCTAAATGATCAAATCCAAATAAATACTCACTTCAACGATCAAATAAAACTACTAAAAAATACTTTTAATGACAAGACTAGAACTATTACTGATTACATAGAAAAATCTTATCGTGTACAACATGATTTAGAAAGAGATTTTTATAAATTAAAATTAGAAATAGAAGTTAAAGATAACATTCGGTATGTACTTAATGACATAGAAAAAATAAAAGATATTATTCTCACATCAAGATTGGGAATTCTCAGTCGAGATATATTAACTAAATTTGAAATTGAAAGAAACCATATTGATTTATACAAATTGAAAGAAATAAAAATGAGCCTAGCCCTATAAAAAAATAATATTATTTTTATATTAGAAATACCTAATTTTATAAATGAAATATATGAACAAATATACATACAACCTGTACCAAATATAAATAAAAACTTACAATTAAAAATTGAAAACAATATTTACCTAACTAAGGACCAGATTATATATAATAATTCAAAAGTAATGAAACACTTATCAAAAATAGAAGATAACTGTATACAAAATCTATTTTTAGAACAAATGCATTGTAAATTAATAAAAAACGAAGAAACAGAAATAATAGAAATAGGAAACGATAATATTATTATTTTAAATTCACCACTAGAAACACTTAAACAAAATTGTAACAATCGACATGTAGTCATTAAAGGTAACTACATCATAAAAATAGAGAATTGCCAATATCAATATAAAGATAAAACATATTCAAGAAAAAATGATTTACATGAAATTATTGTACCAAACACTATTCTTGAAATAAATTATACAAGACTAGAAAACATTACATTTAAAGAACTAAACTACCAAAGCATGAAAAACTTGAAAGAAATAAAAGAACTTAAATATAATCATGAAAAAACAGACAAAAAATTATATGTAATAATTCTCATTATTATCCTTATTGTATCAGTTTACATCTTTTTAAAAATTAGAAGTAAGAAAACAAATAAAACTGTAACAAACATAAATCTTCCACGAGTCGCTTTTCGACCCATAGAAGACTCTAAAGGGGGAGGAGTTATATCAGAACCCTCTTGTGCGCCCCAACAAATACCAAAAGATAAGCCCACACAAATTCCAGACTTTAAATTTAATTAATAAATGTAATGCGATCGCAAGAAATCTGTATTATCATTATCTTGCCACCCAAGTTGCAAATCAATGCTTCTTGATATTCAAACTCAAACAGATTTCTTGCGTCAGCAATTAAGTAATATAAAAGGGCTCATCAAATATTTCAGTGAGCAGTCTTTTGTGATTCTGTTTAGCATAAACTTCTGATTTCCCCCTACCCAAGGTAAGGAATCAGTTGTTAAATAAAGCATTTATTTAAAATACAAATCGGTGTCTCCTGAGGAGAACAGAATAAAAATATATTTTTTGATAAAAATCAAGTTATCAATCAAAAATTATATAGGTAACAATATGTATAGTAAACACAAATTTGTCGTTAAACTTTGCGAAGAAACGCGAGCATGGGTCTGCTAGTATGATATAAAATAATAACCGAATTTTCTGACTTCTTTCAGTTTTGACCTTACATCTCTTAAACTAAGCACATGGATTAAGTCCAAATGCACTTTGAAAGCAATGCCATTGTGGTTTTTGATGGTTATATTGTTGGGATAACCTACCAAAGCACCAAAACCGCTGAACGCTATCAGCGTTCTTTGCTTTACTCCTCAACAAAGTTTGTCTTTTCAAGATTTTTTAATTTTGTTTTTAAATGTATGTTATTTTTATGCTTAAGCTTGTATTCTTAAATTATTTTTTAAAAAAAAGTTGTTAAAAATAAACCGTTTTACTTAGAAACCGTTCCTACGATTAAAAAAAAAAATCACACTTTTAACCATTTGTTAAAGAAATAAAATGGCGTTTAAAATATTTCACTCAATACAATTTAATCGATTTAATTCAAACAATCAAAAGTCACAAAATAGAATAAATGCTTTGATGTTAACATTAATTTTCTTAAATTTTATTCTAATATGAGCAAGTACATCCAGTCGTGCAATTTATTTTTTGTGCTGGAACTCCTTTTGACTCGTCTTTGGGTACTGCGTTCGTAAAAGTTAAGCTATTAGATGCATCTTCTTCCACTCGCCCTTGATTGGCATCATCTACTCCAACACATAAGCCACCTTTAATAAATGCGTGTTAATTAAAAGCCACGTCAAAACGACATTTGGAGAAGACGCAATGTGCTTTTTTGACATCTACAAGCAAACCAACTTAGCAGCAGCAGAGCCATTTGGTAGTCGAAGAATATCCAATTAATTGCCGTCTGCCAACCCTATCCTATAATTTAAAATTGTCTGCTATAACATTACGGGGCTTAAAAATAAATTACTTACGCCTGTTTTTTTTTAAACTTATTCAAAAATACGATATTATTATTTTATTAGAAACTTTTTTAGAAGAAGGAAAAGAATTGCAATATTATAAATATTTTGAAAATTTTAACATTAAATGTATTCCGGCTATTCGAAATAAGAGACTCGGGAGAGCTAGTGGTAGAATATTATGTGGCTACAAAAATAAACGCTCAGAAAATAGTATTAATAATGTAACTTTAAGGAACTATAGTAACACAATCTTGATGGATGTAGAATGTGGTTCAAAACATTTTCATATTATTCCTGTATATTTGAACTTTAATTCCTAGTCATCAGAATACGAAGAATTGCAGAGTATATTATTAAATTACAAGTACGAGAACCTTATGATCATTGGAGGCTTTAACGGTCGTATAGGTAATTTCCAAAACTCCCATGTTCTAAATAATGGTCAGTTTACTGATATAAGAAACTCACTGGATAATTGCTTGAACACAAACGGCAAATTACTGATAGAGTTGTTCGAAGACTTTGGTTGTTTTATCTTAAATGGAGTATCAAGTGGTGATTTCAGGGGCGATTATCGATTATACTTTTATATCTTCCCAAGGCTGTTCTGTAATTGATTTTTGTATTGTGAAGGGCGATTGGATTGATATGATTAAAAATTTTGAGGTATATCCGGCAAACTATTCAATCCATCTGCCTATTGTAGTGTCGTGCGAATGTACGCTTCAAGATATCCACAACAGAGCTGAAGTATCTAATGCTGTTAAGAAACTAAAATGGGTCGAAAGTAAGGCTAGTTTGTATAGGCGAAACTTAAATCAACAAATGGGTTCTTTTAATGATCAGCTTGAACTTTGCATAGAATCTTCAACACACTCTGTTTTTGAATTAGTTAAGCATTCAGCAGTTGTTAGTTCTTGTCCGAATAAATCATCTTTTAATTCAAAGTGGTATAACGAAGAGTGTAAAAAAAGTAGGAAAAAATCCTTTGCTTACTTAAAGCTTTTCAGACAGTCTTCAAATGAAGCTTTCAAAAGACTCTACTTGCAACAAAATAAAATATATAACGATTTATGCTGTTTCAAAAAGCAATTGTACTTAAAGAAAGCCGCTAGGAATCTTTTAAACTGTAGGGATTCCAAATCTTTTTGGTGCAAGTTGTGGATCTTAGGTGGAAGGAGCAAGTCATCGTCTTTGAGCGTAAGTGTAGATCAACTAGCAAACTATTTTGAAAACCTCTTGCTCTCAGATTCAAACCAAAACTCTTTAAGCTACGCCCTTCAATACATTTCGATACCTGAGCTAGATTCGCCTTTTACAATGCTTGAATTATTATCTTCACTTAATAAAATGAAAAATAATAAGGCTGCGGGATTAGATGAAATCCTGATCGAGTTCTACAAGTTTTCGACCCCTGAGTTTCTGGAACGCATTTTGGTATTGCTAAATCAAATGTTCATTGACGAGATGTTTCCAAGTAGGTTTCGCGTGGCGAAAATATGTGCTATATTTAAAAAAGGTAATCCAAATCTTCCTGAGAATTACAGAGGTATATCCGTTTTGTGTTCATTAAGAAAACTTTTTGCTCAGATCTTATACTGTAGCTGTTTCCAAGCTGGTTTTCAGGCTAATCTCTCAACAATGGATCAAATATTTCCTCTTACAAGCATCGCAAGACGTTTTATCGATAAAAAGAAACCATTTTACACTTTTTTTTTTTGTAGATTTCAAAGCTGCTTTTGATACTATCAATAGGCATTCACTATTATATAAGCTTTCAACTATAGGTGTATCAACAAAGTTCATTAAAGTCTATGAACAGCTTCTTTTGAACACGTCTGCGACTGTATGCAATGGTGAACACCAGTCTAAAGCTTTCCGATCAGAAACAGGTGTCCCACAGGGTTGCGTTTTGAGTCCGATGATGTTCGCCTTATATATCAATGATATTGAAAATTACTTACCAGGAGGTGTAACCTTTGGCGATTTGTCAATAAAGCTCCTGCTCTACGCGGATGACCTGGTGATCTTTTCAGACAATCCTATGACGCTTCAACTCCAAATTAATAAGCTGAAACTGTTTTGTGATGCTTGGGATCTTAAAATTAATATTAATAAATATAAAATAATGATTTTCAGAACTCAAAACCGGTCTGATAACCTTACAAGTAACTGGAATTTAGATGGTCAAAATATTGAGGTAGTTAGTGAGTTTTTTTTTTTTTTTTTTTATAATTAACGCAATTTAATTAAATTTTAAAAGGGATTATGTGTTTCCCTTTTAATGTAGAACACACTGCGCGGGCATTACGAAGATAGGGAGGGGAGAGATAGGAGGTGCCGATTAACATTGGTTTTGAATGTTTGTAGATCAAAATGGCAAGGGAAAATCCCGCCGGGTAAACTATTCCAAATTCGTATCGTTCGGCTAAAAAAAGAATCCCTATATTTCACGGTACGTCCGAAATTAGGCTCAAGGGTGAACTGATGAGCATTCCTTGCGAGACGAGTATTAAGGGAGAAACTTTTAAGGGGAGGAATGCAACTGGCTACTTCGAGTGAACAGAGTTTAAGTATCTAGGCCTAATTATAACTCACAATCTAAGTATGAAAGCCCATATTAAAGAAAAACTTTCCGTAGCAAAATCAGCAATTAATACCTTGTGGTAAAAAAATTTTACTAATAAATTTGTTGACTCTACGTCAAAGTTTAAAGTTTTTAATGCAACGGTTAATAGATGTCTTTGTTATGGAACTGAAGTTCCATTCCATTTTTTGAGGAAATTGAAAGCCTTCAAAGATACTTTTTCAAAAGAATTTTCCGGTTGCCTTTTAATACCCCCAATTACGCACTATATGTTGAATCTGGTCTACCACAAGTTTATGTGAGGAGTTTGAAAGCCAATGCAGACTATTTCATGAAAGTAATGCAATGATTTGATAGCAATTTACATAAAAGAATTCTACTGGTAATCACTCCGCTGTGGTTATTCACCTTTTAGAAACTGGCACGCGCTCGCGTCGGTTCACAGCGTCTCTTTAGATCTGAATGTAAGCAACAGAGAAGAGTGGACAAACATCTGTTATGATTTAATATCGGTGGTAGATTTTAAAATCCATCAACAACAATTAGAAAGGTTAACAAATTCCACCTCTAGGGTTACGTATAGACGTTTGAATCTGAGCTTGCGTGATAATAATTATTTTAGGGAGGAACTTTCAACCTCAGATATGAGTTTAATCTTTAAGGTTCGAACTGAAACCCTTGAACTTAATTATAGGCCACACAGAACAGATTTAGACGCTATATGTTCTCTATGCAACCTTAACCAAATTGAAGACGTACGCCACTTCATTGCAATGTGTCCTATTCTTCAGGGTTTATTTTAGCAAAAGCTTCTTGTCTTTCGATGAGCTTATCAGTATTTTAAATGGTGAGAGAGGTTGGAAACTACTTGTGCGATTTGTTTCACACGCAAAAAATTATAGGAATTCATATTTGAATTTGTTTTGACTTGACTTTTCTTAGTTATTTTATATAAAAAGACCTTTTTTTTTAGGTAAACTAGAAGCCCAAGTATGCCATCTCTAACTTTTAATTTACGTTTTCTTTTTTTTCTCGTCTTATTGCAGTTATTTGACTTTTTAATGTAATCCGTAATATCTTGTGTAAATATTAAATAGTTCGAAACTCCTACATAAAATAATCATTGTTTTTGCTTAAACATAAATATAAAAATTGTGTTTTATAAAGGTACTTATTTCTGTTAATCTATTTCTGTTAATTTATTTTTGTTAGTATATATTTGTACCATCATATTTTAATTGTATAAACTGTTTAAATTTATTCAATCTCTTAAAAAATAAAACTTAATTGATATCATATACGGCAGACGGCTTATATGCCATGCTTTAAATTTTATTTGAATTAAATAGTATGTGTTATAAATGTTACTTTATTTTTATTAATAAATTGAATTGAATTGAATTGAAAAGCCATGCGTACTTTTTATTTCAATACTTACAAGGAATACGAGTGATCGTTGGAGATTCGCCGACGACACTGAGAAGATTGAGAAAAATAGTCTCCCATTCTTTTAATTTAATGGGCTTATTTCCAGTTTTCTTCCAATTTGTTTCTTTTTTAATATCGCATTTGAAATTATGTTTTTTTTTTTAATTCGGCATTTAGTTTCACACCGATCGCTGGTGCGAATCAATAAAACATAATGCACTTTTAATGTTTTCACAAATATAAGGAGCATTTGGCTAATCGCAAAATTTCATTCCTTTTTCGCTGCCATCACTTAGCTTTTTTCACTTCACTTTTAGAAACAAATTAAGAATGACTAACAAGAATGACTACAAGTAAGTGTTATTGTATCTGTTTAAACCGTAATCAGCAAAACTAATTAGATTGTAAACAAAATAAAATAAATTGCACGACTGGATCGCACGTACTTGCTCTCATGTGCGGTCACAGCTTCGAATAAAATTTGAAAGATATTAAGGGAACTTCAAAGTTTTTTTCGATTTTCTTACTTTTGATTGTTTGAAAAAAGTACGTAAAATAATTTTCAGTGGAAAAATTTAAACGCCATCTTATTTCATAACAAAATGTTAAAAAGTGTGTTTTTTTTCAAAATCGTAGGAACGGTTTTTAAATAAAACGGTTTTTTTATAACACCTTTTTTAAAATAATTAAAAAAAATAATTCAAGAATGCAGACTTAAACACAAAGATTATTTAAATTTAAAAACAAAATTAAGAAAAAAATTCACCTACCCGTTTTCAATCTGAAGCCCGTGTCGATCTAAAGCTCACCGGGGATGTCCGCTTTTGGCGTTGGTGCGCGCACTAAAAAAAAATAATAAAATCGAAAAAAAATATCAAAAAGTGTCTGCGCCTCATCACCTTCGCGCGTGTTTAATAAAATACCGCTCGAGACTCAAAAGCCCTCCTCTAATCTTTATCACCTTGTGCGTAACTGTCATTAACTATACACTGCAAGTATCGTATGTTTATCGTATGATGATTTGCAGTGCAAAGCTGAATGTCATCTGATCTGTGTTATTGTGAAGAATTTTTGAATAAATTTTTTGTATGTAAACTATCTTAAAGGCATTACACCTAGGATATTTTGCTATTACGGAAATTAATTTGGGCTTACTTCTCGCAGTTCGACTTAAATCGGAGTTGTGTTTTGTTTTTTTGTATTGATTAAATGGTAGGTAATTTTCTTGTCGTGTACTTCGTGGCTTGCGAAAGAATTTTTTTCATGTGTATGCCTACACTGTGCTCTGTGCAACACAGGCCTTGGCATTAATTGAAACTCAATTTGGAGCAAATACTGATTTATCAGAATTTGTTCTACATGGATATACATTAGTGCCATTACTTTTCTCCGATCATGGTCTCGTCGTTTATGTTAGGAATGATTTTGCTTGCCAGAGCCTTCCCCAATACAGTCAATACTCCAACACGGACTTCAATTTCTTGTGTGTTCGCAAGCATATCATTCATTATTTTTTCATTTACAGGAGCCCAAATCTTGACAGTAAATCGACTTTTAACGAGTTTGATGTGCTGTCCGATTTCATTTCGAAAATTGTTTCCCATTGTCCTCGCACTGAAATCGTTATTGCGGCGATTTCAATGTACACAATTCCAATTGACTCCGATATTCTGGTCAAACAACACCCAAAGCAAGGTTCGTCGAGCTCTTTGCTGGGTTACACCACCTTACCCAACTCGTCGATGAGGCTACACGAATACCGGATGTTCCTGGGCAAGCCACCCATACTCTTGACTTGTTTCTTACTTCGCACCCTGATGAGTATAGTAAGTGTAACTTTTCCATTTGGAACTTCAGATCATTGTGTCATTTCAGCTAATTTCTCGTCCCCCACTCATCCAGTTAAAGAAAAACTCCCCACCAGGACCGTTTGGCAATACGAGAAAGCCAACTGGGACTGCGTGAATAATTTCTTTCCGAAACTTTAACTGGTCACTATGCTTCTTCGATAGTGACATTGATGCCAGTGCTGAAATGATCACAAATGTGATTCTTCTTGGGATGCGTGCTTTTATTCTTAACAGAGTAAAAAGTATTAAACCTAAAGAAAAGTCTTGGTTTAACACTGAGTGTAAGGAAGCTATCAGGCTAAAAGAAGTAAGTTTCCGATCTTATAAAGCCAACCCTACAGACGAAAATCGGATATAGCACAAACAAGCAAGGAACTCCTGCTACTCCATCATTGAACGAACCAAGTTTTAGCATGACCAAAAATTACGGCAAATAATTCTGCAATGTCCCAAAGGCACTATAAGGGCAACAAACAAATCCCTTTTGCGCGCGCTTGTTATTAAAAAAATCGATTTAATTTTTCTTTTAAATTATTAAAAAAATAAAAAGAAAAGTTATAGAAAATATTTGTATGTCCAATTGCTTTGGCTATCTACATCTTCCTGAATATAAAATTTGATTGTAATCGGTTAAGCAGTTCTCGAGAAAGTCGAAGAAAAAAAAGGTCCTATGGGGGGTACCGTTTTTGCTAGTACATATATTACACCTACAAAAGGTTTAACCTCAAAATTTTTAATCTAAAAACCTATAATCGCAAGTAAAAAAGTATTTACTATGTTTTCCGATGAATTTTAAGTATTTACTTTAATGAATTCAGAATTTACTTAAAGTATTTGCAATCATGTATGCATACGAAACTAAGTAACTATTGAAAATCAGAGCTTCTACTTAAATAATAGTAGTAACTCAATATGTTTACTTAAAGTAAATACTTCGGTTTTATGCATACCACCCAATGTGTAAGGTTTTAATATAAAATGAAATAAAATAAAATAAAATAAAAAATAAAAAAAAATAAGTAAGTAAGAAAGTATTTTCTGTTTTTGCGTAGGATCAAGAAACGAAAAGATGATAAAGTGATTTGTTAACATTAAAACTAACCATCGTTGTCATTTTCCGGTGGAGGGCTTACTGAGCTGATAGATGACACACTTCCGTTCGTTTGATTGACCTCACCAACTGCACCTTAAAAAGAAGTATAAGAATATAATTATTTAGATATGTTAATATTATTTTAAAAATAGTTTATTACCAGCTTCTAATGAAGGCAAATTAGGTGAGGTTGAGTTATTACTCGAGTTTGTTGTTGTAATAGCAATATTTGTTAAATTAGATGATTTACTATTATTATTATTTACCATATTATTGTTGTTATTATTATTATTGTTGTTATTGTTGTTGCTAAAACTAAAACTCGAAGCATGGTGTGACATATTACTCGACAATTGCATAGAATTCGTTATTTGAGGGTGATGCAGCAACCTAGATGTAGGCATACCTGTCAACGCTACAAATTCAAAGATATTCAGTTACTTAGGTAATTGTTTTGTTGGTGTAAGAACATACTAGGCGATGAAAGCAGGGTTGGACCATAACATGGCGGCGACAGTAGAACAGGAGGCCTGTAAAACATTTACATTACGTGATAATTTGAATTTTTTTCACTTTCTAGTTTCAATATTGATGACATTACCCGAAAACGCCAACGGCTACGGCTGCTTCCCTTAATGCACGCCCATGTTCCATATCCCGCAGTGCTTCTGGTCGAATAGTGGCTGTGTTCCTAGGCTGGCGTTCATTCTGTACGGCTGCAATAGAAAAAGGACAACCCACCTTTTAATTATCTCTTTGTATATTGGGGTTTTGTATTATCATAGAAGAATACACGTGAAGAATTTGTTAGTTTGTTAACAAGTTTGCAAATTGACACGTGTCCGTCATCGGCAACACTTTCAAGCATTTGGTTGCACGCAGTGCGTGGTTTGGTGTTTAATGGAGTGGTATGCAAAGCTATACAAAGGGTTTCAGTTATTGTTTCATGAAGAAGGTAGTGATTTTGTTGTTTGTATCACAGCTCGTGTGAAAATAAATTTAAATATCTAAAACAACACACTTAGAGTTTGTCAAGTGAATAAAAATAATTACTCTACGGTCTTCCAAAAAAGGTTAACTATCTGATGATATACCTATGCATATCTTTTTGTCATTATGTACTTTAAGGTTTGAAGGCCATATTAATGTTTTTTTATAGAAATTTATATACATTTCAAATATACATTTTAATTACAGCCCAACAAGTTGTTTAATATACCTATATGCATATAAGATATTCCAAATTATTCCATTTGATAAAGTAGGTATAGCATATTTGAAAACAAATGAGAAGAAAACTTAGTTGATCAAATCATTATGTTTTTTGATTGATTATAATTGAAACAAATATTGAAAACAAAAAAAAGAGGAACAAAATAAAATATTTCTGATTTCTTATTGTGCTGGCAATGCAACATCGCTTTACCTGGATGTATTTAGCCACCTCAGGTTTCTGAAGATCTTGGTGATCTCAAGAAATTTCATCAGGCACTTTGATAGAGCTAAAAAATAAATCTGTATACGATTTCCCAGTAAACGACAAAAAAACGTAGGGTAATTGTGCATTAGTTTGGCTCCACCGCAGTTTCGATAAAAATTAATTGCACGACTGGATCGCAGGTACTTGCTCATACATATGTGCGGTCACATTGTAGAATTAAATTTAAGAAAATTTAACTGAACATCAAAGCATTTATTCGATGTTTGCGACGTTTGATTGTTGAATAAAGTAGGTACGTTAAATTGTAACAACTTTTCTTATATAAAAAAAAATTATTCAAGAACACAAATTTACGAAATATTGATTTTTTCAAAACATAATTTAAAAAAAATCATTATAAATACAAAAAAAAAGTTTTCAAAAAAAAATTATGCGAAATTACTTAGGCCACCTACATCTTCTTGAATATCAATTTTGAAAGTAATCGGATCACCAGTTTTCGAGAAAGTCGAAGAATTTATTTATATTTTATTACCATAATATAACGCTTACTTACAGTAACACTGATTTTTTTTCATAAAAATTCTTGGAGCCGCTTTCGAGAAAAATAAGCTTTTACATAACTGTTACATAACCGTTAATTTTTGAGCTAAAAAAATTGAAAAAGTCATCTGTAGAATGTCAAAGCACCCTTAAGTTCTAAATTTGAAGACGATTGGCTCAACCGTTTAAGCTATAGTCCAAAATACTTTTATCCGTACAGACAGACAGATAGACAGACAGACGCAAAGAATTTTTATCAGTAACTCAAATATGTTTCTCTATCATCGTTATGTCATGTTTGATTGTTATCTCAAATTTTTTGGCACGAATGCATAACTTGCATTATAGTACCTATAAACGCAAATAAAAATTTAAAGATCGGAATACATTCTAGTATCTATATCTATAAATACAAATTATAAGGTCATGGAAGCCTGGTTTTGCATGGGCAAAAAAGCAGTTTTGCCTACAGCAAATCCTATAGTGATCCCAAGCTGGAAGGTTGTAGGGTGCAGCATCAGCATACACCCCAATTATACATAAAACTGAACTGTCAAAACGCAGCGTCAGCTTATAATTTGTTTTCGCTCACACAGAACTTGATAAGTCAAAGCTGAACGGAAGCTATTTTTCTGTTCAATTGGATTTCAGAATGCGTATGGCCCCGAACTAAACAAAATGTTATCTCTTCTTCGATATGGTCAAAAACCGTGATTTGCATATAATTTTTTTTTCTTTTTAACTAAGTGTCTGTAAGGCACATTGCCTTTTTAGAATACAACATGACGTTGCGCGACAGTTAGAAGAATTAGAAAGATAGGAAAGAGTTTTTTTCGGCGCAGTAGATCGAGAATTAGTTTACTATTTTCTGACTTAAAACTCACAGGCGGATTTAGCTTGCACTAGGAGTTAGAAAAATTTCAAGAACATCCTGCTTCTGCATATTAAAAAAACTATTATGAGAGCAAAATTTGGGTTGTCAATCTCGCAGGCGGCAAAGTATGTATATATATCTTAAACGATTTTTTTAGTTTAAATTTTTTAATTAACTTCAAATAAAAAGATACATAATACACTAACATAAGGAAAGTTTTAATTGTTTTTATAAATGGATATTCTCAAAATTTTAGAGAGACTGCTAAAACTTAATTTGTAGGACAAAAAATGAACTGGTTTTTCAAATTTTCTTTTGTTTTTTAATAAATTATTTATTGCTCCGATAAGCAATATATAAAAACAAGTTAACCCCCACAGTAAAACAACGTCACTCACTTTCAGTTGGAAATGAAAAGGGTGAAATCTCTTAAATGTTAAATGGAAGAAATAAGTTGTCAATAACATCAAATTTGTTAGCATTAATGGGGTGTGCAATTCCTGTTCTAGGTAACCATAAAATATCTGTGACTAACGTTCAGGTAGGATGTTCAATAACAACAGATTCACCAATCTGTTCATGTGAAAACAGAGTACTTAAGAATTCAAACAAAAGGACACGCGCCTTTTAACCAGAATTATCATTCCGCACGAATTGTTGCACAAAATATAAATACAAAGGCAAATAAAAATTTTGGTGACCTAGAGTTTCGAACTCAGTTCTTCGAGTTCTGGTCTGGAGGAAGACAAATCAAATAAAGACTTGTTGATGCTATGCATTACTTTTCTGTTTTTACATATCAATAAATACTTAAAAAGAAAGATTATTGCTGTCAAAAGCACAAAATCACAACATATAAAAATGTTCTGTATATATGTATGTTGTCGAAATTGTATTAGCATTACCTTTAATATTCCTACTAAGAACAAAAATTATCCGATGAAGAAGTAGTGTAGTTATTCATATTAATAATCCGAATGTGGGGTTCACCATTTTGATCCTCCAAAAACGTTGTCAATCCTCCCGGTTTGGATTATTCAGTATCTGAGCTTTGAGGTTCTGAGGCCAAATAAGTGCTGATATTTTTGTATTTGCTTGTATATCATGAGTTCTAAATCCTATATATATCTTCTTTATCGCAGTAAGGTATTGTCTTGTTGGCTGGGTTTTTAAGAACCTCGATTGTATTGTTTGCGACGTGTTTTTGGTTTACTCCCTTGATTTTCCGCAATATAAATTTTTTTTGCGCATTGCTCGCCGACCTAATTCAGAAATTAATTATTCAAAATTCAATTGTTCTTGCCCACTTATCGTGACCTAAATATGTTATGTATTAATTCTTCATTTTCCCGGCCTGTACAAAATCCCTTCACCTCTTCTGCATTGGTTTAAGTAAATGAGCGAGTGTTTACCTAAAAGACTTTAAACACAACTTTGTTTTTTGTTGTGATTAGTGTAAGAACATTTATATTTGTAACATTGTGCTTGCGATCAAATGTCTTAGTCAGTGGCGGATACACGGGAAGAGGGTGGGGGTTCATCAGGTCCGGACCCATGAGCATTGGATGAAACCAAAAACTTAAACTTTGTTTATTTTTAAATCAGTATTTTTTATAATATGATGATCAGTTTCTCTTCGACCAATGTTTGGTAAGTTAGTAGTTGCAGCAGAGCCTATGTAAAAAATAAGACCGAAAGGCAAAGAAAAATACACATATTCGAGAATGCGAGACGTTAATTGTGTGCTTACGTGCACGATAGAGTAGAGGAATAAAAGGAGAGTGTTATGCATAGAAGATCGATAGATACGCGATCGCTTATGAAAATAAATTGCACGACTGGATCACATGTAGGTTGTAGGTACTTGCTCTTTTGCGCGGTTACATTGTTTAATAATATATGAGATATATTAAAGGTGTTTTAAAGTTTTTATTCGAGTTTTGTTAGTTTTGATTGTTTGAGAAAAGTATATATACATACATATATATACCTACATAGTTATATATTTATCAGCGGAAAAATTTAAACAGCAGTATAAAGTTTTAAAAAATGTGAATAAAAGAGATTTTTTTTGAAAATCGTAGGAACAGTTATAATTTTTTTTTTCAAAAATTAAAATTAAATCAAAGGGATATGTTCAAGCACATTATGGACAGAGTTTTTATTAAATATTAATATACATATATAAATATTTAATATATTTTAAATTACATGTTTACAATTACGGAAATAATATAATGCGAAATTGGTTTGGATACCTACATCTTCCTGAATATCAATTTTGATTGTTATCGGCTAACCAGTTTTTAAAAAAGTCGAAGAAAAAAAACCGTCTTATGGGAGATAATTAGGTATCTACCATTTAAAAATGTTTACTTCCGATTTACGGTACTACAATGGAAGTCATGCATTCGTGTGGATAAAAAATTGAGATAACAATCAAACATAGCACTTATTGTTATTTTGACATTACAGATGAATGTTTTCAATTTTTTTTAACTCAACTTTTAACGGTACTTGCCATATAATCTTTAAGTAAAAAGTTTGTTTTTTTTCTCGGAAACGGTTCTAAGAATTTTTATGATAAAAACTCAGTGTTCTATTGAAGCTTTCGATTACGTCTTAGTGAAAAAAAATTGTCTTCGACTTTCTCGAGAACTGGTTATCCGATTGCAATGCTCGATTCTGCAACGACAACGTTGGAGGTCGCTTCAAAATAGGAGCTGGAGATGTACTTTTAACTAATTGGCCCAACCATTGATCGGCATTAGGAAGCGGTGCAACTACTTCAACCGGAACAGTCCTGTGTTGTACTTTTGTTGTTTCTCCGATAAGATATTTTGATTAATGCTCGGGGTGTTGTTGAAATTCAGATCGTCATAGTCACTTTGGGTGAGTGACAATCCTTGGCTAAGTTCCTGACACAATTGGCTTACAGTAATCATTAATACGCAACGACATTGGTATTTTAAACGGTGACTGGCTACCGATCATACGGAATGAACCTTGTCGCTCCAGTATTGTGGGACTAGCATGTGGTCGCTAAATGGCAAATGGATTATAGGGCTTGGGATGAGGTGGCACGGCTACCGATGGTGTTCCAATTAAACGCACTCCGACACCTCCACGCAACCCAAATATTTTACAGCAAAGAAGCATGTGGCCGACCTGACTGCTTGTTCGTCCGCTTGCCGATTGATGGGTCTTCGATGATTCGGCAACGCGGTCCTTTCGTCGGCGAAATGAATCGCGAAAGGATCTCCTTAAACGATCCATTTTTTTAGGTGATTTTTTACTAAAACGGAATGACGCGGATTTAGAAATTGGTTGTATTGTTGCAGCATTTAAATCCAAGAAAATAATCTTCTGCTGAATGATAGTGATAGATGTCTGCAAATGGGGAAAAATGTATCCTTTACTTTTTTGGAAGTTCATTGAATATCGAGTCGAAGGTATCCTCTGAATTCTTTCAATTACAAATATTTTCAGAAAAAAGAAGAAGTAAAATCTGTTGTACGCATTTTTAACGAACAATCAAAACACACAAATCGAATAAAAACTTTGAAATTCCCTTAATATATTTCAAATTTTAATAAGAACAAGTACTTGCGCACCAGTTGTGCAGTTTATTTTAGCTAATGTTATGAACAATAACATAAATCAAATGCGATCTGATTTGGAAATCCAAATATAAAGTTCTTCGTCCCGTGTACCACTTCTTCCCATACCATTTTCACTGAGATGCAAAATATAAACGGTATGCTCCCTCCTGTATGAACTACAGCTGTAGAAACCAAGCAAATAAATGATGTCCTAGACGAGCCGAAACAGTCCAATAAGGAGGAACAATATTTCAATCCTCGACGAAATAAATACTATCAGCCAAAAACATGGATAGCCCCCCTCCTGAAATGCATCAAGAAACTTCAGCCGCAGAAATGGTCATTAAATGTGTACTAGGTAAACTCGAATCATCCAATAACTCTTTGTTCTTACTAAACAAACACTCCTCGATTTGCGGATGTAACCGGGATTCGCTTCTTTGCTCCTGCTCAAATTCGCATTTAACATATCTGAATGTCATCCGTTGTCATCAAGGTGCCGCAAGATCCGGATTTCATAAAAAATACAAATGGATGTTCCATCACTCTAGCGGATTTATTTAACTTGGAAATATGCGACTTTCTCTAATGAATAATAGCCCACCTAATCTTAAACCCAAGTCCAAAGACAAGCCCCAATCAAAGGTATATATTACAAACAAAAGTAAGAATCTAGAACCCAACTGGTCCTTAAAAATGGGTGTCTTCCCTAACTTTTCAGGCGCTATGCCGTTGTCATTTCTCAAGCGAAAGGCTTCTACTACATCTGTGAAGCCTCCTTTAATCTTTCTCAACCAAAACAGGACAGTCGTCTATGAAAGGTTGTTCCTAGCTCCGTGTCCAAATCAACTCCAAATTCCGCTTACCTTCCTAATTTCATTTATTCGAACCCTCAATGCACCCTATTTGTTCCTAAAAATCAAGCATCCACATCAATAACTTCCACTTCCCGTATCCCGAACAAGAACATTGAAGTTTTGACCCAAAACCACAAGGTTTCCTAAGCCCTTTACTTCCACCAAATTAACTAAACATTTATCTGATGCAAGTACTGAAAGGCTATATGTTCCATCTCGGTTAAGAGACAATAAATTATATAGGTAACAATGTTCGTCTCCATAATGCCTACTTACATGATAAACCTAACTCCGTTGCGTTAATGGTAAGACTAACACAAATACAGGGTTTTCCAATAAGGGCTTGACAACTTTTTTGTTAAATAAAACGCAAACCATTTGAGATATTTTAAAAACTTTACTATCGGCTTGAAGTACAATCAAAACATTTATGAATGGAACTCGACTTCGTTCATATGGCCACCGCGGGCACGTTTGCAGCGGTCGATTCGTTGGGCCCAATTTTCGATGACTCCGCTACACATTTTGGCCGAAACGGCGGCAATTTCCAATTTCGCGTTCAATGTTGGATCTCAGCTCTTCCAACATCGTCGGCTTGTTGGCTTGGACCAATAACGCATATTTTCTTTATTGACGAACCCATTGAGCCAAAAATGAGCTTCGTCACTGAAGATGATTTTTCGATGAAACTCATCATCTTGGGTCATCTTCCTCAGAGCCCAATCGGAGAATGTACGTCGCTTCAAATGGCCCATCGGCTTCAATTCTTGAGTCAGCTTGATCTTGTGTGGGTGTAAATTAAGATCCGAACACAAAATATACCATAATGTGGTCTGAGCGATGCCCAATTCTTGAGAAAGCCGTAGAATTGACTGATTTGGATCGTTTGCTACGGACGCCTGAACGGCAGAGATATTTTAGACACTTCGGGAACATCACACAACGAATATGTAAAAAAAAATTGTTTGCACTAAACTTGTTATTGGCTCTTTACTAGGGCGAGAATTACGGCCGAAAATTAGAGTTAACGCTCTTAAAGTTGCGGTCACCAACTCCGAATTTCGGTAGAAATTTTTTATAATTTGCAGACGCTGCTCGACCGTGTACTTTACCATGAAGAAAATGCTGAGTTTATTGAATAAATTGACAATGACAGTTCGATGATTAGTGAAAGGATGCGTTCACAAATTATATTCAAAGTTGTCAAGTCCCTATTGGAAAACCTGTTATAAAACTCTTAATCTCCAAAGAAGGTCTCCCTAATGAACATGCACTTATGCGCATCTATTTGCAATTTGATGGTTTTCTAATTCTCATATTTTTTTTTTTTTTTTTTTTTTTTTTTTTTTTTGACAGGAGGAAATCTTCAAAAGACACTTGGCAGTATTCGACACCAAGTAGTGTGGGACTCTTAACCACTAAAACCACCTCTTTATCAGGACCAATCTTGAGAGATCGACATCAGATTTTTCTTTCTTAACTTTGTAAAATCACTTTGGGGGAAGTTTAAACTTTTAATACTTTCCCATGTTTTTTTAGACCATAAGCTCATGAGGCTTGGTTCTTCTTAATCTCCGAACATGGTTTCTGGTATTCAAGACGGACACCATTTCGGAATTGGTATGACTTTGCAGTCTCTGATTATGCGATACAGCGTATTTTTTAACAACTTCTGTAACCGTTTCTATTTGTAAGTCACGATGTAGATCGCTATTTCTTATGTACCAAGGTGCATTAACTATTCCACGAAGGACTTTGTTTTGGAATTTTTGGATGATTTCGGTATTTGTTTTCTTTGTACAGCCCCATAATTGGATACCATAGGTCCAAACAGGCTTTAGTACTTGATTATACAGCATTATTTTGTTTTGGGTTGAAATCGACATTTTTCGATTGTACTGATGGCTGAAATAAAAGAGTACTAAAAACGACCAAATTGTCCTAGGCTCTTGAAGGAAGTAACTAAGTAACCGCACTGAAGGCGATGGGGTCATTTTTTCGAAAATTCTTATTTGTGGACCGATTTTAATGGGACTTTCACAGGCGGACAGCTAATATTCTAAGAAGTAAAGCTAGGCACACATGAAACGCTTGAACACATGTGATCGCAATCGGCGAGAATTTTATGACTGGTTACAGATTACCGAAGGCCGTATAGACACTCGGCCATACGCGCGTATTCATATAAACCTGTAGACGTAGCTCACCGTTTTTGCAATCGGCGGCGTTAAAAATCGTTCATGCACGCAACTAAGACGAGTGCCAAAAATTGTTATTCATGGACCAATTTTGTCGGGGCTTTTGCAGACATATAGCTGATGTTGTAAGGAGATATTTTCATATCAACCATATTAAATTTTGTTTGTGTACTGGCAAGATAAGGTTGTTGGTGTTTAGTTACTGTTGGACCCGTTTTTAGCGCTGATTTCGGGGATGCAGAAAATGTATGGTATGCTCGAGCAACGCCAGGTGGGTCAGTTAGTTTGTTGTAAATATTAAGGTAAAATAAATAAAAATAATGGAACTTAGTTATTATAGCAAAATAAATAACGGAATCACAGGATCCAATTGTAGCGTTCATTGAACGTTTCTAAATCATTGATTATTTTGATGCAGAAATAAGTAACATAAATTTAATTAAGCCCCTTTATGTATATTATGATCAAGTAAACTTCTGCTAATAAATAAATAAAAAACTATCAGATTTATTGTGCCACCAAAATAATGACTGGTTTTTCTTCTTCAACATCTCCAAATTATAAGTCAGTTCCAATGATTATTATAAATGGTGCCTTAGCAACCTTAATAATAGTTAGTTAGTTAACATTAAATGAGAAATGAAATGTTATACAAAACAGTTCAGCGTGATTTTTAAAGTTCTGTATGTTCACATTGCAGATTTTTTTTTAGTGAAGTGAAGATAAAAGAAAATTTACAAAATAAATCGATTTTGTGCAAACAGTTTAAAATTGTACTGAAAATGGCAAAGATGTGATGACTTACGTACTGAGAAAATCAAGTTGTACTGAATTTAGTACTCAGCCTTTTTCCTACTATGATCCCATCTCCAAAAATCTCGTTCTGATTAAAAAAAAAAAAATATTATCGTTCCTAACCAATATATCAAGAGACCAAAATGCCTTAGTCTTTCTTACCTACATACATAAATGTGAGAGGACTAAGTTCCAAAACGTCTGCTGTGTTCAACTTCAACAATTCCCAACAATTACCCTATGACATTTTCGCCCTTACCGAAACCAACTTAATATTCTTAACACCTAACTCTTCACGAATGATTTTATTGTTTTTCGTAAGGACTACGAAGGAGGCACTACCCTTGTTGAATTACGTGACTTAGATGATTTTGAATATATCTCGGTTAAAATTAATTTTCCAAAATTTTCTCTCTCTATCCTTTGTTGTTATTTCCATTTCCGGATAAACAAATACTTAAAGAAAATTTAATAAAAATTGTCTTAATTTTAGATTTTTTTCTTAAAATGTCGAGTTTGAAGTAAGTTTTTTCAAAAGCTATTTATAAAAATTACTTTATTTAAAAACAGGAATTATAGTTAATGAACAAAATTTAGTTTAACATTTTATTGTTTAACACCTGCTTTAGCTAGGCAACCTATTTGCGATGCATCAATGTATGTATGTATGCATGATCTAGAATATTTTCTTTATTATCATTAAATAACAGATGAGGGTATAATATTTCTTATACCAGGTTCACGCATTAGGCGGTGAATAGCGCGCGGCCAAAACCCAACGCGACATCACCTGGTTTATGGCCGAAGCGGCGCACCCAATTTGTGTTAAATTCTATTATTATTCCCCCATTATGTCATTGCGGCCAACAACTTTTTTGTATCAGTAAAATGTTATTTAAACGGTGTCTTTTATAATTTTCATCGCTCATATCGTAAAGAAATGTTTATTTCGCTTACGTCCTATGTTAAAAGCGTCCAGGTATATTTTGTAGAGCATAAAATTTCCTACAAGACGATTCAAATATGTTTGTATGTCAATTTGTTACCAATATATAACGCTTTGAAAAAAAGGTAATTTTTCAAATTTTCTTAAAAATGAAAAAGACTGCAGATTTTTTGGGGACTTATTTCATCCTTCACAATTGTTTTTTTTTTGTCATTATGAAACAGGTCCCATAATTCAACAATGAAAGACGTTCCCAAATTTGGGGTAAAACAGTTATATAGATATTGGAGGGCATGTTGCTCCCTACAACCCCCCTGCCAAAGGTCACTCTCATTTTGGTTACTTACTAGAAAACTGTAAATTCGCCGATGATTTTCAAAACAAGCCATTGCCTAGCTATTGTGGTTTTGAACAGAATAGTTTAAGACCACATAAATATAAAACTGGTGCCGATTGGTACTAGGTTGTTGTTAGTTAAAAATATTATTACTATTATTATTATTAGTACTAAAATTTAGTACTATTGTACATTTTTGGTACTAGTAGTAGTAGTAGATAGAAAACCTTCATTTCATTTAATCAAGTCTGGCCCGGTCTAAACCTCTTTCCTTCCAACTTAATCATTATAAATTTAATCTTGTTGGATATAGTTCACATTAGGGTTTTGTCAAAAACTTCATGTATGTACGTTAAACTGAATAATTCGAAAGTTGGGTTTTGCGTTAGTTTGTTATAGAGTTTTACTCTAAATGATCTTTCTTTTTGGAGAGGATTGTCACATTTTTGTTCACAAGATTTTTATTATTTATAAAACTGTGACAACATTATTTTATCTTCCGATTATAGGGAATATAAGACAAGTTTGAGATTCATTAATTTACAAAAAATCGAGATAACAATCAAACATGACATAACGATCATTGAGAAGCTATCTGTCAGCATGTATCTATGCAGCCTAAATGGCTTAAAAGTGATTACCTTAAAATTTGGTATGTGGGATTCTTTGGCATTTCTCAGAAGGGAAATCGGAATTTAATTTTTAGGGCTAAAAATAACGGTAGGTACCTGCCGTTTAACCGTTAAGGAAAAGATTATTTTTCTCGAATACGGCTCTAACGATTTTTATGAAAAATGTTGAGAGTATTTCTGTAGACATGGGCTTTCATCTTATTAGAATCAAATTTACGAGAAAAGTCTATTAAATATAAGGTTTTTTTTTATTTTTTGACTTTCTATGAAACGGCTCATTGGATTTCTGTCAAATTTTATTATAATTATTTTTTATTCTATTTAAAATTTATTTATGATTTTTTTTTTTTTAAATTAAACATTTTTTAACTTAATTAATAAAATGTATTTGAATTTTAAAAATGGGTGTATATTAATAAACTCTAAGAAACTGCATACCAAAATCTCAAAAAAAAAGTTTTTCAAAATACTTAAAATAAAAAACAAGATTTTATCAAAATTGGTCTCACAATTTTCGAAATACTTTTTTCAAAAATTTAAAACGTCTGATGGCCTACTGAACTTTTACTAAAAACCATTTAGTCTTGTAGTTTTGACAATTTTTATAAGTTCAAACCGTGTTTTTTCAACGTAAATGTTACTTGTTTCTTTCAAAGATCTAGTCTTCCAATTTAAGTTGGCAAATAAGAGCAAGTACGTTTGACCAAGTCTTGCCGTGGAACTTGTTATCGATTTCTTAATTAAGTTTTTATTATATTTTGATATGAGGAATTCTTTTAAGGTTTGCTGAAGAATAAGGAATACAGAAAGCACCATAAATAATTCGATGAATATACATTCTTTTAAAACCTAAATTTTTGCCGAAAATTCCGATACAGATACATTTCTCAGTTTCTTAATATATTCGCAGTAAGCTAGAGCTCTATATTCTTTTTTAAAACTTTCAAGCAAATTGAAACATAAAGTTAACTTAACCGTTCAATACTGTGCCTTCTGCGAAGTTTTCAAGTGCTTTTAAGAAAACGTCATCGAAATCCAATCTTCTTCTAGTTATATGAACAGAGCATATAATTGTTATATGAGCATGATTTTTGAAGTTCTGTATATCTTTGGGGTTTGTATGTTCGCATCGCAGATTTTCTTAGTAAAGATCTGAATATAAAAGAATATTTACTTAATAAATAAATCAATTTTGTACAAACAATTCCAAATTGTACTTAAAATGGCAAGGATGTACTTATGTAATATTGAGAAAATCAAATTTTACTGAATTCAATACAATAATAAGCCTTTTTCCAACTGTGCTGGAAGTATTTTTCAAAAGAATCTAAGCAAAATGTGGAGAATTGCAATAAATAAGTGAGAATGGTGGGGTGGTATAACACAACTTAAACTTGTATTTACTTTCCAAGTTCACCTTGGGAGTAGTAAGGCCCGAAGAAACAGCATCACGCAATGGCGGTCTGAGAATCTTGGTTTTACCGGGTTCAATGAAGACAATCTGGCAAACGCCACCATCGCCGAGCGAAATGTGCCAATTTCTCTGCTTATCTCGAAGGTCGAACTCCAAATGATCTTCGCATCATTAAAGAAAAAGAAGTCAGCAGGAGTCGATGGTATACCCAATGTTGTACTACCACATCTCCCACATATACACAACACAGTTCAACAACGCGCTGAATAATGCATATTATCCAGTGAGTTGGAAGACAGCTGTTGTACATCCTCTCCCGAAAAAGGGAAAGGACAATTCCAATTCCGCAAATCTCCGGTCGATAAGTCTTCTTCCGAGTATCAGAAAGGTATTCGAAAAAGTTCTCAATAGAGCTCTGTCAAAGTCGGCCGAGGACAAAAATATAATTCCAGACACCCAGTTCGGCTTTAAGGCGGGACATGACACAATTCATGCCGCGTCTAGGTTAGTATCTGCTGTCCAATGGAACAATGCTAAAAATCAATGCACGGGTTTCTGTTTGGTTGATTTGGAGAAGGCTTTTGACGCCGTATGGTTAGAAGGTCTTTATCTGAAGCTAACCAGATGGGGCATAATTAAACCACTGCTATATATGCTTTACGACATGCTTAATGGTAGAAAGTTTGTTGTCAAGAGTGGCAATGTAACATCTACCACAACGTTTGATATTAAAAACGGTCTGCAACAGGGAGCGGTGAACTTGCCGATTCTCTTTAGTATTTACACCAGCGATCTCATTGGGAGTCTACCTCATGCAATTGCGTATGCCGATGATTTAGTTGCGTACAGAACAGGCCCAAAATTTGAAGTCCTTAGAATCCTCTTGCAACGTGATTTCGATAAAATCAACAGTACTGTATTGATTGGAAGCTGAAAATTAACTTCCAGAAATGTGAAACTATCCTGTTTAGAACCCCTTTGGCTGGGGCCTCTGGCGCAAGCTAGTGATCGCTGGGCCACATGGACATCCACTGGCGAATAAAGATGTAGTAAAGTACCTTGGTATCTGGTTGGATCAGTATTTATATTTCAATCGACATATAGAGGCTGCTCTGGCCAAGGCTATGGGAGCTTTTGCCCTGACCAGACAGTTGTTCTGTAGCAGCCGCCTTGATAGCAGGGTGAAAGTGATTTGCTACATGGCCCTCATCAGGCCGATGATTGCCTACGGATGACCTGTGTGGTTCAACGTTGCAGCATCTCTAAGGGAAAAGATTCGGGTATTCGAGAGACAGTGTCTTCGCACTTGTCTCGGACTTTATAGAACACCAGATTCGAAGTACAAACACTATTATTCCAACGAGGTTCTATAAAACGGGGCCAACAGAATACATAACTTTTTTAATTAAACTCATTCGCGGACATATTACAAGGCGATGACCTCAGCTAATGGACAACTCTTTGGGGCTTACTACCCCCAAGATGAATATTTTGAAAGTACACGTTCGAGTGGTTTTATCCCGCCCGAGGCTTTCCTATACCTTGATAGTAGAGGGCTGATTCAGGATAGATCGGCGATTCCGTTGATCTACCACGTCGGCCGCAGAACATTCGATAGGCGGCTCCTCTACGACCGAGACATAGTCGCTGGGAGCGAAGCAGAGCGCCTTCGTTTCAGTAGGGCCGTGCCCGACCGGGATCGGAAGGAAGCCCTTGCTCAGGTCCACCAATTTTGGTGGCTTAGTTAGAACCCGATATTTTTACTTGTCATAGACGAAATATCGCCTATGGCCGACCAACCATTATCTTAGGTATCTTTAAGTTAGGTAGAGCAGTTGCGGCGGCACCAAAAAAAAATACAAAAAAATACAAAAAACACAAAAAAATAAATAAATAAAATTTATAAAAAGCTTGCTGTGGCTGTTCTAGATTGAAGTATTTTTAGGTTTATTTTAAGTAATTTTAAGTTTATTTTTAGTTTATTTTAAGTTAGATTTAAGTAGTTTAGGAAATTAAGCGATAAAGAAAACCCAGTTTTTTCATGTTCTGGGTTAAAAAAAATAAAACCCAAGATGAGATAAGATAAATTTAAGTTATTCTTTAGGCCGAAAGGAGGTTAAAATTAAGTTAGCTATTAATTTAGAGCGCCCGCATAGGGCCATTAAGTAAAGTAGATATAAGTTTAAGTTAAATAAAAATCATTTAAGAAAAAAGGCCCGAAGATTTAGATTCAGGAAGATGTCGTACTACAATAAAACAAAATTCTGAAATCGCCATTGCGTGCTTTTATTTCAAAGGTTAAAGCGATTCAGAAGAGCTCTGTTTCTCAGGTCGTCATTCGTGAATACACGAAATACATCGTATGGACTTGTTGAAAGGCAGTGGTAAGATAAAATAAGGCGTAAGTGATATGTGATTTGAACATTTTCAGATACTTTTCTTACCTGAAAATAATGAAAATGAAATACGTTACGTCATAACTCGAATGTTTCATTTCCAAATTCAAATTAAGAACACATTCCGCGTGGCAAAGGAAACATTTACAGTGGAGTCAATTTTTTTCGGGGTACAAATATTTGTTAGAGTTAAGGGGAGTTTTGGAAAAAATCGAGTTACAGAGAGAAATATTTTATAGGTTTAAAGCGTTTATTAAATGGAAAGATGTATATATAAAGGATATATATACAAAAAAAAATTGCTTGATTTATTAAAATTAAATAAAGACATTAATTCATCCAAATAAATAAAAAACATCTTCTTGCTTAATCAATCTTGTTAACAAGGGTAAACATAATTAAAAAAAAGTAAAAAAATTGAAATAAATATATAAATAATATCTTCTTGCTTAATTAAAACCAAATCAAATCAAATCCTACAGATTTTCTAGATTTTAATGAATTAAGAACTTCTATTATATCTTCAATTGTTATGTTGTAATGTTCGCCATTCCAAGTACTTGAATTTGTCAAATGCATTGTAGTACAGTAAAATAAGAAATGCAAATGGAAAAAAATAGAGGCAGGCTGAAATGTTTCAGGTCGTTTCCGGTATAAGTAGTAAACCTAAATCCCAAATGGCAACCACCTACCCCTTGCAGAAGCGTGGATTTAGGGTTTGATTCGCACTGTCACGCCCATTTTTTCTCCATTTGCGTTTCTTGGAAACGCCTTTAACGATTTGGATGAAGTTTTATTTATTCGTTTTTATAAGCAAGGAAAATATAAAAAAAAATATTTTGTAATATCCGCCCACTGACACGCCCTCTTTTCTTCAATCTTTGTTTCTCAGAAACGGCTCCAGCAATTTGAATGAAATTCTCAGATTTTTTTTAACAAAAAAAATGTTTTAAAAATGCTTCTTCTAAAATCCGCCTACTGCCACGGCCACTTTTGATATATATACTTTAAAGTATATTATATATTTGAGTTCTTTTATAGCACACGAATTTTTTTCAATTTTGTTCTCTCAAAATATTAAATTATTCTACGGAAACAAAAATTTGGCGTCACTAGGTACTTGATTTTTATATTAGAAAGTTTATTAAATAGGAGTGCTAAAAAAATTGGTTTGCTTATAATCAAAAACCCTGTCCTCAATAAAAACGTTTCTTGATTAGAATCGGACGAATTGCGTGCACATGCAAATGGAAAATGTACATATGTTTTTACTCATTGGTCTACTTTCCGATGTTTTTCTGAAAAAACCCAATAAAGACCGACATCTTCAAGAAATATTCTCGCCGGCTGGATTTAAGCATGGAGCTCAACTTGCAAAGTCCATTTTGTTCACACATGCATTCAGCGGATGCGACACTACTTCCGCATTTTTTAACATGACGAAAGAAAATATTTTTTCAGTTTTGAAGAATAATCCTGATCTTCAATTTTCTGTGCAGTTGTTCTATGATAAGAACATTGCGACGGATATTTTATGTTCTGCCGAAAAAAAGATCATTGCGTTGTATGGAGGAAATTCGACAAACAAGTCATTGAACTCCTTCAGATACAAGAGATTTATGAAAACAGTAGGGAAAAAATTAAATCTTCCAAAATTTCCCCCAACCGCAGGGGCGGCAAAACAGCACATACTCAGGACTTATCACCAGGTTCAAGCGTGGCTTGGACACTGGAAAGACCCAGCAGAATGGGGATGGAACAAAAGTTTGCAAATATGAACACCTTGCAGAACCACCGCCGAAAACCCTGCTCTTCCAGACTCACTTCTGAAGCTTATAGCATGCAAATGTACAAAATTGCTAACCCGCTTGTGGTTGCCGAAAAGCTGGCCTCAAATGTACACCAATTATTAATAAGATGTGGATTACGCCTATAGGGGAGACCACTTAAAAAAAACGTGCCGGGAACTTTACCTCTAGGGTTTACCGCTTCCTTTGTACACTGATGTATTATATAAAAAGTCTAAAATCTTTTCTCACTCGTAAGAACAAACTCTTAAAATTTTACACAAATCAAAAGAGCCGTCTTTTACAAAAAGATGTAAAAAATTCAGCGTGGCAGTGGCGAATATAACTAAAAGCACTTTTTTTAATATTTTCCTCGCTTAAACGAACAGACTCTTAACATTTCATCCAAATCGTTAGAGCCATTGCTGAGTAGTAACTAAGATTAAATAAAAGTGGTCGTGGCAGTAGGTGGATCTTACAAGAAACATTTGTAAAACATTTTTTTTTTTTAAAGAAAAAACTCTGAGAATTTCATTCAAATCGTTGGAGCCGTTTCTGAGAAACAGAGATTGAAGAAAAGTGGGCGTGTCAGTGGGCGGATTTTACAAAATATTTTTTTTTTTATTTTCCTTGCTTATAAGAATGAATAAAGAAACACTCAGCCAAATCGTTAAAGGCGTTTCCAAGAAACGCAAATGGAGAAAAAGTGGGCGTGACAGTGCGAATCCATCCCTAAATCCACGCTTTTGCAAGGGGTAAGTGGTCGCCATTTAGGATTTAAGTTCACTACTTATACCGGAAACGACCTGCAAAATTTCAGCCTGCCTCTATTTTTTTCCATTTGATCAATAGTAAAATTGCTCTATTTACTGGACTATTGATTGAGAAACAGCAGATTCAGTGTTAATATTAGTAATGTTACAGTTTCATCATTTTTATCAATCACCAATCAGACATTATTTTGTTTTTCAATTCGTTAGAATATTTACCGCGAGCAACTTCATCACTTTTTATGTCAGGTGTCAGCCCTTGATATAAAACACGTCGATCTAAAAAAATCGGCCGATATACACATAATTTAATTTAATTTTTTACTCAAACAATGTCAATAGACATTCCAAAGTACGACACTTGGATCTTTAGATCTACTTTACAAATATATATACAATACATACGCTGGAACTGTTCAATTTGGTTAGAAATTACCTTCTGTGTCCTTTTTTTCCACCCTTTGCATGGTAGCAGAGAAAAAAAGTACAATACATATATAACTTGAGATGGTTCTTTAAAAAATTGAGTCCTCTTGAATTTTTTTTATTTTTTATGCACAAAGAAGCTAATTGATATTCCCATGGTGTAATAGAAGTGATTACGCGAGATAAACAAGTGCTTAACGCATAATTGTGGATGGCTTTTTTTAGGTTTATGTATGAGCAAGTTGCCCATTTACACACCACGTTGCGGAACGTTTTTAAGATTACTGTAGAATGGAAACTTATGATGTTGTAATTCAATTATAATTTTTTACGGTTAAGTAAAAGTAGGTAACGGGTATTTGATGTATGGGTGGATGATCTGCATTGAAACGGGGTACAGTGGCGCAAGGCGTATGTACGTCAAGAAGCTGCTCCGACCATTTCACAACAAAGAACTTCTTTTTCTTGATGGTATTAATTCAACTGATAATAAGGAATTAAAAAATCTAGTTCTGGCATCACTCGTATTTCATATAGATAAATTTATCAACCCTGGATATTTTTTGAATTGAGCAGTCATCTTTTTGGTATTGTCATTGCCAATAGTATAGTGGTTCAATACGCCGAAAGAGCCAATTTTGTATACTGTCTCTGGCGAGGAAATGACAAATCCTAAAAGAATTAACTTTGTCTAGAAAAAGTGCATCTATCATGTAGGCGTTCAGGTTCGGCGTTAAATAGTAGGACCCCTGCGCTTCTGCAGATTCACAAAACACAAACAGCATGTAGAAAAATAACACTTATAAAAAGTGTCACAACCACCACACTTGACAGTTTCTAGTTGTGATTTCGGCCGAAGCGTCGAATATTCGGCAGCTGAACATTTGGACAACGATGTGTTCAGTAGATCGTGTGTTGACAGGCATCGTTTGTTTATAATTAATTGCCATTATTTACATCATACATATTTTATTATCAAAGTGGTAAGTATATAAGTAGCAATGAATTTAATTTAATAACTATTCGCCAGGACGACAAACATTTTACAGGTGGTGGTCAGCCGTCCGAAAATCCGCCATTGCGTTCATTTTGTATGACGTAGGCAGAAGGTAAGTAAACAAATATGTTTTAGTGGCAGTAGAAATTAAATTTTCTGTGTTTATTTATGTATTTGTACTATTTATCTGAGTGTTTATATGATTTTTTTAAATAAGGAAATAAAAGAAAATAGATATTCCAAAGATGGTAACTAGATTTGTTGGCTCCCACTGCTTATTAAGGACGGTCTTGAAGGATCTACCTTACACTGCTTCCTGCTGTTAGCAGGATTCTTTTACCAGCATTCCTGTCATTTCCAAAAGCTGTAATTAAATTAAAGGTCAGCTACATATTTAAACATCTTATAAGCTTCCGCTCACCTCAATGTGGCTTTCTGGTAAATCGCTTTTTGTAAAAACGTCGGTCTCATTATATACAGAGTCGATAAATTTGATTGGAAATGATTCTTTATTTTTTTTTGGAAAGCCATATACGCCTCAGACTATTTGCCAAAGATTTAACACATTGCCTTGCATCGTCACCAGCAGGGCCTTCTATGTTTTTTCAGGTGCGGTGTTACCACCCGATGTACTCGGGGGAACTTTTTTTATTAGTCTCTTAGGCATGTTTTTAGTATTTTGAATAGGTGAGGTCTATATGTGATGGCAAGATCCCCCCTACTCCGACGAGCTAAGCCATCCCCGAGAGCATGCCACTGCTACCACAGCGGACATTCTATACCTTCCTGCCCCCTCCTACATCTTTCCTGTATCCATTTTACCTCCTGCCAATGCTATAATTTCCCAAATCCACTATTCTATTCCACCACCTAATGGCTCATTTTAAATGGCAAAATTAAGTGGAAAAATGGCAAGGACCACAGAAACTTTGACTATTAATACAAAAGCACTTTTCTCCGTTTAATAAAACAATAACTTTCGGTTGAATATTGACACTAGAACTAAAATAAAAACATTTTAAACACAACCGGGAACTAAAATCAAAACAAACAAAGTGGCAAAGGTCACTGCCATGAAAAGTTAAAAATTCTTTTTTTATTGTGAAATAACTGTTTCGTTAAGGTTTTTCTGTTTTGACATAGAACGTTTTTTTGATTCTCTTCGCTTTTTTTGGCTATTTATATTCTATGTATGACATAGAACTTTATAGTACCGAGTATCATATATCATATGAAAATAACCTGAAAACAATGAAAAATCAAACAATTTTGGTGAAATGATAGACCTTTTTAAGATTAATATTGTTTTTTATCAAATAATAGATAGAATTAAATAAAATGTAAGCCCAAACAAGCGATATTAATTATTAATAATATTATTAAGTTTAGTATAAGTAAGAAGTATATTACAGTTAAAAAAGAAAGGTTACAGGAATAGCAATATTGTTATTGATGAGAATATTGAACAAATCACGACCCACCCGGGGCATGGATGGCAACATTGCGTTAAAAGATTTTATTTTGGACTCCGACACCTTATTTTTAATATATACTTCTTTAGGAACAGGCATTTCAGAAGAAAATCTTTTGTTATTGCTAGCCTTTATAGGAAGTTTATCGGATCTAAGTAACATATTGGTAATCTTGGGAATATGCAGTTTTGTAGCCAACAAGTAAAAAATTGTTAGTCAATTCAAGTTCACAAACCTTTGAAAATGGAATTGCTTTAAAATGAAAAAGTTTTGAACACTCTTGAACATTTTTAAAATCAGCAGATGTCATTTGCATTATAGCCAATTTCGATTTCTTATACGAGGTATTGACCAAAATTCTAATTGAGTGAACTGGGGAATAATATTCCTTTTTATTAAGTCGTCTCGTTTCTCGATGGCACGTGGGCAGCATCGATTTCTTGGATGCAAAAATGACCTGGAACACTGAAATGAATTTCTATGGGAGTAGATGAAGTTTAATAATGCAAAAGTCATAATCCAGTTCCTGTTTTGTGGAACAGATGATTCTGTCCACAAAATAATTTCGGTAAAGTGACAATTTTCAGTGAAATTTTTTTTTCAATATTTTGATGAGTGCACATGCCAAATCATTGGCGCTTTTTCATGTCACCATGTCACTCCTTTCCTGTTTTGTGGAACACATGATTCGGTCCACAAAATAATTTCGGTAAAGTTACAATTTTCAGTGAAATTTTTTTTTCAATATTTTGATGAGTGCACATGCCAAATCATTGGCGCTTTTTCATGTCACCATGTCACTCCTTTCCTGTTTTGTGGAACACATGATTCTGTCCACAAAATAATTTCGGTAAAGTTACAATTTTCAGTGAAATTTTTTTTTCAATATTTTGATGAGTGCACATGCCAAATCATTGGCGCTTCTTCATGTCACCATGTCACTCTCATTCCACAAGGCGCAATATACCTATGTACATATATAAAGGGTTTTTCAATAAGAGCGCTACAAAAGTTTTTTTAAATAAAACAAAAACGGTTTTGGATATCAATGAAATTCTTTATTCCTGTGAAAGTACGTTCGATGCTATTATGTATGGAATTCGATTTCTTTTGCATGGCCACCACGGGCATGCTTGCAGAAGTCCAGACGCTGAACCCAATTTTCGACGGTTTTCAAGCATAAATCGGACGATACTGCTGCAATTTCACGTTCGATATTCGTACGAAGTTCATCAATCGTCGCTGGCTTGTTGGCATAGACCATAGACTTGACGTAGCCCCATAGGAAATAGTCTAACGGCGTCAAATCGCACGACCGAGGCGGCCAAGCGACTGGACCATTTCGTGAGATAACACGTTCTCCAAACTTGGTTTCCAATAAATTGATTGTGATATTCACTGTGTGGCTTGTGGCGCCGTCCTGTTGGAACCACATGTTCTCCAAGTCCATATCATCCAATTGGGGCCAAAAATATTCGGTTATAATTGAACGGTAGCGATCCCCATTCACAGTAACGTGCCGGTCTTGATCATCACGGAAGAAGTACGGCCCAATGACGCCGCCGGCCCATAAACCACACCAAACCGTAATTTTTTTCGGGATGCAATGATGACTCATGTAGAGTGCCCCGTGGCTTAGTGGTTAGTGTGTCGGACTTTTTTATGGGGTACTGCCTCTTGCGAGGAACTGACAAAACCTCCAAGAGTAAAATTTGTCTCCAAAAAGTGCATCTCATTTAGCCGTTTGGACTCGGCGGTAAATTGTAGGTCCCTTCCATTCTTGCAGATTTACAACACACACACAGGAATGGTTGAGAGTATAAGTCACTAGGCCTTGGCTCCTTAAGGAGCTGTCGCGCCAATAAATTAATTTTTTTTTAATGATGACTCATACCGCATGTTTTGTTTATTGACGAAGCCATTCAGCCAGAAATGAGCCTCATCGCTGAAGTTAATTTTTCGATGAAAATCCGAATCATTTTCAAGTTGTTGCTCAGCCCAATTCATGGACATACGACGCTTCTGGTGGTCAAGTGGCTTCAGTTCTTGCGTCAATTTAATATTGTAAGGATGTAGGCCAAGATCTTTTCGCAAAATTCGCCACAACGACGTCACAGAGATGCCCAACGCTTGAGAACGACTTGTGAGAGACACATTTGGGCTTTCTGCAACTGAAGCCTCAGCGGCAGCAACATTCTCGACACTACGAGACTTCTTTGTCTCACTGGCACGGGAACATTTTGTACTGTGCCTGTGGATTCAAATTTTTCCACTAGACGCTCAATTGTTGATCTGCTAGGACGATTATGACGACCATACATTGGACGTAGCGCTATTAACGTTGAGGCTCGTTGTTGGCTTGTATATCTTTCCATGACATGACAAACCTTATTGAAGAGAAATGTCAAGAGCGGCAAGAAATATGGCGTCGTTTGCTGTCCCTGTTGCTCTACTTTTGTAGCGTCCCTGTTGAAAAACCCGATAGAAGCAATTATTGTTTGATATTAATATACAAATTAAACCTTTTTATTTGAAAACTCAAACCTTGTTGTTTGTGGATAAATGGCCCGTCAAGTTGTAGGTATTTTATTACGAATGGTAGAAGAATGAAGATATTTCTGTCTTTGGACATGACAGTACGTTCTGTAAGTCGAAACAAAGTACCAGAGTAGACGACTCCCGGTCATTCCGTCTTTAACAACTCTTAAATTTTGTATGCGGTCCATGTGATTTTCGTATTTGTTCTTTAAATCTTCTGAAAAATGTTTTGAACTTTCCATTACTTTAAACTCCCCACATAGGTCACAGCGATCTTTTTCGGTTTGAAAAACGATGAGTTAAATAACCCTATTAAAAATTTGGTGATAGGTGCAAACTTTAACTTGTTTTTTTTTATCTTCTGTCGCTTTTTGCTTATATTTGATGCATGTTTGCTACATTCATGTCCGACTAAAAGTATTTCTTATTTGAGTCACGTCTACAGTAATGGGAGTCTATTGTGGGAAACTTCAAAATATGTCTTCGATTAGCATCCTTTATATTATGTGGGCTGTAATTTTTTCTATGTTTTCCCTGTTTTGATCTTGGTGAGATACCGCTAACTTCATCTTTGAACTTATGCATTTGATAAATTCTTTGTTGGCTTATATCTAAAGTGGAAAGAAAGAAGTGTTTGCAGACTCGAAAACGTTGAGCCAAACTTCAAAGAAATATTTGAAAGAAAATTGTTTTCTTGAGTTTTCAGGTGTTTTCCTGAAATCAAATTTATCAAATTTATTTACACGCATTTACATTTTTTTTTAAGAATATACCCAAAAACATGCGCTAAAATCCTGAAAACGAAGAGGACATCCTGTATTTTAAAATCATGTTCATAATTCCGATAGCTCACTGAAACCAATTCTCAGTGAATAACTTGTTGTTGTTAGTTCGTAATTTTCGTATGTATTTGACACTATGTCCGAAAACGGGGTCAAATTTAAACTACCTAATTGGCATTCCTTGCAGTGCGATTATTATGGTTGAATCGTTTCAGCTTTCTGGGAAGTTTTCTTATTTTCAAAAGTTTTAAAGTTTTGTAAAAACAAAACATTTTATTAATGCAGGTTGCACAGCACAGAACGAACTATGTTTTCAAATTTCAGCAAACCACCCAAACGTAATGCCAGTATGATTGGCCTTAATGTAAGTATGTATACGAGCACTGTCTATTAATCCTTAATTTATATAATTTGTTAGGCCGAAAATCTGTTAAAACAAATAAAATGCTGAATACCTATAACAATAATGTCTGTGTTGGTTTGTTTTGTTTTTTCTCTTTTTATAATTTTTCGAATCGTTTTAAAAACATTCATCCAGAAAAAAAAAACTTTTGATTTTTGTATATATAAGGACCGAAAGCAAAGTACCTACTTAACTTTTGGAAAGTGTGTTTGTTGGTTAACTCAGCTGGATACGCGCAATATTAAGTCGATAAAAAGCCCTCAACTTTCAAAAGGTGGGTGGAGTATGTACACATACATACAATAAACATAGCATACCTCTTTCCATAAATTATAAAAGTTCTAAGTATGTGCTACACAGAAGGTTATTTTAATGTAACCTTTAAGGAACTCAAATGTTAATACAAACATGTTGAAGTTATTTTTAACTCGCAATTAATATTCTTCAAAATAATTCAATCATTACACAAATGTTATTTTAAATCTCATCTGTCGATGAGGGCAGGGGCTTTGAAAATAAATAATCATAAGTACCTAATCTTTAGTTCAAAAGTTTTTACAAGATGGCTGTGGGATTTTTCATTGTGGTGGATGCTAACTTTACATAAAACTCTCTATACCTGAAAAGCTTCAGGCTCTACCAGTTATTTAGTTTTCTTTAGATTGTTGGGACATGCGCAAACATTCAAAATTTTCTTAAAGAATTTTGTTTGAAGTTTCTAAATTGGTTTTAACAAATAAGAACAAATATTTTTCAAAAAACGAAATAAATTTAGAAAAGTGTTCAGGTAGTACCTTCCTATTTTTTTAATCATTATTAAAATACGCGAATATTTATCATACAATATAGGTATATATAGGTACATACATAAATATATAACCTCTTCGTATTTTACCTCAATATTTTAATATATGATGTTAATGTTAAGCAACATCAAGCCTTTTAACCGCTCCTCACCAGTCTTGTTACGCAAATAAGTTTTCAATCTGCGAAGACAAGAAAATGGCCGTTCACTTGATGCAACTTATATGGGAAGTGTTGCACGGATCTGAATAAAGCGATGCATTGCTTGGTACAAGGTTAAATCGTTAAGTTTAGATGTAATTTTCTGCCCATACGAAACGAAATTAATATACAGCAACACCCAACGATACTAAACTATAACATTAACTTCCAAACCCACAAAATAACTCACGTCCTCAACCTAGAAAATGTGCCTAAGCCACACTTAACTGTTTTTTAGAAAACATGGAGTAATATTAATTATTATTAATGAATTTATGAAAAAAGTATTTCGAAAATTGTAGGACCGATTTTTATAGAATTCTGTTTTTTATTTCTTGTTTTTTTGAAAAAAAATTTTTTTTAAGATTTTGGTATGCAGTTTTTCAGAGTGTTAATAGGAATACAGTTGATCATAAAATATAAAATATTTTATTTTACTAATTTTAAAAATAAGGAATTTCCCAAAAAAAAATAAATTCGAAAATTAATTGTAATTAGAATTTTTTTTAATTTTTTTACCGAAAAAGTCCAAAATTAAAATAACGTTATATTCATATTTTTGATAAAAAATGAGAGCCAATATCTATCAAAATACTCTCAAAAATGTCCATCAAAATCGTTCGAGCGGTTTCCGAAAAAATAAGTAAGTACCTACCTAGTTTAAAAAAAAAATGCAACAGAGAACTGAATTTATTTTAGAATTAGGAATTCATTTATTTTCGATTAATAACAAAACACATTGTTACAATATATGAATTTAAAAGCTATGGCTAAGCCGTCAGCTTGGTTAGCAAAATTTATAAATTTAATGTATGTATATAGTTATTAGTGTAAAAAAAAAGTTAATTGTTTTCAATTATAAAGTTAGAAAAGATATCTAAAGTTTCAAGCGTATTCTGAAATTAACAGCATTCTATATATACATATGTAGATTGTTTTTAAAAAATTGCTCAGAACTTTCCATTCACATTCGTTTAATACTTGTAAGGTTTCGAGCATTGTTAATGTCTGTTTTCCAAAGAAAGTTATCCTTTGCTGTCTGAATATTGGACACATACTTATGATATGAAAGCAGTCTTCTTTCGAGTGTAGGTTCCATAGCGTGCAGAATTGGTTAAACTTGTCATTATAAGGGTTACCATATAACGAAAGGACTTCACATCTTGTTTTGAATATCATAGATATTTCATCATAGCTTAGCGTGTCATGAAAGTAGTTTCTTTGGTTAAGAGCATAGTTTAGTTGGTTGTATATCCTGCTTTCGGACTTTCGAGCTTTAATTATGAACTTTTTTCGAGTAATGTTTTCGTTCGTTTGAATAATGTGGTAGAGTTGATGTTTCAAATTGCTAAGATTGTTCATGTCCACGTGTAAGGTTACTCCACAAGCTTTACTAATGTTTTGCCAAGTTGTATACCACCAGTCTGCGTTTCTTAACTCATATAAAAAAAAAAAATTGCCATTCTTGCGTCATCATAATGGCTACATATCTTAATTATGAAGTCAGCCTGTGATTTAAGTGTGTCTGTTAATAGTTTTGGTAGTCCTGTTTCTAGGTATATACTTTGTATATAGAAACTATAGTACTATCATGGTGACGCATTTTGTGTACGCTCCCTGTCGCACGGATTCAGAACTAGCGGAACGATTTGAATGGTAGTAGAAGAGAGAGAGTTTTAAGAGAATATTCTTTTTAAATAGAGAATAAAGATAAGAGGCAGGTTAGAAATAGACGGCCATTATGAAAAGGAAAAAATATATGCAGCGAGGTGAACTAAGTTGTTGGAGAAATGTTTGTTTATGTTTTCATTGGGATATGAATGATTTTTTTTTTATTTAGGTGCTCATCTCAAAGGCAAGAAAAGTAAGTATTTTATGTATGTAGGTACAAACAATTTAAAAAAATAATGCTGCAGAACAATAATTATTGGAATGATACTCTATATAATAGAGTAATAGACAAGAATAAAGGAAAGTAAGTATGTATGTATGTAGCAAGTATGACCAATTTCAAAAATCAATAATAAAGGGGAAATTTGCCACAATTTCAAAGAAGTGTGGTAAATAAATGTTTTTTTTTTTTTGAATGAAAGAATATTAAAACGGTAAATAGTACCAAACAATCGCAAGTAAAAATATCTAAAATACGGCCTGTGTCATAATATATACATATTTTTAACATAATAAAATGTATGTTATTGAAATATTTGTATGTACATATAGGTACATATACCTAAATTAAACAAAATATATGCAATATTAGAAAACTAAGCGTAAAATATATAAATAATGGTATGCATCCCTTTTTCATCCTTAAATTTTCACAAAAAATCTTTTTTAACAAATCTGCAACAATCAATTTACAAACAATTCATTCAATAATCTCTAGGCATAGTTTGCACTTAATTTGTACCTATGAATGGAAAGCAAAATTCAAAACAAAAATCCGTTTCCTCAAGGACGTTTGTATAATATGCACAGCAAGAAGTAAGCTTGTGTTTAAATTTTAAGAATGTATGTGTATATTTTTTTGCAAACGGCAACGTTTCTTGAGTAAACAAAAAATTAAAAACTTAAAGAATTCTAGCCAAATTCGGCCAATGAAGTACGTATGTATAAAATATGTATGTTAGTATAAGTGCTCGTATTCCCTATAAAACAGATGTAAACAAAACAAAATAAACAAAAAATCAAATTGCAGTCAAAAGACTAACTGCCTATTCCTACCAACAACAAATTCTGTATTTTTAAAAAACCGTTGCTAAGGATTTTTATATAGCAACAAGAGGCTTTAGGAAAATGTAACCAAATATTTCAAAATATCAAAATTAAAAATATCTGGTCTTAGCGAATGTTTGTTTTGTTTATGAATGAATTGCACTACTGGGTCGCTCGTAGTAGAAGTTGTTGTTGTATTTATAAAATCGTCGAGCCTTTTTTTAAATGTTGATACTGTATGTGTTTATTTACATACATGATACATATTCAATGATAATGGCTTGAATATCAATTTTAGTTGAAATTGGTAAATTGGTTTCCAAGAAGTCCGAGAGGTACCTATGGGAGGTACAATTAATATGTATGTATGTAAATATGCCCTTTAGTTCAAATACGGTCGTTTATCATCGTAATGTAATGTCTGATTGTTATCTTAAGTGTTAGGTTCTTGTGATGTACACACATATGTATGTACATTGTACATATAGTATTATATAGGCAAATTTAGGATTTGTGTATATGAACATATCGAAATATGTCCATATACATATCAAACCAGTGTATATATACTGCCTATACAAAGATCAAACATGGCATTACGTATGATAATAGAGACACAAATTGTTAATGGTGAACAAATTCTGTCCTTCTGTATGTATAACTCTTTGCAGACTAAACGGTTTAGGTAATAACCTTTTAATTTAGTTTGTGTATAGTTCTTTCGGCATTCCTCAGAGGGTTTTTTGGGCTTAAAATAACGCCACTTGTCAATTAGCCGAAAACCAAATTTGTCTAGAAAATGGCTTTAACAAATTTGATGAAAATGTTCAGAATATTTTGTGGGTATTATTTTATTTACAAACAAATATCGGAAGGGTCTGTTAACCGTACTTTTCATGTATGATGGTTTTTTTCTTAATTTTCAACTTTTTCACAAACGGCTTATTGGATTTGTGCAAAACTTTTTAGTTGATACAATTAGGTAGACAAATAAATTGTTGCTTCTATTTCCCATAAAATTGCTTTTCACCACACCTAAAAGTATGCAGCCCCAGTTATTGTGCACCTAAATTCACCTAATTTAAGAAACTGCATATACATACATAGGTACCCACCCAACGGCGCATCAAATCCTTTATCCACCAAAGGAGAAGGTTTTGCCTAGGAATATTAATTATTTGTTATATTATGATGTACTTATTGAGAATGAAAATTGGGTTCTATGGAGGTACTGTAAACAATTTTTTCATGTTTTAGGCTCTCTTTTACAACAACAAAAAATATTTTAAAACTTTGCCCGAATTTAGCATGAGTTCCAAGTTCAAGAATAATATTTTTTTTTTAATTAATTATTATATTTCTTGTGAAAGATATAGGCTTCCAAGGTGATTAGGCACATTAAAGACAAGTATGTGGCATGAATGCATATTTGCCTTACACTCGTAGTATCTATACGTAATCGCAATTTAAAATTGGGATTAATTATAAGAATTAAACTATATGAATAAAAGGCCAACAAAGCATTACGCCCACATACATTATATGTTTATAAACGTACATACATATTTTGTCAGTAGCTTTTTTAGTCCTTGCTATAATAATTATGTCATGTTTGATAGGTTTCATTATTATAGGAATCTATAATTTGTCTATTTTATTAGCTCTACAAAATAACGAAATTCACATCTTTTCACTTTTCTACCCATTATCATTATAATCCAAGTCCTTGTACCTATGAATTTTCAATAAGTTTTCTAACGAATTTCTATACACAATTTGCACTTAATTTGCACCTAACGCCTATCGGATTGGGAAGCGAAATTCATAATTTACAAACCAAAACCAAAATCTGTTTCTTCAAGGAAATTAATATATATACAAAAAGTAAGATTGTGTTTAAATTTTAAGAATGTATATGTATTTTTTTCGCAAACGGCAACAAAGCAATTTGTAGTAAAATGGCAAACAATAATTTGTAAATCTAAAGAATTCAAAAAATGTAAACAAAAGCTACAACAAAAGGAAAATAAACAAAAATTCAAATGCTTGTCAGTTTTGTTTACCTTCCTAACTGCCTATTCCTACCAACAACAATTAATTGTTTACTTAAAAAACCCGTTGCTAAGGATTTCTACCTAGCAACGCCTAAAACGCTACATCAAAAAAAATCCGTATCCTAGCAACGATTTTAAGACAATGAAAATGTTTGTATCGTGTACAAATTCCAAACAAAAATTAATTCACCTCAGCAAAGCGAAACAAAAAACCCTTAATAATATTCTCGTCTCCTTCTTTACCTTCCCGCCTTACGTTCTCTTAATTCTTTCTCACAAATCTAGTGGCCGCAACTAACGCCATCACGTGAGCTGATTCCACAAGATTGTTTGACGTCCCATAATAGTACTATAGGCAGTGTATATACAAAGGTATATAGCACAGCTGGGTGTATTCAGTGGAAGATTGAACAGTTTTTTAATGAAGTTCTTTTGGAAGTTTTCAATTTATTCATAAGAACCCCAAACCTGAGAGGCATATCAGAGAGTTGATTTAACAACTGCGCTAAAAAATTTAATTTTGCCGATAGAGCGACTCTCTAATTGGAAAACACATTTTTCCACGAAAGATTAAGTAGGCTTTGAGAGCTTTTTGCCCTTTCTGTAAGATGTTTACTGAAATTCAATGTTGGATTCAGAATAACTCCCAAATATTTTACCGCTTTAACTGTTTGAAGAGGATGACCATTGTAGTTTCATTGTCTTTCATTGTGTATTCTTGGAGATCGTGCAAAAACCATAGTTTTCGACTTATCTGCATTGATTGTCAGTCCCCATCTCTTACAATAGCATGACAGACGATTGATCATCAATTACATACATATGTTCCGGAGATTTTGAAAGTATGACGAGATCATCTGCATATAACAATACATTGATTGTGGTATTAGCGAATCTTACTCCTCCTGGAAGATCGTCTACTACGTCGTTTATAAACAGGGAGAACAATAACGCAATGAGCAGACAGCCTTGTTTCACACCACACCTGTGTCTGTTTCAAACCATTCTAAATAAGTTTTAACATCCCAAACTGCTACATTGGTATGCGTGTACATTTCTTTGATAACCTTAATGAATTTTGAAGATATTCCAAGTTGAGACAGTTTATAAAAAAAGCATTTCTGTTAACAAGGCCGAAAGCCGCTTTGAAGTCAACAAAAAAAAAGACTAAACTTTTTTATTCCGGGCATGAAACGCTTTGATAATAGATGTGAGAGTAAATATCTGATCTACAGCATTGTATATAGACTGCTATAGTACTATCATGACGACCGGTGGACGGTGGCGTTCCAAGCGGCTCTAGGGAAAATTAACTTGGTAAATTGAAAGAGGCGAACGAGTCGAACAAAGAGAATTCTAAGAGAAACTCTGTGAACATGTACTTTACTCTTTGCAGTTTGCAGTTTACATATATACAATGATGCGAGTATAGTTTTTTTTTGCACAACTGGATTGCTTCACACAAGCAGGGCGACGAGATGGCTAGTTAAAAGGATTGACAAAAAAGAAGAAAAACGACTTTTGTAAATGAATGGTGTCTGGGGGGTGGGTATATGTTTAAGCTGGTTGATAAGTTTATTTTGAGTTTTATATTTTTTTCATATAAAACATTCGAGGGTAGGTAGATATTTAGGTATGAACCTACATACATCCCTACATAATGTGTGTATTTACGTAGGTATACTTGTTATATTATCTTTGATAAAATGTTCAGCTAAATTCAGGTCGATCGGTCGGTTTTCGGTGTGGTAGATGGTGTGAGCGAGGGTGAGGGAGATACTAAAAAGGAAAACTTAATAAGCACATGTGTATGTGTATTTTGTATATCCTGTTCTCGGTGACGGTGAACAACGAAGAGGATCGACAATGATTTTATTTTTTGAATTTTCATTTCATTGGCTTCGTTATCGTTGATGTTGAATTTTATGCACAAGTAGCTTTGTGATTATAGGGACTATGAGTCAAGTTTAGGATTCGTGAACATAAAAAAATTGTGATAATAATCAAACATTATATTACGATGATAGAGAAACATATTTGAGTTGCTGGCAAAATTCTGTCCGTCTGTCTGTAGGTCTGTCTGTACGGATGTATTTTGGACTATAGCCTAAACCGATGAGCCAATCGACTTCAAATTTAGAACTTAAGGTTATTTTGACATTTTACACAGTTTTTTTTAATTTTACTTGCGATTATAGGGACTATAAGGTAAAGTTTAGAATTTGTGAATATAAAAAAAAAATTAGATAACAATGAAACATGACATAACGATCATAGAGAAGTCTAAAAAAAGTGATCGACAAAAAATGACTGTCTGTCTGTCAGTAGGTATGTATAACGAGCTGCAGCCTAAATGGCTTAAGCGATTATCTTTAAACTTGATGTGTGTGATTATTTTGGCATTACCCAGAGGGGACATTGAAATTTAAATTGTAGGCCTAAAAGTAGAGGAAGTGCCATATGACCGTTGAGTTGCGTTGTTTTCTTGATTGAAATTTTTGCATTCAGTAGGTAATCGAGTATTTTTTTTATTTGTTAGTTGTTTTTGCATGTTTATGTGTTTATCATAGGCGTCCTTATTATTTATTCTGTATGCTGTATGCTGTTACGATCATAAAATGCTTTAAAATAAATAACGATAAATAAATAGTAATACAAATAACGAAGTTTGCTTTCATTAGACTAGTGGCAAAAGTTGGGGGAAAATATTAAACAAATAATTTTTTTATGAAATCAAAAAACACTATTCATAACGTTTTTTGGAAAAAAATGTTGTAAGCCATCTTATTTCTTTTGCTGTTTTCTATTTTATAATTTTTTCATTTCAAAATCGTTCGACTATGTCAATTTAAAGAAATCTATAGTTTATACTAGGAGAAAAAATTAAAAAAATCTATAGATTGGTTTTCAAAATATTCAAAAAACTAAATAAGTTTTTTTAAAAAATTATTAAAAATTAAAAGAAATGTTTTTGAAAATTTTAATAAGCAATATTATTTAAATCATAAAACACTACATATTTTGAAAATTTTATCAAAATCCGTCAATTAGTTAACGAGAAAGTCTCATGTTTGATTGTTAGAATTTTTTTTACGAATGCATAACTTGTACTTAGTACCTACCTATAATAATTGCAAGTAAAAATTAAACAATTAGGTATTACAAATGTAAAAAACCCGTGGTATTTTTAGCAATTCTATAGAAGATTAGTACAAAGAAATATTTTGGTTTAACTAACTATAAATTTCTTTCCCGCGTGCTAAGCTGGGTAGGTCAACTAGTACCTATTATATAAACCTCAAACAAACAAAACATCTTTGTTACTATAAATCAATAATATATAATCAATCAATAATAATATAAATCAATTTACAAACAATTTTTGATTGAATTTCTGCACATAGTTCATTCAGATAGATACCTATATATACATATGTATGTACCTATATGTATATGTAGGTACCTATCTGTATGGAAAGTTAAATTCAAAACAAAAATCCATCCACTGCAAGGACGTTTGTATCTTTGTATAAATATAGCAAGAAGTAAGTTTGTGTTTAAATTTCAAGAATGAATGTGTACATTATTTGAAGACGACAACCTTCATAATAGTAAAAAAATTGAAAATCCTAAAGAATTCGAATCAAAAGTCTGGTCAATGGTGTATAGGTATATGTACAAATATGACAAATATGTATGTAGGTAGTGCTCGTACAAAACTTGAAAATCCTAAAAAACTCAAATCAAAAGTCTGGTCAATGACGTACGCATATATAAATACTTATTTAAGAACCAGTTCTGATATTACATATTCCATATAAAAAAAAAAGTATACAATGAAAATGTTGGATCGTGTTTAAATCCTTACAAAAAACTACAAGCCTCAGGGAAGCGAAACCATTAGGTATTAACTTCAAAACTGCTAGCAGTTTATATACATATACATATACATAGGTATACAATGAACAAAACAAAATACTGAATTATTTCATGTTCTCCTTCTGTTTTTTCTTGCCTCACATTGCACATGCGCAATAAACTAAGCACAAAGCATAACACTATAAAACCGCATTTGAAAAAACCGGTTCTATGAGAGGTACCGTCATAGAACAAATTTCGAAAAAATCATTCAAACTGAAAGATGTATTGTTGTAAAAAAATAGCATCCTGAAAGTTTGATCAAAATCTTTGGAACCATTTTCGAGAAAGTCAAACTTTTTGTTAAACGGCAAATAAAGTTCATTTTTGACCTAGAGCAAAAATGAGAAACACCCCCCGAGATACTACCTAATAAATACTAAATACCAAGTTTGAAGCAAATCGGCCCATCCGCTTAGGCTGTAGAGCAGCAAACAGCCAGACATTTTTCGAACCAACTTTTTTCGACTTCTCTATCATCGTAATATCATGTTTGATCATTATCTCAATTTTTTTTTTATAGTAGGTTCCTATAATCGCAAGTAAAAAACCATCTGAAATCTGTCATAATTGAAATCCGACATCTGGAATAGTTTAAACATTTTTTTATCGAAAACCCGCCGCAGACGAACATTTTAAAAAAAGAATCACGAAAATCGGCCCACTTTTTAATTTTCTACAGCCAAAAAACCCACCGCGATATAAAAATAAGATTTGCTTTAACTATGAATTTCTTACCAGCGAGCAAAGGGTAGGTCAGTTATTTCATACAAAGCCTCAAAAAAACAAAAATCATTACTACCTGCAGTCTATATACAATGGATACAAATCTACAATCAATTTCCAAATAAAAAAGTTTGAATGTATCTCCATGCATAGTTTTCACTAAATGTGTGTACCTATCTGCATTGAAAGCAAAATTCAAACCAAAATCCATTCAATAAATACAGCAAGAATTAAGTTTGTGTTAAATTTTCAAGAATGTATGAGTACATTTTTTGAAAACGACAACCTTCAATTTATAGGTAGCAGATAAACCCAAATTAAATATCTTGAAAAAAACCACTTCAAAAGGCTGGTCAATGACATATGTACTTGTACATGTATTGCATATAAAAAAAATGTAAGCAACGAAAATGTTGGATCGTGTATGAATCCTAACAAAAGTCTATATACAAATCACTTCAAAAGTCTGATCAATGACGTCAATCATATACAAAACAATGTATGTACAAATGTATTACAAAAATGTAAGCAACATCATCAACATCAACTTAATTTATCTCACCTTCTTAAGCATCTTTTTTTTAAATTGCTTATAAGTCAACAAAATTGTATAACTCAAAGAGATTTCCTCTTAAAATTCATCAAGAATGTAGGTAAACCAAACATTTTTCCAACAACATGCATGTTCATCAGGCAACCAAAAGCCATCAAAAGAGTCAAATAATATACTCAATTATTTCGTTCTCCTTCGCTTACAGTCACATTGCACATGCGCAGTAATGTAAGCACAGAGCATAACACTTAAAAACATGCTCTTATTTCTCTCTTTCTCAAATAAAATATGCCTACACTAGCACTCCAAGCGGCTCTAGGGAAAAAGATTTTTTCTCGTCTCATGATAGTACTATAGCAGTTTATATACAATGATCTACAGTTGCATAATCCTTTCTTAATCCAGCCTGCAAGTCAGTTAGAAGATTTTTCTGCTCGACCCATTTTTCCAATCTATTTACTAAAACTCCACAGAATATTTTTGCAATATTATTTATAAAAGATACTCCTCTGTAATTTTGTACTATGTCTAATGGACCTTTTTTATGTATTGGAAAAATCACAGACTTTTTATATGAGGATGGAATTTCGGCTGAAGAAATAATGTTGTTGTATAAAGTTTGTAGCCTGTTGCAGAATGAAGGTGTTGCATTTTTAAAAAACTCATACGGTATTCCGTCTTCACCTGGAGCCTTTCTATTTTTTGTACTGGAGATAACATCATTTATTTCCTCAATTGTAACATCTACGTCAAGTGTCTCATCAACAGTAAGTGGCTCAGCGTATGAAAAATTTGAAAAAGAATCGCTTGTTAACAGGAGCTTAAAGTGTGTTGCAAGGTCTCCAGCAGATACGCCTATACCAATTTTGTAACTTGATCCATTGATTTCTCTCGTGATCTCTGATCGTTTCGAGTTCGCTAGTGCTAAGGCTTGTTGGTTATAAAATTCAAATTTCGTTTGTAGACATAGATTTTTGTAGTATGTGTTAGCTTCGATATACCAAGTCTTTATATGCTGATTGTTTGAAGAAGCGCAAATGATTTTCTACGTGCTTGCCAACAGTCTTTATCAAACCATTTTTGCTTAAAAGATGACTTCATTCCTATCATTTTAGTCGGTGCTGAAATACGAACATATTCTGTTAGTTGCCTACATAGTGAATCGGTGGACTGATCAGTCAAGTCATTTTGTAGTAAAAGATCATCCAAATTACGTTGGTACGCCTCTTTTTATACGTTTTTCCAGCAAAGACGGGGGATCAAGTTAAGGTTTATTTCTGTAAGCGAAGATTCGCATGCGGCTTCAACCACGATTGGCATATGATCAGAGAACTGTTACAGGGGACAAATGTAATAATTGGCAAATTGAACTTACATTACGGTGAAGCACTGTTCTTACTCGCTGGTTTAAAACTTTAGAATTGTATTACTTACTTTACTCGTATTTGTCCACAATAACTTCGAGTAAGTTAAATTACCGGTTTGCATGCACACAAATTAAGGAAATTATATTAAATGAAAAAAAAACTTAAACGACTAATTTTTCAGAAGGCAGAAAAAGAATGAGTTCTTTCCATAAACAGCGCGGATACAGAAAACATTCAATATGACAACGTTTTTATTTACTTTATTTAACTAAAAACTATCTATAAGGTATGTATCTACTTTACAAAATATTAAAGGAAATCGAAGTATGTATGTATGATTTTTGTATACATAGTAAATTCGTATACATAAAGTTGTTTATTTTCGTTTCTTCTTTATAATTTATTTTTCATATATGTAGTATGCAAGTAGTTGCCAAAACTTAAAATTTTCATTTGGACAATGCTTTTATAATATTTAACTATAGTAATACTTAGTACTTATTTTTCTTAATTAAAGATATGATAAAACAAGTCGTCTTGTGGGTTAACCATAGTTATATGCAACTAGAATGTTCTATCTTCTTTATATTTTTTTGAACAGCAACATGGATTTGTTCTCACATTCTCTTCCAAATATTCAATTGCTTAGAAAAAGGTCATGAATTTAACTGTATTTACACTGCCTTCTCAAAAGCATTTGATCAGTTATAAGCTTTTGGTTTTCCTCCTTTTTTCTTAGCTTGAATTAAACAATACCTTGATGCGAATGTATCGTTACCTTACCTTAGGTGGCGCTACATTCCGGGGTGGGCCTGAGCCTCAACCAACAAGCTTCTCTAGCCAGCTCGGTCTCTAGCTAGCTGCTTCCAGTTTCAAACGCAAAGTCAGCTGATGTCCTCTTTTACTTGTGTGCGCCACCTGAGTCTCGGTCTTCCTGCGCCGCACCGTCGCGGTCGTGTCCCTCTGTGGTGGAATCGAATTTTTTCCGGGCCGGAGCATTGATGCCCATGCGCTCTATATGACACAGCCATCTGAGACGTTGAATTCTTACTCTTTTGGCTAGGTCTGTGTCGCTGTACGTACAGCATTTGCAGTTTTTCGTTGTAGATGCGAATAAATCAAAACAGGTAAAATTTAGAAATTGCCTTTTAGACCCTTTCGTGTCTCATTTGGCGGGAAGTGTCATTATCATTTATTATATCTGGTGAAGACATATAAAATGTTTAGGAGAATAAGGTAGAGCGCTGAGCGCATTGTTTTTCAGGCAGATATTAATAGCTTTAGTTTTGGGTAAAATGTATGCTTCTCAGGTATGGATTGATGGACTAAGTATTACGAAAATAAGAAGAATTTAAGCAATCCAGCACAATTTCACTCGTATTGACCATGTCTACCTTGGAATGATCATTTAAACTTGCCACCACATGAACATTGAACCTAGCTTCTTAGAAGCAAACTCTTCAGAAAAATAATGATTTAATATTTCTTTATCAATTTATTAGGAGCGAAATTGGTGCTCCTTATTTGTTTGACTGTTTTGGGTTCATGGTTCATAGAAGATCTCACCACCTGCGTCGATATGAACTTCTACATGTTGACTTTTATAGAACAAACAATATACATTATACATACTACATACATGGAGCTTTAAGTCGTGGAGTTGACTGGAGTTTGAATCTTAACGTTTCGTCTATGGGCTTTATAAAATAAAGGGGGATTAAATAAAAATCAATATTTGGAACTAATGATCCACTATCGTGATTGTATTTTTAAATATGTACATTGTATATAAACTGCAATTTATATACAATGATTATGCAATGACATCGTATGTTTTCACAGCGCACTTGTGATGTTTGCAATATATTTATTTTTTACTATATACACACATACATAAAGAACAATCCAAATTATGTTTGTGCGCGAACTCCTTTTTTCGGCTCGATCGATAAGGAGATCTTAGGACATGTTTGGAGATTGCATATAAGAAATCTGTTTGCTGTAAGATGTCTAGAACCGGCGTTATGACCAAAAATGTCAATCACATGGTCGTCAACGCCGGGTGAGTCAGCTAGTAATAAATAACTAACACATACCCTTATAATGAGCCTCTAATCATAGATAGAATAGATGCCTGTTCTAAGCTTATACTACATGAAAGAATCTAGAATATACCAAATAAAATAGTCCAAGTCTTCTTATGATCTTGACTACGACTACAACTATCCAACTTCTCTGCTTCGGCCTAAAGATCTTCCCGGTGGGTTCGCTGAGTTGACCTCAGAAAACTTTAACATGCTACTCAGTTTTGGATTGTTGGATGGCTGAAACCTACTAAGCAAATAAATTGTTAAATTTTTTAACCAGGAGTTTTAGGGCGTGCCTTTCTTGGAGAAACGCTCTTGATAGTTAATTAAAAGTCTTAGGCAGATAAATACGTAGCCAGATCAGACGGTATAACACATTTCGTTCACCTTCCAAGGAAATGTAGACATTTTGCAGCTTTTTTGGCGAGGTCAAATATGTAGTCGTTCCACAGAAGGTGGTCTGAGAACACGTCTTCAAAACGAGTTCAAAACAAAATTTGGCCCATATAGAGTCATTTACGCTCTCGAGTATACAGGACGAGTTATAAAACACCGACTGGAAGAGTTAAGTTTGTCGCAAATTGGGCTGCAAGCAAATTTCTTTTTCTTGAGAGCTGATGCCAAGAATATTGTTGAACGACGAAAGTAGCATATGAACAACTGACATATTTCGCATTCATAATAAAGGTCAGGACTCGGTCGCTCATATTTGCTCTAATTCACTTAACATATTACTGTGTTATGCAAATCATTGAAATAAATAATTAATATAAATATATAGATACATAAAACCAAGACTCTTGAGTCTAGGCAGTAGTGAGTAATTCGTAAGGAAAACCTTATTATAGTCACAGTCACAATAATACACTAATGTTTTATCTATAGATTTTGTCAAGAGCTAATGATTTAGGTAGGCGTTTTGCTTAAAAGACAAATTTCATTTAAGGAAATCGGTATTACGAAAGTCACTATATAGTCGTTTAACCTAGCGTTACGTCATATGACATTTGGCAATCAGTGGGATGTAATTTTTTTAACGACACAATGTCATTCTTCGGTATTGCAGCTGCCGTTTTATGCCAGGGGAGCGGGTCATAATTCTGATTGTCTAAATTCTGTATGACCAGAATTCTGTTTTTTTTTTTTTTTTTTGGAAAATACTATACGTACAAAATTCTCTATTTCATAACCTACCCCAACCCTTATGCCAGTTATACGACTAGTGAAACGTTTCTTTTGGGAAATTTGCAAACACCGGATTATTTTACTTGAATAAGTAAGTTTAAGTTGTTTTCCTAGTTTTTTCTTAAATAACTATTATTTTTTCTTAATTTAGAGTGAAGGTAACAAACAAGGAGCAACTTAAAACACTTAAAGAGCTAACCATAAAACTAAAAGCTTTAGCTTATTTTTTTTACACCAATTAATAATGACAACTTATATTTACACACTTTGGACAAATGTGTTGTTCCATAACATTAAACATTTTTTTGAAAATTATGCTCATTGTTGGCTGTGAAATTCCCAGATTGTAGTGGTTGCCTAATAAATCTTTCTGTTAGTTACCTTCAGAAAAAAATCTAAACACAGTTGCAATTTCTTAAAATCAGTGGCACCGACAAAGAACTTTTTTGTTTTTGGAACTTTACCCTGCAATTCTCGCACCAAGTAAGAAATCTCTTATCAAATGTATTTTGTTGCTTCCAGTATCCACTGTACGTGTATCTCATTGTCCTCGCTTACACCACTATTTCTTACAGCAATAAACAGAGCAAAACTATTTATTTTTGTTTGTTATTCAAAAAGTTTTTAAATTTCGAAACAGCTGATTATGTGAAACGCACTTGGATTGTTAGTGGCGTAATACCGACACGAACGCTTGATACATTTGTATACAGATGTATGGGAGCGAACATTCCAACTTTCGGCATTACTTTTCTAATAATAACAAAACAATGCAAGGGGAAGTTGGTGTCAAAACCGACCGAAACATTCCAATCCGTTTGTCAAATGAGCACGTCTACCCATACCCATACCCAGCTGTCTGGGTCCGTAAAATGCACTCGCCAGCGCAGTTTACATCCGTAAGCAAAACTCATCGAAACTTGACGAAACGGAGAAATACGCCATTCAGGGCACAAGATACGCATTACTTGTTCTCTCTCATTTACGGACGGGACCCTCCGCGCCATTTCAATCATTATAGTTCAGCCTTAATTGTTGATATTGTGAGGAATCATTTTGCTCGGGCAGCAAACGTTATCGAGGACGAACTTATCTCGGGTTTATTTTAACCAAACCCTGAGTATTTCAGAAAAACATTGCAAAGTGGATATATACAACCTCAAGCGTTTTCTTGTTTTTGGAGATGCACATGGCTGTCTATCAAACTTAACGAATGCGCCGATTATACCATGTTGCAGGAGGCAAGACGGTCAACTGAGACAATTAAATATTTGCCGTCAACAAGCGTAGGAAATGGCGACGCTTATTTAAAGTACTGCGTAAGCATGCCTTAAAAGATACGACCGGAATAAATATTGGTGGTTTGATTGGGCTGAGGAGAGATTATAGTCAGGCCATAAACCATATCTTGCCATGTGATTTTCAATCTATCGATTACTTGTTTACTTAAACTTTTGATGGATAGAGTGGGAGTCGCCTGGCAGGTTGGCAGAACCTAGTACTTTAGACCTTAAGGTGTAAGTAGGATTTAGCTAGTTATTTTTAATTTGGTTATGTTTTCACTAACTGACTCACCCGGCGTTGCTCGGGTTTACCATAGATTTTCAGTATACCCACGAATGCGCCGCATATTGGGTTCAATTATAGCTTAAAACCACAAACGTAACCGTGTTAATACATACAACATGTGTAGAACATAAAATTTGTTACAGATTTTGTCTCAAACATTTTTTCATATATGTTCAACCGTTTTAGAGATGGAGAACGTTGAATGCACAACACTGAGCCATACATACATTAAATTTTAAATGCAAGGTCAACCATGAATCGCGGTAAATAATACTTTGTATAAAGTGATCAAATTGTTAAAATATCATTTACAATGAATTATTTGTATTATTTACTACCTGACCTACCTGGCGTTGCTCGGGTTCATCATAGATTTTCTGGACACCGACGAAAGCACTACATATTGGGTAGAATTACAGCCTTAAACCACAAATGTAACCGTGTTAATAAACACAAATGGTTTTCAAAATCGGTCAAGCCTTTCAAGTTTAATATTGTTAAAATGAAAATAAATACAGGAAAACTATCTACTACATATCCCCACCTCTGGGGCACCCATCGAGCCCAAATCTTAAAGAATCAACTTTGCACGGGAAGCACTTATTATTTGTATGAACAAATTCTGATAGATATATGGGTTTGCCATGTCACAAGAAAGCGAATATCTGTAGAAATAGTGCCTTTGTACGCATATGAAAAATATGAAACAAAATTGCCAAGAAAAGCAAAATAATCTTGTGGTTTGGTGTATGGTATGGATGACTGATTGACCTACAAATCGATTTGACAGTTGTGGTCATTTGTTCTCTATATTTTATTTACATTTCGATTCGACTATTTTCTATTTACATGTTTGAATAACTTTCTATTTTTGGTTTATTTTTTATACATGGATCTTCTGATATTTTAATAGTTATTCTGCGCACAAGAAATTATTTATTTCCCTTTTAATGTAAGCACCGGCGAGCAAATTGGGACAAGTACCCTGCTCATCTCGAAGGTCGAGAGAAAAAGAAGTCAGCAGGAGTCGATGGTATATCCAATATTGTACCACATCTCTCTGAGGTTGCAATAGACATAACACACACCACTGTTCAACAACGCGCTCAATAATGCATATTATCCAGTGAGTTGAAAGACAGCTGTTGTACGTCCTCTTCCGAAAAAGGGAAAGGATAATTCCAATCTGGCAAATATCCGGTCATTAAGTCTTCGTCCGCAAAGTATTCGAAAAAGTTCTCAATGTGGGCCGAGGACAAAAATATAATTCCAGACACCCAGTTCGGCTTTAAGGCGGGACATGACACAATTCATGCCGCATCTTAGTTAGTATTTGCTGTCCAATGAAACAATGCTAAGAATCAATGCACGGGTGCCTGTCTGGTTAACTTGGAGAAGGCTTTCGACACCGTATGGTGTCTCGATCTCATTGGGAGTCTACCTCATGCAATTGCGTATGCCTACAATTTAATTGCGTACAGAACAGGTCCAAAAGTTGAAGTCATCAGAATTTTCTTGCAACGTGATTTCGATAAAATTCAACAACACTTTAGTGATTGGAAGCTGAAAATTATCTTCCAGAAATGTGAAACTATCCTGTTTAGAGCCTCTTTGTCTAGAGCTTCTAGGGCTACGAGAAAAAACTGGCGCAAGCAAGTGATCGCTGGGTCACATGGACACCAACTGGTATCTGGTTGCATTAGTACAGTACCTATATTTCAATCGACATGTAGAGTCTCCTCTGTCCGGGGCTAGGGGAGCTTTTGCCCTGACAAGCAACAACAAAAACAAAATAAAAAAGGTTGCTGTGGCTGTTCTAGATTTAAGTACTTTAGGTTTAAACTAAGTTATTTTAAGTTTATTTTTAGTTTACTTTAAGTTAATTTTAAGTAGTTTAAGATAAGTTAAGTAATAAAATGATCTGATACTCAGTTTAATTTTTTCTGGGTAAAAAATAAAAACCCTTGTATTTAACAACCATACATTTAAGTTATTTTTAGGCCGAAAGGTGATTAAAATTAAGATATATAATAATTTAGAGCGCCCGCATAGGGCCAATAAGTTAATTACCTAGATAGATTTAACTAGTTTTGTCTAGATTTAAGTAGTTATAAAAATATTTCAATAAAAATGATTTAAAAAAACTGAAAACTGATACTGCGTGACCTCTTCTGATCGGAGACGAATCCAACAAATCATAGATCATTGAGATCGGTCTAGCCGTTCTTGGGTTATAAATGGTGTAAAAAACCATACAGAACCCCGATGTACAGAAGAAGAAGGAGAAGAAGAATAAAAAGTGAAAACAGGTTTTCTTCATATTAGCCTTACATCGAATAAAAAACCAATATTAAAAAAATAGAAATATACAAAGCAGAATAATTTATACGATTCATGTTAAAAGCTTATAATAAAACATAATCGCGACATAAACTTAAAAAAAGTTAAAAATTACAATAGTGTAAAGTGGAATAAAAGTTAAAAAAAACCATTAAAACCAAATGGTGGTATAATGATAACAGGTGCAATTGTGCAAAAAGTTGTTTTTAGTTATAGTGGTTTGCCTCGCAGTCTGGTTGCATTGGCTTGCATTTTTTGTTTTAAGTAAAAGCTATAATGAGGTTTCCATACTTATCATTATAACTCGTCGCGAATAGGAAAGCACTGTGCAAGGGTTACCACTTCCTAATTACAATATAATACATTACCGATAATTTAAAAAAATATGTACATACAATTTTCATTAAAAAAAGAAATTAATTCACAGTTTAAACATAATTTAAACCAATTTCAGATCACTATATTAATGCTATTTATATTTATATTTATTAATCACAATACCACTACAGTCTTATTAAAACACAATACCACGTCATAACACTTTTCCGATTTATATGATCACGTAATGCACTTGCAAACTTTGAGAAAATAACTAAAATAACCAAAGCCAACAAAATTTAATTGCATTTTAAAGATTTCAAAACTATAAGTACTATTAACACAAAAATACAACAAAACCTACCCTCTCACACTACTAAATTTGTTCTCAAAAGCTCGAAAACCGAAAGCCCAATAAGTCCAATATGATAAAAACCAATGAGAAAGCTATCGGGTTTTCCAATAGGGACTTGACAACTTTGAATTTAATTTGTGAACGCACACTTTCACTAGTCATCGAACTGTCATTGTCAATTTATTCAGTAAACTCAACATTTTCATCATTGTAAAGTACACGAGCGAGCAGCGCCTGCAAATTATAAAAAATTTACGGCAACTTTAAGAGCTTTGAATTGTTGAATTTCATCGCAAAATCGTCTTCAGTGACGAATATCATTTTTGGCTCAATGGGTTCGTCAATACGCAAAATATGCGTTATTGGTCGGGTGAAAATCCACATTTGCTTAATGAATCAAAAAAATAACTGTTTGGTGCGGTTTGCATGCCGGCTGCGTTATTGGGCCATATTTTTCCCTCGACGATAACGATAGTCAAGTTACTGTGAATGGCCAGCGTTATCGCGCCATGATTACCCCAGAAGCCAGAAGCCACACAGCACACCTTACAATCGATTTATTGAAGAGTAAATTTGATGAGCGTGTTATCTCAAGAAATGGGCCAGCCGATTGGCCGCCTTGTTCGTGCGATTTAACGCCTCTAGTCTATTTTCTTTGGGGCTACGTTAAGCCATTGGCTTATGCCAACAAGGCGACAACGTTGACTGAGCTCAGAGCAACGTTGAACGCGAAAATGAAATGCGTGGCCGAGGCAATGAAAATTGGGTTCAACGAATCGACCGATGCAAACGTGCCCGCAGTGACTATATGAAAGAAATCGATATCTATTCATAAATGTTTTGATTGTACTTCAAGCCTATAATAAAGTTTTTGAAATATCTCAAATGGTTTGCGTTTTATTAAAAAAAAAAAAGTTATCAAGTCCTTATTCGAAAACCCCATAGTAGTGTTTTTAATTGGCAAAGGTAACTCTGTTGGTGCAATACCTTTTTTCAATTTACATTCAACCAGATAATATACAATGGGCGGCGCCACTGTTTTGAAAAAAAGCTCGCACATAAGCCCTGTACCGACAATTTTTGCTGAACAGACTATAGTGTACTGATACCCTTTCGAATAACGAAGTCAAACTTCGCTTCGGACTTTTTTCCCAGAAACAGAAAGGGTCTATTATATGCCCTGGGCCATAATACGAGAACTAGATTTATTCACTTGAATGTCACTATCATTCATGACGATGTGCCGTTAGAGTTATCAGCTAATTGAGCCATTACAAATAAATTCCAATCTTGTGACACTATAAAACAAAAACAACTTTTACTGAAATACCTTACCATCTTTATTCATTCCCATTTGAAGGCACTTTTTTAGCCGGCAAGCTTGACATTGATTCCTGTGAGCTTTATCTACGACACATCGACCAGTTCCAGCTTGACATCTGTAATTTAATTTAAAAAGTGAGAAATTTAATTGAAACATTATTATACATATATATATATGTGTATCCAAAAACGCAAATTTGTTTCAAGCATCTAAATCAATTTAACTAAATTATGGCAAAAAAAAAATCGTAACAGTTGCCATATCCTAAGTTATACGAAACGCCTTTATTTTGGTTTTACAAAATAATTCCATATTCAAAGAAGCACTCTATCGGGTCAGCAATTGAAGTTCTATTTTAGGTCGGTTATTGTTGTGCTTGATATTTAATCAAATAACGATTGAAGTTATGTCGTGCGAAATTAATTCCACTCAAAATCATCCGCAGCAAAGTACATTAGGTTTCGGAAGCAATGTACTCCTTACCATTTCCATGCGCTGGTGTTTCGCTGGTGTTTTACTTTTATACCCATCTGCCTCAGCCACCAGATTAACTATGGGCATTTCAAAGGCACAAATCTTATTTAATCTACAATGGTATATAATAGGTATGATGGCTAAAGCCAGGCGAAGCAAGGATATGGAGCTCCCTATACATTTGTATGCTTCTCGTTTTGTCTGCTAGATGATACAAAAATCCACCCCATTAATGGCAGGAACATTTTGCCAAAGTCACGACTAAAGCCAGAGGAGAGGAAAAAGATAACAAAAGTGTGAATGAATGAAATGATTGAATGTTCGTTCCTTGGCGCATCTAGTTAGAAGAGACTCGATATACCACGTATCGGTTTATTTTAGGGGAGGCTTCGAAGTATATCTGCATGGCAGGCACTTGTTTTCTTTTCCTCCTTTTTGCCACACACACTCAATAGGGATGTGATTTACTTAAATTAATGCGGTCACATTTGGTCGACTACATCCGACTTAAGTCAATATCGATCTCTTGGGACATAAAAATAGGATGATGACATTTTTTCAATTTAGAAATGCATATTTTGTGTTATAAAAAAAAAATTAATACTAATGTCGGTCATATTTTTTGAGTTACGAATAGGAGGGTCAGGATACGGATGTACATTTATGTAAATGTTGAACAAATTGGTAAAAATGCAAAACGCAACAAATCTAAGTAAGCAATGTTTAGCTTTTTCTAATTAAAAACACAGCTATAGGTACTCTGTTTGATTATAGGGTGATTCGTGAATCACCTTTTTTTCTCACATTCGTGAGGTGCGCATAAAAAAAGAATCTCTTTAGTTAACAGTACATCCGAAGAAAGGTTAACTGTGAACAGTGAAAGTATTACGGTGGAAGTCTGTCAGAGGAGGAATGGTGGCTATTTCACTGGGAACATTGTTTGTAAAAATAGCGCTAAAATATCGCAAGATGGGTCGAGACAATAAAAACATAAGAATACTTTTCTAAAAAAAATTGAGATAAAACAGACAAAAAATAAAAATAAATATACAAATATAATAACAAAGCCCACTTCAAGTTCAAATTGTTTTAATTATCTTTTTTGCCAGTAGTTATGTTAAGCGTAGTAGAAAGCACGTTTTTTAGCAAAGTTGAATTTTTTATCAAAATGGTTGCAACCATTAAAAAACGGTTTAAAATAACAGTTAATAGTTATGAGACTTTAAGATTATGTTTTTTACGGACGTTATTCATTTTAAAAAGATAAAGTTTTTCTGGGACTTACCACGTTTTGAAAATTATTTATTTATAATTTGTGTTTCCTGACGTTTCATTGTTCGTGGTCACAGGATGAAACTGACGTTTGATGGATGTAAAAGTTGTTGTTTCTGGGCTTTAGTTCTTGTTTTTAAATAGTACCTGAACGTACTTGTTTTTCTGCTTAAAAGGTGCTGAACTAGTATTCTTGGCTTTAACTGCGCTACGGAGAGCTATACAAAAAAAAAAACACGACTAATAGTAAATATTATTTACAAACTAATGGAGTTGCAATGGGATCCCCTATTGCACCCATAGTTGTGAGCAACAGTTTGAAGAACGGGAATTGGAAACCCCACCACAAAAAAAAAACCATCGACTTGGAAAAGGCACGTGGATAACACTTTCTGTGTACCTACTCATTCACACAGGAGCATGTTAATAGTTTTCTCATTCTCCTTAACTCAATTCATGAAATAGTGAAGTTCACAATGGAAAGAAAAGAACACAATTCATTAGTATACCTAGATGTTAAAGTTGATTCCGCTTCAAAACGATTGAGTGAACTTGGTTATTTGCAGCTGTGGGTCATCCATCGTATATTGTGGAAACGAAGAGAGGCATAAAATGCCGGTTGAATGAACACATCAAAGACATACAAAATAATGACGTCACAAAATCTGCGATATGTGAACGTCTGGCTTACAACGAAGAACACTTCATTCGTTTTGAACAGGCCAAACCCATTTCTGTTGAAAGATTTTATGTGTCAAAAATCGAAAAAACCGCGAAAAAATCGTTTTTCTCAAATTTTGGCGATTATAACCCTGAAGGACTAGTTTTTGAAAAAGCTTTCTTAGGACGTTTTTAAGGTTCCAAATTCGTGTTGTTCGGCTAAAAAAAGAATCCCTATATTTCACGGTACGTTCGAAATCGGGCTCAAGGGTGAAGTGATGAGCATTCCTTGCGAGACGAGTATTATGGGAGAATTTTTTAAGGAATGCAGCTGGTTGGCAATTCTTTCAATCAAAATATTCCAAAGGAGGTCGTCGTTTGACACACATGCTGAGTACTGAGAGCTTTTCGGTTTCTTCGATGTAAGTGCCATTCATGGACAATGGCATTGGGGGTATGTTTAGTTTTAACGATGGAAGACAGCATTGAGTTTTCGAAGCATTAAACTCCACACGATTCTTATTACTCCATTTGACAATGCTGTATAAATCGGGGTTTAATGAGCTTGACATACGGTACCGTTGAAATTGGACGTCCAAAGGCGAAGGACGTGAATTATCGAACGAATATGAAAAGCTGAGGGTAGAGTCAAAACAGTTAAGTGGATTAGAAGTAACAGACAGAAGATCATTTAAAAAAATGGGCACGACTGGGTCGCACGTACCACTTATGTGTCTAATTACATTGGAAAGCAAGATCTTTGACAGAAACAAGTAACATTTACGTTGAAAATAAAACAGTTTGAACTTATAAAAAGTGTCAAAACAATATTTAACAGATTTAAATAAAAATGAAGTACGCCTTCACACGTCTTCAATAACAAAGAATTTATGAAAAATGTATATCGAAAATTGTAGGACCGGTTTTGATAAAATCCTGCTTTTTTATTATTAGTTTTTTGAAAAAAAATGTATTATAAAATTTAAAATGTTTTTTTAATCCATTTTAAAAATTTAGATTTTTCAAAAATTAAAATATCTCAAAAATTAATTTTAATTAGAAAAAAAAAGTTATTTAAAATTTTGATATGCAGAATTAATTTGGCTACCTAGATCTTTTCAAGCATAACATTTGACAAAAATCCAAAGAGCCGTTACCGGGAAAGCCAAAAATTAAAAAAAAACCGTTATATGAAATACACGTTAATAGACTTTTCCCGTAAATTTGGTTCTGATAAAGTTATAGCCAATGCCAACAAAAAAAAAATCTCAAAAAATTTCAGTTTTCGAGAAAATTAAGATTTTCCTAAACGGTCAAATGGCAGGTATCGTTACTTTTAGGCCTAAAAATAAAATTTCAATTTCCCCTCTGGGTAATGCCAAAAGAATCACACATACCAAGTTTGGAGATAATCGCTTAAGCCGTTTAGGCTGCAGCTAGTTATACATAGTGACAGACAGATAGACAGACAGACAGACAGACATTTTTTCTCGTTCACTTTTTTAGACTTCTCTATGATGGTAATGTTATGTTTGATTGTTATCTCAATTTTTTTAATATTCACGAATCCTAAACTTGCCTTATAGTCCCTATCTCCCTATAATCGCAAGTAAAAATGAGGAAAACTGCTACTGTACGAGTGCGGAAAAAATCTGTCCCATGGAAAAATTTACATTCTCAAGTACAGGAGGGGCAACGTTGCTGTGAGGCAGCGTGGAGCTGGCAGCGAAATGGGCGGCGAGCAAATTTGCCTTCTCTGAAGAGTAAACAACTGGTTTGTTATTGTCGATGAGCATTAGAACCGAAGATGTTGAGGAGTTTTTAATATTTTTTTACAAATTTTCCTCTGTAGGGTTGGCTTTGTAAGATCGTAAACTTATTTCTTTTCTTCTTTAAACCTGATAAGTTCTTTACACTCAGAGTTAAACCCAGGACTTTTCTTTAGTTTTGACGCTTTTTACTCAGTTAGGAATAAAAGCACGCATCCCTAGAAGAATTACATTTGTGATCATTTCAGCACTGGCATCAATGTCACTATCGAGGAAGCATAATGGCCAGTTAAAGTTTCGGAAAAAAATATTCAGGCCGTCCCAGTTGGCTTTCTCGTTTTGCCAAACGGTCTTGGTGGGAAGTTTTTTTTTAACTGGATAAGTGGAGGATGAGAAATTAGCTGAAATGACACAATGGTCCGAAGTGCCAAATGGAGAAGTTACACTAATGGTATATTTATCAGGGTGAGAAATAAGTCAAGAGTATGGGCAACATCCGATATACGCGTTAGCACATCGATCAGTTGGGTAAGGTGATGTAACCCGACAAAGAGCTCGACATAACTTCCTTCGGGTGTTGTCTGACCAGAATAGCGGAGCCAATTGGAATTGTGTACATTGAAATCGCCCGCAATAACGATTTCAGTGCAATTTTCAAGTTGGAATCAGACAGCGCATCAAACTCGTTACAAGTCGAATTACTGTCGAGATTTGGACTCCTGTAAATAAAACAATAATGAATGACATGCTTGCTGACAGTAAATTTGAGCCACAAGAAGTTAAAGTCCGTGTTGGAACATTGCCCATATTGGGGAAGGCCCTGGTAAGCAATAATATCATTCCTAACATAGACCACGAGACCATGATGGGAAAAGAGTAATGGCAACAAGCTATACGCTTGTAGAGCAAATTCTGATAAATCAGTATTTACTCAAACCTGAGTTTCACTTAATACCATAACAGCTGGCCTGTATTGAACAGTGTAGACGAACACGTGAAAGAAATTATTTCTTAAACCGCGAACATTAGAATACACGACACAAAAATCACTTACCATTTAAAAATACTTCAATATAAAACACAACTCTGACTAGGTCAAACTGTGCAGTGAAGTTCCAAATTCATTTCCGTAATAAACAAACTGTCTTAGGTGTTATGCCCATAAGACAGCTTGCATACAAAAAATCAATTTAAACATCCAGCACAATAAGACAAACTCAGATGCCCTTATCTATTTTAGGCAAGCATTGAATGGTCATACAATGCCTACAGTAGATAAGAAAGAGGCAGTAAAGCACAAAGGTCTTGGAACAGATAAGAGGATAATTTGCTACGCGGGTATTTATTATTTTATTTTTTTTCTTCCACAGCGCGAGTGGAACGAGCGTTGTCTTCCAACGACGCAAGTGGATATTATTTTATTATTTACAGCACACGCGAGGGGTATTTTTCATTTTCTCAAACGAGTGTGTATTTTTTTTAAACACTCGCGACAACAATGCACAAATAATTTTCGATTATTTGTGCGCGCATCTCAACGTCAGGCCTTGGCGAGCTTTAGATCGACACTCGATTAGACTATCTACTCGAAGGTAAACTAAATTTTCTACAATATGATACTAGAACTGTCTCTGTATTACCTCCGACGGAGTGTGCTAGTATTAGTTGTGTGAAGTCACGAATGCGACCCGCCTTTGGCACATTTTTAACCTTCCCAAGTTTTTTTTTCATTTCAGTTGTTGGTTGGCCTTCTGCCCATAACGTGAGTGCCGTTTGAACTCAAAAATTACAGAATGTCTGATGCCAGTACTAGCCTGGGTTTGTGTTTTATATGCAAGGAGGCTTTAAGAGGTGTAAAAACCCTTTTTGCGAGAAAATGTGATATATGTGCACAGTGTTTGTCAGATAAAATACAACATTACAGTTGATCAAAGCAGCTGTTAGCAGTGTAAAATCAAATACTACGCCATCAATGGCCACGAGATCAGTCTCTGAGCAGTTCAATTTCAGAGAACACTGTTGTCTATGTGGAGACAAAATAACAGAAATGTTCTTTCTGGCAGAAAGGAAGAAGAAAGAAATGAACCAGCACCGCTTCTTCAAAATTCTCTTTGAAACCAGAGCTTTTCCTCTTCATCCATGCCTTTAGTGGTTGTGACTCGACATCCTGCTTCTCTGGCTTAGGGAAGAAGCAAAATGATGTCCATAATTGAAAAAATCCGGACGTTGAAAAGCAAGCTGCGATTTTTCTCGACACCAACTCTACACCTGACGAGATAGCAGTAAAAGGGGAGCGAGTAATAATTGCTCTATACGGGGGCAACCCCAACCTCCATAATCTTGACGAGCTGCGGTACCAACTATTCGCCATGGCTGCCACTAAAACCAGCTTCAATCTGGCTAGGTTACCTCTTACACGAGACTGCTCGATTTCACTCCTTGCGAACAAACCATCAGGTAAAATTTTTTTGTAATACACATTACATAAATATCATTCATCATTTTCTATTCTCATGTACAATCTTACAGGTACAGGCGTGGTTGGGAGTCCCCTGAACCCTATCTCCTGAGGGTGGATATTCACGCCACAACCCCAAAATGATGACCAGAGATGCAGCCCCACAACACCTCTTGCGGATGATTTCTTGTAGCTGGACGAAGGGTTGTGGAAGGCAGGATCAGAATGCTCATCTCATCAGTCTGCAGACACTGCAGGGGGCCCCTTGTTACAATAAACCTGATGTTGCAGTAGTAAATATCCCAGAAGGCGACGATCTGAAATGGAGGATGACTTGTGAAGTGTGGACACAAGACGTCGACGATTCATCACCATTCCCTGATGGGAATACATCCCAATACGTCGATCCAGATACGGAAGAACCTCAACAGGGACCTTTCAAGAGGGCTAAATTAATTTAATTTTTTGATTTTGAATATAACTCAATTTCCTAACAAATTAACTTATTAACTTTTGTTGTACTCATCTTTTTTACTTCATTATTCGAAGCTTAGCTTAAACATCATCGTTCACACTTCTCATTTTCTTTTCTTACATCCCATCATAAAAGTACAAGGCTTCGATAGTATACTCAGGGTCAAAATTCATTCAGAGTGATAGAATTGCAAAAAATTGCGAAGTTCGAAAAAATGATAAACTTTGAATGGCTTAATCTCGGACAGTTCTAGTATCATATTTTAGCAAATTAAGTCCACTTTAAAAACGTCCTAAGACGTATATACATTTGGATAAGTGGTTATGTTTAAAGTCCGTTGTTGACAGACAGAATTTCAGTGTTCAGCAGCAGAATTTTGCACATACAGGATTTTGAAATACAGAATTTTGTAATTGTTGGGCAAACAGAATTTTGACCATACAGAATTTTTATAAGAAAAAAAAAACAGAATTTTGACCAAACAGAATTTTTAAAACCAAAATTTCGACCCGCTCCCAAATAGATACAACAATCTACCTTCCGCATACCCCGCAAAAGAAGAGCTGCCTACTTTTCAGCACCAAATTGACACCATTGAAAATAAAAATGTTCATGCTTGGTATTCCTGAAATTCCAGAGATAAACCTTCGGCCATAAAACGTTGGCTTCTTTCTGTTTGATAAGGAAAGGTAGAAGATCAGCCTCCACATTGGCTAGGTATAGGTATACCTAGTTATAAGCTATAAGGTACATTTAACAATAATTTACTTTTTGAAATAAAATTAATTAAAATAGGTAGCTTAATTATGTTTCGTGGATCGATAAGCTCATGTTGGGGGTATTCATGGAATTTATTTAGGATATTATGTACCTACCTATAATAAGGTTGGAAGGAAGGTAGGTACTAAAATTAAGATACCTATTCTAACCACTGTGAAGCGAGTGGGTATAGACAATATTAAAACTTTACACAGTGGTTGTTTGTATGCAGGTGTACAATTTTGTTTTCTTGATTGAATTTTTTGCATTCAGTAGGTAATCGAGTATTTTTACTTGCGATTATAGTTACTATAATGCAAGTTATGCATTCGTGCAGAGTGAACATTTTGAGATAACAATCAAACATGACATTACGATGATAGAGAAACATATTTGAGTTACTGTCAAAATTCTGTCCGTCTGTCTGTCTGTCTGTACGGATGTATTTTGGACTGCAGCCTAAACGGTAGGGCGAATCGTCTTCAAATTTTAAACTTAAGGTTCTTTTGACATTCTACATTCAATATTGTTTTAGCTCAAATATTAACGGTATACCTGTCATAGTAGTGCCCCGTGGCTTAGTGGTTAGTGTGTCGGACTGCTAAGCGAAAGAACCTGGGTTCAAATCCAGCTCATAGCCACCTTTTTTTCTGGGGTACTGCCTCTTGCGAGGAACTGACAAAACCTCCAAGAGTAAAATTTGTCTCGAAAAAGTGCATCTCATGTAGCCGTTCGGACTCGGCGGTAAATTGTAGGTCCCTTCCATTCTTGCAGAGTAACAACACACACACTGGAATGGTTGAGAGTATAAGTCACTAGGCCTTGGCTCCTTAAGGAGCTGTCGCGCCAATAAATTTATTTATTTATTTATTTACCTGTCATATAACCGTTATGTAAAAGCTTATTTTTCTCGAAAAGGTCTTCAAGAGTTTTTATAAAAATATCAGTGTACTACTGTAGGTATGCATTATATTTTGGTGGAAAAAAAATTTAATATGGTGGGCTAAAAACGGTACCTTCCATAGGACCGGTTTTTTTTCTTCGACTTTCTCGAAAACTGGTGATCCGATTACTATCAAAATTGATATTCAAGAAGATGTAGATAGCCTAAAAATGTTGCATAAATTTTTTTCAAAAACTTTTTTTGTATTTAATAATAATTTTTATTTTTAACCAATTTGTTTTTTTTTGAAAAATCAATATTTTGAAAACGGCTATGTAATTTTTTTTTAATTTAGTTTTTAAATGTACGTTATTTGTGTGCTTAAGTTATATTCTTGAATTATTTTTTTTTTATTTTTTTTAAAAAAGTTGCTAAAAAAACCGCTTTATTTAAAAACGGCTCTAACGATTTTGAAAAAAAAATTCACTATTTTTTACATTTTCTAAAGAAATAAAATGGCAATAAAATTATTTCACCCAATACAATTTAACGTATCAAATCAATCAAAAGTCACAAAACGAATTTTGCTTTCATTAGAATAGTGAACCGAGCAATATATTTTTATGAAATCAAAAAACACTATTCATCACGTTTTTTTTATTACAACATTTGTTTCTTTTGCTGTTTTCTATTTTATGAATTTTTCATTTCAAAATCGTTCGACCAGTTTTTTCAAAGAAATGTTTTTTTTTTGAAAAAATTTTCGAAAACATATTTTAAATTTTTGTTGAGTACGTCAATTTGAAGAAATCTAAAGTTTATACTAGGAGAAAAATAAAAAAAAAATTATAAATTCGTTTTCAAAATATTCAAAAAAAAATGATTTTTTTTTCAAAAATTAATAAAAATATTTTTGAAAATTTTAATAAGCAATATTATTTGAATCATAAAGCACTATATATTTTGAAAATATCATCAAAATCCGTCAATTAGTTAGCGAGAAAGTCTGATTTTAAAAAAACCGATCATATGGGAGGTACCGTTATAAAACTTTTTCTGAAAAGTCCATTAAAACTAAAAGATATATTTTGCATAGAAAACACTATTCAGAAAGTTTTATCAAAATCGTAGAAGCCGTTTTCGAAAAAAATAAGTTTTTCATTAAAAGTTATATGGCAGGCACCATTAGTTTTGGAGCTAGAATGCCAATTCGAAAAACAGTCGAGTAGATTACTCTAAAAATACTATATACTATTTGAATCAAATCGGCCCAACCGTTTAGGCTGTAGGAATCTATACGGACAGACAGACAGACAGACAGACAGACGGACAGAATTTTCTGACCCACTTTTTTCGACTTCCGTATTATCGTAATGTCATGTTTGATTCGTAGCCTGACTCTCGAAATGTTTTATCTTGGATCAAAGCAGACACAAAAAAGCTAAAACAGTTCGTCATATTCCGAGTTGGAGAGATTCTTGAGAATAGGAAGCAAGAGATTTAGAGATAGGTTCCAAGAAAAATGTAGCTGACGAGGCAACAATGTGGACTAAACTGCCAAATTTTGATAAAAGCTACCGTTGGTTAAAAGGTCCGTCATTTTTGTACGAGGATCAAAAAAGATAGATATGCTGATAAATTGACATTATTGATAAATTCAAAGTCCTTGCTGATATCAAGTCACCTTTACAAATGATTGCCGTACGTAGACGACGAATGAGTTTTACGTATAAAAGGGAGAATCGATAGAGCGTGGTTCGTTGCAGGTGAAACCAAACAATCGATAATTTCAGCCAAGAATTATCGCATGAGTTTCTTGATTGTCGAGGACTTCCATCAACGATTTCATCGCCAGGGTCAGGAAATGGTTGTTAATGAGGTGCGACAGCGGTTCTGGATACCAAATTTGCAAGCGCTATGTTATGTGTTCTGAAATATTTCCAACAATTATGTTGGGAAAGAATATCCAATATGCATACAAAACAGTGCCATACCATCATGTCCGCAGATGACTCCATGAAGCAGCGGATGAATCTGATGTTTCACCAATTGAGAGAAATGTTGCTGAAATGTTCACAAGGGAGACACTCACTTTCTCAAAGAAGCCGAATTCCTGAGTTTTATTAATATAAAAAGCAAATCTGTGGGGCTATTAAATACGCAAATCAACGTAAATATTTAAACAATATCTACATAATAAATGTACTTATTATGTACTGAACTGATTACAAAGATATTTATGCTGTAATTTTGTATTGGATTAGTGCGCTTGGCGACGGATATCATTGCTGAAAACAATTCGGCAGTAAGGGTGATCAATGGTTTTCTAGCAAAATGCTTTAAAATTTACCTGCAATTTCAGTGTTTAGGTACACTATTCCGTTTGGCTTCACTTTTCTGTCCAGACAACACCCGAAGGAAGATGCATATGTATGTACATATATTGAGAATTTTGTTTTAACCATTTTGTCATCTCTGTACGTTTCTCGTGCAAACAAAATCCAGTTATAAAGAAAACCCCTAGGAGAAATATTTGAGAGAGCCAAGTGGTTCGGGTTCGTTCAGACTGTATAATTAGCCAGTTCACCTTTCTAAGCTCGTCGAGATCTCAGTTTTCTCAGAAACGTTTACACAATTTCTCAGAAAAAAAATTTAACTTTGCTGTCAAAAAATTAATCTAAACATTTTTTTGGATTCGCTTGCTCAGCTTTTGGTTGTCAAAGAGAACTATGTTAGAAGGAAAGAGATACAAAGCGAAGAAGATTTAAGGAAGGCAACTAACTCAAGTTCCTGCTGTTATTATGCTTCCTGCTTAGAAAACATACATCAGGTACCAGAATATAAGCCGGCTCCCTACTTGAATAAATTTTTTAAACCGTCTGTACATAAAGTCATGGCACAAATACGATGCGCCAACAGGTATGCCCATAGGATCTTGTTGCACGGTGATAGACACAGTTTTGATCCAATGAACATATGTACGATTTGTAACACGCATGAAGATGACACAATAGAACACTTCCTCTTAAGATGCCCAATATTCAATGCAATGAGAAACCACTACCTAATTCCTAACAGATTGTTCGACTTAAACAGCATAATTGCTTCTGAAAATGAAAACATTACAATTGACATTTATAAATATTGTAGTGCCCCGTGGCTTAGTGGTTAGTGTGTCGGACTGCTAAGCGAAAGAACCTGGGTTCAAATCCAGCTCATAGCCACCTTTTTTTCTGGGGTACTGCCTCTTGCGAGGAACTGACAAAACCTCCAAGAGTAAAATTTGTCTCGAAAAAGTGCATCTCATGTAGCCGTTCGGACTCGGCGGTAAATTGTAGGTCCCTTCCATTCTTGCAGAGTAACAACACACACACTGGAATGGTTGAGAGTATAAGTCACTAGGCCTTGGCTCCTTAAGGAGCTGTCGCGCCAATAAATTTATATTTATAAATATGTACTTAACTCGCTCAAACTAAGAGCCTTTATATTAAATGAATAACTAACCCAGGTTTCATATTAACTAATCAATTTACACATACATAATGTACATACCTTCCTTCTTGTTATTAAGATATCAATTCAAAAAAAAAACTAACTTTAACATATACATATTATTATACTGCCAATCAATTTGTAAAAGCAAAGCTTATAAACAAATAAATATATCTATCTAATCTATCTATCTATCTATCTACAAAGCGTTTGTTAAGAAATTGTGCTCACATAAATATTTCAGCTCCATTTAAAGTGAATGAGAACATTTCTGAGGACTCCGAAATCTCAAGAAATCTGAACTGGCTAAATATTTAACTGGCCACTACGTTCCCTCAATGGTGACGTAGTAGGGAGTCTACGTCTACGACAAAAAGTATAAAACTAAGGAAAATTCATGGTTGGATTCGAGCTATAAGGAAGTTTTCAGGTTAAGAGATGTAAGGTTTCAGAGAGTAAGGCTCATATAGACAAAAACAAGTTCTTACATGAACAACAAATACGAAAAAAATACGACAATGTCTCAAAGGCATTAAAATTTGTGTTGTCATTTCTTAAAATCCAGTCTTACAGGTGAAGTCGGTCGATAATGACCTCGGTTTGCTTCTCCAATCGCCTTCGCAGTTATTGTATACGAGATCAAAAATCAAGAGGAGAATTTTTCTCTCGACCTAAAGCGTCCACGCGTCTGCACCATACAACAGGACTGGGAGAGTGATGGTCTTATAAAAGGATTGCTCTTTTTGTTTAGCCCGAAAAAGAAGCCATTGATTAGAGCTATTCTTCGTTTAATTTCATCCGCCGCATATGCTTGGTTTTGCCCTCATTACTACTAAACCCATCTTCGCTGCTTCCGTTTAAATACTCACAAAAACTGTTTTTTGACTAGAGGTCTTCTCCGACCTTGACGGAACAGAATGCGTTTTCCGTCGTCTTTTTACACTGGCCAAAACTACACACTCTTCTATACAACTCGTCTCTATAAATGCTGTCGTACCCGGATTTGCATCCTATAAAAAGGTGGTGGGTATCGATTTGAGTTCTTGGGTTTTTCCTAGAACTGCCGTAATGGACTTTCCTGGCCTAAATTGTAACTGATATCAGGTTGACGACAGACGGCTTCAAGCATCCAAGCACACTGAGGAGACTTATACCTCTGTATAATTCGTTCAGTTAAGAGGGTCTCCTTTCTTAACGATGGGGGAAGATAGGCTGAGATTCCATTCACCGGTCATGCTTTCCATATCTTGCTTATGAGTTGGTGTATATGTATACTTCTAACCAAGTCATCTCCTGTAGCTTTGAAGAATTCAGCACGAAGGCCATCGGCTGCGGGGACTTTATTGCTCTTAAGCGTATACATACATAGAGCCGCAGGTTTACCTTATTTAGATGAGATGGGTGGAATTAATTTTTTTCTTCGCCCAGATAGAGTAGATCAGCGGAATTCGTTTCGTCATCACCGTTATACAGACTTAAGAAGTTGTTTATCCACATTCATTGCTTCTACTACGATGTTCCTATGGTCGTCTTTGCAAGTTACACTTTGAGCTCTGTAGGTTTGAAAGTTTCTTTTACCTATTGATACATTTTTTTAACTGCATTCCTGCAAAAACAGCAGTCCATTTCCTCAATCCCAATTCTCATGATCCCTTTTTACTTTCTGAGAAGCCGGTGTTTCTCTTTCCTCTTCTGCTCGTAAAACCAGCGAGCACTTCTGGTCCTTATGTGCCGCCGGCGCCACCTTAAATGATTCCTGTTTATTTGTGTATGTTTGCTTGGCTTATTGTTAAACAATGAGTAAAACCCAGCACTTCAGAGGCGGCCTTCATGATGAAATGTTGGTTGTGTTGCCACTTGTTCTCAGTACTTGATGCTATTCGTAAGGGACTTCTTTGGAGGTTACTAAATACTCGATCGTAAACGGACCTGGCTATTTCTTGTGATTTCAGCCATCTGACGTCAAACTTCCTCATAGTATTTATACTCTTTTTGGTGTTGGTCGGGATATCCGCAGTCGTGCCCTGGCAATAACGAAGATGAGGTCCGAATACATTTTTGTCCATCGGAAAGTGCGGCAATCCATGATACTGGATCAGTGCCTTTCGGCGATTCCAATGTGGTCAATCTGATTGATATTTGATTGAGCAGGACCTCTCAACTACCCTTTGTGATAGTTGAGCTATGGGAACAACGTAATATGTAGCTACAATATTTCGCCCCGCAGACACTCTCTCCTTAGCTTAGCATTGTCATAGTAAGGGCACTGCTTTTATATTTTGTCCAAGAACTTGAAAAACATGCCATCATCTTTTTCCTCTGCTGCCTGGATTCAAGGAGTAGTGCTTAAGTGGTAACACTCCCCCTTCTGTCGTTTGCTACCAACAAAAACCTTCTAAAGGGGTTGAACATAATCTCCAGTTGAGGTACAAGTACTAGGCACCCGATGTTCACCGCGGAAAGATAAGAGTAGGAGTTAATAGACAGATTTTGGTTTTGAAAAATTTATAAATTCGCTTGGCCGGGCAGTATTCCTACTATCCAAAGAGTTGTTCTGCGCCTTTGAAAAAAATGATCTCTATAGCATAGTACAATGGGGAATAGGAATACAAAGTTACGTAGAAATAAAAAAGTGGTAGTGAAATACACTCCCTACGGACCAATTCCTAGTTTTCGGTATGAGTGTCTTTCTGTAAAACGACCGATATTCGATGTCCCTAAGGTTCTTTTGACATTCTACATTCAATTTTGTTTTAGCTCAAATATTAACGGTATACCTGTCATATAACCGTTATGTAAAAGCTTATTTTTCTCGAAAAGGTCTTCAAGAGTTTTTATAAAAATATCAGTGTACTACTGTAGGTATGCATTATATTTTGGTGGAAAAAAAATGTAATATGGTGGGCTAAAAACGGTACCTTCCATAGAACCGGTTTTTTTTTCTTCGACTTTCTCGAAAACTGGTGATCCGATTACTATCAAAATTGATATTCAAGAAGATGTAGATAGCCTAAAAATTTTGCATACATTTTTTTCAAAAACTTTTTTTGTATTTAATAATAATTTTTATTTTTAACCAATTTGTTTTTTTTGAAAAATCTATATTTTGAAAACGGCTATGTAATTTTTTTTAAATTTAGTTTTTAAATGTACGTTATTTGTGTGCTTAAGTTATATTCTTGAATAATTTTTTTTTTATTTTTTTAAAAAAAGTTGCTAAAAGTTGGTCGAACGATTTTGAAAAAAAAAATCACTATTTTTTACATTTTCTAAAGAAATAAAATGGCAATAAAATTATTTCACCCAATACAATTTAACATATCAAACGATCAATCAAAAGTCACAAAACGAATTTTGCTTTCATTAGAATAGTGAACCGAGCAATATATTTTTATGAAATCAAAAAAACACTATTCATCACGTTTTTTTTAGAAAAAATGTTGTAAGATGGCTTACAACATTTGTTTCTTTTGCTGTTTTCTATTTTATGAATTTTTCATTTCAAAATCGTTCGACCAGTTTTTTCAAAGAAATGTTTTTTTTTTTGAAAAAATTTTCGAAAACATATTTTAAATTTTTGTTGAGTACGTCAATTTGAAGAAATCTAAAGTTTATACTAGGAGAAAAATAAAAAAAAAAATTATAAATTCGTTTTCAAAATGTTCAAAAAAAAAATGATTTTTTTTTCAAAAATTAATAAAAATATTTTTGAAAATTTTAATAAGAAATATTATTTGAATCATAAAGCACTATATATTTTGAAAATATCATCAAAATCCGTCAATTAGTTAGCGAGAAAGTCTGATTTTAAAAAACCGATCATATGGGAGGTACCGTTATAAAACTTTTTCTGAAAAGTCCATTAAAACTAAAAGATATATTTTGCATAGAAAACACTATTCAGAAAGTTTTATCAAAATCGTAGAAGCCGTTTTCGAGAAAAATAAGTTTTTCATTAAAAGTTATATGGCAGGCACCATTAGTTTTGGAGCTAGAATGCCAATTCGAAAAACAGTCGAGTAGATTACTCTAAAAATACTATATACTATTTGAATCAAATCGGCCCAACCGTTTAGGCTGTAGGAATCTATACGGACAGACAGACAGACAGACAGACAGACGGACAGAATTTTCTGACCCACTTTTTTCGACTTCCGTATTATCGTAATTTCATGTTTGATTCGTAGCCTGACTCTCGAAATGTTTTATCTTGGCTCAAAGCAGACACAAAAAAGCTAAAACAGTTCGTCATATTCCGAGTTGGAGAGATTCTTGAGAAGAGGAAGCAAGAGATTTAGAGATAGGTTCCAAGAAAAATGTAGCTGACGAGGCAACAATGTGGACTAAACTGCCAAATTTTGATAAAAGCTACCGTTGGTTAAAAGGTCCGTCATTTTTGTACGAGGATCAAAAAGATAGATATGCTGATTAATTGACATTATTGATAAATTCAAAGTCCTTGCTGATATCAAGTCACCTTTACAAATGATTGCCGTACGTAGACGACGAATGAGTTTTACGTATAAAAGGGAGAATCGATAGAGCGTGGTTCGTTGCAGGTGAAACCAAACAATCGATAATTTCAGCCAAGAATTATCGCATGAGTTTCTTGATTGTTGAGGACTTCCATCAACGATTTCATCGCCAGGGTCAGGAAATGGTTGTTAATGAGGTGCGACAGCGGTTCTGGATACCAAATTTGCAAGCGCTATGTTATGTGTTCTGAAATATTTCCAACAATTATGTTGGGAAAGAATATCCAATATGCATACAAAACAGTGCCATACCATCATGTCCGCAGATGACTCCATGAAGCAGCGGATGAATCTGATGTTTCACCAATTGAGAGAAATGTTGCTGAAATGTTCACAAGGGAGACACTCACTTTCTCAAAGAAGCCGAATTCCTGAGTTTTATTAATATAAAAAGCAAATCTGTGGGGCTATTAAATACGCAAATCAACGTAAATATTTAAACAATATCTACATAATAAATGTACTTATTCCACAAATAAATCACTGCTTACGAATATTTGATAAACACATAATTTATGTACTTATTATGTACTGAACTGATTACAAAGATATTTATGCTGTAATTTTGTATTGGATTAGTGCGCTTGGCGACGGATATCATTGCTGAAAACAATTCGGCAGTAAGGGTGATCAATGGTTTTCTAGCAAAATGCTTTAAAATTTACCTGCAATTTCAGTGTTTAGGTACACTATTCCGTTTGGCTTCACTTTTCTGTCCAGACAACACCCGAAGGAAGATGCATATGTATGTACATATATTGAGAATTTTGTTTTAACCATTTTGTCATCTCTGTACGTTTCTCGTGCAAACAAAATCCAGTTATAAAGAAAACCCCTAGGAGAAATATTTGAGAGAGCCAAGTGGTTCGGGTTCGTTCAGACTGTATAATTAGCCAGTTCACCTTTCTAAGCTCGTCGAGATCTCCGTTTTCTCAGAAACGTTTACACAATTTCTCAGAAAAAAAATTTAACTTTGCTGTCAAAAAATTAATCTAAACATTTTTTTGGATTCGCTTGCTCAGCTTTTGGTTGTCAAAGAGAACTATGTTAGAAGGAAAGAGATACAAAGCGAAGAAGATTTAAGGAAGGCAACTAACTCAAGTTCCTGCTGTTATTATGCTTCCTGCTTAGAAAACATACATCAGGTACCAGAATATAAGCCGGCTCCCTACTTGAATAAATTTTTTAAACCGTCTGTACATAAAGTCATGGCACAAATACGATGCGCCAACAGGTATGCCCATAGGATCTTGTTGCACGGTGATAGACACAGTTTTGATCCAATGAACATATGTACGATTTGTAACACGCATGAAGATGACACAATAGAACACTTCCTCTTAAGATGCCCAATATTCAATGCAATGAGAAACCACTACCTAATTCCTAACAGATTGTTCGACTTAAACAGCATAATTGCTTCTGAAAATGAAAACATTACAATTGACATTTATAAATATGTACTTAACTCGCTCAAACTAAGAGCCTTTATATTAAATGAATAACTAACCCAGGTTTCATATTAACTAATCAATTTACACATACATAATGTACATACCTTCCTTCTTGTTATTAAGATATCAATTAAAAAAAAAAACTAACTTTAATATAAAAAAATATTTTACGAGTATCTGATAATGACATATACATATTATTATACTGCCAATCAATTTGTAAAAGCAAAGCTTATAAACAAATAAATATATCTATCTAATCTATCTATCTATCTATCTACAAAGCGTTTGTTAAGAAATTGTGCTCACATAAATATTTCAGCTCCATTTAAAGTGAATGAGAACATTTCTGAGGACTCCGAAATCTCAAGAAATCTGAACTGGCTAAATATTTAACTGGCCACTACGTTCCCTCAATGGTGACGTAGTAGGGAGTCTACGTCTACGACAAAAAGTATAAAACTAAGGAAAATTCATGGTTGGATTCGAGCTATAAGGAAGTTTTCAGGTTAAGAGATGTAAGGTTTCAGAGAGTAAGGCTCATATTGACAAAAACAAGTTCTTACATGAACAACAAATACGAAAAAAATACGACAATGTCTCAAAGGCATTAAAATTTGTGTTGTCATTTCTTAAAATCCAGTCTTACAGGTGAAGTCGGTCGATAATGACCTCGGTTTGCTTCTCCAATCGCCTTACAAGTTATTGTATACGAGATCAAAAATCAAGAGGAGAATTTTTCTCTCGACCTAAAGCGTCCACGCGTCTGCACCATACAACAGGACTGGGAGAGTGATGGTCTTATAAAAGGATTGCTCTTTTTGTTTAGCCCGAAAAAGAAGCCATTGATTAGAGCTATTCTTCGTTTAATTTCATCCGCCGCATATGCTTGGTTTTGCCCTCATTACTACTAAACCCATCTTCGCTGCTTCCGTTTAAATACTCACAAAAACTGTTTTTTGACTAGAGGTCTTCTCCGACCTTGACGGAACAGAATGCGTTTTCCGTCGTCTTTTTACACTGGCCAAAACTACACACTCTTCTATACAACTCGTCTCTATAAATGCTGTCGTACCCGGATTTGCATCCTATAAAAAGGTGGTGGGTATCGATTTGAGTTCTTGGGTTTTTCCTAGAACTGCCGTAATGGACTTTCCTGGCCTAAATTGTAACTGATATCAGGTTGACGACAGACGGCTTCAAGCATCCAAGCACACTGAGGAGACTTATACCTCTGTATAATTCGTTCAGTTAAGAGGGTCTCCTTTCTTAACGATGGGGGAAGATAGGCTGAGATTCCATTCACCGGTCATGCTTTCCATATCTTGCTTATGAGTTGGTGTATATGTATACTTCTAACCAAGTCATCTCCTGTAGCTTTGAAGAATTCAGCACGAAGGCCATCGGCTGCGGGGACTTTATTGCTCTTAAGCGTATACATACATAGAGCCGCAGGTTTACCTTATTTAGATGAGATGGGTGGAATTAATTTTTTTCTTCGCCCAGATAGAGTAGATCAGCGGAATTCGTTTCGTCATCACCGTTATACAGACTTAAGAAGTTGTTTATCCACATTCATTGCTTCTACTACGATGTTCCTATGGTCGTCTTTGCAAGTTACACTTTGAGCTCTGTAGGTTTGAAAGTTCCTTTTACCTATTGATAAATTTTTTTAACTGCATTCCTGCAAAAACAGCAGTCCATTTCCTCAATCCCAATTCTCATGATCCCTTTTTACTTTCTGAGAAGCCGGTGTTTCTCTTTCCTCTTCTGCTCGTAAAACCAGCGAGCACTTCTGGTCCTTATGTGCCGCCGGCGCCACCTTAAATGATTCCTGTTTATTTGTGTATGTTTGCTTGGCTTATTGTTAAACAATGAGTAAAACCCAGCACTTCAGAGGCGGCCTTCATGATGAAATGTTGGTTGTGTTGCCACTTGTTCTCAGTACTTGATGCTATTCGTAAGGGACTTCTTTGGAGGTTACTAAATACTCGATCGGAAAAGGACCTGGCAATTTCTTGTGATTTCAGCCATCTGACGTCAAACTTCCTCATAGTATTTATACTCTTTTTGGTGTTGGTCGGGATATCCGCAGTCGTGCCCTGGCAATAACGAAGATGAGGTCCGAATACATTTTTGTCCATCGGAAAGTGCGGCAATCCATGATACTGGATCAGTGCCTTTCGGCGATTCCAATGTGGTCAATCTGATTGATATTTGATTGAGCAGGACCTCTCAACTACCCTTTGTGATAGTTGAGCTATGGGAACAACGTAATATGTAGCTACAATATTTCGCCCCGCAGACACTCTCTCCTTAGCTTAGCATTGTCATAGTAAGGGCACTGCTTTTATATTTTGTCCAAGAACTTGAAAAACATGCCATCATCTTTTTCCTCTGCTGCCTGGATTCAAGGAGTAGTGCTTAAGTGGTAACACTCCCCCTTCTGTCGTTTGCTACCAACAAAAACCTTCTAAAGGGGTTGAACATAATCTCCAGTTGAGGTACAAGTACTAGGCACCCGATGTTCACCGCGGAAAGATTAGAGTAGGAGTTAATAGACTGATTTTGGTTTTGAAAAATTTATAAATTCGCTTGGCCGGGCAGTATTCCTACTATCCAAAGAGTTGTTCTGCGCCTTTGAAAAAAATGATCTCTATAGCATAGTACAATGGGGAATAGGAATACAAAGTTACGTAGAAATAAAAAAGTGGTAGTGAAATACACTCCCTACGGACCAATTCCTAGTTTTCGGTATGAGTGTCTTTCTGTAAAACGACCGATATTCGAAGTCCTTAAGGTTCTTTTGACATTCTACATTCAATTTTGTTTTAGCTCAAATATTAACGGTATACCTGTCATATAACCGTTATGTAAAAGCTTATTTTTCTCGAAAAGGTCTTCAAGAGTTTTTATAAAAATATCAGTGTACTACTGTAGGTATGCATTATATTTTGGTGGAAAAAAAATGTAATATGGTGGGCTAAAAACGGTACCTTCCATAGGACCGGTTTTTTTTCTTCGACTTTCTCAAAAACTGGTGATCCGATTACTATCAAAATTGATATTCAAGAAGATGTAGATAGCCTAAAAATTTTGCATACATTTTTTTCAAAAACTTTTTTTGTATTTAATAATAATTTTTATTTTTAACCAATTTGTTTTTTTTGAAAAATCTATATTTTGAAAACGGCTATGTAATTTTTTTTAAATTTAGTTTTTAAATGTACGTTATTTGTGTGCTTAAGTTATATTCTTGAATAATTTTTTTTTATTTTTTTAAAAAAAGTTGCTAAAAGTTGGTCGAACGATTTTGAAAAAAAAAATCACTATTTTTTACATTTTCTAAAGAAATAAAATGGCAATAAAATTATTTCACCCAATACAATTTAACGTATCAAACGATCAATCAAAAGTCACAAAACGAATTTTGCTTTCATTAGAATAGTGAACCGAGCAATATATTTTTATGAAATCAAAAAAACACTATTCATCACGTTTTTTTTAGAAAAAAATGTTGTAAGATGGCTTACAACATTTGTTTCTTTTGCTGTTTTCTATTTTATGAATTTTTCATTTCAAAATCGTTCGACCAGTTTTTTCAAAGAAATGTTTTTTTTTTGAAAAAATTTTCGAAAACATATTTTAAATTTTTGTTGAGTACGTCAATTTGAAGAAATCTAAAGTTTATACTAGGAGAAAAATAAAAAAAAAATTATAAATTCGTTTTCAAAATATTGAAAAAAAAAATGATTTTTTTTTCAAAAATTAATAAAAATATTTTTGAAAATTTTAATAAGAAATATTATTTGAATCATAAAGCACTATATATTTTGAAAATATCATCAAAATCCGTCAATTAGTTAGCGAGAAAGTCTGATTTTAAAAAACCGATCATATGGGAGGTACCGTTATAAAACTTTTTCTGAAAAGTCCATTAAAACTAAAAGATATATTTTGCATAGAAAACACTATTCAGAAAGTTTTATCAAAATCGTAGAAGCCGTTTTCGAGAAAAATAAGTTTTTCATTAAAAGTTATATGGCAGGCACCATTAGTTTTGGAGCTAGAATGCCAATTCGAAAAACAGTCGAGTAGATTACTCTAAAAATACTATATACTATTTGAATCAAATCGGCCCAACCGTTTAGGCTGTAGGAATCTATACGGACAGACAGACAGACAGACAGACAGACGGACAGAATTTTCTGACCCACTTTTTTCGACTTCCGTATTATCGTAATGTCATGTTTGATTCGTAGCCTGACTCTCGAAATGTTTTATCTTGGCTCAAAGCAGACACAAAAAAGCTAAAACAGTTCGTCATATTCCGAGTTGGAGAGATTCTTGAGAAGAGGAAGCAAGAGATTTAGAGATAGGTTCCAAGAAAAATGTAGCTGACGAGGCAACAATGTGGACTAAACTGCCAAATTTTGATAAAAGCTACCGTTGGTTAAAAGGTCCGTCATTTTTGTACGAGGATCAAAAAGATAGATATGCTGATTAATTGACATTATTGATAAATTCAAAGTCCTTGCTGATATCAAGTCACCTTTACAAATGATTGCCGTACGTAGACGACGAATGAGTTTTACGTATAAAAGGGAGAATCGATAGAGCGTGGTTCGTTGCAGGTGAAACCAAACAATCGATAATTTCAGCCAAGAATTATCGCATGAGTTTCTTGATTGTCGAGGACTTCCATCAACGATTTCATCGCCAGGGTCAGGAAATGGTTGTTAATGAGGTGCGACAGCGGTTCTGGATACCAAATTTGCAAGCGCTATGTTATGTGTTCTGAAATATTTCCAACAATTATGTTGGGAAAGAATATCCAATATGCATACAAAACAGTGCCATACCATCATGTCCGCAGATGACTCCATGAAGCAGCGGATGAATCTGATGTTTCACCAATTGAGAGAAATGTTGCTGAAATGTTCACAAGGGAGACACTCACTTTCTCAAAGAAGCCGAATTCCTGAGTTTTATTAATATAAAAAGCAAATCTGTGGGGCTATTAAATACGCAAATCAACGTAAATATTTAAACAATATCTACATAATAAATGTACTTATTATGTACTGAACTGATTACAAAGATATTTATGCTGTAATTTTGTATTGGATTAGTGCGCTTGGCGACGGATATCATTGCTGAAAACAATTCGGCAGTAAGGGTGATCAATGGTTTTCTAGCAAAATGCTTTAAAATTTACCTGCAATTTCAGTGTTTAGGTACACTATTCCGTTTGGCTTCACTTTTCTGTCCAGACAACACCCGAAGGAAGATGCATATGTATGTACATATATTGAGAATTTTGTTTTAACCATTTTGTCATCTCTGTACGTTTCTCGTGCAAACAAAATCCAGTTATAAAGAAAACCCCTAGGAGAAATATTTGAGAGAGCCAAGTGGTTCGGGTTCGTTCAGACTGTATAATTAGCCAGTTCACCTTTCTAAGCTCGTCGAGATCTCCGTTTTCTCAGAAACGTTTACACAATTTCTCAGAAAAAAAATTTAACTTTGCTGTCAAAAAATGAATCTAAACATTTTTTTGGATTCGCTTGCTCAGCTTTTGGTTGTCAAAGAGAACTATGTTAGAAGGAAAGAGATACAAAGCGAAGAAGATTTAAGGAAGGCAACTAACTCAAGTTCCTGCTGTTATTATGCTTCCTGCTTAGAAAACATACATCAGGTACCAGAATATAAGCCGGCTCCCTACTTGAATAAATTTTTTAAACCGTCTGTACATAAAGTCATGGCACAAATACGATGCGCCAACAGGTATGCCCATAGGATCTTGTTGCACGGTGATAGACACAGTTTTGATCCAATGAACATATGTACGATTTGTAACACGCATGAAGATGACACAATAGAACACTTCCTCTTAAGATGCCCAATATTCAATGCAATGAGAAACCACTACCTAATTCCTAACAGATTGTTCGACTTAAACAGCATAATTGCTTCTGAAAATGAAAACATTACAATTGACATTTATAAATATGTACTTAACTCGCCCAGGTTTCATATTAACTAATCAATTTACACATACATAATGTACATACCTTCCTTCTTGTTATTAAGATATCAATTCAAAAAAAAAAACTAACTTTAATATAAAAAAATATTTTACGAGTATCTGATAATGACATATACATATTATTATACTGCCAATCAATTTGTAAAAGCAAAGCTTATAAACAAATAAATATATCTATCTAATCTATCTATCTATCTATCTACAAAGCGTTTGTTAAGAAATTGTGCTCACATAAATATTTCAGCTCCATTTAAAGTGAATGAGAACATTTCTGAGGACTCCGAAATCTCAAGAAATCTGAACTGGCTAAATATTTAACTGGCCACTACGTTCCCTCAATGGTGACGTAGTAGGGAGTCTACGTCTACGACAAAAAGTATAAAACTAAGGAAAATTCATGGTTGGATTCGAGCTATAAGGAAGTTTTCAGGTTAAGAGATGTAAGGTTTCAGAGAGTAAGGCTCATATTGACAAAAACAAGTTCTTACATGAACAACAAATACGAAAAAAATACGACAATGTCTCAAAGGCATTAAAATTTGTGTTGTCATTTCTTAAAATCCAGTCTTACAGGTGAAGTCGGTCGATAATGACCTCGGTTTGCTTCTCCAATCGCCTTACAAGTTATTGTATACGAGATCAAAAATCAAGAGGAGAATTTTTCTCTCGACCTAAAGCGTCCACGCGTCTGCACCATACAACAGGACTGGGAGAGTGATGGTCTTATAAAAGGATTGCTCTTTTTGTTTAGCCCGAAAAAGAAGCCATTGATTAGAGCTATTCTTCGTTTAATTTCATCCGCCGCATATGCTTGGTTTTGCCCTCATTACTACTAAACCCATCTTCGCTGCTTCCGTTTAAATACTCACAAAAACTGTTTTTTGACTACAGGTCTTCTCCGACCTTGACGGAACAGAATGCGTTTTCCGTCGTCTTTTTACACTGGCCAAAACTACACACTCTTCTATACAACTCGTCTCTATAAATGCTGTCGTACCCGGATTTGCATCCTATAAAAAGGTGGTGGGTATCGATTTGAGTTCTTGGGTTTTTCCTAGAACTGCCGTAATGGACTTTCCTGGCCTAAATTGTAATTGATATCAGGTTGACGACAGACGGCTTCAAGCATTCAAGCACACTGAGGAGACTTATACCTCTGTATAATTCGTTCAGTTAATATGCATGTATGTATATATGTATACTTCTAACCAAGTCATCTCCTTTAGCTTTGAAGAATTCAGCACGAAGGCCATCGGCTGCGGGGACTTTATTGCTCTTAAGCGTATACATACATAGAGCCGCAGGTTTACCTTATTTAGATGAGATGGGTGGAATTTTCTTCGCCCAGGTAGAGTAGATCAGCGGAATTCGTTTCGTCATCACCGTTATACAGACTTAAGAAGTTGTTTATCCACATTCATTGCTTCTACTACGATGTTCCTATGGTCGTCTTTGCAAGTTACACTTTGAGCTCTGTAGGTTTGAAAGTTTCTTTTACCTATTGATAAATTTTTTTAACTGCATTCCTGCAAAAACAGCAGTCCATTTCCTCAATCCCAATTCTCATGATCCCTTTTTACTTTCTGAGAAGCCGGTGTTTCTCTTTCCTCTTCTGCTCGTAGAGCCAGCGAGCACTTCTGGTCCTTATGTGCCGCCGGCGCCACCTTAAATGATTCCTGTTTAGTTGTGTATGTTTGCTTGGCTTATTGTTAAACAATGAGTTAAACCCAGCACTTCAGAGGCGGCCTTCATGATGAAATTTTGGTTGTGTTGCCACTGGTTCTCAGTACTTGATGCTATTCGTAAGGGACTTCTTTGGAGGTTACTAAATACTCGATCGGAAACGGACCTGGCTATTTCTTGTGATTTCAGCCATCTGACGTCAAACTTCCTCATAGTATTTATACTCTTTTTGGTGTTGGTCGGGATATCCGCAGTCGTGCCCTGGCAATAACGAAGATGAGGTCCGAATACATTTTTGTCCATCGGAAAGTGCGGCAATCCATGATACTGGATCAGTGCCTTTCGGCGATTCCAATGTGGTCAATCTGATTGATATTTGATTGAGCAGGACCTCTCAACTACCCTTTGTGATAGTTGAGCTGTGGGAACAACGTAATATGTAGCTACAATATTTCGCCCCGCAGACACTCTCTCCTTAGCTTAGCATTGTCATAGTAAGGGCACTGCTCTTATATTTTGTCCAAGAACTTGAAAAACATGCCATCAGCTTTTTCCTCTGCTGCCTGGATTCAAGGAGTAGTGCTTAAGTGGTAACACTCCCCCTTCTGTCGTTTGCTACCAACAAAAACCTTCTAAAGGGGTTGAACATAATCTCCAGTTGAGGTACAAGTACTAGGCACCCGATGTTCACCGCGGAAAGATAAGAGTAGGAGTTAATAGACAGATTTTGGTTTTGAAAAATTTATAAATTCGCTTGGCCGGGCAGTATTCCTACTATCCAAAGAGTTGTTCTGCGCCTTTGAAAAAAATGATCTCTATAGCATAGTACAATGGGGAATAGGAATACAAAGTTACGTAGAAATAAAAAAGTGGTAGTGAAATACACTCCCTACGGACCAACTCCTAGTTTTCGGTATGAGTGTCTTTCTGTAAAACGACCGATATTCGATGTCCCCAAAAATGCTGCGAGATGTTTAGGTTTCCTTTGAAGATGTAAGAAATTTTATAATGACAAAGCGCATGTTCGACCAAAATTTAAATATAACTCTTATAATTGGGAAGGTCGGAAGGTGCTCCTATGACACACTTGAATTTTTCGATCATATCCAAAACGGGGCTGTGAAATTGATAGGTGACAGAAAAATTATAGATACACTTACACCTCTCGAGCACCATCGTAATTGGTTTTCCTTGTCGTTATTTGTCGCTATTTGTATAAACAATGTTTTAGCGAAATAGCAAGTTGCGCTCCTCTCCAGAAAGAATTACACCTAAATACTGTCATTGCTAGAAATGCCAATCAGTTTAACCTTAAGCCCAACCTCGAACGCACTTATAAGTACAGAAATTCTTTCTTTAGTCGCACCACACGATTGTGGAATGCTTTGCCAAGCTCTGGTTTTCCCTCCCAGAATTTCAAAATTCATGTACATCAACATCTCTTTTTATATCTTTCCTTATATCGCAAGGAGTTTTAATGTATTAGACAAAAAAAAATAAACATCACTAACATTTTTACTGATCTATTGAACCCGCCAAATATTGTGTAATCCAATAACGTGTTTGGCGAAATATTCGCTTTAATCAGCAGCTAGGTACATACTTACATATGTTTTTCGCTTAATATAAGTGATTATGCTTGTTGCATAACGGATATTTCTAAATGGTTGATTTGATCTGCAACATCGACATCGTCTGATGTTGGTAATGTTTTTCAGATTCTTTTATAAAAAATATTTAGTTTTCCTTGCTTCAGTTGTAGTAAAAGTATAATTTTCAATATCAGTTATTGGAATAGCAATAGAAAAAAATGCATAAGTTGGTTTCCATTATAAATTGTAATTTTCCTACCCATGCACTCTGTCTAAATTCCTTCTTTATGTTAAACAGCAAAATTTATATTTGAATTTCAAATGTGAACATCTGATGCTGACGACGATGACGGCGTCGCCGAGACCATGATTTGGAAGGAACGGTATAAAAGACTTAACATCCCCCTAATCCCACTCAAAAGCAAGTATGCTTAAAGTAATTATTCAGATTTAGCAATGCAAGTGTTTGCTACGACCTTCATTTAGCAACAACTGATACCCTTTGCCCTTTTACGCTTCTGCGCATTTTGAAATTCATCATGGTGCCAACGTCTATTTTTTAAGAAGTTTTATTGCTCTATTGTCACATCCCAAATTCAAATCATTTAAAAGCATTTTAAGTTTGTACGTAAGTTTTGTTATACATAAATGATATACATATACGTATGAATAAGGATTTACTTTTTGGATTTTTAATTATAGGTACTAACCTGTAAATTAGTTTTCTTCTGACGCTTCTTTTAAAAAACCCAGAGCATCCATTGCACGCTAAAATCCCATAATGTTTCCCTGAGCTCGTATCACCACAAACCACGCAGATAAGTCCCAAGTTTTGTCCTTTTCTGCAAATTGTTGCACCATTAGATTCAATTCCAGATTGCGAAACGCCCTGATTTGCCCAAGCAGCTAAACGGCTATGTGGAGAGTAACACATTCCAGGCGAACTCCGATTATCTATCAAATGTAAATAAATGCAAATTTTTTTAAGTTTTTAACATCTTGGTTAGGGTTTTTTTCGTTCTAAGTCATGTCACTCCCTTTTCTGAAATAGCTTCTATAAAAATTTGTAGTTCTTAAGAATTATGCATTCCTTCTTTTAAATTAAATAAAAGATATAACCGAATCCTCACACCATCAATCCAACACCAGTAATATACCCTTGGGACAATTGTTTGCTCATCACACCCCTAATTTGATTGTAGTGATTCTTTGATGCACTTAACCCTCATCTGTTGAGGGAACAATTTTATTTTGTTAGGGTAACTGTTACTGTTACACTGCTGGGAATTATGGGGATTTACATCATATGCTACTTTCTGGTGTATGCGGATATTTAAATGTCAATTATATTAATTAGTTTAACGCAATGAATTTTATTAATTTTATATGTATGTATGTGCATATGAACTCACATATACATTTGTGCTAAAGTGAAGGGTTGTTTTGTTTTGTGGTACAAATAAACGTACAAGTTTACCAAATAGTATTTTGACAGATTGTGTTTTGATAGACATTTACTATGGGGTTTTTTAGAACAAAAAATCTTCTGATAGAGATAACTCAACCCAAATGTTAAACTTGGCATGTGTTCTTGACTTTTTTTCTTTCGAGTGTAGAAAAGCATTTTGGGTTCATTTTCTACTTGTACTTTTATTTCATTATGACACCTGTCGAAGTCAGGACAAGTGAAAATCTAGCCCGCTAAACTATACCAAATTCGTGTTGCTTGTTCCGCTAACATAAAAAAGATTATTTGTTTACAAATTCATTGTTTGGCACTAAAAGTGCAAGAAATGTGAATTGATGAGCATTTCTACCGAGATGAGTATTACGGGTTTAAGAATTGGAATGTAGCTGGCCACCCGAGCGCTACACTTAGCAGCATTTTTGGTGATCTCAATTACAACGGATATAGTCGTTAACACAAATATGTACATACCGAGTACTGAAAGGAGGTATGCTTTAAAAAAATAAGGAAGACAGTCGTATACAGTATTTGTAAATATAAACATGAAAGAAATTACATATTTCTTAAGCCACGCACATTGAAATGGTTACTTACCATTTAAAAATATTAACACTCAAAACATAATTCTAACTATAAGTCGAATTGCGAAACAATTGCCCCTCTCGAACAACGACGCAATGTTTCATATCTTTCCTTATTTTATCGTTTCTTTTATAAAAAATGTTCACTCGAAGTATAGCCAGCTGAATTCCTTCCCTTAAAAGTTTCTCCCGTAATACTCGTCTCGTAAGGAATGCTCATCAGTTCAACCTTGAGCGCCTTTTTTTAGCCGAACAATACGAATTTGGAATAGTCTACCCGACGGGATTTTCCCTCGCCATTTTGATCTGCAAACATTTAAAACCAACGTTAATCGACACCTCCTATCTCTCCCCTCCCTATCTTCCCAATGCCCGCGCAGTGTGTTCTACATTAAAAGGGAAACAAATAGTCCCTTGTGCGCGCGTTAATTATAAAAATCGCAGCACCCATTAAAGCTGTTCATGTTCATGCAAATGAAATGTCCTTAAAAGCAGCTTCAACACCCTTAAACGAAACCTTAAAGATCCAAACCCTAAAGAGCTAAAAAACAACAAGAAAATGTATGCTGCCATTTTACCCACAAGCAGGTGCCATATCACCCTCCATTTTTTAAGTGGATTTATTTTTGTTTGTAAAAAAATTATATTTATTTGACTATGAATTTAAAATCAGTTCCTATTTTTTGTTTATCAACTAGTTTTATAATAAAGTTTTTACTTCCATCCACACAAAAATTCCAAACAAGCGACTTACACAACATTGTCAAACAAACCAATTCACCATTAATCTTTGGTGGTGATGTCAATTTTTTTGAGGGTTTTCCTTCTACAAGCTCTGAAGGTGCAATTTTTGAAGATTTTCTTCTTAGCTCTAGCCTCGTTCTGCTAAATGACGGCTCTCCAACTAATCTTTCAACACATAATGCATTCCTTCATATAGACATAACCTGATGTTCCCCCAACTTCATCCATCCTTTTCCAGGAAAACCCTAAACGATCTTCATAATAGTGACCACTAACTTCGGTTATGATTGGGGACAGAATGACTAACAATGTTTTCACTGCAAAATTCAAAACTATTAATGTGAACTGCTCCTTATTCAACAATAAAATCAATGAATATCTTTCTGACACAAATACTAACAAAGAAGCAGCTTTGTTACAAAAAGCCATACGAACAGCAGCTAACATTTAAATTCCTCAAACACACCCTACATCTGGACAAAAAAAACAAGAGAATTGTTCCCTGGTGGAAACCCGAACTTTCCTCACTTCGCAAAGAAAAGATGCTAGCCTTTAGAGTATTCCAAAAGAGAGGACTCAACAATTTAATAAATTATAAAAAAAAAATAAATGTGCAATTTCGCAGAATGCTAAAAGGAAGCAATGCAAAAAGCTTTGAGGAATTTACATACAATATAAACACCAACCCTTCCCCTGCCAAAATATATATTTAATTACGTCTCCAAAACAAATAATAACTGACTAAGGCCAAATCTGTGGCTTTTTTCCCCAAACCTGGTCGAGACTCTCAGATGACTGTAACTTTCACCCGACTTCAATAACACCAAAACACTATCTTATAATAACCCTTTGCCACTACACGAAACTAATTCTGTCGCCAAACGAATTAAATTAAATTTAGAGACCATATATCTTACCCCATGTTGAAACATTTGTCAAATGATGTTAAACTATGACTAATATCACTGAACAATAATATACTAGTTTCAGCAAATATGCATTCCACAAAGCTGGAAAACAATCTCATTAATCCTCATCAATAAGCAATTACTAGAATATAATATATAATATATACTATATAATTTAAAATATATAATATATAATACAAAATATATAATATATAATATATAATATATAATATATAACATATAATATATAATATAAAATATTATATATAATATATAATATATGATATATAATATATAATATATAATATGAAATATATAATATATAATATATAATATATAATGTATAACATATAATATATTAAATATAATATATAATATATAATATATAATATATAATATATAATATATAATATATAATATATAATATATAATATATAATATATAATATATAATATATAATATATAATATATAATATATAATATATAATATATATTATATAATATATAATATATAATATATAATATATAATATATAATATATAATATATAATATATAATATATAATATATAATATATAATATATAATATATAATATATAATATATAATATATAATATATAATATATATAATATATATATTATATAATATATAATATATACTATATAATATATAATATATAATATATAATATATAATATATAATATATAATATATAATATATAATATATAATATATAATATATAATATATAATATATAATATATAATATATGATATATAATATACAATATATAATATATAATATATAATATATAACATATAATATATAATATATATTATATAATATATATTATATAATATATAATATATAATAAAAATATATAATTTATAATATATAACAAATAATATATAATATATATAATATATAATATATAACTTATAATATATAATATATTATATATAAAATATAAGATATTATATATAATATAAAATAAATAATATATACTTACTTACTTAGGTGGCGCTACAGTTCGGGACGAACCTGGGCCTCAACCAACATGCCTCTCCAGCCAACTCGGTCTTTGGCTAGCTGCCTCCAGTTTTGCACTCCAAGTTGGTTGAGGTCGTCCTCCACTTGAGCGCGCCACCTAAGGCGAGGTCTTCCTTGACTGCGTCTACCCTCTGGGATGGAATCGAAGATCCTGCGAGCCGGAGCATTGTTGTCCATTCGCTCTACATGACCTAGCCATCTTAAACGTGATATGCGTATTTTTTTGACCAGGTCAATGTCGCTGTACAGCTCGTATAGTTCTTGGTTGAACCTTCTCCTCCAAAGCCCGTTAACGCAGATAGGGCCAAAAATCTTCCGAAGAATCTTACGCTCGAAACGACTAAGGATATCTTCATCCGCTTTAGATAGAGTCCATGCCTCGGCGCCATATAGCAGGACTGGGATGATTAGGGTCTTATACAGAGTCTCCTTTGTCTTTCGAGAGAGGGCTTTGCTACTCAATTGCCTTCCTAGCCCATAGAAACAGCGATTGGCAAGAGTAATTCTTCGCTTTATTTCTGACGAGATGTTGTTGTCAGATGTTATAGCGGATCCGAGGTACACAAAGTCCCTAACTACCTCAAAGTTGTACCTGTCTATTGTGATGTTTTGTCCAATCCGCCGGTGTTGTGTGTCCCTTTTTGTGGACAGCAGGTACTTCGTTTTGGCCTCATTGACTGCTAGTCCCATCTTAGCCGCTTCAGCTTCAATGCTAGCAAACGTTCCACTGACAGCTCGCCGAGTTCTGCCAATGATGTCTATGTCGTCAGCGTATGCTAGCAATTGCACAGACTTGAAAAAAATTGTCCCACTACAATTGACTTGCGAGTTTCTTATTATTTTTTTTAAGTATTAAGTTGAAGAAATCGCACGATAGCGCATCACCTTGTCGGAATCCTTTTTTGACGTCAAAAGCTTCTGTGAGGTCAGAACCAACCTTGACGGAGCAGCGAGAGTTCTCCATCGTCATCCTGCACAGTCGGACGAGTTTTGTGGGAATGCCAAAACCTGACATGGCTCTGTATAGCTCGTCTCTATAAATGCTATCGTACGCGGCCTTAAAATCGATAAAGAGGTGGTGGGTATCGATTTGGAATTCTTGGGTGGTTTCCAGGATCTGCCGTAGCGTGAACATTTGATCGATTGTTAACTTTCCTGGTCTGAAACCACACTGATAGGGGCCAATCAGGTTGCTGACGTAAGGTTTCAGGCGTTCACATAGTACGGCAGAGAGGATCTTGTAGGCGATATTCAGGAGACTTATTCCTCTATAGTTGGCGCAGTTTAGAGGGTCTCCTTTCTTGTGGATCGGGCAAACGATGCTGAGGTTCCATTCATCCGGCATACTTTCTTCTGACCAAACTTTAGAGATGAGTTGGTGTATGCACTCCACCAGGTCATCTCCGGCCGCTTTAAAAAGTTCGGCGGGTAATCCGTCGGGTCCAGCAGCTTTGTTGTTTTTGAGTTTAGATATTGCTATCCTTACTTCATGTTGGTCAGGTGGACGGAAGTTTTGTCTGTCCTCATCCATGTTGAATGGTTCATTCTGCCTGACAGCGGGATTTTGGCCTTCATCGCCGTTTAACAGTCTGCAGAAATGGTCCTTCCATGTACTCAGCACTGACTGTGACTCTACTACGAGGTTTCCATTCCTATCTCTACAGGCTTCTGTGCGGGATTTTTTTCCTTGGCATGTTCTTTTTACCTGTTGGTAAAACTTCCGCACGTTGTTCCTGGAGTAGCATCTCTCAATATCTTCGATCGCGCGCTTCTCATGCTCTCTCTTTTTCTTTTGGAGAAGCCGGTGTTCTTCCCGTCTTTTCTGCTCATAGAGCTCGCGAGCAGCTCTCGTCTTTCTTTGCAGCGCCGCTTTATATGCCTCTTGTTTGGCTGCATGGGCCTGCCTGCATTCGTCATCAAACCAGAGGTTTCGTGGTGGTGGTCTGGTGAAACCTAGCACATCAGTTGCGGCATCTCTGATGGCTTGTTGGCAGTGTTGCCACTGATCTTCGGCACTTGATGCTGGCGGTACTGGATTTCTTGAGAGGTTACGGGATATTCGATCGGCATAGGTTCTGGCGGTTTCTTGCGATTGCAGCTTTCCGACGTCATACTTCCTCACAGTATTACTCCGTTGTTGTGGAGTTCGGGTTATTCGCATTCTTACCTTTGCTGCAACAAGGTAGTGATCCGAGTCGATGTTAGCTGCTCGGAAGGTGCGAACATCCAAGATACTGGAGGCGTGTCTTGCATCGATCGCAACGTGATCAATCTGATTGACGGTTCTTTGATCTGGGTGTCGCCAAGTCCCTTTGTGTATATCGAGATGAGGAAACCGTGTGCTTGCAATGGTGACGTTATGTGCCGCTGCGAAGTCAATTAGCCTAAGTCCGTTTTCAGACGTTGTTTCGTGTAGGCTATGTTTTCCGACAGTCCTACCAAAGATTTCCTCTTTACCTATTTTGGCATTAAAATCGCCTAGTACGATCTTAACGTCGTATTTAGGGCATTGCTCATAGGTTTTGTCGAGGAGCTCATAAAAGTCATCCTTGGTGGCGTCATCTTTGTCCTCTGTGGGGGCATGAGCGCATATTAGGCTAATGTTGGCGAATTTAGCCTTGATACGGATTGTCACAAGTCGCTCACTTACGTGTCGAAAGCCCAAGACTTCTTGCCTAAGTCTACCGCTTATGACGAATCCGCACCCAAATAAACGCTGTGGTCTTCTTGCGCAATCACCGTAGTACACGTCACAGTTTTTCATCCTCCTTTTGCCCGGCCCATTCCATCGCACTTCCTGGATGGCAGTAATTCCTGCTCTGTAGCAGTCTAGGGCCTCCGCTAGTTGTTTGGATGCACGTGGTCTGTTAAGAGTTCTAACATTCCACGTGCAGATCCGAAGGTCGTTGTCCTTGATTCGTTTTTCCGGGTCGTCAACAGTAAATCCGTCCTTTTCCGAGGCTATTGGTCGCTTCGTAACTTTTTCTTTTTTCCGTGGCAGGGTTGTTAACCCCACGCACAACCCCCAACCTGGAGGGCCAGGTCCTTTGTTGGATTCCTTGGACAAAAGGAACCGGAGAATCCGGAGTCAGTAACCCACTTCGGGGATGTGAGCGCTGCCGTTGGCCCATTAAGGGTTCATCCGCCACCATCTCTATTTCAATGCCCTGACTTGCATTGAATTGTCCTAATGACCTTATCTCCAAATACGTCGAAGTAGCTCATTAGGGCGTCTGCTTCGTTGACTGTTGACGCCACCGTTGGTCCAGTTGGTTGGGCTCATCCGCCGTACGTCCTCTTTCTGAGGGGCTCGTGCAAGACTTCTGCGAATCGATCAGAACAGTCATTAAAGCAGAGCATTATAGTGTTGCTATTTTTTCTGTGTTCAACACTCGCGCTTATAAGTTTAGCAGGAATGTCCGGATGGACAGACCAGTACCCGGTGGTTACCGCGGGGAGGTAAAATAAGCACAATTGATGTGTACGATATAGTTGCAGCGACTGTGCATCAACAGTTTGATGCCTTTCAGTGCCTACCCTATTCATACAGCACCCAACCACCACAAATAATATATAATATATAATATATATAATATATATATATATAATATATAATATTTAATATATAATATATAATATATAATATATAATATATAATAAATAATATATAATATATAATATATAATGTATAATATAATATATAATATATAATATATAATATATAATATATAATATATAATATATAACATATAATATATAATATATAATATATAATATATAATATATAATATATAATATATAATATATAATATATAATATATAATATATAATATATAATGTATAATAAATAATATATAATATATAATATATAATATATAATATATAATATATAATATATAATATATAATATATAATATATAATATATACTATATACTATATAATATAAAATATATAATATATAACACAAAATATATAATATATAATATATAATATATAACATATAATATATAATATAAAATATATAATATATAATATATAACATATATTATATAATATATTATAAATAATATATAATATATGATATATAATATATAATATATAATATATAATATATAATATATAATATATATTAAATAATATATAATATATAATATAAAATGTATAATATAATATATAATATATAATATATAATACATAATATATAATATATAATATATAATATATAATATATAATATATAATATATAATATATAATATATAATATATAATATATAATATATAATATATAATATATAATATATAATATATAATATATAATATATAATATATAATATATAATATATAATATTTAATATATAATATATAATATATAATATATAATATATAATATATAATATATAATATATAATATATAATATATAATATATAATATATAATATATAACATATATATATAATATATAATATATAATATATAATATATAATATATAATATATAATATTAATATATAATATATAATATATAATATATAATATATAATATATAACATATATTATATAATATATTATATATAATATATAATATATGATATATAATATATAATATATAATATATAATATATAATAAATAATATATAATATATAATATAAAATGTATAATATATATATAATATATAATATATAATACATAATATATAATTATAATATATAATATATAATATATAATATATAATATATAATATATAATATATAATATATAATATATAATATATAATATATAATATATAATATATAATATATAATATATAATATATAATATATAATATATAATATTTAATATATAATATATAATATATAATATATAATATATAATATATAATATATAATATATAATATATAATATATAACATATAATATATAATATATAATATATAATATATAATATATAATATATAATATATAATATATAATATATAATATATAATATATAAAATATATATATATATATAAAATATATATATATATATATATAAAATATATAATATATAATATATAAAATATAATACATAATATATAATATATAATATATAACATATAATTTATAATATATAATATATATAATATGTAAAATATAATATATAATATATAATATATGATATATAATATATAATATACAATATATAGTATATAATATATAATATATAATATATAATATATAATATATAATATATAATATATAATATATAATATATAATGTATAATATATTATATATAATATATAATATATAAAAAAAACATATAATTTATAATATATAACATATAATATATAATATATAATATATAATATATAATATATAATATTCAATATATAATATATAATATATAATTTATAATATATAAAATATAATATATATATTATAATTTATAATATATAATATATAATATAAAATATAAAATATATATTATATAATATATAATATATAATATATAATATATAATATATAATATATAATATATTATATATAATATATAATATATTATATATAATATATAACATATAATATATAATATATAATATAAAATATATAATATATAATATATAACATATAATATATTATATATAATATATATAATATGTAATATGTAATATATAATATATAATATATAATATATAATATATAATATATGATACATAATATATAATATATAATATATAATATATAGTATATAATATATAATATATAATATATTATATATAATATATAATATATAATATATAATATATAATATATAATATATAATATATAATATATAATATATAATATATAATATATAATATATAATTTATAATATATAATATATACTATATATATATAATATATAATATATAATATATAATATATAATATATAATATATAATAAATAATATATAATATATAATATATAATATATAATTTATAATACATAATATATATAATATATAATATATAATATATAATATATAATATATAATATATAATATATAATATATAATATATAATATATATTATATAATATATAATATATAATATATAATATATAATATATATTATATAATATATAATATATAATATATAATATATAATATATAATATATGATATATAATATATAATATATAATATATAATATATAATATATAATATATAATATATAATAAAAATATATAATTTATAATATATAACAAATAATATATAATATATATAATATATAATATGAAATATATAATATATAATATATGATATAAAATATATAATATATAATATATAGTATATATTATATAATATATAAAATATAATTTATAATATATTATATAATATATAATATATAATATATAATATATAATATATAATATATAATATATAACTTATAATATATAATATATAATTTATAAAATATAAGATATTATATATAATATAAAATAAATAATATATAATATATAATATATAATATATAATATATAATATATAATATATAATATATAATATATAATACATAATATATAATATATAATATAAAATATATAATATATAATATATAACATATAATATATAATATATAATATATAATATATAATATATAATATATCATATAATATATAATATATAATATATAATATATAATATATAATATATAATATATAATATATAATATATAATATATAATATATAATATATAATATATAATATATAACATATTATATATAATATATAATATATAATATATAATATATAATATATAATATATAATATATAATATATAATACATAATATATAATATAAAATATATAATATATAATATATAACATATAATATATAATATATAATATATAATATATAATATATAATATATTATACATAATATATAATATATAATATAAAATATATAATATATAATATATAACATATAATATATAATATATAATATATATAATATGTAAAATATAATATGTAAAATATAATATATAATATATAATATATAATATATAATATATAATATATAATATATAATATATAATATATAATATATATAATAAATATATATAATATATAATATATAATATATAATATAATATATATAATATATAATATATGATATATAATATATAATATATAATATATAATATATAATATATAATATATAATATAATATATAATATATAATATATAATATATAATACATAATATATAATATATAATATATAATATATAATATATAATATATAATATATAATTGTTGGCCCGCAGATCTATTTGATGGAGAATTTTCCTTTTCCCAAATAAAAATCTTATTTCCCAATAAGAAACAATTATGATTTTATTTTCTAAATAAGAAATTTAACATTAGTACAGAGGAGTTATGAAATTGGAATTAACTTACATAGGTAAAGATAATTTATCCTGCGACCAACTTTAACTTTCTTCTCTCCTCTTTTTTCTTTTTACTTTATATCTCTCTATTAAAAATACAATATATTTTTATAATTTCAGTCTACTTAATGAAATATGAATTTTAATATAACTTACAATTTAGCCTTTAGCAAACCTCGTGGGACACTTGTGGATTCTTCTCGTGTTCTTTTTAAAAATGGACTCCAATTAAATTTTCTCCACCTTTCTTTGACGTTTGAACTAATCATTAACTTCCCACGACGTTGCCAGGCTAAATTGTGTTGATTATTATTTAAAGTTTAAAGATCGTTCCACATTATGACTCGATGACATCCCGGGGCCCGTCTGAAGCTCTAAGTGAAGACTCCAGATCCAAGACAGCGAGCCTTCCCACTGATCTTTTCGCCACTAAACCTCCGTTCGCTAAGCGTACGTCAGCAATTCGCTCCACCCATCCAAGGGGAATAAGCCGGTATAAACTTCCAAACTATACCTTCATACTTTGCGCTGTACTCACCGAGAGCCTCCTCCATCTCCTGCGCGTCTTTCTCTAAACAGTTTTTTGTTCCGACAAAATTTAGACCATTGTCACTATAAATGAATCTGGTGACAACACGGTTGATGAGAAATCGACGAAGCGCCATAGTGCACTGATCCTTACTGAGATCATTGAGCAATTCAATTTGGACGGCCCGGAAGGTCAAGCAGGTAAATATCATTCCATATCGCTTAGCTGTGCCTCTACCATATTTGACATACAAGGGCCCAAAGCAATCCACTCCCACATGTGTGAAAGGTCTCAAGTTGAAGGCTAGTCGGCCTTCAGGTAGCTGACCCATAAGTGGCATCACCGGTTTCGCTCTGAGTCTCTTGCACATGAAGCACCTTGATCTTACACGTTCTACAGCAACACGAATACAAATTATCCAAGCCTTTTCCCTGATGTCCGAAATTGTTCTAGCGGTACCCATATGATAATTTTCTTCGTGGTGATGTTCCACCAGAAGAGTTACCAACGGATGGCTTTTAGGCAGGATGGCAGGGTTACGCGCTGCATAAGAAATGTTCGCCCTTTGCACTCTAGAACTTAATCTCAAAGTCCCTTCTTCATCCATGACCGGAGACAAACTCAATATGGAACTCGTTGTATTAAAGACTCGTTTTGATCGCAGGCACTCCGGGAACGCTTCTTGTTGAATCTTTCGAAATAGCCAGTTTTCAGCACGAAGAATCTCAGACGGCATTGCGAAGGGTTCCTTCTCAGTAGACCTTTTGCTTAAAATGTCCTTAAATCGAAGCAGCAGGGCCAAAACTCTGATTCCAGAAAACCATCTCGCACGGAACCTTGCTTTCAGCTCATCATAAATTCCGAAAGATATTCTTCGCTGGTGAACGTTTACTGAAATTTTAGGGAGTAAATCAAGATCACATACCTTATGGGCAACAGGTTCTCCTACATCGCACCATCTGGTTCCATCGTCGGCAACATTGTGCATTAGTGGTCTCTAAAATTTCGCCAACACGAACTGCAACGAACGTAGGAAACTTAAAGGTCGAAGAACTGATCCATGCGAGCACCGTCTTAGAATCAGACAAAAAGATAACTTCATCAGCTTGAATTGAATGTGACCTCTTCACCGTTTCCGCCACTCGCACCCCAAGCACCGCCGCCTGCAGTTCCAATCGAGGGACTGACAATTTCTTAACTGGAGCCACCTTCGTCTTTGCCATCGCGATCGCCACTTCAACTGCCCCATTCTGCTCAAACCGCCAATATGATACCGCAGCAAACGCCTTCTCTGATGCATCCACGAAAACCACCAAAGTAATCTTCGAACAGTCTGGTGAAAAAGAACTGTATGTCCGAGGGATCCTTAAATCTTCTATTTGCCTCAGACATTTAATAAAGTTTATCCATTGTGATTTCAGAACACCGGAAATTGGCTCGTCCCAACTGAAGCCCTCTCGCCAAATTTCTTGTAAAATAGCTCGGCCTCGAATGATGAAACAAGATACTAGACCAAGGGGATCAAAGATTCTCATAATGGTTCTTAAGATCTCTCATGGGCTTTCGCATGGGACATCTTATTTAGGAATTCATCATCGCTGAGCTTATACATTAAATGATCCGAAGATGGATGCCAAAACATTCGAAGTATCATGGTCACGTAGCACTCACTTTCGTTCGGGTCGACGCTTACAAGGCCAGCCTTAATATTTGACTCCGGAATTTGATCCAAAAATGCTCGACTATTCGACTGAAAACCCACCAAATCGAAATTCATAGACTTACAGATTTTTATGGCGTCCCTGCTCACAGCAACAGCTTCATCTACCGTGTCGTGGCTATTGAAATAATCGTCGACGTATATACGGTTCACCAATCCATCCACGGCTTCTGGGCATTCCTTTTGAAAAAGGTTAGCATGATAATTCTTCACGAATTGAGCGGCAGCGGGAGAACAACAAGGCCCAAACATCATCACTTGCATGATGTAGACCGTCGGCTTACGAGAAATATCACCATCTCTCCAGAGAATCCTCTGACACTGCTGGTCTGCGTCTTTAATTTTGATGCGATGGAACATCTCTCGAACGTCTGCATGCACAGCAACTTGTCGCTTTCGAAATTTAAAAAGTCCAGCGTGGAGGGGTACTAGGTTGTCTGGACCCTTTAACAGGTGTGAGTTTAAAGAAACTCCATACACCTTTGCAGCAACGTCCGCAACATCCCTTGGCTTTGGCGGCAATTTGTTTTTGTTGAAAACGATAAATGTTGGAGTATATCAAACTCTTTCCCACTCTCGATTCAGCTCCTCTTCTGAGGCCTTCCTAGCATACCCTTTTTCTACAAGTTCTCGCATGTGTTGATTCTTCCACCCTAACAAGTCAGGTCTCTTGACCAAAGATTTTTCCAAACTTATAAGACGTTTCTCAGCCATAGGGTAGCTGTTCGGGAGCTTGACATTATCTGCTTTCCAAAGTAGACCGATTTCGTACTGATTGTCAACATGGCTCAGTGTCCTCTGCATCACTTCTAAGGCCCGGCTGTCTGACAGGCTCACGAAATTTCCACTAGGGGGTTGCACCCCGAATTCCTCGGTTGAAAAATGTTTTTTAACCAGATCATGTAGCTCTTCATCCTGCTTGGTGCCATGAAAGTACGAAACTGAAACCCTGCTAGGTAGCTTGACGCATGCCACTTTGGCTTCCATATTAGACTTTCCAAAGATGGTCCACCCAAGAAGCGTCTTAATAGCGTAAGGCTCATCATCCTTACCGGACCGCTGGCATCGACTCACAAGAAGCTTGGCTTGATCTAGGCCCAGCAATATCTTTGGCTTAGCATACTTCAAATCCGTCAACGGCAAACCCTTAAGGTAGGGGAACGTCCGTTGTAAAGCAGCAATATCAATATTCTGACACGGCAACTCCAGGCCCTTCACCGTGTATATGTTCCTTAGCATATGCCGTTTGCGCTTATTCACGCCAGAAACACATACGCTCGTCCGCATCGAGTCCTCAATTCTGGATACACCCTTTGTCCATTGAAGTGTAAGCTGCTCCGGATCACCTTTCAATTCCAGGAAATCGAAAACGTCTCTCTCAACCATCGTGATAGAAGAGCCATCGTCCAAAAAGGCAAATGTGTCCAAAGATTTTTCATTATTCCCGTATAAGCGGACAGGGACAACTTTGAACAAAACTGGAACCTTAGCACCCAAATGCTTGCAAATGAACTTGTACATGACGGATGAAGTAAGAAATGATGGCCTTTCGAACACCCACCAACTCCGCATAATTTCTTTGGTGAACAACTTCTCCATTTATGAGGCGCTGGGTTCAAACATCTAAAGCAGATCTTCTTGTCTTTAGCGAAAGCACACCTTTCATCCACCGCCAATGCCTTAAAATCTGCACATTCAATCAAAGTGTGTTGATCCTTTCCGCATTTTAAACAAGTTCCATCACCACCAGAAATAGGTTGATGCGTCAGCACCCTACGCGCCGAAGAAGGCAGCTGCCTGCTTTCTCACTAGTTGATGATCTTGATCCCTTTGATAATTCAGGGGGAAGCTCATATAGCTTCTCAGTGAGGAACTCTGCAAAATCTTCAAGATTTGAGTGAAGCTTCTTAGATCGTCGCTTCTGCCAGTCGTGGTAGAGACCTGAAGACAACTTGCTTGAAAGATCTGTCAAGATATAGTTGTTATCAAGTTCTCTACCAAAATCCATCGACTTTATATCTGCTACAAACCCATTCAGAACTACAGCCCACTGACGAACTTTAGGGTCGCTTCCTGATCCCAGAGCTGGTAACTTCAACAAATTTGAAGTAAGACTGTGAACCAAAACATCTGGTCTACCAAAAATAGCTCGCAACGAATTCATAATTGCCTCCGCATCCGACGAATACCTCAAGCGTTCACTCACAAGATGATAGGCTTCACCTGTCAGAGCCTTCCTAAGGCGCGCAACGTTCTCCTTGTTGTTATATCTACCTTCTAAAATGGTTGACCTAAACACCGATTCAAAATAAGGCCATTCCTTCTTGTCGTGTCCAGAGAATGTCGGCAAGTCCTGCACCTGGCTACGATTTAAGATTGTTAACAAATTCAACATATCCGACTGATGGCATGAACTATCGTTCGAATTGTCTTGGTGACTAGGTTTTTCCTTGTTCTGGAAACTATCCACGTGTGCAGGGGGCTTAAAAGACAGAGGAGTAGAATGAGCAGCAGAAGAACCCACCAAAATTTCACGATGTCTGGAATCAATTTGCCGGATTGCTTCCAGTCTATCAGACGAAAGTTTCATTTTCGACTCTACAGATTCTGTGGAACATACAACTTGTTGAACGGGAACCGCTGTTGTAACCAACTGCATCTTGAGCTTGTCCATCTCAACTTTTAGTCTGGAAATTTCCTTTTCTCGTTCTTCAACAGTCGACTGTGCCGTCTTAGCAGCCTCAATCAAAACATCGATGGAAGATAAAACTTCAGAATCAGGATTTTTGTCGACGCTTTAATTACCCAATACTCCCTCCCCATCCTTACATGTTTGAGCAGCCTCCTTGCAATCAATGGAATTGCAAAACCAGGGAGTTGCTGTATCGAATAAAGATGAGTTGAATTTGGCACAAGGGTAGTGCCACCAGCGTTTGCAGGTTTCACACGAAACCATATCGTCGTCATCGGGTAAATGACATTCCGTTGCAGCACAACTATATTCCAAATCAGATGACGCCATTTTGGGATAGAGTTGAAAGACCAAAATCTATAAAATAAAATGATGTTGGCCCGCAGATCTATTTGATGGAGAATTTTCCTTTTCCCAAATAAAAATCTTATTTCCCAATAAGAAACAATTATGATTTTATTTTCTAAATAAGAAATTTAACATTAGTACAGAGGAGTTATGAAATTGGAATTAACTTACATAGGTAAAGATAATTTATCCTGCGACCAACTTTAACTTTCTTCTCTCTTCTTTTTTCTTTTTACTTTATATCTCTCTATTAAAAATACAATATATTTTTATAATTTCAGTCTACTTAATGAAATATGAATTTTAATATAACTTACAATTTAGCCTTTAGCAAACCTCGTGGGACACTTGTGGATTCTTCTCGTGTTCTTTTTAAAAATGGACTCCAATTAAATTTTCTCCCCCTTTCTTTGACGTTTGAACTAATCATTAACTTCCCACGACGTTGCCAGGCTAAATTGTGTTGATTATTATTTAAAGTTTAAAGATCGTTCCACATTATGACTCGATGACAATAATATATAATATATAATATATAATATATAATATATAATATATAATATATAATATATAATATATAATATATAACATATAATATATAATATATAACATATAATATATAATATATAAAATATAATATATAATATATAATATATTATATATAATATATAATATATAATATATAATATATAATATATAATATATAATACATAATATATAATATATAATATAAAATATATAATATATAATATATAACATATAATATATAATATATAATATATATAATATGTAAAATATAATATATAATATATAATATATAATATATAATTTATAATATATAAAATATAATATATATATTATAATATAAAATATATAATATATAATATATAATATATAATATATAATATATAATATATAATATATAATATATAATATATAATTTATAATATATAATATATATTACATAATATATAATATATAATATATAATATATAATATATATAATATATATATATAATATATAATATATAATATATATTATATAATATATAATATATAATATATAGTATATATAATTTATAATATATAATATATAATATATAATATATAATATATAATATATAATATATAATATATAATATATAATATATAATATATAATATATAATATATAATATATAATATAAAATATATAATATATAATATATAATTTATAATATATAATAAATAATATATAATATATAATATATAATATAAAATATATAATATATAATATATAATATATAATTTATAATATATAATATATAATATATAATATATAATATATGATATTTAGTATATAATATATAATATTTAATATACACTGCGCGTCATCAAGTTAACACACCACAATAGCTTAATATAATTGATATAGCTGTTTTTGTTGTTAAAATGCAGCCACTGTTTGTATTCTATTTTACTCGCCTTTGTTTAAACTCTCGTTAGCAAAGAGCAAATGCAACGAAAAGACATCGTTACACAGTTTTTGCAACTGTTTTTAATTTTCGATAGAAAAGTGTGCTTTATTTTTGCGTCATCAGGTTAGCACAGGCAAATTCTATTTAGTTTATCTTCAAGAATTAAACGCGTGTTACAACCAAAATTTTTTTTCTGTTTAGTAGTGTATTCAAATTAATATTGGTAAAGGAAAATCGCTATCCGTGGCAGAAAAATCAAAAATTGAAACTTACAAGGATGCAAGTCTGTCAATAAGTGCAATATCTCGAAAAATTGGCAGAAGTCGAAAAGTAATATCCGATTAAAAGAGTGATTAGGAATGCTCCACATTTAAAAAGACTTAAATTGAAGAAAAAAACCCACTTAACTTGGCTCGAAAAGAAATGCGTTTAAATTTTGCACGAGAGCACATGACTTGAAACTCTGAATGGTGCAAAGTTGTCTTTTCGGATGAAAAAAAAATAAATTTAAAAGGTCCAGACGGATACAACTTCTACTTTCATGATCTCCGTAAGGAGGAACACCAGTTGGATCGCCTTCATAGTCGGGTGGGGGGTGTCATGGTGTGGGAAGCTATTTCTTACTACGGTACGTGCGAGTTACAATTTTTGACAGCAAATAAACGCAAACACATACAAAAATGTACTCGAAACTGCTTTTCCCCATTTTAAAAATTTGTTTGGTAACTTGCCATGGCATTTCCAACACGACAATGCTCTAATCCTCACTGCCCGGGTGGTAAAGTCATAGATTAAGGACCAAAATATCAGTGTAATGCAGTGGCCGCCTTACTCGCCCGACAATTAATATTAAAGAAAACGTATGGGGATGGCTGGTTCGTAAAGTTTACGAGTCCGGAAAAAAATATTCCAACAAAGCGGAACTAATTGAAGACATCAAGGGCGCTTGGTCAGCCATTTCACTGCATTACATAGGAAAATTGTACGAGTCTCTTCCCAATCGAATTCATGAGGTCATTCTCAACAAGGGAGGATCAACACATTATTGAATTTATTAAAGAAATGTTTAAATTACTTAATGTTCAAACTAAGAAATAAGTTCATGGCTTAAAAGCTTAACAAAAATGAAAACAAATGGTATGTGCTATCCTGATGACTCAAGTTGAATTTTTATTTATTGTGTTATTTTGTAAAAGAAATTATTAAAACAAATTTAAAAATGGAAGAACAATAGTTTTTGCTTTATTTTACTAAGAATTGAATTGGGCCTTAACGACAATAATTTTAAAAAAGGAGTTCATTTAGTTTGGCTGGAATCACTTAAGCGACTGGATGAACAAACCTGATGACGCGCAGTGTATAATATATAATATATAATATTTAATATATAATATATAATATATAATATATAATATATAATATATAATATATAATATATAATATATAATATATAATATATAATATATAATATATAATATATAATATATAATATATAATATATAATATATAATATATAATATATAATATATAATATATAATATATAATATATAATATATAATATATAATATTTAATATATAATATATAATATATAATATTTAATATATAATATATAATATATAATATATAATATATAATATATAATATATAATATATAATATATAATATATAAATAAATATAAATTTATTGGCGCGACAGCTCCTTAAGGAGCCAAGGCCTAGTGACTTATACTCTCAACCATTCCTGTGTGTGTCTTGTTACTCTGCAAGAATGGAAGTTTACCGCCGAGTCCGAACGGCTACATGAGATGCACTTTTTCGAGACAAATTTTACTCTTGGAGGTTTTGTCAGTTCCTCACAAGAGGCAGTACCCCAGAAAAAAAGGTGGCTATGAGCTGGATTTGAACCCAGGTTCTTTCGCTTAGCAGTCCGACACACTAACCACTAAGCCACGGGGCACTACATATATAATATATAATATATAATATATAATATATAATATAAAATATATAATATATAATATATAATATATAATATATAATATATAATATATAATATATAATATATAATATATAATGTATAATATATAATATATAATATATAATATAAAATATATAATATATAATATATAATATATAATATATAATATATAATATATAATATATAATATATCATATATTATATATAATATATAATATATAATATATAATATATAATATATAATATATAATATATAATATATAATATATCAAATATAATATATAATATATAATATATAATATATAATATATAATATATAATATATAATATATAATATATAATATATAATATATAATATATAATATAAAATATATAATATATAATATAAAACATAATATATATAATATGTAATATATAATATATAATATATGATATATAATATGTAATATATAATATATAATATATAGTATATAATATATAATACATAATATATAATATATAATATATAATATAAAATATATAATATATAAAATATAATATACAATATATAATATTTAATATATAATATTTAATATATAATATATAATATATAATATATAATATATAATATATAATATATAATATATAACATATAATATATAATATATAATATATAATATATAATATATATTATATAATATATAATATATAATATAAAATATATAATATATAATATATAATATATAATATATAATATATAATATATAATGTATAATATATAATATATAATATATAATATATAATATAAAATATATAATAAATAATATATAAAATATAATATATAATATATAATATGTAATATATAATATATAATATATAATATATAATATATAATATATAATATATAATATAAAATATATAATATATAATATATAACATATAATATATATTATATGTAATATATAATATATAATATATGATATATAATATGTAATATATACTAAATAATATATAGTATACAATATATAATACATAATATATAATATATAATATAAAATATATAATATATAAAATATAATATACAATATATAATATTTAATATTTAATATTTAATATATAATATATAATATATAATATATAATATATAATATATAATATATAATATATAATATATATTATATAATATATAATAAATAATATATGATATATGATATATAGTATATAATATATAATATATAGTATATAATATATAATATATAGTATATAATATATAATATATATTATATAATAAATAATATGTGATATATGATATACAATATATAATATATAATATATAATATATAATATATAATATATAATGTATAATATATTATATATAATATATAATATATAATATATAATATATAATATATAGTATATAATATATAATATAAAATATATAATATATAATATATAATATATAATATATAAAATATAATATATAATATATAATACATAATATATAATATATAATATATAATATATAATAAATAATATATGATATATGATATATAATATATAATATATTATATATAAAATATAATATATAATATATAATATATAATATATAATATATAATATATAATATATAATATATAATATATAATATATAATATATAATATAAAATATATAATATATAATATGTAATATATAATATATAATGTATAATATACAATATATATTATATAATATATAATATATAATATATAATATACAATATATAATATATAATATATAATATATAATATATAATATATAATATATAATATATAATATATAATATATAATATATAATATATAATATATAATATATAATATATAATATATAATATATAATATATAATATATAATATATAATATATAATATATAATATATAATATATTATATATAATATATAATATATAATATAGAATATATAATATATAATATAAAATATATAATATATAATATATAATATATAATACATAATATATGAAATATTATATATAATATATAATATATAATATATAATATATAATATATAATATATAATATATAATATATAATATATAATATATAAAATATAATATATAATATATAATATATAATATATAATATATAATATATAATATATAATATATAATATATAATATATAATATATAATATATAATATATAGTATATAATATATAATACATAATATATAATATATAATATATAATATATAATATATAATACATAATATATAATATATAATATATAATATATAATATATAATATATAATATATAATATATAATATATAATATATAATATATAATATATAATATATAATATATAATATATAATATATAATATATAATATATAATATATAATATATAATATATAATATATAATATAATATATAATATATAATATAATATATATATATATATATAATATATAATATATAATATTTAATATATAATATATAATATAAAAATAATATATAATATAAAATATATAATATATAAAATATAACATATAATATATATAATATGTAATATATAGTATATAATATATAATATATGATATATAATATATAATATATAATATATAATATATAATATATAATATAAAATATATAATATATAATATATAATATATAATATATAATACATAATATATAATATATAATATATAATATATAATATATAAAATATAATATATAATATATAATATATAATATATAATATATAATATATAATATATAATTTATAATATATAATACATAATATATAATATATATTATATATTATATATTATATAATATATAATATATAATATATAATATATAATATATAATATATAATATATAATATATAATATATAATATAAAATATATAATATATAATATATAATATATATTATATAATATATAATATAATATATAATATATAATATATATTATATAATATATAATATATAATATATAATATATAATATATAATATATATAATATAATATATAATATATAATATATAATATATAATATATAATATATAATATATAATATATAATATATAATATATAATATATAATATATAATATATAATATATAATATATAATATATAATATATAATATATAATATATAATATATAATATATAATATATAATATATAATATATAATATATAATATATAATTTATAATATATAATACATAATATATAATATATATTATATATTATATATTATATAATATATAATATATAATATAATATATAATATAAAATATATAATATATAATATATAAATATAAAATATATTATATAAAATATAATATATAATATATTATATATAATATATAATATATAATACATAATATATAATATATAGTATATATTATATATTATATAATATATAATATAAAATATATAATATATAATATATAATATATAATATATAATATATAATATATAATATATAATATATAATATATAATATATAATATATAATATATAATATATAATATATAATATATACTATATTATATATAATATAAAATATAAAATATATAATATATAATATATAATATGTAATATATAATATATAATATATAATATATAATATATAATATATAATATATAATATATAATATATAATATATAATATATAATATATTATATATAATATATAATATATAATATAATATATAATATATAATATATAATATATAATATATAATATATAATATATAATATATAATATATAATATATAATATATAATATATAACATATAATATATAATATATAATATATAATATAAAATATATAATATATAATATATAATATATATATATATATAATATATAATATATAATATATAATATATAATATATAATATATAATATATAATATATTATATATAATATATAAAATATAATATATAATATATAATATACAATATATAATATTTAATATATAATATTTAATATATAATATATAATATATAATATATAATATATAATATATAACATATAATATATAATATATAATATATAATATATAATATATAATATATAATATATAATATATAATATATAATATATAATATATAATATATAATATAAAATATATAATATATAATATATAATATATAATATATAATATATAATATATAATATATAATATATAATATATAATATATAATATATAATATATAATATTTAATATATAATGTATAATATATATATATAATATATAATATAAAATATATAATATATAATATATAAAATATTATATATAATATATAATATATAATATATAATATAATATATAATATATAATATATAATATATAATATATAATATATAATATATAATATATAATATATAATATATAATATATAATATATAATATATAATATATAATATATAATTTATAATATATAATACATAATATATAATATATATTATATATTATATTATATAATATATAATATATAATATAATATATAATATAAAATATATAATATATAATATATAAATATAAAATATATTATATAAAATATAATATATAATATATTATATATAATATATAATATATAATACATAATATATAATATATAGTATATATTATATATTATATAATATATAATATAAAATATATAATATATAATATATAATATATAATATATAATATATAATATATAATATATAATATATAATATATAATATATAATATATAATATATAATATATAATATATAATATATAAATATATAATATATACTATATTATATATAATATAAAATATAAAATATATAATATATAATATATAATATGTAATATATAATATATAATATATAATATATAATATATAATATATAATATATAATATATAATATATAATATATAATATATATTATATAATATATAATATATAATATATAATATATAATATATAATATATAATATATAATATATAATATATAATATATAATATATAATATATAAAATATAATATATAATATATAATATATAATATATAATATATAATATATAATATATAATATATAATATATAATATATAATATATAATATATTATATATAATATATAATATATAATATATAATATATAATATATAATATAAATATATAATATATAATATATAATATATAATATATAATATATAATATATAATATATAATATATAATATATAATATATAATATATAATATATAATATATAATATATAATATATAATATATAATATATAATATATAATATATAATATATAATATATAACATATAATATATAATATATAATATATAATATAAAATATATAATATATAATATATAATATATAATATATAATATATAATATATAATATATAATATATAATATATAATATATAATATATAATATATAATATATAATATATTATATATAATATATAAAATATAATATATAATATATAATATACAATATATAATATTTAATATATAATATTTAATATATAATATATAATATATAATATATAATATATAATATATAATATATAACATATAATATATAATATATAATATATAATATATAATATATAATATATAATATATAATATATAATATATAATATAAAATATATAATATATAATATATAATATATAATATATAATATATAATATATAATATATAATATATAATATATAATATATAATATATAATATATAATGTATAATATATAATATATAATATATAATATAAAATATATAATATATAATATATAAAATATTATATATAATATATAATATATAATATATAATATATAATATATAATATATAATATATAATATAAAATATATAATATATAATATATAACATATAATATATATAATATGTAATATATAATATATAATATGATATATAATATGTAATATATAATAAATAATATATAGTATACAATATATAATACATAATATATAATATATAATATATAATATATAATATAAAATATATAATATATAAAATATAATATACAATATATAATATATAAAATATAATATACAATATATAATATTTAATATATAATATTTAATATATAATATATAATATATAATATATAATATATAATATATAATATATAATATATAATATATAATATATAATATATAATATATAATATATAATATATAATATATAATATATAATATATAATATATATTATATAATATATAATAAATAATATATGATATATGATATATAATATATAATATATAATATATAGTATATAATATATAATATATAGTATATAATATATAATATATAGTATATAATATATAATATATATTATATAATAAATAATATGTGATATATGATATACAATATATAATATATAATATATAATATATAATATATAATATATAATGTATAATATATTATATATAATATATAATATATAATATATAATATATAATATATAGTATATAATATATAATATAAAATATATAATATATAATATATAATATATAAAATATAATATATAATATATAATACATAATATATAATATATAATATATAATATATAATATATAATAAATAATATATGATATATGATATATAATATATAATATATAATATATAAAATATAATATATAATATATAATATATAATATATAATATATAATATAAAATATATAATATATAATATGTAATATATAATATATAATGTATAATATACAATATATATTATATAATATATAATATATAATATATATAATATAATATATAATATATAATATATAATATATAATATATAATATATAATATATAATATATAATATATAATATATAATATAAAATATATAATATATAATATATAATATATAATATATAATATATAATATATAATATATAATATATAATATATAATATATAATATATAATATATAATATATAATATATAATATATAATATATAATATATAATATATAATATACAATATATAATATATAATATATAATATATTATGTATAATATATAATATATAATATAGAATATATAATATAAAATATATAATATATAATATATAATACATAGTATATGAAATATTATATATAATATATAATATATAATATATAATATATAATATATAGTATATAATATATAATATAAAATATATAATATATAATATATAATATATAAAATATAATATATAATATATAATACATAATATATAATATATAATATATAATATATAATATATAATAAATAATATATGATATATGATATATAATATATAATATATAATATATAAAATATAATATATAATATATAATATATAATATATAATATATAATATAAAATATATAATATATAATATGTAATATATAATATATAATGTATAATATACAATATATATTATATAATATATAATATATAATATATATAATATAATATATAATATATAATATATAATATATAATATATAATATATAATATATAATATATAATATATAATATATAATATATAATATATAATATAAAATATATAATATATAATATATAATATATAATATATAATATATAATATATAATATATAATATATAATATATAATATATAATATATAATATATAATATATAATATATAATATATAATATATAATATACAATATATAATATATAATATATAATATATTATGTATAATATATAATATATAATATAGAATATATAATATAAAATATATAATATATAATATATAATACATAGTATATGAAATATTATATATAATATATAATATATAATATATAATATATAATATATAGTATATAATATATAATATAAAATATATAATATATAATATATAATATATAAAATATAATATATAATATATAATATATAATATATAATATATAATATATAATATAAAATATATAATATATAATATGTAATATATAATATATAATGTATAATACATAATATATGAAATATTATATATAATATATAATATATAATATATAATATATAATATATAATATATAATATATAATATATAATATATAATATATTATATATAATATATAATATATAATATAGAATATATAATATATAATATAAAATATATAATATATAATATATAATATATAATACATAATATATGAAATATTATATATAATATATAATATATAATATATAATATATAATATATAATATATAATATATAATATATAATATATAATATATAATATATAATATATAATATATAATATATAATATATAATATATAATATATAATATATAATATATAATATATAATATATAATATATAATATATAATATATAATATATAATATATAATATATAATATATAATATATAATATATAATATATAATATATTATATATAATATATAATATATAATATAGAATATATAATATATAATATAAAATATATAATATATAATATATAATATATAATACATAATATATGAAATATTATATATAATATATAATATATAATATATAATATATAATATGTAATATATAATATATAATATATAATATATAATATATAATACATAATGTATAATGTATAATATATAATATATAATATATAATATATAATATATAATATATAAAATATAATATATAATATATAATATATAATATATAATATATAATATATAATATATAATATATAATATATAATATATTATATATAATATATAATATATAATATATAATATATAATATATAATATATAGTATATAATATATAATACATAATATATAATATATCATATATAATATATAATATAGTAGTAGTGCCCCGTAGCTTAGTGGTTAGTGTGTCGGACTGCTAAGCGAAAGAACCTGGGTTCAAATCCAGCTCATAGCCACCTTTTTTTCTGGGGTAATGCCTCTTGCGAGGAACTGACAAAACCTCCAAGAGTAAAATTTGTCTCGAAAAAGTGCATCTCATGTAGCCGTTCGGACTCGGCGGTAAACTGTAGGTCCCTTCCATTCTTGCAGAGTAACAACACACACACAGGAATGGTTGAGAGTATAAGTCACTAGGCCTTGGCTCCTTAAGGAGCTGTCGCGCCAATAAATTTATTTATTTATTTATAATATATAATATATAATATATAATACATAATATATAATATATAATATATAATATATAATATATAATATATAATATATAATATATAATATATAATATATAATATATAATATATAATATATAATATATAATATATAATATATAATATATAATATAATATATATATATATATATAATATATAATATATAATATTTAATATATAATATATAATATAAAAATAATATATAATATAAAATATAACATATAATATATATAATATGTAATATATAGTATATAATATATAATATATGATATATAATATATAATATATAATATATAATATATAATATAAAATATATAATATATAATATATAATATATAATATATAATACATAATATATAATATATAATATATAATATATAATATATAATATATAAAATATAATATATAATATATAATATATAATATATAATATATAATATATAACATATAATATATAATAAATAAGATATTATATATAATATATAATATATAATATATAATATAATATATAATATATAATATATATTATATAATATATAATATATAATATATAATATATAATATATATAATATAATATATAATATATAATATATAATATATAATATATAATATATAATATATAATATATAATATATAATATATAATATATAATATATAATATATAATATATAATAGATAATATATAATATATAATATATAATATATAATATATACTATGTAATATATAATATATATTATATAATATATAATATATAATATATAATATATATTATATAATACATAATATATAATACATAATATATAATATATAATATATAAATTATATATTATATTATTTTTATATAATATATAACATATAATATATAATATAATATATAATATATAATATATAATATATAATATATAATATATAATATAAAATATATAATATATAATATATAATATATAATATATAATATATAATATATAATATATAATATATAATATATAATATATAATATATAATATATAATATATATTATATAATATATAATATATAATATATATTATATAATATATAATATATAATATATAATATATAATATATAATATATAATATATAATATATAATATATAATATATAATATATATAATATAATATATAATATATAATACATAATATATAATATATATTATATATTATATAATATATAATATATAATATATAATATATAATATATAATATATAATATATAATATATAATACATAATATATAATATATAATATATAATATATACTGTATTATATATAATATAAAATATAAAATATATAATATATAATGTATAATATATAATATATAATATATAATATATATTATATAATATATAATATATAATATATAATATATAATATATAATATATAATATATAATATATAATATATAATTTATAATATATAATATATAATATATAATATATAATATATAATATATAATATATAATATATAATAAATAATATATAATATATAATATATAATATATAATATATAATATATAATATATAATATATAATATATATTATATAATATATAATATATAATATATAAAATATAATATATAATATATAATATATAATATATATTATATAATATACAATATATTATATAATATACAATATATTATATAATATATAATATATAATATATAATATATAATATATATATGTATATAATATATAATATATTATTATATATATATATATATATATATATATATATAATATATAATATATAATATATAATATATAATATATAATATATAAATATTATATATAATATATAATATATAATATATAATATATAATATATAATATATACTATGTAATATATAATATATAATATATAATATATAATATATAATATATAATATATAATATATAATATATAATATATAATATATATTATATAATACATAATATATAATACATAATATATAATATATAATATATATATTATATATTATATTATTTTTATATAATATATAACATATAATATATAATATAATATATAATATATAATATATAATATATAATATATAAATATAATAAATAATATATAATATATAATAAATAATATATAATATATAATATATAACATATAATATATAATATAAAATATATAATATATAATATATAATATATAATATATAATATATAATATATAATATATAATATATAATATATAATATATAATATATAATATATAATATATAATATATAATATATAATATATAATATATAATATATAATATATAATATATAATATATAATATATAATATATAATATAAAATATATAATATATAATATATAATAAATAATATATAATATATAATATATAACATATAATATATAATATATAATATATAATATATAATATATAATATATAATATATAATATATAATATATAATATATAATATATAATATATAATATATAATATATAATATATAATATATAATATATAATATATAATATATAATATATAATATATAATATATAATATATAATATATAATATATAATATATAATATATATAATATAATATATAATATATAATTTATAATATATAATACATAATAAATAATATATAATATATAATATATAATATATAATATATAATATATAATGTATAATATATAATATATAATATATAATATATAATATATAATATATAATATATAATATATAATATATAATATATAATATATAATATATAATATTTAATATATAATATATAATATATAATATATAATATATAATATATAATATATAATATATAATATATAATATATAATAAATAATATATAATATATAATATATAATATATAATATATAATATATAATATATAATATATAATATATAATATATAATATATAATATATAATATATAATATATAATATATAATATATAATATATAATATATAATATATATAATATAATATATAATATATTATATATAATAAATAATATATAGTATATAATATATAATATATAATATATAATATATAATATATAATATATAATATATAATATATAATATATAATATATAATATATAATATATAATATATAATATATAATATATAATATATAATATATAATATATGATAAATAATATATAATATATATTATATAATATATAATATATAATATATAATATATAGTATATAATATATAATATATAATATAAAATATATAATATATAATATATAATATATAATATATAATAAATAATACATAATATATAAAATATAATATATAATATATAATTTATAATATATAATATATAATCTATAATATATAATATATAATATATAATATATAATATATAATATATAATATATAATATATAATATATAATATATAATATATAATATATAATATATAATATATAATATATAATATATAAAATATAATATATAATATATAATATATAATATATAATATATAATATATAATATATAATATATAATATATAATACATAATATATATTATATATAATATATAATATAAAATATAGAATATATAATATATAATATATAATATATAATATATAATATATAATAAATAATACATAATATATAATATATAATATATAATATATAATTTATAATATATAATATATAATTTATAATATATAATATAAAATATATAATATATAATATACAATATATAATATATAATATATAATATATAATATATAATATATAATATATAATATATAATATATAATATATAATATATAATATATAATATATAATATATAATATATAATATATAATATATAATATATAATATATAATATATAATATATAATATATAATATACAATATATAATATATTATATATAATATATAATATATAATAAATAATATATAATATATAATATATAATATATAATATATAATATATATAATATAATATATATTATATAATACATAATATATAATGTATAATATATAATATATATACTATATTATATTTTATATAATATATAACATATAATATATATAATATAATATATAATATATAATATTTAAAATATAATATATATTATATAATATATAATATATAATATATAATATATAATATATAATATAAAATATATAATATATAATATATAATATATAATATATAATATATAATATATAATATAAAATATATAATATATAATATATATATATATAATATAATATATAATATATAATATATAATATATAATTTAAAATATATAATATATAATATATAATATATAATATATAATATATAATATATAATATATAATATAAAATATATAATATATAATATATATATATATAATATAATATATAATATATAATATATAATATATAATATATAATATATAATATATAATATATAATATATAATATATAATATATAATATATAATATATAATATATAATATATAATATATAATATATAATATTTAATTTATAATATATAATATATAATATATAATATATAATATATAATATATAATATATAATATATAATATATAATATATAATATATAATATATAATATATAATATATAATATATAATATAATAATATATAATATATAATACATAATATATAATATATAATATATAATGTATAATATATAATATATAATATTACTATATAATATATAATATATAATATATAATATATAATATATAATATATAAAATATAAAATATAATAAATAATATATAATATATAATATATAATATATAATTAATAATATGTAATATATAATATATAATATATAATATATAATAAATAACATATAATACATTATATATAATATGTAATATATAAAATATATAATATATAAAATATAATACATGATATGAAATATATAATATATAATATATTATATATAATATATACTATATAATATATACTATATAATATATAATATATAATATATAATAAATAATATATAATATATAATATATAACATAATATATAATGTATAATATATCATATATCATATATAATATATAATATATAATATATAATATATAATATATAATATATAATATATAATATATAATATATAATATATAATATATAATATATAATATATAATATATAATATATAATATATAATATATAATATATAATATATAATATATAATATATAATATATAATATATAATATATAATATATAATATATACTATGTAATATATAATATATAATATATAATATATAATATATAATATATAATATATAATATATAATATATAATATATATTATATAATACATAATATATAATACATAATATATAATATATAATATATATATTATATATTATATTATTTTTATATAATATATAACATATTATATATAATATAATATATAATATATAATATATAATATATAATATATAATATATAATATATAATATATAATATATAATATATAATATATAATATATAATATATAATATATAATATATAATATATAATATATAATATATAATATAAAATATATAATATATAATATATAATAAATAATATATAATATATAATATATAATATATAATATATAATATATAATATATAATATATAATATATAATATATAATATATAATATATAATATATAATATATAATATATAATATATAATATATATAATATAATATATAATATATAATTTATAATATATAATACATAATAAATAATATATAATATATAATATATAATATATAATATATAATATATAATGTATAATATATAATATATAATATATAATATATAATATATAATATATAATATATAATATATAATATATAATATATAATAAATAATATTTAATATATAATATATATTATATAATATATAATATATAATATATAATATATAATATATAATATATAATAAATAATATATAATATATAATATATAATATATAATATATAATATATAATATATAATATATAATATATAATATATAATATATAATATATAATATATTATATATAATAAATAATATATAGTATATAATATATAATATATAATATATAATATATAATATATAATATATAATATATAATATATAATATATAATATATAATATATAATATATAATATATAATATATAATATATAATATATAATATATAATATATAATATATAATATATAATATATAATATATAATATATAATATATAATATATAATATATAATATATAATATATAATATATAATATATAATATATAATATATAATATATAATATATAATATATAATATATGATAAATAATATATAATATATATTATATAATATATAATATATAATATATAATATATAATATATAATATATAATATATAATATATAATATATAATATATAATATATAATATATAATATATAATATATAATATATAGTATATAATATATAATATATAATATATATAGTATATAATATATAATATAAAATATATAATATATAATATATAATATATAATATATAATAAATAATACATAATATATAAAATATAATATATAATATATAATTTATAATATATAATATATAATCTATAATATATAATATATAATATATAATATATAATATATAATATATAATATATAATATATAATATATAATATATAATATATAATATATAATATATATTATATAATATATAATATATAATATATAATATATAATATATAATATATAATATATAATATATAATATATAATATATAATATATAATATATAATATATAATATATAATATATAATATATAATATATAATATATAATATATAATATATAATATATAATACATAATATATATTATATATAATATATAATATAAAATATAGAATATATAATATATAATATATAATATATAATATATAATATATAATAAATAATACATAATATATAATATATAATATATAATTTATAATATATAATATATAATCTATAATATATAATATAAAATATATAATATATAATATACAATATATAATATATAATATATAATATATAATATATAATATATAATATATAATATATAATATATAATATATAATATATAATATATAATATATAATATATAATATATAATATACAATATATAATATATAATATATAATATATAATATATAATAAATAATATATAATATATAATATATAATATATAATATATAATATATAATATATAATATATATAATATAATATATATTATATAATACATAATATATAATGTATAATATATAATATATATACTATATTATATTTTATATAATATATAACATATAATATATATAATATAATATATAATATATAATATTTAAAATATAATATATATTATATAATATATAATTTATAATATATAATATATAATATATAATATATAATATAAAATATATAATATATAATATATAATATATAATATATAATATATAATATATAATATAAAATATATAATATATAATATATATATATATAATATAATATATAATATATAATATATAATATATAATATATAATTTAAAATATATAATATATAATATATAATATATAATATATAATATATAATATATAATATATAATATATAATATATAATATAAAATATATAATATATAATATATATATATATAATATAATATATAATATATAATATATAATATATAATATATAATATATAATATATAATATATAATATATAATATATAATATATAATATATAATATATAATATATAATATATAATATATAATATATAATATATAATATATAATATATAATATATAATATTTAATTTATAATATATAATATATAATATATAATATATAATATATAATATATAATATATAATATATAATATATAATATATAATATATAATATATAATATATAATATATAATATATAATATAATAATATATAATATATAATACATAATATATAATATATAATATATAATGTATAATATATAATATATAATATTACTATATAATATATAATATATAATATATAATATATAATATATAATATATAATATATAATATATAATATATAAAATATAAAATATAATAAATAATATATAATATATAATATATAATATATAATTAATAATATGTAATATATAATATAAAATATATAATAAATAACATATAATACATTATATATAATATGTAATATATAAAATATATAATATATAAAATATAATACATGATATGAAATATATAATATATAATATATTATATATAATATATACTATATAATATATACTATATAATATATAATATATAATATATAATAAATAATATATAATATATAATATATAACATAATATATAATGTATAATATATCATATATCATATATAATATATAATATATAATATATAATATATAATATATAATATATAATATATAATATATAATATATAATATATAATATATAATATATAATATATAATATATAATATATAATATATAATATATAATATATAATATATAATATATAATATATAATATATATTATATAATATATAATATATAATATAAAATATAAAATATATATTATAAAATATAAAATATATAATATATAATATATAATATATAATATACAATATATAATATATTATATAATACATAATATATACTATATAAGATATAATATATAATATATAATATATAATATATAATATATAATATATAATATATATTATATAATATATAATATATAATTTATAATATATAATATATAATATATAATATATAATATATAATATATAATATATAATATATAATATATAATATATTATTTATAATATATAATATTTAATATATAATATACAATATATTATATATAATATTTAATATATAATATATAATATATAATATATAATATATAATATATAATATATAATATATAATATATAATATATAATATATAATATATAATATATAATATATAATATCGAATATATAATATATAATATATAATATATAATACATAATATAATATGTATATATAATATATTATATATTATATATTATATATTATATATAAAATATAATAATATATTATATATAATATAAAACATATAATATATAATATATAATATATAATATGTAATATATAATATATACTATATAATATATAATATATAATATATAATACATAATATATAATATATATTATATAGTTTATAATATATAATATTTAATATATAATATTTTATATATAATATATAATATATATAATAACCCTCATTCCGTTGTACCGGTCAACAAATAAAAAATGGAGTATGAAATACATACATATGTAATTAAAATTCCAGATAGTTTGATTATGAGGACTTTTGCTATCAATCCAAAGGTTATCGAAAAGTTATTTACAAAAGTACCCAAATTTGAACATTTTTGGCAATAAAATACAAATACAGTACAAAAAACTTTATACACCAAACTTGTAGGAAATTTATTGTCATATAAGTAATTTTGCATTACAACGCCCAGAAAAGATAAAGGCCAAAAAGTGAAAATGTGTCATGATTACCTGATTGTTACGTAGGCGGAATATTATTTAAGTGTCTACCGGGCATCCCAAACACCATATCAAAAATTCACAACTTGCCAGCATTTTGTAGGGTAAAACCTTTTTTACTGGACTAGATCGTGGAGTAAGCCTACTGCAAAAAACCGCGCCTAGGGAACTTCCTCGTAATAATTAAGGAATTTGTTGGCATCCTCTCGCTTTGAGTATTTTAAGCGAAGTGATGTTTAAGTTTATTTTTATGTGAATAAACACCCTGATCCAAAAAGTACCTAATAGATTATAAAGAGGAAAATATTTCGTAAGTTCCATCCTACAACACCCTTAATTTTCGTTGTCGCTTTTGTATATCATTCATTTTGTTTCACAACTTGCCAGCATTTTGTAGGGTAAAACCTTTTTTACTGGACTAGATCGTGGAGTAAGCCTACTGCGAAAAACCGCGCCTAGGGAACTTCCTCATACTTTAGTAAATTTTAGAATTGCTTTTTCTCAGTAATGGTAGATCTTAGGAAAAAATATTTGGGAAACTTTTTATAGATAATTACATGATCTACATTTTTGTCTCAGCTACAAACATTTTTGTTAAAAAATCCAAATCCTTTCCCAAATCTGCAAATCTGGTTTACATGGATAAACTTGTTTATCAACATTGTTGACGTCTCCCCATGCAAGAAAAACCGCAGACCCAAACATGTTGCTCGGTTTTCAAAAGTTTTTGAAAACTTGGTGGTTTGTTGTTGGGTCGAACCACGGAACCTGCCTGATCAAATGTTCAATAAAATTCATTTGTGTCTTGTTAACGTTTCCCCCAACCCCATCAGTCATCTCCATTTTTAGATCGATCACTGCAGCTACAACGATGGTGGATTAACATTTTAAGGGTTGAAAAATTAAGGAATTTTTTGGCATCCTCTCGCTTTGAGTATTTTAAGCGAAGTGACGTTAAAGTTTATTTTTATGTGAATAAACACCCTGATCCAAAGAGTACCTAATAGATTATAAAAAGGAAAATCTTTCGTAAGTTCCATCCTCCAACACCCTTAATTTTCGTTGTCGCTTTCGTATATCATTCATTTTGTTTCGTGTTCTCTATTGTATATTATTCATTGTCCGCGTAAAACAAAAAAAAAAACGATGTGGTGAGTTTTGTCCATTTTGACATTTCATTTTGTTCTTGTTGACAACTACAGTCAGCAAATAGTTTTTTGTTTGCAGAAATTACAAATTTCTCCAATTCAATTTAAACAATTCCAAAAAGAAATATTTTCAAAAATGGAAAATAATATCCACTATCCACTTTAACGTAACAACACCAAAATGCAAAATCCTGAGTGCAAGTGAATCCATAATTCTCAACAACCAAAACAATTATTGTACCGCTGAAAAAAACGACACTAAAATTGTTTCCATCACCACAAACACCAGATAAAAAACTGTTGGAAGGTAATGTTTTTTGTTAAGGCTATTGTTTCTGCCGAAAGACAAGCAGACAGCACAATTTTCGCGCCGCATTTCCTCCTGACGAAGATGACGAAGACGATGCAAACTACAAAATTGACGTGAGCGATGATAACTCATCAGTCAAAGAATTCAAAAAAAAAAATGCAAAGCTTCGCAAATTGCTCCTGACTTCACGATATGAATATTATCGAATATTATATCAAATCTGATGACATTCCCGACATGACGCGTTCGCATAGTTCGGAGAATTTGAGCGAAATCAGCTCAGTGCCACCACTGCAATCACATAAGTATATCGGTAGCTTCACCGAAAACTAGTGCGAATGCAGAAAAAAATGGAACTCCTCGGAATTTCAGGGTCTGTTATCATTGAATTATTTTTGAAAGAGTCTATTAAAAAAAAACTGTTATGTATTAGGGTGTTCCGGTTGCAAATAATCGTCATCGTCCGCTCGAATGGTGAGAAATGGCTCGAACACGGGACAGCTAATCCAGTGCCACTTGGTACAATCCTGCAACCGTACTTACCAAACCGAAAATCAATCAACAAACTTCCTGATGTGATGGACCTCATTGGCAAGCCAACAGTGGGGTTTACATGGATTATCTTGTTCATAAACCTGGTTTCTTGCAACTCATCTCATACCTATAAATTAAACACTGCGTCAACACTCTACACCTCTACACGAAAAACAAAGGTTTTTGAACATTGGTAGATCAGCATCAGGGCGTTTATTATTTTATTCACATAAACTGCTAGGCAGTCTATATACAATGTTTATTCACATAAAAATAAACATAAAACATCAGTACGCTTAAAATACTCAAAGCGAGAGGACGCCAAAAAAAATTCATTTTTCAACCCTTAAAATGGTAATCCACCACCGTTGTTGCTGCACAGTGATCAATCTGCGATATGCGCACTCGTGAACTGTGATCTGTGACTAAAAATGCGTGATGGGCAAAACGTTAGCAAGACACAAATGAATTTTAATGAACATTTGATCAGACAGGTTCAGTGGTTCGACCCAACGACCAAGTTTTCAAAAACTTTTGAAAACCGACCAACATGGTCATGTCTTGATACACAAATATTTCTTTGTATCTCATGAAAATGGTTGGGTCTGCGGTTTTTCTTGCGTCTACATGGTGAAACATCAACAATGTTGATAAACATGTTCATCCATGTAAACTCCCCAAACCAAAAACAAAAAAAATATTGTCTGGTGCCGCAACAAGCCGCCGAGGTGCTCAAGTTGTCTTTATCGATGTAGTGGCTGAAACAAAAATTAATAACTTTTTTTTATAATTAACGCGCGCACGGGGGACTATTTGTTTCCCTTTTATTGTAGAGCACACTGCGCGGGCATTAGGAAGAAAGGGATGAGAAAGATAGGAGTTGTCGATTAACATTGGTTTTTAATGCTTGCAGATCAAAATGGCAAGGGAAAATCTCGCCGGGTAAATTATACCAAATCCGTATAGTTCTGCTAAAAAAGAATCCCAATATTTACAACTTATATTGTTTACTAGTAGTAGTAGTGCCCCGTGGCGTAGTGGTTAGTGTGTCGGACTGCTAAGCGAATGAGCCTGGGTTCGAATCCAGCTCATAGCCATCTTCTTTTCCGGGGTACTGCCTCTTGCGAGGAACTGACAAAACCTCCAAGAGTAAAATTTGTCTCGAAAAAGTGCATCTCATGTAGCCGTTCGGACTCGGCGGTAAACTGTAGGTCCCTTCCATTCTTGCAGATTATCAACACACACACAGGAATGGTTGAGAGTATAAGTCACTAGGCCTTGGCTCCTTAAGGAGCTGTCGCGCCAATAAATTTATTTATTTATTGTTTACTTTATATATTTCTTGTGTCACGGTGTTTTATCAGCTAATGATTCAACAAGAATCATTGAAAGCTGGTCAAAAAGAAATTAACCAGTGGTTGAATGAAACTGAAAACTTACTCAGCTAGAACACGTTAGGTGGCGGAAGGGAAAGTGTTTACGAAGAACTCGACACAATCAAGAATTTCTTTTAGCGTATTGTGTTCTACCGGTCTATGCTGGAGAGTAAAAACAAAGTCTTCCAGAATCTCTTAAAACCCGTAGAAGCAGACGAATCCATTGATACATCTACAGCAAGCAATGCAGCATCTAAACGACAGATTGAATTATGTCATTCAAAACGCACAGCAATGCGAACAGAAGCTGAACGATACCACACAATGCTGGAACAAGTTTGGGGACAATAAACATACTGTAAGGGAATGGCTTTAACAAACTGAATCAGCGTCAGCCGAAAAGCACATCGAATCAAAGAATGTAATAAAAAACCAAAAACACTTCTTCGGAAAGGTAAATGAAGCTTGGACGAATAATTTAGTTAAGTCTGCTCACGACTTGTCCAGGTGTCTTCCAGAAAGCGAACAAATTTCGATACTGGATGCTGTGGAGAACCTTCAAGCCATACGGCAGAATGTACTCTCCCAGGCACCGTTACATTTACTTAAGTTAGAGTTCCGTAGATGAAAATGTTTTCCATCAGTATTTGCAGGAAATCGAAAAAGAAATTCATTTGGAAGAGCAAGCCCTGAATCGTAACGAAGATATCGAGTCTATATTAAACCGAAATCGAAACTTTTTCAGTACACAGGGAGCTGTACCTCGAATTGAGAATTGTCTTGTTACTATGAAACGCTTAAGTCAAGCATATTCCAATCAAATGCCGAATGATAGCCTTAAATCAAGTTACCATACTACTGAGCAACAATGGCAGGATATCACGAACAGAATTGAAGGCTTAATTATAAATTGCAACGTAGAATAACTACAAATATCGTCTAGCTGAACTTCAAGAATGGGCGAACAAAGTTGCAGCCAAAAACATTGAAGCCATACTATCTGAACCCCTGACCAATAAAAGAATTTCATAAATTTTGTTAACGCGATAGAAATTCAACTCCACCATATACAGTTGGGACGTGTTCGAACATTAAGCCCTATCACAGATTCCATCGTAATTTTTTATTCGTGCGTTCTGATGTTTTGTATTGCGAATCAAATTTTATACGTACGGAAAAATATAATGGCGCACAATTTTAAACATCATTCATTTTAGCAATAAAACCGACTCTAGTTAAAGAAGATACGGGCCCCTGTTTAACATTTTCTCAATTTTAAACAAGATAAACAACCCTGACAACTAGTGTGGTGTGTGTAACGTAATGTAAACAATTTTTTTCCAGGAGGTCAATTCCCGATCTTTGAAAATATGTTTTTAATCAATATTTAGTAATAAAACATTAACAAATGTCGTAAAAGAATAAAAAAAATATAATTAATTAAATAAATAAAAAAAATGAAAATTGCCGTAGAATGAATCGGTCCGCCATCATTTGCCTTCGCCATACATCGTTGCTTGATCTCAAAACTGCGGCGTTCTTCATGGGATGTTTTGGTTGTGAAAAATAATTCACCATTTTGAAAAGTTTTTGACGCTTGTTTTTCTTTTTTCATACAACTAGGATCGAAAAAAATTACCATTTCACAGTTTCACAGATTGGAAATCGACCCCAACACGGCTTACTATTGACAGAATAAGACACTTATTTTTTTTTGGTACGAAATTACAAAATGTCGCCTGGTTAAAGTATACTTTAAAAAGATAAACAAGTGGTTTGCTCGTTTTAAGGTTAGACAAGTTGTTTAAGGTTAAAGAATACTTTATGTCGTTTAAAATTAACATAGAGCCGACCTTCGTTTCATTTTTTGTTTTTAGAGCCGACGCCCATTTTAAAATTGATTTAGAGTAGGTTTTAATTGTTTAAAATTTTGCGCCAATATGTTTAATTACATTTAAATGCAGTGTTTTTCTTTTTAAGTTTGTAGAATTAATAATTTAGTCACTTTCTCGATTATTAAAAATAAAATAAAACTGATATTTTCTGTAGAAATTGCTTCTTTTTTTTATTTGCGATCGCAGTCCGCAGCTCATGTTAAAGGTGCTTTAATATGGTAAATTGTTTTTCACGCAAATCAATAAATGTGTTCATGTCAAACGAGCGATTCGCTAAACTGATTCAACAAATTTAGATTGCATTTTTTCGTCGCTTTCAGTCGGTTTAGTCGCTTCCAGTCGGCTTAATATTTTTTCATATTAAATGACACAAAATAAGTCAAAAAAAACTAATGTATAAATTTCTACAACAAATTCAGAATGATTTAATTCACCAAGCACAAAATATTAAAAAATCATCTTTCTCTAGAACGCCGCGTCCAAATAATCTCAACGCAGAATAAAATAATTACTACGCCGCGTTAAAAATGCGTTCTGTTTGACGAAGCGCGACGTCAAAAACAAATAAGTTGTAAATAATCACAACGCGGTGTTTTGACGCGGTGTGGAACTTGATGCGCGTTGAAAACGCGGCGTTAAAACGCGCTCTGTTTGACTAGGCTTTTACTCCTGTGTATATGAGTATGATAGGGTGTGAAAAAAGATAATTTATCTTTAAAAAGTATAATTTTATCGGTGCTTTGTATATCACAATTTTGCAAATATACATTTTAGGTGTTCTTCTGGGCGAATGCTTGTTTAAAATCATTCTTAGAACAATAAATACACTATCCTCAGTTTAGGCATGGACGTATTACTGCTAGTTTAATGTCAGCTTCATACAACAATTGTCAAAAAAATTTCGGCAAAATTGAGAATGCGATGCTAGCTCTCCTCAACCCACTTCAGGAAAGAAAAATAACTACTTAAAATGTTGACATAGAAGCTCGAGACATCTGTTTTTAAAAATTCAAAAAGTCGCATTTACCGGTAAAACATAACTGACACTTTTGAATTCCATCCATAGAAGTGTGCGACATCTTTGGTATTTTACCTCTTGTTTTTTTTAGATCTTGAACAACTTCCTTTTCTTATTGGTTTGTGCCTAAGACAAGCTAAAAGCACTAGAAGGAAAAATGGGATTTTTTAAAATCTCGTAGGAAAAAAGGGTTTTAGGTTATGTTCAAATATGATCAAATATTGCTGATTTTATTAAGATTTTAAAAGAAACTAATGAATTATGATCAAATTAAACACCACTAAGGCAGTAGATAAGGTGTTTTGATATTTTTTCCTAACATTCTTATTCTTCAAACTACATTCCTAAAAATTCGAGTTGCGTTCTGTATCCAGTTCTGTGCTTCATGATGTAAAAAAGGAGCAATCATAGCGTCGCGTTTTGTCATAGTTAAGTCTGCTCACGACTTGTCCAGGTGTCTTCCAGAAAGCGAACAAATTTCGATACTGGATGCTGTGGAGAACCTTCAAGCCATACGGCAGAATGTACTCTCCCAGGCACCGTTACATTTACTTAAGTTAGAGTTCCGTAGATGAAAATGTTTTCCATCAGTATTTGCAGGAAATCGAAAAAGAAATTCATTTGGAAGAGCAAGCCCTGAATCGTAACGAAGATATCGAGTCTATATTAAACCGAAATCGAAACTTTTTCAGTACACAGGGAGCTGTACCTCGAATTGAGAATTGTCTTGTTACTATGAAACGCTTAAGTCAAGCATATTCCAATCAAATGCCGAATGATAGCCTTAAATCAAGTTACCATACTACTGAGCAACAATGGCAGGATATCACGAACAGAATTGAAGGCTTAATTATAAATTGCAACGTAGAATAACTACAAATATCGTCTAGCTGAACTTCAAGAATGGGCTAACAAAGTTGCAGCCAAAAACATTGAAGCCATACTATCTGAACCCCTGACCAATAAAAGAATTTCATAAATTTTGTTAACGCGATAGAAATTCAACTCCACCATATACAGTTGGGACGTGTTCGAACATTAAGCCCTATCACAGATTCCATCGTAATTTTTTATTCGTGCGTTCTGATGTTTTGTATTGCGAATCAAATTTTATACGTACGGAAAAATATAATGGCGCACAATTTTAAACATCATTCATTTTAGCAATAAAACCGACTCTAGTTAAAGAAGATACGGGCCCCTGTTTAACATTTTCTCAATTTTAAACAAGATAAACAACCCTGACAACTAGTGTGGTGTGTGTAACGTAATGTAAACAATTTTTTTCCAGGAGGTCAATTCCCGATCTTTGAAAATATGTTTTTAATCAATATTTAGTAATAAAACATTAACAAATGTCGTAAAAGAATAAAAAAAATATAATTAATTAAATAAATAAAAAAAATGGAAATTGCCGTAGAATGAATCGGTCCGCCATCATTTGCCTTCGCCATACATCGTTGCTTGATCTCAAAACTGCGGCGTTCTTCATGGGATGTTTTGGTTGTGAAAAATAATTCACCATTTTGAAAAGTTTTTGACGCTTGTTTTTCTTTTTTCATACAACTAGGATCGAAAAAAATTACCATTTCACAGTTTCACAGATTGGAAATCGACCCCAACACGGCTTACTATTGACAGAATAAGACACTTATTTTTTTTTGGTACGAAATTACAAAATGTCGCCTGGTTAAAGTATACTTTAAAAAGATAAACAAGTGGTTTGCTCGTTTTAAGGTTAGACAAGTTGTTTAAGGTTAAAGAATACTTTATGTCGTTTAAAATTAACATAGAGCCGACCTTCGTTTAATTTTTTGTTTTTAGAGCCGACGCCCATTTTAAAATTGATTTAGAGTAGGTTTTAATTGTTTAAAATTTTGCGCCAATATGTTTAATTACATTTAAATGCAGTGTTTTTCTTTTTAAGTTTGTAGAATTAATAATTTAGTCACTTTCTCGATTATTAAAAATAAAATAAAACTGATATTTTCTGTAGAAATTGCTTCTTTTTTTTATTTGCGATCGCAGTCCGCAGCTCATGTTAAAGGTGCTTTAATATGGTAAATTGTTTTTCACGCAAATCAATAAATGTGTTCATGTCAAACGAGCGATTCGCTAAACTGATTCAACAAATTTAAAATAATAAATAATCACAACGCGGTGTTTTGACGCGGCGTGGAACTTGATGCGCGTTGAAAACGCGGCGTTAAAACGCGCTCTGTTTGACTAGGCTTTTACTCCTGTGTATATGAGTATGATAGGGTGTGAAAAAAGATAATTTATCTTTAAAAAGTATAATTTTATCGGTGCTTTGTATATCACAATTTTGCAAATATACATTTTAGGTGTTCTTCTGGGCGAATGCTTGTTTAAAATCATTCTTAGAACAATAAATACACTATCCTCAGTTTAGGCATGGACGTATTACTGCTAGTTTAATGTCAGCTTCATACAACAATTGTCAAAAAAAATTTCGGCAAAATTGAGAATGCGATGCTAGCTCTCCTCAACCCACTTCAGGAAAGAAAAATAACTACTTAAAATGTTGACATAGAAGCTCGAGACATCTGTTTTTAAAAATTCAAAAAGTCGCATTTACCGGTAAAACATAACTGACACTTTTGAATTCCATCCATAGAAGTGTGCGACATCTTTGGTATTTTACCTCTTGTTTTTTTTAGATCTTGAACAACTTCCTTTTCTTATTGGTTTGTGCCTAAGACAAGCTAAAAGCACTAGAAGGAAAAATGGGATTTTTTAAAATCTCGTAGGAAAAAAGGGTTTTAGGTTATGTTCAAATATGTTCAAATATTGCTGATTTTATTAAGATTTTAAAAGAAACTAATGAATTATGATCAAATTAAACACCACTAAGGCAGTAGATAAGGTGTTTTGATATTTTTTTCCTAACATTCTTATTCTTCAAACTACATTCCTAAAAATTCGAGTTGCGTTCTGTATCCAGTTCTGTGCTTCATGATGTAAAAAAGGAGCAATCATAGCGTCGCGTTTTGTCATTATGAACAAAACAGAAACAAATAAAAACAACAAAACCTGTGAACTAGACTAAAATGCATGAAAATAAAGAAAGATATCCGTTCGGAAGGGGAAACAGATATTTCAGAAATGTTTCGCGAAAGGTCCAGACTTAAATAAACATTTCAGAAACATTTAAAAAACATTTCAGAAAGAAAAAAACATTTCAGAAAGTTTTGTGCCAACGTGGGAAAACCTACTGCCAAAGTCTGGGATTACTGGATGAAATGTCAAAGTTGAGGTTTATTTTTTTTCCCGCTAGGAGGGATAGTGAAGCCCAAAATAACTGTGACTAAAATGGAACCAACTTGAGTTAGGCAGCTAGCAGTCCATATATAATACGTCCATGAGTTTAGGTATCAGGTAAAATGGTTGAAACTCTTGAATATTGTTTAACCAGTTTTAAACGCTTATATATAGTTTTCAAGCACACAATCTGTAAAAGGCAGGAAAAAAATAAAAGTATAACAACTTGCATTCGAGTAACTTGCTAGTGTGTCGTCATGATACAAGAAAACAAGATAGCGACTTTCATATTTTTACGTCATCAGTGACCCTTGTTGAAAAATTAATTTGCGTTTTAGAAAAAAATGGAAAGTAAGTTTTAATTGATGCAGGTTTGGTTTAATGTTTTATTTGCTTGATTTAATAAAAAATTTAAGTCTACTAACACTTTGGATTCTTTCCAAAAATGGTATTTAATTTAGTATATTTGGGTCACGGATGACGTCAAAATGCGGGAAGGCGCTTTGTATCATGGTGTATTTTCGAACACGCCCAATTTTGTGGTGAAAAGTGGTGTATTAACATAACTAACACTTAACCGAAAAGGTCAATGAGATGACAGTTCAGCACTTCTACATATACTGAAACGGTCAGTTATATGACAGTTCAACACCAATACTTATTTGAAAAGTACTACCCAGCTTGCAGGCATTGTCAAAAGAAGGCGGTAGCTTTCAATCTTTATAATATTTTTACTCTTTGCCCTACCAACGTTCAACAATCTTTGTTTTTCGTGTAGACCTAGACGCAGTGGTTCATTTATAGGTATAAGTTGCAAGAAACCAGGTTTATGAGCTGGATCCATGTAAGCCCCCTAATGACTTTATACAAGCCAGCACTTTTTCATATAACTAATGCGCGAAACGGATTGAACCAGCAACAGCAACAGCACCAGCAACAACGGCCGCCATTATTTTAGAACCAATGTACATATTTCAATTGCTCAAGTTAGATTAGACCAGCACCAGCAACGTCAACAGCGTCGTTAGACCTAAGTCCTAAATTTGCTGTTGCTGTTCCATTGCTACCAACTTTGCGCAAGTGAAATTCAGGGGCCCCATATTGCAGAAAAGAAACAATTGAAAAACAAACAGAAAAGAAATCATTGTTGTGCTTTCAGAGGCTATTTATTAATTTATAATTTTTTTTAAGGAAGAAAAACTTATCGACATGGTAAGAGAAAATACATATCTTTTTGATAAGAGAAGGAAATCTTATAAAAACATCGACTCAAAAGAAAAACAATATAAAGAGTTTGGAAATTCGCTATGTTTACTGTACTTAGACTTCGTATACTTTTTTTATGACACAAAGTGTCAAACAGAAGTAAGAAGACGATGCTGGTGCTGGTGGCAATGTGTTTCAATTTCTTTTGCTGGTCAGCGTGCTGTTTGCTGTTGACGTTGCTGGTGCTGTTGCTGGTTCAATCAGTTCCGCGCTTAAAACTTTCAATCTGCGATGCCACACTTCAGCATTATTTTGGGTTCGCGGGAATTGTTTTTCTGCACCGTTATCCACGGACCAAAAGTTAGGAGAGTACTGCCATTGTCTACTTCCATTTTAACCCACATCTATTGTTATTTAATTTAATAAGAATGTTTTGTAAAAACAACGGCATTGGCGGGATTTGTCGAGATTTTAAAAAGCAGTATTATAATAGATCGGTAATCGGAACAAGCGAGATATTAGAAGACGGGATTTTAAAAACACAGGCGCAACATTTTAAACATCATTAGCGCAAAATTATAGTCATTTAACTCGACACTAAAACTTATTTAGAGTGAGACTAGGTTGAAATTTGTATGAAAACATCAGCTAGTTTCACACTAAGTTTTTGATAGTGTCGACTTTATTTGTCTATAATTTTGCGCTATTCATTTTAGCAATAGAACCTACTCTAGTTAAAGATTGTCGATTAAAATTAACATAGAGCCGACCCTCATTTTATATTTTATTCTTAGAGTCGACTGACATTTTAAAATGAATTTAGAGTCGGTTTCAAATGTTTAAAATTTTGCGCCACAGTATTTTAGCAGGCGGGATTTTAAATGGATTTTTGAAAAGCGGGATTTAAAATAGCAGGATTCCGATACGTTCCCAGTTTTATCAGTTTATGTGTATTACCAGGAGTAAACGAGGCAATAATATTCTTTTTTTTAATAACATACATAAATGTTTGACAAATGACAAAACTGACAAATTATGAAGAAGAAATTTCAATCGTTTGACTTTTGTCAGGGGTATATACACGTTAATCTCTCTTGCTATAATGATAATCAAGACATGAACTGCCAAGCGAAGAAAAAAAGAAAATGGTTTGATATTTATATCAGAGATTTGGTAAGCGATACAGATATCACGTGCAGTCGAACTGTAAGCAACAGGTCCACTGATATATCTTACCAAAAAGTGAAAGCAACCTCATTGCACTTTTTACATATTCCTATTCTAAGGCATTTGATAGAGGTTGTCATCAAGCATCGAAAATGCGTGCATTTGGACCCATGAAACCCTTCAAAAAGCTCAATACACGTTGTGTTGATGTTGCACAACACTAGTTAGAAGAATTAGAGAAACAGTGTTATGTTATGTTAGTGTTATGTCTTTTTTAAAGGCCAAAAGTCTGCTCCATTATATAATTTTTTTAATCCTTATAGATATTTATAAAACCTTTTGAAAAGACTTATTTCAAACTCACAAAAATATATATAAAAAATAGTTCATATTGTTTTTTTTCAAAATTGAGAAAATGTGTAGTGAATTTGCTTTTAATATTTGTTACTCCTATTAATTCTTAATTGAACACTGAAAACTTAATGACATTATGTATTCTAGTTTGAAAATTGAAATTTACCAATTTTTATAATTTGTTTGGTATTTATTACGTGGTCTTCTTACATATTTTGGATATAGTCGAATAGTTTTGATACCGTAAAATAATAAAGAATACATAAACTTAAAATAAATATATTTTGTTGTGGGAGGGGATGTCTGTCGACCACCATTTGACGCATTTCTGAGTACAGGAAAAAATGGAGGGATTCTAGATACTGTGCGTTAGCCGACATTTTTAAAAACGTCTTTTAGTCATGTTTTCATTAAATTGTTTCAAAAATATAGAATACACAATTTAGATACTCGAAGATAAGTAATCCATAAGTATAAAGGATCTTTCATTAAGCGCTTTCTAACTTTAAATTTAAATAAACCAAAGTGTGTGTGAGATATCATCGACATTTTTTATTCGTTATTTATTTCCTATCGATGCCATTATGTGTGGAATATAAACCGTTTAAATGTCCGTTGCGGGTTTTCTTGGTGGCGCGCATCTGAAGTGTCCAAATTTCCAAGACAAGGCTGAGTTCTTGCGAGCGACGCGAAATCGACTACCTCGAATTCTCCTGCACACTCTTACGAACGGCGGCGATGTTTTCGGCAGATCTTGCGTTTCGTCGACGAAATGGTGGTGGTTGATTGTTTACTGAACCAGTGGACTCAAATTTATCCACCACACTACGAAAAGTCCTTTCGGTAGCGGTAGGACAATTATGGCGACCGTACAATAAGCGAAACGCGCGGAACGTTGCCCGAATAGAACAACCATTTTCATAAAACAATTTTATCATTTGTACGTGTTATTGAACGCTATATCCGTTTATGGTGATTAGGCAAAATAGACTGAATGAATGACAGCCAATTTGACAGATGTAGCTTTAACAAGATGGCCGCCATTAATTGTAGGTAGGACAATTATGGCGACCGTTCAATGAGCGAAACGCGCGGAACGTTGCCCGAATAGAACAACCATTTTCATAAAACAATTTTATCATTTGTACGTGTTATTAAACGCTATATCCGTTTATGGTGATTTGGCAAAATAGACTGAATGAATGACAGCCAATTTGACAGATGTAGCTTTAACAAGATGGCCGCCATTAACTGTCTAAGTTCGGAAGTCCCTAAGTCCCTATTCTGAAATGTTGAGTTTAAAATAATTTTTTTATAGATATTTTAAGATTTAAAAAACTGTATGATAGAACAGAATTTTGAAAAAAATGTTTTTTTTTTTAACTGCCCCACCCACCTAAACGAGGAAGATAGAACCCCCACCAATAATATAAAAAAAAAAATTATTTAGTCCTGCTATTAGTATATGTGTCGTTATTTTGCGGCGCCAAAGTTATGGCAATCTTGTCCGTCTTTGTTCCTTATATTTACATATCAACGACATATTATCTGAAACGACGAATATTTTGCTGACTATAGCATATTCCCAGCTTTTTATAACCGTTTCCAGACTCACATCCATGTTCTTCGGAACTGCAACGGCAGCGTAAGATAAGTTCATTAAATTCTGATCTTGATAGTATTACACAATGGGGAAGAAGAAATTGGATGGAATTTAATGCTCATAGCTCAATATCGTCTTTTGTCCTTAAAGCAAAATAAGCCTACAATGCTACATTCCATTAGTGGAAACGCACTAACTCGCGGCCTTAGAATAGGAATGTAATGTCCCAAAAAATTCTGCGAATTTTGTAGGTTTCCTTCAAAGATGTTTAGCCCGTCTGATTTGGTTATATTATATGTACCTATATCTGAAGCACCATCGTAATGCAACGTGCCTGTTTAATAGCTTTTTTACAAGCAATGCTCCATTGAAATGGCCAGTTTTCCTCTCCTGAAAGAATTACGCCATAATACTCGCACTGCCAGGAATGCCCATCAGTTTACCCTCGAGCCTAATTTCGGAAGTACTTTTAAGTACAGAGATTCTTTCCTTATACGCACCACAGGAATGTGGAACGGTTTGCAAAGCTCTTTTTCTCCTGCAATTTTGATATGCAGAACTTCAAAACTTATGTGCATCTGTGATCTATTTTCAGGCATTGGGAAATGCATTTGGGGCCAGCTGAACAAACATCATTTAATGAAGAAAGAAGATCAAGGGCAGTACAGGAATACTATTATAACAAGTTTGCATAGGGGTACCATCAACAAGCCTTGGTTCTTCAACTAGCTGTAAGAGGGTTGGGAATATCGAAGGATTTTTCTAACTGAATGGTTGTCGATTTGGTATGATCCTGCCAAACTTGGTAAGGATGGTTTCTATAGGTTTCAATTGGAAATGGTAGGTTTAGTTACCCCTTGGTTTCAGATTACAGTTCTCGTTGCCCGATTTCCTTATTTTATTTGTCATCATTATGTAGGTATAAATATGACTCAGCTCTGCCAATAATTTTATGGCAGACTTTATCCCGTTTTTTGTTTAGCCATACTGATGGATGCGGAGAAATAAAAGATAATCATATTAAGGCCTTACAATATCTAATAAGATGAATACGATGACTTTATTCTGCATTCCACAAAAAAGTATTTGTATTTGTAGGTATTTCTTAAGGAGTTTAGTTTCAGTTTGAAAAATAAAAACAGATTTTTGTTTAGAATAAACACGCGCGAAAGGGATTATTTATCTACCCTTAAAATGTTAAAACACCACACGAGCATTAGAGAAATAGGAAGGTTGTAAGAGGAGAAACTCTTCAGATCAAAATGGGAGGGAAAAACCGAGTCAGGCAAAGCGCTCCACATTCGAGTAGTGCGACTAAAGAAAGAATCTCTGTACTTGATCGTACGTCCGAATTTAGGCTAAAGGGTAAACTAATGGGCATTCCTTGCAGTACGAGTATTTACGGTTGAATTTTTCCAGGGGAGGAATGCAGCTGGCTATTTCGCTAGAGAATTGTTCATAGAAATATCGATAAAATAACGAAAGGCAAGAAACATTACGACGGTGCTTAAGAGATGTAAACGTTTCAGTTATTGTTCGGTCGCCTATCATTTTCAAAGCTCGTTTCTGAATTCTATCTAGAAAACTGAAGTGGTTTATGGGAACACCTGCCCAAATATGCGAGTTATTCGAGTTTAGGACGAATATATGCTTCATATAGAAATTTATTAAATTAATCTTGATATGTATATAGGTATCAAACTGGTTTTTCTTTAATTATATGCTTCTTTCCCATGCTGTTTGTTAAAGCAAATATGTATAAAATTCGACATGGAACTCACAACTCACTCCTTCTTTTATTTCACTTTATTTGATTTAAATCCATTATGGGTTAAAGCTGAACGTATACCTACATACGTTACTTAAAAAAATAATTTTGTTTTGGTAGGAGTTGAGGTAAGTTTGGTTGACATTTTTTACGATTGGCAACAGTGGAGCAATATGATCCCCTCACATAGACTTTTACTCGTTCAATTAGGTAAAAGAAGTAATTATATCTACTTAAAAACGCAAATTAGGTAGGGTCTATTTTGAGAGATTAAATTAATATTATGTTGGGAAAATTTGATATTTTTTTCTTAACGCAATGACAATAATATAAAATAGGCAGGCAGGTTCTGCAAGCACCTAACATTAAAATACATTTAATTTTCTGACGAATTGGTATATGGCATAAAGAACTGTCACTTTGTTTGAAATAGAATAAAACAAATAGCCATGTAATCGTTTCATTAAATTCCTTTCTTATACATTTCCACTTTGAACACTTTTAGTAATAGGTAGGTATTATCACTGTTATTGGATTCCATGATTTTCGTTTCAACAGACCTTGATTTTCCGACCGAATAATTGATGGTGTAGTATCAGAAGCCATTTCGTTTTGATAAGGTCACTATGTTAAAATATAGGAACAAATAAATACAAACAAAACCACTCCGATTAATCTTGACTTTTTTCTTAAAGTAGAAAATCCAACGCAATTATGATGCTTTGTTTCACGGGAAACCCGGAATCACACACAAATAGATAACACGGATAACACAGAAATGTTTAACTTTTCACTTTCGAATGATTCAGGTAGGTATGCTATGGTTCGTATCCCTTAAACGACATATCAATTGCGATATATCATAAAACAGGAACAAAAATAAAATATAAAAGCCATGTACTGTTCACTCCCATATATTAAGGGTTGAAAAGCCGCACAGCCATACCACTACATTGCCAAAATCAAAAGCATTTACTTTTCTCTTTCTGCACAAGGACCGTTACCGTGGGGTTTTCTCATTTTGCTGATGGTAGCTTGATGGCGTCTTCCTATTGTAGAGATTTTTCATATTATTTCCTATGCTTTGATTCGTCGTTCTTGACTTGAAATCTTATGCTTTTACTTTTGCCACATAAGCCGCAGCCTCTAATAAATATCAAAACGGCATGATGTTGTTCCTCGCATACAGGGATGACATCGTCATCTTCCTTATACAAGGAGCAGGGTATCAGAGTTTTATATACATATACCTACCTAAGTTTTGGTTGCAAGGTGTTGTTTATAAGACTTGCAGGCGTGTAAGGGTTGGTTTATCTATCTGTTTCGATTTGATTTGTATTTGATTTATATTTTGTTATGTAGGTTTAGGCCTAAATATAAGTTAGAAGGTTGAAGATACCTACTTGGAAGATTAGCAATATCATGTGTATTTATAAACTTTTATTCAAAACTACCTTTACAGGGACCTGCAGTTTATTTGTGGCTGTAACCTACCCTACATACCTATACCTACCTAGATTTTCTTTTGTTATTATGATTAGGTAATAAAGGAGAGCTATAGGTATTAAACATCCCTCCCAACAATTTTGTGAGAAGGATTTATTTTTTTTAAAATGGCTTTGTCCAGTTTGAATGAAACTGAAGTACAGTAAGTACATACATATATACATATCCTTAGGGAGTAGCAAGTAGGGGCACATACTAGGTACATTCCTTCTATTAAAAATCATGAACAGATACACATACACGACAACCATGCACACAATACACCTAACCATCAAATTGAGTCACGCAGAAAGTCATCAACATCATCGTTATTAACAGAAACAACAAAACGCTTTTCCAAAAACGGAAAAGGCTATAGTACACCAACATACCTACCTACCGAGCATTAGCACACGTCACTACCGGGTAGCTTGGGTAGGTGTGTAGGTACATTCATAAGGTATAGAATATTCCTATTTATTCCTGAACACCAGTCCTTATTTAACTTAGAGGAAAATAAATACCCAGTCATGAACTCTGATTTTCTCGAAGCTCCACCCAAAAAGGCGTGGCCAAGTGATTATTTGATTTTGACCTTTGCGCTTGTTCATTCTCCATGGAGTAGTAGTCGATTTGTCGATTTCGCATCTACAAAATATTAAGCTTATATTGACACATGAACATAAATAATATGTATTTATGTTGTTACATAAAAATATGGATGTACGAACGTAGGTACCCACGTAAAGTGGTAGCTAGTTTTTGTGTGTAGATTTCCTAATAATGAAATTCAATTTATAGATCATGATCAGATTTTTTTCTTTTGAAATTTTGAATGCAATAATCAACCATATATTATGAGTTAATTCCTATAGATATAAAGGACCTAATGCGCTTTAAGAGAACCCTTTTTATACATATGTATGTTAATAAAAATGAAGTGTCTGTTTTTAATATCAAAAAAACATTTTTTACAAGATGCATTTGAAAGTATATACACATCCAGTACACCGTAGGCTAGGTTTAAATTTTTTGTCTTTCTGTCTGTCTTTCTATCTTATTGTTTCGACTAATCTCGGCAACGACTGCACTTGTTTTGACTGGACTTTCACTGGCTGATTGCTGATGTTCTAGGGAGTTATTTAGGCTACATTAATTACCCACTAGTTGGCGCTGCGGTTTTTTTTTTTTTTGAAAATTCTTCTTTGTGGACTAATTTTAACGGGACTTTCACAGACATATAGCTTATATTGTAGGGAGTAAGTAAGCCTATTTTATTTACCCCTATAGGCGCTGAACTCCTTTTTTTGAAAATTCTTGTTTATGCCCCGATCTTGACGGGACTTTCACAGACAGATAACTGATATTATAAGGAGAAAATAACGCTATTTTAAGCACCCCTTGTTGCCGCTGCGGTCTTTTCACAAGCAGATAGCTAATTTTGTAAGAACTAACGAAGGCTATTTTTACTATAGCTAATTTTGTAAGAAGGATATTTTTATTACTAGCTGGCGCCACGGCACCGGGGTCTTTTTCCGAAAATGTTTGGTATACGCGCCGGGCGGGTAAGCTAGTATCTTATAATTTTTTTGTTGCAATCGTGTGCGGAATTTGCACACAAATTGGCAACAAAATCGAAAAAACAATTTTTTTTCAAAAAAACTTTTCATAGATTCCTCGTTATTTAAAACGTGATGGCATACTTAATTTTTACGAAAAACGGTTATGTGTTGAGGTTTTGACACTTTTTATAGGTTCGGAACGAGTTGTGATTTTTGTATGTAAATGTTACTTGTTTCTATCAAAGATCTTACCTTCCGATGTGATTAGGCACATAAAAGCAAGTACGTGCTACCCAGTCGTGCCCATTTTTTTTAATACGGATGTAAATTCTATGGAGTCGGCAAATTTCTCGGCATTTCAATGAAAATCACCCCCATGACTCGACCCCTCTGTACGCCCCTGATTTAAAGAATCTTTTGGATATAAAGAAACTTTGCATATGCCCAACATTCCACCAACTCTCCTACTAAGTCCGAATGGAATCAGACCCCAACAATAATTTCATTGTTTTTAAAAACATTTTGGTACTTTATTATAATATATATTATAAATATTTATAACAAGCCTCACATTGCCTATACTCTGTCCAACAGAGATTGTCAGTGCAGTACAGGGGAGATAGGATGTTTGCATCTCAGTTTGGCTGTAACGCTTGTCATAAGTATATCGCATACAAAAGTTCTTGCAGCGATGCCGCTATGTATGCTTAGTAACTTAAGTAAAAAAGTACAACATTGAATATAATGAAATTAGATATAATTAATCTAATTTACAACATTAAACAACAAAACATTTACAAAGTATGTAAATAAACATTAATAATAATTATACTTAACCAGAATCTAATTATACTACAATTATATGCACTATAAAAAACTATAATACTATAACCACGACAACACTTGATCGTTTTTTGATCCTTCAAGCTCACAAAAAGTTTTAATTCTGACTGCAGTGCAAACTATACAGAAAGAAGTAACGGTAACTATTTTCATTGAAATGCCGACTTATTTAAGGAATTTGCCGACTTATTTAAAGAATTTTGCCGACTCCATACATTTCACATCCGTATTTAAAAAAAAGTAATAGGGCATGTAATGAGTAGTCGATGAATTTCAATGAAACATTGTGAAAATAGTGAGTATTGTTATGTTAAAGAAATATGTGTAAGACATGAATTATTTTAACGGCAATGTATTTATTTATAATTAGCTAGATATACCCGAGAAACGGCGGGTGGGTATACCATATATTTTCAAAAATACGAACCCGGCGTGGCGATAACTATAGTAATCAAAATAGCCTTATACTCTGTTCCATTTATATTTTCAGTATAGGGAAGATAGGATATTTGCCTTTCACACTTACTATTATGGATTTCAATAAGCTATCTCCATTTTAAGCCCTCAAATAGTTGCCATACGGGGCATTATAAATTGGTATAATTCTCACACAAATGAAGGTATGATTACCAACTGTTTATTCAAATTTTATGAAAACAGAAACACGTAGACCGTAAACTAAATCTAAAAAAAAAAAATATAAATTAAATCAATCTTTATCCACGCCACTAAGAGGTAAGATAGTAGGTGCGTTTTTATGAGTTCCCCAGAAGGCCTAATCTCTTTTAACGTAAACATAAATCACAGAAAAAAACTATAAATTATATATATAAACAAAATTTAACAACAATATTCGAAAATATTTTGAAGTAAAATTACTCAGGCTACCAACATCTTTCTGAATAACAATTTTGATTTTAATCGGAAAGCCAGTTTCCGAGGTACCGTTTTTAGCCCACCAACTTATATTTTTTGTCACTAAAATATAAATCACAACTCCAAAAGTACACAGATTTTTTTTCATACAAATCCGTTTTGCCGTTTCCGAGAAAAATAAGTTTTAACTTAACGGTTATATGACAGGTACCGTTAATATTTGAGCTAAAAAATAAAATAAAATAACAAATATTGCATTATGTGTCTTTATTTTAACCGTTTTTTTCAAAGAAAAAAAAACGAAAAAATGTAAGCAAAAAAACATAGTGAAAATACCTACTTCTTTAAACTTAAAATATGCTCTCATTCGCTCTAAGAAAGCTTCAACTCTGGAATTTTCATAACAAAAACAAAAAGAAAAAGGTATTATAATTTCCATTAATGGCGAATGGTAACTCTGCAGTAGTGCTTTTCTTAAATAAACACAATAAGCGAGCGAGAGGCAAACTGATAATCAGTCTACCTCAGTTGGAAAAAGGCTTACTATTGTACTGAATTCAGTACAATTTGATATCGTCAGTACAAAAGTACATCTTTGCACGGGGAGAAAAAAAGGAAATTTTAACATGCCAACGTGGGAAAACCTGCTGCCAACGTCTGGGATTACTGGATGAAATGTCAAAATTGAGGTTTAATTTTTTTCCCGCTAATGTACTCAGGAGGGTTAATGTCGCCCAAAATAACTGAAACTAAAATGGAACCAACTTGAGGTAGACAACTAGCAGTCCATATATAATACGTCCATGATTGCTCTGAAATGATATTTAAGCAAAGTGGAAACATTTCAGAAATATTTTTTAAACAAATGTTTTTTTTTGTGTGGACACACCTTTGCAAGGAATAGGTCTCTCCCTCTGGCCATTTTATCTGGATATTTATTAACTTTCTCTTTTATCATTATAAATGAACAAATAGTTTGAAGAAATAAATAAAAAAGAACGTTGGTCTTAAAAGATTATTATCTCGCTAAACTAGTTGCTGCCTCATAGTAGTATAGTACCATAGAGTAAATATATTATAAATAGGGATATCTACTGCTTTCTTTTGACAATGCCTACAAGCTGGTCAAATAAGTATTGGTGTAGAACTGTCAAATAATTGACAAGCTCAGTGTGTGGAGTAGTGCGGAACTGTCAAATAATTGGCCTATTCTTTTAAGTGGCTTTCTATTTTTCACCACGAAATTGGGCGTGTTGGAAGATACTTTCTGAATAAAAAAATACCCCTCGCGTATGTTGTAAAGAATAAAATAATACTTACTCGCGTCGTTGGAAGAAAGATAAATATACCCACTCGCGCTGTGGATGAAAAAAATAATACACATATAATAATACAAATTTTGTTGACAATCAGTCTTATGGGCATAACACCTAAGACAGTTTGTTTGTTCTTTGGTGGCGCTACAGTCCGGGGTGGACCTGGGCCTTGAATAACAAGCTTCTCCAGCCAGCTCGGTCCTTAGCTAGCTGCCTCCAGTATCGCACGTGAAGTCGGTTGAGGTCCTCTTCCACTTGTGTGCGCCACCTGAGTCTCGGTCTTCCTCTACTGTGCCGTCCCTCTGGGGTGGATTCGAAGACTTTCCGGGCCGGAGCATTGATGTCCATCCGCTCTATATGACCCAGCCACCAGCAATCTGAGATGTTGAATTTTTACTCTTTTGGCTTAAAGCGTCCTCATCCGCTTTTGACATATGTCTGCACCATAGAGTGGGACTGGGATGATGAGAGTCTTATAAATGGACAATTTAGTTGCCCGAGAGGGCTTTGCTACTCAATTGCCTTCTAAGCCCGAAGAAGCAGCGATTGGTAAGAGTTGTTCTTAGTTTGATTGCAGCGCTGGTGTTGTTGTCTGAGTTAATAGCGGAGCCCAGCAGAAAAGATCTTGTAGGCGAAGTTGAGTAGACTGATACCCCTATAGTTTGTGCAGTTCAGAGGGTCTCCTTTTTTAAGGATCGGGCAAATTATGCTGAGATTATAATCATCGGGCATGCTTTCTTCTAAAAATATCTTGCTTATGAGTTGGTGCATACTTATAGCCAAGTCATCGCCTGCAGCTTTGAAGAATTCGGCAGCTAGGCCATCGGCTAAGGCGGCTTTGTTGCTCTTAAGTTTAGACATAGCTAGCTTTATTTCGTCCAGATGTGGTGGGCGGAATTGTTGGTCTACTTCGCCCATATAAAGTGTCCATTCTGCCTGACAGCAGAATTCGTTTAGTCATCGCCGTTATGCAGTCTGCAGAAATGGTTTTTCCATATTCTCAGCATCGACTGCGATTCCGCTAAGATCTGCCTTTGCAAGCTTCAGTTCGAGCTTTGTACCTTTGGCAGTTTCTTTGTACCTTTTGGTAAAACTTTCGAACTTCATTCCTGTTTATGCAATTTCTCAATTTCTTCGACCGCGCGCTTCTCATGTTCCTTTTTTTCTTTCTGAGAAGGCGGTATTCGTCTTTCCTCGTAGAGCACACGGGTAGTTCTGGTCCTTCTTTGCAGTGCCGCCTTGTATGCTTCTTGTTCAAATCAGGGGTTTCGTTTGACTTCAGTGGCGGCTTCCTTGATGGCTTTTTGGCAATCTTGCCACTGGTTCTCAATACTTGATGCTGGTAAAGGACTCCTTTGGAGGTTATTTAAGGGGAGGAATGCGGCTGGCTACTTCGAGTGAACATTTTTTATAAAAGAAACGATAAAATAAGAAAAGACATGAATCATTGCGTCGGTGTTCGAGAGGGGCAATTGTTTCAGCGGCAGTTCTGTTTCCTATCAATCTTAACGCTCGATTTTGTATTCTATCAAGCAGGTGCAGCGATGTTTGTCAAGCCAGATCAGATGGGGAAAAATACTTCTTACACCGATACAGAAAACCGAAGCACTTAGCAGCATTCTTAGTGATCTCAAATATATGGTCATTCCAACGGAGGTCATCGTTAACACACATACCGAGTACTAAGAGCTTTTCGGTTTCTTCGAAACACCGTAGGCTAGGTTTAAATTTTTTGTCTTTCTGTCTGTCTTTCTATCTTATTGTTTCGACTAATCTCGGCAACGACTGCACTTGTTTTGACTGGACTTTCACTGGCTGATTGCTGATGTTCTAGGGAGTTATTTAGGCTACATTAATTACCCACTAGTTGGCGCTGCGGTTTTTTTTTTTTTTGAAAATTCTTCTTTGTGGACTAATTTTAACGGGACTTTCACAGACATATAGCTTATATTGTAGGGAGTAAGTAAGCCTATTTTATTTACCCCTATAGGCGCTGAACTCCTTTTTTTGAAAATTCTTGTTTATGCCCCGATCTTGACGGGACTTTCACAGACAGATAACTGATATTATAAGGAGAAAATAACGCTATTTTAAGCACCCCTTGTTGCCGCTGCGGTCTTTTCACAAGCAGATAGCTAATTTTGTAAGAACTAACGAAGGCTATTTTTACTATAGCTAATTTTGTAAGAAGGATATTTTTATTACTAGCTGGCGCCACGGCACCGGGGTCTTTTTCCGAAAATGTTTGGTATACGCGCCGGGCGGGTAAGCTAGTATCTTATAATTTTTTTGTTGCAATCGTGTGCGGAATTTGCACACAAATTGGCAACAAAATCGAAAAAACAATTTTTTTTCAAAAAAACTTTTCATAGATTCCTCGTTATTTAAAACGTGATGGCATACTTAATTTTTACGAAAAACGGTTATGTGTTGAGGTTTTGACACTTTTTATAGGTTCGGAACGAGTTGTGATTTTTGTATGTAAATGTTACTTGTTTCTATCAAAGATCTTACCTTCCGATGTGATTAGGCACATAAAAGCAAGTACGTGCTACCCAGTCGTGCCCATTTTTTTTAATACGGATGTAAATTCTATGGAGTCGGCAAATTTCTCGGCATTTCAATGAAAATCACCCCCATGACTCGACCCCTCTGTACGCCCCTGATTTAAAGAATCTTTTGGATATAAAGAAACTTTGCATATGCCCAACATTCCACCAACTCTCCTACTAAGTCCGAATGGAATCAGACCCCAACAATAATTTCATTGTTTTTAAAAACATTTTGGTACTTTATTATAATATATATTATAAATATTTATAACAAGCCTCACATTGCCTATACTCTGTCCAACAGAGATTGTCAGTGCAGTACAGGGGAGATAGGATGTTTGCATCTCAGTTTGGCTGTAACGCTTGTCATAAGTATATCGCATACAAAAGTTCTTGCAGCGATGCCGCTATGTATGCTTAGTAACTTAAGTAAAAAAGTACAACATTGAATATAATGAAATTAGATATAATTAATCTAATTTACAACATTAAACAACAAAACATTTACAAAGTATGTAAATAAACATTAATAATAATTATACTTAACCAGAATCTAATTATACTACAATTATATGCACTATAAAAAACTATAATACTATAACCACGACAACACTTGATCGTTTTTTGATCCTTCAAGCTCACAAAAAGTTTTAATTCTGACTGCAGTGCAAACTATACAGAAAGAAGTAACGGTAACTATTTTCATTGAAATGCCGACTTATTTAAGGAATTTGCCGACTTATTTAAAGAATTTTGCCGACTCCATACATTTCACATCCGTATTTAAAAAAAAGTAATAGGGCATGTAATGAGTAGTCGATGAATTTCAATGAAACATTGTGAAAATAGTGAGTATTGTTATGTTAAAGAAATATGTGTAAGACATGAATTATTTTAACGGCAATGTATTTATTTATAATTAGCTAGATATACCCGAGAAACGGCGGGTGGGTATACCATATATTTTCAAAAATACGAACCCGGCGTGGCGATAACTATAGTAATCAAAATAGCCTTATACTCTGTTCCATTTATATTTTCAGTATAGGGAAGATAGGATATTTGCCTTTCACACTTACTATTATGGATTTCAATAAGCTATCTCCATTTTAAGCCCTCAAATAGTTGCCATACGGGGCATTATAAATTGGTATAATTCTCACACAAATGAAGGTATGATTACCAACTGTTTATTCAAATTTTATGAAAACAGAAACACGTAGACCGTAAACTAAATCTAAAAAAAAAAAATATAAATTAAATCAATCTTTATCCACGCCACTAAGAGGTAAGATAGTAGGTGCGTTTTTATGAGTTCCCCAGAAGGCCTAATCTCTTTTAACGTAAACATAAATCACAGAAAAAAACTATAAATTATATATATAAACAAAATTTAACAACAATATTCGAAAATATTTTGAAGTAAAATTACTCAGGCTACCAACATCTTTCTGAATAACAATTTTGATTTTAATCGGAAAGCCAGTTTCCGAGGTACCGTTTTTAGCCCACCAACTTATATTTTTTGTCACTAAAATATAAATCACAACTCCAAAAGTACACAGATTTTTTTTCATACAAATCCGTTTTGCCGTTTCCGAGAAAAATAAGTTTTAACTTAACGGTTATATGACAGGTACCGTTAATATTTGAGCTAAAAAATAAAATAAAATAACAAATATTGCATTATGTGTCTTTATTTTAACCGTTTTTTTCAAAGAAAAAAAAACGAAAAAATGTAAGCAAAAAAACATAGTGAAAATACCTACTTCTTTAAACTTAAAATATGCTCTCATTCGCTCTAAGAAAGCTTCAACTCTGGAATTTTCATAACAAAAACAAAAAGAAAAAGGTATTATAATTTCCATTAATGGCGAATGGTAACTCTGCAGTAGTGCTTTTCTTAAATAAACACAATAAGCGAGCGAGAGGCAAACTGATAATCAGTCTACCTCAGTTGGAAAAAGGCTTACTATTGTACTGAATTCAGTACAATTTGATATCGTCAGTACAAAAGTACATCTTTGCACGGGGAGAAAAAAAGGAAATTTTAACATGCCAACGTGGGAAAACCTGCTGCCAACGTCTGGGATTACTGGATGAAATGTCAAAATTGAGGTTTAATTTTTTTCCCGCTAATGTACTCAGGAGGGTTAATGTCGCCCAAAATAACTGAAACTAAAATGGAACCAACTTGAGGTAGACAACTAGCAGTCCATATATAATACGTCCATGATTGCTCTGAAATGATATTTAAGCAAAGTGGAAACATTTCAGAAATATTTTTTAAACAAATGTTTTTTTTTGTGTGGACACACCTTTGCAAGGAATAGGTCTCTCCCTCTGGCCATTTTATCTGGATATTTATTAACTTTCTCTTTTATCATTATAAATGAACAAATAGTTTGAAGAAATAAATAAAAAAGAACGTTGGTCTTAAAAGATTATTATCTCGCTAAACTAGTTGCTGCCTCATAGTAGTATAGTACCATAGAGTAAATATATTATAAATAGGAATATCTACTGCTTTCTTTTGACAATGCCTACAAGCTGGTCAAATAAGTATTGGTGTAGAACTGTCAAATAATTGACAAGCTCAGTGTGTGGAGTAGTGCGGAACTGTCAAATAATTGGCCTATTCTTTTAAGTGGCTTTCTCTTTTTCACCACGAAATTGGGCGTGTTGGAAGATACTTTCTGAATAAAAAAATACCCCTCGCGTATGTTGTAAAGAATAAAATAATACTTACTCGCGTCGTTGGAAGAAAGATAAATATACCCACTCGCGCTGTGGATGAAAAAAATAATACACATATAATAATACAAATTTTGTTGACAATCAGTCTTATGGGCATAACACCTAAGACAGTTTGTTTGTTCTTTGGTGGCGCTACAGTCCGGGGTGGACCTGGGCCTTGAATAACAAGCTTCTCCAGCCAGCTCGGTCCTTAGCTAGCTGCCTCCAGTATCGCACGTGAAGTCGGTTGAGGTCCTCTTCCACTTGTGTGCGCCACCTGAGTCTCGGTCTTCCTCTACTGTGCCGTCCCTCTGGGGTGGATTCGAAGACTTTCCGGGCCGGAGCATTGATGTCCATCCGCTCTATATGACCCAGCCACCAGCAATCTGAGATGTTGAATTTTTACTCTTTTGGCTTAAAGCGTCCTCATCCGCTTTTGACATATGTCTGCACCATAGAGTGGGACTGGGATGATGAGAGTCTTATAAATGGACAATTTAGTTGCCCGAGAGGGCTTTGCTACTCAATTGCCTTCTAAGCCCGAAGAAGCAGCGATTGGTAAGAGTTGTTCTTAGTTTGATTGCAGCGCTGGTGTTGTTGTCTGAGTTAATAGCGGAGCCCAGCAGAAAAGATCTTGTAGGCGAAGTTGAGTAGACTGATACCCCTATAGTTTGTGCAGTTCAGAGGGTCTCCTTTTTTAAGGATCGGGCAAATTATGCTGAGATTATAATCATCGGGCATGCTTTCTTCTAAAAATATCTTGCTTATGAGTTGGTGCATACTTATAGCCAAGTCATCGCCTGCAGCTTTGAAGAATTCGGCAGCTAGGCCATCGGCTAAGGCGGCTTTGTTGCTCTTAAGTTTAGACATAGCTAGCTTTATTTCGTCCAGATGTGGTGGGCGGAATTGTTGGTCTACTTCGCCCATATAAAGTGTCCATTCTGCCTGACAGCAGAATTCGTTTAGTCATCGCCGTTATGCAGTCTGCAGAAATGGTTTTTCCATATTCTCAGCATCGACTGCGATTCCGCTAAGATCTGCCTTTGCAAGCTTCAGTTCGAGCTTTGTACCTTTGGCAGTTTCTTTGTACCTTTTGGTAAAACTTTCGAACTTCATTCCTGTTTATGCAATTTCTCAATTTCTTCGACCGCGCGCTTCTCATGTTCCTTTTTTTCTTTCTGAGAAGGCGGTATTCGTCTTTCCTCGTAGAGCACACGGGTAGTTCTGGTCCTTCTTTGCAGTGCCGCCTTGTATGCTTCTTGTTCAAATCAGGGGTTTCGTTTGACTTCAGTGGCGGCTTCCTTGATGGCTTTTTGGCAATCTTGCCACTGGTTCTCAATACTTGATGCTGGTAAAGGACTCCTTTGGAGGTTATTTAAGGGGAGGAATGCGGCTGGCTACTTCGAGTGAACATTTTTTATAAAAGAAACGATAAAATAAGAAAAGACATGAATCATTGCGTCGGTGTTCGAGAGGGGCAATTGTTTCAGCGGCAGTTCTGTTTCCTATCAATCTTAACGCTCGATTTTGTATTCTATCAAGCAGGTGCAGCGATGTTTGTCAAGCCAGATCAGATGGGGAAAAATACTTCTTACACCGATACAGAAAACCGAAGCACTTAGCAGCATTCTTAGTGATCTCAAATATATGGTCATTCCAACGGAGGTCATCGTTAACACACATACCGAGTACTAAGAGCTTTTCGGTTTCTTCGAACAAATATGAAAAGCTGAGGGTAGAGTCGTCAGCGAAACAGTTAAGTGGATTAGAAGTAACAGTCAGAAGATCATTTATAAAAATGACGAAAAGTGTCGGAGACAGAACAGAACCCTGGGGCACACCAGCATTAATTTTGTGGGAATCAGACTTGAATCCGTCCAATACAACTTGTATTGAACGGTCCATCAGATCACCAGTGGAACGACAGTATTTCCATGACCTTAGAAAGAAGGGATATTAGTGGGTCGGTAGGAGGAAGGGGAGGATAGGTCATCTTTCTTACGCAGTGGCTTTGCCAGTCTGAAAGAAGACCTCTTCAGTAGAATCGGGGGTATACCATCACGGCCAGCGGATTTGTGTTTATCGAGATCTTTGAGAACTCTTGTTACTGTACGAGTGCGGAAAAAAATCTGTTCCATGGAAAAATGTACATTCTCAAATACAGGTGGGGCAACGTTGCGGTGAGGCAGCGTGGAGCTGGGAGCGAAATGGGTGGGTGGAGGATGAGAAATTAGCTGAAATGACACAATGGTGCGAAGTGCCAAATGGAGAAGCTACACTAATGGTATATTTATCAGGGTGAGAAGTAAGAAACACGTCAAGAGTATGGGCGGCTTGCCCAGCAACATCCGGTATACGCGTTGGCACATCGATAACTTGGATAAGGGGATGTAACCTGGCAAAGAGCTCGACATACATTCCTTCGGGTGTTGTCTGACCAGAAGAGCTGACTTACAGTCCGTGTGGGAACATTCCCCATATTGGATTGGCAAGCAATATCAGTCCTAACATAGATCACGAGGCCATGATGGGGAAAGAGTAATGGCACCAAGCTATACCCATGTAGAGCAAATTCTGATAAATCAGTATTTACTCCAACCTGAGTTTCACTTAATGTCAAAACAGCTGGCCTGTATTGAACAGTGTAGACGTACACTTGAAAGAAATTCTTTCTTAAACCGCGAACATTAAAATACGACACAAAAATCACTTACCATTTAAAAATACTTACATATAAAACACAACTCTGACTAAGTCGAACTGTGAAGTTCCAAATTAATTTCCGTAATAAACAAACTATCTTTGGTGTTATGCCCATAAGACAGCTTAAGGGCGTTCTCTTATTAACTATCGTTGACTATCGTTTTTGTGTCAAACCTTTTGGTTAAAGTGTCATTGTTAGACTTTGTTGGGATTGTTACGATTTCATTTTGGAATGATTTATTGTTAGACATTGTTAATCTATAAGAAAACAAATTAAACATATTTCTCCAAATATATATATATCTTCATTTTTATATATCTCTATATCTCTTTATCTCAATAACTCTTTATCTCTATAACTCTATATCTCTATATGTTTTCCCTGTATCTCTATATCTCTTAATAGTATAGTGAATCCTGTACCTCTTTCGTCTACCAAACATCACAAATTCGTGCTATCGTTAAGGCACAGAAATAAATCAAACAAATCTCCAGAAATGCAGTATTTCACATTTAAGCCTCTACCACAGGAACCGTGCAATCTTCCTAGATTTCAATCCAGCACATTATTCATCTAATTACCAAATTTCATCTAAATCCGATAATCCGTTGAGGCGTGATAGGGGAACAAACATCCAAACATCCAAACATTCACATTTATAATATAATAAAGAAAAGAATAAAACTTCATTAAAACAGTGATAGAGCAAAAACCGTAACGAAAACAAAAAAAAAATAGTGTAAAAAACCTGCTGCTATACAAACGAAACAAAACAACAATAGTAAATCACAATGAAACTCTTCCAAAAATACCGTGGAAAAGAAGCGAAAATATTTCTTATAGGTATCCGTAATAATACTGCATTTTTCATTTTTAATTTTCTATATTGCGATCAACGGTCTTGGCTTTAATAAGAAATTAATCGCTTCCCGATAGATCAGCGAATTCAAGCATCATGTTGACGTGTGCTTACTGTGTTTTCTTTCTTCTGTTTTATTTGTCTCTATGTCTGATTGTCTTCTGTTGTAAGAGGTAAGAGTGGATGGCCTCAGTTATCAGTGCTCTACTTCAATTGCAAATGTAATGTAATGCTATTTTCTGTTACGCTTCAATGGTCCGCCCTATATTAAAAAAAAAGTTATTATTTAAATCAAAACTCATTAAAGAAAATATTTTGATCTCTCCCGCAGGAGACTATGTCGAAATAAAGTAAATCCTGCAACCTTCCATCGACCCAACTTCACAAATGCATGCATTCGTTGGGACACGAAAGTATAACAAACAAATCTTTAGCCATACATTTTTTTTTTAAACACACTGCGCTTGTATTATGAAGATAGGGAGGGGAGAGATAGGAGGTGTCGATTAACATTGGTTTTGAATGTTTGCAAATTAAAATGGCAAGGGAAAATCTCGCCGGTCAAACTATTCCAAATTCGTGTTGTTCGGCTAAAAAAAAGAATCCCTATATTTCACGGTACGTCCGAAATTGGGCTCAAGGGTGAACTGATGAGCATTCCTTGCGAGACGAGTATTACGGAAGAAACTTTTAAGGGGAGGAATGCAACTGGCTACTTCGAGTGAACATTTTTTTGTAAAAGAAACGATAAAATAAGGAAAGACATGAAACATTGCGTCGTTGTACGAGAGGGGCAATTGTTTCAGCGGCAGTTCTATTTCCTATCAATCTTAACGCTCGATTTTGTATTCTATCAAGCAGGTGAAGCGATGTTTGCGAAGCACCTACCCAGAGGTGGGAGTTATACTTGAGTTTATAAATTGTAGCCAGATCAGAAGGGAAATAGTACTTCTTACACCGATACAGAAAACCTAAGCACTTAGCAGCATTCTTAGCGATCTCAAATATATGGTCGTTCCAAATGAGGTCGTCGTTGACACACATATCGAGTACTGAGAGCTTTTCGGTTTCTTCGATGTAAGTGCCATTCATGGACAATGGCATTGGGGGTATGTTTAGCTTTAACGACAGAAGACAGCTTTGAGTTTTCTAAGCATTAAACTCCACACATATAAATCGGAGTTTAATGAGCTTGACATAGGGTGCCGTTGAAATTTTACGTCCGAAGGCGAAGGACGTGAATTATCGAATGAATATGAAAAGCTGAGGGGGTAGAGTCGTCAGCAAAACAGTTAAGTGGATTAGAAGTAACAGACAGAAGATCATATATAAAAATGAGGAAAAGAGTCGGAGACAGAACAGAGCCCAGGGGCACACCAGCATTTATTGTGTGGGAATCAGACTTGAATCCGTCGAATACAACATGTATTGAACGGTCCAGAAGATAGCTTCTAATCCAACCAACAAGAGTATCATCGATCCCAAAAGCACGCATTTTCGATAAGAGAGCTTCATGCAAAACTCTATCAAATGCCTTGGAGATATCAAGAGCAATAATCTTACTTTCACCAAGACGATGTAAAGATTTGTTCTGCTGTTCGGTGAGATATGCCATCAGATCACCAGTGGAACGGTTGCTGCGGAAGCCATACTGACGGTCATGGAGAAGCTTTCGATCTTCGAGCTGACGGTTAATTAGTGTTTCCATGACCTTAGAAAGAAGGGATGTCAGTGCTATGGGTCGGTAGGAGGAGGGGGAGGATGGGTCACCTTTCTTAGGGACAGGCTGGACAAATGCTGATTCCAGAAGAGTAGATAGAGTAGGTGGCTTTGCCAGTGTGGAAGAACACCTCTTCAGAAGAATCGCGGGTATACCATCCGGGCCAGCGGATTTGTGTATATCAATATCTTTGAGAACTCTGGCTACCGTCCGAGTGCGGAAAGAAATCTGTCCCATGGAAAAATTTACATTCTCAAGTACAAGTGGGGCAACGTTGCTATGCGGCAGCGTGGAGCCGGCAGCGAAATGGGCGGCGAGCAAGTTTGCCTTCTTTGAAGAGTAAACAATTGGTTTGTTACTGTCGATGAGCGTTGGAACCAAAGATGTTGAGGAGTTTTTAATATTTTTAACAAATGACCAAAAATTTTTACTGCCTTTGGGACACTGCAGAGTTTTTTGCCGTAATTTTTGATCATGCAAAAATTTGGTTCTTTCAATAACGGAGTTGCATGAGTTCCTTGCCTGTTTGCGCTTTTTCCGATTTTCCTCTGTAGGGTTGGCTTTGTAGGATCGGAAACTTACTTCTTTGAGCCTGATAGCTTCTTTACACTCATAATTAAGACTTTTCTTTAGGCTTGATGCTTTTTACGCCTTTGAGGCGTTATTAGGGAAAAAAATTCCAAACATACAAACATTCACATTTATAATGTAAGTAGGATTATATTAAGCTAGCGGTACCCGCCACACGTTGCTACGCCCTAGAAAAATAAGTTGCACGACTGGATCGCACGAACTTGCTCATATGTGCGGTATATGATTTATTTAATTTAAAAAATAAATAACAGTAACGTAGAAAAATAACACTATCTGAACTTATAAAGTGTCAAAACCACAACACTTAATGGAGTACGCCATCACACGTCTTATATAATAACGAAATTATGAAAAAAGTATTTCGAAAATTGTAGGACGGATTTTGATAAAATCCTGTTTTTTATTTTTAGTTCAAAAAAAAATTAAATTTTGGTATGCATTTTAAAAAAGAAAAAAGTTATTCCAAATTTTGATATGCAAAATTAATTTGGCTTCTTAGATCTTCTCAAACATAAAATTTGACAGATATTTAAAGAGCCGTTACCGAGAAAGCCAAAAATTAAAAAACCGTTATATGTATGAAAGGAACCGTTAACAGACTTTTCCGTTAAATTTGGTTATGATTAAATAATAGCTGGTAACAACAAACTAATAATCAAAAATGTTCATAAAAATCGTTGGAGCAGTTTTCGAGAAAAATATGCTTTTCCTTAACGGTCATATGGCAGGTACATTTATTTTTAGCCCTAAAAATAAAATTTCAATTTCCCATCTGAGGAATGTATGTTTTCGAACCCGGGTCTGTTGGCTTCAATAGTCTGGATCGTTAACCGCTCGGCCCATCTCGTGGAATTTGTAGCAATAAAACGATGACTTTTTTTTTATAATTAATTAAAAGTTAAAGCTCTTCAATCAGACCAGACGTGTTTCTCCTGTTGAAATTTTGCATTTTATTTTTTTCTTAATTAAACCCTTAAAAATCTATATATATTTACAAAGTATATTTCTCATTTAAAATGGAAAGATGTGCATATTGGTTGACTCTTTAAAGTGCTTTGGAAATTGTGGCAAGAGTTTTCATAGGCTATGTGCCAAAATAAGTGATGACTTGTTCGCCATTAATGTCATTGTGACATTTGTGTGGATGGAGACAGTGTTTTAAATGAAAATATTGTTCAGATGTCTAACTCTGCTGCTTGAACTAAAAAATTCATTTGAAGCGTTAAGTGCAAAGTTTAATGCATTTTCAAATAAATCTGTGAACCCTGAACCTGATAATATTCCAAATGAAAATACTGCTCCTAACCTCATTAGTTATTCACTTCGCGCCCAAAAAGACGTTCCTCCTCACCGCCCTCAATCGTCTAGTCAGAGACAGTGTTTTCAATGGAAAATTAGTAGAAAACACAAATAATAATAAACTAAGTTATGCTAACTATTATTGGAACTGGTGAACAAAATTCAAGTTTTAATGTTATTATTGTAAATGATAGAGAAGAAAAAAAGTGGTTTCATTTATCAAAACTTGCATTCAATAACTCTGAAAATGACATTAAATCATTTGTGAGTGAGAGAACTGATATAAACTGTGATAAAATCTCTTGCTTTAAACTTCTAAGAACTCAGTTAATGTGTCTCTTTGGAAGTATATATATCCTCAATTCACTAAAAAAATGCTCTCACATGAAACTTGGCCTCCTGGAATGAGAGTAAAAAATTTCATGTTCTCTTTCAAAAACAAAACCATTGTATATACATTGCCTATAGTATTATCATGAGACGAGAACAAATCTTTTTACCTAGAGCCGCTTGGAGTGCTAGTGTAGGGACATTTTATTTGAGTGAGAGAGAATTAAGAGCATGTTTTTTAGTGTTATGCTTTGTGCTTAGTTTCCTGCGCATGTGCAATGTGAGGCAAGAAAAAACAGAAGGAGAACACGAAATAATTCAGTATCTTGTTTTGTTCATTGTATATATGTATATAAACTAACTGCTAGCAGTTTATATACAATGGTTTCGCTTAGCTGAGGCGAATATTGTTTACGTTTTATTTACATGGAATATGTAATATGAGAACTGGTTCTTACATAAGTATTTATACATGCGTACGTCATTGACCAGACTTTTGATTCGGATTCTTTAGGATTTTCAATTTTTTTACTATTATGAAGGTTGTCGTCTTCATATAATGTACACATTCATTCTTGAAATTTAAACACAAACTTACTTCTTGCTGTATTTATACAAAGATACAAAAGTCCTTGCAGTGGATGGATTTTTGTTTTGAATTTTGCTTTCCATTCAGAAAGGTACCTACATACACATATATGTACGTACATACATATGCATATGTAGGTACCTATCTGAATGAACTATGTGCAGAAATTCAATCAAAAATTGTTTGTAAATTGATTTATATTATTATTGATTGATTATATATTATTGATTTATAGTAACAAAGATCTTTTATTTGTCTGAGGTTTTTATAATAGGTACTAGTTGACCTACCCAGGTTAGCTCGCGGGAAAGATATTTATAGTTAAACCAAAATATTTCTTTGAACTAATCTTCTATAGAATTGCTTAAAATACCACGGGTTTTTTTTACATTTGTAATACCTAATTGTTTAATTTTTACTTGCTATTATAGGTAGGTACCAAGTAAAATAACAATCAAATAGGTATAACATTACGATGGTAGAGAAACATATTTGAGTCACTGCCAAAATTCTGTCCGTCTACTAAACGGTTGGGCCAGTCATCTTTAAATTTGGAATATAAGTTTATTTTGACATTCGACATAGGATTTTTTTAATTTCTTTTTTAGCTGAAATATTTACGGTACTTGCGATAGGTATAACCTTCAAGTAAAAGCTTATTTTGGTCAAAAACAGCTCCAAGAATTTTTTATGTAAAAAAATCAATGTGCATTCAATTTTGGTTTAAAAAAATATGACGGTGGGCTACAACTGGTACCACTCATAGGAGTTTTTTTTTTGGCATTGACTTTCCTGAGAACTGGTTAGGTAACCGATTACAACCAAAATTGATATTCAGGAAAATGTAAGTAGCCTAAGTAATCTTACACTAAAATATATTTATATATATTTAAAAATAACAGCAACATTTAAAATAATGTGCTATACCTTTTTTTAAAAAACTTACATGTATCTAAATATCTACCTATCCTCGAAAGTTTTATATGAAAAAAATATAAAACTCAAAATAAACTTATCAACCAGCTTAAACATATACCATTCATTTACAAAAGTCGTTTTTCTTATTTTTTGTCATTCCTTTTTTTAAAACTAGCCATCTCGTCACCCTGCTTGTGTGAAGCAATCCAGTTGTGCAAAAAAAACTATACTCGCATCATTGTATATATGTAAACTGCAAACTGCAAAGAGCAAAGTACATGTTCACAAAGTTTCTATTAGAATTCTCTTTGTTCGCCGCGTTCGCCTCTTTCAATTTACCGAGTTAACTTTACCTAGAGCCGCTTGGAGCGCCACGGTCCACATGTCACCATGATAGTAATATAGCAGTTCATATACAATGAAAGTAGCTACAGGTGGTAGGTAGGTATTCGATTTCCGTTTTTTATTTTGTTGTTTTTACTTGCGATTATAGGTACTTTAAGTTATGCATTCGTGCAAGAAAAAATTGTGAGATAACAATCAAACATTACATTACGATGATAGAGAAACATATTTGAGTTACTGTCAAAATTCTGTCCGTCTGTGCAATTTATTTTTTAAATAATACGTATTTGGAAAACGAATAAGTAATTTTTTTGTCGATGACGTTTTTAAATGTAGGTTATTTTTGTCTGCTTAGATTTGCTTTCTTGGACTAAATACAAACATTATTTACTACGGCAGGAAGGTCTATCTAACCTTTTAAGCGGTAGGAGCAATTCAAAAAAAAACTTTTCATTGGAAAAAAGATATTTAAAAATAAAGGCAACATTTACAATAATCTGATTTGTCTTTTTAGCTAAAAGTCTGCTTTATTATTTGGGTATGTGAATCTTTAAATATCTATAAAAATCTTTGGTAAAAACTTTTGTCAAACTCAAAATTAAAAAAAAAAAAAAAAAAATAGTTCATATTGATTTTGTTCAAAATTGATATTATTAAATTTGCTCTTTGTTTATATAACTCCTTTACTTTTTTAATTAAACACTGAAAACAAGATGGATGTTATGTATTCTAGCTTTGTTACTTCTACAGATTTTTAATCGAACACTGGAAATAAGATTATTCTATGAATAGGTACTCATAGAATAATCTTTAAATATTATTATTAAATTTATTTAGAACTGGTTTGGTATTTACCTAATTATATAGGTTTACTTGTATACCAAATATACGGCCATAAAATAGTGTGGTACGTATGCAACGCCCTGCTTTGCATCACTATAGAATTTGAGGTGGCTGCGTTATAGAACCGTTGGATACAAGCATTTTTTATTAAAGGAAGGGGTCTATTTCCCTCCATTTGGTCAGAAGGACATTTTAATAAAAAAAAACATTAAAATAGGAAAAAAATATTTAAAAATGAGAAGGAGGGTTCTAACCCTTCCCGTTCAGGAAGGAAGGTCAGTTTTTAAAAATGACTTAAATACAAAAAAAAAAACAAATTACCAAAAAACCGTTATATTTCGACCTAGAGCAAAAATGAAAAACAACCCCCGAGATACTATCTAATAAATATTAAATACCAAGTTTGAACCAAATCGGCCCATCCGCTTAGGCTGTAGAGGCGCAAACAGACAGACAGACAGACGGACGGACGTTCCGGACCCACTTTTTTCAACTTCTCTATCATCGTAATGTCATGTGTGATTGTTAGATTTTTTTTTGCACGAATCCATAACTTGCATTATAGAAGGTACCTATAATCGCAAGTAAAAATAAGACGATGGAACAGACTTCAAGCTTTAAAAAAACATGCAATACTTAATTGTAGGTACCTACATACATATTATTTTTTTTTTCATTTTAAGTGTTTTTTTTAGAAAATTGCCTCTCCTGCCTAGATGGTACTGGGAGATAGATCCCCCATCCCATAGAAAAAAATGCTTGTATCTAACAGTTCAATACAAACCCGTTATTATTTTTTGTCGCCTGAGTTTTCGAACTCGCCGTGCCTACGATTAAACAAATTGTACCCTTTCATATTTTTTAAAGAAATAAAGTGACGTTTAAATTATTCAGCTGAAAGCTATTTCATGTACTCTTGTCTTTCTTAAAAGAACAAAACTCATTAGTAATAATAAATTCATTAAGAAAATAATCCAAAAGAACACAAACCAGCTTACCAAAGTTCGCATTTCGCTTATAGTGCTAACATTCAAAATCATCAATCAACAATCAAGTCTAATTTCGATTTGCACCTTAATTTCCTTTTTATGGAAATTTCATCATAAAAAATACAACGGCGACGGCCTGTCTGCTGGTTTTTTGCCATCAACGTCGATCCTCTCGTCGTTCACCGAGAACAGGATATACAGTACACACATACACATGTTCCTATATTAAGTCGTCCTTGTCAGCCTCAACCTCCCCACACCGCTATTCAACACCATCGACCAACCAAGTGATATTGGAATTTATCTCATCATTTTATAATGTAGATTAAAAGTAAAGGGATAAGGGGTGTTTGGCTCTGTCAATATGTGTGGTTTCTTATTGGATTGTTTTATGGAATCTCTGAGAGTATGAATGGAAAATCTCTTGGAAAGTAAAATCTAAGAGAGCGGGTCGTTATATTACGACCCGCCATATAAAAATGTTCAGTACAAAAATTTATATGCGATGCGACTTCTAATCTAATCTAATTCTATATTCTTTGATATGATGCCGTTCACCGTAAATTGGTTGCTGTTGCTGTTGATATTGATGTGAAATTAAAAGAATCAAAATTGAATATTGAACAACTTTGTGTAAAAATTCAGTTTAATGACGCTTCAAGTAAAGAGTTGTTTGTTTTTCTAAGCTACATTCTACCAGGTAGCTCCCTCACACTTTATGAAAAACACTTAAATAATATTGAAATAGCTTTAAGCAATAATAAAAATTAAAATTGTAATATTTGTGTCCTCGGAGACTTTAATCTAAGCGCATTAAACTGGGTTCATGTAAATTAAATTAAGATGCTTCCATTGAATGTATTATCTGATATCGAAACTTGTGTAATTGATTTCCTGTTTTCTTTAAATTTAATTCAAACTAACGATAATTTCAATTGTTTGAATAGATTACTCGATCTCGTTTTTGTATCAGAGAATTTAAATGTATCTTTTGAAAAATGTATTCCTTTCTTAATTTTTTTTTTTAATTATAAAATGTTACAATTATTATAACTCCAATTCATTCATTAATGTTAATATTGTAATAATATAAATGAGCTAAATTTAATTTTTAAGGGAGTAAATTGGATCAATGAACTACAGGATTTATCGGTTTCTGAAATGTTTTCAAAGTTTTCATCAATTTTTAAATGTAAATTAAAGGAAATTGTTCCTATTGTGCGTACAAAATGTGATTTCCACACTTCTTGGTATAATTCTCGTCTTTTAAACTTTAAAAATGCAAAGAAGAAAGCGCATAAGCATTTCAAAAAAACACAGTCTGCCGATAGTTATATTGTATTCAATAGATGCGAAAAGTTTTATTTCTTTCCAAATTTTTGTATATTCAATCTTTAGAGAGAAATCTTAAAAATAATCAAAGGCTTTTTTGGAGATTTGTAAATGCCAAGCGTAATAGAATTGGTTTTCCAACAACAATGAAGCTTGGTGACCGGGTGTCTTCTGAGCCTAAGGAAATTGTGGATATGTTTGCAGACTATTTCCAAAGTATATATAGTTCATCAAACCAAGCTGTTCCAACAATTCCAACTGATGATGTTTATTTTACATCATTGGATTCTTTAACCGATTGTAGTTTGATTCAGTGTTCGTTGAAAGAAGTTCTCCATTCTTTGTCTAGTTTAGTACCTTCAACTTCTCCTGATTATTTAGGTTTTTATTCTTATGTTTTAAAATATTGTGCTTCGTCACTTTGCTATCCGCTTCTTATTTTATTTAATAAATCCTTATCTTCAGGTATTTTCCTTAAAGAATCGAAAATCTCGTGCATAAGTCCCATCTTTAAAAATGGAAAAAAGGATGTTATTTCTAACTACAGACCAATTTTTAAACTTTCGTTCGTACAAAAGATTTTAGACAAATTAGTTCAAACTAAAGTAACAAAATTAGTCAGATCTAGATTAAATGATTATCAACACGGTTTTTTAAAGGGTAGATCAACTTGTACTAACTTAGTCGAACTTACTAACTTTTGTATATAATGGCCACATCTGGAGTTCCAGAAGGAAGTCATTTAGGACCCATTCTATTTTTACTTCTGGTTAACGATTTACCCAAAATTCTTCGTTTTTGTCAATGCCTTATGTTTGCGGATGATGTAAAGTTGTATCCTGTAAGAGGATAAAAAGGGAATAATTTTCGATAGCATGTTGTCTTTCGATTCTCATATAAATTCTCTAGTAGAAAGCTAACTCAGCACTTGGTTCCCTCAAAAGAAACTCATCAGAATTTAGAGACCCATACACACTGAAGTCTCTTTTTGTTCATTGGTCCGACCCAAGCTGGAATATTGTTGCGCTGTTTGGAACCCGACTACGGCAAAAAATATTGACAGAATCGAAAAAAATCAAAAAAAAACTTTTTACGGTACGCTCTTCGTCGTTTCTTTGGAAGCAATACAAATGATCGGCACTCATATGCCTCGAAATGTTTATTGCTTGGTTTACAATCGTTAGAAATGCGTCGCAAAATGTACAGCGTAATGTTTGTTCGTGATGTTTTGTGTTGTACCATTGACAGTGGGAACTTATTAAGTAAATTCAACCTTAACGTGCCTCAGAGTTTTTTGTGGGAACCTCTCCATAGAACTTCTTATGGTTTTCGTGATCCAATTTCTAGCTGTTCTAAATTATTTGACTTGATTTATCATAATGATATCGATTTAATTATGTCAAGAACAAATTTCAAGTTTATTTTAAATATTGCTCTCAGCCTTTTGTAAATGTTCATGTTAAAATATTTATATACTGTTATATGTTAATTAGTTTTAAGTCCAAATTATCTGTTGATACTTGTATTGTAGATGTAATAAATAAATAAATAAATAATGTGCGCACAAGGAACTATTTGTTTACCTTTTAATGTAGAGCACATTGCGCGTGCAGTGTCGGTAGGAGGACGGGGAGGATGGGTCACCTTTCTTAGGGACAGGCTGAACAAATACTGTTTTCCATCTTCTAGGAAAGATTCCTGAAGAGTAGGAGCGATGGAAAAGCTTACGCAATGGCTTCTAGACTATATAAATATATATAATAGACTGTGACTTTGAACCTCATGTTGGGTATCATTTTTCAAACTCATAATATGCAAGCTAGACTTCGCCAGATGTTGTCAATCTACTGCACTGAAAAAGGTTTTCCTATCTTTTTAGTGGGGTGTGTACGATAATTCCGGGGGGAGGGGTTAAATACAAGTATTTTTTAGTATGGGAGGGGTGGACTATCTCGCCCCGTTTAGAAATTAGGGGCGATTTTTGAAAAAAATGTCTTGAATGGAAAAATAAATATTAAAATACAACAGCAACACTTAAAATACATTACTATAACGGTTTTTAAAGCCAGAAATCTGTTCTTTAATCCTACATTTAAATTAAATTACATATTTGTGTCAATTTTTTTCAAAATATTCGCATTCAAACTCGAAGTATTGATAAAAAACATAAAAAATATCTTTGAACCAATTTTGTTCAAAATTGTTAAATGGAAAATAAAATTTTCTTTCTGTGACCAATGCTCATATCAATTTTTAATCGAACCCAAAAATTTTTATTTTCCATTTCACAATTTTGTAGAAAATTGGTTCAAAGATTTTTTTACGTTTTTTTATCAAAATTTTGAGTTTAAATGTGAATAAAGAACAGATTTCTGGCTTTCTCAGCACTTAAGAACGAAAAAAAAATTAAGTATTGGGAGGAAAGAGATAATGAATACGATAAATAAATACGTGATAGTACATGATGAATATAATGTGCTTGCATTTTTGGTATACGGAAAAGTAAGAGAAAGAATAATGTGATCGCAGGGAAAATGGGTATTTCCCAATGAAAAGTGTGTTTCGGTATGCGAAAATGTAACGAAGAGTAAGGGAAACGAATATGTATCGTTAAAAGAATAGGGCGAATGCCAACGAAAAGATGATTGCATTTTTGGTATACGAAACTGTAATAGATGAGAAAAAAATTGACTTCGCATTAAAGAAAAAAAAATAGTTAACTGAAATAAGTGAAAATTGTATAGAATTCTACGGGGAAAGGTAACTATTGACCAAACACAAATAAATCGCATACTATTAAGGTTATGAAAACGGAAGATTAAGTTAAGTTCCACTTGCTTAGCAAATGATGCTTTGTTTGTTCATAGTTGAGATTGTGTCCGTACTAATGACATAAAAGGTGTACAGAATGTAGAAAAAATTTGAAAATATAGTCGTTGCAGTAGAAATTAGAGTGTGGTGAATGATGAGGGTCCACATAACTGAAGTTGTGATGGGTTTGACCGAAAACTATCATTAAAGTACGCAAAGAGCTAATTTTATATTGTTTTAACAAAAGTATTTTTAATTTCATAGATTCCGATGGATAAACTAAACGTGAGTCAACTTAAGTGTGCGCTTAGGAATAGAGAACTGTCGACCATAGTTGCATTTTAATAGACAATGTATCTGTTATGGTATAAAGTAATTTAAATGCTCCTTGATTTGCAGTTTGGACGGCAAGTGTAATAAAAATATAAATACATATAAGCCCATTAATTGAAGAGAAATACTAATTTGTTTTATTGTGATAAATAAAATTTCTATGTACATATTGTGAAATGAACAATTCTTTTTTTTTTAATATTTTCATTAACAACAAGAACGTTTCTATCAAAATTGTCATTATTTAAGCTAAATTTATTATACAATTTGAAAATGTTCAGCAAAATTACTTTATGAAAAATATTTGTTCAAAACTATAGGTTAACGCTGTTGTAATTACTTAATATTTCCTGAAAAAATGTAAATTGGAAAAAAGTCATTATTTGTGTCGATCATTGTTAATTATATATATACATACAAACATTCTTGAGGTTTCGCTTGTTTCATATTCAATCCATAATTTTGCTTATATTTGTTTGGTGTTCTGATTTTATTATCTAGAATATTAAACATACATAACATAACATCCATGTTTGAATTTTTGTATACAAGTTACCTGAGGAGTTGTATCATTCAAATTGATACAATTTCGATCCAATCCGTTGCTTAAAGAACAGTTTAAATGAACTTCTTGAAGTGACTTTTCGAGAATGGACGTTGCGTTAGTAATCTGAGATATCTAAAAAAGAAAATAGTGTAACACTAAAACACCACTATAACACCACCAAACAATTACTATGTACATAACAAGAACACCTAGTAGGTATATAACTGAAGGATATTCAGGATAAATGAAAACAAGGGAGGTACTTAGGTACTAAAGGAATCTGGTAGCGTCACTCGTTTGAGAGCTGCGAATAGAAGTGGACGTGCATTCTTAATCAATAGTGTTAGCAAGTAAATAGGAAGTGAAATAAAAGTGTAATTGTCAAAGAGTAAAATAAAGATAGTTAAAATAAAGAACTACGTTAAAGAATCAGAAGCGGGATTTAATTCACGTGCAGATAAAAGATAAGTATGATGATTTTAGTAACGGTTAAGTTTTTAAAATTGAAATTTGTGATTTGCTGTCGAGTGTTTTGTATTGCTAATTTGGTTCACAAAATAACAGAACAGATGCATTGGACTCCTTTGACAAAGAGAGAAAAAAAAACATGTATATACTACAGTAATTTGGTACAGTACTTCTGAGGCGGCTGTGGTTTGTCCAGCCAGCTTTACTGGACTATATATATGTATACATATATAATAGGCGATGCGTTTATTTGTGTTGGTCGAGTTACGATATAAGTAAAAGAGGGGTTTTGTGAACTGGCAGTGCGCACGAGTAAATGGCGATTTTTCGGTATACGGAAAAGAGCTAATTCAGCGTGTATTGCCACAGATCTAGTATATAATATGGAAAAACAAAAAGGTTTTGAGGAAAGTGGTGACGCAAGTGCACACGAGTAAATGGCGATTTTTCGGTATACGAAAAGAGCTAGCTCAGCACTTAAGAACGAAAAAAAAATTAAGTATTGGGAGGAAAGATAATGAATACGATACATAAATACGTGATAGTACATGAGGAATATAATGTGCTTGCATTTTCGGTATACGGAAAAGTAAGAGAAAGAATAATGTGATCGCAGGGAAAATGGGTATTTCTCAATGAAAAGTGTGTTTCGGTATGCGAAAATGTAACAAAGAGTAAGGGAAACGAATATGTATCGTTAAAAGAATAGGGCGAATGCCAACGAAAAGATGATTGCATTTTCGGTATACGAAACTGTAATAGATGAGAACAAAATTGACTTCGCATTAAAGAAAAAAATAGTTAACTGAAATAAGTGAAAATTGTATAGAATTCTACGGGGAAAGGTAACTATTGACCAAACACAAATAAATCGCATACTATTAAGGTTATGAAAACGGAAGATTAAGTTAAGTTCCACTTGCTTAGCAAATGATGCTTTGTTTGTTCATTGTTGAGATTGTGTCCGTACTAATGACATAAAAGGTGTACAGAATGTAGAAAAAATTTGAAAATATAGTCGTTGCAGTAGAAATTAGAGTGTGGTGAATGATGAGGGTCCACCTAACTGGAGTTGTGATGGGTTGGACTGAAAACTATTATTAAAGTACGCAAAGAGCTAATTTTATATTGTTTTAACAGAAGTATTTTTAATTTCATAGATTCCGATGGATAAACTAAACGTGATTCAACTTAAGTGTGAGCTTAGGAATAGAGGACTGTCGAAAATAGGATCGAAAAACGTTTTAATAAAAAGGATCCAAACCCATCACAGGAATAAAGGAGATCAGGCACCACAACAACTGGAACAGGAATCCATTATTGAAGATGAAACCGAGACTATCAATGAGGACGAAAACAATAGATCCACCTTATCCGAGGCAAGCACGATGGAAGACCAGGCTTTACGAGCCAGAGAATGGGATATTATCAAACGGGAGAAAGCCCTTTTAGAAACGGAACGGAATCTCCTGAAAAAGGAACGGGAGATTGCCGATAAATTAAAACGACTAGAAGGCGGGGGTATCACCTCAGGATAATACCCGTAGAATAAGGGTAAATTGCAGTATCAAGGAAATCGCTGATGCATTGCCCATATTCTCGCCCGGGGACATTTCTTCCTTGTCAGCAGGAAGTTGGGTTAGTCGAGTAGAGGCACTAGCGAAAATATACGACTGGGATGAAAGAGCACTGCTGATGGCAGCAGCCGCGAAGATGCAGGGCCCGGTGCGTTACTGGTGGGACACGACTCAAGAGGTTTCCGAGTGCTGGTCTCATCTAGCAGTAGGTCTCAAAACCAAATTTCCACACCAACACAACGAAGTGGAAGTACACCAACAACTCACTAGAAAGACAAGACAACCAAATGATTCTGTAGAAAGCTTCTGCTTTGGAATGAATATGCTGGGCAAAAGGATCCAACTGGCCGATAAAAATATTATTCAGTATATTCTTACGGGTCTGAATGATCCCCAGCTGAGCTCAAGCCTAGCAGCTGGGAGTTTCGGAGGCATCGCAGAGCTCATAGAGAAAATTAAATGGTGTGAAAGCATACGTGGAAACATTCGAGCCACTGCCCCATCCACAAGCGGAACATCAAAATCATTCAATAATAATAAAACCGACAAGCAGCCAGTTAAAAACTTCAATATAAATATTATTCGAGGAAGACAGGAAAAAGACTGCTATGATAAGAAGGTGACTATCAATGGTAGAGAGTATTCCGCCATACTTGACTCCGGAAGTTAGCAGACTTTATTTGCACAGACCGTCGCTAACGAAACAAGAATGACGACTAAACCCTGTGACATTATGTTACATGGATTCGGAGGTGGAAAATGTCATGCGACAGGCCCAGCCAAGTGTACCATACAAATCGACGATTGCTTTTTAGTCGATGTCGTAGTAGTTTCGAATGGAAACCTTACCAAGCCAGTCTTAATCGGCAAGGATGTACTCAACGATCCATTTTGCACGGTTTCTAAAAAAGGGAACGTCTTAACAGTCAAAGGAGGAGAACTGGAAATTACCGAGCGACTTGACTATTCCCAAATTACGGCTTTCGATGTCTGTACAAAGGATGAATTCGATTCTGGGAAATAGTACCTCTACTTAATAGATTTCGTAAATGTGTTGCAATGAACCAAAAAGAATTGGGGCGGACGGGGTTAGTCGAAATGGATATAGAACTTAACAAGACCGAAGCAATATCTCAATACCCATACAAAGTACCTAATGCAAAAAGGGAAATCCTAACGTCAATGGTAACGAATTTATTGAGCAATGGTATTATACGGGAATCTACGTCAGAGTTTGCTGCACCGGTCGTACTCGTAAAAAAGAAAAACGGGGAAGATCGGATGTGCGTTGACTACCGAAGACTCAACATGGTCACAAAAAAAGTGAAGTCACCTGCGCCATTAGTCGAGGAGGAACTTAACAATTTAATGGGTAACGATGATTTCATCGTTCTCGATCTGGCATCAGGATATTATCAGATCCCAATTAAAGAAGAACATATTCCCTACACCGCTTTTATTACTCCGGATGGACTTTCTGAATTTAAAGTTATGCCATTCCGGTTGGTAAACGCACCAGCTTACTTCAAAAAACTGATGAGAATTATCAAACAGGGAATGCTGCCGGATCGAATCGTAATCTATATGGACGATTCTGTTATACCAGTGAGGTCATTCAAAGATGGAATGTACAAACTTGAGAAGTTTCTAATTTTGTTAGATAAAGCCAACCTGACACTAAACTTAAAAAAATGTGAATTCTTTAAAAAAGAGATTGAATTCCTTGGACACATTGTCAAAAACGGGACTATACAACCTGGAAAAGAAAAAACACTTGCAGTGAAAAACTTCGAAAGACCAACCAGTGAACATCAAGTTAGACAGTTCATAGGACTAACCAGCTACTTCAGGAAATTCGTTAAGGAATATGCCTTAATCGCAACACCACTGACCGAACTGACAAAGAAAAATCAGGAATTCATCTGGAGTGAGAAAGAACAAACCGCTTTCGACTGGCTGAAAAGTTGTCTGATTGAAAAACCAGTGCTCACGCTTTATGATCCAAATGCTGCACATGAACTACACACTGATGCCAGTAGCTGGGGAATAGCGGGAGTAACCAACACTATGTCGCTTACTACAGTCGAAAAACCACCAAAGAAGAGTCTGCTTATCATAGCTACGAACTGGAGGCCCTGGCGGTAGTCGAAGCTACTGATCGATTCCGACAATATCTACTGGGAAAACCTTTTCTAGTAGTCACCAACTGCCAAGCTTTAAAAACCACAATGAAAAACAAGTAAATGATTCCTAGAACTGCCCGATGGTGGTTGCGAATGCAGGAGTATGACTATGAGGTGACTCATAGAGCAGGCAAAGAAATGGCTCACGTGGACTCACTTTCTAGAAATCCATGTGAAAGCGCTAAACCTATAGATGTGGTCTATATGAACATATTAAAAGTAAATATAGAGGAAACAGACTGGTTGTATTCCTTACAGATTCAGGACAAGGAAGTTGCGGAAATTATAAAAGCGTTGAAAACCCACCGGTAACCGAAACTGAGAAACAAACACATCACGACTATAGTCTTCAGAAGGGCCGACTATATCGTAATGTAGACGGCGAAGTTAGACTCTTTGTGCCAAAAGGGGTAAGAAACCGTGTCTTACGAAACAGCCACGATATGATGGGGCTTTTCTCTGAGAAGAAAACTCTGATACACTTACGGGCACGATACTGGTTCCCCAGAATGACGCAATTTGTAAGGAAATACTTAAAGACCTGCGTCGAGTGTGCCTACAATAAGAAGGAAGTTCAACCTCGCGGAGAACTATTTACGATTGAGAAGGAAACTTTACCCTTCGACACCTTGCACATTGACCACATGGGTCGCTTCGTAAAATCTACAAAAGGAAATATGTACCTCGTTGTGTTAGTAAATGCATTCACAAAATACACGAACATTAAAGCACTACCAAGCACACAAACAAAAGCTGTATTAAACTTCCTTACAGATATATTTTTCACTTTTGGCACATCACGTCGAATGATATCCGATAAGGGAACTGCACATGCATTTGAAGACTTCATGAAAGGTCACTCCATTCAACACATCCAAAATGCAACAAAAAAACCTAGGGCGAATGGGCAAGTGGAACGCTACAGTCGAACCGTCGAAGAAGAAACTAAATGGGACCAACATACCAAATTCGTCCAGTGGGCAATAAATAACACCCACAATGAATCCACAGGGAAAACAGCGCACCAACTACTGATGGGCTACATTCCCCGTTTTCCACTCCGGAATGCCTTGTCAGAAGCTGTAGACTTAAACCAAAAAACTTGTAATATCGATAACATCCGCAAAGAAGCAGCTGAATCCATAACATAAAATTAAATTTATTGGCGCGACAGCTCCTTAAGGAGCCAAGGCCTAGTGACTTATACTCTCAACCATTCCTGTGTGTGTGTTGTTACTCTGCAAGAATGGAAGGGACCTACAGTTTACCGCCGATTCCGAACGGCTACATGAGATGCACTTTTTCGAGACAAATTTTACTCTTGGAGGTTTTGTCAGTTCCTCGCAAGAGGCAGTACCCCAGAAAAAAAGGTGGCTATGAGCTGGATTTGAACCCAGGTTCTTTCGCTTAGCAGTCCGACACACTAAACACTAAGCCACGGGGCACTACGAATCCATAACAAGAAAGCAGAATTATCAAAAAAGTCTCCATGACAAAAGTAACCGAAAGGCCAAAACGTATAAAGTAGTTGATCTGGTGATGTCCGCAAATAACATTATTGCAGCCACAGGGGCTTCGCGGAAGCTCGAAGTCAGATACCGAGGACCTATTGTGTGACGGATGTTCTTCCACACGACCGATACAAAGTAGCCGATATGCCATTTACCCCGAGAACGCAAAAACCTTACTCCGCGATCTGGTCGGCAGATATAATGAAGAGATGGGTAGAGCTAGATTCCGACTTCGACGAGGACGACGAAGAACTTCAGGATGGCCGAATCTGTAACACTCAAACACCACTATAACACCACCAAACAACTATGTACATAACAAGAACACCTAGTAGTATATAACTGAAGGATATTCAGGATAAATGAAAACAAGGGAGGTACTTAGATACTAAAGGAATCTCAATCTGGTAGCGCCACTCGTTTGAAAGCTGCGGATAGAAGTGGACGTGCATTCGTAATCAATAGTGTTAGCAAGTAAATAGGAAGTGAAATAAAAGTGTAATTGTCAAAGAGTAAAATAAAGATAGTTAAAATAAAGAACTACGTTAAAATAGTTTACAAAAGCTAAAATATTAAGCTAAGCACGTAATAAAATGAACTTTCATGGTGTACTTGCTCTTATGACTATGGAAAATAAAAATTTTAAATGTATATTCCATTTTTATGAGTTTTATAATTTTTTTTTGCTGGAAAAAGTACCTAAAGTTGTTTCAAGCGAAAAAAACGTTTACCCAATTTTATTTCATTAAAAATGTGTATAAGTATGCATCTATTTTTTTTGTCTAGTAAAAGTTAAACATCTTTAAAAAAAAAAAAGAAAAACTCAATAATGCAAATTTAATTTAAAAAATTCTTACAAACACGAAAATCCCTTATTTGAATATATTTTAAGAGGAAAATATTTTCATGTTTTTGAATATCTATCTATATTTATATTCGAAAGTTATCACGGCTTACCTATTCTAGAGAAAAAAATCTTCTTTTTTTATATACAAATTCTTGAAGCCATTTGCAAAATATACTTTCACTTGGAAAGTATATGGTCGTTTGTTAAAAAACCAAATAGGTATAGTTGCATTTTCAACGTTTAAATAAGATAAGCAGCGCTATTAATAAAAAAACGCTTATTCTACCTTTATTTGCCAAGATAGCTAAAACATAGAATAATAGTTAAGCTACGGGCTAAAATTTTCCGTTAACAAAATCTACTACAATAAGAAGATGTCTGTTTGTTAACTTGAGACTTCATCTGATGGAAGCAATAATTTTCAAATCCACAGGGATTTGTCCACCTATTGTATCCCAATTTAGGTCATTTTGAATAATTTCTATGGGATTCCTCGTATTTTTCTTGAAAACCCGATATTTCTTCCTGAAATCCTCCTCATAAAGAACTTGCATTGGATCATACCTGGTTTGATATATTTTACTTTTTCTTATAGTTGATGGCTGATGATCCAAAAAATGCAAATGGTTTAAGAACTCGTTAAATCTAACAGACATTACTATTTCTATCAACATTTTATTTGCAATCTTTGCTGTTATTTTTTTAATTTCAGAACATTTGGTTCTTATTCCTTCACTAAAGCAAAAGCTGAAGCTTGATGGCTAAAACACAATCACGGTTTTGCCTGACTAAGCCATGATTGTGTTTTAGCCATTAAGATTTTCAATTTTTGTTCAGCTAAATTCCAATTTCACTTGGTCGGTCGTCAGTCTGGTGTGTGAACGGTGAGGGCGAGGGTGAGGCTGACAAGGACGACTTAATACAGGCACATGCGTACCATGTGTACATATATCCTATTCTCAGTTTATTATGCGACGTTGAGGATCGTCAATGAAGGATTTTTTTTGTATCTTTCGCTTCGTTGATACAGGTGGCAGATATTCAATTTTATTTCCAGCAGCGTTGCGTTTTTTTATTTGGGTTGGTTTTTATTAAAAAAATAATTCGAAAAAATAATTTATAAAATCTGGCATAAAGTGCCGTATTGTTGACCGTAAGGTTTCGGAAAGGCCGAATTCAATTGTTTTTTTTCAATGTCCGTTTCTTAAATACATTTTTAATGTTAGTGTCAAATTGTATTTGTTTAAGTTTGGTATTAAAGCGTCTATAATGTTGCACCATTGATATTAATAAAACTATTTTTATTAAACAAAATCGATATTTTTTTCACTTTCAACATCTTTGTATTAGTCTAAAAAATAGAAACAACTTAGTTTAATATGGTGTTAAGTACGTTCAAACTGTGTGCGTTCAACTAACATGTGCTAAGTACAATAAACTTTTCCAAAATGTTTCTGAAATTACTTCAATTACCATTAAAATCGATAGATACTTAATGAAAACCAAAATATAATAAATAAAATAAAGTCTGTAATAAAGTACAAAACACAAAAAAAATATTTTGTTCGAAGATATTGATCCCAAAATCTTAAAAATCATCTACTTTCTCCTGTAAAATTATGTTTTGAGCACTTAACACATTTGTGTACTAAGCCGTCGTTTTGTCTTCTGCCTTACTGAACTTCCAGCCTTCACTTTAAAATTACCAGAAAATTAATTTCCCCTTTCTTTGACTTCACTTTCACTTCCAGTTTTTACTTCTGAAGAATGGGAATCCGAATTACACATAAGAGCATCCTCCCTTTTTACCTCATTCCCGTTTCCAGTCCTCCTCCGATCAGTGAACATTTTTGGACAGTCTATTCCAATGACCAAATTCATTGCGTTTGAAGCACTTTATAGGCTTAGAGTTTTGTTGCTGTTTCTTACCCTTCTGTCTTGCGATTAACGCCAAGAATGATATAAACAAGATTAGCCGTGCTGTCAAATGAAAGTTGGGATTTTTTTCTGTGACGTAGGCAGTGACCTTTGCCACTTTGTTTGTTTTAATTTTAGTTCCCGGTTGTGTTTAAAATGTTTTTATTTTAGTTCTAGTGTCAATATTTAACGGAAAGTTATTGTTTTATTAAACGGAGATATGTGCTTTTGTATTAATCGTCAAAGTTTCTGTCGTCCTAACCATTTTTTCACTTAATTTTGCCATTTAAAATAAGGCATTAGGGGGTAGAATAGGATACTGCATTTGGGAAATTAAAGCTTGAAAGTTGAAAGGGATTGGGATAGTATGTATAACATGAGAGATGGTATTAGGATAGGTTAAAAAGTAAGAGTGGAGCGAATAGCGAAAAAAAAGATTAGGATAGGAATTGGCAGAGGAGATACTGTATGAGAAGTAGGTAGTAGCTGGAAGGAGGCAACCGGATACTGTGACAGGAGGTAAAATGGATACACGAGATGTAGGAGGGGACAGGAAGGGATAGAATGTCCGCTGTGGGAGCAGTGGCATGCTCGCGGGCACGGCTTAGTCCACCGGAATAGGGGGGATCTTGCTTTTACATACATTGAAAATACAAAAATACATGCCTTATATTGACCAATAAAAAAAAGTTCCCATGATTGCAATACCTCAGGTGGAAGACATAGAAGGCCCTGCTAGTGACGTAGCAAGGCAATATGTTAAATCGTTAGCAAATAGTCTGATGCGTAGGTATTGCTTTCCAAAAAAAAAAGAACCATTTCAAATGAATTCATCGACTCTGTATATAATAAGACCGACGTGTTTACAAAAAGCGATTTACCAGGAAGCCACATTGAGGTCAACGGAAGCTTATAAGATGTTAAAAAATTTAGCTGACCCTTAATTTAACTACAGCTTCTGGAAATTAAAGGAACTCTGGTAAAATTCTGATACTTGGAAGAAGACACGAAAAGAACTTAAGTCATACACCCTCTCTTTGAATGATTAACAGCAGGAAGCAGGAAGCATTGTAAGGTAGATCCTTCAAAACCGTTCTTAATGCCATATTTTCTTGTATTTATCAGATAAACACTCAACTAAATGGTACAAATAAATAAATAAACACAGACAATTTAATTTCTACTGCCACTAACAAATATTTGGTCTCTGCCTACGCCATAGCTCTCAAAAACAAAATGAACGCAATGGCGGGTTTTCGGGCGGCGTAATCTAGTATTCTATCCGACTTTGACCAAGCTACTAATCGAGCATCATCATAAGCGACTTGAGTCTCGGTTTCTGCCTTAGTTGGACGATTCTTTATCACTTGATTATATAGACCAGAAGCGTTTAACAACATTTTTACTTAAAACTTCCAAACCGAAAATTGCTCAGAATCTAGCATTTTTTCTATTTTGAAATACTCGGATTCCATGTCTTAGCGTGATCTGTTATAACCGACTAGATTGATTATGTGTAAAGGACTGAATTTTATTTTGTACATAGTTAATAAGAGTTCATTATATGATGACAGTTCATTTTAGGTTTAACTTCCAGATAGTGTAGTGTTGCCAGTAGTAAATTATTTAAATTAATTATTATTTCCAAAAATAACAGAGCTCTATTGAGTACTTTTTTCGAATACCTTGCTGATACTCGGAAGAAGACTTATCGACCGGAAATTTGACGGATTGGAATTATCCTTTCCCTTTTTCGGTAGAGGATATGCAACAGCTGTTTTCCAACTAACTAATTTTCATCCAAGTGCAGACTAAGGCACTCGAAAAGTTTTTCGAGCTCTGCAATAAAATTTGCAGTTTGAGGTGCTTCTTTTGCTTCCAGCAACTCGAATCTTCGCACTTTACTATTATATATGACCTTATGATCAGTACCTTTTCGATTGCGACCCCGCCGCCACGAGTGGAGTTGGGTCGGTCCCTTCTTACGTATTGTAATTATTATAAGTCAATTTGTGTTCCTGGTTTAGCTTGGTTTTGCTATCTAAAAAGACATCTTGACTCTGATCATGCAATAACTGAAACAAATTTACTCTACGCTCGTTCCTGATCAGTGAACCCAGAATTTTAAAGGGGTTCTCGTAGTGCCCCATGCCTTAGTGGTTAGTGTGTCGGACAGCTAAGCGAAGAGCCTGGGTTCGAGTCCCGCTCATAGCCACCTTCTTTTCCGAGTTACTGCCTCTTGCGAGGAACTGACAAAATCTCCAAGAGTAAAAATCTGTCTCGAAAAAGTGCATCTCATGTAGACGTTCGGACTCGACGGTAAATTGTAGGTCCCTTCCATTCTTGCAGATTAACAACACACACACCGGTCGCTTAATAAGCTCAGAGTTGCGTTTAATTCATGTGCTCGATATGTTTTTGATGTTCGCAGGTTTGATCATATTTCGACCGAAGCTGGCCCTTGGATGCAACTTAGAAACCTTTTTTAAATATCGATATATCCCTACTCTTCAAACTTATTCACAAGAAGGAACCTAGCTATCTATTTGACAAAATAAATGTTTGCTCTTCCAATCGGTACATAGTTCTGCGCACTCCTACACACTCCTGCTTGACTTCAAGCAGGCAATTTTTCATTTATGCTGTCAAGCTTTGGAATGATTTGGCCAGCCATGTGAAGACGAGACTAGAACACAGAAGATTTCTTGAAGCATGCTTTGAACACCTTTTCCGTCTGAATGGAGATAACTTTTTTTTCGTTTTATTTCACTGTAGTTTACTTTTGTTTATTTTTGGTTGCGTTTTTAATTTTTGTTAGTTTGATTTGTGTAAATATAACTTAAATTTAAATACATATGTAATTGTAATTCTCTTGTTTTATATTTTTCTTAAATTCAAATAAAATATTTTGTCTTTTCCTTATATATCCTGTACTAGTAATAAGTTAATCTTGATTTTCAATAAATACAAATATAAATGCAAATACACAGGAATGGTTGAGAATATAAAATTTTTTTTTAAATTTAATCTATTTTCTCGTACAGCGCGCCCGTTAAGATTAAAATTGCCTTCGCTGGGTAGGTAAGTGTAGACACGGTCTAGTTTTTCCTCCTGCTTTCCGAGCTGTTGCTGTAGGCTGGTTAACGGGGCCTTCATGGCCAGCAACACAGACATTATATCTGCCTGGACCGCAGATGCCGTAGGCACGCTCGTCTCTCCACCACCTTCAGAGCATACCGCAGTTCACCCAATACATTACATTACATTACATATTGATCTGCTCCGTAGATAAATCTACGAAGCAGAGACACTTATGAGCACTGGCTACTGAGGCCATCGGCTAAGACAATTACAAGACCACACACAAGACGACATTGATACAGGACAGAACAGAAGAAAGAAAGAGGACGGAAAAAACAGAAAACACATAACAGCACGCAGTTGGTTTTCGGACGGTCCCCCATCTTTCCACTAATCACGCGCAACGATGCTTGATTTCGCTGATCTCACGGGAAGCGATGCTTTTTTTTTTACTTTTAATTGATTTTTATTTTTTCTTTTACTTATATCTACTTAAATGCTAGACAAAAATCTTAAAACTAGCTAAAACTATCATCTTAATTAACTTACTGGCCCTATGCGGGCGCTCTAAATTAATCTTTAACTTAATTTAATTGCCTTTCGGCCTAAAAATAACTTAAAATTATCTTATCTATTACGGGTTTTATTTTTTACCCAGAAAAATAAAAAACTGAGTAGTCTTTATCGTTTTCTTAATCTATCTTAAACTACTTAAAAACTAACTTAAAATAAACTAAAGATAAACTTAAAACTACTTAAAATAAACCTAAAATACTTAAAATTACTTAAAATCAGAACAGCCACAGCAAGCTTTTTTTGATTTTTGTGTTTTTATATTTTTTTTTGTATTTTTTGAAATTTTATAATTTTTTTTTTTTTTTTTTTTTTGGTGCCGCCGCAACTGCCCTACCTAACTTAAAGCTACAAAAGATATATGTAGTCGGCCATAGGCGATATTTCGTCTTTGCCGACTGAAAATTATCGGATTTTAGTTAAGCCACCAAAATTGGTGGACCTGATCTAGGGCTTCCTTCCGATCCCGATCGGGCACGGCCCTACTGAAACGGAGGCGCTCTGCTTCGCTCCCAGCGACTATGTCTCGGTCGTAGAGGAGCCGCCTATCGACTGTTCTGCGGCCGACGTGGTAGATCAACGGAACCGCCGATCTATCCTGAATCAGCCCTCGACTATCAAGGTATAGGAAAGCCTCGGGCGGGATAAAACCACTCGAACGTGTGCTTTCAAAATATTCATCTTGGGGGTAGTAAGCCCCGAAGATTTGTCCATTAGTTGAGGTCATCGCCCTTGCAATGTGTCCGCGAATGAGCTTAATTAAAAAGTTATCTATCCTGTTTATATTGGCCCCGTTGTATAGGACCTGGTTGGAATAATGATGTTTGTACTCCGACTCTTCTGTTCTACAAAGACCGAGACAAGTGCGAAGGCACTGTCTCTCGAACACCCGAATCTTTTCCATTAGAGATGGTGCAACGTTGAACCACACAGGGCATCCGTAAGCAATCATTGGCCTGATAAGGGCCATGTAGCAAATCACTTTCACCCTGCTAACAAGGCGGCTGCTATAAAACAACCGTCTTGTCAGGGCAAAAGCTCCCCTAGCCCTGGCCAGAGCAGCCTCTACATGTCGATTGAAATATAGATACTGATCCAACCAGATGCCAAGGTACTTTACTACATCTTTACTCGCCAGTGGATGTCCATGTGGCCCAGCGATCACTAGCTTGCGCCAGTTCTTTCTCGTATCCCTAGAGGCCCCAGACAAAGGGGTTCTAAACAGGATAGTTTCACATTTCTGGAAGTTAATTTTCAGCTTCCAATCGTTACAGTACTTTTGAATTTTATCGAAATCACGTTGCAAGAGAATTCTGATGACTTCAACTTTTGGACCTGTTCTGTACGCAACTAAATCATCGGCATACGCAATTGCATGAGGTAGACTCCCAATGAGATCGCTGGTGTAAATACTAAAGAGAATCGGCGAGTTCACCGCTCCCTGTTGCAGACCGTTTTTAATATCAAACGTTGTGGTAGATGTTAAATTGCCACTCTTGACAACAAACTTTCTACCATTAAGCATGTCGTAAAGCATATATAACAGTGGTTTACTTATGCCCCATCTGGTTAGCTTCAGATACAGACCTTCTAACCATACGGTGTCAAAAGCCTTCTCCAAATCAACCAGACAGGCACCCGTGCATTGATTTTTAGCATTGTTCCATTGGACAGCAGATACTAACTTAGACGCGGCATGAATTGTGTCATGTCCCGCCTTAAAGCCGAACTGAGTGTCTGGAATTATATTTTTGTCTTTGGCCCACTTGGACAGAGCTCTATTGATAACTTTTTCGAATACCTTGCTGATACTCGGAAGAAGACTTATCGACCGGAGATTTACCGGATTGGAATTGTCCTTTCCCTTTTTGGGGAGAGGATGTACAACTGCTGTCTTCCAACTCACTGGATAATATGCATTATTCAGCGCGTTGTTGAACAGTGTTGTGTATATGTTAATTGCATCTTCGGGGAGATGTCGTAGTACAACATTGGGTATACCATCGACTCCTGCTGACTTCTTTTTCTTTAATGATGTGAAGATCATTTGTAGTTCGACCTTCGAGATGAGCAGGGAACTTGGCCCATTTCGCTCGGCGACGGTGGCATTTGCCAGATTGTCTTCATTGAATCCGGTAAAACCAAGATTCTCAGATCGCCATTGCGTGATGCTATTTCGCAGGTAGAAGTGATTCAGCAGAGCTCTGTTCTCCAGGTCGTGATTTGGATGAATGGACTCATTCACCTTATACACTTGCTGAAAAGCAGAACCCACTGTCTCAACCTTCTCCAATGGATCTTCGATCACAAAGAATTCGTCGTCCAAGACGGCGTTCCCCAGATCTACTCCTGCGGTCAGGAGTATGTTTTCGTTGTCTGTCGTTCTTTGGAGCTTAAGACACGGAAGATCATTTTGAGTATTCTTTCTAAAGATTTTATTAATCTCGGGAAACATACTCGGGTCGTTAGAATTAACGGCTCGAATTCTGTTATCCCAGTACGAGTTAATAGACAATCGATAGTTTTGTTTGATGAGCGAGTTGACATTTTTGATTGAAGACTTTAGTGTCCTAATCTCCAGATCGTTTCTGTCAGTAAACCGCCTGTACAAGAGTTTTAATCTTGTCAGGAGGCCACTTTTTTGTCTATGTAGTGCGTCTATTGTCGCGTTCTTGTACATTTCAGTTGCGTTATGTTCTTTGTATCGTGGGATCGTTCTGTCCATCGTTTGTTTTATGACACCATCCATCTGAAGCAGGTATCCATCGATCTCTACGTTCGATAGATTCCTGTCATTTGGAGGCACAATGTCGTTAGAGAGGAGTTCTCTTGTCAGGATGTTGGAGAAACGTGGCCAGCGTGCCTTACTAAAATTGTAAGAGCGCGCAGGCACAAATTCATCCAACACCACAAGTTCATTTGGTAGCTGTATGCCGGCGGAAAGTCCGCAGTGGTCACTGTCGTATTCTACCGTCTGTAAACAGTTTCTTGTCTGTTGGCCCACAGAGTCAGTTATTGTCAGTCTTGAGTCTAACAGTAGTAGATCTAGAAAAGCACCGCTCCTTGGGAACGATGGTCTTTCTGTAGCAAGAAGGTCGATTTTATACTCAATATGGTGTCGACCCATCCAATCAAAAAGATGGTATCCCCTTGGATTTTGGATTTGATTTCCCCAATCTTCATGTTTGGCATTGAAATCCCCAGCGATAATAAAGTAATTTTCATCCGAGTGCAGGCTAAGGCACTCGAAAAGTTTTTCGAGCTCTGCAATAAAGTTTGCAGGTTGAGGTGCTTCTTGTGCGTACACTGCGATCACATACATTCGCTTCCCATGTTGGAGAGGAATGCATATGATGCAAGCTTCTAGCAACTCGAATCTTCGCACTTCACTATTATATATGACCTTATGATCAATACCTTTTCGTAAAAAGATAGCGACCCCGCCCCCACGAGTGGAGTTGGGCCGGTCCCTTCTTACGATATTGTAATTATTATGAGTCAGTTTGTGTTTCTGGTTTAGCTTGGTTTCGCTAGCCAAAAAGACATCTGGACTGTGATCATGCAACAATTGAAACAAATTTGCTCTACGTTCGGTCCTGATTAGTGAATTTACATTCACAGCCAGGATTTTAAAGGGGTTCTCGTACAGCGCGCCCATTATGGTTTAAATTGCCCTAAGCTGGGAAGGTAAGCGTAGACACGGTCTAGTCTTTCCTCCTGCTTTCCGAGCTGTTGTTGTAGGCTGGTTAACTGGGCCTGCATGGCCAGCAACACAGTCATTATATCGGCCTGTCCCGCAGGTGCCGTAGGCACGGGGGCCTGTTTGGCAACCTTTGGTTGAGGCTGTACCGTTGTTGTTGCCCTCCCTGCCGCCATTTGGGCGTAAGAGATTTGGGGCACAACGGCTGTCGGTGCAGGAGCAAAAATAGGTCGCCTCTCCACCACCTTCGGAGCTTTTGTTTGCTTTATCTGCTGAAACTTAGGACAGCCCCGATAACTAGCAGGGTGCCCCTCGCCTCCGCAAAGCACACATTTAAGTAGAGTCTTATCTTCGACCCTTTCCTGTCCGAGTTTACACTCACCTAAATTGTGGTTCTCACTGCATTTCACGCAGCGAGACTGCATACCGCAGTTCGCCGCGGCATGCCCGAACCTTTGGCAGCGCATGCATTGAAGCATGTCACCGCGTCTCTTTAATTTGTCCCAGGTTACAACCTGGTAGTCTACGTTGGTAATTTTTCGTAGACTATCCAGTTTGCTTTTGGGCGACAGCTGAACCAGGAAGAACGGTAATTTCCGTTGCTCCCGTCTGGCTCTGACAGTCGTGAAAGGCTTGACCCCCACGAACTCGAGATCGTTCGTCGCTACCCGACGGAGTTCGTTTAAAAGCGCCACCGTGTCAGTGGAGCTATCAAGGCCCTTTAAGAGGACCGTTTGGATTTTTTCCTCTTTCGGCGTGAAACTGTAGTGTTCAGTGGCCGTTTTTTGGAGGATATTTTTAACTGTTTTGTGCTGATCCACTGAAAAGCAGTGGATAGCATGCCTATTATTACCTAATCTCTTTATCAAAAAGTTATCGCCTATGGCGTCTCTACATATATCAATAATTTCTTTAATGTCCATCTTAAAGGTATTAATTGGCGGCACCTTACCTGTTTTTTGTTTTTGCTGCGGTGGCTGCTGCTGTTGGTCCTGCTTCTGTTGACTCTGCTGCTGTTGTCTCAGCTGCTGTTGTCTCTGCTGCTGTTGGCTTTGCTGCTGCTGCTGTTGGTTTTGCTGCATCTGTTGGTTCTGCTGCTGCTGTTGGTTCTGCTGCTGCTGTTGTGCCTTTTTCGACGTCGATGGTTGATCCATCTCTATTTGCTGTTGTTGCTGTTGTTGTTTAGCAGGCTGTTGTTTTTGCTGCTGTTGTGGTTGTTGTTTCTGCAGCTGTGCTTGCTGCTGTTGTTGTAGTTGCTGCTTCTGCTGCTCAGCCATCTGGAGGGCCTTAAGCTTGGCTGCCTCCTTTTGCTCTTTGGCGAGCCTTTCCGCCTTCCTTCTATTTTCCTGTTTGGTTCTGACCGCCAGGATTTTGCGCTCAAACTCGCTAATTACTTCTTCCTCATCATCTGACTCTGATGAGGAAGGCATTTTTTTTGTATTAGTGTTGTTGTTGTTGTTGCCTTCGGCAACTGTTGTGTCGTCAGGGGTGCTTGTGTAGTGCCCCTCTCCTTCGTCGGACACATACGACACAGATATGTCCGACGTCACGCCAGCAACTTCCAGCTGCTGACGTATCTTTTCTGCGGCACTGGACTTGGCTGGCCGCTCTTTTTCCAACTCCCCTACGGTTTGCACTATGGCCGGAGTTGCCCTGGTTTGCCTTTTCACCAGATTAGGCTTAAATTGTTTTTTTCGCCTTTTCACTGACGTCATTGCATCAGCCGATGTTCTTGGTAGCCCATCATCCGATGGCACCACCTTTTCATTATCTCCTTCCATTGGTTGGGAAATTTTTTCGCCTTCTAGGCTCTGTCTGCTTTCTAATACTTTTTCCCAAAAAGTATTTGTAAAGTCACCCAGGCCGGATTCGAACCTGGGTTCCTCTGCGCCGCGATCGGCCACTCTACTACCTGAGCTATTAGCTTATATATAAATAGCTTGGTTCTTTGTAACATATACCTTTGGGCTGGCTTGCCCAAAGACATAGAAAAGGAGCTTTTAAAAAAGCTTTTTTTTTATGAATTATGAAAGCCAAATTGATTTTGGCTATATTTATAACAAAAAAAAACAAATTTAATTATTCGCCTTTTGGCAAATAAACTAACAATTTACTTTAATTACTGTAATTAATTAAGTAAACACTTGAAAAAATTACTATTCACTGTGAAAGTCGTCAACTCAGTCTCCACTCTTCCACAGTTGCTGAACGACTGACGGGAAGCGATGCTTTATCGGAGCCGTTGACTCACCCAATACAATTTAACGTACTTTATTCGAACAATCAAGTCACAAAAACCGAATAAATGCTTAGATGTTCACTTTAATTTTCTTTAATTTTATTCTACAATGTGACCGCACATATAAGCAAGTACGTGCGATCCAGTCGCGCAATTTATTTTAATATAGATTTATGGATTCCAATCTGGTTTCATATTTAAGGAGATGCATGTATGTAGGTAACTAAAGAATTTGTACACTAAAGTTTATTTTTTAGACTTTTTTAATAATTAAAAATAAAAAACTTTCTTTGCATTTTTGATTTTTTAAGAAATTAAAATTCATAAAAACCGAACACAATCGTAAAGTTGGCCTTACAAAAATATCACGATGATGTGTTCCAATGATGAATTTCAATGATACATAGCTATAACCTTAACCCAAAATTTTTTTTCGGAATCATCACAGCTTCTATAAATTCGTAACTATACCATGCTCTTTGAATCACATTAAATTAGAAAGTTCATTGCTAATCCAGTTTTCATTGTATTTGCAAGATAATAATAATACGAGGGAGGAAGTTCATTTCATGGGTAAATAAATAACGGTTTTATTGAAAGTAACGTTTTTATCTTGTTTAACAAAAAATAAAAATTACTTTTCTTGCCTTAACGTTAACCTATTTAACCAACCAATTTATAGGTACTTACTGTGTTTTCAAAATTTTCGACTTTAGCATCACAGTCCACAATTTGCTGTTTATATTTGGTCCAATCATTTTTGATTGAACTCACGTGTGAGGTAATGTTTGCAGATTTGTCAAGGAGGTCATCCAACTTTGTCTAATTCAAATATATTTTTGTTGACATTTGTTTTAGAAAATGTACCTCAAAACAAAATACCTTATGAGTTAGAAGTTCCTCATTTAGTATGTGAGCTTTTTGAGTAAGTGTATCATTCACCACACTTATGTTCGCCGTTACACTTTTAATTTCATTTTCATAGGTTGTTTGAAGGGTTTGAATTTTTTGCAAACACATATCTTCGTCTTTGCTCTTTTCTGGAATATGGTTTGACATGTTACTGAAACGCACCTTCAATTTAGGAAGAATAATTAAAATTAAAAATATTTTTTTTGTTTATTAAAAAATATACTATACCTCTAACTTATCGATGTCTTCTTTTAACTTGGATTGATTTTTTTGGACAATGGTAAAATGGTCTTTTATTATTTCCATATCACTGGCAACAGCTTCAAGCTTTGCGCCGAGATCGGCAACAAACTTGTCATCTTTGGAATATTCATTTCGACTATCTGCCCTTGCAGCAAACTTTGTGAAATTTGTTTTTAAGTTTTCTATAGTTGTTTGAATTTCATTAAGTTTTCCATATATTATGCTTTGGTTTTTTTCCAAAAACGATGACTTCTCATGCCATTTTTGCATTTCTTCGGGAAGATTTTGGCTTATCACAGAAACTGTTGAAATTTAAATATAAGAACAAAATTTATAACAAACAATTAACAAGTATCAATTTTAACGTTTTAGTTATTTAATAATTATAAGTTTCAAAAGAATAACATCGGATAGTGTTTATGGTGTAATACGTTGTCCTTTTGTTTTGGGCTTAGAAAAAATCAAGTACATTTTCAAGTTTTGCATTTGATTTTTTCAAGTGGAAGATTTTGGCATTATTTGAGTATGATATATCGAATTCGATTGAGTTGGTCAAATGCTTTTGATAAAGCAGTGTATATACAAGCCACCTCATTTTAATTTTCCAGAGTGTTTAAACATTTTTCCAAGAATGTAACAAGGTTTGAAGTCATTGATCTTTTTGCACAGAACCAACCATATTGTTGTTCTCAAATTATTTTTTTTTTAAGGAAAGACAGGTTTCACAAACTTGTTGAAATAAATTTGGAATACAAGAAAAATTAGAAATTGGTTTGTAGTTTCAGTCTTTATCTCTCTTCTTAAAAAACTGGAATGATAAAAGATTTATTCCACAAGGAAGGAAACTTACTAGACCGAAGGAAGAGCCTAAACCAAAAATATTCGAGGGTTTGTCTGATAGATTAAGAGGCCTTTGCCCTATTTTTTTTCAAAGGGAAAAATTGTGAATATTGAATTTGAATGTATTACAAAAATTGCGTATCAAAGAATTGTGAAGGGTTTTCGAATAAAGACTTGAAAACCTTTTTTTAAATAAAACGCAAACCATTCGAGATATTTCAAAAACTTTATTATCGGCTTGAAGTACAATCAAAACATTTATGAATGGAACCTGACTTCGTTCATATGGGTACCGCGGGCACGTTTGCAGCGGTCGATTCGTTGGACCCAATTTTCGATGACTCGGCCACGCATTTAAGCCGAAACGATCGCTATTTCGCGTTTAATGTTGGCTCTGAGCTCTTCCAACGTCGTCGGCTTGTTAGCATAAACCAATGACTTAACGTAACCCCAAAGAAAATAGTCTAGATGCGTTAAATCGCACGAACGAGGCGGCGAATCGACTGGCCCATTTCTTGAGATAACATGCTCAACAAACTTCCTCTTCAATAAATCGATTGTAAGGTGTGCTGTGTGGCTTGTGGCACCATCCTGTTCAAACCATACGTCATCCAGGTCCATATCTTCCAATTATGGCCAAAAATAATCGGTAATCATGGCGCGATAACGCCATTCAAAGTAACGTGACGATCGATATCGTCGATGAAAAAATATGGCTCAATAACGCCGCCGGCATGCAATCCGCACCAAACAGTTATTTTTTTGTGGATGAAGTGGTGATTCATGAAGCTCGTGTACTTTACCATGATGAAAATATTGCGTTTACTGAATAAATTGACAATGAAAGTTCGATGATTAGTGAAAGAGTGGGTTCACAAATTGAATTCAAATTTGTCAAGTCCCTATTGGAAAACCCGATATTTTGGCTTTGAAACCCCCGAGGTTTTTTTAATTTTGGATTTTGTTTTCTTTTTACTTCAATATTTCGTTGACTTGTTTCGTAAAAATTCCTCAAAACCGCTCTACGCAAGTCTTGAATTAGTGAGATAGAGGCTTAAACTAGATAAACTATATACATATGTAAATTTAAAGGTAATGAACAGATCTTTGAAACGCCTGGAGCAGATTTTTTTACTTCCGGCCATGAACATTTTTATTATTTTTTATTTTCTAATGGTTTTTTACCTTTAAATATATATATAAACATATTTTCCAATACGTAAAATATGTTTTCTTCAACGATTTAAGTAAAAAAAATGTTTCAAAAGTCACAAATTTAATAAAAATTAAACCTCTATTTTTTGTTCAAAATAACGTTTTTCGAAGATCATACACATTTTTAGTTCACAAACTCACTACAAGATGGACAATTTCGAATAACAAAAAAAAAGATACCTCCTTCGAATGCGGAAATGCATAGGTAAATGGAAGGGACAGGTATGCTTTTCTTTCACTTTTTCGAGACAAATTTTTACTTTTGGAGGTTTTGTCAGTTTCTCGCCAGAGGCAGTAACCCGGAAGAAAAGGTGACTCTGACGGGGAGTCGCACCGCCGCCCTTCGCTTAACAGTCCGACACATTCATTTGCTTATAACTAACTTAATACTAGACAAAAAATCGTAAAAAACTAGCTTTATATTTAACTTAACTAACCTACTGACCCCATGCAGGCGCTCTAAATTACTCGCTATCTTAATTAATTGCCTTTCGGGTTGAGAATAACTTATATAAACATTAATACTAATGGGTTTTATTTTTCCCCAGAAAAAATTAAAACTAGGCATCTCATAACTTTTCCTTTTTGTTGTACTTAAAAATTATCTTAATCTACTTATAATAAACTAAAACTAAATTAAAAATAAACTAAAAATAAACTAAAGCTACTTAAACCTAGAACAGCCAAAGCAGCTGTTTTTCCTTTTTGTATTTTGTGTTTGTATTTTTTTTGTACCGCCGCAACTGCGTTCCCCTACCTACTTAAGTTTACCCCACAAGCCGCACAGAAGCCTGTAGGGATAGGATTGGAAACCTCGTAGTAGAGTCACAGTTGGTGCTGAGTACATGGAAGGACCATTTCTGCAGATTGTTAAACGGCGATGAAGACCAAAATCCCGCTGCAAGGCAGAATGAACCATTCAACATAGACGATGACAGACAAAACTTCCGTCCACCTGACCAAAATGAAGTGAGGATAGCAATATCTAAACTAAAACACAACAAAGCTGCTGGACCCGACGGACTACCCGCCAAAAGTGGCCCGAGATGACCTGGTGGAGTGCATACACCAACTCATCTCTACAGTTTGGTCAGAAGAAAGTATGCCTGATAAATGGAACCTCAGCAACGTTTGCCCGATCCACAAGAAAGGAGACCCTCTAAACTGCGCCAACTATAGAGGAATTAGTCTCCTGAATATCGCCTACAAGATCCTCTCTGCCGTACTATGTGAACGCCTGAAACCTTTCGTCAGCAACCGGATTGGCCCCTATCAGTGTGGTTTCAGACCAGGAAAGTCCACAATCGATCAAATGTTCACGCTACGGCAGATCCTGAAAACTACCCAAGAATTCCAAATCGATACCCACCACCTCTTTATCGATTTTAAGGCCGCGTACGATAGCATTCATAGAGACGAGCTATACAGAGCCATGTCAGGTTTTGGCATCCCCACAAAACTCGTCCGACTGTGCAAGATGACGATGGAGAACTCTCGCTGCTCCGTCAAGATTGGTACTGACCTCACAGAAGCTTTTGACTTCAAAAAAGGATTCCGACAAGGTGATGCGCTATCGTGTGATTTCTTCAACTTAATACTTGAAAAAATTATAAGAAACTCGCAAGTCAATTGTAGTTAGACAACAACATCTCGTCAGAAATAAAGCGAAGAACTACCTTTCCCAATCGCCCAATCTATGGGCTAGGAAGGCAATTGAGTAGCAAAGCCCTCTCTCGAAAGACAAAGGAGACTCTGTATAAGACCCTAATCATCCCAGTCCTGCTCTATGGCGCCGAGGCATGGACTCTATCTAAAGCGGATGAAGATATCCTTTGTAATTTCGAGCGTAAGATTCTTGGAAAGATTTTAGGCCCTATCTGCGTTAACGGGCTTTGGAGAAGAAGGTTCAACCAAGAACTATATGAGCTGTACAGGGACATTGACCTGGTCAAAAAATACGCATATCACGTTTAAGATGGCTAGGTTATGCAGAGCGAATGGACAACAATGCCCCGGTTCGCAGGATCTTCGATTCCTTACCAGAGGGCAGACTAAGTCAAGGAAGACCTCGCCTTAGGTGGCACGCTCAAGTGGAGGACGATTTCAACCAACTTGGAGTGCGAAACTGGAGGCAGCTAGCCAAAGACCGAGCTGGCTGGAGAGGCATGTTGGTTGAGGCCCAGGTTCGTCCCGAACTGTAGCGCCCCCTAAGTAAGTAAGTAAGTAAAATCAAGATTCTCAGATCGCTATTGCTATTTCGAAGGTAAAAGTGATTCAGCAGAGCTCTGTTCTCCAGGTAGTGATTTGGGTGAATTGACTTATTCACCTTATACTTATGCTGAAAAGCAGAACCCACTGTATCAACCTTCTCCAATAGATCTTCGATCACAAAGAAATCGTCGTCAAAGAAGGTGTTCGTTTTCGTTCTCTGTAGCTTAAGACACGGAAGATCGTTTTAAGTGTTCTTTTTAAAGATTTTATAAATCTCGGGAAACATAGTCGGGTCGCTAAAGTTAACAGCTCGAATTCTATTATCCCAGTACGAGTTAGAAGACAATAGATAGTTTTGTTTAATGAGCGAGTTAACGTTTATGATTGACGACTTCAGTGTCCAAATCTCCAGATCGTTTCTGTCTATTAACAAGAGTTTTAATCTTGTCAGAAGGCCACTTTTTTCTGTGTAGTGCTTTATTATCGCGTTCTTGTAAATTTCAGTTGCGTTATGTTCTTTGTATCGTGGGATTGTTCTGTCCATCGTTTGTTTTATGGCACCATCCATCTGAAGCAGGTATCCATCGATCTCTACGTTCGATAGATTCCTGTCGTTTGGAGGCACAATGTCGTTGGAGAGGAGTTCTCTTGTCAGAATGTTGGAGAAACGTGGCCAGGGTTAGTTGCTAAAATTGTAATAGCGCGCAGGCACAAATTCATCCAACCCCACAAGCTCGTTTGGTAGCTGTATGACGGCGGAAAGTCCGCAGTGGTCACTCTCGTATACTACAGATTGTAAACAATTTATTGTCTGTTGGCGCACAGAGTCAGTTACTGTCAGTTTTGAGTCTAACTGTAGTAGATCTAGAAAAGCACCGCTCCTTGGGAACGATGGTCTATCTGCAGCAAGAAGGTTGATTTTATACTCAATATGGTGTCGAGTCGACCCATTCAATTAAAAAGATGGTATCCCCATGGATTTTGGATTTGATTTTCCCAATCTTCATGTTTGGCATTTAAATCACCAGCGATAATATGGTTATTTTCATCAGTGTGCAGACTAGTGTGTGAGTGTCTGATCTGTCTCCCGCCGAGTGCACATCGTCTATGTGTCCTGTGTCTTATCAATATTAATCGTTGTCTCTCGTTCCCCCATTCTCTCGTTCACAATAAAATTCAATAAAAATCATAAAAATAGCCCCAAACAAAATTAAACCAAAATAGCAAAAAAAAAAATAGTGCTCTCCCAAAAAAGCCATTATTTGTGTTTATTGTGTTAAGTGATTGTGCTAAAAAACCAACAAAAAAAATTAAATATCCATTTAAATCAAAGCCAAAAAGCAAAAGTCAAAATACAAAAACCTACATCAAATGCCACACACCACACTACCAGCGCGAGGTAATTTCCTTGTTTCCCTTCCTTTTTTCCTCCAGGTGTCTTAGCTTGCTAAACATATGATATGCGTTTGCAATTTTTTTTTTCTTGCACTCGCATGTTGTGTGACATGGTTGAGCTTAGACACTAACGGTTGTATAGAGAAAAAAAATATTATTCTAATTGCACAGGGGCGGATCAATCATATTGTCACTAAGGCCTAACACTAGTGACATTGTGTTATTGTGAAGCTTCGTTGTAAAGAATTTTTTTCTTTTTTTTTCTCTTAGTATATCGTCTGTTTTGGTTTTTCTATTTTTTTTATTTTATGATGGGAGATGATTTCAGAGTTGACTATTCTAACATTCGGGGTTTAAAACCCAATTTTCTGGCTGTGTACTACCATACTGTTTTATGCAGGCCAGCTGTTTTGGCGCTGAGTAGGAGAGGCTTCCGATACATCGGAATTTATCCTGCATGGGTATAATTCAGTCCCATTATTTTTTTCCAAACACGTTCTTATTGTCTATATTAGGATTGATGTTGCGTTTCAATTCCAACCACAATATGGTCCTTGGACTAACTCCTTTTTTTAATTTCATGTGGTTTAAATTTACCATAAATAAGCACATCATTCACACTTGTTTCCTTTATCGAAGTCCAAATCTAGACAGATTTTCAACCTCTCTAGAATTCGATTCTCTGTCGAACTCCATTCAAAAAATTGTTTCCCTGTATCCTCGCACTGAAATCGTTATTACGGGCGATTTCAATGTCCACAATTCCTCCTGACCCGAAGGTATGTGTGCTGAGATCTTTGCCGAATACAATCACCTGACTCAACTAGTTGACAAGCCTACTCGCATATCGGACGTCGATGGCCAAGCAGAAAACACTCTTGACTTATTTCTTACCTCTGACATTATAGTGTATTATCACCTCTAGGCACTTCTGACTATTGTGTCATATCCGCTAGATTCATTTGCCAAACTAATCCAGTTAAAGAAAGAGCTCCTAAGAGAACCGTTTGGCAGTATGAGAAAGCCGATTGGGTCGGTCTCAATAATTTCTTTAGGATCTTTAACTGGTCACTATGCTTCCAGTGCAGATATGGTAACTAATCTCATTGTTTCGGGGATGAGAACTTTTATTCCAAATAGAGCCAAAAGTATCAGACCCAAGGAAAACTCATGGTTTAATACAAGCTGTAAAGAGGTTATCAGAGTTAAAGAGGTATGTTTCCATTGTTCCAAAGAAAACCCTACTGAAGAAAACCGGAAAAAGTTTAAACAAGCCAGGAATGCCTTTAACGCCTTATTCGACTGACCAAATTTTTACATGACCAACAATTAAGACAAAAATTACTAAAATGTCCCAAAGGCAGCAAAAATTTTTGGTCATTTGTAAAAAATATAAAGAACACTTCTTCGTCCTCGATTTCGACGCTTGTCATCAATGACACACCGTTTGTTAGTTCTCAAGAGAAAGCTTACCTTTTTGCTAAGCAGTTCACCGCTAATTCTACGCTGCCAGAGTGTGTCATGGTCCCACCTGTATTTGAGAGCGTAAATGATTCTATGGGAACAATCTTCTTTCGCACTCGTACAACGGCTAGAGTCTTAAAAGATCTTGACGTACATAAATCCGCTGGTCCTGATAGTATCCCCGCTATTGTTCTGAAGAGGTGTTCTTCTACGTTGGCAAAGCCACTGCGTAAGCTGTTCTATCTATCAGGGCTCGTTCCGAGCAAATGAAAGACAGCTTTTGTCCAGCCCATACCTAAAAATGGCGTATCGTCCTCCCCCGCAAATTACCGACCGATTGCACTTACGTCCCTTCTTTCCAAGGTCATAGAAACACTTATTAATTATAAAATCAAGAAATATCTTGAGGAACGAAAGCTTTTAAATGATCTTGACAGCATTATCAAATGGGGAATAAGAAATCGTGTAGAATTTAATGCGTCCAAAACACAATGCTGTCTTCTGTCTCTAAAGCATAATACACCTCCCTTGCCATTATCCATGAGTGGTACTTACATTATGGAAGCTGATCATCTTAAAATTCTCGGTGTGAGCATCTGGTTACTATCTACAAATCATACATACGTCCAAGACTAGAATATAACTCCCATATCTGGGCGGGTGCTCCATCACTTGAGTCTTTTGGATGGTATTCAAAGAAAAGCTTTCAAGTTGATTGGGGATGATATCATTATTAGAACATTCACGTCACTTGAACATCGACGGAATGTTTCATGTCTCTCTCTTTTCTACCGTTATTTCTACGGTCAATGTTATAGAGAAATAGCCAGTTGCATTCCTCCCCTTAAACAGTTTCACCTTAATACTCCCGCTTCCAGGAATGCCCACCAATTTACCCTTGAGTCCAATTTCGGTCGTACAGACAAGTACAGAGATTCGTTCTTCAGCCGTACAACTCGAATGTGAAATCTCTTGCCTAACTCTGTCTTCCCCTCCTATTATGATGTTCAGAAGTTTAAAACCAATGTGCATCGGCAACTCCTATTGAACCCTCTCCTTTTTTCCTAAGCTTGCGCTGTGTCCACCGACATCAAAAGGGTAGACCAAATCCCTTTAGCGTGTGCAAATTATATAAAAAAAAGACACTCGAAAAGTTTTTCGAGCTCTGCATGATAATTTGCAGGTTGAGGTGGTTCTTGTGCGCACAATGCGATCACATACATTCACTTGCCATGTTCGCTAGCAACTCGAATCTTCGCACTTCACTATTATGTATGACCTTATGATCAATAGCGACCCCTCCCCCACGAGTGGAGTTAGGCGGGTCCCTTCTTACGATATTGTAATTATTATGAGTCAGTTTGTGTTCTGCTTTAGCTTGGTTTTTCTAGCCAAAAAGACATCTGAACTGTGATCATGAAACAGTTGAAACAAATTTTCTCTACGTTTGCTCTTGATTAGTGAATTTACATTTATTTGATTTGAATTCTATACGAACTCTGACTTCGACAAATCAACAATCTCTATTCCTACCATGGACATGAATTGGAAATAGTTACAAATCGTAACAATTTGACATTTAAAAAAATTCATTTTGTAACGATGTTTTTACGTCAAATAGTTACGAATCGTAACTACTTGTTATTTTGGAGCAAAAAATAACTGGTTTTCCAATAAGAGGTTTCATTTTGATATTAAAAAAAACGAGTATTTTTTAAGAGAAGTCAATGGGTGTTTATTTCATTGTAAAAAGGAAGGTATGCAATTAACAACGGAAAACGATATCAGCCAATTTGCTGGCACGGCTACGGCTGCAGCACCATATCCTTTTCATGAAATTTTCTCTGACCAATTCGCAAATTTGTGGCTTCACCAATTCTAAATTTAAGGTCTTGAATCTTGAATATCTTTCACGGGGCCTCAAAGAAAAAAAGTGTAATTAATAATAATAAATAATAAAAGAACGTCCCACTGTGCGACTTGGAAACACAGGGTATCCTTCTAAGGATTGGTTAGCTAGCTACACCGATTTTAAGGACAACAAATATTCTCATAAACAGCTACATCTGAGCCCATAAATTAATTTGAAGGATTATTGAAAATTCAATTGGTATTTTGAAGGAAAATTCATTTGTCTCAAACTTTTGAGATTACAAACATGTAAGGCAGATTAAGTCATTAAATGCTGCATTTGTGTGCCATTTTGTTGACTGTCCATCTTGAACTTTACTCAAACAAACTCAAAAATTTATTGAGAATGACTTACAATTTACAAGCAAGAACAAAACATACTGAAACGTTAGTTTATGAAACTTGTTGTTTTCAAAAGCTCTTTGTAATTATTTTTTTTTTTGAACTATCACATATTTGTGAAACAGTTATTTGTACTTGGTGAAACCGAACCTTAATACTAATTTGTGTTTGAGCACTACAAAACACAAAATTGTGGTTGTAATTTGTAGTTGGTGAAATAGGACCCTCGTCCAGAATAGTAATTTTTTTAGAGATAAGAGTAAGTGTAGGATTGTTTCTTATGATTTCTTAATATTTATATATATATTATATATTTATATATCATTTGGTTTACAATAAAACCATATTGAGTTCTTTAATCGAGATAAAAACAATACTATGTTTCAAGTTGGACCAAATTACACAAAGAAATTACACACGTAGAAGTGTGGTGTGTGGATCGTATATAGTACGCGAATAGAGTTTCACATTTCAAAAAATTCAGATTGCAATTTGCAACAACAATATATCTAAAATGTATGTAAACATTAATATAAAATATATTTTTATCATTTGGTTTTAAGTTTATGAAATATTTAAATTCATTAGTTGTTTTAAATCGCATTTATACTTTTATTCCTTAACAATCAGATTGAAATTCCCGACGACAAATTTATTTTATTTTTGTTACCTATTAAAAAAACATACAACAAAATTGTTTAATCTTTTGGAAATGACCTTAACAAGAACTCTCCTATAAATAAAATAATCTAGTAAGGGATTTATTAATAATAGGTAATAAGAAGACAAAAATTACACATAATAATAATAATCAATTTTGTCTAACATTCCTATCCTTTTTCTTAACTATTATTATGCAACATCCACAGCCATTCTAAAAGGCAATAATATGTCTTAAAGGCACAAAGTTAACATATTATATTTATCAATATTGGTTTCTATTTTTCAGAATTTGACATTAAATTTTATTATAAATTAATTCTCTGACTACATGTAGGTCTTCTTGCAGAAGAACACGTCATCGGAATAAGTAAGAAACTTAGAAGCGACTTAAACGGAAGGAAGGCCATTATAAAACAACACATGCAATAACGAAACAAGGATTTGGCTTACTTGTGCTTCTACAGCTAAAATTTATAACGTTCACTTTTAAATACAACGCTTTAATACCAAACTAAAATAAATAAAATTTGGTACTAACATTAAAAGTGTAGTTCCTCAATTATAAACGAATAAAAAATTGATTTTTTCTAGGTTTTAATAACAGGAATCCCCCTTTGCATTATCTTTTTAGTGTGAAACTAAAAACTCTCAGAGAGAATGGCTGCTCGCTCTCACAAAACGACATTTTGAAAATAAAAAATACACACAAACCTTGCCTAAATCCAATAACAACAAAATTCATTAAGGTTCTCAAACTTTTAAATTTGATTTTAACTATTGCAGGGGTTTTTTGTTCATAATCGCTAATCAAGACACAAAGTTCTTAACATTGTTGTTAAAAAAATGGTTGCAAATGTTTAATAAGGTAGTCCTGTACCAGTTGAAATAAGAATAAGAAGACAAAAAATACAACTAAAAAAACTTTATAAAACTAAAAATTAAATGCTTTGTTGTCGGATTTAGACTTCTGTAGAATTTGAAAGTATTTGATGCCAGTCAACCTTTTAATGATATTTTAAGGTTTCTGTTCTACTTGTACATGTCTTTTACGTGGAAATCAACACAAACAAAATCCTTCTATGATTATTAAATAACTGCTCAGGCGAAACCATAAACAAGCGTACTCGTAGGATAATATTTCTTTTTTGCTAAATTATTTGAATTAAAAGAAAAACACAATATATTGTGTAGTGCTAACCTTCTTCAATTTTTTGGCGGTATTCAATGAACTGCTGTCTTAAATCAAAATACAACCAATGTACGAAACCGAACAGGATTATAATTACAACGACCACAATAAGTGGCGCACACATCCGAATGGGAATACTGGAATTTTTCGCACGACATGATTCCATTTTCTTATAATTTGATTCCTATAAAATTCGTAATTAATGCCAAAAATAAAGTACTTTATATTTTAAAACAAGTTTTACCAAGCTACATTCTTCCTGGTCGTCTGTGGACGTTCTAATCAATTTCTCTAGGGAATGTTTTCCTTTCGTGTTTAATGGTTTGCTTATGGTACTCCTACAACACCCACTTTAAATATGTATATCTCAATTTGTTTTTAATTTAAAAATACCTTCTGGCGATTGAATATGAGACAAGGGCATCAAGCTCTCGTCTTTTTCGAATCTTTTTGGCTCCAGGTTTAATGGGCAGGCTTATTTGTAGGCCTGATTCCATATTTGGTAACTAATAAGTGTTATAACTAAGTTGGTAGATCTATTATGTACGTTCACTTTAACAAAAAATATTTCTAACAATATGGGCTTCTATTGTATCGACTGCCAAATGAAGTTGGTTCTGCGCACTATATCAGAAATGTATGTACCTACATATATACCTAACCATTGTAAAGGTTGTTTAATAATCACTTATTTGTGACGACTAGCCAGTGGATAATTTATTTATATTTAATATTTATGCTTAACGTGACTTGTAACAATACAGCAAAATATTAATTTACCTTTTTTAATTTCACTTTGTAATCTTTGATTTTCTATGTGAATAACTGACATAGTGTAGGAAAGAATTAGCAACCAACAGGATGTAATAAAGAACACTGTTCCTAGTAAAATAATATTACGATGGCCATAATTCGAAGATTGAATCCTTTGTCTACTCGTTGCTAATTTTGGTCGTGTTTTTCTGAAATAACAAAATATAATGCAGACCAAGATCAAAGCCAATATTAAAATGAAAGGATTGCGCCCATCTTACCTTCGTACTTTTCGTTTTCTTTGATGTTCTATCTCGGGCAACTCTAAATCAGACAAACTTAAGTTTTCTGAATGCTGCAGCAAATTGGAACTCTCTTTGTTATCCATAATGGTTATATTTGTATCTAACATGTACATAGTTTAAGGATTATTGTTATTCTAATAGAATAATCTCACAGATGTTTGCCATTTTTGACATAGCTTTTTGGTTATTTACCAACTATTTGTCACTTATCAGCTGACGGTTTAAAATTAGGGTAGGTTCGCTTTTTGCGCCCATAAAGTTTTGGATACTCAAAAACCTATTTTTGGAACAAACAAACCCGACCACATAGGTTAAAGCCCCCATACACGGCACAAACATGTTGGCGCAGTCATATTATTAATAGGGGTACTCAGGGGTGCAACTAGTCTTTGGTCTTGTATCATAGCAAAAGGGCAAAAGTGCGAGATTTTCTTGCACTTCAACAACAGACTTTTGTACTTTTACTATACCCTAATTGTATTGCAACAAAAAAATACAACGGTGCAAAATTTGCTTTTAGCCGTGTTTTATTAACCGTGTTTTCTTATCGCCAGAAACCCATATGGTTCACCCCCTGATAATAAAAAATCTGGGTTACAAAAAATGTTTCCTTTAAACAGTTAGCATCTTTTATTTTGATGATTCTTTATGACATAAAGAAAAAAAGATTTCAAGACTAGTGGATGTGAGGATACATTTTTAGTTCTATTAAATGAAATAAATAAATTATTTTCTTTAGTTTTTAAACGTCGTCGTAACACAAAAATACAACAAACATACTATTACCTTCTATCGATTCTTGCAAATCCATCTAAGCGTATAGTTGAAACTAATTTCAGTGTTTTAAAAATTAACCCAGATAAAAAGCAGGATCCCAAGTTATTGTATTTACGTATTTAAAATTAACCTAGACCCCGATGAGTTGATAATAAAACATGGTTAACGGCGATAATAAAACACGGATTTTGTGTATTTCACTGTTTGCGAAATGGTATTCCTACCAAATGACAAAGTTTACATTTTTACCCGATTTTCGGTTATGGATACCCAAAATCCCATGTTTTTAATGAACAAACTAATATAATGGTTGGAATGGCGCGGACGGGCCCGTCCGTAAATGAGCGAGAACAAGTAATTTGTATCTTGTGCCCTAAATGCCGGATTGCTCCGTTTCGTCAAGATTCGATAAGTTTTGCTTACGAACGTAAACTGCGCAAGCAAGCGCATTTTACGGGTAGACGTGCTCATTTGACAAACGGATTGGAATGATTCGGTCGGCTTTGACACTAGCTCCCGCTTGCTTCCGACCATTATAGTTAGCCCTTAACTATCGCCAGTATCTTGGTTGTTCACACCTTCCGAGCAGCTAACATCGACTCGGATCACTACCTTGTTGCAGCAAAGGGAAGAATCCGAATAACCCGAACTCCACAACAACGGAGTAATACTGTGAGGAAATATGACGTCGGAAAGCTGCAATTGCAAGAAACCGCCAGAACCTATGCCGATCGAATATCCCGTTACCTCTCAAGAAATCCAGTACCGCCAGCATCAAGTGCCGAAGACCAGTGGCAACACTGCCAACAAGCCACCAGAGATGCCGCAACCGATGTGCTAGGTTTCACCAGACCACCACCACGAAACCTCTGGTTCGATGACGAATGCAGGCAGGCCCATGCAGCCAAACAAGAGGCATATAAAGCGGCGTTGCAAAGAAAGACGAGAGCTGCTCGCAAACTCTACGTGCAGAAAAGACGGGAAGTACACTGGCTTCTCCAAAAGAAAAAGAGTGCGAAGGAAAAAAAAACCCGCACAGAAGCCTGTAGAGATAGGAATGTAAACCTCGTAGTAGAGTCACAGTCAGTGCTGAGTACATGGAAGGACCATGGAAGGCGATGAAGACCAAAATCCCGCTGTCAGGCAGAATGAACCATTCAACATGGATGATGACAGACAAAACTTCCGTCCACCTGACCAAAATGAAGTAAGGATAGAAATATCTAAACTAAAAAACAACAAAGCTGCTGGATTTAAAGCGGCCGGAGATAACCTATTGGAGTGCATACACCAACTCATCTCTAAGGTTTGGTCAGAAGAAAGTATGCCTGATGAATGGAACCTCAGCATCATTTGCCCGATCCACAAGAATGGAGATCCTCTAAACTGCGCCAACTATAGAGGAATTAGTCTCCTGAATATCGCCTACAAGATCCTCTCTGCCGTACTAGGTGAACGCCTGAAACCTTTCGTGAGCAACCTGATTGGCCCCTATCAGTGTGGTTTCAGACCAGGAAAGTCCACAATCGATCAAATGTTCACGCTACGGCAGATCCTGGAAACTACCCTAGAATTTCGAATCGATACCCACCACCTCTTTATTGATTTTAAGGCCGCGTACGATAGCATTTATAGAGACGAGCTATACATAGCCTTGTCAGGTTTTGGCATCCCCACAAAACTCGTCCGACTGTGCAGGATGACGATGGAGAACTCTCGCCTCCGTTAAGGTTAATAATGACCTCACAGAAGCTTTTGACGTCAAAAAAGGATTACGACAAGGTGATGCACTATCGTGCGATTAGGCCAAAACGAAGTACCTGCTGTCCACAAAAAGGGACACACAACACTGGCGGATTGGACAAAACATCACAATAGACAGGTACAACTTTGAGGTAGTTAGGGACTTTGTGTACCTCGGATCCGCTATAACATCTGACAACAACATCTCGTCAAAAATAAAGGGAAGAATTACTCTTGCCAATCGCTTTTTCTATGGGCTAGGAAGGCAATTGAGTAGCAAAGCCCTCTCTCGAAAGACAAAGGAGACTCTGTATAAGACCCTAATCATCCCAGTCCTGCTCTATGGCGCCGAGGCATGGACTCTATCTAAAACGGATGAAGATATCCTTAGTCGTTTTGAGCGTAAGATTCTTCGGAGGATTTTTGGCCCTATCTGCGTTAACGGGCTTTGGAGGAGAAGGTTCAACCAAGAACTATACGAGCTGTACAGCGACATTGACCTGGTCAAAAAATATGCATATCATGTTTAAGATGGCTAGGTCATGTAGAGCTAATGGACAACAATGCTCCGGCTCGCAGGATCTTCGAATCCATCCCAGAGGGTAGACGCTGTCAAGGAAGACCTCGCCTTAAGTGACGCGCTCAAGTGGAGGACGACCTCAACCAACTTGGAGTACAAAACTGGAGCAGCTAGCCAAAGACCGAGCTGGCTCGAGTGGCATGTTGGCTGAGGGACAGGTTCGTCCTGAACTGTAGCGCCCCCTAAGTAAGTAAGTAAGTTAGGTCATGATACACAGAAATACAAGGTATGCTAAGTAGACGCATACAAATCGCCATATTGATATTTTATGACGTGACATTCTTCTTTTATTATTATTTTATTTATTAACAGCAAATTAATAAACGTGGAATAGCGAAAGGTTAGGCCTTATTTTCGTGTCTATTTTAGCTTGAGCATTGAAACACATAGGTTCTAAAATAATGGCGGCCGCTGTTGCTGGTTCAATCTGTTTCGCGTATAAGTTTGAGAAACTTGGGGAAAATTTCAAATTACTGAATAGGAATCTTGCTTATTGTAGTAGATTTTATAAAGAGATTTCATTTTACTATGGCCCCGATTGCGGTTGTCGATTTATTAATCGATACTCGACTCTTTTCGATTACCGGCCGTCGATTGCTGTTTTTTGTATTGTAAAAGTCGATTTCGATCGACATATTTTTTTTTTTTGACGACAGTTGTCGTGCATAATTTTCTGATCAACGGAAGCGTTTGGGTGTCTTCTTTTGGTTATAATCTTATTATTTTATTGAAATTGACCTTACAGATCAAAAGAAATTTCATACAAAAAAACCAAATGAGCATTTTGGTAAGGTTAACGGAAAAAATCAGGACATGACATAGCAAAAGGCCACCCCCGTATAGTTAGCAGCACTATGTCGGGAATTTTGATTTTGTTGGTGCCCCGAATTTGGAAAAAAATTGGAAAATTTTGGAAAACCATTTTTAGAATTTGGAAAACTATATAGTTTAAAAGTTATTAACACTTATAGCTTTATTGAAAAAATACGTTGAGTACAGGCTGAGTATGTTAAAATGAGTGGATAGGTTGATTAGAGCCTGTGTAAGGACATATTAAAACCTAAATGTCAGTTTGACACCAAACAATCGAAAAGTCATTTTGATATTAAAATTACAAAATATTTTACAAGAGTTTTTGTGGTTTGGCATTCCGGCTTCTTCAAAATTCGGCAGTATTATTTTTCGCCTTCATTTTACTGGCCCGCCACTGAGTTTGGAGCTGGGTCACGTCTCTAGTTATGGGGCTCAATTTGTTAAAGCTATAATAAAAAGGAAAGTTTATAAATTAGAAATGTTGGACATTATTGTGGAAGCTATATACGTACTCATTTATAATTTCTTGCTAAACTACTCGCTTGGCCTTTGAGTTGTTCGTATCAACCCTTTTATTTTCCACTATATTTATTTTGTCTGCTATCAGTTTTCTAAGAAGTATCTATATAAATTGAGAAAATATTTTGTAGAAGTTTACTTAGTTACAAATAATATGAGTCTATATACCTTTTGCGACGTACCCAATTAACGGACCGTTTCCTCTTTTTTGTGGCCTTCCATTTCTATTTGATGTTTTAATTTTGCTAGAATTATTAACATTTATTGACGTTTATGTAATCATAGTTTTAGATAGGACGCTTTTTTTTAGATTTTACGTTACGTTGCATGAACTCTAAGTAACTAATATAGGTTAAAAATTCTTTATAAATAAGGATTTACCCAACGTTGAGTAAAGGCTGAGTAAATGATTTGACGTTGAGTAATTAATCAACCGCTCAACGGCATTTAATCTAAATAAATAAAAATCTAAAAAAAAAAAATCTAATAAATAAGGCTGTTAAAGGTTTGGCGTATAGTTAGCAGCACATAGAAAAAAAAATAGACTTCTTTGGTTTCAATCGATGGGGAACAGTTTGGACAAATTTGGAAAACCATTTTTAGAATTTGGAAAGGTGTAATTTAATAATAAACAACAAAAAATTTAAGGTATTGACAGAATCTATAAACAAATACTCGTATCGTAACGCATTAGGACACGTTGGGACATAAAAACGGGCTTACATCTGCCAGTAAAAACGAGTTTTGTTTTTTTATTAATTCGCTTAAAAAATATCAATGCGAAAATAATTGTTTTTGAATAATTAATTTAACATTTTCAAATTCTTAAGAGCAATTGCAAAATTTTGAAATCAATTTAAATACTCTTTATGAGTTTTTATAATTCAAAAAAACCTTAATATATTAGCAAATATTAATGATTTATATGTTAAAAATGTTCTCAAGGTTTCAAGTTAATGAAATTATTTCATTTAAAGAATTTTCAACATTTATAAATCTTATGAATGAGCTCGTTAGAAATTTTTGTATTTTGAAAACCTTAATAAATGAGTTATTAACGTATACTTCTCAAGAAACAATGCAGATAAAAAATAAATTATCAAAAACTTTAAACATAAACTTTTCCAAATTGTAAAAATGAATTTCCAAATTTGAAAATTAATTAATTAAACTCCTCCCAAATTTCAGAATTTAGAAAACCTTAATTAATTAGTTATAAACAATTGTTTAAAATTTTGAGAATTTTACCCGTACGAAAAATTCTCAAAAATATTTCTGTGAAACAAATGTCGATAACTTTTTAAATATGCTTTTCCAAAATCTGAAAAAAGGTTTTCCAAATTTAATAATTATTTCAAAAAGCTCTTATCAAATTTTCAAAAACCTGATTCTGGAAATGTATATATCTTCTTTCTAGGACTTCTAGGTTCGGAGATATCCTAATTCTTGTTTTAAATTGTCTCACTATCGTTGCATTTGGTTTTCAAAAGACACTTTTTTGAAACTTCATTCTAAATAGAAATCTTTGAATGAAGTTCCTTGCCGGATGCAAACTTAATTCTGGAAATGTATTTATCTTATTTCTAGCACTTCTAGGTTCGGGGATATCCTTATTCTTGTTTTGAATTTTCTCACTTTCTTTGCATTTTGTTTTCAAAAGACCCTTTTTTGAACCTTAATTCTAAATAGAAAACTTTAAATGCAGTTTCTTGCCGGATGGAAACCTAATTGAAACTCGATGAAAGCAAATGCGTCACAACAAAGAGACAAACACATAAATATGTATATAGGAATGTAAGCTTTTCCAGTTGTTTACTGTATTACTTTTCCACTTTTTTCCTGTTTTTAATAATATAATATTTGAAAATGAAAAGATATAAAGGTTTTTTTTCAGTTCGGTTTTTATTTTAGTGTGGAAAAATGTGAACAATTATATTTCACTGGAGCACTAGAATTCAAAACTTCTGGTTACGGAACATCTGCCTTCTTAACAGCTAGCTACGATGTATATCCGTGATCGTCAACCAGCTAGTTATTTTGTGTAATGGAGTCTGACGAGGTTTTAGATTTGATTTCGCTGCCGTCCGACTTATAGGCGGCAGCGAATAAGTGTGCTACAATGCAACTTGACTTCCTTGACTAGATTTACCATCTGAAGATGTTGACGACGCATCTCAGACATATAAGTTGATAGTCCTTTTTCGGTGGCGGACAATTCCGGAGGTACTGTTTTTTATAGATGGTTCTTCAAATGCAGGCTTAGGCGCGACACCACTGATTGTGCTTCCTTAGCCTTCCGTTCTTTTGCTTTTATATTCTCTTCTGCTTCCTCTTGGCAACCTGGTGTTTGTGGGGCATCCGGTGGCAGATTTATACTTATTTCCTCCAAATCCGATGAGAATGCCAGCCGATTGATAGCGGCAGTTGCGCTAGAAAAACTCGGTTGCACTTTTTTATCTTCGAAATCTGAATACATCTTAAATGTCCCCTTGCGTTTTCGATCTTCGTACGTTTCCGCTTTGAATTGATTTTCTTTTTTATGTTTATTTTTTTCTGGACAAACTCTCTTTGCATTTTTTGCGAACAGCAGCTTTTCTGTCTACTTTGGTGCCTCCCCTCTCGTTCCTCAACAGCCGAACAGTTGTAGATGAGAGTGTTGGCACTGTCCTCTTCTCTATCGGAGATCTGTACCATCTCTTGATCACTCAAATGCTTCTCTGTGTCATCAGTATCCTTAGCAATGATACTCATAGTCCATTTGTGAATTTGCCGGAAGAATAACATCTTAGTAATGGCTACCCGTATCCCCAGACTTTTGTAGTTGGAGTTGGCTCTTCTTCGAGTTTGCCATCGTGAGAAGACAGGCTAGATAGCGACATTCGACCATCAACTTTAGTCGGTTGAATCGGACTACTACTTTTCTTATATCTGTATATAATTATTGCTTGATGAAATACCACTAGAAATAAATTGCACGACTGGATCGCACGTACTTGCTCATATGTGCGGTCACATTGTAGAATAGAATTTAAAAAAATTGAAGTGAACATCAAAGCATTTATTCGATTTTTGTGACTTTTGATTGTTCGAATAAAGTAGGTTAAAATGTATTGGGTGAAATAATTTAAACGCCATTTTATTTCTTTAGGAAATGTAAAAAAGTGTGAATTTTTTTTTTTCAAAATTGAAGGAGTCGTTTTTAAATAAAAGGGTTTTTATAACAACTTTTTTTAAAAAATTAAAAAAAATAATTCAAGAATGCAAACTAAAGCACAAAAATAACGTACCTTAAAAAAAATTAAAATTCACCTACCCGTTTTCAAAATATTGATTTAAAAAAAAAAAAATTAAAATTATTAAAAATACAAAAAAAAAGTTTTCGAAAAAAAATTAATGCAAAATTACTCAAGTTACTTCCATCTTCTTGAATATCAATTTTGACTGTAATCGGATCTCCACTTTTCGAGAAAGTCGAAGAAAAAAAAACCGGTCCTATGGGAGGTACCGTTTTTAGCCCACCATATTAATTTTTTTTCACTAAAATATAATGCATACCTACAGTAGTACACTGATTTTTTTTTATAAAAATTCTTGGAGCCGTTTTTGAGAAAAATAAGCTTTTACATAACGGTTATATGACAGGTACCGTTCATTTTTGAGCTAAAAAAAAAAAATTAAAAAACTCCTCTGTAGAATGTCAAAATAAGCTTAAGTTCAAAATTTGAAGACGATTGGCCTAACCGTTTAGGCTGCAGTCCAATATACATCCGTACAGACAGACAGACAGACAGACAGACAGACAGAGACAGACAGACAGACAGACAGACAGACGGACAGAATTTTGCCAGTAACTCAAATATGTTTCTCTATCATCGCAATGTCATGTTTGATTGTTATCTCAAAATTTTTAATCTGCACGAATGCATAACTTGTATTTTTTTTTTTTTTTTTTTATTTGTAAAAATTTATAACTATTTTCATACTAAACAAATAAAATAAAAACTAGCTTAAATATACACTTAACTAACTTACTGGCCCAATTCAGGCGCTCTAAATTACTCTCTATCTTAATTAATTGCCTTTCAGCCTAAGAATAACTTAAATTAAAATTAACATTAACGGGTTTTATTTTTTCCCAGAAAAAAAAATTAAAACTAGACATCAGATTATATTTTTCTTAATACTAACTTAATATGTATAAGTACTTACATAACTTGTATTATAGTACCCATAATCGCAAGTAAAAATGTCTATTGAGTTACGGAAAATTATTATAAAATAAAATAACATTAAAGGATTTTAAAAATCTATCTACCTTGAAAATGAAATTAGATTCTTTGTGTTTTGATTTTTGTTGTCAATTGCTTGGGATAGAATTTGGGACAATAAAAATGGGTTTATATGTGCAAGTGTTTTTATTTAATAATAATTATAGCCACATTACGTTACGAATGGTTTATTTACAATTTGTTAATCATTTAATAAACTAAGGTTTTCCAAATTCTTAAAATGTTCCCCATCGATTGACACCAAAAAAAGTCTAATTTTGTTTCTATGTGCTGCTAACTATACGCAAAACCTTTAATTGTTAATAACTTTTAAACTATAGTTTTCCAAATTCTGAAAATGGTTTTCCAATTTTTTCCAAATGTTTTCCAAATTTGGGGCACGAAAACAAAATCCAAATTCCCGACATAGTGCTGCTAACTATACGGGGGTCAAAAGGCCTCTGTGTAAATTCCCAAACAAAGATTAAATGAAAAAAAAATCTTTATATTTTTTTGGGATTACGATTTGACTCCTTTTTTAATTAAATTGAATTTCAAAAAACAGCAAACCAAAACTAAAAATAAAAATAGGAAAATGTATTTGTAAACAAACTAATGAACTATCAAAATCGTTATAATTCACAATAAATTTCTACATCGTGGTCCACAATACCAAACACACAACCCAATCGACACAATCGACAAATGGCGAGTCGATTGGTGGTCGACAACCGCAATTTCTCGTACATTTTGGTTTTATTATTTATTATCTCGTGGAATAAAGGTAGAATAAACATTTGTTATTAATAACATTTTACACTTAGTCCACAGAATAAGGCCTAACCTTTAGCTATTCCACGTTGATTAATATGCCTAAGAACAAAAATCAGATGAATGTGACGTTGTAGTGGTCACCCTATTATGCACTTATGCACAATATCGTAATTAACTCTTTGCAGTCTGCACACGCACAATTACCTTTCCTTATCGCCACTATATACCTAGCGAGTTAACTACCAGCAGCAGTCAGTAGTTGATGATTCGCCCTACCGTTGACACTTATCTAATATATTAAAATGTTGTGATCCAGATGTAAAGTAAATAAATTGAATATTATACATAGATGTGAAATCATATAAAAGTAGTTTCACTCGACGTACAAATCTATTGGTGACCCCTACAAGTTCACTTAGAAACCAAAAACTTAAATTATGATTGTGTTAACAATCCAAACTATGTGCAAACAAAATAAATTAAAACAACTATGTCTGCATAAAAATCACATAAAGTTAAGTGCTAAGCTCATACAAAAACTAGTGCCTATGCAAATACGAAGTTCTTAGCCTAAAAACAAATTAAGTGCAAACCTTCAACAATAGTCAAACATAAAACTAATTAAAATCATCATCGACTCATAAAATATAAAATTTGTAAACCAATGTGTAAGTTTTTGTTTCAATATATTTGTAAACAATTCATCAAACGCGATTAAAATAAATTTGTTTTGAATTTCATTTATTCTAAACATGGCGAATACAAATTTGCAATAAAATACAAATACAATACCAGCTATAGTTACCGGTACCCATAAGCAATACATTTACCTTGAGCCGGAACTATCAGAGCTTTTACTTGATAGCACAAATCTGATTTCGCACGAAATTTCCCTAACTAAATTTGAGATCACTATGTTTTCCTTTTCAGAGGTCGGACCTTTCGACACACGTGGCACGCCCAACGTGCAAAAAGGGTGCTCTTGTTGACTGCCGTTTTTCAACGTGTTACATGTCGGTGCGTGTATAAGATGCAGATCAAATTGTTTACGAAATTAAGCAAACCGCTTTTCATGCCAAAAAATTGTATTGTTTTTTTGGAACATTGTTGTCCATTCTCTCTACGTGACCTAGCCATCTTAAACGTGATATGCGTATTTTTTTGACCAGGTCAATGTCGCTGTACAGCTCGTATAGTTCTTGGATGAACCTTCTCCTCCAAAGCCCGTTAACGTAGATAGGGCCAAAATTCCTCCGAAGAATCTTACGCTCGAAACGGCTAAGGATATCTTCATCCGCTTTAGATAGAGTCCATGTCTCGGCGCCATAGAGCAGGACTAGGATGATTAGGGTCTTATACAGAGTCTCCTTTGTCTTTCGAGAGAGGGCTTTGCTACTCAATTGCCTTCCTAGCCCATAGAAACAGCGATTGGCAAGAGTAATTCTTCGCTTTATTGCTGACGAGATGTTGTTGTCAGATTTTATAGCGGATCCGAGGTACACAAAGTCCCTAACTACCTCAAAGTTGTACCTGTCTATTGTGATATTTTGTCCAATCCGCCGGTGTTGTGTTTGTGGACAGCAGGTACTTCGTTTTGGCCTCATTGACTGCTAGTCCCATCTTAGCCGCTTCAGCTTCCATGCTAGCAAACGTTCCAGTGACAGCTCGCCGAGTTCTGCCAATGATATCTATGTCGTCAGCGTATGCTAGCAATTGCACAGACTTGAAAAAAATTGTCCCACTACAATTGACTTGCGAGTTTCTTAGAATTTTGTCAAGTATTAAATTGAAGAAATCGCACGATAGTGCATCACCTTGTCGGAATCCTTTTTTGACTTCAAGAGCTTCTGTGAGGTCATTACCAAACTTGACGGTTGGTAATGCACAGTCGGACGAGTTTTGTGGGGATGCCAAAACCTGACAAGGCTCTGTATAGCTCGTCTCTATAAATGCTATCGTACGCGGCCTTTAAATCAATAAAGATCGATTTGAAATTCTTGGGTAGTTTCCAGGATCTGCCGTAGCGTGAACATTTGATCGATTGTGGACTTTCCTGGTCTGAAACCACGTTGATAGGGGCCAATCAGGTTGCTGACGAAAGGTTTCAGGGGTTCAAATAGTACGGCAGAGAGGATATTGTAGGCGATATTCAGGAGACTAATTCCTCTATAGTTGGCGCAGTTTAGAGGGTCTCCTTTCTTGTGGATCGGGCAAACGATGCTGAGGTTCCATTCATCAGACATACTTTCTTCTGACTAAACCTTAGAGATGAGTTGGTGTATGCACTCCACCAGGTCATCTCCGGCCGCTTTAAAGAGTTCGGTGGGTAGTCTGTCGGGTCCAGCAGCTTTGTGTTTTTTTAGTTTATATATTTCTATCCTTACTTCATTTTGGTCAGGTGGACGGAAGTTTTGTCTGTCATCATCCATGTTGAATGGTTCATTCTGCCTGACAGCGGGATTTTGGTCTTCATCGCCGTTTAACAGTCTGCAGAAATGGTCCTTCCATGTACTCAGCACCGACTGTGACTCTATTACGAGGTTCATTTACGAAAAGATAAATTCACGTGGTTTTTGCGCTTTATCAGGGTTTTACGCGATTGCATGAATACCTCTATTGTTCAGGCAGTCAAGAGGATTTGATATCGATACATCTATATATCACTCTCATGTTGTATCTCTAAATTGACATTGACAGAAAAGATTATTTTCATGTGAAGATTGTTCTCTCTTTCATAATTTCTCTCTGCATCAGATAAAATGTCAAATTTACTGTACGTAAAAGTTAAAAGTTACTGGCTGAACACAATGCAAAAACGGAACTGCATTACAGAGTCGGAGCACGGAACAGCTGTCAAATTTGTCGTACGTACCAATTTCAATCGGAACACAATGCACGTACAGTAACTTTGACATTTAAATTCAAAAATGGGTGGAATACCAAAAACAAATGATAAAAAGAGAAGAAACTCTTATACAACGACTTGAAATATCATTAAGAAGAATGGAATCATCTGGTGTTTTTTCAGGTATACTAAATAAAAGGGTTTGGGAGGGACAGACATACGAAAGATTGTTCTCTTTTTCATAATTTCTCTCTGCATCAGGCAAAATGTCAAATTTACTGTACGTAAAAGTTAAAAGTTAAACCAACCTTTCCGTATGCGTATTGCAGTTCCGTATGCAGTAACGTACCATTGTGTTCGCAAAATACAGTTCACGTGTATTCAATGTTTGCAGTTCCGTATGCGTATTCCAGTTCCGTCGTCATTGTGTTCAGCCAGTTAACCAACTTTTCCGTATGCGTATTGCAGTTCCGTATGTCTGCTATTAGACGATGAAACTAGATGCATGCACCTTGTTCGAATTCTTCTTTGTTTTTTCATCTCTGTCGCAAGTGCCATTACACGATGAATTTACTTTCATGAAACAAGTTTGACAGTTCTCTTTCATTTTCATTTTTCATAATCATTTGCAATGAATCTGCTCTTTTAACCCAAATAATATTTCCAAATTAAGTACCTTAAACCTTTGTATATAGAATCTATAGTACTATCAAGATGGGTAACCTAGACCCCGATGAGTTGATAATAAAACATGGTTAACGGCGATAATAAAACACGGATTTTGTGTATTTCACTGTTTGCGAAATGGTATTCCTACCAAATGACAAAGTTTACATTTTTACCCGATTTTCGGTTATGGATACCCAAAATCCCATGTTTTTAATGAACAAACTAATATAATGGTTGGAATGGCGCGGACGGGCCCGTCCGTAAATGAGCGAGAACAAGTAATTTGTATCTTGTGCCCTAAATGCCGGATTGCTCCGTTTCGTCAAGATTCGATAAGTTTTGCTTACGAACGTAAACTGCGCAAGCAAGCGCATTTTACGGGTAGACGTGCTCATTTGACAAACGGATTGGAATGATTCGGTCGGCTTTGACACTAGCTCCCGCTTGCTTCCGACCATTATAGTTAGCCCTTAACTATCGCCAGTATCTTGGTTGTTCACACCTTCCGAGCAGCTAACATCGACTCGGATCACTACCTTGTTGCAGCAAAGGGAAGAATCCGAATAACCCGAACTCCACAACAACGGAGTAATACTGTGAGGAAATATGACGTCGGAAAGCTGCAATTGCAAGAAACCGCCAGAACCTATGCCGATCGAATATCCCGTTACCTCTCAAGAAATCCAGTACCGCCAGCATCAAGTGCCGAAGACCAGTGGCAACACTGCCAACAAGCCACCAGAGATGCCGCAACCGATGTGCTAGGTTTCACCAGACCACCACCACGAAACCTCTGGTTCGATGACGAATGCAGGCAGGCCCATGCAGCCAAACAAGAGGCATATAAAGCGGCGTTGCAAAGAAAGACTCGCAAACTCTACGTGCAGAAAAGACGGGAAGTACACTGGCTTCTCCAAAAGAAAAAGAGTGCGAAGGAAAAAAAAACCCGCACAGAAGCCTGTAGAGATAGGAATGTAAACCTCGTAGTAGAGTCACAGTCAGTGCTGAGTACATGGAAGGACCATGGAAGGCGATGAAGACCAAAATCCCGCTGTCAGGCAGAATGAACCATTCAACATGGATGATGACAGACAAAACTTCCGTCCACCTGACCAAAATGAAGTAAGGATAGAAATATCTAAACTAAAAAACAACAAAGCTGCTGGATTTAAAGCGGCCGGAGATAACCTGTTGGAGTGCATACACCAACTCATCTCTAAGGTTTGGTCAGAAGAAAGTATGCCTGATGAATGGAACCTCAGCATCATTTGCCCGATCCACAAGAATGGAGATCCTCTAAACTGCGCCAACTATAGAGGAATTAGTCTCCTGAATATCGCCTACAAGATCCTCTCTGCCGTACTAGGTGAACGCCTGAAACCTTTCGTGAGCAACCTGATTGGCCCCTATCAGTGTGGTTTCAGACCAGGAAAGTCCACAATCGATCAAATGTTCACGCTACGGCAGATCCTGGAAACTACCCTAGAATTTCGAATCGATACCCACCACCTCTTTATTGATTTTAAGGCCGCGTACGATAGCATTTATAGAGACGAGCTATACATAGCCTTGTCAGGTTTTGGCATCCCCACAAAACTCGTCCGACTGTGCAGGATGACGATGGAGAACTCTCGCCTCCGTTAAGGTTAATAATGACCTCACAGAAGCTTTTGACGTCAAAAAAGGATTACGACAAGGTGATGCACTATCGTGCGATTAGGCCAAAACGAAGTACCTGCTGTCCACAAAAAGGGACACACAACACTGGCGGATTGGACAAAACATCACAATAGACAGGTACAACTTTGAGGTAGTTAGGGACTTTGTGTACCTCGGATCCGCTATAACATCTGACAACAACATCTCGTCAAAAATAAAGGGAAGAATTACTCTTGCCAATCGCTTTTTCTATGGGCAAGGAAGGCAATTGAGTAGCAAAGCCCTCTCTCGAAAGACAAAGGAGACTCTGTATAAGACCCTAATCATCCCAGTCCTGCTCTATGGCGCCGAGGCATGGACTCTATCTAAAACGGATGAAGATATCCTTAGTCGTTTTGAGCGTAAGATTCTTCGGAGGATTTTTGGCCCTATCTGCGTTAACGGGCTTTGGAGGAGAAGGTTCAACCAAGAACTATACGAGCTGTACAGCGACATTGACCTGGTCAAAAAATATGCATATCATGTTTAAGATGGCTAGGTCATGTAGAGCTAATGGACAACAATGCTCCGGCTCGCAGGATCTTCGAATCCATCCCAGAGGGTAGACGCTGTCAAGGAAGACCTCGCCTTAAGTGACGCGCTCAAGTGGAGGACGACCTCAACCAACTTGGAGTACAAAACTGGAGGCAGCTAGCCAAAGACCGAGCTGGCTCGAGTGGCATGTTGGCTGAGGGACAGGTTCGTCCTGAACTGTAGCGCCCCCTAAGTAAGTAAGTAAGTTAGGTCATGATACACAGAAATACAAGGTATGCTAAGTAGACGCATACAAATCGCCATATTGATATTTTATAACGTGACATTCTTCTTTTATTATTATTTTATTTATTAACAGCAAATTAATAAACGTGGAATAGCGAAAGGTTAGGCCTTATTTTCGTGTCTATTTTAGCTTGAGCATTGAAACACATAGGTTCTAAAATAATGGCGGCCGCTGTTGCTGGTTCAATCTGTTTCGCGTATAAGTTTGAGAAACTTGGGGAAAATTTCAAATTACTGAATAGGAATCTTGCTTATTGTAGTAGATTTTATAAAGAGATTTCATTTTACTATGGCCCCGATTGCGGTTGTCGATTTATTAATCGATACTCGACTCTTTTCGATTACCGGCCGTCGATTGCTGTTTTTTGTATTGTAAAAGTCGATTTCGATCGACATATTTTTTTTTTTGACGACAGTTGTCGTGCATAATTTTCTGATCAACGGAAGCGTTTGGGTGTCTTCTTTTGGTTATAATCTTATTATTTTATTGAAATTGACCTTACAGATCAAAAGAAATTTCATACAAAAAAACCAAATGAGCATTTTGGTAAGGTTAACGGAAAAAATCAGGACATGACATAGCAAAAGGCCACCCCCGTATAGTTAGCAGCACTATGTCGGGAATTTTGATTTTGTTGGTGCCCCGAATTTGGAAAAAAATTGGAAAATTTTGGAAAACCATTTTTAGAATTTGGAAAACTATATAGTTTAAAAGTTATTAACACTTATAGCTTTATTGAAAAAATACGTTGAGTACAGGCTGAGTATGTTAAAATGAGTGGATAGGTTGATTAGAGCCTGTGTAAGGACATATTAAAACCTAAATGTCAGTTTGACACCAAACAATCGAAAAGTCATTTTGATATTAAAATTACAAAATATTTTACAAGAGTTTTTGTGGTTTGGCATTCCGGCTTCTTCAAAATTCGGCAGTATTATTTTTCGCCTTCATTTTACTGGCCCGCCACTGAGTTTGGAGCTGGGTCACGTCTCTAGTTATGGGGCTCAATTTGTTAAAGCTATAATAAAAAGGAAAGTTTATAAATTAGAAATGTTGGACATTATTGTGGAAGCTATATACGTACTCATTTATAATTTCTTGCTAAACTACTCGCTTGGCCTTTGAGTTGTTCGTATCAACCCTTTTATTTTCCACTATATTTATTTTGTATGCTATCAGTTTTCTAAGAAGTATCTATATAAATTGAGAAAATATTTTGTAGAAGTTTACTTTACGTTACAAATAATATGAGTCTATATACCTTTTGCGACGTACCCAATTAACGGACCGTTTCCTCTTTTTTGTGGCCTTCCATTTCTATTTGATGTTTTAATTTTGCTAGAATTATTAACATTTATTGACGTTTATGTAATCATAGTTTTAGATAGGACGCTTTTTTTTAGATTTTACGTTACGTTGCATGAACTCTAAGTAACTAATATAGGTTAAAAATTCTTTATAAATAAGGATTTACCCAACGTTGAGTAAAGGCTGAGTAAATGATTTGACGTTGAGTAATTAATCAACCGCTCAACGGCATTTAATCTAAATAAATAAAAATCTAAAAAAAAAAAATCTAATAAATAAGGCTGTTAAAGGTTTGGCGTATAGTTAGCAGCACATAGAAAAAAAATTAGACTTCTTTGGTTTCAATCGATGGGGAACAGTTTGGACAAATTTGGAAAACCATTTTTAGAATTTGGAAAGGTGTAATTTAATAATAAACAACAAAAAATTTAAGGTATTGACAGAATCTATAAACAAATACTCGTATCGTAACGCATTAGGACACGTTGGGACATAAAAACGGGCTTACATCTGCCAGCCAGTAAAAACGAGTTTTGTTTTTTTATTAATTCGCTTAAAAAATATCAATGCGAAAATAATTGTTTTTGAATAATTAATTTAACATTTTCAATTTCTTAAGAGCAATTGCAAAATTTTGAAATCAATTTAAATACTCTTTATGAGTTTTTATAATTCAAAAAAACCTTAATATATTAGCAAATATTAATGATTTATATGTTAAAAATGTTCTCAAGGTTTCAAGTTAATGAAATTATTTCATTTAAAGAATTTTCAACATTTATAAATCTTATGAATGAGCTCGTTAGAAATTTTTGTATTTTGAAAACCTTAATAAATGAGTTATTAACGTATACTTCTCAAGAAACAATGCAGATAAAAAATAAATTATCAAAAACTTTAAACATAAACTTTTCCAAATTGTAAAAATGAATTTCCAAATTTGAAAATTAATTAATTAAACTCCTCCCAAATTTCAGAATTTAGAAAACCTTAATTAATTAGTTATAAACAATTGTTTAAAATTTTGAGAATTTTACCCGTACGAAAAATTCTCAAAAATATTTCTGTGAAACAAATGTCGATAACTTTTTAAATATGCTTTTCCAAAATCTGAAAAAAGGTTTTCCAAATTTAATAATTATTTCAAAAAGCTCTTATCAAATTTTCAAAAACCTGATTCTGGAAATGTATATATCTTCTTTCTAGGACTTCTAGGTTCGGAGATATCCTAATTCTTGTTTTAAATTGTCTCACTATCGTTGCATTTGGTTTTCAAAAGACACTTTTTTGAAACTTCATTCTAAATAGAAATCTTTGAATGAAGTTCCTTGCCGGATGCAAACTTAATTCTGGAAATGTATTTATCTTATTTCTAGCACTTCTAGGTTCGGGGATATCCTTATTCTTGTTTTGAATTTTCTCACTTTCTTTGCATTTTGTTTTCAAAAGACCCTTTTTTGAACCTTAATTCTAAATAGAAAACTTTAAATGCAGTTTCTTGCCGGATGGAAACCTAATTGAAACTCGATGAAAGCAAATGCGTCACAACAAAGAGACAAACACATAAATATGTATATAGGAATGTAAGCTTTTCCAGTTGTTTACTGTATTACTTTTCCACTTTTTTCCTGTTTTTAATAATATAATATTTGAAAATGAAAAGATATAAAGGTTTTTTTTCAGTTCGGTTTTTATTTTAGTGTGGAAAAATGTGAACAATTATATTTCACTGGAGCACTAGAATTCAAAACTTCTGGTTACGGAACATCTGCCTTCTTAACAGCTAGCTACGATGTATATCCGTGATCGTCAACCAGCTAGTTATTTTGTGTAATGGAGTCTGACGAGGTTTTAGATTTGATTTCGCTGCCGTCCGACTTATAGGCGGCAGCGAATAAGTGTGCTACAATGCAACTTGACTTCCTTGACTAGATTTACCATCTGAAGATGTTGACGACGCATCTCAGACATATAAGTTGATAGTCCTTTTTCGGTGGCGGACAATTCCGGAGGTACTGTTTTTTATAGATGGTTCTTCAAATGCAGGCTTAGGCGACACCACTGATTGTGCTTCCTTAGCCTTCCGTTCTTTTGCTTTTATATTCTCTTCTGCTTCCTCTTGGCAACCTGGTGTTTGTGGGGCATCCGGTGGCAGATTTATACTTATTTCCTCCAAATCCGATGAGAATGCCAGCCGATTGATAGCGGCAGTTGCGCTAGAAAAACTCGGTTGCACTTTTTTATCTTCGAAATCTGAATACATCTTAAATGTCCCCTTGCGTTTTCGATCTTTGTACGTTTCCGCTTTGAATTGATTTTCTTTTTTATGTTTATTTTTTTCTGGACAAACTCTCTTTGCATTTTTTGCGAACAGCAGCTTTTCTGTCTACTTTGGTGCCTCCCCTCTCGTTCCTCAACAGCCGAACAGTTGTAGATGAGAGTGTTGGCACTGTCCTCTTCTCTATCGGAGATCTGTACCATCTCTTGATCACTCAAATGCTTCTCTGTGTCATCAGTATCCTTAGCAATGATACTCATAGTCCATTTGTGAATTTGCCGGAAGGATAACATCTTAGTAATGGCTACCCGTATCCCCAGACTTTTGTAGTTGGAGTTGGCTCTTCTTCGAGTTTGCCATCGTGAGAAGACAGGCTAGATAGCGACATTCGACCATCAACTTTAGTCGGTTGAATCGGACTACTACTTTTCTTATATCTGTATATAATTATTGCTTGATGAAATACCACTAGAAATAAATTGCACGACTGGATCGCACGTACTTGCTCATATGTGCGGTCACATTGTAGAATAGAATTTAAAAAAATTGAAGTGAACATCAAAGCATTTATTCGATTTTTGTGACTTTTGATTGTTCGAATAAAGTAGGTTAAAATGTATTGGGTGAAATAATTTAAACGCCATTTTATTTCTTTAGGAAATGTAAAAAAGTGTGAATTTTTTTTTTTCAAAATTGAAGGAGTCGTTTTTAAATAAAAGGGTTTTTATAACAACTTTTTTTAAAAAATTAAAAAAAATAATTCAAGAATGCAATTAAAGCACAAAAATAACGTACCTTAAAAAAAATTAAAATTCACCTACCCGTTTTCAAAATATTGATTTAAAAAAAAAAAAAATTAAAATTATTAAAAATACAAAAAAAAAGTTTTCGAAAAAAAATTAATGCAAAATTACTCAAGTTACTTCCATCTTCTTGAATATCAATTTTGACTGTAATCGGATCTCCACTTTTCGAGAAAGTCGAAGAAAAAAAAACCGGTCCTATGGGAGGTACCGTTTTTAGCCCACCATATTAATTTTTTTTTCACTAAAATATAATGCATACCTACAGTAGTACACTGCTTTTTTTTTTATAAAAATTCTTGGAGCCGTTTTTGAGAAAAATAAGCTTTTACATAACGGTTATATGACAGGTACCGTTCATTTTTGAGCTAAAAAAAAAAAATTAAAAAACTCCTCTGTAGAATGTCAAAATAAGCTTAAGTTCAAAATTTGAAGACGATTGGCCTAACCGTTTAGGCTGCAGTCCAATATACATCCGTACAGACAGACAGACAGACAGACAGACAGACAGACAGACAGAGACAGACAGACAGACAGACAGACAGACGGACAGAATTTTGCCAGTAACTCAAATATGTTTCTCTATCATCGCAATGTCATGTTTGATTGTTATCTCAAAATTTTTAATCTGCACGAATGCATAACTTGTATTTTTTTTTTTTTTTTTTATTTGTAAAAATTTATAACTATTTTCATACTAAACAAATAAAATAAAAACTAGCTTAAATATACACTTAACTAACTTACTGGCCCAATTCAGGCGCTCTAAATTACTCTCTATCTTAATTAATTGCCTTTCAGCCTAAGAATAACTTAAATTAAAATTAACATTAACGGGTTTTATTTTTTCCCAGAAAAAAAAATTAAAACTAGACATCAGATTATATTTTTCTTAATACTAACTTAATATGTATAAGTACTTACATAACTTGTATTATAGTACCCATAATCGCAAGTAAAAATGTCTATTGAGTTACGGAAAATTATTATAAAATAAAATAACATTAAAGGATTTTAAAAATCTATCTACCTTGAAAATGAAATTAGATTCTTTGTGTTTTGATTTTTGTTGTCAATTGCTTGGGATAGAATTTGGGACAATAAAAATGGGTTTATATGTGCAAGTGTTTTTATTTAATAATAATTATAGCCACATTACGTTACGAATGGTTTATTTACAATTTGTTAATCATTTAATAAACTAAGGTTTTCCAAATTCTTAAAATGTTCCCCATCGATTGACACCAAAAAAAGTCTAATTTTGTTTCTATGTGCTGCTAACTATACGCAAAACCTTTAATTGTTAATAACTTTTAAACTATAGTTTTCCAAATTCTGAAAATGGTTTTCCAATTTTTTCCAAATGTTTTCCAAATTTGGGGCACGAAAACAAAATCCAAATTCCCGACATAGTGCTGCTAACTATACGGGGGTCAAAAGGCCTCTGTGTAAATTCCCAAACAAAGATTAAATGAAAAAAAAATCTTTATATTTTTTTTGGGATTACGATTTGACTCCTTTTTTAATTAAATTGAATTTCAAAAAACAGCAAACCAAAACTAAAAATAAAAATAGGAAAATGTATTTGTAAACAAACTAATGAACTATCAAAATCGTTATAATTCACAATAAATTTCTACATCGTGGTCCACAATACCAAACACACAACCCAATCGACACAATCGACAAATGGCGAGTCGATTGGTGGTCGACAACCGCAATTTCTCGTACATTTTGGTTTTATTATTTATTATCTCGTGGAATAAAGGTAGAATAAACATTTGTTATTAATAACATTTTACACTTAGTCCACAGAATAAGGCCTAACCTTTAGCTATTCCACGTTGATTAATATGCCTAAGAACAAAAATCAGATGAATGTGACGTTGTAGTGGTCACCCTATTATGCACTTATGCACAATATCGTAATTAACTCTTTGCAGTCTGCACACGCACAATTACCTTTTCTTATCGCCACTATATACCTAGCGAGTTAACTACCAGCAGCAGTCAGTAGTTGATGATTCGCCCTACCGTTGACACTTATCTAATATATTAAAATGTTGTGATCCAGATGTAAAGTAAATAAATTGAATATTATACATAGATGTGAAATCATATAAAAGTAGTTTCACTCGACGTACAAATCAATTGGTGACCCCTACAAGTTCACTTAGAAACCAAAAACTTAAATTATGATTGTGTTAACAATCCAAACTATGTGCAAACAAAATAAATTAAAACAACTATGTCTGCATAAAAATCACATAAAGTTAAGTGCTAAGCTCATACAAAAACTAGTGCCTATGCAAATACGAAGTTCTTAGCCTAAAAACAAATTAAGTGCAAACCTTCAACAATAGTCAAACATAAAACTAATTAAAATCATCATCGACTCATAAAATATAAAATTTGTAAACCAATGTGTAAGTTTTTGTTTCAATATATTTGTAAACAATTCATCAAACGCGATTAAAATAAATTTGTTTTGAATTTCATTTATTCTAAACATGGCGAATACAAATTTGCAATAAAATACAAATACAATACCAGCTATAGTTACCGGTACCCATAAGCAATACATTTACCTTGAGCCGGAACTATCAGAGCTTTTACTTGATAGCACAAATCTGATTTCGCACGAAATTTCCCTAACTAAATTTGAGATCACTATGTTTTCCTTTTCAGAGGTCGGACCTTTCGACACACGTGGCACGCCCAACGTGCAAAAAGGGTGCTCTTGTTGACTGCCGTTTTTCAACGTGTTACATGTCGGTGCGTGTATAAGATGCAGACCAAATTGTTTACGAAATTAAGCAAACCGCTTTTCATGCCAAAAAATTGTATTGTTTTTTTGGAACATTGTTGTCCATTCTCTCTACGTGACCTAGCCATCTTAAACGTGATATGCGTATTTTTTTGACCAGGTCAATGTCGCTGTACAGCTCGTATAGTTCTTGGTTTTTCTCCTCCAAAGCCCGTTAACGCAGATAGGGTCAAAATTCCTCCGAAGAATCTTACGCTCGAAACGGCTAAGGATATCTTCATCCGCTTTAGATAGAGTCTATGTCTCGGCGCCATAGAGCAGGACTAGGATGATTAGGGTCTTATACAGAGTCTCCTTTGTCTTTCGAGAGAGGGCTTTGCTACTCAATTGCCTTCCTAGCCCATAGAAACAGCGATTGGCAAGAGTAATTCTTCGCTTTATTGCTGACGAGATGTTGTTGTCAGATTTTATAGCGGATCCGAGGTACACAAAGTCCCTAACTACCTCAAAGTTGTACCTGTCTATTGTGATATTTTGTCCAATCCGCCGGTGTTGTGTTTGTGGACAGCAGGTACTTCGTTTTGGCCTCATTGACTGCTAGTCCCATCTTAGCCGCTTCAGCTTCCATGCTAGCAAACGTTCCAGTGACAGCTCGCCGAGTTCTGCCAATGATATCTATGTCGTCAGCGTATGCTAGCAATTGCACAGACTTGAAAAAAATTGTCCCACTACAATTGACTTGCGAGTTTCTTAGAATTTTGTCAAGTATTAAATTGAAGAAATCGCACGATAGTGCATCACCTTGTCGGAATCCTTTTTTGACTTCAAGAGCTTCTGTGAGGTCATTACCAAACTTGACGGTTGGTAATGCACAGTCGGACGAGTTTTGTGGGGATGCCAAAACCTGACAAGGCTCTGTATAGCTCGTCTCTATAAATGCTATCGTACGCGGCCTTTAAATCAATAAAGATCGATTTGAAATTCTTGGGTAGTTTCCAGGATCTGCCGTAGCGTGAACATTTGATCGATTGTGGACTTTCCTGGTCTGAAACCACGTTGATAGGGGCCAATCAGGTTGCTGACGAAAGGTTTCAGGGGTTCAAATAGTACGGCAGAGAGGATATTGTAGGCGATATTCAGGAGACTAATTCCTCTATAGTTGGCGCAGTTTAGAGGGTCTCCTTTCTTGTGGATCGGGCAAACGATGCTGAGGTTCCATTCATCAGACATACTTTCTTCTGACTAAACCTTAGAGATGAGTTGGTGTATGCACTCCACCAGGTCATCTCCGGCCGCTTTAAAGAGTTCGGTGGGTAGTCTGTCGGGTCCAGCAGCTTTGTGTTTTTTTAGTTTATATATTTCTATCCTTACTTCATTTTGGTCAGGTGGACGGAAGTTTTGTATGTCATCATCCATGTTGAATGGTTCATTCTGCCTGACAGCGGGATTTTGGTCTTCATCGCCGTTTAACAGTCTGCAGAAATGGTCCTTCCATGTACTCAGCACCGACTGTGACTCTATTACGAGGTTCATTTACGAAAAGATAAATTCACGTGGTTTTTGCGCTTTATCAGGGTTTTACGCGATTGCATGAATACCTCTATTGTTCAGGCAGTCAAGAGGATTTGATATCGATACATCTATATATCACTCTCATGTTGTATCTCTAAATTGACATTGACAGAAAAGATTATTTTCATGTGAAGATTGTTCTCTCTTTCATAATTTCTCTCTGCATCAGATAAAATGTCAAATTTACTGTACGTAAAAGTTAAAAGTTACTGGCTGAACACAATGCAAAAACGGAACTGCATTACAGAGTCGGAGCACGGAACAGCTGTCAAATTTGTCGTACGTACCAATTTCAATCGGAACACAATGCACGTACAGTAACTTTGACATTTAAATTCAAAAATGGGTGGAATACCAAAAACAAATGATAAAAAGAGAAGAAACTCTTATACAACGACTTGAAATATCATTAAGAAGAATGGAATCATCTGGTGTTTTTTCAGGTATACTAAATAAAAGGGTTTGGGAGGGACAGACATACGAAAGATTGTTCTCTTTTTCATAATTTCTCTCTGCATCAGGCAAAATGTCAAATTTACTGTACGTAAAAGTTAAAAGTTAAACCAACCTTTCCGTATGCGTATTGCAGTTCCGTATGCAGTAACGTACCATTGTGTTCGCAAAATACAGTTCACGTGTATTCAATGTTTGCAGTTCCGTATGCGTATTCCAGTTCCGTCGTCATTGTGTTCAGCCAGTTAACCAACTTTTCCGTATGCGTATTGCAGTTCCGTATGTCTGCTATTAGACGATGAAACTAGATGCATGCACCTTGTTCGAATTCTTCTTTGTTTTTTCATCTCTGTCGCAAGTGCCATTACACGATGAATTTACTTTCATGAAACAAGTTTGACAGTTCTCTTTCATTTTCATTTTTCATAATCATTTGCAATGAATCTGCTCTTTTAACCCAAATAATATTTCCAAATTAAGTACCTTAAACCTTTGTATATAGAATCTATAGTACTATCAAGATGGGTAACCTAGACCCCGATGAGTTGATAATAAAACATGGTTAACGGCGATAATAAAACACGGATTTTGTGTATTTCACTGTTTGCGAAATGGTATTCCTACCAAATGACAAAGTTTACATTTTTACCCGATTTTCGGTTATGGATACCCAAAATCCCATGTTTTTAATGAACAAACTAATATAATGGTTGGAATGGCGCGGACGGGCCCGTCCGTAAATGAGCGAGAACAAGTAATTTGTATCTTGTGCCCTAAATGCCGGATTGCTCCGTTTCGTCAAGATTCGATAAGTTTTGCTTACGAACGTAAACTGCGCAAGCAAGCGCATTTTACGGGTAGACGTGCTCATTTGACAAACGGATTGGAATGATTCGGTCGGCTTTGACACTAGCTCCCGCTTGCTTCCGACCATTATAGTTAGCCCTTAACTATCGCCAGTATCTTGGTTGTTCACACCTTCCGAGCAGCTAACATCGACTCGGATCACTACCTTGTTGCAGCAAAGGGAAGAATCCGAATAACCCGAACTCCACAACAACGGAGTAATACTGTGAGGAAATATGACGTCGGAAAGCTGCAATTGCAAGAAACCGCCAGAACCTATGCCGATCGAATATCCCGTTACCTCTCAAGAAATCCAGTACCGCCAGCATCAAGTGCCGAAGACCAGTGGCAACACTGCCAACAAGCCACCAGAGATGCCGCAACCGATGTGCTAGGTTTCACCAGACCACCACCACGAAACCTCTGGTTCGATGACGAATGCAGGCAGGCCCATGCAGCCAAACAAGAGGCATATAAAGCGGCGTTGCAAAGAAAGACTCGCAAACTCTACGTGCAGAAAAGACGGGAAGTACACTGGCTTCTCCAAAAGAAAAAGAGTGCGAAGGAAAAAAAAACCCGCACAGAAGCCTGTAGAGATAGGAATGTAAACCTCGTAGTAGAGTCACAGTCAGTGCTGAGTACATGGAAGGACCATGGAAGGCGATGAAGACCAAAATCCCGCTGTCAGGCAGAATGAACCATTCAACATGGATGATGACAGACAAAACTTCCGTCCACCTGACCAAAATGAAGTAAGGATAGAAATATCTAAACTAAAAAACAACAAAGCTGCTGGATTTAAAGCGGCCGGAGATAACCTGTTGGAGTGCATACACCAACTCATCTCTAAGGTTTGGTCAGAAGAAAGTATGCCTGATGAATGGAACCTCAGCATCATTTGCCCGATCCACAAGAATGGAGATCCTCTAAACTGCGCCAACTATAGAGGAATTAGTCTCCTGAATATCGCCTACAAGATCCTCTCTGCCGTACTAGGTGAACGCCTGAAACCTTTCGTGAGCAACCTGATTGGCCCCTATCAGTGTGGTTTCAGACCAGGAAAGTCCACAATCGATCAAATGTTCACGCTACGGCAGATCCTGGAAACTACCCTAGAATTTCGAATCGATACCCACCACCTCTTTATTGATTTTAAGGCCGCGTACGATAGCATTTATAGAGACGAGCTATACATAGCCTTGTCAGGTTTTGGCATCCCCACAAAACTCGTCCGACTGTGCAGGATGACGATGGAGAACTCTCGCCTCCGTTAAGGTTAATAATGACCTCACAGAAGCTTTTGACGTCAAAAAAGGATTACGACAAGGTGATGCACTATCGTGCGATTAGGCCAAAACGAAGTACCTGCTGTCCACAAAAAGGGACACACAACACTGGCGGATTGGACAAAACATCACAATAGACAGGTACAACTTTGAGGTAGTTAGGGACTTTGTGTACCTCGGATCCGCTATAACATCTGACAACAACATCTCGTCAAAAATAAAGGGAAGAATTACTCTTGCCAATCGCTTTTTCTATGGGCAAGGAAGGCAATTGAGTAGCAAAGCCCTCTCTCGAAAGACAAAGGAGACTCTGTATAAGACCCTAATCATCCCAGTCCTGCTCTATGGCGCCGAGGCATGGACTCTATCTAAAACGGATGAAGATATCCTTAGTCGTTTTGAGCGTAAGATTCTTCGGAGGATTTTTGGCCCTATCTGCGTTAACGGGCTTTGGAGGAGAAGGTTCAACCAAGAACTATACGAGCTGTACAGCGACATTGACCTGGTCAAAAAATATGCATATCATGTTTAAGATGGCTAGGTCATGTAGAGCTAATGGACAACAATGCTCCGGCTCGCAGGATCTTCGAATCCATCCCAGAGGGTAGACGCTGTCAAGGAAGACCTCGCCTTAAGTGACGCGCTCAAGTGGAGGACGACCTCAACCAACTTGGAGTACAAAACTGGAGGCAGCTAGCCAAAGACCGAGCTGGCTCGAGTGGCATGTTGGCTGAGGGACAGGTTCGTCCTGAACTGTAGCGCCCCCTAAGTAAGTAAGTAAGTTAGGTCATGATACACAGAAATACAAGGTATGCTAAGTAGACGCATACAAATCGCCATATTGATATTTTATAACGTGACATTCTTCTTTTATTATTATTTTATTTATTAACAGCAAATTAATAAACGTGGAATAGCGAAAGGTTAGGCCTTATTTTCGTGTCTATTTTAGCTTGAGCATTGAAACACATAGGTTCTAAAATAATGGCGGCCGCTGTTGCTGGTTCAATCTGTTTCGCGTATAAGTTTGAGAAACTTGGGGAAAATTTCAAATTACTGAATAGGAATCTTGCTTATTGTAGTAGATTTTATAAAGAGATTTCATTTTACTATGGCCCCGATTGCGGTTGTCGATTTATTAATCGATACTCGACTCTTTTCGATTACCGGCCGTCGATTGCTGTTTTTTGTATTGTAAAAGTCGATTTCGATCGACATATTTTTTTTTTTTGACGACAGTTGTCGTGCATAATTTTCTGATCAACGGAAGCGTTTGGGTGTCTTCTTTTGGTTATAATCTTATTATTTTATTGAAATTGACCTTACAGATCAAAAGAAATTTCATACAAAAAAACCAAATGAGCATTTTGGTAAGGTTAACGGAAAAAATCAGGACATGACATAGCAAAAGGCCACCCCCGTATAGTTAGCAGCACTATGTCGGGAATTTTGATTTTGTTGGTGCCCCGAATTTGGAAAAAAATTGGAAAATTTTGGAAAACCATTTTTAGAATTTGGAAAACTATATAGTTTAAAAGTTATTAACACTTATAGCTTTATTGAAAAAATACGTTGAGTACAGGCTGAGTATGTTAAAATGAGTGGATAGGTTGATTAGAGCCTGTGTAAGGACATATTAAAACCTAAATGTCAGTTTGACACCAAACAATCGAAAAGTCATTTTGATATTAAAATTACAAAATATTTTACAAGAGTTTTTGTGGTTTGGCATTCCGGCTTCTTCAAAATTCGGCAGTATTATTTTTCGCCTTCATTTTACTGGCCCGCCACTGAGTTTGGAGCTGGGTCACGTCTCTAGTTATGGGGCTCAATTTGTTAAAGCTATAATAAAAAGGAAAGTTTATAAATTAGAAATGTTGGACATTATTGTGGAAGCTATATACGTACTCATTTATAATTTCTTGCTAAACTACTCGCTTGGCCTTTGAGTTGTTCGTATCAACCCTTTTATTTTCCACTATATTTATTTTGTATGCTATCAGTTTTCTAAGAAGTATCTATATAAATTGAGAAAATATTTTGTAGAAGTTTACTTTACGTTACAAATAATATGAGTCTATATACCTTTTGCGACGTACCCAATTAACGGACCGTTTCCTCTTTTTTGTGGCCTTCCATTTCTATTTGATGTTTTAATTTTGCTAGAATTATTAACATTTATTGACGTTTATGTAATCATAGTTTTAGATAGGACGCTTTTTTTTAGATTTTACGTTACGTTGCATGAACTCTAAGTAACTAATATAGGTTAAAAATTCTTTATAAATAAGGATTTACCCAACGTTGAGTAAAGGCTGAGTAAATGATTTGACGTTGAGTAATTAATCAACCGCTCAACGGCATTTAATCTAAATAAATAAAAATCTAAAAAAAAAAAATCTAATAAATAAGGCTGTTAAAGGTTTGGCGTATAGTTAGCAGCACATAGAAAAAAAATTAGACTTCTTTGGTTTCAATCGATGGGGAACAGTTTGGACAAATTTGGAAAACCATTTTTAGAATTTGGAAAGGTGTAATTTAATAATAAACAACAAAAAATTTAAGGTATTGACAGAATCTATAAACAAATACTCGTATCGTAACGCATTAGGACACGTTGGGACATAAAAACGGGCTTACATCTGCCAGCCAGTAAAAACGAGTTTTGTTTTTTTATTAATTCGCTTAAAAAATATCAATGCGAAAATAATTGTTTTTGAATAATTAATTTAACATTTTCAATTTCTTAAGAGCAATTGCAAAATTTTGAAATCAATTTAAATACTCTTTATGAGTTTTTATAATTCAAAAAAACCTTAATATATTAGCAAATATTAATGATTTATATGTTAAAAATGTTCTCAAGGTTTCAAGTTAATGAAATTATTTCATTTAAAGAATTTTCAACATTTATAAATCTTATGAATGAGCTCGTTAGAAATTTTTGTATTTTGAAAACCTTAATAAATGAGTTATTAACGTATACTTCTCAAGAAACAATGCAGATAAAAAATAAATTATCAAAAACTTTAAACATAAACTTTTCCAAATTGTAAAAATGAATTTCCAAATTTGAAAATTAATTAATTAAACTCCTCCCAAATTTCAGAATTTAGAAAACCTTAATTAATTAGTTATAAACAATTGTTTAAAATTTTGAGAATTTTACCCGTACGAAAAATTCTCAAAAATATTTCTGTGAAACAAATGTCGATAACTTTTTAAATATGCTTTTCCAAAATCTGAAAAAAGGTTTTCCAAATTTAATAATTATTTCAAAAAGCTCTTATCAAATTTTCAAAAACCTGATTCTGGAAATGTATATATCTTCTTTCTAGGACTTCTAGGTTCGGAGATATCCTAATTCTTGTTTTAAATTGTCTCACTATCGTTGCATTTGGTTTTCAAAAGACACTTTTTTGAAACTTCATTCTAAATAGAAATCTTTGAATGAAGTTCCTTGCCGGATGCAAACTTAATTCTGGAAATGTATTTATCTTATTTCTAGCACTTCTAGGTTCGGGGATATCCTTATTCTTGTTTTGAATTTTCTCACTTTCTTTGCATTTTGTTTTCAAAAGACCCTTTTTTGAACCTTAATTCTAAATAGAAAACTTTAAATGCAGTTTCTTGCCGGATGGAAACCTAATTGAAACTCGATGAAAGCAAATGCGTCACAACAAAGAGACAAACACATAAATATGTATATAGGAATGTAAGCTTTTCCAGTTGTTTACTGTATTACTTTTCCACTTTTTTCCTGTTTTTAATAATATAATATTTGAAAATGAAAAGATATAAAGGTTTTTTTTCAGTTCGGTTTTTATTTTAGTGTGGAAAAATGTGAACAATTATATTTCACTGGAGCACTAGAATTCAAAACTTCTGGTTACGGAACATCTGCCTTCTTAACAGCTAGCTACGATGTATATCCGTGATCGTCAACCAGCTAGTTATTTTGTGTAATGGAGTCTGACGAGGTTTTAGATTTGATTTCGCTGCCGTCCGACTTATAGGCGGCAGCGAATAAGTGTGCTACAATGCAACTTGACTTCCTTGACTAGATTTACCATCTGAAGATGTTGACGACGCATCTCAGACATATAAGTTGATAGTCCTTTTTCGGTGGCGGACAATTCCGGAGGTACTGTTTTTTATAGATGGTTCTTCAAATGCAGGCTTAGGCGACACCACTGATTGTGCTTCCTTAGCCTTCCGTTCTTTTGCTTTTATATTCTCTTCTGCTTCCTCTTGGCAACCTGGTGTTTGTGGGGCATCCGGTGGCAGATTTATACTTATTTCCTCCAAATCCGATGAGAATGCCAGCCGATTGATAGCGGCAGTTGCGCTAGAAAAACTCGGTTGCACTTTTTTATCTTCGAAATCTGAATACATCTTAAATGTCCCCTTGCGTTTTCGATCTTCGTACGTTTCCGCTTTGAATTGATTTTCTTTTTTATGTTTATTTTTTTCTGGACAAACTCTCTTTGCATTTTTTGCGAACAGCAGCTTTTCTGTCTACTTTGGTGCCTCCCCTCTCGTTCCTCAACAGCCGAACAGTTGTAGATGAGAGTGTTGGCACTGTCCTCTTCTCTATCGGAGATCTGTACCATCTCTTGATCACTCAAATGCTTCTCTGTGTCATCAGTATCCTTAGCAATGATACTCATAGTCCATTTGTGAATTTGCCGGAAGGATAACATCTTAGTAATGGCTACCCGTATCCCCAGACTTTTGTAGTTGGAGTTGGCTCTTCTTCGAGTTTGCCATCGTGAGAAGACAGGCTAGATAGCGACATTCGACCATCAACTTTAGTCGGTTGAATCGGACTACTACTTTTCTTATATCTGTATATAATTATTGCTTGATGAAATACCACTAGAAATAAATTGCACGACTGGATCGCACGTACTTGCTCATATGTGCGGTCACATTGTAGAATAGAATTTAAAAAAATTGAAGTGAACATCAAAGCATTTATTCGATTTTTGTGACTTTTGATTGTTCGAATAAAGTAGGTTAAAATGTATTGGGTGAAATAATTTAAACGCCATTTTATTTCTTTAGGAAATGTAAAAAAGTGTGAATTTTTTTTTTTCAAAATTGAAGGAGTCGTTTTTAAATAAAAGGGTTTTTATAACAACTTTTTTTAAAAAATTAAAAAAAATAATTCAAGAATGCAATTAAAGCACAAAAATAACGTACCTTAAAAAAAATTAAAATTCACCTACCCGTTTTCAAAATATTGATTTAAAAAAAAAAAAAATTAAAATTATTAAAAATACAAAAAAAAAGTTTTCGAAAAAAAATTAATGCAAAATTACTCAAGTTACTTCCATCTTCTTGAATATCAATTTTGACTGTAATCGGATCTCCACTTTTCGAGAAAGTCGAAGAAAAAAAAACCGGTCCTATGGGAGGTACCGTTTTTAGCCCACCATATTAATTTTTTTTTCACTAAAATATAATGCATACCTACAGTAGTACACTGATTTTTTTTTATAAAAATTCTTGGAGCCGTTTTTGAGAAAAATAAGCTTTTACATAACGGTTATATGACAGGTACCGTTCATTTTTGAGCTAAAAAAAAAAAATTAAAAAACTCCTCTGTAGAATGTCAAAATAAGCTTAAGTTCAAAATTTGAAGACGATTGGCCTAACCGTTTAGGCTGCAGTCCAATATACATCCGTACAGACAGACAGACAGACAGACAGACAGACAGACAGACAGAGACAGACAGACAGACAGACAGACAGACGGACAGAATTTTGCCAGTAACTCAAATATGTTTCTCTATCATCGCAATGTCATGTTTGATTGTTATCTCAAAATTTTTAATCTGCACGAATGCATAACTTGTATTTTTTTTTTTTTTTTTTTATTTGTAAAAATTTATAACTATTTTCATACTAAACAAATAAAATAAAAACTAGCTTAAATATACACTTAACTAACTTACTGGCCCAATTCAGGCGCTCTAAATTACTCTCTATCTTAATTAATTGCCTTTCAGCCTAAGAATAACTTAAATTAAAATTAACATTAACGGGTTTTATTTTTTCCCAGAAAAAAAAATTAAAACTAGACATCAGATTATATTTTTCTTAATACTAACTTAATATGTATAAGTACTTACATAACTTGTATTATAGTACCCATAATCGCAAGTAAAAATGTCTATTGAGTTACGGAAAATTATTATAAAATAAAATAACATTAAAGGATTTTAAAAATCTATCTACCTTGAAAATGAAATTAGATTCTTTGTGTTTTGATTTTTGTTGTCAATTGCTTGGGATAGAATTTGGGACAATAAAAATGGGTTTATATGTGCAAGTGTTTTTATTTAATAATAATTATAGCCACATTACGTTACGAATGGTTTATTTACAATTTGTTAATCATTTAATAAACTAAGGTTTTCCAAATTCTTAAAATGTTCCCCATCGATTGACACCAAAAAAAGTCTAATTTTGTTTCTATGTGCTGCTAACTATACGCAAAACCTTTAATTGTTAATAACTTTTAAACTATAGTTTTCCAAATTCTGAAAATGGTTTTCCAATTTTTTCCAAATGTTTTCCAAATTTGGGGCACGAAAACAAAATCCAAATTCCCGACATAGTGCTGCTAACTATACGGGGGTCAAAAGGCCTCTGTGTAAATTCCCAAACAAAGATTAAATGAAAAAAAAATCTTTATATTTTTTTTGGGATTACGATTTGACTCCTTTTTTAATTAAATTGAATTTCAAAAAACAGCAAACCAAAACTAAAAATAAAAATAGGAAAATGTATTTGTAAACAAACTAATGAACTATCAAAATCGTTATAATTCACAATAAATTTCTACATCGTGGTCCACAATACCAAACACACAACCCAATCGACACAATCGACAAATGGCGAGTCGATTGGTGGTCGACAACCGCAATTTCTCGTACATTTTGGTTTTATTATTTATTATCTCGTGGAATAAAGGTAGAATAAACATTTGTTATTAATAACATTTTACACTTAGTCCACAGAATAAGGCCTAACCTTTAGCTATTCCACGTTGATTAATATGCCTAAGAACAAAAATCAGATGAATGTGACGTTGTAGTGGTCACCCTATTATGCACTTATGCACAATATCGTAATTAACTCTTTGCAGTCTGCACACGCACAATTACCTTTTCTTATCGCCACTATATACCTAGCGAGTTAACTACCAGCAGCAGTCAGTAGTTGATGATTCGCCCTACCGTTGACACTTATCTAATATATTAAAATGTTGTGATCCAGATGTAAAGTAAATAAATTGAATATTATACATAGATGTGAAATCATATAAAAGTAGTTTCACTCGACGTACAAATCAATTGGTGACCCCTACAAGTTCACTTAGAAACCAAAAACTTAAATTATGATTGTGTTAACAATCCAAACTATGTGCAAACAAAATAAATTAAAACAACTATGTCTGCATAAAAATCACATAAAGTTAAGTGCTAAGCTCATACAAAAACTAGTGCCTATGCAAATACGAAGTTCTTAGCCTAAAAACAAATTAAGTGCAAACCTTCAACAATAGTCAAACATAAAACTAATTAAAATCATCATCGACTCATAAAATATAAAATTTGTAAACCAATGTGTAAGTTTTTGTTTCAATATATTTGTAAACAATTCATCAAACGCGATTAAAATAAATTTGTTTTGAATTTCATTTATTCTAAACATGGCGAATACAAATTTGCAATAAAATACAAATACAATACCAGCTATAGTTACCGGTACCCATAAGCAATACATTTACCTTGAGCCGGAACTATCAGAGCTTTTACTTGATAGCACAAATCTGATTTCGCACGAAATTTCCCTAACTAAATTTGAGATCACTATGTTTTCCTTTTCAGAGGTCGGACCTTTCGACACACGTGGCACGCCCAACGTGCAAAAAGGGTGCTCTTGTTGACTGCCGTTTTTCAACGTGTTACATGTCGGTGCGTGTATAAGATGCAGACCAAATTGTTTACGAAATTAAGCAAACCGCTTTTCATGCCAAAAAATTGTATTGTTTTTTTGGAACATTGTTGTCCATTCTCTCTACGTGACCTAGCCATCTTAAACGTGATATGCGTATTTTTTTGACCAGGTCAATGTCGCTGTACAGCTCGTATAGTTCTTGGTTTTTCTCCTCCAAAGCCCGTTAACGCAGATAGGGTCAAAATTCCTCCGAAGAATCTTACGCTCGAAACGGCTAAGGATATCTTCATCCGCTTTAGATAGAGTCTATGTCTCGGCGCCATAGAGCAGGACTAGGATGATTAGGGTCTTATACAGAGTCTCCTTTGTCTTTCGAGAGAGGGCTTTGCTACTCAATTGCCTTCCTAGCCCATAGAAACAGCGATTGGCAAGAGTAATTCTTCGCTTTATTGCTGACGAGATGTTGTTGTCAGATTTTATAGCGGATCCGAGGTACACAAAGTCCCTAACTACCTCAAAGTTGTACCTGTCTATTGTGATATTTTGTCCAATCCGCCGGTGTTGTGTTTGTGGACAGCAGGTACTTCGTTTTGGCCTCATTGACTGCTAGTCCCATCTTAGCCGCTTCAGCTTCCATGCTAGCAAACGTTCCAGTGACAGCTCGCCGAGTTCTGCCAATGATATCTATGTCGTCAGCGTATGCTAGCAATTGCACAGACTTGAAAAAAATTGTCCCACTACAATTGACTTGCGAGTTTCTTAGAATTTTGTCAAGTATTAAATTGAAGAAATCGCACGATAGTGCATCACCTTGTCGGAATCCTTTTTTGACTTCAAGAGCTTCTGTGAGGTCATTACCAAACTTGACGGTTGGTAATGCACAGTCGGACGAGTTTTGTGGGGATGCCAAAACCTGACAAGGCTCTGTATAGCTCGTCTCTATAAATGCTATCGTACGCGGCCTTTAAATCAATAAAGATCGATTTGAAATTCTTGGGTAGTTTCCAGGATCTGCCGTAGCGTGAACATTTGATCGATTGTGGACTTTCCTGGTCTGAAACCACGTTGATAGGGGCCAATCAGGTTGCTGACGAAAGGTTTCAGGGGTTCAAATAGTACGGCAGAGAGGATATTGTAGGCGATATTCAGGAGACTAATTCCTCTATAGTTGGCGCAGTTTAGAGGGTCTCCTTTCTTGTGGATCGGGCAAACGATGCTGAGGTTCCATTCATCAGACATACTTTCTTCTGACTAAACCTTAGAGATGAGTTGGTGTATGCACTCCACCAGGTCATCTCCGGCCGCTTTAAAGAGTTCGGTGGGTAGTCTGTCGGGTCCAGCAGCTTTGTGTTTTTTTAGTTTATATATTTCTATCCTTACTTCATTTTGGTCAGGTGGACGGAAGTTTTGTATGTCATCATCCATGTTGAATGGTTCATTCTGCCTGACAGCGGGATTTTGGTCTTCATCGCCGTTTAACAGTCTGCAGAAATGGTCCTTCCATGTACTCAGCACCGACTGTGACTCTATTACGAGGTTCATTTACGAAAAGATAAATTCACGTGGTTTTTGCGCTTTATCAGGGTTTTACGCGATTGCATGAATACCTCTATTGTTCAGGCAGTCAAGAGGATTTGATATCGATACATCTATATATCACTCTCATGTTGTATCTCTAAATTGACATTGACAGAAAAGATTATTTTCATGTGAAGATTGTTCTCTCTTTCATAATTTCTCTCTGCATCAGATAAAATGTCAAATTTACTGTACGTAAAAGTTAAAAGTTACTGGCTGAACACAATGCAAAAACGGAACTGCATTACAGAGTCGGAGCACGGAACAGCTGTCAAATTTGTCGTACGTACCAATTTCAATCGGAACACAATGCACGTACAGTAACTTTGACATTTAAATTCAAAAATGGGTGGAATACCAAAAACAAATGATAAAAAGAGAAGAAACTCTTATACAACGACTTGAAATATCATTAAGAAGAATGGAATCATCTGGTGTTTTTTCAGGTATACTAAATAAAAGGGTTTGGGAGGGACAGACATACGAAAGATTGTTCTCTTTTTCATAATTTCTGTCTGCATCAGGCAAAATGTCAAATTTACTGTACGTAAAAGTTAAAAGTTAAACCAACCTTTCCGTATGCGTATTGCAGTTCCGTATGCAGTAACGTACCATTGTGTTCGCAAAATACAGTTCACGTGTATTCAATGTTTGCAGTTCCGTATGCGTATTCCAGTTCCGTCGTCATTGTGTTCAGCCAGTTAACCAACTTTTCCGTATGCGTATTGCAGTTCCGTATGTCTGCTATTAGACGATGAAACTAGATGCATGCACCTTGTTCGAATTCTTCTTTGTTTTTTCATCTCTGTCGCAAGTGCCATTACACGATGAATTTACTTTCATGAAACAAGTTTGACAGTTCTCTTTCATTTTCATTTTTCATAATCATTTGCAATGAATCTGCTCTTTTAACCCAAATAATATTTCCAAATTAAGTACCTTAAACCTTTGTATATAGAATCTATAGTACTATCAAGATGGGTATTTCACCTAGCGCCATCTAGTTTCACTATCTCGCTATTTCTCAATGTAGACTTTTAGTCGGGGAGATGAATTCAACACATATGCAACGTTAGAAATTTACAGAACGGGAAAGATGTATATAAAGTGTTAGCAGTCAGAGGGAAGAAAATTATAAAGTCTTTTTTGTGTTATTTCTTTGTTATTTTCTGATAATGAGAGAATGAAAGATAGAAATTTAGACAGGTATGTGAGGAGTTTTCATTTCTGCCTTGAAAATACACTGTTTTTGGGTACGTTTTTTAAAGATACGGCAACAGGATGAAATTTACCTTTTTAACAATTTTTGTTGAAATTTGATATTTGGTTTGTTTTTTTTGTGTACAATTTTAAATGGTTACCATGTTTGATTATTATATCAATTTTTTTAAGTCTGCAAAAAATTTAATTAGTTGAAGTATCTACCTACCTAGTTACGTTACAAATAAAACACATTGTTTGCAGATATTTGTACCTATGTTAGAGTATCTCCACTTATCACGTCAAATATCTAGTACTAAATCTACTACTAACTACTAAATATACTACTAAATCTACTAACTACTAAATATAGTACTTAATATACTACTAACTACTAAATCTAGTACCAAATCTACTACTAAGTACTAAACGTAGTACTAAATATAGTACCAACACTACGATAGTACTAAATTCTAGTACTAAGCACTAAAAATCTAGTACCAAAATACTATTTTACCAACAGCATAGTACCAACTGGCACCAGTTTTACATTTAACTAACGTTCTAGGTTGAACAATATTTATATTAAAACTTTAAACAGTCGAATCCGAATATGGCAACATTGGTAGTTGATTTTGGTATATGAAATACAGAAAATACAGAAATAACAAAATTTCTTGAAAAATTCAAAATCCAAAAAAATAATTGAAGACGCACAATCTTGGTTTGTTTACGAAAAATCAAATTGAAATCCATTAATTTTTGTTTCCTTTACTCTGTCATACCATATAGTCTAGTGTCACTTTTGAACCTTTCACTCGTACTTATTATTCATTATTCCTGCAAATGCTTGTAATCATTCTAACTCATTCGTTTCTGAAAATATAAAATACAACCTACTCTTTCATCACTATATTTCTTTCTACTCTCCAAAACCCATACAAATGCATATCAAGAACTACTGCAGCGCTATAACGGCAGTATCTCGCTAAACTAGATTCTGTCTGATCATAGTACTATAGTTTTTATATACAAAGCCTTAAACCACAAAAAATTACATTCCACTTTATTTTCACTCATTTTTGTTCCTTTATTTTGAATCTTATCAGAAGTGTACTCTGGGCACAACGAAACCAAGTGATAAAGAATTAAAGAAAGCGAACAAGAGAAAAGAAAAACGTCAAACAGATTCTTCGAACATGCTACCCGTGCGACACACGACAGCTTTTTTCCTGTCTCATCTTTTCGATTTTTTTCTTCCTTTTGCACTTACTATGTTCGAAGAATTCGAACAAGGTGCATGCATCTAGTTTCATGTCTAATAGCAGACTATGCAGTAACGTAGCATTGTGCTCGCAAGATACAGTTCGCGTGTATTCAATGTTTGCAGTTCCGTTTGCGTATTCCAGTTCCGTCGTCATTGTGTTCAGCCAGTTAAGATCAAATCTTCCACTCTATCAGATATCAAAACTTGACAATCGTCTCAAGCAACTCACTTTAATGCTTATGAGCAAAAGCCTCAAACAATATAGTTTATCTTATATGACAACTGTCCGCCATGACAGTTCGCGAGTTCATGAAATGATAAAATGAAAAGCCTCTATGATAACTGAAATGATAAGTTTTTTATCACAGATCACCACCATAATCATTTTCATTCGTCATTACACTTTATTATTATTATATTTATTTTATCATTAATTATAGTCCTTAAACTCGCCATTAAAACTTGTTTAATGTGAAACTAGGTTGAAACTTGTATGAAAATATGAGTTAGTTTCACATATAATTTTGGGCGAATAATGATTTTAATTATTTTTTTAGCGAAACCAATTTCCTTGAACTGTTATCTGCAAGCATAGAAAAAAGAAGCAAGAACGACAACTAGGCAGATAATTCTCTATTCGTCTACAAACCTTTGTATATAGACTGCTATAGTACTATCATAACGACCGGTGGACGGTGGCGTTCCAAGCGGCTCTAGGGAAAAAGATTACTCGGTAAATTGAAGAGGCGAACAAAGAGTTCATATACAATGGCGGTTCTTTTATAAAGAGAATTCTCAGAGAAACTCGCTGAATTGTACTTTATTCATAAGTAATTTATGAGGGGTAGGTTAAGAAAAAATTTGTTGATATGCAGTTCATATACAATGTTGACATGAATACATATATCTGATGTTGGAGTTGTTTTCGTACATTATTAGGTTTGTTCGATGTTCCCCGCCCCAGTGCGCACTGGGGAATGTCAGTGCATTTCGTTTAGCTGTCAAAAAACTGTGTTTCTGCTCGGGGTTTGATTTAACATCGAACAGCTCAGTGCAACAGTTTCCGTTTTTTGACATTTCATTTATGTATTAATTTTCTTTACAAAGTCTACAGTTTTTCCATTTCCATCAGATAGAGTTTATCTCGGCATTTTATCTAAAATCACAAAAATAACTTAATAATTGCAAAATAACCTACAAAATATCTTATATTTATCAGATATTGCACTCCAAATTTGTAAAATAAAATTTGTTTTAAACTTCTACCACCAAGCACCAACAGCTGATTTGAATTTTGACAGCACTGATTTCTTACACCGACCAAAAACCTGGGGCGTGAGAGTGTGCACTCAGTGCGTGCTCGGGGTTGACATCGAACACAGTGCAAAAACACTGGGGCGAAAAAAGTGTCACATAAAACACCTCAGTGCGAATCCAGTGTACACCAGTGCGCCCCAGGGCAGACATCGAACAAAGCTATTATATACAATGTTCTGCCCTATATTCTTTGGGCAGATGAACGATGTTTGTTTTTGTTTTTTTTTTTGCGAAGGTTGCGGTTGCTGTGCTGTGCATTGTATACATTGCATATACATTACTACACGGAAGTCGAAGTAGGTTTGGATAGTTCTATGTATGCATGTTCAAACGATATTTTCCAGCTGATCATCATTGTATCCACTGTATGCATTGTATATAAACTGCCTTGCTAATAAGAAATACACTGGTAATAAGCATTGTATATGAATTACTATAGTACTATCATGGTGACTTTTGGACAGTTGTTCAGTTGTGCAGTTTATATACAATGCTAATAAGAAAATATAGTAGCAGCCAATAAAGTAAGTATGTGTAGGTGTATTTATGAATAATCGAATAATTTGGTATAGGAAAAGCACTTGTAAAATTTGTGTTTTGTGAGTTTTGGCGGTTGTTTGGAAATTATTTTTAATAATCAATTTTTCATTAAATTTGAATATATAAATAACTAAATTGCGTTGTGTTGTGGCAAAAGGAAGCCATAAAAGTTTATTGAAAGTTTATTGGTAGTATTTGTTTGTAAAAAAAAACATTAAATTGTATTTTTAACTTAGAGTGTTTGTGTTGTGTTAAGTGTAAGGTAAGATTGTTATTTATTTATTTTGTTTAGGAAAATATTTATTATTTAATTTTATTATTTATTTTTATTATTATTTTTATATTTATTTTTATATTTATATTAATTATATATAAGTAAGTGCTATTTATAAAAAATTAAATTTAAATTAAGTATTAAAAAATATTTTGTAATGAGGAATAGGCCTGCTGGGGATACCTCAACAAAAAAACGCATCTTGTATTTTACCTCTTGGGTGATGCGGAAAAAAATACATTTTTTTAAAATAAAAAATGTTGAAAAAGTTAAAATTTTTATTTTTTTAAGTATGTCATTATAAGGAAATCTGCAGTTTTCATCTGGGAAACTTATTTGAAAAAAATTTAATCAACCCGTTTTCAAATTATTTCGAAAACCAATTTTTTTTTAGAAAATTGAATAAAAAAAGTTTTCAAAAATTTTGAAATGCAATGTTAATTGAATTATAAATGACTTCCTGTGTGCAAAATTTTATTGAAATTGGGATAATAGTTTACGATAAAACCGCATTTGAAAAAACCGGTTCTATGAGAGGTACCGTTATAGAACAAATTTCGAAAAATTCATCCAAACTGAAAGATGTATTGTTGTAAAAAAATAGCATCCTGAAAGTTTGATCAAAATCTTTGGAACCATTTTCGAGAAAATCAAACTTTTTGTTAAACGGCAAATAAAGTTCATTTTTGACCTAGAGCAAAAATGAGAAACACCCCCCGAGATACTACCTAATAAATACTAAATAACAAGTTTGAATCAAATCGGCCCATCCGCTTAGGCTGTAGAGCAGCGAACAGCCAGACATTTTTCGAACCAACTTTTTTCGACTTCTCTATCATCGTAATATCATGTTTGATTATTATCTCAATTTTTTTTATAGTAGGTACCTATAATCGCAAGTAAAAAACCATCTGAAATCTGTCATAATTGAAATCCGACATCTGGGATAGTTTAAACATTTTTTTATCGAAAACCCGCCGCAGACGAACATTTAAAAAAAAGAATCACGAAAATCGGCCCACTTTTTAATTTTCTACAGCCAAAAAACCCACCGCGATATAAAAATAAGATTTGCTTTAACTATGAATTTCCTACCCGCGAGCAAAGGGTAGGTCAGTTATTTCATACAAAGCCTCAAAAAAACAAAAATCATTACTACCTGCAGTCTATATACAATGGATATAAATCTACAATCAATTTCCAAAAAAAAATTTGAATGTATCTTCATGCATAGTTTTCACTAAATGTGTGTACCTATCTGCATTGAAAGCAAAATTCATACCAAAATCCATTCAATAAATCCAGCAAGAATTAAGTTTGTGTTAAATTTTCAAGAATGTATGAGTACATTTTTTGAAAACGACAACGTTCAATTTATAGGTAGCAGATAAACCCAAATTGAATATCTTAAAAAAACCTCTTCAAAAGGCTGGTCAATGACATGTACTTGTACATGTATTGCATATAAAAAAAAATTTAAGCAACGAAAATGTTGGATCGTGTATGAATCCTAACAAAAGTCTATATACAAATCACTTCAAAAGTCTGATCAATGACGTCAATGATATACAAAACAATGTATATACAAATGTATTGCATATACAAAAAATGTAAGCAGCATCATCAACATCAAGTTAATTCTTCTCACATTCTTAAGCATCTTTTTTAAATTGCTTATAAGTCAACAAAATTGTATAATTCAAAGAGATTTCCTCTTAAAATTCACCAAGAATGTATGTAAACCACACATTTTTCCAACAACATGCATGTTCATCAGGCAACCAAAAGCAACCAAAAGAGTCAAATAATATACTCAATTATTTCATTCTCCTTCGCTTACAGTCACATTGCACATGCGCAGTAATGTAAGCACAGAGCATAACACTTAAAAACATGCTCTTATTTCTCTCTTTCTCAAATAAAATATGCCTACACTAGCACTCCAAGCGGCTCTAGGGAAAAAGATTTTTTCTCGTCTCATGATAGTACTATAGCAGTCTATATACAAAGCTAAAAACTGAAAAATACCCGTTCAGCGAAATATGTGTACCGTTCCTTGTACATTTCTTATGTGACTACTAATCCGCTTGCATTTCTGTGGGCACGAAACGAATAGCTGATTGGCTGCTTCTCAAAGGAATCTCACACGTGTTCACATACAGTAAATAAAATTTCAAGGTTTCCAGGGAATGGTCGGTACGAGTCGCAGTTCTTTTTTCTATGCTGCAAGTAAGAAAAAATCAAGTCTAATTTTAATTATCGAAATTTTAAAATTAAAAACGAATTTGACATAAAAAAACATGATAACACTCTTTTTATTTCTCGTTTATACTTACACTCATCAAAAAAAAAAAAAAAAAAAAAAACGTCAATTCCCAACCTCCTGTCATTTAATAAATATTTTGTAGCATGTCTTCGCTACTTGCATTAAATATAAAAGAATGTTTACGATTAAGCCGGAATATATTAGTAACAAGTTTTAATATTAGAAGCAGGTGTCCTGCTTATATTTGTACCTACAAGAAACAAACAAGTTCATTGTGCTTATTCAATCAACATGCATTCTTTTGCTCAAAGCCATATAATGATAACCAGAATAAAAAGCAAAGGAGCCTTCCTCCTTTGATGCAGTTTCCAGAAATTATATGGCCCTCATTCATAAATACTCTTCGAAATTGGGTTCTCATACATTTTATTATTCGGCCATATTTTGATAACGAATTTAATTTGAAAGATTTTATCTATGGAACAAAACATGCAGTACACGTAAGTTTGTAGTAAAATTTGAAATTAAATCGTAATTTATTACAAGTAGTTTTGTATATTTGATAGATTTTTAAATGGACAATATTGCTTTACACTTGTGATGCAACTGTAGGTAGAGTTTATTCAGTTGATTTTAAAACAGAATAAATACCGTTTTTCATAATACCTCTTCTGTTCGAACACAATTTACTGCTGCTATGACAGTAAAATACAAATTAAAGAACCAACATGTTTCTACGCAAATTCTAGCTCTACAGTCCGGGGAGGACCTGGGCCTCATTCTAGCTAGATGTCCTTAAGAACTATTCAAATGAGAGCGATCACCGAAAGACGAATAAATGTGATTTAAAACAACTTATAAACCTGAATTCTTCACAAACTCCATGCCAAATGAGGGAAATATAATTTAGGTTATTATTTAGATACTTAAATTTGCATTTTAGTTTTTAAAATATGATAAATTTGGGAAAACAAAATATTCGTCGCGAATTCCAAAATGATTGCTAGGAACTGCCAAGCTCTTAGCGTTCCACATACGATCCACACTTCGACGAACAAATTATTCGTTTTCGAATAACCTCAAAACTACCTTTGTGTCTGTTTCCTTGGTGGTTGATAGGTACGTATACAAAAAATCCATGTAAAAGAAAAGTCAAACGAGACGAATGTTCGTTTATTCGTTGTGAAATAAGCAAATTAGGAAAAGAGGATTAGGATAAGTGGGTTGGGATAGGATAGGATAGGAAGGAGGGTAGGCCTTGGTCGGGATAAGGTAAAGTATGGGAAAGGGATGAAAAGGTATGAGATCGGACCAAGAAAGGATATCCGGGAGAAAAGGGAATCTGGCCGAAGCGGACAAAGGAGTAGGCAGTAGGATGAGTAATGTAGAGTCATAGAGGAAGGTATGAAGTGGGAGAAGGAGCGAGAAAAATGGGAATTGTGAAAGGAAAGAGGAGAGGGTCGGTTAAGCTGGGAAGTAGCTAAATAGGACGGACTTGGGACTGGCTAAAGAAAAGACAAACTGAACTAGTAGGCATTGGGAGAATAGGGGGAGATGGAGGGTTAGGTTAGGATAGGAAGAAGGGGAAGAGAAGGGAAAGAATGTCCACCGTGAGGGCCTAGGCACGCTGGCACGCGCGGCTAAGCTCGCCGGATATGGGGGGGGATCTTGCCCCCCATATCTGAATGAACCTCACCTATTTCAAAATAACAGAAATCGTGCCTAGCTTTCAACACCAAGTAGAGTAGAACCACACCCGGGATAGCCTGCGGGTGTCGTTACAGGGGGACCTGTGCCCGCCCGCCTGGAATCCATCGGTCCAAGAATATTGTGGATTCCCCAAACTCTCTCATCCTTAATGCTGTCAAACCATACCTTACCTTACTGTCAGCTCACCTTACTGCACCCCCTCGATAGCCCTTTAGATTGCCATGAGATATCTCTCACCCGCACAAAAATAACAAGACCGCAAAATTCAGTAACTGGGCCTGGCGAGACGTTCGCAAATGCTTTTTATTAAAATTAAAGATATTGTTTTATTCGAATACAATCCAATAGTGATAACTATTACGAAACAAAAGAAAAGCAATTAGGTGCCAAAAATATTTAAATGATGTGAATAAACCATAAAAAAACGTAACTATGTGATTAAAATCTTATTAAAAAAAAAAAATAAATTTTTTTTTTTACCGCTAAAGAATTACCGGAACGGGAGTATCTCGACCACCCTTCTTATTTTCCCACCCCGGGACCTACCGTTAGAGAGCTCTTTGAGAGCACCTAAAGGGGAGGGGCAAAATGTCGCCTAATGAAGGAGGTGATTTACCGGGGATCCCTTATTCACTTATATGGTCCGCAATCTCCTTCGAAATTCGCTTGTTCTTGGCCAAAAGAAAGTAATATTGCTTATCTCAACTTAATTGACATCGAAAAATCTCGCCACAAACAAAATAGTAATATGACAAATAATATATGTAATAAACAGGTAAAACACCCCAACAGGGGTGGCTCCACAGGCTTGCCACCTTCTCTTCATCCAAAGTCACTATGACTCCCAAATTGGATATCTTAATTTTGGTGTATTTGTGCAATTATTATATTTGCACGCATAAATAAAATATTATATACATATATAGGGGTGAATTCCACCTAATAACTCCCCAGCTGTTTTTACTTCACTGCTTTCTTTTTATTCTTTCAATAGAAAAAAAAAAACGATTAACTATCCCTCCCCTTTACTTGAGAACACGGGTTGGTCACGGGTTTCCACCTTCCCCCGGTGGGATTCTTTTGTTCGACCTGCGCCGCAAATAGTTCTTCGGTTGCTTTCAATGCACCACTTATATTTTTCTGAACAGTAATATGGCTTTGCAGTTTATGGAATTGGTGGAATTCACCTACCAATAAAAGTGGTTCATACTTAATATGCATTTATTCTTCGCCTAATATTATCACTTACCCCCTTTTATCTTTTATGTCTAATGACGAGCTAAGTTTTTCTTTTGCATGAAATTTCCTTCAGCGCACGAAATCGCTAAAAATAACCATTCGTCTTAGATGAACCAGCAAATCACAAACCAAAAACTACAGAACAATAAAAGAAAACACCGAACTATGATTTTTTTTCACTTTTTTTTGAACCTGCAAATATCATACTTAATTCGTTTACTTGACTTTTAAATTATATTTCCCGTCTGGTATTATTAAACTTTTAATTCGCACTTGGCACAACTTTATCCTGCGGTGGCTCGATTTTAATTTCAAACACGTTTTCAACTGATGAATCGTTCGGCTAATTTTCCGTTTTTCCTAGTCTATGTTATTATATACAACGTTCTCATTTTACAGCATTCGCCTTGGGTTCGTTGACTACCCAAATATCAAATTCTGCAAAAAGCTGTTCGGTACATAGGTCAATTCCCTTTCCGAAAATTGTGCCCTCCGGTCTGCAAACGTTTTTCTTATAGCGAGTTTCATTCAAGAAAAGATTTGCTCTTTCTGTCAAAAGATTTGATCTTTTTCAATTTCGAGAGTTTCATTGCAAGAAAATGAGCAAATCTAGATCAAATCTCAACACGAAAGATTTGATCTCTGATGGGTTGGCAGATTTGATCTGAATGCACACATACATGTAAATAGTCTTTCGGTCAAACGTCAAATGGAAAATATTTTGTTATTTTTGTTGTTTGTTGTGAACTTGTGTCAGCCCGTGCTTAGTCAAAAAATTAACAAATATCCATTAAATATACAAAATAACAAATAAAGGTGTTTTTGAAGTGAGAAAATACAAATATGACATTTTAAATATATATACTGTACATGCCTGGTATTTTTGTGTGTGATACCAAATACTGTGTATGCTCGTTAGTGAATGACCAATACTAGGATTAAATGATGAAACAAGTTTCATTGAAAAGAGCAAATCTTGATTTTCAGATCAAATCTTTGAAATTTGAATGAAACTCGCTATTAATCTCAGATACGAACCTAATGGTTTCGGAAAGGGAATTTCCCTATCTGCAAACTTGTAGTGCAGTGTCATTCAATTTAAATGTCAAAAATGCCAAGATGTCTGTCTAATTATTTTCGTTTACAAACATATTTGTTTTTACCAAGTGCGCGTTTTCGTGTTTTTATCTATTATGTATAAGTCTTGAACAATAAAACGTTCAACAATTATATATGAAATACATTAAATAAAGAAAAATTCGCGCGTGCGTAGGTAGTACCCGCTCCTGTCCAGCTTCGCGTTCGTGCTTCCAAAACTCTGAGAAAAATAATAAAAAAATAAAAGTATTTATAATTTTTTGTTTTTTGTTTTTTTGTTTCCTTTCGATTTGTGCTTACGTGTTCCTACCCTCGCGCACTTTTTCCTTAATCCGTATATACCCGGTACGTCCTGGTTTACCTAATGCGCTATGACGCTAGTCGGCGCCGCATGCGTCTCGTCGCCGACAAGAGGTATTTGGAAGAAGTTGATTCTTCCAATTGTTACTTCTGCCAGTGGGCCGCAACTGTTGGTCACTCTCACGTGAATAGTACTTTAATTTCCGTTACGCCCCCGTACACTTGCATGTGCCAATTGAGGATTGGCCTTCAAAATATTTGTTGGCTAAAAAATAATAGCGAGTTTCATTCAAATTTCAAAGATTTGATCTGAATCGAGATTTGCTTTTTTCAATGAAACTTGTTTCATCATTTAACCCTTGTATGGGCGATTCACTGACGAGCATACACAGTATTTTATATCACACACAAAATTAACAGGCATGCACAATTGATACATTCAAAATGCGATATTTGCATTTTCTCTCTTCATTTTCATTTTCTCTCTTTATTTGTTATTTTGTATATTTATTGTTATATTTGTAAATTTTTTGGCTAAGCACGGGCTGGCACAGGTTCACAACAAATAACAAAATATTTTCCATTTGACTATTTACATGTATATATTCGTGCATTCAGATCAAATCTGCCAACCCATCAAAGATCAAATCTTTCGTGTTGAGATTTGTTCTAGATTTGCTCTTTTTCTTGCAATGAAACTCGAAATTGAAAAGGATCAAATCTTTTGACAGAAAGAGCAAATCTTTTCTTGAATAAAACTTGCTATAACTGTCAATACACTATATATGAATAATATATGTCTTATTCATATATAGTGTATTGGGGCTATAACTGCGATCATTAAAAACCATCATTAAAAATTTTCAATTGGAAATTTGTGTGTGTTAGAAAAAGATTTAAAACATGAAACATGCCAATCGATGGCAAATCAATTGAAATAATTTATTTTGACAAAAAACAAACCCGGGAAACAGTATATTTTATTTTACTGAACAGCTGATTGTCATTTGACAGAATAATGGAACATTTCGTTCCAGTGTTTGTGGTCCATTTTTTAATGTTCCAACCCATCAGTAAAAAGTTTACTGAAGCATTTTGCATCATTAAAACAAATTTGAGGTTATGGCTGGTGTGGTTTGCCTGTAAATTCTGACACAACTTTAATGATCGCTATAACTACCCGTACGTAAAAAATTCCAGTTTCCAGCTGTTTCCAGTTGGAAGTTGGCGCCAGTTATAGCGATCATTAAAAATCTATCTGTTGAATTAAAAAGTTGAAACAAAAAGTTTAATTCCAAAAGTAATTTTATTATAACCAAAACAAAATGTCCGCGGGAAAAAAACGTCCGTTAAGCAAAGCAATTTGAATTTTAATGCAAAAGAAAAAGAGATACAAAGAATATTCGAGAAAAGTCAAATTTGCAAATGACAGATGAATGAGTGCGTTTCGTCATCATTGGGTGTGTTTAACAATGTTGGGAGAGATTTCATTTTATTCAACACCTTCCCTCATTGTGAACACATCTAATGTTGTTTAATTCCAATAGAAGATCGAAGTTTAGAAAACGTTGGACCAGGCAATGCTTTCGTGAGAATGTCTGCTTTCTGCTCCTTTGTAGATATATGTTTGATGTCTATGTGGTTTTCGGTTTGCAGCTGGCGTATAAAATGATGTTTGATGGAAATATGTTTAGGTATCTTATGGAACTCAGGATTCTGAACTAATTTGATGCTGCTTATGTTGTCGCAAAATATTGATGTTGGACCGCTGTTAATATCCAGAATACCAAGTTCCTCAAGAAAAGTTCGCAACGACATCGCTTCCTTTGCTGCGGAACATGCTGATATGTATTCAGCCTCAGTGGATGATAAAGGAACTTTTTTCTGCTTTTCAATGCTCTAGGTTACGCATGACCCATTCAGCATGTACGAATGTCCACTTCGGGATCGACGAGGGTCCACATCACCAGCGAAGTCAGAATCACAGTAACCAGTTAACTCCGCAAATTCTCCAATTTTAGAGTATTCGATTCCAAAATCAGACGTTCCTTTCAGATACTTGAAAATTCTTTTGACACCCTTGGCTTATCAAGATATTGGCTTAGCACATTTACCGCATAGGCAATATCTGGCCGAGTGCCATCGTCAAAGTACATGAGGCTTCCAATGGCTTCTCGAAATGGAAAATTTGATATGTTGTCTTCCTTTGCTGTTTCAAACTTGATGTTCGGGTCAGCAGGTGTACTTACTGGTGATGATGATTCCATACTGAAATTTTTCAAAACTCGTTCGCAGTATTGCTTCTGGTTGACGATCAGTTTTGATTCCGTAGAGATGATATGGAGTCCGAGAAAATATGAAGCTTCAAACTCTTTGACTTTGTATTCAATCCTCAGATGTTCCATCAAACTATCTAATATGTTTTTGTTCGAAGAGAATATAAGCCCGTCATCAACGTACATTGCAAGAATCAAGATGTCGGTACCATTCATCAAATATACACATGGGTCTGCTTGGCATTGTTGAAGATTGAACCTTTCCAAAGTTTCTCAAAATGTTGTGTTCCACACTCGCGGAGCCTGTTTAAGGCCATACAAACTCTTTTTCAACATCCAGATTGTATTGTGATGTTCTATATCTGGTGGTGGAGTCACATAAATTTGGTTTTGCAATTCACCATACAAGAAAGCAGTTTGTATATCAAATTGACGCATGTGAAGTTGCTTGTGGGCTGCAATTGAGAACAAAACTCGTAAGGAATCAAATCTTACCACAGGCGCGAATGTTTCCTTGTAGTCTATTCCAGGTTCTCAGAGCATCCTTGTACAACAAGTCTTGCCTTGTATCGACTTGGCAACCCAGCAGCATCTAACTTCCGTTTGAGAATCCATTTGCATTGTATCGGCTTCATCCAAGTTTGACGTTCAAGTACTTCATATGTGTCAGATTCTCGAAGTGAGTCTAACTCTTCAGTCATAGCCCTTAACCATTGAGATTTGTCGTTTCCTGATATAGCCTCATCATAAGTTGAACTTCCTTCGGCTGCGGCCTTAGCGCACATATTGGTTGTGACTCTATTCCTCAATGGGTAACGTTCATCTCCAATGCAATCAATCTATTGAATTTTGGTGACATCATCTTCAGGAGTAACTTCTTTAGGATCATCCATTATCAATGTTACCTGTCTATCGCATTGATTTCCTTGGTCCTTGTCAGGATCTGCGGATGGCTTTTCATTGATTCCGGTTCATTAATTGAGTCAAAAATGCTACTCAATGGCAGTACGCAGAGCTTTCATGATTCATTTAAATTTGTATCATTTGCAGATTCAAAAAATTATTCTTCTTCGTTAAATTGCACATCTCGAACTATTACAATTTTTGATCCATTATACAATCTAAAGCCATTGGTTTCGTCATTGTAGCCCACAAAACCAGCATGCTTACTCTTTGCATCTAATCCCTTACGATGTTCCTTTGGGATATGATAAAACGCACTGCACCCAAAAGTGTAAAGAGTCTTGTAGCTAGGAGATGCATGCTTCCATAACTCAAAAGGCGATTTCCAATTATTTGATCAAACAGGGCAAATATTTCGAACGTGTATCGCTGTATTTACAGCTTCTACCCAAAGCAACTGAGGGGCACCACAATCATAAAGCATCGAGAGAGCAGTCTCCTTTACTCTACGGTTTTGCCTTTCTATAAAGCCGTTCTGTTGTGGAGTATATAGTGTTGAAGTTTCATGATGAACGCAATGCTTTGCCAAAACTTCTTTAAACGACTTGCACACAAACTCTGTACCATTATCCGTTCTAACAGTTTTCACATTAATGGAGCTGGAACGTGCTTTAATCAGGAACTCATCGAATTTGGATGCTGTATCAGATTTCTCTTGCAAGAAATACACATGTGTGTAGTTTGAAAAATCGTCCTTAATGAGTAGAAAATACTTGGAACCCCCTAATGATGGAATTTGCATGGGTCCACAGAGATCAGCATGGACAAGCTCACCTCGTTCCTTCTTTCTTGATTTAGCATCTTTCACGAAGCTCTTTCGATGAGATTTGCCCAATGCACATCCCTTAAAGAAAAAAAATTCAGTTTCAGACATTGAGAGCTTTTTGTCTAGATCCGATTGCTTGATTGTGTCGACGCTCAGATGTCCAAGGCACTTGTGCCATCTTTCAATGTTGGGGCTGATAGAAACATTTGCAAAATCTGGCTGAACAATACTTAGGCTGAGCTTATACCAACCACACGAGCCATAACCTCAATTTTTTTAATGACGAATAAAATAATTAATAAAAAATACTGTTTCCCGGTTTTTTTTTTTGTGAAAATAAATTATTTCAATTGATTTGAAATCGATTGGCATATGTTTCATGTTTTAAATCTTTTTCTAATATCTAAAATGTTCAATTGAACATTTTTAATGATGGTTTTTAATGATCGCTATAACTAGCCCCTTAGATGTTTTTTTATATTTTTTTTGATTATATTTTGATTTTGTATGTTCATCTCTTATAAAATAGAACTTAAATTATTTTTAATGTAAACAAAATACTTAAGCAAAAATTAATTTATTTTTATACTTTCATTCTTTTTTTAGACAATATCTACCAAACTAGTTAACTCTAACCTAAAAGAACTAAAATACCTTGTTTCTCAAGAGGCAATTGATGAAATAACACCAACAATAGAAAAACTATCGGTAGCTCAAAGAAAACAGCTTCAAATAAACAAAGATGACATTTATTTATCCTTCCCATACCAGGTACTGTATTACTAGTAAAGAGTATGCAAAGAGTATGTTTTAAACATCTAATATTAAAACTAATAGCGAGTTTCATTCAAATTTTAAAAATCTGCTCTCAAAATAGAGATTTGATCTTTTCAATGAAACTTGTTTCATGATTTAATTGTAGTATTGGTGAATGGCTGACACACTTCCTCTGTCACTTGCATTTAGAGATGACACATCGTTCATAAAAACATCGATGTTATGATCATCATCGATGTTTTCACGATGTTTAAGAAAAATGTTTGTGAACAGATTTTTTGATATATAATAGATTGATCTAAGAAAAAAGTATAAACAAATACATTTCATTTATTCCTCATCGTTGAACTTAAATAACAATAAATATGACAGGCAAAAACTAACTACATATCCATTTTTAATTCTGAAGTGTGTCATTGTGTTTGTAAAACATGAAATGCGATTCAAAGAAATTTTAATTTCATTTATTTTTTAAACATCGCGGATACAAATAGGAGACATTATTTGAAACGATAGTAAAATTATAATTAGTTATAGTAGCTTAGGTAATATTCTACGATTAATTCTATTTCAATTGTATTTTCTTTCACTTTATTTCTTTTCTTTCTTAGAATTTGTGTTTATTTTGTTATTATCGATATTACATCAATGTTTATGAATGATACATCGATTTTTGAAAACATAGATGTATCGCTTGCATGTTGCATCCTTTTTGACATTGACAGCAAAGATTATTTACATGTATGTGTGCAGTCAGATCAAATCTTCCACTCTATCAGAGATCAAATCTTTTGTGTTGAGATTTGATCTAGATTTGCTCTTCTTCTTGCAATGACACTCTCAAAATTCAAACAGATCAAATCGTTTGACATAAAGAGTAAATGTTTTCTTGAATGAAACTCGCTATAACTGTTCACAAACCAAAAAGTATTTTTTTTAATTTAAATTAATTTTTTTTTTTATTTAATATAATTTAAAATTAAGAATTCATAATTTGTTTTGTTAATTTTAATTGTTTGCTTATAATTGCTTGCTTATAATTGCTAGTATTTATTTTAATCCTTCTTTGATTTGTATAACTGTGAAGTTTACTTTGCCCCTTCTCACTCGTACTTAACTTGTCGTTATATTATATTTTAAGCTAAGTAAAAAACACCATATAACTAAATTTGATATTTTGTACACCAAAAATATATTTAAAGTTTCCCGAAGCAACAATTTATATTTCGATTTAATTTTATTAAAATAGGTTGGAATAATGTTTGATGAATCAAATGAAAAGAAGCAAAAGCGATTTGTTGAAATTACAATGGTTTTTCACGTTCTGAAAGGCTTTCGAGAAATGCAAAATCAAGGCGAAGTCCTTCCTTGGAATATGGGGTTTGGGTTTAGCATATTTAATATTATGTGTGGTATCATTAAATGTATATTTTTAGAGGTCTACCAGAGTATGAAGATAAAGTGTTTATTTGCAACTATCGATTCATCAAAGAATTTACTGTTGGAAGCGAAACAGACTGGACAGTTAATGTTATTAATCATTTTAAGCCTTTAGACTTATTGATTGATGAATGAAAATTTCTTATGAGTAAAAAAATAATTAAAATAAAAAAAAATATGTATGATTTTCTTTGTTGTTTATTTTCTTTCCTTGAAAGAAATAACTTTTTTTTTTAAATATAGTAAGCAATAAATACAATTTTGAGTTTATTAAGACAGTTCAAGTTCTTTGTTTTTTCAGGAGTTTGAACCTGATATCGCAGGAAAAAAAGAACGAATGTGAAATTCATCAAAAGCCTTTGCATATTAAGCTAGCATTACACGGTCCTTGTAATTGGTCACTGCAGGGGCATTGTGACGTCACTATGACGTAGTTTTCTGTCCTAAAAGTGTCACGTCGTGTAATAGTCATTGTTTTGCATGTCCTTGCAGTGACCAAAACAGTGACAGGCACAGTGCACGTCACTTTTATGTCCCTGCGGTGACAAATTACAAGGACCGTGTAATAACTCTGTCACTGTTGGTGGGACACAGTGACACTTAGCCTGTACCTGCAGGGACTGTGTCCCAACAGTGACCTGGCAGGAATTTCTGCCAGGTCACTGTTGGCACTGTTTGGTCTCGATTGAGCGTTCGGAGTTGAACACACTTTTATTCAATAACTTTGATGGTGCTATCAGATTTGCAATTTCGTATACCCAAAATACGAGTTGACGGCGAGATGATGAAAAAAACATTTTATTTCAAAGAAATTTGCAAAATTTAAACAAAATCAAGAAAAAAATATGCATTACCACTAAAAAAAATGTTTTTGAATTGTTTTCAATTTTAAAAAACATTTTAAGGTCGTTCCTAGAATTTTTATTCTCAAACAACGACAAACGTGTTACCTCAAAGTTTAAAGACCTCGTCAAACAGAGCGCGTTTTTACGCCGCGTTTCAACGCCACGTTGTAGTATACAGCAATACATATCCCATATCATAAGGAGCGTCGAGTTCAACTCGGCGGCAATAAGCGTCGTCTAAGCGCAGCGTTGAAATAAATTACAAATTATTATTTTGACGCTGCGTTAGAACAGATTATTTTTTTATTTGTTTTGAGAATTAAAGGCTTTGTCAAACAGAGCGCGTTTCTTACGTGACGTTGAGAGTATTTAACTTGACGTTGAGATTATTTTGACGCGGCGTTTTAACGCAATGTTGGAGAAATAGTTCATTTCCGATTTTGCATATCTCGCATATATATATATATATATATATATATAATATCAAAACAATAATTAAAATGACTTAAGGCCTCGTCAAACAGAGCGCGTTTTGAGGACGCGTTTCAACGACGCGTTTTAATATACAGTAATACATATCCCATGTCACATAGATCGCGTTTTAAATCCCGCGTCAAGTTCCACACTGCTTCAAAACGCGGCGTTAAAACGCCGCGTTCTGATTGATTAAAAAAAAAAATTTTTGACGCCGCGTTAGAAAGATTTTTTTTAATTATTTTGTGCTTGGTGAATTAAGTTATTCTGAATTTGTTGTAGACATTTTTTACTTATTTTGTGTCATTTAATATTGTTTTAAATGGAAAAAAATAACCTGATTGGCATTTGGTGAAAAAATGAAAATCAAGATTCAAATGTGAAATGTGCTGCGGATAGCTTTCTGTTTGACGTTCATTTACACCGCATTTATAACGCCGCGTCAAAATAATCTCAACGCCGCGTAAAATAATCTCAACGTCCCGTAAAATAATCTCTACGCCGCGTTAAAAACGGGTTCTGTTTGACAAAGCCTTTAATTGAGGGTTATTAATATATTTATTGAAAATATCTCAATTTGTAGTAGTGCCCCGTGGCTTAGTGGTTAGTGTGTCGGACTGCTAAGCGAATGAGCCTGGGTTCGAATCCAGCTCATAGCCGTCTTCTTTTCCGGGGTACTACCTCTTGCGAGGAACTGACAAAACCTGCAAGAGTAAAATTTGTCTCGAAAAAGTGCATCTCATGTAGCCGTTTATACTCGGCGGTAAACTGTAGGTCCCATCCATTCTTGCAGATTAATAACACACACACAGGAATGGTTGAGAGTATAAGTCACTAGGCCTTGGCTCCTTAAGGAGCTGTCGCGCCAATAAATGTATTTATTTATTATCTCAATTTGTACACATAGATATTCTATATACATATATATAGATAATATATATATATATATGCTCAAAAAATAATCTTTTCTCACGTGGTGTCAAAAACAATAATTTGTTATTTATTTCAACGCCGCATCTTGACCCAGCGTATTGACACCGCATTGAACTCGACGCGGCGTTGAAAACGCGCTCTTTGTGACATGGGATATGTATTGTGGTATATTATAACGTGGCGTTGAAACTTGCCGCTAAAACGCGGCGTCAAAACGCGGCTGTTTGACGAGACGATATAGCCCTGGCTCTTCAGCTCATAACTCTCGCATTAGTTTTGCGCAGAAACCTTCATTCTCACGTCGCAACAAGCAATTTTTAGACCACAATGAGCGAATTCTTTGCGGTAGCCTTTGGTTGTTGTCGGAGTCATCGTCACTACTGCTTTCTAATATGTAGGCCGCAAGAATCGCTACCTCTACCATATTTCGTGTGGACATCCTTAATTTGACTTTTCACTTTTACCTTTAATCACTGTAATTGGAAATGTATTATTTATTCTTTTTTTATTAAATTAATTTAGGTAATTGAAACACTTCAGAAACTCACGTCTATATTTAACCAAAACAACCAAGACACAGGGACTCATTTGAGTGACGCCGTGTAATCGTCACTGCTGAAAATGATAAATGTCATAGCAGTTTAGGCTCACCGCCAACGATCAGCTGTTTGAGAGTTGTCACATCGTGTAATGGTCACTGTTTTGCATGTCCTTGCAGTGACACCGAGATACAGGGACAACAGGGACACACTTTGACATTCATTGTATTTTGGGACAACAAGGACAGACATGGGTCGTTCGTGTAATAGTCACTGCAGCTACCTGTGACACGATGACCTTTGTCGCGCCAGTGACGGTGTTAGAACCTATTTTGTTGTGACGTCACAGTGTCCCTGCAGTGACCAATTACAAGGACCGTCTAATGCTAGCTTTAGCAAGAAATTGATGAAACCAAATCATTTTTAAATGATGCCGCGAAGGCTTCAAATTAAATTATTTTTATTGTTTATATCAAAACCCTTAAAAAAACTCTTGCCACACATCATTTTACATTAAAGGCTTTTATCATTACAGCGCCAGCGCCTCATTTCTCTAGTAACCAAATTTCATCAAAATCCGTTATTACGTCTTTATTATCATTTATTTAATTTTAAATTTTGGATTTTTATCAAAAATATAAATATGTACATATATGTATCTAAATTGAAAGTTTGAAAAATATGCTGCGATTGTAGTAATAATAGCTGTACTTCCCCGAAACATGGAAAACGACAAAAGTGGTACCCGTTCCGAAGAAAACCAACAGGACTAGTGTCGATGGATATCGGCCGATTTCGCTTTTATGCTGTGTTAGCAAAATCCTGAAGGGACTTATCCTGAGAAAGCTTCATCATTTCTCAGGGAAAGGGAATTCATACCGGAATGTCAGTATGGTTTCCTAGCACGACACTCAACCATCCATCCGCTTCTTGAACTGCACTTCGACGTGACAAACGGACTCAACAAGAAAGAGACGACATTCGCCTGTTTACTGGACATTGAAAAGGCATTTGACACAGTTTGGATAAAAGGACTAATATTCAAACATTCAAACTGTCAAGTCTAGGACTACCTGAACACTTGGTAAGATTAATCAAAAAATTTCAAACCCATAGGTCCTTTTATGTACAGGTAAACAAAGAATATTCACAAAGAAAGGCGATCAGCGCTGGAGTTCCACAAGGTTCCAATTTGGGCCCCATACTTTTCAACCTTTATACAGCTGACCAGCCTACTAACATCCCAGGGACGAAAACGAAGCTATATGCGGATGACTCCTTAACATGTGCAACATCCATTTCACCAGAAATCGCAGCCAGGGGAGTTGAAGGTCACATAAGAAACTTGTGGGACTTCTACTTTAAATGGGGACTAAAGATAAATAGCGTAAAGAGCGAGCTTATCTGCTTCAGAACCCCAAAAACAGCAACAAGAGGTCGAAGACGTTTCGCATCATGCTGTTATAATATCAATATCAAGCTACCAGACAACACAGTGAAAAGGACAAAGACAACAGCAAAATACCTTGGAGTGAATTTCACTTCAATAAGCACGCTTCATTTATGCTTAAGAGAGCCAACTTCTCCCTACATATTGTCCACCCGCTTCTTAGAAGAAAAAACGGACTAAGCACTAATACCAAGCTCCTCATCTATAAGCAGCTGATCCGTCCAGTTCTGACGTACGCTTGTCATTTTTGGTTCACCATATCACCAACATATATGAAGATGATCGAAGTTTTTGAAATGAAGATACTCCGTAGCTGTACAGGCCTACACCGAAACCCCATTACAAGGAAATATGTCCGAAACAAGAAGCTATATGAAGACAGCAAAGTGATTCCAATAAATCAGTTCATGACACAGCTCTCTAAAAATATTTTGAGGAACTTCGAGGACCACACCAACTTGGAAATCCAGCAACTACTCCAGCAACAATTAGAGCCCAGCCATCGCTACCTCAAGATTCGAGCCATCACAGACGATCGATTCGAGGATATAATGAACAATGACGGAGCCCCGTTCTACGAGAGAAATAGCAGCGGACTCAACAGAGGATAAGCAACACCGCATCCTAACCCCAATTTTTTAAAACTAAAGACAGTAAATTAAAATTAAGAATTTCAATTAAAAGATTATGCAAACAACAATATTATATAAGTAAAAGTATAGCATTGTATAGAGTCAGCTGAAGTAAGTCGGGCCCCTGTTGTTGAGCCGACATGATTTATTTTAGTTATAGGTTAGTTTAAGACCAATTGTACATAAATTCTAACGAATATAATAAAAAAAATAATCTAATAATAGCTGTATTCGTTTACTTCCAAAAACTACGAATTTCAAATATTTTTAGCCAAATCCTGTTTGTTTACAAACAAATTGGGTAGTTTAAGGCAAAAGAGAGAGCTTTCGAGAGAATAAAACATTTCCTCGTCCCTGTCGATTTTAGCCCAACAATTTCTATGTAGAGAAATTGTGAGTTCTGTCAAAAGTCGAATTTGACAACAAAAAAAAAAAACAATGACTTTCAAATTTGATGTCTGTTCCTAATCTGTGAATTCGTACGAATTTTCACGAATTTCTGCTAATTCCTGTTCCCGTACACCAAGAATTCTTAAAAATTCGCAGGAGAGCTCGTGAGGGAGTAAATAATTTCCCCACCCTGCGAATTTCTGCTCAAGAAATTTTTGAAGGCAGACAAAAACCTGATTTAGTTCAGGGTTCAGGCAATTGTTACAGAGCAGTGTGAGTTGATTCCTCTGAAGCCAGCTGTTTCCTAGACTTAGTAGAGAACAATTGTTGCTGGAAGCGTGGAAGCACCTACAAAACTACTAATTGTTTTGTTGGTGGAGCTGATGCAACAAATAGGCAAAACATTTCCCTTGAAATAATAAACAAAACATTTTAAAAATCGTTTCGCAATAATTATAGCGAGTTTCATTCAAGAAAAGATTTGCTCTTTCTGTCAAAAGATTTGATCTTTTTGAATTTTGAGTTTCATTGCTAGAAAAAGAGCAAATCTAGATCAAATCTCAACACGAAAGATTTGATCTCTGATGAGGTGAAAGATTTGATCTGAATGCACACATACATGTAAATAGTCTTTTCTGCCAATGTCAATAGGGATGCAACATACAAGCGATACATCAATTTTTTGAGAAATCGATGTATCATTCATATGCATCACTTAAACATCGATACATCGTTCTTGGTGAACGATAATAGTGCCACGTGTTTCGAAAGGTTTGATCTCTAAAAAGGAAAACGTAGTGATCTCAAATTTAATGTTTGTTACTGAAATTTCATGCAAAACCATTTTTGTGTTGGGCAATTGACAACAGTTTTTTGTCTGAAAAGAAGAGAAAATCGTTTCTATTCTCAAAGAATCGAAACCACGCATCGTGGAAGCAATTTAAAACTCAAAATAGTGAAATGTCATTTCTATATTAACCCACCCGGCGTTGCTCGGGCTTACCCTAGCTTTTCTTGATACCAAAAGCGGTCCAATCTTAGCCAAAAACCACAAACTTAGTTACAAAATGTTTTCAAAATTTGCCAAGCCTTTCAAATTTAATGTTGGTTATATGAAAATATGTAAATGAAATTCCATACAAAAATCAATTTTCGATTTTTCCAATTTCCCGACTTTTCCGGAGGGTTTTCCCAAAGTTTCTTTCGTAAAAACCTTTTCCTGGTAATTATAAACAACGGAAAAAAATTGAGCCAAATCGGCACAGACGTTCTGAATTGATGAATAACTATACATTTTTCACACCATTTTTATATATGTAAGATTTATGAAATTGCGATTGTTTATTTCCGGGAGATAATAACAGAATAAACACAAATTCCAAGAAAGAAATGATATAGAATTGATGTGGAATTTCACAAGCTACTCTAGGATACTTTTTTATTTTTTTTTGAGGAGGTGTGTGAGGGTGGGGTTTAGGGTTTGAAAACTTTTTTTCTGATTTCCGTCGAAGTTACATTTCTGATCGAAAAAATGGTTTGCAGAAAAGTTGTAAATAATTAAAAAAAACTATAATTTTACTTCAGGTTATTTTTCAACATAACCTGAAATATTATGAGATATCGGCAAAAAACGGTCTTTCGATTATTTAGTTTGGCTAACTAAAACGCATTTGATGTTTTACAAACGCAATGAAACACAAACTTCAGAATTAAGAAATGGCTGGCTAGTTGTTTTTTTTTTATTTTATTACTATTCGTATTTTAACTCAAGAAGTAACCGCTTATTGAGCATCTGTTCATAAACATTTTTCTTAAACATCGCGAAAATATCGATATCATCATCATAATATCGATTTTTTTATGAACGACGTTGCATCCCTAAATGCAAATGACAAAGGAAGAGTGACAGTCCTTCACCAATACTACAATTTAATCATAAAAGAAGTTTCATTGAAAAGATCAAATCTCGATTTTGAGATCAAATCCTTAAAATTTGAATGAAACTCGCTATTAGTTTTAAACAATCTTTTGACATTTAAGTAGTGGTGCTCGAACCTCCGACAGTTTATCGTCAATATAGATAGTGAAAAATATCGGCTACATCGATAGTTTAAAAAACAATCGAACGACTATCGATAGTTTAAATAATTCAAACTTACCTTCACATTTCGAGCTTGAGCTTATTCAAGAGATGGATACCTGTTGGAAAAGCTCATGTGAGCTTGAGCTATGCGAGCTATGACAGAGTGTCAAAAAGGTGTTGCTGCACAGACAGCCAAACATTTTTAGGCAATAGATAAAATCTTGCAGTTTCCTGAGTGCTTTGAAATTTTGAACACAACAATATCCAGCCAAAAATACATAACAATTTCCTCTTACACGAGGAATTTCCGTTATGTTATGTTAAGGTTGTAACTGTTGAAGGCAGGGATGTACTTAAAAAGTTAAAATAAGGTAATAAAACCTATTGCAGAAGAACGCCACTCGTGCTGTCTAAAATCTTTTCGAAATTAAAATTTTATTGAAAGACATTAATGGCTAAAACACAATCACGCTTTAGCTTCGGTTTCGCCTGACGTGAACAAGCTTATCGTCAGAGAGTTAAAACTATGAATAATTTAAATTGTATTTTAATTTTTTTAATGATAGAAGGACCTTTAATAATAAGTTTTAGATGCTTTATAATTTGCGCCTATTCAATTGATAAATGTATCGATAGTATCAATACTATCGATATTATTTTTTTTGAAAACTATTCATGATATCGGAAATAAATACTATCGATGCATAAGCAACACTAGGAAAGAATGCTGCAATTTTTTTGGTTTAAAGCGTTCCCGTACTTTTTTCGTAGAAATCTCTCAAAGAGAAAAAATATCCCCTCTACTCAGAAATCTGACAGCTGCGAATTATCTGCGAATAATTATCGGGAACCCAACTGCATTCAAGTTCGTTTTCTTGATGTGTAAACAATTTCAATGAAATATTTTGTGTTATCGAACGGGATTTTGTTAAAAATAGTTGAAATTCGCAGAAATTTGTTGTTTTGGGAAGTAAACGAACAATCCTTAGACCGAATACTCTTGTTCAAGTTAAAAGCTTTTGGTTTTCCTCCTTATTTCCTAGCTTGGATTAAATCATACCTAGAGAATAGATCCTACCAAGCAAAATTTAGAAATGGTCTTTCAGACCCCTTCGTGGCTCACTCTGGCGTACCTCAAGGAAGCCACCTTGGCCCTTTACTATTCATTTTGGAAATAAATGATGTTACTTCATGCATACAATCAAGTGACATTCTTCTAGCGACGACCGCAGTCTTCTGCAGGGTGCAGGCAGATATTGATAGCTTTATTATTTGGTGCAGAAAAATTGGTATATCCCTTAACCCTATAAAATGCCAGACGATTACCTTTTTTAGAAAACCTATCGTAAATGCATTCGATTATCATATTTCACACACTGCGCGGGCATTAAGAAGATAGGGAGGGGAAAAATAGGAGGAGTCGATTAACATTGAGTTTGAATGCTTGCAGATCAAAATGGCAAGGGAAAATCTCGCTCTATGCTAGGATTCAAAAAACGCTGGACAAAGGAATTTAGTGATCCGTATGTGACTCTTTCCTTGTAAAATTGCTACGTACGCCCCCACCTTGAGTATACTTCAGAGGTATGGACTCCTTATTACGTAATTACGGAATTATTACTTCATAAGAACCGTATTGAAGCAATCCAACACAATTTAATTCGTTTTGCCCTTAAATGTCTACCTTGGATTGATCCATTCAATCTGCCACCATATGACCAGCGTATTCAGCTTCTGCAGATGCAAACCTTTCACCAAAAAAAGATTTAATATTTTTTCATCAACTTATTAAGAGCGAAATTGATGGTCCTCAATTATTAGCCTGTATTGGGTTAAATTACCTTGGAGGATCTTATCACCTGCGTGGATCGGAACTTCTGCATGTTGACTTTCATAGAACAAAGTATGGCAAATATGAAGCTCTAAACCGTATGAGCAGACTTTTTAATGTTAATTTTTCGTCTATAGATTTTAATTTAAGGACCAGTGTTCCACTAGCATGATTTTTTTTATGTTTTTAAATATTTGTATTTTTTGCATGTGTTGTTTTTATTTTATTTTACTAACAACTAACACATGCACTTATGATGAGCCTCTGATTTTAATAATAAGCTTGCTCTAAGCTTACTACTCAAAGAATCTGAAGTGTAAAAAGAAGCTATTAAAATTAATTACTAACTAAATTGCAAACAAAAATGAGTATTGAGTTGGTGAACATTCCAAAAGCTTTTCTACGAACACAAACCGGTAAGTAAAATGTTGAAATTGGTGGTAAGTAATTTGTTTTTATTTATTTTTAGATAAGAAATACAGGGACAATACAGGGACACCGATGGCAGTAAGTGTCGGATTTTGTTCTGAACATTGGTTGGTTGACTGGTATTCCATTTGCGGTCGATGTATTCGTTCTAGCATGTGGTGGAGGGTCGATCTGGATATGAGTTCCTTCAATGCATCATTTAAAAACAAAAGTATTGCCTCTAAACTTACCAAAAACACGTTTGAAAAATATAACACCACAGCAAAAAAGGTTGTACAACAAATTTCTTTGGATTTTTTATTATAGAAAGACAATCACATAAATCCAAAAATTATCAGTCTTATCATGATTTCGCCCGGAAAACTTCCACCCGAAAAATTTCTGTTCGCCAGAAATTTTAAAAGCTATCGGGAGTTTCGCTCGAAAAAGATTCCACTTCGAATTTGAAATGATATTTCGAAATCCTTATGGGTTCTGAGCTGTGATTACATATTCAAATAAACAAAAATTTCCACGATATAAAAGAAAAATCCCTTATTTTGCCCTTCCAAATTAGTTTTGTTGGTTTGTTTTTTTTTATTCTCATAGTACCTAAATAGACACGGCGAAAAAAACATAATTTACGAAAGAAAGTGGATCATTTTAAAAAGAAGAAAAGGGATGACTATGAAGGACAAATTTTGTCATCTCCCTCATTTTCAGATGAGAATTTTTGGTAAAAAATCATATTTTTTTCTTGGTACCCAACAACATTGACACATAAAATGAAATAGACTTGATTACATCATTCTTCTTTTCGGCTGTTTCTTCATTCTTCTAAAAAAATATTCATTACCACTATAAAACATGATTGATTAAAACTCGTTATTTTTAGCACGTGTATAGACTTTTCTTTCTCAAACGAGAAACGTCAAAGCTCATCCCCAATTTTTTTTTTATTTCCATTCTTTTATTCGTTACTTCATTCCCCCTTCTTTTCTTCCCCTTTTACCAGTGTCAAAAAGTGAGAATGAAGAAACACCGAAAAAAGGAATCATGTACACAAGGTCATGGAAAAAGGTTTGTACATTAAAACTGATTTGTTTGCAGTGTGTATCTACGAAATTGATTCTTTTTTGCGTTCGTGTAACCAGCCTCATAGGTTGTGAGAAATGTGCGTAAAATTATTTAGCCTAATTTATACTCGACCTAAAAGCAGTTAGTTTTTATTAGAGCTCTTGATACCCGCATACCCGGGTAATTACCAGAGTACCCGCACTCACGGGTATTACCCGGGTACCATAATTTCGGGTACCCACTTTCTTGCAGGTACTCGGTGAAATCCGGGTACCCGAAACCTATTCGTGTATAGTTATGGAAAAAGACTTAAAGAAAGTTTGATGAACATTTATTATTCTCTTCTTCTTACCACTTATACATACATAAATAAATAGTCGGATTTTGATTCCATTATGTAGCCCTAACTAAAAATAAACAGTGAAACGATTCATAACAAAATTTGTTATTAAACAAATGTATCTTCATATCAAAAACGTAAATTAAATAAATATTTTCGGAAAAGAAATAAAGTTATTCATTAAAAACATAATATTTTGTTCGTTAAGAAATTAATACGTGGCCAACATAATTACAAATAAAAACTTAATTAAGACTTGATTGTAACAATTTTCGATTGTTCATCAAAAATGTCAACATGTCTGGCAACAAACTTGATCTCTTAGGTGTAACAATTTTACCTGCAGCAGAAAAACAAAACAAACATAGTAATGTGACGGAAATTCCTCAGACCTTATTCACATCACTGTACTTTCAATAAAATTTAAATACATGATGTTTTTGAATATAAAAATCACATTTCATTGCTTTTCTGCTTCCTCTTCTTTTGAAATATTATGTATTTCATATACAATTGTAGTATTTTTGAGTACTGGGTAGGTACCCGTAACCTGATATTGGCGGGTACCCTCCATTTGAAATATCCCGGTACCCGCAAATTTGGGTAATACCCACATTACCCGGGTACCCGTATATTTGATGAAATGGGTATTCTTCTGAGGTGGCGCTACAGTCCGGGGTGGACCTGGGCCTCAACCAACAAGCTTCTCCAGCCAGCTCGGTCCCTAGCTAGCTGTCTCCAGTTTGGCACGTGGAGTCGATTGAGGTCTTCTTCCACTTGTGTGCGCCACCTGAGTCTCGGTCTTCTCGGTCTTATAAAGGGACAGTTTAGTTGCCCGAGAGAGGGCTTTGCTACTGAATTGCCTTCTAAGCCCGAAGAAGCAGCGATTGCCAAGTTATTCTTCGTTTCATTTCAGTGCTGGTGTTGTTGTCTGAGTTAATAGCGGAGCCCAGGTAGACAAAATCCCTAACTACCTCCAAGTTATAGCTGTCTATGGTGATATTTTGTCCAAGACGTCGATGTTGGATGTCTCTTCTTGATGACAGCATATACTTGGTTTTGCCCTCATTGACTGCTAAACCCATCTTTGCCGCTTCCGTCTCAATACTCACAAAAGCGCTACTGACATCACGCTGCGTTCTTCCGATTATGTCAATATCGTCGGCGTATGCGAGTAATTGGACGGACTTTTGAAAGATAGTGCCTCTGGTGTTGGTGTGAGAGTTCTGCACTATTCTTTCAAGTATGATGTTGAAAAAGTCGCATGACAGCGCATCGCCTTGTTTAAATCCTTTTTTGACTTCAAAGGTGTCGTTGAGGTCTTTACCGACCTTGACGGAACAGCGTGCGTTTTCCATCGTCATTTTACACAGGCGGACGAGTTTCGCAATGATGTTAAAACTACACATTGCTCTATATAACTCGTGTCTATAATTGCTTTCGTACGCGGCTTTGAAATCGATGAAAAGGTGGTGGGTATCGATTTGAAGTTCTTGACTTTTTTCCAAGATCTGCCGTAATGAAATATTGTAATAGCAAGTACCAAGTTCCCACACCTCAACATTCACAAAGGGACATGGAGATCCCCTGATCAATCCACTGTCAACCAAATTGACCACATTGCGATCGATGCAAGGCGCTTCTCCAGTATGATGGATGTCAGAACTTGAATCGGACCACTACCTCGTTGTAGCCAAGGTACGACTTAGGATATCACGACCCACGCCAAGAAGAGGTAATACTGTGGGGAAGTTTAACGTCGGACGGCTGCAATCGCAAGAAATCTCCAGATCCTTTTCCGATCGAGTTTCAAATAACCTCCAAAGGAGTCCTTTACCGCCAGCATCAAGTATTGAGAACCAGTGGCAACATTGCCAAAATGCCATCAGGGAAGCCGCAACTGAAGTGCTGGGTTTTATACGGCAACCACAACGAAACCCCTGGTTTGATGATGAGGGTCGGCAAGCACACGCAGCTAAACAAGAAGCATACAAGGCGGCGCTGCAAAGAAGGACCAGAACTACCCGTGCACTCTACGAACAGAAGAGGATAGAGGAACACCGCCTTCTCAGAAAGAAAAAAAGGGAACATGAGAAGCGCGCGATCGAGGAAATGGAGAGCTGTTATTGCAGGAATGAAGTTCGAAAGTTTTACCAAAAGACGATCAAGGGAACATCGTAGTGGAATCGCAGTCGATGCTGAGAATATGAAAAAAACATTTCTGCAGACTGTATAACGGCGATGACGGAACGAACTCCGCTGTCAGGCAGAATGGTCCACTTTATCTGGGCGGAGTAGACCAACAATTCCGACCACCACATCTGGATGAAATCCGCCTATTTTGTATTTTTTTCTCTTCTTTTTCTTTTTTGATTTGAGTGGAATTATTTTGGGAATTTGCGCTTGTTCTTGTTCATGTTCGCCTGGTGTTGCGATCGATATTGGTTGAAAGCACCACAGTATCGCGGTTAGCATGAGTCTTGAGTCTTATCAGCATAAGTCTTATCAGCACGAGTTATGTTATTTATAAGGCGTTATCACGTCAAAAATAGATCTCGTAGATCAGAAACATTGAACTAGCCTATTTTGTTGCTGTGAAATGTCAAAATAAAGAGAAAGCGTGAAGCGCAAGTTGAAGTTGAACTTGCGCTTCAGCTACATTCAAGCTTCTCATTGTGTTCGTCTTATAGGGTTTGCGTATATTTAACTTTGACAGCGCTTCGTACGTTCTTTTTCGTTTCGTTCTTTTCACCACCAAAAAATTCCCATTTTTCACATTTTCCACACATGGACGTATTATATATGGACTTTTAGTCTAATGTCAGCTTCATACAACAATTGTCAAAAAAATGTCGCCAAAATTGAGATTGCGATGCTAGCTCTCGTGACCCCATTTCAGGAAAAAAAATACATAAAATGACTTTTAATATTTCAATGATCATTGAAATATCACTGAACGAATAACCTAATCACTGAAATATTAAAAGTAATTTCCTGTATCCCATTGGGCTAGAACGAATCTTTTCTTTGGCTTAAATAATAATTTAAGTCATAAGCTTTACTTGTGCATCAACATAATCACTGATTTGAGTTTTTGTACGTCTCAGTATCGAACATTAAAATTTCCAATGTTGAGTTTTAATGATAGCTATAACTGGCACCTTATCGCTATATCTTCTTGATGCGCACCAATTTAAGAAACTTTGCAATAATAAACGTGTAAAGTGATGCGAATTTTTGCGTTTGTGAGCGTTTTACTTTATGGATTAAGCATCATGACTGCAGTTATGTGGTTATGAGTTTACCCCTAATTTTCAATTTAGCAGCTCATCCATCCTATAGAATTTCATCCAAATCCGATAATCCATTGAGTACATAAATGTAAGACTTCATCAACACTGGTAAGTTCACGCTCCATTTCTTCAGGCAAATACTGTCCATTGGAAAGTTTTTTCAACTTTGTAGAAATGTTGATTTTGCCAAAAATGTACACAAAAAGTACCATACTTTTACATCTGTATTTTACAGTGATGCTGTTTTTTACATTTATAATATATGTAAGTAGAATTAAGATGTATTCAAGTTTTAGTAAAATAAAATATCTTGTAGCTTATCGTAAAATCCAAATATAAAAGTATGCTTTTATTATTTGACTATTGTTTCTTTTATTATAATTTTTTGTATAAACAAAATGCAAATTCGACAAGTTTTACATATTTAAGAAAATAAAGCATGATAAAATAAATAAACGAATTTGAACTAAAGCCTATTTGCACTATATCACTATCTACTGGCATATAATAAAACATATTCTTTAACTTTAGTCTGGAATTCTTTCTGATCTCGTTGGTATTGTTCAGCAGCTTCACTGTTTAAAGGGTCATCAAAATTAAGTAAGTCCTAAAAAAAAAAGAAAAAAATAATTATTTTCATATTAAAGGAAATGTATAATGTATATCTGTTTTTATGAGTTTCAAACAAGAAAGCCACTTAATTATTTTAAATATCTCCGCCTTGCTCTTTTTTTTAGATTAGATTATTTGTATTACATCGTTAAAATGTATGTACAATTGGCCTTAAACTAACTTATGACTAAAATAAATCATGTCGGCTCAACAACAGGGGCCCGACTTACTTCAGCTGGCTCTATACAATGCTATATTTTTTCTTATATCATATTTTTGTTTCCATAATCTTTTAATTGAAATTCTTAATTATAATAACTGTCTTTGGCTTTAAAAAATTGGGGTTAGGATGCGGTGTTGTTTATCCTCTGTTGTGTCCGTTGCTGGTTCTCTCGTAGAACGGGGCTCCGTCGTTGTTCATAATATCCTCGAATCGGTCGTCTGTGATGGCTCGAATGTTGAGGTAGCGATGGTTGGGCTCTAGTTGTTGCTGGATTTCCAAGTTGGGGTGGTCCTCCAAGTTCCTCAAATCCGTCTTGCTCGCACAGCGTTGACATCGTTAGTGGCTTATTGTTTTTCAAGTGTACTAACTAATTTCCTAAACCGATTAACCCTCTTTGAGCGATAGTGGACTTTCCTGGCCTAAAACCGCACTGATATGGACCTATCAGGTTGTTGACGAAAGGCTTTAGGCGTTCACACAATACAGCAGTAAAGATCTTGTAGGCGATGTTGAGGAGACTTATACCCCTATAGTTGGTGCAGCTCAGAGGGTCTCCTTTTTTAAGGATCGGGCAAATTATGCTGAGATTCCAAACATCGGGCATGCGTTCTTCTAACCATATCTTGCTTATGAGTTGGTGCATACTTATAGCCATCGTCTGCAGCTTTGAAGAGCCCGGCAGCTAGACCATCGGCTCCGGCGGCTTTGTTGCTCTTAAGTTTAGATATACTTACTTACTTAGGTGGCGTTACAGTTCGGGACGAACCTGGGCCTCAACCAACATGCCTCTCCAGCCATCTCGGTCTTTGGCTAGCTGTCTCCAGTTTTGCACTCCAAGTTGGTTGAGGTCGTCCTCCACTTGAGCGCGCCACCTAAGGCGAGGTCTTCCTTGACAGCGTCTACCCTCTGGGATGGAATCGAAGATCCTGCGAGCCGGAGCGTTGTTGTCCATTCGCTCTACATGACCTAGCCATCTTAAACGTGATATGCGTATTTTTTTGACCAGGTCAATGTCGCTGTACAGCTCGTATAGTTCTTGGTTTTTCTCCTCCAAAGCCCGTTAACGCAGATAGGGTCAAAATTCCTCCGAAGAATCTTACGCTCGAAACGGCTAAGGATATCTTCATCCGCTTTAGATAGAGTCCATGCCTCGGCGCCATAGAGCAGGACTGGGATGATTAGGGTCTTATACAGAGTCTCCTTTGTCTTTCGAGAGAGGGCTTTGCTACTCAATTGCCTTCAGAGCCCATAGAACCAGCGATTGGCAAGAGTAATTCTTCGCTTTTATTCTGACGAGATGTTGTTGTCAGATGTTATAGCGGATCCGAGGTACACAAAGTCCCTAACTACCTCAAAGTTGTACCTGTCTATTGTGATGTTTTGTCCAATCTGCCGGTGTTGTGTGTCACTTTTTGTGGACAGCAGGTACTTCGTTTTGGCCTCATTGACTGCTAGTCCCATCTTAGCCGCTTCAGCTTCAATGCTAGTAAACGTTCCAGTGACAGCTCGCCGAGTTCTGCCAATGATGTCAAAAGCTTCTGTGAGGTCAGTACCAACCTTGACGGAGCAGCGAGAGTTCTCCATCGTCATCCTGCACAGTCTGACGAGTTTTGTGGGGATGCCAAAACCTAACATGGCTCTGTATAGTTCGTCTCTATAAATGCTATCGTACGCGGCCTTAAAATCGATAAAGAGGTGGTGGGAATCGATTTGGAATTCTTGGGTAGTTTCCAGGATCTGCCGTAGCGTGAACATTTGATCGATTGTGGACTTTCCTGGTCTGAAACCACAATGATAGGGGCCAATCCGGTTGCTGACGAAAGGTTTCAGGCGTTCACATAGTACGGCAGAGAGGATCTTGTAGGCGATATTCAGGAGACTAATTCCTCTATAGTTGGCGCAGTTTAGAGGGTCTCCTTTCTTGTGGATCGGGCAAACGTTGCTGAGGTTCCATTCATCAGGCATACTTTCTTCTGACCAAACTGTAGAGATGAGTTGGTGTATGCACTCCACCAGGTCATCTCGGGCCACTTTTGGCGGGTAGTCCGTCGGGTCCAGCAGCTTTGTTGTTTTTTAGTTTAGATATTGCTATCCTCACTTCATTTTGGTCAGGTGGACGGAAGTTTTGTCTGTCATCGTCTATGTTGAATCGTTCATTCTGCCTGACAGCGGGAGTTTGGTCTTCATCGCCGTTTAACAGTCTGCAGAAATGATCCTTCCATGTACTCAGCACCGACCAATCTCTACAGGCTTCTGTGCCTTTTTGGCACGTTACCTGTTGGTAAAACTTCCGCACGTTGTTCCTGGAGTAGCATCTTTCAATATCTTCGATCGCGCGCTTCTCATGCCTGCATTCGTCATCGAACCAAAGGTTTCGTGGTGGTGGTCTAGTGAAACCTAGCACATCAGTTGCGGCATCTCTGATGGCTTGTTGGTAGTGTTGCCAATGGTCTTCGGCCCTTTATGCTGGCGGTACTGGATTTCTTGATCTTGATCGGCATAGGTTCTGGCGGTTTTTTGCGATTGCAGCTTTCCGACGTTATACTTCCTCACAGTATTACTTGGTTGTTGTGGTGTTCGGGTTATTCGCATTCAACAAGGTAGTGATCCGAATCGATGTTAGCTGCTCGGAAGGTGCGAACATCCAAGATACTAGAGGCATGTCTTGCATCGATCGTAACGTGATCAATCTGGTTGACGGTTTTTTGATCTGGGGTCGCCAAGTCCCTTTCTGTATATCGAGATGAGGAAACCGTGTGCTTGCAATCGTGACGTTATGTGCCGCTGCGAAGTCAAGTCCGTTTTCAGACGTTGTGTCGTGTAGGCTATGTTTTCCGACAGTCCTCTCAAAGATTTCCTCTTTACCTATTTTGGCGTTAAAATCTTAACGTTTTATTTAGGGCATTGCTCATAGGTTTTGTCGAGGAGCTCGTAGAAGTTATCCTTGGTGGCGTCATCTTTGTCTTCTGTGGGGGAATATTAGGCTAATGTTGGCGAATTTAGCCTTGATACGGATTTTCACAAGTCGCTCACTTACGTGTCGAAAGCCCAAGACTTCTTGCCCAAGTCTACCGCTTATGACGAATCCGCACCCAAATAAGCGCTGTGGTCTTCTTGCACAATCTTCGTAGTACACGTCACAATTTTTGATCCTCCTTTTACCCTGCCCATCCCATTGCACTTCCTGGATGGCAGTAATTTTTGCTCTATAGCAGTCTAGGGCCTCCGCTAGTTGTTTGGTTGCACGAAATCTGTTAAGAGTTCTAACATTCCACGTGCAGATCCGAAGGTCGTTGCCCTTAATTCGTTTTTCCGGGTCGTCAACAGTAAATCCGTCCTTTTCCGAGGCTATTGGTCGCTTCGCAACTTTTTCTTTTTTCCGTGGCAGGGTTGTTAACCCCACGCACAACCCCCAACCCGGAGAGCCAGGTCCTTTGTTGGATTCCTTGGACAAAAGGAACCGGAGAATCCGGAGTCAGCAACCCACTTCGGGGATATGAGCGCTGCCGTTGGCCCATTAAGGGTTCATCCGCCACCATCTCTATTTTTTGTCCCAATGACCTTATTTCCAACTACGTCGAAGTTGCTCATTAGGGCGGCTGCTTCGTTGACTGTTGACGCCACCGTTGGTCCAATTGGTTGGGCTCATCCGCCGTACGTCCTCTTTCTGAGGGGCTCGTGCAAGACTTCTGCGAATCGATCAGAACAGTCATTAAAGCAGAGCATTATAGTGTTGCTATTTTTCCTGTGTTCAACACTCGCGCTTATAAGTTTAGCAGGAATGTCCGGATGGACAGACCAGTACCCGGTGGTTACCGCGGGGAGGTAAAATAAGCACAATTGATGTGTACGATATAGTTGCAGCGACTGTGCATCACCAGTTTGATGCCTTTCAGTGCCTACCCTATTCATACAGCACCCAACCACCAGATTAGATATAGCTAGCTCTATTTATTCCAGATGTGGTGGTCGGAATTGTTGGTCTATTCCGCACAGATAAAGTGGACCATTCTGCCTGACAGCGGAATTCGTTTCGTCATCGACGTTATACAGTCTGCAGAAATGGTTTTTCCATATTCTCAGCATCGACTGCGATTCCACAACGATGTTCCCTTGATCGTTTGCAAGCTTCAGTTCGAGCTCTGTACTTTTGACAGTTTCTTTGTACCTTTTGGTAAGACTTTCGAACTTCATTCCTGCAATAACAGCTCTCCATTTCCTCGATCGCGCGCTTCTCATGTTCCCTTTTTTTCTTTCTGAGAAGGCGGTGTTCCTCTTTCCTCTTCTGCTCGTAGAGTGCACGGGTGGTTCTGGTCCTTCTTTGCATCGCCGCCTTGTATGCTTCTTGTTTAGCTGCGTGTGCTTGCCGACACTCATCATCAAACCAGGGGTTTCGTTGTGGTGGCCGTATAAAACCCAGCACTTCAGTCGCGACTTCCCTGATGGCATTTTGGCAATGTTGCCACTGGTTCTCAATACTTGATGCTGGCGGTAAAGGACTCCTTTGGAGGTTATTTGAAACTCGATCGGAAAAGGATCTGGAGATTTCTTGCGATTGCAGCCGTCCGACGTTAAACTTCCCCACAGTATTACCTCTTCTTGGCGTGGGTCGTGATATCCTGAGTCGTACCTTGGCTACAACGAGGTAGTGGTCCGAGTCAAGTTCGGACATCCATCATACTGGAGTAGCGCCTTGCATCGATCGCAATGTGGTCAATTTGGTTGACAGTGGATTGATCAGGGGATCTCCATGTCCCTTTGTGAATGTTGAGGTGTGGGAACTTGGTACTTGCTATTACAATATTTCATTACGGCAGATCTTGGAAAAAAGTCAAGAACTTCAAATCGATACCCACCACCTTTTCATGGATTTCAAAGCCGCGTACGACAGAATTTATAGACACGCGTTGAATAGAGCAATATGCAGTTTTAACATCATTGCGAAACTCGTCCGCCTGGGTAAAATGACGATGAAAACGCACGCTGTTCCGTCAAGGTAGGTAAAGACCTCACCGACACCTTTGAAGTCAAAAAAGGATTTAGACAAGGTGATGCGCTGTCATGCGACTTTTTCAACATCATACTTGAAAGAAAGAAAAATAAGGGAAAGGTGTGAGAGATGCAAGTTGTATTTTTTTTTTTTTTATAATTAACGCGCGCATAAGGGACTACTTGTTTCCCTTTTAATGTAACACACTGCGCGGGTATTAGGAAGAAGGGAAGGGAGAGATAGGAGGTGTCGATTAACATTGGTTTTGAATGTTTGCAGATCAAAATGGCAAGGGAAAGTCTCACCGGGTAAACTATTCCAAATTCGTGTCGTTCGGCTAAAAAAAGAATCTCTATATTTCACGGTACGTCCGAAATTGGGCTCAAGGGTGAACTGATGAGCATTCCTTGCGAGACGAGTATTACGGGAGAAACTTTTAAGGGGAGGAATGCAACTGGCTACTTCGAGTGAACATTTTTTGTAAAAGAAACGATAAAATAAGGAAAGACATGAAACATTGCGTCAGTGTTCGAGAGGGGCAATTGTTTCGACGACAGTTCTATTTCCTATCAATCGTATCGCTCGATTTTATATTCTATCAAGCAGGTGTAACGATGTTTGCGAAGCAACTGCCCAGAGGTGGGAGTTATACTCGAGTTTAGGGCGTATAAACGTTTTATAGATTGTAGCCAGATCAGATGTGGAAAAATACTTCTTACACCGATACAGAAAACCTAAGCGCCTAGCAGCATTCTTAGCGATCACAAATATATGGTCGTTCCAACGGAGGTCGTCGTTGACACACATACCGAGTACTGAGAGCTTTTCGGCTTCTTCGATGTAAGTGCCATAAATGGACTTACATTGGGGGTATGTTTAGCTTTAACGACAGAAGACAGCATTGAGTTTTCGAAGCATTAAACTCCACACGATTCCTATTACCCCATTTGACAATGCTACACATCTTATTCGCTCAAGAAATGCTAAAATTGAAAACGTAATTGTGGAATTACAAAACAGAGAAGATTTGGGACGTATTCTAAGGTCAGCAAAAAAACTGAGAAGTACCGGTATTTCCCTCCATAAAGATTATCCCGCTGCGGCAAGAGAAAGAAGACGAAAACTATTCGAAATTAAAACAAAAATAACATCTAAAACTAGAAATATAAAAACATTTATTCGAGGAGAAACACTACAAATTGAGGGTAAAATATTTTATTATAACCAAAACAATGTTTTGACATGTGACGAAGACGGAGGAATGACGTTTCTGGAGCAGCTGTTAGATGAGATGTCAATAAACGAAAATCATACCAGAGCTTCTCAAACAGCAAGACAAGAAATGCTGCCAAATTATTTTTAACATAAATGCCGTCAGCCACGTTCACAATAATAGTCTTTTAAATGAAATAACAAATAATATTCCTTGTAAAATTATTTCATATAATATATCAGGTTTAGGTAGTAAACTAGTTTTTAAGAATTTTTTCGATAAAATAAGAGAAAGCGACATTTGTCTACTATTTGAAACTTTCATCTATGGTGACACAACACAATATGAAAACTATTTGCCAGAAATTATAAATGCACCCCAGCTACGAGAACTCATGTTTACGGAAGAGCAAGTGAAGGATGTCTATTTGGAATCAAAAAATCATTTAAGGAATGTACTAGATGCCGATTTGTCACGGAGATGAACAGGATTGTCAATGAAATGACCATTACACTTGAGCAATTTTACATCGTTCCGGTTTATATTAACTGTAATAAATGGATGGATGACTTAGCTGGATTGTACGATTTCCTAATGGAACTAGGCAAAGAAAATATTATACTGATCGGAGACTGCAACGCTAGGGTAGAAAGTTCTCCGATGTTACAGATGGAACCAGACTTTACACCAGCGTCAATTAGTATAATGTGATCTGCTCTGGACGAGAAAATAGATGGAAATGGGAGAAGATTTATAGCAATGTGTGAATCGGTTGGTCTGACCATGTTGAACGGAAGAACTGAAAGTGATCGAGAAGGTCATTTTACATTTATAAAAGGAACATCTTTTCCACAATAGATTATTGTCTCATACGTGGAAAATGGTTCGAGTATGTAGATGATTTAAAAGCAGATGAGCTGGTTTATTCTGACCATTTACCACTGAATGTTAAATGTCGATTTGATGAAGAACCGGGTTACAACAACGAAAACATGAAGCTGTTACCAAAACTTCAATGGAAGAATTCTTTTTTGGAACTCTATCAAATAAATCTTAACCAATTTCTTGATTCTGTAAGTAATGAGCAAATTGAATCGGTCCATGGTATTGAGACATTAGTTACATGCGTATCTCAGGCCGCACAATCATTTCAAACAGTCCGTTTGCAAAGCTGGAAAGATCCATGGTTCGAAGCAGATTGTGAGAGAGCAAGAAAACAGTCGTTTGGTTTTTTGAGACTTCTCAGGGCAACAAAATCGAATTTCGCTCACCATTTCGAACAGCTTCTAGGTGCAAAACCAAGACCAAGTCAAATATTATATCCTAGCCCTTTAGTAGAAAATGAAGATCTCGACCGTGCATTCTCAGTTCAAGAAGTAATGAGAGTCCTACACAGATGCAATCTTAACAAGGCTCCAGGGGATGACCGTGTTCCGTACGAATTTTACAAATACGCTACAGAAACTTTTTTGATTAAGCTTTGAAAGTTATAATTATATTTTCAGTTCTGGTGAAATTCCAGAAAGCTTTAGGAGGAATATTATCGTCCCATTGTTTAAAAAAGGCGATGTAAACGACCCTAACAATTATAGAGGCATATCCTTTATGAACTCTGTTATGAAAATTTTTACTGGTGTCATTCAAGACAGACTGTTAAACTGGATACAACAAAATAATCTTCTAAGCGAGTTTCAAGCCGGCTTCAGGAGAGAATATTCAACAGTCGATAACATATTTTCACTAACTTGCATTGCTAGATCATACCTAGACAAAAAGTTATATGCTTTCTTCTTTGACTTTAAGGCTGCCTTCGACTCAATCGACAGAAATGCCCCTTTCTACAAACTTTGTTGTCTAGGCTTATCGTCGAAAATACTTAAAACATTAAGAGGGCTATATGAGCAAAACCTCACAGCAGTATGGGATGGAAATGAAGGATCTTCCTGGTTCTATACTTCTTACGGGGTCAAACAGGGCTGTCTTTTGAGTCCACTTCTGTTTTCGCTTTTCTTGGATGACCTTACATCGTTTTTGCCTGGAGGTATTAGTTTTGCTGGTACAGTAATAAAAAACTTTGATGTATGCGGACGACATTGTCATTTTTGCGGAGACTCCAAATATGATGCAAATAATGATTAATAAATTGCAATTGTACTGCCGTAATTGGAGTCTTACAGTTAACACTGACAAATCCAAAGTAAAGGGCGATATGCAAGGGAGGAGAAATGGATGTGGGAAAATGTAGACCTTGAGTTGGTGAGGGAATATAAATATCTTGGAGTCATCATTACTCCTCAGATGTCGTTCAAAAAGCATCTGCAGGAAAAGCTTATAGAAGCAAAAAAGGCATCAACTGCAACTGGAGGGGGGTCCTTGAGAAAAAACAGATAACCCCGAGTGCTAAATATAAACTTTTCGAAGCAGTTATGAGGTCAGTGATGTGCTATGCTGGTCAAGTATGGGGGTTACTTCAATATGAGGAATAGAAAAATTACTGAGGTATTTTTTTGAAAAAGATCTTTTGGCTCATCGAAAACACACCTACATATATGCTAAATTTGGAGACCGGGGTATCTCCGCTCTACGTCTTTTCGCTCAAGTTGCATTTGTTCTACATTGCAAAGGTTATGGCTCTCGAAAAATATCTGCTATCACGCAAATCACAGTTCTTCGAAGAATGGTCACGGCTTGGAGTTCAGCACGACATCCAGTTGGTAGAAAGAAATACTGGTTATTGGAAAGACATCTTTCCAGAATTGTTGGGAAGGATTGAAGATTCTTTCTTTGTTTAATTTAAGGAGTCAGCCCAGCGGAGTTGTACCCGAAACATGTATAAGCTCCTGAGATACGACCTTGGACCTAACAATTACTTCAACGACCGATACGCAATAGAAACAATCTCTTTAATTTTCAAAACCTTAACATATGCAACATCCATTTCACCAGAAATCGCAGCCAGAGAGAGATACTTGTGGGACTACTACCTTAAATGGGGACTAAAGATAAATAGCGATAAGAGCGAGCTTATCTGCTTCAGAACCCCAACAACAGCAACAAGAGGTCGGAAACGTTTCGCATCACGCTGTGATAATATCAGTATCAAGCTACCAGACAACACAGTGATAAGGACAAATACAACAGCAAAATACCTTGGAGTGAATTTCACTAACCGCTTCCAATTCAATAAGCACGCTTCATTTATGCTTAAGAGAGCCAACTTCTCCCTACATCTGGTCCACCCGCTTCTTAGAAGAAGAAACGGACTAAGCACTGATACCTAGCTCCTCATCTATAAGCAGCTGATCCGTCCAGTTCTGACGTAAGCTTGTCCTATTTGGTTCACCATATCACCAACATATATGAAGATGATCGAAGTTTTTGAAAGGAAGATACTCCGTAGCTGTACAGACCTACACCGAAACCCCATTACAAGGAAATATGTCCCAAACAAGAAGCTATATGAAGACAGCAAAGTGATCCCAATAAATCAGTTCATGATACAGCTCTCCAAAAATATTTTGAGGAACTTGGAGGACCACACCAACTTGGAAATCCAGCAACTACTCCAGCAACAACTGGAGCCCAGCCATCGCTACCTCAACATTCGAGCCATCACAGACGATCGATTCGAGGATATAATGAACAATGACGGAGCCCCGTTCTACGAGAGAACCAGCAGCGGACACAACAGAGGATAAGCAACACCGCATCCTAACCCCAATTTTTTAAAAACCAAAGACAGTAAATTATAATTAAGAATTTCAATTAAAAGATTATGCAAACAACAATATGATATAAGTAAAAATATAGCATTGTATAGAGTCAGCTGAAGTAAGTCGGGCCCGTGTTGTTGAGCCGACATGATTTATTTTAGTTATAAGTTAGTTTAAGACCAATTGTACATAAATTCTAACGAATATAATAAAAATAATCTAATCTAATCTAATTTTTAAAACCAGAGGAGAATTACTACGACTGAATTACATGCCATACGGACCTGATGGAAGTACGGAATACAGTTTATGCAATCTTCGTGCGACAGAAAATGTTCTCCATTTTATAGGAACATGTCCGATCCTGCAGGCAATAGGGAGACAGCACTTGGGGAAAAACTATTTAACTGTTGATGAAGCTGCAAATGTCTTGAATGGTCAAGATTGGATAATGTTATCAAGCTACGTTAATAAAACAGCCCTTAACTACTGAAATCAAATTCTAAATGAAGCTTTTTAATAAGAAAAACAAAATATGTATTTTTATTTTTTGTTGTGATTATCTTAAAGGATTCTAATCTTTTCAATTTCAATTTTACTTTGATCTGTATTATACATAATGTTTGAAGAATACTCTTTTTTTCTGGCTGACGGCAAAAGCCAATGCTTTACTTGTGAATTTGTAAATTAAAATTTTGTAAATTACCAAATAAAATCACATTCTACTACTACTACTACTACTCATACCTGAAAGAATAGTGCAGAACTCTCACACCAACACCAGAGGCAGGATCTTTCAAAAGTCCGTCCAATTACTCGCAAACGCCGATGATATTGACATAATCGGAAGATCGCAGCGTGATGTCAGTAGCGCTTTTGTGAATATTGTGACGGAAGCGGCAAAGATGGGTTTAGCAGTCAATGAGGGCAAAAGCAAGTATATGCTGTCATCAAGAACAGACACCCAACATCGACGTCTTGGACAAAACATCACCATAGACAGCTATAACTTGGAGGTAGTTAGGGACTTTGTCTACCTGGGCTCCGCTATTAACTCAGACAACAACACCAGCACTGAAATCAAACGAAGAATAACTCTTGCCAATCGCTGCTTCTTCGGGCTTAGAAGGCAATTGAGTAGCAAAGCCCTCTCTCGGGCAACTAAACTGTCCCTTTATAAGACCCTCATCATCCCAGTCCTGCTCTATGGTGCAGACGCATGGACGATGTCAAAAGCGGGTGAGGACACTTTAGGCTGTTTCGAGAGAAAGATTATCCGGTTGATTTTTGGTCCCATATGCATAAACGGAGAGTGGAGAAGAAGATACAATGAAGAACTTTACCGGCTGTAGAGCGACACAGCTCTAGCCAAAAGAGTAAAAATTCAACGTCTCAGATGGCTGGGTCATATAGAGCGGATGGACATCAATGCTCCGGCCCGGAAAATCTTCGAATCCACCCCAGAGGGACGGCGCAGTAGAGGAAGACCGAGACTTAGGTGGCGCACACAAGTGGAAGAGGACCTAAACCGACTCCACGTGCGAAACTGGAGACAGCTAGCTAGGGACCGAGCTGGCTGGAGAAGCTTGTTGGTTGAGGCCCAGGTCCACTTCGGACTGTAGCGCCACCTAAGAAGAAGAAGAAGATTAATCCTCTTTCAATTCTTATTTAATTTTTATTATTATTTTTGTTCGAAGTTCCCCGACCCAGTGCGCACTGGGAATGTCAGTGCATTAAGACAAACTGCCAAAAAACTGCATAGCTGCTCCGGTGTTGATTTAACATTGAACAGCTCAGTGCAACATCTCTATTTTTTGACATTTCTTTCATGTAAATTTCTTTTCTTTAAACAGTGGCAAATAAATAGAAGTTAATAAAATAACCCACGAAAGCAATATTTTGTCTATAAACACATGAATAACTTAAAAGCTACAAAATAATCTACGAAATTTTTGATATCATAAAATAACACACCAAATTTGCAAATAAATTCCTCCCTTCTCTGAAAACGAACTTCAGCCAACAGCTGATTTGAATTTAAATTTTGAATTTTGACAGCTACGATATCTTGCACCAAGAAAATACCTGGGGCGCATGAGGGTGCACTCAGTGCGTGCTCAATGTTCACATCGAACACAGTGCAAAAAAACCGGGGCGATAAAAGTGTCACATAAAACACTTCAGTGCGATTTCAGGGTACACCAGTGCGCCCCAATGCTGACATCAAACAAAGCTATTCTTATATTTCCTTTCCCCCACAAGTGTTCATATTCTTTTATACATAGTTTTGTCCAATAAAAGCCCAATCCCAAAGAGCTAAAAATGGATGGGAACCGATTTAGTGTGTTTTCTCCCCCTAAACCCCTAACTCTGTGCCTATGAATCCTCCTGCAAACAAAAACTAACATTAATATCAAGAAATTCCCTCCTACCTGCTCTAAATTTAATAATCCTAAATTAATTTCTATAACTCTCAAAAGGCGTTTTTCTTTATTAACTGAGAAAAGATCTCTGAACAGAATCTGAGCATTCTGAGCATAATCTGATAATTTTCTGAACCGAGCGTGATCTGAGCGCTCAGATATATTTTTGAAATACGTTTGAGCACTTAGCTGTCACAAATTGTCATTTTTGATATGGCTCTTGCACAGGCGGCAATATTATGTATTATATACTATTGTCTCTTTCACTTTGGCATATATTTTTCGAAAAGTGGAGTAGGCAATGTGCATGAGATAAAGTGAAATAGCTTACAACTCTAAAATAACGTTAATTGCGTTCAGTATTTTGAGTCAATTTATCCTGAGCGTATACAGGGTTCTCAGAGCACGCTCTGATCATTCTCTGAACAAAAAAAGAAATGTAACTTTGAAGATCTGAACGCTCTGAGCGAAAAAAGAAATACAACTTTTTTTTGACAACTCAGACTCTGCTCTGAACGAAAAAAGAAAAACGCCTAATAAGAAGTACAACAAGACGTGTTGTGTATATATACAGTATACGTGAGTGGAGCCAATCACTTATACATGTAGTAGTAATTTCCATTTCTTCCTGTCATTTTGACCAGGCGGTAAATTAAAAAAAAGTGATTCGAATTTGGATAATTTTGTTTTGCGAACATATTAAACTGCATAACTTTTGCAAAAATCAATTAGAATATTCTAGTATCTTAACAGAAAAACAAAAACCAATGTGACCTTTATAGAAAAAAGTCTAAAAACAGAGTTTTTATGAGAAATGAAGACATTTCTTTTCACAAGTAAGGCGTCCGTTATAGCGATCAGGAAAAATCATCAGGAAAAGTTGAAACAAATGAAAAAAGGATTTTTTCTTAATGACCGTTTCAGGCCGACTCCACATGATATCTGTATTGCTAACCAGATCTCTGATATAAATATCAGACCATTTTCTTTTTTCTTCGCTGGGCAGTTCATGTCTTGATGTTTCATTAGAGCAAGAGAGGCTAACGTGTGTGTATCTCTAACAAAAGTCAATACATAGAAATTGTTCTTCTTATATTTGTTAATTTTATCATTTTCAAACATTTACTCCATTAAAAAATGTAGATGTTATCTCGTTTACTCTTGTTAATACACATAAACTAATAAAAATACTGTATGTAGACGTTTTAATTGCAAACTAAATTTTTAAAACGCACAAAAAGAGCAACTACCCGCATGAGAAACAAAAAATAATGACATCGATGAAGATAGAACCGCAGAGAGAGATGTCTAACATCCCACAGACTCCGAAACAACGCGACTCCATTGGTCCCGTCCAAACGTGTTGTTTCTATGCCGTTGTGGTTATAACACGTCGTGTCTACACGTTGTTATTATTACTCACTGGCACTTTTCCATTTTGTGTTGCGGAATGCTAGAAATTGAATCACTGAACGTAGCAAAACAACACTCAATTTCATAAAAAGAGTACCTTCCAGCTTGGCGACAAGAAAATAATGAAAAAATCAGAATGGGTTGGAAACGAAACTGTTGTGCTTAAGCAGAATATTCAGTTTTCGTGATGAGTATTTTTTCTTGTTCTTCCTCACCCCCTTGACCTAGAAACGACCGACACAACGTTGTGTAAACAACGCATCTGGACAGGCACTTGGATATTTCATCTCATGTTGAAGATTCTGTCATTGTATATGAATTGCTATAGTACTATCATGGTGACCGGTGGACGGTGGCGTTCCAAGCGGCTCTAGGGAAAAAGATTACTCGGTAAATTGAAGAGGCGAACAAAGAATTCATATACAATGGCGGTTCTTTTACAAAGAGAATTCTCAGAGAAACTCGCTGAATTGTACTTTATTCATAAGTAATTTATGAGGGGTAGGTTAAGAAAAAATTTGTTGATATGCAGTTCATATACAATGTTTACATGAATACATATATCTGATGTTGGAGTTGTTTTCGTACATTATTATATACAATGTTCTGCCCTATATTCTTTGGGCAGATGAACGATGTTTGTTTTTGTTTTTTTTTTTTTTTGCGAAGGTTGCGGTTGCTGTGCTGTGCATTGTATACATTGCATATACATTACTACACGGAAGTAGGTTTGGTTAGTTCTATGTATGCATGTCAAACGATATTTTCCAGATGATCATCATTGTATCCACTGTATGCATTGTATATAAACTGCCTTGCTAATAAGAAATACACTGCTAATAAGCATTGTATATGAATTACTATAGTACTATCATGGTGACTTTTGGACAGTTTTTCAGTTTGCCAGTTTATATACAATGCTAATAAGAAAATATAGTAGCAGCCAATAAAGTAAGTATGTGTAGGTGTATTTATGAATAATCCAATAATTTGGTATAGGAAAAGCACTTGTAAAATTTGTGTTTTGTGAGTTTTGGCGGTTGTTTGGAAATTATTTTTAATAATCAATTTTTCATTAAATTTGAATATATAAATAACTAAATTGCGTTGTGTTGTGGCAAAAGGAAGCCATAAAAGTTTATTGAAAGTTTATTGGTAGTATTTGTTTGTAAAAAAAAACATTAAATTGTATTTTTAACTTAGTGTGTTTGTGTTGTGTTAAGTGTAAGGTAAGATTGTTATTTATTTATTTTGTTTAGGAAAATATTTATTATTTATTTTTATTATTATTTTTATATTTATTTTTATATTTATATTAATTATATATAAGTAAGTGCTATTTATAAAAATTAAATTTAAATTAAGTATTAAAAAATATTTTGTAATGAGGAATAGGCCTGCTGGGGACAACTAAAAAACGCATTTTGTATTTTACCTCTTGGGTGATGCGGAAAAAAAACATTTTTTTTAAATAAAAAAATTTGAAAAAGTTCAAATTTTTTTTTTTTTAAGTATGTCATTATAAGGAAATCTGCAGTTTTCATCTGGGAAACTTATTCGAAAAAATTTGAATCAACCCGTTTTCAAATTATTTCGAAAACCATTTTTTTTTAGAAAATTGAATAAAAAAAGTTTTCAAAAATTTTGAAATGCAATGTTAATTGAATTATAAATGACTTCCTGTGTGCAAAATTTTATTGAAATTGGGATAATAGTTTACGATAAAACCGCATTTGAAAAAACCGGTTCTATGAGAGGTACCGTTATAGAACAAATTTCGAAAAATTCATTCTTACTGAAAGATGTTTTGTTGTAAAAAAATAGCATCCTGAAAGTTTGATCAAAATCGTTGGAACCATTTTCCATAAAATCTAACTTTTTGTTAAACGGCAAATAAAGTTCATTTTTGACCTAGAGCAAAAATGAGAAATACCCCCCGAGATACTACCTAATAAATACTAAATACCAAGTTTGAACCAAATCGGACCATCCGTTTAGGCTGTAGAGCACCGAACAGCCAGACATTTTTCGAACCAACTTTTTTCGACTTCTCTATCATCGTAATATCATGTTTGATTATTATCTCAATTTTTTTTTATAGTAGGTACCTATAATCGCAAATAAAAAACCATCTGAAATCTGTCATAATTGAAATCCGTACATAGTCAATGACATATTGTACATGTATTGCATATAAAAAAAATGTAAACAACGATGTTGGATCGTGTATGAATCCTAACAAAAGTCTATATACAAATCACTTCAAAAGTCTGATCAATGATATTAATCATATACAAAACAATGTATATACAAATGTATTGCATATACCAAAAAAATGTAAGCAACATCATCAACATCAAGTTTATTCATCTCACCTTCTTAAGCATCTTTTTTTTAAATTGCTTATAAGTCAACGAAATTGTATAATTCAAAGAGATTTCCTCTTAAAATTCATAAAGAATGTAAAAAAACCACACATTTTTCCAACAAAATGCATGTTCATCAGGCAAGTTGATTCAGCAGTAATGTAAGCACAGAGCATAACTCTTATAAAAATGCTCTTATTTCTCTCTTTTCTCAAATAAAATATGCCTACACTAGCACTCCAAGCGGTTCTAGGGAAAAAGATTTTTTCTCGTCTCATAATAGTACTATAGCAGTTTATATACAATGGATTCTGTGAGAAATTATATCGTGTGGAGGCGGCCTGTTTATAGCAATCAGTGAAAATATGGCAGTTGACTTCACAAAAAAACAGAACCAACCACCTTTTTTTTCCTGTTGCAAAGTTCATCAGAAATTATTTTTCTGATGCTTGGAACAGGAAAAAATTGGAACGCAAATAATTGGAACGATTTGAGTCAAGTGACAATCAGCTGGTACGAAAAATTAAATTCCGTCAGGAAAACAAATAAATAATTTTTTTTACAAAAAATGTTCGTTAAATTGAAAACTTTTTTGGGAAAAAAATTCTTTGAGTGTTTTCTCGTCGATTAGTGTAGTAATCGTGTTTCAAATCATATGAAAACGTAGTTAAATATCCGTTTGAATTTGTTTCCTGATACGTTTTCCTGATCGCTATAACTGGCGCCTAAGTATTGTTTTATTTAGAACGTAAATCAATGTGAAGTGGTGTTTCGAGTATATTTTAAATATTGTGGAACAATTTAGAATAGATTTTGTGTGGTATTAAACAATGAAAAGAATAAATTTGTTGAAAATAAAAATGCACAACTTCAATGGATAAGATTCACTCTCTATCTGTCAAACGACAGAGTTGAAATCAGGGACGCATTCGTTTTTATTATTTTTTGGTAAGGCGCTTCAATACTTTGGTAAGTATTGAATTATAAAAATATTTTTTTTAAGTATTTGTCAGTACCTACCAACTTATCTGTATTATATCTAGGTCCAGTGTTTTGTACAGCTTATGTGTGAAGCGAATGAGCACAAATGACTTTGGGAAAATATTCAGATTTCTGAAAGCTGAGTGGAGGAAAAAAATGGTTGGAAATACTTCAATTGAATAAAGACGAATTCAAGACTTCCCCCGCGGCCCCCGTGATACCGTATTTGCCATGATACTTCCCAAGTTAACATGGAACGATAAGTTTGTACAACATTACCAAACAGAGTTAGATCGCGCAATCAATTTCTCTGAACCAGAAGCCATACATGGAATAGATACTTGGTTTTCGCCGCAATAGTTATACAAGATGTCAAATCTTGTATAACTATTGCGGCGAAACCTTTTCACTCAGGGGAAGATCAACAAAAAAAAAAACAACAGCCACAAACTAGCTTACCAAAAAGCAAATGGAGAGTATAAGTCATTATTTGAAAATCTTACACAAAAGCTAAATGAAGTTAGAGACAGCCGTGACTTTTGGAAAGTAGTAAGAAGGCTGAACAACCACAGAAGTCATTAATCGCTCTCGAAAACAATTAAAAGCAGAGTTTCTAGCATAATATTTTGAAAGTTTGTTAAATCCACCATCATTTGTTTGCCTAGTTTATATAGATAATATGGAACTGGATGCGAGGATCACACTCCTTGAGATAAAAACATGTAGTTTACGCTTCCAAGTTAAATAAGGCACTAGGTGCAGACCGCATACCCTACTAATTTTATAAATATTTCGAGGAAGGAAGGGTTGGTGAAAATTCAGAAAAAGCATTAAATTTCCCATCTTTAAAAAAGGGAGTACAGAAGACGCCTGCAACTACCAAGGAATATTATCTTTTTTATACGCAGTAATGCAAATCTTCTAGCTTTCTTTCAGGAGAAATTGTTTTCAATATAATTAACGTCAAATGTTTAATGTATGCATATGACATTGTCTTACTAGCTGAAACGCCAAATATGATGCAACTGATGGCCAACAAATTACAGCAATATTGCAGCAAATGGAATTTAAAAATTATCACCAATAAATCAAAAATTATGGTTTTCAGAAATGGCTTCCGTAGATACACTTGAGATGAAAAATGCGCCTGGGAAAGAGAGGAACTAGAATAGGTCAAAGATTATAAGTATCTAGGAATAATCCTGACCCCTAAGCTCTCTCTTGAAAAGCACTTCAGATCGAAACTACATGATGCCAAAATGGCTATCAACTGCAACCGGAGAGGAATTCTTGGCAAAAATAATGTTGCAACAAGTGTGAAACAAAACTATTTAAAGCGGTTGTAAGAACCATAATGTGATATGCTGCTCAGATTTGGGAAATTTTCGAGCATGATGACGTAGACGTAGAAAAACTGCTAAAATACTTTCTTAAGAAAATATTTTTGTCCTCTCTACTTATATATTCTCAAACTACACTTCAGCTACATTCGAAAGATCACGGTATACCACCCGCAAAGGCTTCCTAAAATAGTTGCATCCCATATCATACAACATAAATCTCAATTTTTTTGTGAGTAGTAAAGATTCTGCTGAAACATGGAAAAAAACAATGGAAGCCCTTTGGAATAATACCAAGGAAAGAAAATTTGAATTTAATCATGAACGAGCAAGGCAAAGTGAATCCGGGGACCTGTATCGAGCGCTGGACTACAACCTTGCAAACAACTATTTTCACGACAACAACAGTATTAATTATATCTCCACAATCTTCAAATCGAGGGAAGATCTTTTACACTTAAACTATATGCCCCATCCAAGTGACCGAAACTCTGAATGTACTCTGTGTAACCGCCATTCAGTAGAGGACCCGATACATTTCATTGGAACCTATCCCATTCACAAAAAGTATTCTAAACGGTGACAGCTGGTCAAATCTAATCAGCTAATACAGCCTGGAAATATCGTACCCAAATAATAACCGAACGTGTCTAATTAACTTAACTCTTAGATAATCTGTTAAATATTATTATGTTATGTAAGTATATTAAAACAACTATTTCTTTTCCATTCGATGTTAAGTAAAGTATTGTATTTTCTCCTTTTTTGGCTGATGGATAATGCCATGTTCTAATTGTGAACTATGTATGAAAATAATGAAAATGAATTGAATACTAAACAATAATCACAACTAAACTAGGTAAAATGGCTTTTTTCAAGGTCTGAAGTTGACACACTTTTTCAAGTTATTGGTTAATAATAATTAAAAAATAATAATACACAGAAAAATAAAAAAAAATACAAAAAACTAGTTGTTTAAAAAAATCAGAAACTAAAAAAAAATGTTATACATTGGAATCACAACCTGCTCAAATCCTTAATCTTTACATAATTTAGCATACACAAATCAACCAAGTCCACAAGAACACTTGATACTGGTACCTGTACCACAAAGTGTTCATTCAGTTAACATAACCATAAGATGAAAACCCAACTTTCTTCCTATTTAAATTTTAATACAGAATAATAATTATTGATAAGAACAAAAATTGTAAAAAAAAAAGAAAAAAAACTGTAAATGCAATTATTATATTATTGTTATTGTACGAATAGGATAAATAAAAATAACTAAATAATAAATAAAATGGTATCGCCCAGCGGAAGCCAGGAAGAGGATGCGTGAACTGATCCATGCTGGCCGTATAAACGGGCCACCACAGGCAGAGACTAAAAATGGAGCTAAAAGATAAAGGTCTAAAGAAAACTCAGCCAAGGACATACAGCTTAAAAAACAAAAACCACATCCAGGACCAAAAAAGGTACAGATACAGGGACAGGCAACCATGCTCCAAAGGTCTCTAAGAGAAGAACCCCTACCAATCCTCATTCAGGCTCGACATTAAGAGGATGTAAGCAAGAGACCAACACCCACAACATCGGGGGCTTCTTGTCGAGATGCTGCTGTCCAGTACAAAGTTGCAATTTTACACGATATGCACCCGGAATAGTCTCTAACAGTGCAACATATTCAGCAGGTGAAGAGATGGCTACTGGCTGAGGTGTACAAAGCGGAAAACAAATGCCCCTTCAAATTTGTTGCCTTCTCACCAAAGGATGGCTGCTTATCCATTACGTGCTATGACACAGACATCAAGGAATGGTTCATGTCTGCAGTCAATTTTAATTTTGGTGGGGCTAACGCCCCATTTATTAGCTTAATACAAGCTTAACTAAACTTAAAAACTAATTAAACTAAATTAACTTATAAGGAGGAAAGATGATGTAAGAGCTGGGCTTTCAGACAAGGACTTGGAAGGTTGAAATCGAAAAGAGGAGAGATCGAATTGATTTTACTCAGCATGCGGGTTAAAGGTTCATTGAGACCATAGGAAGTGCGATGGGGAGGAAGGTAAAAAAGACGTGATGATCTTAAGTTGCGTGGGTTAGTGTTAAACAAGATGAGATCAAAAAGTGAGGAACAGTCAGTGGCACCTGTAAGAATCCGATGAATGAAAATGATATCAAACACATTCCTACGGACTTCAAGGGGGTGTAGATTTATAATTCTGAGTCGGTCAAGGTAGGGTGGCAGAGATGAGAAGTTATTAGGGTCATAAAGACTTCGGAGAGCAAAGAGTAGAAAACGGCGTTGAACACTCTCAATTCTGGAGATATGAACCGCGTGATAGGGGGCCCATACTTGCGATGCATACTCAAGGAGAGGACGAACATAGGAAATATAAAGGGATTTGGTTACAAATGGGTTCCGAAACTCTTTGGACCACCTTTTGATAAAACCAAGGGCGGAGTTAGCTCTTGATATAGCATTATCGATATGAGAGCGAAAATTTAATTCGCAGTCACAGAGGACGCCTAAATCGCGGATAACCTGTACGCGGTTAATGGAAAGGGTTTGAAGATAATAAGATCTAAGGGAAGGCCTTTTACTTTTTCGAGAGAACGTAATTAGCTCACATTTGGCAATGTTGAGTTCGAGAAAATTCTTACTGCACCAATTGACAAATGAATTGAGGTCATTTTGAAGCAGAAGAGAATCACGACCAAAATTTTCAAAGTAATCTCCTCTACTTTGAAAATTTTAGCATCATCAGCATAAAGGGAGATAGAAGATGATTGGATTATCTTTTCAACATCATTAATGGCAAGGATAAATAAAAGAGGTCCAAGATGGCTACCTTGGGGTACCCCAGAGGTGGCCACAAATGGAACTGAAAGAACAGAACGAAAACGGACTCTGTATTGGCGGTTGTCAAGATACGAGGATATCCATTTAAGAAGGTTAGGACTGAATCCAAGAAAGGAAAGCTTAAAAAGAATTAAACTGTGAGAGATTTTGTCGAAAGCCTTGCTGAAATCTGTAGTGATGACGTCTACTTCGTAGCCCTTTTCCATGGCAGAGAGTGAAAATGTAACGAACTCAACAAGATTAGTTGTGGTAGATCTTCCCTTACAAAAACCATGTTGAGTTGAGGATATTAGAGATTTGCATTGAAAAGAAAGTGAGTCATACAGAATGCTTTCGAAGAGTTTGGGGATATGAGAAAGTTTGGCGATGGGCCGATAGTTACAAACTTCGTTTTTGGGACCTTTTTTATGAATTGGTGTGATAGTGGATATTTTCCATAAATCGTGGAAAGATCCGGTGGAAAGGGACAGTTGGAACAAGTTAGTAATAGGAAGGACCAAACTCGAGCAACAGTTTTTAAGTAAAATTGCAGGTATACCATCGGGACCAAGAGTATACTCGTCTTTAAGTTCAAGGATGCGATTTAGAACTAATGAAGTATCCAAATTCGTATTTAAGGGGCCGGTATTAAAATGAGGAAGGTAGGAAAAATAAGATTTGTCAGGATCTAAGGTTTTTGGTGCAAAAGAATGTTTGAAGTAACTGGCGAAGAAATTGGCGATGGTAGATGGATCATTGGATGATTGGTTGTTGTAGAGAAGAGAGGGAGGGAAACCATCATTTTTCTTCTTAAAGTTAATAAACTTATAAAACGATTTGGGATCCGTTATTAAATTTGCTTGGTTGTTGGAAGCAAAGTCATTGTAGAGCGTTTCATATAGATTCCAAAATTTATAAAATACTCCCAAGTAGTCAGAGTAATCGAGAATTGAACGAGAGCGAAGATATTTAACCCAAAGCTTATTTCTCCTGTTTCGTAGCTCGCGTAGTTTATGGCTGTACCACGGAGGAGAAGTTGAAAAATACCTGTTACGCGAAAAGGGAACATAAAGATTTATGCAAAACTGCACTTTTTCATAAAAAAGATTAGTTGCTTCATTAAGTGATAGATTTGTAAAATCGAATGAGGTATGGATGAGGTAGTCATTTATTTTTTTGAAATTAGCCTTATGATAGTTGAATGAACAGTTGGAAATATTAGGGAGAGTAGAGGGAGAGGAAATCAAATCAAACCCTGGACAAGGCGCTCGTACACTAACAAGAACAGAGCTATAGCTCACGCTCAGTTCAGTGCACAAAGCAGACTGATCAAAGCGAGAATCTCCGCAAAACCTGATGCACGTCGGGACTAACCACGCCAACCAACTACAACTGGCATGGATAGCACATCGGAAGGGATTTAAAACTATGCAGGTATCGGAAGACAAAATCTCCATGCCTAGCTTGTCAGAAGTTAACCCGACCTCAGAGCTAAACATGTCCTGCCGGGACAACATATATATACATACATACTTGACTGGTGCAAAAAGGTTGCACTTAATGTCAATCCTAAAAAAGCACCATAGTTGCATTCGCAAAAAGAAAAAAGCGGGATAACCTTAGAAATGCTGCACTCTTTGGTGAAACAATAGAATTCTCAAAGGAAGTTAAAAACCTAGGGGTCTCCCTAGATGAAAAACTTACATGAAATTCTCATTTTACCAAGACCATAGACAAAGCATAGAGTTCTTTAATGACCTGCAAAAGTTTACTGGGCAAAAATTGGGATGTAAATCTTAAAATGACATGGATGTACAAAGCAATAACAAGGCCCATAATAACATACGCAGCAACAGTTTGGTGGAAAAAACGAAACAAAAATCACCTCCGGTACAACTAAACAAGCTACAACAGCTTGCCTATATTTGTACAAACGGTGTCTTGAGAACAGCACCTACTGCAGCGATAGAAACAATTCTATAAATATACCCCCTGTTCATCTACAGATCTTAAATACCTACTTGTTCATCGCAGAAGATGAATCCAATTCTAAAAATGTTCACAGTTCACAGTGAAGAAGAATACAAGAAATAAAAAAATTAACGAATTGGAATTCAATTGACAGATAAATGTCTAACAAGATTTAACTTCATGCACAACTTCAAAGTCACATTCCCAGATCGCCAAAATTTGGAACACAAAAGACCAAGTTTCGGTAACAATCCTCATGCATGGTACACTGATGGTTCCAAAACAAATCAAGGAGTTGGTGTTGGAGTATACGGATCTCGTTCAAAAATACCAGAAAAAGATCTAAAAACAAATTTATGATGCCTAGCCAATTCTGTAGTCTGCCAATCACTACCGTCAAACATACTGGAGGAAAACCGTAGGTAACAGACAGTCAAAACAGTTCATGCCATACCCTTTCCACAAAAGAACAAATCAACTCCTGGAAGTCAGCAGGAGTCAGATAAGACTGACCACGGCCTTCCTCACTGGACACTGTAGAGTGAAGAAACACCTGGTGACCATGGGAATAGCACAAGATAGCACCTGTAGAATGTGCAATGAAGAAACAGTGGAACATATTCTATGTGAGTGTTACTGTCTCATAAGAACACGTCATCTTTACATAAGTAAATTCTACCTTGAATCAGCAGATATAGCTGCCACCTCACCCAGAGTTAGCTGCATTTCTCAGTAAATGCAATATCATGGATGATTTTTTAAATAAAAGGATATATTTAGACCACATCGTTTAGTTATCTAATCTAACGATATACTTATATCGTATAATTTAATCAAAACTGTTGATAAACTAAGAATCTTGGGACTTATGTAATGTATAATAAAACAGTAAGTAATAAATTTCAAAAAATTAAGAGCAAATATTATTATTATTGTAGTAAATACTGATTTATCAGAATTTGCTTTACATGGGTATAGCTTGGTGCCATTGCTCTTTTCCATCATGGTCTCGTGGTCTATGTTAGGAATGATATTGCTTGCCAGAGCCTTCCCAAATATGGGCAATGTTCCAACACGGACTTTAACTTCTTATGGCCCAAATTCAATGTCCGCAAGCATGTCATTCATTATTGTTTTATTTACAGGAGTCCAAATCTCGACAGTAATTCGACTTGTAACAAGTTTGATGCGCTGTCTGATTCCATCTCGAAAATTGTTTCCCTTTGTCCTCGCACTGAAATCGTTATTGCGGGCGATTTCAATGTACACAATTGGCTTCGCTATTCTGGTCAGACAACACCCGAAGGAAGGTATGTCGAGCTCTTTGCCGGGTTACATCACCTTACCCAACTGATCGATGTGCCAACGCGTATACTGGATGTTGTGTCATTTCAGCTTATTTCTCATCCACCACTCATCCAGTTAAAGAAAAACTTCCCACCAGGACCGTATGGCAATACGAGAAAGCCAACTGGAACGGCCTGAATATTTTTTTCCGAAACTTTAACTGGTCACTATGCTTCCTCAATAGTGACATTGATGCAAGTGCTGAAATGATCACAAATGTGATTCTTCTAGGGATGCGTGCTTTTATTCCTAACAGAGTAAAAAGCATCAAGCCTAAAGAAAAGTCCTGGTTTAATTCTGAGTGTAAAGAAGCTATCAGGCTCAAAGAAGTAAGTTTCCGATCCTACAAAGCCAACCCTGCAGAGGAAAATCGGAAAAAGCACAAACAATCAAGGAACTCATGCAACTCCTTTATTGAAAGAACCAAATTTTTGTATGACTAAAAATTACGACAAAAAATTCTGCAGTGCCCCAAAGGCAGTAAAATTTTTTGGTCATTTGTAAAAAATATTAAAAACTCCTCAACATCTTCGGTTCCAACGCTCATCGACAATAACAAACCAATTGTTTACTCTTCAAAGAAGGCAAACTTGCTCGCCGCCCATTTCGCTGCCAGCTCCACGATGCCGCATAGCAACGTTGCCCCTCTTGTACTTGAGAATGTAAATTTTTCCATGGGACAGATTTCTTTCCGCACTCGTACAGTAGCAAGAGTTCTCAAATATATTGATATACACAAATCCGCTGACCCGGATGGTATACCCGCGATTCTTCTGAAGAGGTGTTCTTCCACACTGGCAAAGCCACTGCGTAAGCTTTTCCATCGCTCCTACTCTTCTGGAATCTTTCCTAGAAGATGGAAAACAGCATTTGTCCAGCCTGTCCCTAAGAAAGGTGACCCATCCTCCCCCTCCTCCTACCGACCCATAGCACTGACATCCCTTCTTTCTAAGGTCATGGAAACACTGATTAACCGTCAGCTTAAGGAATATCTCGAAGATCGTAAGCTTTTCCATTACCGTCAGTATGGCTTCCGCAGCAACCGTTTCACAGGTGATCTCATGGCATATCTCACCGAAAAGTGGAATAAATCTTTACATCGCTTTGCTGAAAGTAAGATTATTGCTCTTGATATCTCCAAGGCATTTGATAGAGCTTGGCATGAAGCTCTCTTATCGAAAATGCGTGCTTTTGGGATCGATAATACTCTTATTCGTTGGATTAGAACCTATCTTCTGCACCGTTCAATACAAGTTGTATTGGAAGGATTCATGTCTGATTCCCACAAAATAAATGCTGGTGTGCCCCAGGGCTCTGTTCTGTCTCCGACTCTTTTCCTCATTTTTATAAATGATCTTCTGTCTGTTACTTCAAATCCCATTAACTGTTTTGCTGACGATTCTACTCTCAGCTTTTCATATTCGTTCGATAATTCACGTCCTTCGCCTTCGGACGTACAATTGCAACGGTACCGTCAAGCTCATTAAACTCCGATTTATACAGCATTGTTAAAGTGGATATAATTGGTTCGGTGAGTAAGAAGGCAAAAGTAGGGAATAGATCTAAGGTTACGTGGATTGGTGTTAATGAAAATTAATTCAAGAAGTGGCGAGGAATCGATAGCACCTGTGATGACTTGGTGAACGAAAAGTATGTCTGCAACTTCACGACGTTTTGCAAGGGTGTTGAAGTCGATCAGTTGTAAGCGATGTTCGTATGGTGATAGGAAATAAGGGTCAGACCATGGGATGTTTCGTAAAGCGAAACGGAGGAACCTACGCTGCACAGCTTCAATTCTAAATGAGTGGGTAGTTTGATAAGGAGACCAAACTTGACTGGCGTATTCAAGAATAGGTCTTACATATGTAGTGAAGTGACTTTGTTACATAAGGGTTCGAAAACAATACAAATAGAGTCCGGTTTATCGTATAAGAATGCTAGATAAAGACGAACGTTATTGTATAGTTTACTGTCACGAAGCCTTGCCATAATATAACGGCCATCAAACTCATCATCTATTGTTGGCATTGTGTTAGCAAGTTTAAGGCCAAAGAACAGTATAAATGGGGTAATAGGAATCGTGTGGAGTTCAATGCTTCGAAAACTCAATGCTGTCTTCTGTCGTTAAAGCTAAACATACCCTCAATTCCATTGTCCATGAATGGCACTTACATCGAAGAAAGCGAAAAGTTCTCAGTACTCGGTATGTGTGTCAACGACGACCTCCGTTGGAACGACCATATATTTGAGATCGCTAAGAATGCTGCTAGGTGCTTAGGTTTTCTGTATCGGTGTAAGAAGTATTTTTCCCCATCTGATCTGGCTACAATCTATAAAGCATTTATACGGCCTTAACTCAAGTATAACTCCCATCTCTGGGCAAGTGCTTCGCAAACATCGCTCACCTGCTTGATAGAATACAAAATCGAGCGTTAAGATTGATAGGAAATAGAACTCCCGTCGAAACAATGACGATGTTTCATGTCTTTCCTTATTTTATCGTTTCTTTTACAAAAAATGTTCACTCGAAGTAGCCAGTTGCATTCCTCCCCTTAAAATTTTCTCCCGTAATGCAAGGAATGCTCATCAGTTCACCCTTGAGCCCAATTTTAGACGTACCGTGAAATATAGGGATTCTTTTTTTAGCCGAACAACACGAATTTGGAATAGTTTACCCGGCGAGATTTTCCCTTGCCATTTTGATTTGCAAACATTCAAAACCAATGCTAATCGACACCTCCTATATCTCCCCTCCCTATCTTCATAATACCCGCGCAGTGTGTCTACATTTAAAGGGAAACAAATAGTCCCATGTGCGCGCGTTAATTATAAAAAAAAAATAAAAAAAACCCTCACCAACGAGTGTCTTTCAACATCAATTCTGACTATCCTTCATCACCTTTAAATTTCTCGACTCCTACTGAATCTCTTCAGTTTCAAGCTTCGACCTCACTACAGGGGCAAAATACCCTAACTTTGTAAGCTCCCATATTTTAAACCCAAACTCTTCTCTGCCTCCAAATGGTTCACGTCCACCCCAATGCTTTGATCCTCTCTTACCACCTAATATAAAACTAACTCAACAGACCCTTGTTGATTCCACTGAGTCCCGTTATGCTCTTTCCAAACTAAGAGATAACAAACTGTTAGACAACATTCGCCTGTACCTAGCCTATCTCCACGATAAACCTGACGATTTGTGCATAGACGGTAAAACGAAAAGTTATGTGTCAGCGTCTTTCTATTAAAAAGGAAGGTCTGCCTACTGATATGGTACCATTAAGGTAGATATACGACAAATATCACGAGCTTCTGAACATATCCTCAAAACGAATCTCGAAATTTTTCATTTCTTCATTCTAAAAGAATTTGCTACCTTCAAAGAGTACGATCCGACTCTGATAAATTGTATCGCTCCTAACACTCTCCCCAACCACTCTACAATTACCACCCTCTTTCCCTTTATTACCAAAATGTGAGAGGTCTTCGCTCTAACACGCTCTGTGTATTCACAGTCACAAGCCCTACCCTATGACGTTTTTGCGCTTACTGAAACAAATCTTTCTAAAGACATTAAAAGTCAAGAGCTGTTTCCTTCGTTCTTTAATGTTTTTCGCGACGACGAAGAGTCTCTTCTTAAATCTCCATGCAGAGGCGTCCTTATTGCTGTCCATAACAAGTTCGATTCGACCCTGGTTTCTTCTTCCTCCTCAAACATGCTCGACTACATATCCATTAAACTATCACTCCCAAATCAGTCCCTATAACTTGTGTGTTTCTACATTCTTTCTGGCCAACCCGTTCAATCTTACAAGCTTGCTGTTGATGCCATTGATAAAGTGCTAGCTAGTTCTGAAGCACAAGACGAAGTTCTAATCTTTGGAGACTTCAATCTTCCCCAACTTCAGTGGAACATTTCTTATGATGTTCCATCCTTCGCTGCCAAACCCGTTTCATCCAAGGAATCTGTTTTTTTTGACGGTCTTTCTGATTCCGCCCTGTACAAGTGAGTCGAATTCAGAATTATATGGGCCGGCAACTCGATCTCATCTTCACCTCTGACCCGATTAACTCATCTGTTTCAGAAAGCACTATCCCATTATCTGTAGTTGATCAATTTCACCCCCCTCTCATTCTCTCTTTTTTCATTTCCTCTCCATCTACTCTCCTTAATATTTCTAACTATTCATTCAACTATCATAAGGCTAATTTCAAAAAAATAAATAACTACCTCATCCATACCTCATTCGATTTTACAAATCTGTCACTTAATGAAGCAACTAATCTTTTTTATGAAAAAGTGCAGTTTTGCATAAATCTTTATGTTCCCCTTTCGCGTAACAGGTCCTTTTCAACTTCTCCCCCGTGGTACAGTCATAAACTACGAACTACTCTGCCATGGAAAAGGGTTACGAAGTAGACGTCATCACTACAGATTTCAGCAAGGCTTTCGACAAAATCTCTCACAGTTTAATTCTTTTTAAGCTTTCCTTTCTTGGATTTAGTCCTAACCTTCTGTTTGTATCGGAACTGTTTTGAACCGAAATGCTGGACAGGGCACATAAACCTTGACCAGCTCGAAGTCATATACAGAAGGTTTTATGTACCTATGTATATTTCGCGCTTTTTGAATTATTGCCCCTTACCACTGGTGGGGGGAAGCAACTAATTATATGATAACTCGAGAACGTTTTGATCGTGAATGATATTTTGTATTAACTTAAAATCCTATTTATACATTAAATTTGCTTACTTAGCTATATTTACAAAAAATAAACCTAAACAAACTAAACAACTTATAAAATTACTTTAAGGAAACATGATACATATGATACATATGGGAAAGCTATGCATTGATTCAAATGCAAAAATGTAGGAAATGCTTACTCTTGTGGGAAATAAAAAGTTTGCGAATATCAGAATAAAACATACAGTGAAGCTATATGCACAAAAATAAGCATACAGAGAAGCTGTTGCTAGTTCTGTTGGAATTAAATGTTGGTATATTCCGATCTGATGGATTGGGAATATACATTCTCCGCCCGTTGAACTGTGTTCTAAACTATGTCATTATCTCGAAGGTGATGTCGTTTGGATTTCCTGTTGGGACGTCTTATTTTTCACGGACCTTTATAGCATTTGTTGTCTTCTTGGTGTTGCAGTGATGACTGTATGACCACCGTAAAATGTCGAGAGTGATATTCTCGTGAAAGTTTTGTGTATAAAAAGACCACGCAACGTTATAAAGTCATATAAGAACACAGCCGGGTTGAAGTTCTAAAATTCCAGAACCATTTAAAACTATCTGTGTTACAGTGTTATTGCACACAACATTAAACGTGCTCTTTGATTTCAGAACATATATCTACTCATTTGGTTTGTGTAATGGAATCCAGTAAGGGCCATCGTCCACACTCACCACCTTGCATGCGGGAATTTGTTGACCGTTGTTCAGAAAGTTGATTTCGCACGAGCTTACCCTGGCTCCACGTCTGTATATCGGATGCTGTAGAGGGCAAATATATCGTTCCTCATTAAGGAAGAAACATCGTTGAAGTTCAATTGCTGATAGAGGATAGTACTGTTCACGATGCAAGTTGATCATAATGTATTCGGTGGACGGTTCGATGGTAAGAAATGATTTTTTTGCAATGACTGGAACGGGAATTATTTTGAAAAGGTCGAATTCTTCAAGATTCAGGAGCGGCAAACCAATCTTGAAGATGATATGTGATTTCAAAACCTTGCCATGAATGCTCATCAGATGGTAAAGCTCCGTTATTTCGTCGGGTTTAACGGGCAGTCTGGCTGAGGAAGGCAGATTTGCTTGTCGATCTGTTGCCTGATTTTAATAGGGGAAACAAGCTGAGGGTTTATTTTGCCACGATGTGTATCGATCATAACGTCTATTGGAGAAGCTTGTGTCCTTTGAAACTGTGAAGATACCAGAATGAGCTGAAGCGCGATGGAATTAAAAAGCTGTCGTAGTCTTTCTTTATGGTACTCTTGTCTAATATCGTTCACAACCTCTGCAAACTGCTGTAGATTTTCATCAATTTTCTTGAAATGGGACATTGTATCTTGCTCATTTGTTTTCATAATATTTAAAGTGGCATAAATTACTGAGGTTTGGTTTCTCATAAGGTTAATGATGTGACCTTCATCTTGTTGAATTCAGTTTATTGTGGCAGCCATGTTTTTGGCGTATTCTTCATCAAGAACCCCAAATAAGGCATTAGCCACATTGCCAACGAAGTTAAGGGCACCGCGACGAACTCTCTTAGTAGCTGGATCTATTGTCAATAGATCATTATCCCTTTTAATGTCTGTCAAATTGAAGCATTGCTGCCTTGCAAGTCTCGTTTTTGTCTAGTAATAGTTGACAGATATCTGCTAGTTTCTCATTATAACTCGTTATGGAATGATATTCGGTCCAATAAGGCTCCATGTCATAATAAGCGATTATGTTCCAGTTGCTTGAACTTAGAGCTAATGTTCCAATATTCTCGAAATAGATTCCTGGTTGGGACTGGAATGGCTTGACATTGACTGGGGTAGCTGCTATCATAGGTATTAATATGAATACTAAAAGCATGACAGATGTTGATGAGAAAATTGAAGGCTTGATCCTCTTTTTTAGAACTGGCTCATCTTCAGGCTTGCGTCGTGAACGTGTTAAAATTGATGAGCAATGGGCCACAGGATTATTTTCTCTCGTAAAAGTTTCATCCGCACTTGAAATTGGAAGCGGAGCCAATCTGTGTATTGCACGGCGAAATATCCCATTGGCTGTCCGTACATCGGCTACTCGAACTAATCCATAATCTCCAGTTATAACGTTCGTGATACGTCCAAGTGGCCATTTCAAACTTGGAGTATTATCTTCCTTTATTAAAACCATCATTCCGGGCTCTAATTCTGGCACCTTTCCTTTCATTTATACCTATGCTGGAGTTGATTAAGATAATCTCGGGGCCAACGGCGCCAGAACTCATCTTTGAGATGGCTTACAAGATTCCAACGGGCAAGTAATCCTGCATTGTTTGGTACAGCTGTCAACATTGCTGACGAGCGGTTCTCCAATGAGAAAATGCCCAGGAGTTAGTGCGGTTAGATCGTTCGGGGAGGATGACATCGGAGTTATGGGTCTTGAATTGAGTATGGCTTGTTCGTAGGTTAATGATGCTCCTGCAAGAGTGTGCTGTAAAAGATGTTTTGATGACTTTACAGCAGCCTCCCACAGGCCTCCGAAGTGGGGTGAACGAGGTGGAATAAAGTGAAAGTCGCATCCCTTGCTTAAGCATGAGGAGGATATTTGGATCCATGAAGGTCAATATCTCTGATAATTGGTTTCTGGCACCAACAAAATTGGTTGCGTTGTCACAATAAATATTTCTACAATGACCACGTCTGGCCATAAAACGCTTAAGAGCGCCAATAAAGCCTTGTGCAGTCAGATCAGTTACTAGTTCCAAATGACAAGCTTTGGTAAAAAAAAACAGCAGAAGATCGCAATATATGACCTGTGTGTAGAAACAGGCCCACAAAAATTAACACCCATGTTGATAAATGGTCTGGCTGGCTGGATTCTATTGGTGGGCAAATTTCTCATCTGTTGAGATAAAAGGTTTGGTGCTGCGCGAGTACATTTAACACACTTATTCAAAACTGATCTAGCAAGAATCTTTCCCTTCACTGGCCAAATGCTCTGCCAATTGAAAGCATTGTTTGTGGCCCAACATGATTGTTATCCTCGTGAATTTTAGTCATTTGAATTTTGGTGAAAGGATGACCATATGGCAGAAGTACGGGATGCTTAGCGTCGTACACGAATCAAACCTTCTTCATCTAAAAACGGTGCAAGGCTCCTAAACTGATTTTTATTTGGCAGTTCATCTCCATTACTTAAAATCTCGATTTTCTTCTTAGAATTGTTTTGCTGCATTAATTGGAATATCTTTCTTTTTGATTGGTTAAGTTCGATAGCCGATAAGGGGCCATTTATCAACTTGATATTACCCATTTTCTTTTCCAAATCTTCAACTGAAAGCTTTTCATTCTTTTTGGCCTTGGATAATACCACCCTTTGTTTAAGATTATGGATGTACCTCAGTATGTAAGCGACTGATATCTCCGGAAAGTCAAAAGAATTTTTATAATTCAGTGATGCTAAGACTCCTTCTTGTTGCGAGGGTGGATCATAAACTGCAGTTCCCACAGAGAAATGATTCCCTGTAATTGTTTTGTTCTGAGAGGGCCAGATTGCAGGTAGTCCACGTAAGAACTTTGGCCCATAGAACCATATATTACAATCCGGGAGACGTTCAGGTGCCAATCCACGTGAAAGTACATCAGCAGGATTTACTTTTGAAGGGACATGGTGCCATTGTTGAAGTATTGTATTTTGTTGGATACGCGATACTCCATTAGCAACAAAGATGGGAAGAGAGGCAGAAGACGATGAATTGATCCAAGCAAGAACGATTTCTGATGATAATGTTGTCACTGCTTATAGATCGGACGTAAACTGCTGCCCCATAGGCCTTTTCAGAAGCATCAGCAAACACGTGAAATTATATGCTTTTCGACGTTTTGTGAGCAAATACATGTCTATCAATTTTAATGTTGTTGAGTGATTGTAGACCTTCCCGATAATAAAGCCATGTTGTTTGCTATGCTTGTGGTAATGCAGCATCCCAATCAAGTTTTAGTTCCCATAACCTTTGGAGGAATATTTTTGCCACTACAATGACAGGTGCCATGATACCGAGGGGATCAAATAGATGTGCTATGTCACTATAAGCTGTACGTTTGGTTACTCGATCCCTTTTTATCCGAGTTGCTTTAATGCAGAGTTGGTCCGACTTTGGCATCCACGTAAGACCAATTGTTTTCACATAATCTTCAATATTGGTGTTGAAGTCTAACTCTGTTTCTCGGTCTTCGAATGATATTCCCTTTAATAAGGATTCGTGATTAGAACACAATTTCCTTAGCTTGAAACCACTGTTTTAAAGGATAGTTTGAAGCTCAGTTTGCGTATGCAAAAGTTCAGTAAGTATATCTGCACCGGTTAATACATCATCTACATAGAAGTCACGCGACAATACCCTTGATCCGGGTGGGTAACGATCCTTGTTTTCTTGCCCCAAAACTTGAAGGCACTTTGTTGTCAAATAGGATGCAGATGTTGTGCCGTAGGTAACGGTGTTGAATTTGAAGCACTTCAACGGATCATTTGGGCTGTTCCTCTACGATATAAGTTGGAACTTTCAGTCCTCATCATCTATAAGTATTTGACGGTACATTTTTTCGATGTCAGCGGTAAATACAAATCTTGGTATGCGAAATCGCAACAGCATCGTAAAAACGTCGTCTTGTTTTGTCCCGTGGAGAGAATGTCGTTTAATGATATGTTTGATGAAGATTTTGCGGAACCGTCAAAAACTACCCTTAGCTTTGTAGTACTACTATCAGGCTTTTGCACGCAATGATGGGGCAAGAAATAATAGGGTTTTGTTATTTGATTAAAATTAACTTCTTGCATGTGACCCAATTTCTGGTACTCCACCATAAACTCTGTGTAGAGCTTCTTTAGTTCCTTTGAATTGGCTAATCTTCGTTCAAGAGCTATGAACCTCCGAAAAGCGATGTCTTTTGACTCTCCTAAAGAAGTTGGGGCTTCCTTGAATCGAACCACAAAGCGGCCATTATTGTCCCTAGTTGATGCCTGGGCAAAATGTGCTTCACAACGTCTCTCTGCTTGGGTGAAATTATCTGAAGTAGTAATAGCTTCTTCTAATCGCCAAAATTTCTCAATTTGTTGATCAAGAGCTTCATCCTCAGTGCAAATTCCGCATGAAGCGAAGAATCCATCATTATTAGAGAGCACCTTTCCTGCTACCGTCCATCCAAAAACAGTATTTTGCAGTGTTGGTAGATCTTTGCCTAGGCTGATTCGACCAACAGCTAAGGTGGCATAAAATATTTCAGCACCAATGAGCAAATCGATTGGCCCTGGCTGATTAAAATGCGAATCAGCCAAAACAATGTTCTTCGGAATCGACCAATTAGTAATTGTTATTGGTCGCGATGGCTGTGGTGAGACAATTTTTGGTAATATGTGAGCTTCAAGTCGGGCAGAGAATCCATTTATCTTAGAAGAAATTTCCAAATTAATTCTTCCATGGGATGACCCTTTGCTTTGACCAACGGCAATGTAGTTGGCGTCTTCAGATACTACATGTTCTGACAGTTCGAAATTGGTTGGTTGTGGACCAGTTCCGTGTATAGATCTCGGAATTGAATCCATTTTGAATAATCACCATTAAATTTAGGTAGCACTACCTTTGGCAATTTCGTTCCCTGATTTTGGGTAATAGCTGTTCCAAATCCAGAATTTGACTTTGATCGTCCGTACAGCGTAGATAATGCAGCATGCACTTCGTCTTCTATCGTATAGAAATGGTCAGCATCATAAATCCATCATTTTGTGATGGAAACTTCGTATAGCCGCCCAGCCTTCCTCGATCGATTTAAGCCTTATTAGATAAAACTCCTCAGCAGTTGGTTTCTGTCTTCAATCATGCGATCAATGGAGTGTTTGGCCATTGCGGTCATTGATGCTTGTTTTGTAATCAGCCTTGATAATTCCGTAGAAGCGGCAGCCATTTTGGATGACGGAAATTTGCTTCCCTCTTCTCCAGCCGTTAATCGATCAGAAGCTTTTGGAATGGTTCCAGTGCTAGTCTGAATTTTGCCACCATTTGCTCCACTGCCACCGTCAGAAGCGGATTCGGGCATGATCAAATGCAGAGTTTTCTTAATTTCAAAATAAATCTTTTGAAATATTTCAAAGGTGTCTGCTTTAACAAAGCTTTTTACTGCCTCGTGATTTCGGTCGAATTACACCCATAGTGTTGTTCGGCTAAAAAAAGAATCCCTATATTTCACGGTACGTCTGAAATTGGGCTCAAGGGTGAACTGATGAGCATTCCTTGCATTACGGGAGAAAATTTTAAGGGGAGGAATGCAACTGGCTACTTCGAGTGAACATTTTTTGTAAAAGAAACGATAAAATAAGGAAAGACATGAAACATTGCGTCAGTGTTCGAGAGGGGCAATTGTTTCGACAACAGTTCTATTTCTTATCAATCTTAACGCTCGATTTTGTATTCTATCAAGCAGGTGGAGCGATGTTTGCGTAGCACCTGCTCAGAGGTGGGAGTTAGACTCGAGTTTAGGGCGTATAAACGCTTTATAGACTGTAGCCAGATCAGATGGGGAAAAATACTTCTTACACCGATACAGAAAACCTAAGCCCCTTGCAGTATTCTTAGCGATCTCAAATATATGGTTGCTCCAAAGGAAGTCGTCGTTGACACACATACCGAGTACTGAGAGCTTTTCGGTTTCTTCGGTGTAAGTTCCATTCATGGACAATGGCATTGGGGGTATATTTAGCTTTAACGACAGAAGACAGCATTGAGTTTTCGAAGCATGACAATGTTGTATAAATTGGAGTTTAATGAGCTTGACATACGGTACCGTTGCAATTGTACGTCCGAAGGCGAAGGACGTGAATTATCGAACGAATATGAAAAGCTGAGGGTAGAGTCGTCAGCAAAACAGTTAAGTGGATTAGAAGTAACAGATAGAAGATCATTTATAAAAATGAGGAAAAGAGTCGGAGACAAAACAGAGCCCTAGGGCACACCAGCATTTATTTTGTGGGAATCAGACTTGAATACAACTTGTATTGAACGGTCCAGAAGATAGCTTCTAATTCAACGAACAAGAGTATTATCGATCCCAAAAGCACGCATTTTCGATAAGAGAGCTTCATGCCAAACTCTATCAAATGCCTTGGAGATATCAAGAGCAATAATCTTACTTTCACCAAGGCGATGTAAAGATTTGTTCCGCTGTTCGGTGAGATATGCCATCAGATCACCAGTGGAACGGTTGCTGCGGAAGCCATACTGACGGTCATGGATACTTTCGATCTTCGAGCTGACGGTTAATTAGTGTTTCCATGACCTTAGAAAGAAGGGATGTCAGTGCTATGGGTCGGTAGGAGGAGGGGGAGGATGGGTCACCTTTCTTAGGGACAGGCTGGACAAATGCTGATTCCAGAAGAGTAGGAGCGATGGAAAAGCTTACGCAGTGGCTTTGCCAGTGTGAAAGAACACCTCTTCAGAAGAATCGGGGGTATACCATCCGGGCCAGCGGATTTGTGTATATCAATATCTTTGAGAACTCTGGCTACCGTACGAGTGCGGAAAGAAATCTGTCCCATGGAAAAATTTACATTCTCAAGTACAAGTGGGGCAACGTTGCTATGCGGCAGCGTGGAGCCGGCAGCGAAATGGGCGGCGAGCAAGTTTGCCTTCTTTGAAGAGTAAACAATTGGTTTGTTATTGTCGATTAACGTTGGAACCAAAGATGTTGAGGAGTTTTTAATATTTTTTACAAATGACAGAAAATTTTTACTGCCTTTGGGGCACTGCAGAATTTGAGCCTGATAGCTTCTTTACACTCAGAATTAAACCAAGACTTTTCTTTAGGCTTGATGATCTTTACTCTGTTAGGAATAAAAGCACGCATCCCTAGAAGAATCACATTTGTGATCATTTCAGCACTGGCATCAATGTCACTATTGAGGAAGCATAGTGACCGTTTAAAGTTTCGGAAAAAAATATTCAGGCTATCCCAGTTGGCTTTCTCGTATTGCCAAACGGTCCTGGTGAGAAGTTTTTCTTTAACTGGATGAGTGGTGGATGAGAAATTAGCTGAAATGACACAATGGTCTGAAGTGCCAAATGGAGAAGTTACACTAATGGTATATTTATCAGGGTGAGAAGTAAGAAACAAGTCAAGAGTATGAGCGGCTTGCCCAGCAACACCCGGTATACGATCAGTTGGGTAAGGTGATGTAACCCGGCAAAGAGCTCGACATACCTTCCTTCGGGTGTTGTCTGACCAGAATAGCGGAGCCAATTGTGTACATTGAAATCGCCCGCAATAACGATTTCAGTGCGAGGACAAAGGGAAACAATTTTCGAGATGGAATCAGACAGCGCATCAAACTCGTTACAAGTCGAATTACTGTCGAGATTTGCACTCCTGTAAATAAAACAATAATGTATGACATGCTTGCGGACCGTAAATTTGAGCCACAAGAATTTAAAGTCCGTGTTGGAACATTGCCCATATTGGGGAAGGCTCTGGCAAGCAATGTCATTCCTAACATAGACCACGAGATGATGGAAAAAGAGTAATGGCACCAAGCTATGCCTATGTAGAGCAAATTCTGATAAATCAGTATTTACTCCAACCTGGGTTTCACTTAATGCCAAAACAGCTGGCCTGTATTGAACAGTGTAGACGTACACCTGAAAGAAATTCTTTCTTATACCACGAACATTAGAATACACGACACAAAAATCACTTACCATTTAAAAATACTTACACACAAAACACAATTCTGACTAAGTCGAACCATGCAGTGAAAATCCAAATTAATTTCTGTAATAAACAAACTGTCATAGGTGTTATGCCGATAAGACAGCTTGCATACAAAAAATTAATTTAAATATTCAGCACAATAGGACAAACTCAGATGCCCCTATCTATTTACCGCAAGCATTAGATGGTCACACGATGCCTACAGTAGATAAGAAAGAGGCAGTTAAGCTAAGCACAAAGGTCTTGGGACAGATAAGAGGATAATTTGATTTGTTATGCAAGTGTGTATTATTTTTTTTTCGTCCACAGCGCGAATGGGCATCTTATCTTTCTTCCAAAGACGAGAGTGGATATTGTTATATTCTTTACAGCACACGCGAGGGGGTTTTGCCAATTTCACAAACGAGTGTGTAATATTATTTTTTTTAAAACACTCGCGATAACAATGCGCAATAATTTTTTTTTTTTACTTTTGTTTTAATTATTTGTGGGCGCACCTCGACCCGCTATCGTGCGATTTCTTCCATTTAATACTTGAAAAAATTATAAGAAACTCGCAAGTTACTTGTAGTAGACAATTTTTTTCAAGTCTGTGCAATTGCTAGCATACGCTGACGACATAGACATCATTAGCAGAACTCGGCGAGCTGTCACTTGAGTGTTTGCTAACACTGAATCTGAAGCTGCTAAGATGGGATTAGCACTCAATGAGGCGAAAACAAAGTACCTGCTATCCACAAAAAGGGACACAAAACACCCGCGGATTGGACAAAAAATCACAATAGACAGGTACAACTTTGAGGTAGTTAGGGACTTTGTGTACCTTGGTATCCGCTATAACATCTGACAACATCTCGTCAGAAATAAAGCGAAGAATTACTCTTGCCAATCGCTGTTTCTATAGGCTAGGAAGGCAATTGAGTAGCAAAGCCCTCTCTCAAAAGACAAAGGAGACTCTGTATAAGACCCTAATCATCCCAGTCCTGCTCTATGGAGCCGAGGCATGGACTCTATCTAAAGCCGATGAAGATATCCTTAGTCGTTTCGAGCGTAAGATTTTTCGGGGGATTTTTGGCCCTATCTGCGTTAACGGGCTTTGGAGAAGAAGGTTCAATCAAGAAATATACGAGCTGTACAGCGACATTGACCTGGTCAAAAAAATACGCATATCACGTTTAAGATGGCTAGGTCATGTAGAGCGAATGGACAACAATGCTCCGGCTCGCAGGATCTTCGATTCCATCTCAGAGGGTAGACGCAGTCAAGAAAGACCTTGCCTTAGGTGGCGCGCTCAAGTGGAGGACGACCACAACCAACTTGGAGTGCGAAACTGGAGGCAGCTAGCCAAAGACCGATCTTCCTGGAGAGGCACGTTAGTTGAGGACCAGGTTCGTCCCGAACTGTAGCGCCCCTTAAATAAGTAAGTAATTTGAGCGATACAGTTGTCTACACACAACTAAACCACAATTTGTGCAACAGCAACTACATTAGTTCCGCTTACCAAACAATTATGATTACAACTGTCTTCAAAACCAGATCGGAGATATTTCCGCTAAATTTTATACCAAATAGGAATGATTTGCCAGAGCTTTGTGGATTATGCAACCTCCGAGAAAAAGAAGACGTACAACATTTCTTTGAAAGATGTCCTATTTTTATGGAGATAAGAAGGAACGTTTACGGAAGAAATCATCTAACAACAATAAATACCAACAACAACAATAACAATAACATTCTAAATAGCGAAAATTGGAAGACACTTTATAAGTATATGAGATGGGCTTCACGTTGTAGAAAAAGTGTAATAGATGAAATATTTTAGAATACACCAAAATTATCTATGCATATGTATTATTTATTTATTTATATATATTTTAATTTATATTTTATATATATTTTAATAATTAATAAAAGTAAAAAAAATAACTTCTGATATTTTATGGCAAAGTTTTGACATTTACCCATTTCAAATCGTTGAATCTTTTGACCAACAGAAGATAAATTGAACTATGTGCTAAAAAATGAGGGAAAGAGTTAGAACCACAAATTTGGCGAAAAACATTTTTTTCGAAAAATTTCCCATTTTCCACACAGGAAACCAGTTTTTTTTTTATTTTCAAATATATCGCAGAAGCAGATTGTAGGAGATTTTATCAGCTTCTTTTTTTGTTCAGTGTGTTTTTTCTATGGGAACCATGGGAAGGTCCCTTGTTCAAAGCAAGAAATACTTACTTTTCGTTTCCTGGGGAGAGTACGATAACTTTTGCACCACAAATTTTTATCGGATTATAGTATAGGAACTAAATACAAACAGTTTTACTATGGATGGAAGATGTATATCTTCCCCCATTAAGCAGGAGTGGCAATTCTCTAAAAAAGCACCTGCATTGGAAAAAATATATTTAAAAATAACGTCAACATTTACAACAATGTGCTATGCATTTTAACGAAAAGTCTGCTCTTTATATAACTTTTAAATTAAATAATTTCTATAAATAATTTTTGAACAAAATCAAAAAAAAATTATTTCAATACTTTGTCTCAAAAATTGAGAAAATATGAACTAGATTTTCTTTTATTATTTGTTACTCTAATTTTTTTTTATCGAAAACTGGAAACTTGATGATTATATGATTACCTACTAGTTTTTGAAAAAATTGGAAATTGCCAAACCTACCAAACCACCTTCACACAAGAAAGTTCTACGGCAAACCACCGAACCTTGTCAAATTTCAACAAAGTAAAAATTCAACAAATTACAGATACCTATTCCTTTTCCCAATTTGACTGCCCTCCCTCTATGTCTCAATCTGCTATTAGACGATGAAACTGGATGCATATGCATACACCTTGTTCGAATAGAGGAACAAAATTCGAAAAGATGAGACAGGAAAAAAGCTGTTCTCTGTCACATGGGTATCATGTTCCAAGAATCTGTTCGACGTTTTTCTGTTCTCTTGTTTGCTTTTTTAATTCTTTATCACTTATTTTCGTTCTTCTCAGAGTAAACTTCTAATAAGATTCAAAATACACGAAGAAAATGAGTGAAAATAAAGTGGAAAGTAAATTTTTGTAGACTAAAGAACTTAATTTGGACTTCTTATGTCTTTATGAATCCAGCAAAAATGTGTATGTGGTTAAACACATTCACTACATCGATAGGGTTAAAAGAGCAGATTCATTGCAAATGATTATGGAAAACGAAATGAAAATGAAAGAAAACTGTCAAAATCGTTTCATGAAACTAAATTCTTCATGTAATGGCGCTTGCGACAGAGGATAAAATAACAGAGAAGAATTCGAACGAGGTGCATGCATTCAGTTTCATCGTCTAATAGCAGACTAACAACCATCAAACCTACCCAAATTTCAATCAACACAAAAGCTCTGCAACAATAAAGAAACAGAAAAGTATACATTATCGGCGAGTGCATGATGTCAAAAAAATAAAAATGTATTTTTTATATTTGTTTTAATCTTTCAGCGCAAGGATGAAGCGTTGCGAGTTGAAAGATAAAGAAAAAGAACGAGTATAATGGCGTTTTTCCGCCGCGCTGATGGAGCGGATTTCTTGGGAACTGCAAGCTTCTTTGTGTGCGTTTACAGGGAAATTTATTGGCAAAATATGCAAAGTAGACAACTTTTCTAAAATTTTAATTAAAAAAATAACGATGAGAAAACAAATTAATTTGCAAACAAAATACAATAAAAATTAAAAAAATATGTGAGAATTGTGTTGGACGTCATATTAAATTGAATTTTTAAGATTTGTTATGATCAAAAAAACAAAACAATTTTTTTTAAGGAAAATTCCTTATAATATTGTCTTTAAAATATAATTAATTAAAAAAAAAATAAAAAAACTAACAAGGCATTATTGCCCTTGTATCATGATTAAAATATCATAAAAAACACGTTATTTCTGTTTTTGTTCTAAAAACCGATTATTATAATTTTTTTTATATATATCTTGGCATAATTGTAGAATTTGAAATAAACCTAATTATGGGTCGTTCTCCTTAAAACTTTAGAAGTTTTATCAAATGGGGTAACCGTATCATCTAGTAAATTCGCCTTATGTAATATAGTTTAATTTTTTTGAGACGACTTAATAAAATTAAACAAAAAAAAATGTTGTGCATATTTGACACTTATAGTCCAGGAGCCAGGAGAAAATTTGGTCAGTCATTTCCTCTCAAGCGATAATTGGTAAAACGCATCAGTATTATAAAACCTCGTGAACGTAAACTCCGGTTCCGTGGGTGGGATGAGCAGTCCATAACATTCAAAGTATCAGCTGACGGTCTTTCCACCGAGATACAGCCAGCTGACATTTATATTTATTTATAGTTACGTATAAGCTACCATCAGTCTAAATTTTAGCTGAGAGGATTCGCTGAAAGTAATTTTTTTTTGAAAGTTCAAGCATGCAGTTGACGCATAATCCGCTTTGTTACAGCTAGCTGACTTTTTTTTCTTCAGGATGATGGATAAGCTTCTTCTTCTTCTTCTTCTTAGGTGGCGGTACAGTCCGAAGTGGACCTGGGCCTCAACCAACAAGCTTCTCCAGCCAGCTCGGTCCCTAGCTAGCTGTCTCCAGTTTCGCACGTGGAGTCGGTTTAGGTCCTCTTTCACTTGTGTGCGCCACCTAAGTCTCGGTCTTCCTCTACTGCGCCGTCCCTCTGGGGTGGATTCGAAGATTTTCCGGGCCGGAGCATTGATGTCCATCCGCTCTATATGACCCAGCCATCTGAGACGTTGAATTTTTACTCTTTTGGCTAGATCTGTGTCGCTGTACTGCCGGTAAAGTTCTTCATTGTATCTTCTTCTCCACTCTCCGTTTATGCATATGGGACCAAAAATCACCCGGAGAATCTTTCTCTCGAAACAGCCTAAAGTGTCCTCATCCGCTTTTGACATCGTCCAATCGATGAAAAGGTGGCGGGTATCGATTTGAAGTTCTTGAGTTTTTTCCAAGATCTGCCGTAATGTGAATATTTGATCGATAGTGGACTTTCCTGGCCTAAAACCGCACTGATATGGACCTATCCGGTTGTTGATGAATGGCTTTAGGCGTTCACACAATACAGCAGAAAAGATCTTGTAGGCGATGTTGAGAAGACTGATACCCCTATAGTTGGTGCAGCTCAGAGGGTCTCCTTTTTTAAGGATCGGGCAAATTATGCTGAGATTCCATTCATCGGGCATGCTTTCTTCTAACCATATCTTGCTTATGAGTTGGTGCATACTTATAGCCAAGTCATCGCCTGCAGCTTTGAAGAGCTCGGCAGCTAGGCCATCGGCTCCGGCGGCTTTGTTGCTCTTAAGTTTAGATATAGCTAGCTTTATTTCATCCAGATGTGGTGGTCGGAATTGTTGGTCTACTCCGCCCAGATAAAGTGGACCATTCTGCCTGACAGCGGAATTCGTTTCGTCATCGCCGTTATACAGTCTTTAGAAAATGGTTTCAGCATCGACTGCGATTCCACTACGACATTCCCTTGATCGTCTTTGCAAGCTTCAGTTCGAGCTCTGTACTTTTGACAGTTTCTTTGTACGTTTTGGTAAAAATTTCGAATGGATGGATAAGCTATAGTTTGACAAATTTTAAGTCGGGAGGAAATTACTAAACAAAAAATTATATTCTTCGTGCGTCGGAGGCTACCACAAACCATCCCACCAACGGAACAGCAGCTGACGTTCACGAGGTTTTATAATACTATTTACTGATGCTATTCACCAATTATCGTTTAAGAGGAACTTGGTCATGGAAATCTGTCGCTGGCTCCCGGACTATTATTGTCTTATGAAAAAAAACATACAAATAATTAAAAAATGTTATTTGAACTACGCCTCAATGAGTTTTGCAAACCCTTACGTAAAATTGTAGAATTTTTTTTAATTTCTCTTTTGAATTTGAGGTCATTTTTTTTGTAATTTTTTGAAGTTAAAAAAATATTTTGGCTAACTATCGAAAACCTTTTATTTCATTGAAATATTCAAAAAACTGAGGAAGTTACATAGCTCAACGTGAAACTCTAAGCTAATTTTTTGATGAAAACCTCCCTGTAATGCTTAGCGTTATACAAAAGTGATATAAAGCACAGCGTCGGATGCTACATGTTTAATCTCTTGAATTTCAAGTGCCTTTTTAATTTTCATCATTTCGGAAACTAGGTCTCAGTTTATGGAAGTGTGGAAACACAATATCTCTGGTAACGCAGTCTAAAGTACTTCTCAGATTTGGTAGCTCTGAGATTTTGTTTTTATCGGCCAACTTTTGATTTTTGTTTTCAATAGCAGAGAGACGCCCACTGACATCTTTAATCTCGGTCTTTATTTCTTTAACTTGTGCGTTAAAAGCTATTCTATTTACAAGTGTTGGCTTTTATGACGTTGATTTGAGGGAAGGTAGGAGGGCGGTGGGTGTTTGCAGTATTTCGTGCAGCAACTTGTTGACGTTCGAGTTTCGCTTATTCTCAAAATGTTTGACATATTATATATATATATATATATATATATATATATATATATAGTTGCAGCAAATGAATTCACAAAATTTAATAGTGATTTTTCGAAACAAAATGGTTTAACAAAAAACATTTTTTTAAGAAAACACGATGTCTCTGAGTTTATTTTTTTGTTAAATATATATAAAATTTAATTAAATTGGATTAAACTTAATTTTTGAGTTGCACGTCTTTTAAATATTATGTTCCATTACATATGTCGTTAATTTTTCATCCTCCGCCCATCCTTGTTACAAATTACTTCAATTTCGCAGTTAATTTCTTAATTTTCTTATTTTGATTAAAATATTTTTTTTATATATAAAAATGCAAATTATTATTCTTATCTACGTAACCTTAGCAGAAAAACATAAACGTTCAGACTTACCGTGAAAAGAGAATTCAATCCCCATATAACATCTTTAATTTTTCGTGTAGGTGCCCATCCTAGTCCATCAATAGAATTTTGCCGCAGAAGTGACAGGCAAACATCACCAGAGACTGATATATTTGGATGCCAAAGTTTTGTCAGACATTTAACATTCGGGGGCTTAAAGAAAAAAATAATGTTATCAACTTTATTATTTTTTACAAGCAAAAAGATGTTTCGTATTTATTTTTTACTTGCGATTTATGTATATATGCGCAAGTTTAGTATTCATAAATATAAAAAATATAAGATAACAATCAAACATGACATTACAATCATAGAGAAGGTTAAAAATGTTAGTGAAAAGAAATGTATGTCTGCTGTCCGTCTGAGTGTATGTTGCAGCCTAAATGGCTCTGGTTTCCTACAAATTTGATATGTGTGGTACTTTTGTCATTCCTCAGTTGATAGGAATGTTAGAAAAAATTGATTATTATTAATATATGTACCTAAATATTTATTTCTTTTGATTATTATTAATAACTCCTTTAATAGATAATTATATTTATACGATGTATTAACGCGTCGTAACTTTTCAGTGTTTCAGCTTTCTTATTAAGGTTTTTTTTCCAAAAGATTAGAAACAAAAATGTTTTTAATTACTAAAATACAATAAATGTACTGCCGCGAATATCAATCTGATTGTTAAGAACCGACGAATAAACGTATAAATGTTATTTAAATCCAAGTAATATTATAAATGTGAATATTTGTATGTTTGGATGTTTGGTTCCCCAATCACCCTTCAACGGCTTAACAGATTTGAATGACATTCGTTAGGAAGAAGTATGAGGTGCTGGAAAGAAACATAGGTGTCAGTTATAGCGATCAGGAAAAACCACAGTAAAAGTTGAAACGAATGGAAAAGATTTTTTTCTGATGAGCGTTTATACTAATCAGTAAAAATATATCGAAGGCTACTTCGAGTGAACATTTTTTATAAAAGTTGACTTCACAAAATAACCGAACCAACCACATTCTTTCTTTTTTTCAGTTGCAAAGTTTATCAGAATTTTTTTGCTGATGCTTGGAACAAGAAGAAATTGAAAAGGAAATAATTGGAATGATTTGAGTCAAATGACAATCAGCTGGGACGAAAAATGAAATTCCGTCAGGAAAATAATTAAATACATTCTTACAAAATATATTCGTTCAATTGAATTTTGGCAAAAAAAAATCTTTGAGTGTTTTCCCTTCGATTAATACAGCGGGGCGAAATATTGTAGTATCTGGTACCAAATTCCCACACCTCAACATCACAAAGGGACATATACATCCCTTGATCAATCAACTGTCAACCTAATTGACCGCATTGCGATCGATGCAAGGCACAACTCCTGTATGATGGATATCCTCACCAACGCCAAGAAGAGGTAATGCTATGAGGAAGTTTAACGTCGCGTCGGACGGGAACATTGCCAAAATGCCATCAGGGCATAGAGTAAAAATATTATAAAGAAGGAAATCTTTCGTACGTTCCATCCTCCAACACCCTCAATTTTCGTTGTCTCTTTTGTATATCATTCATTGTCCGTGTATAACAAAACAAAAAAATGATGAGGTGAGTTTTGTTTATTTTGACAAATTATTTTGTTCTTGTTGACAGCAAGTTTGTTGAAACCAAGACCAAGACGCACTCAAAAAATGCAGAAAAAAGTCAAAATACTAAAATTAAATTCTCTAAAAATAAATTTCTCCAATTCAATTAAAACAAATCCTGAAAAAAATGACACTGAAAATGTTTTCATCACCACAAACACAACACTACTTGCGGATGATTGAAATAGACAAGAACAGCAAGCAGTTAGAATCACCAGATAAACAACTATTAGTAGGTAATGTTTTTGTTTCGGCTGTTTTTGTGCCGAAAGATAAGCAGACAATACATTTGTTGCCGCCGTGGGTTGCTGCCGACAAAGATGCAAACTACTAAACTAACGATAGTGATGATAACACGTCGGACGACTCTGATTTCTCCGATCTGAGAGAACTCTCTGAGGTATCAGAAATATAGGGATTCTTTTTTTAGCCGTACAACACGAATTTGGAATAGTTAACCCGGCGAGATTTTCCCTAGCCAATTTGATCTGCAAGCATTCAAAACTAATGTTAATCGAAACCCGCTATCTTTCCCCTCCCTATCTTCCTGATGCCCGTGCAGTGTGTTCTACATTAAAAGGAAAAGAAATAGTCCCTTGTGCGCGCGTTAATTATAAAATAAAAAATAAAAAATCTGTCAAAGAATTGAAGCCAGTTGCTGCAACAAAACCCATTAATTGGGCACAAAAACAAATACATTCGGGTGCGAATGCCTGAGATCTATTATCGCAGATTCTGCCAAAAAGATGTAAGTGTGTCAAATAGAAATAAAATCATTATTTTATTAATTCTTAGAGCAAGATCAGATCAATTTGGCTCCAACGGCTGATGATAATAAATTTCAATTCAATCCAAATTCAGTGCAGATTCCCGACGGCACATGCAATATATAACCATCTACATTCTCGCATTTCAGAAAAAAGAATACAACATAATTTTTTTAATTATTACTGAAGAAATTCTTTTATAAAAAAACAAACATGATATTATGATAAACACATAAACATTCAAAAACAACTAACAAATAAAAAAAAGAAAAAAAGTAATATATATTTTTCTATTTTCAAATATTATATTATTATAAACAGGACAAAGTGAAAAGGTAATACACTAAAAAACTGGAAGAGGTAACAATCATATATAAATATTTATGTGTTTATGTGTTTGTCTCTTTGTTGTGACGCATTTTCGTTTCATCGAGCTTTAAATTCCTTCCTGCACTTAAAAAGTATTAGCACATAGGAGCAAGTACGCACATTAGATCTTGACACTTTGTGGCACTCAACTAAATACAAATTGGCACTAAGATTTTTTTCCAGCTGCAGCGCTTTTTCCGATTGACAATTTTAAATGCTATATCCTCATACGGTGGCCCTGCATGAAATTTCAAAACAGCAAAGTCAATATTATCGAAACAAGTAGTCTGACAATATAAATTAATTCACTAAAACACTACAATATTTTGCACTTCTTACCAAAAAGTATTGTGGCGTAGAACTCTGTTTGATCAAATCAATCAATCAAATGCAACGATAGTGAGAAAATTCAAAATAAGAATAAGGATATCTCCGAACCTAGAAGTCCTAGAAAAAAAATAAATACATTTCCAGAATCAGGTTTGCATTCGGTAAGAGACTGCATTCAAAGATTTCTATTTATAATGATGTTTCAAAAAATTGTCTTTTGAAAACCAAATGCAACGATAAAGAGAAAATTCAAAATAAGAACAAGGATATCTCCGAACTCAGAAGTCCTAGAAAAAAGATAAGTACATTTCCACAATCAGGTTTGCATGCGGCAAGAAACTGCATTCAAAGATTTCTATTTACAATGAAGTTACAAAAATTGTCTTTTGAAAACCAAATGCAACGATAGTGAGAAAATTAAAAATAAGAATAAGAATATCTCCGAACCTAGAAGTCCTAGAAAAAAGATAAATACATTTCCAGAATCAGAAACTGCATTCAAAGATTTCTATTTAGAATGAAGTTTCCAAAAATTGTTTTTTGAAAACCAAATGCACGAAAGTGAGAAAATTCAAAATAATGTAAACATTTCATTCATTTTGTTGACGTTTTAGAAACTCACCTCCACCATACTCCAACATATAGAGCGGGAAGTGTTCTAGGAACAGCCTTAGTTCTTAAGGCGTTTATGGCGAAGCGTATTCGCGTCGCACGACACGACTACTTTTTGTCCGATCGCAAGGGCGTCGCTACCAGCGTAATCTCAGTTGATTGAGTGTTTTTATTATTATTATTACTATTTTTATAATTATTATCATTATTATTATGTGCACCCATTTACTATGGGTCGTCGTAACAAGAAAGGAGACTTGTTTACCCTAGTAAATCAACACAAAAAATATCCTCGACGATTTCATCCTGTACTTTCGGATGTCCAAAGAAAAATTCTACTTAATTTTTGAACTGCTTGAGTTGGATCTAAAACCAAAACCAATAGCATTTAGGAAAAAGTTGATACCTCGAAGAGAAGAAGCAGAGTGACGTGCATAAATTATATTTGAGGTTAAATTCGAGCGAGTTTTTTATTCGCAAGTTTGTAGATCGCATTCTGACGTTTTGGATTGCGAATCAACTTTCACAGTTCGTTGTCGTGATTATCTTGCTCGTACGAAAAATTGTAAAATTTTGTAATATAAACCATTTAAATGCAGTGTTTTTTTTTTAAGTTTGTAGAATTAATAATTTGGTAACTTGGTAAATAAAATAAAACTCATGTTTTCTGTAGAAATTGCTTAAATTTTTTATTCGCGATCGCAGTTTGCACTTCATGTTAAAGGTGATTTACTGTGGTAAATTGTTTTTTACGAAATCAATAAATGTGTCCATGTCAAACGAGCGATTCGCTAAACTGATTCAACAAATCAAAAACAGTCGGTTCAGTCGCTTCCAGTCGACTTAAATCGCCGCGCTATAGACACTTGCACCGCGTGGTGCGATTACGCTTCGCCGTAAAGGTAGCTAACGTTTGTTAGTATGCATGCAATGGTATTTAATTTAGTCAATTAGGGTCACTGATGACGTCAAAATGCGGGAAGGCGCTTTATATCATGGTGTATCTTCGAACACGCCCAATTTCGTGGTGAAAAGTGGTGTATTAACATAACTAAAACTTAACCGAAGTGTAGTGCCCCGTGGCTTAGTGGTTAGTGTGTCGGACTGCTAAGCGAATGAGACTGGGTTCGAATCCAGCTCATAGCCATCTTCTTTTCCGGGGTACTGCCTCTTGCGAGGAACTGACAAAACCTCCAAGAGTAAAATTTGTCTCGAAAAGGTGCATCTCATGTAGCCGTTCGGACTCGGCGGTAAACTGTAGGTCCCTTCCATTCTTGCAGATTAACAACACACACAGAGGAATGGTTGAGTCTTGGTCACTAGGCCTTGGCTCCTTAAGGAAAATTTAACCGAAAAGGCCCATGGGATGACCGTTCAGCACCACTACATAACTGAAACGGTCAATTAGATGACAGTTCAGCACTCCTACATATACTGAGGAGATCAATTAGATGGCATTTCAACACCAATACTTATCTGAAAAGGACAGTCCACCTTGTAGGCATTGTCAAAAGAAGGAAGAAGTTTTCCCCCTTTATAATATTTTTTACTCTATGCATCAGCGAAGCCACCTCTGAGGTGCAGTGTTTTACGCGGCCACCACAACGAAACCCCTTGGGCCTATTCCTGAATACGAGTCGAGTGAGATGTTACTCGAGAGATCACAGTCAAGTCGAGTAACAATCGGTATTCCACAACTGTAGTGAGAGCCAAAACATGACATGAATGTTGAACATACCCTTTGAATTATAGCTAACTCCTCCACTAAATGTTGACTTGACGTTTCACTTAAAAAATCTTTTGATTTGTGAACTTTTCGTTAAAATGTAATTTGATAGTAAATTAATCAGTTTAAATCGTAAAAGTGCAAAAAAAAATAATATGATAAATACAGAGATGTTTTATAACACCGACAGTGATCTGATAATGGTTCTGGCGAAGACAGAAGGTACATTTTTAAACTTTAGTTTAGAAATATTTAGTGTCAGAAACAAAATAAAAATATTAAATATTTTTAAAGATTTGTACAACTGATTTGAGTGAACAAATTTAACATAAACACCAGATCGTTGTCTATGCCAAATACCTTCAATGTTAAAATTTTGTTTCAAACACTTCTTTATTCATAATGTACCAAATTATTTTTTACTTGCGATTGGACTATAAGGCAAGTTATGCATTCGTAAAAAAAAATTCTAACAATCAGACATGACATTACGATGATAGACATATTTGAGTTACTGGCAAAATTCTGTCTGTCTGTCTGTCCGTCTGTACTTGAACTACAGCCTAAACCGTTTGGCCAATCGTCTTCAAATTTGGAACATAAGGTTATTTTGACATTCTACAAAGGACTTTTTTTATTTTTTTTTAGCTGAAATATTAACGGTATCTGTCATAACCGTTAAGTAAAAGCTTATTTTTCTCGGAAACGGCTCTAAAAATGTGAAAAAAATCAGTGTACTACTCTGTAGGTAAGCATTATATTTTAGTGAAAAAAATTAATATGGTGGGTTAAAAACGGTACCTCCCATAGGACCGTTTGGTTGGTTGGTAGCCTAAGTAATTTCATTTTAAAATACTTTCGAAAACTTTTTTTTGTATTTTTAATATTTTTTTATTTTTTTCAAAAATCAATATTTTGAAAAAGGGTAGATGGATTTTTTTATTTTGTTTTTAAATGTAGATTATTTTTTTGCTTAAGTTTTCATTCTTAAATTATTTTTTTTTAATTTTTGAAAAAACTTTTTAAAATAAAATCGTTTTATTTAAAAATCACTCCTACGATTTTGACTTTTTCCCATTTTTTAAAGAAATAAAATGGCTTTTAAATTTTTTCCGATGAAAACTTTTTTACGTACTTTTTTCAAACACTCAAAAGTCGGAAAAATCGAATAAAAAATTTGAAGTTCCCTTAATATTTTTTAAATTTTATTCCAAGCTGTGAACGTACATAATAGCAAGTACGTGCGATCCAGTGGTGCAATTTATTTTATTTACATTTTATGAATACATAAAGCTGCTTTTTCTAAATGCAAACAATTGCAAATGACAATTAGAAAATTACAACTTTAAGTCTTTTATTAATTTTTACCTAAATTTTTGCATCCATCACTGCTGCTCTCGAACACTTTTTAAACATGAATGATTTCCCACAGAAAAAGCGTCACTTTCGAGTTCAGGAATAGATATGTTTCATTCGAATGTCATTTGACGTTCGACATTCGAGTTGGGAAATACCGATAATTATTGAGACGTGTTCGAGAATACCAATTTGTCGATCTCACATGAAAACTTATTCGACTCGTATCCAGGAATAGGGCCCCTGGTTTGATGATGAATGTCGGCAAGCACACACAGCTATGCAAAGATCAGACAAGGCGGCGTTACAAAGAAGGACCAGAACAGCCCTTGCGATCTACGAGCAGAACAGGAAAGAAGAACACGGGCTTCTCAGAAAGAAAAAAAAGGATCATGAGAAGCGTGCGATCGTAGTGGAATGGCAGTCCATAGTGAGAATAAAACTTTAAGCCAGACCATTACACATTCTACAGAGAAGACAAAGGAGCGAGCGGCAGAGGAACAGCAACTCTTCTCAAATCGGACCTCAGGAGCGAAAAGAAAATTATAACTGGACTTAGATGCATGGAAACAACGACAGTCGTCACTAAACTGACCGAGTCTGAGACGCTTCTGCTGGTCTCAGTATACATCAAGTGCAACTCAAAGCAAGAATCGACATACATCACGATCTCCAAATCATCAACAGCATTGCTAATCAATATACATCTTGTGTCATTGGAGGAGACTTCAACGGTCGGCACCCTCTATGGATGGATACCGCGGAATCTCGCCAAGGCAAAGCAATTGTTGACTGGCTACAAGCAGTCTTCACTCTTTGGTTGTCGTGTCTCAACCAAAACCAACATTCCCTAGAACTCCATCTCATTTGAATTTCTTTCTGGTTACGTCGAACTTCATCAACATCCTACACCTGAACTACGGAACTACAATTGCGTAGCACACGATAGTGATTCCGACTATCTGGCAGTAGAAGTTAGGGTAAGACCTAATAAAAGGATATTCTGCGAACAATCAGAACAAGAGCTCCACATCAGGTATAACAGGGTGAACTGGAGAACATTCCGTACCGAAATTGAAAGAGATCTCCCGGAAGTCCCAACCAGCAGCAATCTCTCAAACAGCGAAATTGATAGTTCCATACTCCAATTCGAGACAACAGTTAACAACGCCTTGGAAAAGCTTAAGACTGCAAAAACCAGCACACAGGCAGAGACTCCGCAAAAAGCTTTAACGGATATACCACAGGTTGTTTAACAGAAACATCACCAGGAGGATGAATTCAGGAAAAGACTTGCGAACATCAAACCGGGACCCGATGCCTTCAAGTAAAAATTAACCAGCTCGTTGGGAAAAAGAACTCAATGCCAGATACAATAATGCACGGGCAACATTCTGCAACAACACCAACCGAAAAAGCAGAAGCCCTCGCTAAGCATTTTGAAGAGACCTTCAAGTATCGCCCGCCCAATCACCTTCCTGAATTCATCGAAAAAGTTGAAAACAAGTTTGAAGAAGTTGCAGCCTCTAATACTTCAGTCGACAACTTTAATGAGGACAATCCTGCACTCGGACCAACTGGAGATGCTTTTACTTCCATCGAGAAAGTAACTGACATAATCCACGGAGGAAATTCTAAGAAGTCTGCAGGAAATTAGGGGGTTTATAACTTTCTGCTTAAAAAGCTACCAAATCTCGCCATCCTACTGCTGACGATCATCTTCAATAACTGCCTTAATAACAGCTACTTCCCCGAAACATGAAAAACGGCAAAAGTGGTGCCCGTTCCGAAGAAAACCAACAGGACTAGCTTAGAGGTATATCGGCCAATTTCTGGAGGGACTTATCCTGTGAAAGATTCATTTCTTCAGGGAAAGGGAATTCATACCTGAATGTCAGTATGGTTTCCGAGCACGACACTCCACCATCCATCCGCTTCTTGGACTGCACTCCGATGTGACACACGGACTGAACAAAAAAGAGACGACAGTCGCCTGTTTACTGGACATCGAAAAGGCCTTCGACACAGTTTGGATAAAAGGACTAATATTACTGTCAAGTCTAGGACTACCTGAACACTTGGTAAGATTAATCAAAAATTTTCTAACACATACATCCTTTTATGTACAGATAAACAAAGAAAGACGATCAGCCCTTGAGTTCCACAAGGTTCCAAGTTGGGCCCCATACTTTTCAACCTTTATACAGCTGACCATCCTAAAAACATCCCAGGGATGAAAACGAAGCTTTATGCCGATGACTCCTTAACATATGCAACATCAATTTCACCAGAAATCGCAGCCAGGAGAGTTGAAGGTCATATAAGAAACTTGTGGGACTACTACCTTGAATGGGGACTAAAGATAAATAGCGATAAGAGCGAGCTTTTCTGCTTCAGAACCCCAACAACAGCAACAAGAGGTCGGAGACGTTTCGCATCACGCTGTGATAATATAAGTATTAAGCTACCAGACAACACAGTGACAAGGACAAAGACAACAGCAAAATACCTTGGAGTGAATTTCACCAAGCACACTACATTTATGCTTAAGAGAGCCAACTTCTCCCTACATCTGGTCCACCCGCTTTTTAGGAGAAGAAACGGACTAAGCACTAATACTAAGCTCCTCATCTATAAACAGCTGATCCGTCCAGTTCATACGTACGCTTCTCCTATTTGGTTCACCATATCACCAACATATATGCAGAACATCGAAGTTTTCGAAAGAAAGATACTCCGTAGCTGTACAAGTCTACAGCGAAATCCCCATTACAAGGAAATATGTCCCAAACAAGGAACTATATGAAGACACCAAACTGATCCCAATAAATCAGTTCATAACACAGATCTCCAAAAATATTTTGAGGAACTTGGAGGACTACCCCAACTTGGAAATCCAGCAACTACTCCAGCAACAACTAGCGCCCAACCATCGCTACCTCAACATTCGAGCCATCACAGACGACCGATTCGAGGATATTATGAACAACGACGGAGCCCCGTTCTACGAGAGAACCAGCAACGGATACAACAGAGGATTAACAACACCGCATCCTAACCCCAATTTTTTTAAAACCAAAGACAGTTATTATACATAATTAAGAATTTCAATTAAAAGATTATGCAAACAAAAATGTGATATAAGAAAAAATATAGCATTGTATAGAGCCAGCTGAATTACGTCGGGCCCCTGTTGTTGAGCCGACATGATTTATTTTAGTTATAAGTATGTTTAAGGCCAATTGTACATACATTATATAAAAATAATCTAATCTAAAAAAAAAAAAAAAAGTGAGAATATTGAATAAAAAAACCATTTCTGCAGACTCTAACACGAAGATGACGAAATGAATTTCGCTGTCAGGCAGAATGGTCCATTTTATCTGGGTGAAGAAGACCAACAATTCCGCCCACCACATCTGGATGAAGTAAAGATAGCTATATCTAAGCTTAAGAGCAACAAAGCCGCCGGAGGATGGCCTAGCTGCCGAACTCTTCAAAGATGCAGGCGGCTAAGCATAATATGGTTAAAAGAAAGCATGCCCAATCAAGGGAATCTCAATATAATTTGTCCGAACCTTAGAAAAGGAGACTCTCTGAACTGGACTAACTAGAGGTGTATCAGATCTTTTCTGCTGTATTGTGTGAATGCCTTAAGCCATTCGTCAACAACCTGATAGGTCCATATCAGTGCGGTTTTAGGCCAGGAAAGTCCACTATCGACCAAATATTCACATTACAGCAGATCTGATATTAAGAAAAGACACCCAACATCGACGTCTTGGACAAAACATTATCATAGACAGCTATAATTTTGAGGAAGTTAGAGACTTTGTCTACCTGGGCTCCGCTATTAACTCAAACAACAACACCAGCGCTGAAATTAAACAAAGAATAAATCTTCGGGCTTAGAAGGCAATTGAGTAGCAATGCTCTCATATAGAGCGGATGGGCATTGTAATGGTACTTTAGAGTTTCCAGCCGAGGTTTTGCTCGCCGTCGTTACCAAGGTTCTTTACAAAGACGTAAACAAAACCTTAGCTTAATTTGTCCTTTTCTTTATTAAAAAAATCGTCATTTGAAAAATACTCAAGGACTTCAGATTATTAAACAGGCCATTCAGCTTATTGTCGTAGTCATTATTCTTGAACTATTTCTTTTAAAATGAAAAAAAAATCGACCGCGCTCGAGAATATCAAGGTGACGAGTTTTTTTTTTAAATTTGTAACCCTCCTATAATGCACACTTTTTAGCATGTAACTAACCCACCTTACCTTTATCTTACGCGCTCAAGTATTTTAAACGATCAATATTTTTTACTAATTAGTAAACGCACGTATCTGTATAAAGGGCTAATATATATATATTTTTTTTTATAATTAACGCGCGCACAAGGGACTATTTGTTTTCATTTTAATGTAGAGCACACTACATTATGAAGATAGGGAGGGGAAAGATAGGAGAGGTCGATTAACAATGGTTTTCAAAGCTTGCAGATCAAATTGGCAAGGGGAAATCTCACCGGGTAAAGTATTCCAAATTCGTGTTGTTTGGCTTAAAACGAATCCCTGTATTTCATGGTACGTCCGAAATTGCGCTCATGTGTGAACGAGTATTGCGGGGCAATTGTTTTAGCGGCAGTTCTATTTTCTATTAATCTTAACGCTCGATTTTGTATTCCGTCGTTGGCACACATACCGAGTACTGAGAGCTTTTCGGTTTCTTGGATGTAAGTGCCATTCATGGACAATGGCATTAGCTTTAACGACAGAAAACAGCATTGAGTTTTCGAAGCGTTAAACTGCACACAATTCCTATTACTCCATTTGACAATGCTGTACAAATCGGAGTTTAATGAGCTTGACATACGGTACCGTTGCAATTATACGTCCGAAGGCGAAGGACGTGAATTATCGAACGAATATGAAAAGCTGAGTGTAGAGTCGTCAGCAAAACATTAAGTGAATTAGAAGTAACAAATAGAAGATCATTTATAAATGAGGAAAAGAGTCGGAGACAGAACAGAGCCCTGGGGTACACAAAGCATTTATTTTGTGGGAATCAGACATGAATCCGTCCAATACAATTATATTGAACGGTCCAGAAGATAGCTTCTAATCCAACTAAAGAGTATCATCGATCCTAAAAGCACGCATTTTCGATGAGAGCTTCATGCCAAACTCTATCAAATGCCTTGGAGATATCAAGAGTAATAATCTTACTTTCACCAAAGCGATGTGAGGATTTGTTCCACTGTTCGGTGAGATATGCCATCAGATCAGCAGTGGAAGGGTCGCTGCGGAAACCATATTTTTTTTTTTTTTTTTTTTTTCTAGTATGAAGATAGTTAAGTTTTTACAAATAAAAAAAAAAACAAAAAAAAAGCCATTTTGACGGTTTGTGATTTTCAATGAGCGGAGTTTTTAATATTTTTTACAAATGACCAAAATTTTTTCCTGCCTTTGGACACTGCAGAATTATTTGCTTTAATTGTTGGTCATGCAAATATGTGGTTCTTTCAATAACGGAGTTGCATGAGTTCCTTGCTTGTTTGTGATTTTTCCGATTTTCCTCTGTAGGGTTGGCTTTGTAAGATCGGAAACTTAATTCTTTGAGCCTGATAGCTTCTTTACACTCAGAGTTCAACCAGGACTTTTCTTAAGGCTTGATGCTTTTTACTCTGTTAGGAATAAAAGCACGCATCCCTAGAAGAATCACATTTGTGATCATTTCAGCACTGGCATCAATGTTACTATCGAGGAAGCATAGTGACCAGTTAAAGTTCTCTCAGACAGCGCATCAAACTCGTAACAAGTCGAACTACTGTCAAGATTTGGACTCCTGCTTGCGGACAGTGAATTGGAGCCAAAAGAAGTTAAATTCCGTGTTGGAACATTGTCCGTATTGGGGAAGCTTCTGGCAAGCAATATCATTCCTTACATAGACCACGAGACCATGATGGGAAAAGAGTAATGGCACCAAGCTATACCCATGTAGAGCAAATTCTGATTCTGATATGGCAGACGTACTTACCAGTGTGCAAGGTAAAAATAATTAGCCGCGCTCGAGTAAACCAGAAATCCCCAACTGGGCTCCCCTACTATCGGTTGTAGATAATACTAAGAATTATACGTCGTTGTGCATATATAGGCAACACCAATACGTTAAAAGTGTATTCATTGATGAATTAGCATATGTTCTTTCATTAATTAAATCAAAAAATATAAATTTGCTCTTGAAATTTTAACAAACGAAACAACAGAAACATCAGAGAGTTGCATTGAACATATTTTTATTAGATTCGAAAATAACAACAAAAATCTTTTTAGCGGTAGAGTCTACGATCTTCGAATTACAGATCATTTGCATGATTGCCCTATATGTGAAATGTTTTTCTAACGATACAAACTTAGAACCCAACTTGAGCTCATGTAACTGTAAAGTTGATTATGAACTTTTAAAAGAATATTTAAAATATGAACTTTGGGAGCCAGTTTACTCAAAGTTTTACGGAAAGTATTCCTTCTATTGCTTTTGATATTTTTTTAGAATTTTACAAAGTCACATAAAATCATGCTCATTTTTATCAATGAACAATTCAAGAAAAAAATAAACGTCTAAAGTCAGAAAATGTACAAAACATCCAAATAAATAGAAAAAGTATTACCACTCTGCTTGCAAAACGGTTGGACAAAATATAAAAGGTACTCGCAACAAGTATTATGCTGATAATTTGCAAAGGCAGATGGTAATGTAAGAGAAGAATGGCGAGCTGTTGATATTATTTTAGGAAATGATAGAAATCAGGTCATAATTGAAAATATAGAATTTGAGGGTGTTCCAGATTCTGATTTCTTTAAAATTTCAAATATTCAACGAGTATTTTACCGATGTCTCTTAAAAGCTTCAACCACTTGTTGTAGGTTTTCCAGCTTGCTTGCTTAAATGTTTCAAGCGTGAAGATATACAGAATAACAGCTTCGTTTTTAGTTATATTAACGCTAGGGACATTTGAGTCTTAAAAATGAAAATTCATGCACAAATTATGGAACTTCAAGTTCATTAATAAAAAGTATCATTTGGTACGTCATTCATGTTTTGAGTTTCCTGTTTAACAGTAGTGTGCGGAGGTTATAGCATTGTTTAAAAATGGAAACAGAAAATACGTTTTGGATTATAGGCCTTCACGCTTTCAGACATTTGATAAACTAATAAAGATTCGTATTTTGTCTTTTTTAGCAACGTATAATTTTTTTTGTAACAACCTGTTCGGTTTTGGAGCAGGAAAATCGACTGAAGTTGCCATTTTGAGAGTCTGTAGTCAACTTTACGGTAGCCTCAATAACAATAAATCAACGATGAGCTTATTTATTTACATGGCTAAAGCGTTTGACATGGTTGATCTCGACTTGCTGCTGAGTAAGTTATAATAATGCTGGTTTTCGTGGAAACATGTTTAAAACGCTAAGGTCATATTTAAAACCCAGAAAACAAAATTTTTAAATAAACGGAAACTTAAGCGAAGCAAAACTTCTTAAAAACGGTGTACCTCAGGGTTCTGTACTCGGAACATTATTTTTTTTTTTATATTAATTATTTTTTCGAACACACTTTAAACGGGTCTTCAACCTCCTTTTCTGATAATATAGCAATAACCTAAGAGTAAAGCACTGCATTTGTCTGCATTGTAAAAGTTGAAGAGCAGCTTGAAGTTCAAAGGCTATGGTTTACTTCGCAGTCTTAATATAAGCTTATGTCTTTTAAGATATCGTGTAATAGTCTCTTTGAGTTAAGTCCTTGTTTAAATTTGCATAATTGTAAACAGTTTTCCTTTCCTGTTCACAAGTGCGATACAGAAAACTTTAATTCTAATATGCAGTGCTCTAGTAGTTGCTTCAGTATTCAATCCGTGAATCAATTTAAATAAAATTGAACTGGAAGGAACATATCCAGACGATAAAATTATATATAATGTTAGTTACCTGTAAATTGTATCTTTTAAAAGATATTAACATAACTTTAATTAAAAAACACATACATATTTCATACGGACATCAAAATCAAATCGTTGCTTAACCAAATTCAATACAACACATTTACCTCAAAACAAATAAATATGTACAATAATGGGACAAGAGATAAAACAGAAAAACTCATCAAAAATACAAAGACTAAAAGAAATACATCTCCAAAATTCCAAAAAAAATTAAATGAAACCTTGTTTGTTAACAAAACAGATTTAGAATTCCCAAAGACACAAAATGGTTGCTTTGTCTACCATTATGTGCGAAACAGATTGAACTAGCAACAGAACAGCACCAGCAACAGCGGCCGCCATTATTTTAGAACCAATGTATTTCAATTGCTCAATTTAGATTAGACCAGCAACTTTGTATATAAAATCTATAGTACTACCATGAAGACGATTTTTTTAATTTGAACTCAGCTCATGTGAGGGCGCTACAGTAGCCTAAGTGGATTGTAGTCGAAATGAGTAGAGAAGCAAAAAAGTAAGAGCAAGAAATATATATTGGGTAAGAGAGTGAACTCTTTACTTTTTTGGAGGATGTGGCTTGTAGATACATTGATCAAGTTCAGTAAGTTACATACATAGTTGTTTTGGTTTTGTTTTTTTTCTTAGGAATATGCAGTAAGATACAAGTCTACCGATATAGGTAAACAAATGTGTGTTTACTACTGAAAGTATTCTAACGTTGCTATGTTAATATGAATCCTTTATTTTGGATTCAATAAAGGGGTCGCAGACAGAAAATTCAGAGGGAGAAACATAGATACATACATATCCTTAGTTAAATCCTTATATTATCGCTTATAAAAATCAACAATCAACAACATACCTTGTTTTGTGTACCTTTTTTACCTTCACTATTCACTTGCCTACATTTTAAATGTTGAATTGTTTGTGTTGACGTTGATTTAACACACACATTCTTTTAATTAACTACATAGTTTTTTGTTTGCTGTGAGAAAAAATATTTGTTGGTATTTTTGTTGGAATTTGGTAACTTGTGAATGATTTCAAGGCAGGTATTTTGTAACTTGTGAATGAGTTAAAATTTGTGTACCTATATAGCAATTTAATTAAAAGTCAACCTAGGTATAATAATTTTGGACTTTTTGAATTTTTTTTCAGATTTTTGAATGCAGTCTTATAATATGCAGATAAGATGTTAGTAAAAATTAATAAATTAAAATCCAAAGATACTTAAAATTAAAAAAAAAAAATCAATAATTAGTTAGGTAGGTGTAGGTATACCAAGATATAAGTTAGAAGAAAAAAATATTCAAAATGTTGGTAAAACTTATTAGAAATTCAAAGAGTCGTTACAGAGAAAAGACGAGTTATATTCGTAGTGGGAAACATACAAACAAAAATCCATCATTAAGGGCAATATTTAGGAGAATTATGAAAATCGATAACTTTGGCACCGCAAATTAATAACGGAATCTTGTAGAGGGACTAGATACAAACATTTTATACTAAAGGAAAAGGGGTCTATCTCTTCGCGTTTATGCAGGAGGTGCAATTTTCTAAAAAAACACTTGCATTAGAAAAAATATATTCAAAAATAACTGCATTACATACAATTATGTGCTAAGTCTTTTTTTAAAGCTCAAAGTCTGTTCTATCATAAAGGTTTTCTAAATCTTTAAATATCTATAAGAACTTTTGTAAAAACTTATTTCAAACTCAAAATTTCAGAAAAAAATTAAAAATAAATATTTCATATTGATTTTTTTTTCAAAATTGAAAAAAATGTACCAAATTTGCTTTTAATATTTAATATTACTCCTATTAATTCTTAATTGAGCACTGAAAACGAGATGATATTATGTATTCTAGTGTTCGAGAAAGTTCAAATTTAGCAAACCCACTATTTTATAATTTGTTTGGTATTTAAGTGGTCTTCCCTCTACACATTTCGGGTGGAGTAGGTACAATTACTTTGGCACTGCAAAATAATAAAAGATTCTAGTAGAGGGACTAAATACAAGTATTTTTTGATATGAGAGGCGGGTCTATAACTCACCTTTTAGACGGGAGGTACAATTTTATTAAAAAATACTTTTAATGAAAAAATGTTTTTTTTTCATTAAAAGTAATTTTTAATAAAATTGTAAAAGAACGATAAGACTTAAAATTAAAAGTTATACTTTTTCTAAGAGATAGAAATTTGCACTTAATTTTAGTTTTTAAATTAATCAACAGTTTTTTGAAAAAAAAAAAATAACTTCAAACTCAAAAAAAAACACAAAAATGATAAGTTCTCCTAAGCATACGCATCTACCCTGAATCCAATAGTGAAAACATTTCTTTTATTTTCTTCTTTCCAATTTTCATACACTTTACTAACAAAATAATAGATATATTTTTTTACTTCACAATTCTTTTGCTTTAAAATTATTTTTTTAATTTAATAAAATCTTAATTTTTTTCTTCTTTACAATTTTCTCAAACTGCATAAACAATATATGTAATCGTTTTTTTATCTTTTTCTTTACAATTAAATCAAATAACACTATGTATTTACAAAGACTTCACAAACGTTTACATTTTTACCTTATACTTCACAATTAAACGCAATAATAGTAATAAGTAAAAATTTCTAAAAGCATTTAACGACATTATTTTACTACCATCATTTGAAAAAGTTACAACGTCTTGTTTTACTCAAGGTCCCTTTATAATTTTCTTACCTTACACGATACATGTTTCAAGATCGTATTCTTATTATACAATATCCGACTACACAAAAAATCTCCCCATGATAGTACTATAGATTTTATATACAAAGCCAGCAACAGCAACGTCAACAGCGTCGTTAGACCAAAGTCCTAAATTTGCTGTTGCTGTTCCATTGCTACCAACTTTGCGCAAGTGAAATTCAGGGGCACCATATTGCAGGAAAAAACAAAAATATTGAAAATTTTATTTTGCGCTTGTCGCCATTGTTGTGCTTTCAGAGGCTATTTCTTAATTTATATTTTTTTTTTAATAATAGAAGAAAAACTTATCGAAATGGTAAGAGAAGGAAATCTTATAAAAACATCGACTCAAAAGAAAAACAATATAAAGAGATTGTAGATTCGCTATGTGTACTTTACTGACACTTCGTCTACTTTTTTATGACACAAAGTGTCAAACAGAAGTAAGAAGACGATGCTGGTGCTGGTGGCAATGTGTTTCAATTTCTTTTGCTCGTCAGCGTGCTGTTTGCTGTTGACAGTGCTGGTGCTGTTGCTGGTTCAATCTGTTCCGCGCTTTAGACGATGAAACTGATGCATGCACCTTTTTCGAATTCTTCGAACATAGTAAGTGCATTAGAGAGAACAAATTTGAAAAGATGAGACAGGGAAAGAGCTGTCCTGTGTCGCACGAGTAGCATCTTCGAAGAATCTGTTTGACGTTTTTCTGTTCTCTTGTTCGCTTTTTTTTAATTCTTTACCACTTGGTTTCGTTATGATCAGAGTAAACCTCTGATAAGATTCAAGGTAAAGAAAAAAAATTAGTGAAAATGAAGTGGAATGTAAATTTTTGTGGTTTAAGGTACCCAATTTGGACATCTTATGTCTTTATGATTCCAGGAAAAATGTGTATGTGGTTGAACATAGTCATTACATCGATAGGGTTAAAAGAGTAGATTCATTGCAAATGGTTATGGAAAATGAAAATGAAAGAGAACTGTCAAACTCGTTTCATGAAACTCAATTAATCGTGTAATGGCACTTGCGAAAGAGATGAAACAACAAAGAAGAATTCGAACAAGGTGCATGCATCTAGTTTCATCGTCTAATAGCAGACTTACAAACACAAATTTCTCACCTATACATATAATCGCTGACATCGAGCAAACCATAAGTCTGCTATTAGACGATGAAACTGGATGCATGCACCTTCTTCGAACATAGAAACAGCAAAAGAGAGACAAAATTAGAAAAGATGAGACAGGAAAAAAGCTGTCGTGTGTCGCACGGGTAGCATGTTCGAAGAATCTGTTTGACGTTTTTCTTTTGCTTGTTCGCTTTTTTTAATTCTTTATTACTTGATTTCTTTGTGTTTAGAGTACACTTCTAATAAGATTCAAAGTAAACGAACACAAAATGAGTGAAAATAAAGAATGAAGTGGAACGTAAACTTTTGTGGACTAAGGAACTGAATTTGGACTTCTTATGTCTATTTGAATCATGGAAAAATATGTATGTGGTTAAACACAGTCATTACATCGATAAGGTTAAAAGAGCAGATTCATTGCAAATGATTATGGAAAATGAAAGAGAACTGTCAAACTCATTTCATGAAACTAAATTCATCGTGTAATGGCGCTTGCGACAGAGAATGAAACAACAAAGAAGAATTCGAACAAGGTGCATGCATCTAGTTTCATCGTCTAATAGCAGACTAAGTGTGATGTTCGTCTACTGTAATGGTCCGTAGATTTCCTAACCGGCAGTGATGCCATAAACGGTTAAAAATGTCTAAGTACTATTTGACGGGCAGGGCACAAAAATGTACTCCTTATATACTAATTTCATTCACCTACGGTGAATCTATAACTCTAATAGTAACTTACTTTAATGTTATTTCTATTTTTGTTTTTGTTTGCACTTTGTACTTAATCAACTTAAACAATCAACTTAAACAACAGACAACGAAAGAGAAAAAGACATTGCCAGATCGAAAACAGCAAAAAGAATCATACAACGCAAAAGAAAAAACACAATAGTTAAAAAATTCATTGTAAACACATACAACAACACAAAACGTTTTCTTAAAGTATACAGAAATGACATCATAGTAACAAAAGACAAAAACATTTATAAAACCACAAGAATTGACCCAACTAAAAAACTACAAAAAAACAACAACGACATAGTGAACGAACTCTTCAAAAATATTCATATAGAGAAATAGCAAAAAAATAAATCTATATTCTTCATCAGCAACAGCACCCAGACTATACGGATTACCAAAAATTCGCCAGCCCGTTCTATCTCTAAGACCGGTATCGTCTTCCACAAATGATTCTTGCTATCATCTCTCAAAGCATATATATTCCAGTCAAATTAAACAAAAAATCGAAAATACCTACAAAAATAGGTAAGGAGAATTTGAATGTTTTATTTTAAAGAGTATCTCTTGGGGATACTAACACCGGAAAACTCGAACAAAAAACCCTTTGCGTCGACCGCCATACGGAGAGAAAAAAGGAAATTTTAACATGCCAACGTGGGAAAGTCTGAGATTACTGGATGAAATGTCAAAATTAAGGTTTAATTTTTTTCCCGCTAGTGTACTCAGGAGGACTAATGATGCCCAAAATAACTGAGACCTAATTGGAACCAACTTGAGGTAGGCAACTAGCAGTCCATATATAATACGTCCATGGCGAGAACGAAGAACATACAGGGAGCCAGAGATAATAAAATCACAAGTGTGCATCTATACGTTGACTGGCCAGTCATGACTTTTTCGAAGATCTCTTTGTAATTTTCTTTCCGTGAGTCTCGCGCTTCTACACTGTCGTGTTTTTTGCTTCACTGGCTTGACTTAAATTTGGCATTCCTTCTTGCTCTTTTTTCTGCTTGAAAAGGGGATATATTTTTATTTTTGACATGAAGCAATTAATAATAATAAAATAATATCTTTTACGCTCGAAGGGCTCAGTTATGTCGCATTCTCTGTTCAACAAATATTTTTTCCAAGGAAAAATATAAGAATAAGCATAAACAAATATGAGAGAAATCGCTCACAGCGAAAACGACTATACAAGCACCGACAACATAATGAAGAAACACAATGATAAAAAGAAGAGTAAAGTAAAACGGCAAAAAAGTCAATGAAAAAATTACCCTAGACTCACAGGGTAAAATGTCTTAACTTTCGAATTTGCTATCTCTTTTGCTCTCATGTGAGCCAAGACTCAAAACACCGCCCAGTCATGACTTTTTTCGAAGTACTCTTTGTTATTTTTTTCCGTGAGTCTAGCGCTTTTACACTACAGCCTAAACGGCTTAAACGATTATCTTCAAACTTTGTGTGTGTGATTATTTTGGCATACTCCAGAGGGGAAATTGAAATTTTATTTCCAGGCCTAAAAATAACGGTACCTGCCATATGACCGTTTACGAAAAGCTTATTTTTCTTGAAAACGGCTTCAAAGATTTTGATGATGACTGTATGAATAGGGTAGGCACTGAAAGACGTCAAACAGGTGATGCAAAGTGTTGCAACTATCTCGTACGCATCAATTGTGCTTATTTTACCTCCCCGCGGTAGCCACCGAGTACTGGTCTATCCATCCGGACATTCCTGCTAAACTTATAAGCGCGAGTGTTAAACACAGAAAAAATAACAACTGATCGATTCGCAGAAGTTTTGCACGAGCCCCTCAGAAAGAGGACGTACGGCGGATGAGCCCAACCAATTGGACCAACGGATGCCCTAATGAGCTACTTCGACGTATTTGGAGATAAGGTCATTGGGACAATTCAATGCAAGTCAGGGCATTGAAATAGAGATGGTGGCGGATGAACCCTTAATGGGCCAACGGCAGTGCTAATATCCCCGAAGTGGGTTACTGACTCCGGTTCCTTTTGTCCAAGGAATCCAACAAAGGATCTGACCCTCGAGGTTGGGGGTTGTGCGTGGGATTAACAACCCTGCCATGGAAAAAGGAAAAGTTGCGAAGCGACCAATAGCCTCGGAAAAGGCCGGATTAACTGTTGACGACTCGGAAAAACGAATTAAGGACAACGACCTTCGGATCTGCATGTGGAATGTTAGAACTCTTAACAGATTTCGTGCAACCAAACAACTAGCGGAGGCCCTAGACTGCTATAGGAAGTGCAATGGGATGGGCAGGGTAAAAGGAGGATGAAAAATTGTGACGTGTACTACGAAGATTGTGCAAGAAGACCACAGCGCTTATTTGGGTGCGGATTCGTCATAAGCGGTAGACTTGGGCAAGAAGTCTTGGGCTTTCGACACGTAAGTGAGCGACTTGTGAAAATCCGTATCAAGGCTAAATTCGCCAACATTAGCCTAATATGCCCCCACAGAAGACAAAGATGACGCCACCAAGGATAACTTCTACGAGCTCCTCGACAAAACCTATGAGCAATGCCCTAAATACAACGTTAAGATTTTAACGCCAAAATAGGTAAAGAGGAAATCTTTAAGAGGACTGTCGGAAAACATAGCCTACACGACACAACGTCTGAAAACGGACTTGACTTCGCAGCGGCACATAACGTCACGATTGCAAGCACACGGTTTCCTCATCTCGATATACAGAAAGGGACTTGCGACACCCAGATCAAAAAACCGTCAACCAGATTGATCACGTTGCGATCGATGCAAGACATGCCTCCAGTATCTTGGATGTTCGCACCTTCCGAGCAGCTAACATCGATTCGGATCACTACCTTGTTGAATGCGAATAACCCGAACACCACAACAACCAAGTAATACTGTGAGGAAGTATAACGTCGGAAAGCTGCAATCGCAAAAAACCGCCAGAACCTATGCCGATCAAGATCAAGAAATCCAGTACCGCCAGCATAAAGGGCCGAAGACCATTGGCAACACTACCAACAAGCCATCAGAGATGCCGCAACTGATGTGCTAGGTTTCACTAGACCACCACCACGAAACCTTTGGTTCGATGACGAAAGCAGGCATGAGAACCACGCGATCGAAGATATTGAGAGATGCTACTCTAGGAACAACGTGCGGAAGTTTTACCAACAGGTAACGTGCCAAAAAAAAACCGCACAGAAGCCTGTAGAGATAGGAATGGAAACCTCGTAGTAGAGCCACAGTCGGTGCTGAGTAAATGGAAGGATAATTTCTGCAGACTGTTAAACGGCGATGAAGACCAAACTCCCGCTGTGAGGCAGAATTAACGATTCAACATAGACGATGACAGACAAAACTTCCGTCCACCTGACCAAAATGAAGTGAGGATAGCAATATCTAAACTAAAAAACAACAAAGCTGCTGGACCCGACTGGACTATTTACCGAACATTTTAAAGCGGCCGGAGATTGCCTGGTAGAATGCATACACTTACTCATCTCTAAAGTTTGGTGAGGAGAAAGTATGCCTGATGTATAGTCAGCATCGTTTGCCCAATCTCAAATTTATCATATTTTAGAAAAAAAAATAAAGTATCTAAATAATAACTAAAATTATATTTTTATCATTTGGTATTGAGCTTGTGAAGAATTCAGGTTTATAAGTGTCACATTTATTCATTTATTCGTCGTTCTTTGGTCGCTCTGATGTGAATAGTCCTTAAGGTTAAAAGTAATAAACATTCTGGGGCACCTAAAAACCAATCACAGCAATCAAAATCTTAAGTCGGGAGGATACATGATACAAATGGAATTTGCGTTTAAGTAAACGAAGATGAGGTGTTAAAAAACGTTTTAACTAACTGACGTCTCCAGAGCGAGTCTATTCACCTTTTTTTAATAAAACAACTTTTGTACAGGGTAAATGATATTTGGAGATTTCAAATTAAACAAATCAATATTAAAAACAACTTGCATTTGTTGCGAAAGAACAAAGATAATACTTTACTTACTACCATATTATATTCATCTGGAACTTCAATAACAAACTTATACGTGCCGCCTTTCCAAAAGCCTTCGTCAGGACAAATGCAGAGAAAAAAATCATAGAGAATGTTGGGATCACTGAATGTGGTTCTACAAGTACTTGGTAAGGTATTTTCCATTTCTTGAATTTCTTTTACCAGAAGTCGGTCTCTTATCGAAATTCTTTTTGAAATATCACAGTTTTCCTTTGTTTCCACATTTTCTTTTTTTAATTTTCTCGATAACGTAATCATTTTTGTTGAACAGAATAATAAACAAACTTCCTTTCAAATTCACGTCTTGACTGCTTGTGCTTCCAATATCCAGTCTTCCATGAACAAAACCAAAAATCAAAAAATAGAAAAAGAAATGTCAGTTCAAAGGAGACGAGATAATCAAAAGAAATTTTAAAAGAGAGAACACTCTTTCCTTGGTTGTCATTCACGCAAGAATGATAGAATACAAGATTACGCCGTCCGAAAATCCGCCTTTGTGTACTTTTTTTTTTGACGTAGTAAGAGACCAAAGACTGAAATCAAAACAAATATATTCGTTGTGCCGTGATAGTATAAATTAAATTGGCTGTGTTTTTATTTCTTTATTTATTTTTACTATTATTATTTGTGTGCATTACTGGTTTAAAAATGAGGTTTAATAATAATTGATTGAATCATGCCCCCTCCACGGCCTATGACCACTCCAGTTCGAATTTTTACCTAATCAAGTCATTTTAATAGAATATTGAACAGAACGAAAGTTTACTCTCGGAGGAATCGTAGCCGCTTTCTCCTATTCCGAGCATAGTCGGGACATATAATCAAATCCTTCAACTGGGTCATTCTCTCCATGGATCCGTCCATCGGCTTTATACTGACTCACGCCCGATATATTTACAAAGGATTTAACATCTGGTGAGCTTTCAATTGCCTTGACCAGCGCTGAACTGGAATTTATCCTCGAGTTCCATACATTTTGCTTGAAACTTACAAAATTACGTACATATTTGTTGTGAAATTCGCAATTATTGTGAAATTCATCAGTTTTTTTTTACCCTGGAGTCCATCGGCGCTAGGATCTAAGACATTCTGTCCAGACAAATTGACAACAGCTGTTAACTCCTTTTGGAACGCCATTCTTCTCCAGTTCATGCCAAGTAATGCGTTTCAAACCCAGCATTCAAGATACCAAAGTAACTTTATAGCCATGAGATGCGAGATGTTTGTTCAATTGTGTTCCAATGAATCCAGTTCCGCCGCCTGTATTTAAACTTTAAAGTATGTAAGTAAACATTTTGTTAAGCACATATTTAAACAATAACAAATAATAAAACAATTGCACATAATCAAACTAGAAATTAAAGTAAAAATCATTTAAAAACGCCACCATTCTAAAAATTATATCAAAATACACTCACATTTCACATAATGGCAAGTCACTGCTTACGTCAAAAAAAATCCCAATTTTCATTTGACAGCACGGCGTAATCTTGTTTATATCATTCTTGTCATTCACGTATCCAGTGAAAAGAACTAGAAATACGTTTTCTGGAAAAAAATACGGCCATTTTTTTATTAGTGTAAGTTGTCAAAACGCTTATTTATTTACATAGGGAAGGAAAAGAATGCGGTGGGAGGTAAAACACTCTAGGGGGTGCCTACTATAATGTTATTAATGTGATTTTTTTTGGTACGTCGGATCATATTTTTTGATCTGAAATATGATCTGAGACCAAAAAATGTTTTTCGATTGGTAACAGATTTATTTTTTTTGATCTCAGATCACATTTCAGATCAAATATGAAATCTCATTTTCAATCGAGATTTAACACACATTTGCACACACACTACAGTAATTTGACATTTCTCAAGCGTCAAATTTTTTTGTTTATTTTTAAGCATTCTGTGAATTTCATAGTGGAAAAAAGAATTCTTAATAGAAAAGTGATCAAAGTTTTTAAATAAAAATAAATAAATACAGATGGTTTGAAGTGGAAATTAAATGAGAATTTATAAATAGATAAGTACCTATGAATTTGCAAAAATAAAAGAGTCCAATGAGTGAATGTACATATATTTTAGTGAAAAAAAAAAATTAATCAAATTCTTGTATCTATCTACTGCCTTAGTATGGTTTTATTTGATCATAATTCATTAGTTTCTTTAAAAATCTTAATAAAATCAGCAATATTTGAAGAGATTTGAACGTAAACTAAAACCCCTTTTTTCTACGAGATTTAAAAAAACCTTTTTTCCTTCTAGTGCTTTTAGCTTGTCTTATGCGCGAAACAGAATGAACCAGCAGCAGCAACAGCACCAGTAACAGTGGCCGCCATTATTTTAGAACCAATGTATTTCAATTGCTCAAGTTAGATTAGACCAGCAACAGCAACCTCAACAGCGTCGTTAGAAGTTGTCCACGATCTAAAAAAAACTGGAGGCAAAATACGAAAGATGTCGCACACTTCTATGGATGAAATTCAAAAGTGTCAGTTATGTTTTACCGGTAAATGCGACTTTTTGAATTTTTAAAAACAGATATCGCGAGCTTCTATGTCAACATTTTAAGTAGGTAGTTATTTTTTTCCTGAATTGGGTTCAGGAGATCTAGCATCGCATTCTCAATTATGGCGTTATTTTTTTGACAATTGTTGTATGAAGCTGACATTAGACTAGCAGTCCATATATAATAAGTCCATGGCAAAACTTTTCAACTTTCGCCTACTACAAGAAAAAAACGCCTCAGGTTGTAGTGAAAATGAGTTTTTTTTACTTAAAAGCGTGTTGAGTCGACTTTGAAGCAATCGTACGCGCAAATTACTCATTTTACAAGAAAAAAGCTTATAACATAAATTAAAGGAAATATTCTCTAGTTTATTAACTACTTAATAATAATTTCTTAAATAATATTTTAACTTATGAGTCTCTAAAGCACAATGCCTTTTACAATGTAACTGGATATTGCACGACACTAAATAAAAGAATTAGAGAGATAGGAAAGAATTTTTTTCGGCGCAGTAGGTCGAGAGTTAGGTGACCATTTTCTTAATTAAGACCTTTACTTTTCTAAAAAAACTGTTTTAGGCACCATTTTTTTCAAAATGGGAGCTCAAGCGGAAATGTTACAAGGTGACAAAGTTGAAATTCGGAGAGCATGTCCAAATCTATAAAACTTTCAAATTTTCAAAAAACTACATGTTAAACTACCATTGTATATAGACTGTTATAGTACTATCCATTGTATATAGACTGCTATAGTACTATCATGACGACCGGTGGACGGTGGCGTTCCAAGCGGCTCTAGGGAAAATTAACTTGGTAAATTGAAAGAGGCGAACGAGTCGAACAAAGAGAATTCTAAGAGAAACTCTGTGAACATGTACTTTACTCTTTGCAGTTTGCAGTTTACATATATACAATGATGCGAGTATAGTTTTTTTTTGCACAACTGGATTGCTTCACACAAGCAGGGCGACGAGATGGCTAGTTAAAAGGATTGACAAAAAAGAAGAAAAACGACTTTTGTAAATGAATGGTGTCTGGGGGGTGGGTATATGTTTAAGCTGGTTGATAAGTTTATTTTGAGTTTTATATTTTTTTCATATAAAACTTTGGAGGGTTGGTAGATATTTAGGTATGTACCTACATACATACCTACATAATGTGTGTATTTACGTAGGTATACTTGTTATATTATCTTTGATAAAATGTTCAGCTAAATTCAGGTCGATCGGTCGGTTGTCGGTGTGGAGATGGTGTGAGCGAGGGTGAGGGAGATACTAAAAAGGAAAACTTAATAAGCACATGTGTATGTGTATTGTGTATATCCTGTTCTCGATGACGGTGAACAACGAAGAGGATCGACAATGATTTTATTTTTTTAATTTTCATTTCATTGGCTTCGTTATCGTTGATGTTGAAATTTATGCACAAGTAGCTTTGTGATTATAGGGACTATGAGTCAAGTTTAGGATTCGTGAACATAAAAAAATTGTGATAATAATCAAACATTACATTACGATGATAGAGAAACATATTTGAGTTGCTGGCAAAATTCTGTCCGTCCTATGGGTGGTGCCAGTTTTAGCCCACCGTCATATTTTTTTTAACCATAATTGAATGCACATTGATTTTTTACATACAAAATTCTTGGAGCTGTTTTTGACAAAAATAAGCTTTTACTTCACGGTTATATCGCAAGTATCAGCTAAAAAAGAAATTAAAAAAATCCTATGTCGAATGTCAAAATAAACTTATATTCCAAATTTAAAGACAACTGGCCAAACCGTTTAGTAGACGGACAGAATTTTGCCAAATATGTTTCTCTATCATCGTAATGTTATAGGTATTTGATTGTTATCTCAAATTTTTTTTTCTGCATGAATGCATAACTTGTACTTAGTACCTACCTATAATAATTGCAAGTAAAAATTAAACAATTAGGTGTTACAAATGTAAAAAACCCGTGGTATTTTTAGCAATTCTATAGAAGATTAGTACAAAGAAATATTTTGGTTTAACTATAAATTTCTTTCCCGCGAGCTAAGCTGGGTGGGTCAACTAGTTCCTATTATATAAACCTCAAACAAACAAAAGATCTTTGTTACTATAAATCAATAATAATATAAATCAATTTACAAACAATTTTTGATTGAATTTCTGCACATAGTTCATTCAGATAGATACCTACACATACATATCTATGTACCTATATGTATATGTTGGTACCTATCTGAATGGAAAGTAAAATTCAAAACAAAAATCCATCCATTGCAAGGGCCTTTGTATCTTTGTATAAGTACAGCAAGAAGTAAGTTTGTGTTTAAATTTCAAGAATTAATGTGTACACTATTTGAAGACGACAACCTTCATAATAGAATAGTAAAAAAATTGAAAATCCTAAAGAATTCGAATCAAAAGTCTGGTCAATGATGTATATATGTACAAATATGACAAATATGTATGTAGGTAGTGCTCATACAAAACTTGAAAATCCTAAAAAACTCAAATCAAAAGTCTCGTCAATGACGTACGCATGTATAAATACTTATGTAAGAACCAGTTCTCATATTACATATTCCATATAAAAAAACGTAAACAATGAAAATGTTGGATCTTGTATAAATCCTTACAAAAAACTAAGCCTCAGCTAAGCGAAACCATTATATATTAACTTCAAAACTGCCAGCAGTTTATACACATATATACAATGAACAAAACAAGATACTGAATTATTTTATGTTCTCCTTCGGTTTTTTCTTGCCTCACATTGTCACATTGCACATGCGCAGGAAACTAAGCACAAAGCATAACACTAAAAACCATGCTCTTAATTTTCTCTCACTCAAATAAAATGTCCTACACTAGCACTCCAAGCGGCTCTAGGGAAAAAGATTTTTTCTCGTCTCATGATAGTACTATAGGCAATGTATATACAATGGTACTATCATGACGACCGGTGGACGGTGGCGTTCCTCGCGGCATGTGTGTTTTCTAACTCGGTAGGTTGTGAGAGATGAATAAAGAGCATGATTTTTGGTGTTATGCTTTGTGCTTAGTTTCCTGCGCATGTGCAGGAAAAAAAGAAGGCGAACATGAAATAATTGGAAAAAGGGTGTGGCTTAGCTGCGGCGAATAATTTTTTGTCGGGATTTATACACCATCCAACATTTTCATTGTTTACATTTTTTTTTATATGGATGAGAACTGGATCTTTAATACGCACGTCATTGACCAGACTTTTGATTCGAATTCTTTGGGAATTTCAAGTTTTGTACGAGCACTGGTACTACTTACCTATGTATATACATATTTGTCATATTTGAACATATACATACATACATCATTGACTTTTGATTCGAATTCTTTAGGATTTTTAATTTTTGTTTATTATTAAGCTCTGCAAAAAATGTAGGTACACATACATATGTATGTACATTCTTGAAGTTTAAACACAAACTTACTTTTTGCTGTATTTATACACACGACCTTGCAGAAATGGATTTTTGTTTTGAATTTTGCTTTCCATTCAGATAGGTACTTACATAAAATATCATATGTATGTGTAGGTACTAGGTACCTATCGAATGAACAATGCGTAGAAATCCATTAAAAAATTCTTTGTAAAGTGATTGTAGATAATTATAGTAACAAAGATATTTTTTTCGTTTGAGGTTTATATAATAAGTACTTGTTGTCCTACCCCCCTTAGCTCGTGGGAAAGAAATGTATAGTTTAACCAAAATATTTCTTTCAACTAATCTTCTATACAATTGCTAAAAATACCCCGGGTTTTTTTACATTTGTAATACCTAATTGTTTAATTTTTACTTGCGATTATACGTTGGTAGGTACTAAGTAGGTACAAGTTATGCATTCGTACAGAAAATAAATTGCACGACTGGATCGCACGTACTTGCTCATATATGCGGTCACATTGTAGAATATAATTAAAAAAAAATTAAAGTGAACATCAAAGCATTTACTCGATTTTTGTGACTTTTGATTGTTCGAATAAAGTACGTTAAAATGTATTGGGTGAAATAATTTAAACGCCATTTTTTTTCTTTAGGAAATGTAAAAAAGTGTGATTTTTTTTTTCAAAATTGTAGGAGCCGTTTTTAAATAAAACGTTTTTTTTAACAACTTTTTTTAAAAAAATAAAAAAATAATTCAAGAATACAAACTTAAGCACAAAAATAACGTACATTTAAAAACGAAATTTAAAAAAAAAAATTCACTTACCCGTTTTCAAAATATTGATTTTTCAAAAAATATTTTGTTTTAATTATTAATAATACAAAAAAAAAGTTTTCGAAAAAAATTAATCCAAAATTACTCAAACTAATTACATCTTCTTGAATATCAATTTTGATTGTAATCGGATCTCCAGTTTTCGAGAAAGTCGAAGAAAAAAAAACCGGTCCAATGGGAGGTACCGTTTTCAGCCCACCATATTAATTTTTTTTTCACTAAAATATAATGCATACCTACAGTAGTACACTGATTATTTTTTTTAATAAAAATTCTTGGAGCCGTTTTCGAGAAAAATAAGCTTTTACGGTTATATGACAGGTACCGTTAGTTTTTGAGCTAAAAATTTTTTTAAGAAATTCCTCTGTAGAATGTTAAAATAACCTTAAGTTCAAAATTTGAAGACGATTGGCCCAACCGTTTAGGCTGCAGTCCAATATACACCCGTACAGACAGACAGACAGACAGACGGACAGAATTTTGCCAGCAACTCAAATATGTTTCTCTATCATCGTAATGTCATGTTTGATTGTTATCTCAAAATTTTTAATATGCACGAGTGCATAACTTGTATTATAGTACCTATAATCGCAAGTAAAAAATGAGATAACAATCAAATAGGTATAATATTACGATGATAGTTGATAGAGAAACATATTTGAGTCACTATAAAAATTCTGTCGGTCTATTAAACGTTTGGCAAATCGTCTTTAAATTTGGAATACCTAGGTAGGTATAAGTTTATTTTGACATTCGACAGAGAATTTCTTTTATTTCCTTTTTAGCTGAAATATTAATGGTAAAAGCTTATTTTTCTATCTCCTTTCGTTTAGGCAGGAGGGGCAATTTCCTAAAAAAGCACTTGCATTGGAAAAAATATATTTAAAAATAACGGCAGCACTTAAAATAATATGCTATACCTTTTTTTAAAGCCAAAAGTCTGTTTTATCATATTATTTTTTAAACCTTTAAATATCTATTGAATAAATTGCACGACAGGATCGCACGTACTTGCTCATATGTGCGGTCACATCGTCGAATAAAATTTAAATAAAATGCATGACGGGGTCGCACGAACTTGCTAGATAATTGCTCAGTGGCTGCATTATGTATGTACTGTACATATATTTTAAAATAAACCACCAAACCAAATATATGTAAAATAACCAATGTAAAGCGTGTGGGTATAGACAATATTAAATTTTTTTATGAAATCAAAAAACACTATTCATAACGTTTTTTGGAAAAAAAAATTAATAAACAATATTATTTAAATCATAAAACACTACATATTTTGAAAATTTTGTCAAAATTCATCATATGGGTATGGGTCATATGTGAGGTACCGTTATAAAACTTTTTCTGAAAAATCCATTAAAACTAAAAGATAGAGTTTGCATAGAAAACTCTATTTAGAAAGTTTTATCAAAAACGTAGGAGCCGTTTTCGAGAAAAATATGTTTTTCATTAAAAGTTATATGGCAGGTACCGTTAGTTTTGGAGCTAGAGTGCCAATTCGAAAAACAGTCGGGTAGAGTTCCTACTCTAAAAATACTATACACCAAGTTTGAATCAAATCGGCCCAACCATTTAGAGGTTGTAGGAATCGATACGAACAGACCCACTTTTTTCGACATCCCTATTATCGCAATGTCATGTTTGATTCTTAGATTTTTTTTCTTTTTTTACAAATGCATAACTAGGTAACTATAAATCGCAAGTAAAAAACTTAGGTAGGTATTTCAAACTCAGAATTTCAGAAAAAAAAATATATAATATATATACATACCTATATATATAAATAATTACGAAAGAAAACTTTGGGAAAACCCTCCGAAAAAGTGATTTTTTTATGAAATTTTGTGAGTAATTCTACCAATAATTATAAAAAACGTTTTAACAAGTTTAGGTAAACAAATCAAAAGAATTTAAAGAAATGCAGGATGACATCTGCCGGGCCCGCTAGTAATATATATTTTTAACAAAAACACTCCTACACAACTAGACAAAAAAATTAACGCAAATAATAGTCTCCATCTTTTCTTATATTTCCACATTGTATAGGTATGAACTGTCTACTTACTACTTACTATACCTACAAATCTACAATCAATTTACAAACTATTTTTTTAAATGAATTTCTACCCATAGTTTGCACTTAATTTGTACATATCTAAATGAAAAGCAAAATTCAAAACAAAAATCCTTGTCATCAAGGACGTTTGTATATATATCGATATCAAGCAAAAAGCAAGTTTGTGTCTAAATTTCAAGAATGTATGTGTATATTTTTTCAAAACGTCAACCTTCATAATAGTAAACAAAAATTGAAAATCCTAAAGAATTCGAATCTAAAGTCTGGTCAATGATGTATGTATTTATGTACCTATATGTACAAATATGACAATGTGTATGTACATAAGTAAGTACCAGTGCTCGTAAAAAACTTGAAAATCCTAAAGAATTCAAATCAAAAGTCTGGTCAATGACGTATGTACGTACATATGTTTAAAAAATACGTATTTAAGAACCAGTTCTCGTTCATAAAAAAATGTACACAATGAAAATGCTGGATCGTGTATAAATCCCAACCAAAAAATATTCGCCTCAGCTAAGCGAAACAAGATACTTAATTATTTCATATTCGCCGTCTTTTTTTTCCTGCCTCACATTGCACATGCGCAGTATGCCAAGCACAAAGCATAACACTAAAAACCATGCTATTATTAATAAAATATGTTTTTTTTCACGTCTCATGATAGTACTATAGGCAGTCTACATATATGCAATGATAACTACTATAAACATTGCAGATTTTTCAACCGTAATTTTTGGTCATGCAAAAAATGGATTCTATTTATAACGGATTTTTTTTTAAGTGGCGCTACAGGCTGGGCCGGGGCGAACCTGGGCTTAACCAACAAGCTTTTCGACCCAGCTCGGTCCCTATCTTTATCTATTTGCCTCCAGTTTCGCACGTGAAGTCGGTTGAGCTCCTCTTCCACTTGTGTGCGCCACCTGAGTCTCGGTCTTCCTCTAATGCACCGCGCCGTCCTTCTGGGGTGGAATCGAAGACTTTCCGAGCCGGAGTCATGTCCATTCGCTCTATGACCCAGTCATCTGAGACGTTGAAATTTTACTTATGTCATGTCCACTCGCCGTTAATGCATACGGAACCGAGAATCACCCCCGCAATCCACTATTGACGTTACATGCGTCTGCACCATAGAGCAGGACTGGGATGATGAAGATCTTATAAAGGGACAATTAGTTGCCCGAGAGAGAGCTTTGCTACTGAATTGTCTTAGTTAGACCCAGGTTTACAAATTCCTTGACTACCTCAATGTTATAGCTGTCAATGGTGATGTTTTGTCTAAGACGTCGATGTTGGATGTCTCTTCTTGATTACAGCACATGATACAACTAAACAAGATATCGCTTTGAGCATGTTATGTTTTAGCTGTCAAAATGATGTGACGTCATCGACACTCAACCATGATATTTTTGGCGGGATTCTATTTGGTTTACTTCGTTTCCTGTTCGTTTCGGAAAAGGAAGTGTAATTGTGGAATTGAAAAGTATTAATTTTGAAAAGAAAGTGTATTTTATCGTGAAAAATATTGAAATTTAAAATGGGAGTCTTTTCAGTGTTTGAGTGTAATAACAACGACAGAAAAAAAATAACACCCCATACGAGTTTTCACAAATTTCCTAAAAGAAATTTGAATCTGTCCAAGCATTGGATTTTGTTTTGCAAAAGAAAGGACAAAATCAACATTCAAACTGCAAGAATTTGTAGTTTATATTTTCAGAATTATGATTTTGAAAATAATGTTAAATATGAAATGAGTATGTAAAGCCAAAAAAAAAGTTTAGGGAGAGAATCAAATTATTATTTTTTTATAAACAGGATTTACAGCTTTGCGAATGTTGAAGCCGGATACAGTTCCTAGAGTGCACATAAAGGAACCTTCTGCTCCCTCTGGATCTGATTTAACAGGACGAGCAAAGCGAATGAAAGCGAAGAAACATAGAGAATTGCTTGATATAAGTATTGCTGGAAGTCCCTGCTGAGCCCGTGCAGGAAGCTGAAGTAGAACTTCAGAATGCAGGGAATGACAGCGTCATTCCAAATATGCCTCAGCTTTCTAGGAGTCCATCTGAAATTGATGATTTAATTGACCAAGTGTAAGTTTATTTTTACGTTAAATAATTTCTAGGTCTAAAAGAAAACTAAACCCTTTAGATCAAAATTACGCGAAGAAAATGAGATGTTAATGAACACCTTACTTTGCAAGGACAAAACAATCAAATCATTACAACTCAAAGTCAAAAGAGCAGAGTTTCATCAAACCAATCTGGAAAGTAAGCTGCTTCAAATTTTTACCGCAGGACAGATCCGAATGTTAAAGTTGGGGACAAAAAGACTTCTTTGGTCAGAAGAGGATATTGCTCGTTCGATAACGTTCTATTCGTCGAGTTCTCGAACATATAAACTGCTGAGAAGAAAAAACTTTCCCCTTCCTGCAGTTCGAACGCTTCAAACTTGGGCAAAGAAGCTTGACATAACACCAGGGGTCATGACGCCCATAATGAAAATTATGAAATCAGCACAGGAGTTAACGGAAAATCAAAAACTTTGTGTGTTAAGTTTCGATGAAATGAAAGTCAAAGAAGCCTATTGTTATGACAGATCCACAGACACAACTATTAAACCAGCATCTTATGTTCAAGTTGCGATGCTCCAAGGTTAGTAGTTTAATATAATAATAAAATACCTAACTAATTTAGCATTCACAATTTTATTTTCATATTATAGGGCTAATAGGAAAATGGAAACAGCCATTTTTTTATGACTTTGACTGTAAAATGACGAAAGTCATATTGTTTGATATTATGAAAAATGTAGAGACTTGTGGTTTTACGGTTGTCGCAATAACCAATGATTTGGGTGGTGCGAATAGAGGGCTGTATTCTGAACTAAAAGTCACTATGGACAAACCGTGGTGTGCATTTTGATTTATAAGATACTTCAAAGCTTAATTTTTGTATATCTCATTACAACAGGTTTTTGTTTAAGGATACAAAAGTTTATGTATTTGCCGATGTTCCCCATCTTATTAAATTAGTAAGGAATCATTTTGTTGACCATGGGTTTATGCTCAACGGAAAGGTTGTTAAAAAGGACATTGTTCTAAAGCTCCTTTCATTAACATCAGGAGAGTTGAGCATAACTCACAAGATTTCTCCGAAGAATCTTAATGTTGTCCAAGCTGAAAGACAAAAAGTTAAACTGGCAACAAAACTATTCTCCCACACAGTAGCTAAGGCACAAGAGCAGTTGCCCTCGGACTTCTTGAAGATTAAAGCTGGGAGGAATGCTACAAACTTTTTAAAAATGTAAGTCTTAAACAAAAACTGTTCACCCAAATTATAAATTCATTAATTTTTTTTTGCTGACAAACGATTGGTTTGATATTTTAAACGTGAGATCACCGTTCAGTAATTTAAGAGAAAGGGTTCATGCATATGGACTTCATTTGAAATCCCAAAATGTTATCCTTAATAACATGACCGAAATGGTGTGCAATATACCTTTTTAAAAAGGTAACAAACGACACATATATTAAAAATATTTACCATTATTTTACTTATTTATTACTTTAAAGGCATTGTACAATCCAATACTGCCTTACAGCTCTTGCAAAAGGATATGAGCGAACGTTTCGGTGTCAAATTTATCATGACTTACCGGTTGAACCAAGACGTCCTGGAAAACTTCTTCGGTGTCATTAGGGATAAAGGTGGCTTGCACGACCACCCTGATCGCCAGGAGTTTAAATATAAACTTAGGTCTTGGCTTATAATTAATTTGCACTTTCAGAAAATTGCAACGTTGGTGTGGACGATACGCCAGATCTTAGTTTGGAAGAAGAATCCTTATCAGGTTTGATATCTTAAAACACAATTTCTTATACCCCAGCTGTTAATGTTTGTTCTTATTCAGGAAAAATCTTCAGCATTATAAAAGTAGACAAGGACATCAGTTGCGATGCCGAAAAAGATTTGCCAATGGAGTTCGATGGTTTAGAAAACTTGGCTGGCTACATTTGTCATCGGTTGAAGAACACCGTTCCAAACTTGGATGAGGGAAATACTGTTGAAGATTCTTGGGTACATCATCTAGACGAAGGTGGTCTGTCTAAGCCATCTGAAGCAGTGATGAACCAATTGCTATCTTTGGAATCAGTTTTCAATGCTGTCAATGGGGAAGGCCAAGGTATTTATATCTGTTCGGATTACATTAAACATTTAATTAAAATTGATGACGTAGATGCGCAGAACGAGACAAAAAAAAAACGCCGACTGCGTTATCTCGTATATTTGTATCATGATAACAGCATATACTGGTTTTGCCCTCATTGATTACTAAAATCAGGTTGTTGACGAATCATGGCTTTAGGCGTGCACACAATACAGCAGAAAAGATCTTGTAGGATGTTGAGGAGACTGATACCCCTGTAGTTGGTTCAGAGGGTCCTTTTTTAAGGATCGGGCAAATTATGCTGAGCTTTTATTCATCGGGTATGCTTTCCTCTTACCATAACTTAACTTCGTCCACATGTGGTGAGGGAATTGTTGGCCTACTTCGCCCATATAAAATGGATCATTCTGCCTCACGTTATACAGTCTGCAGAAATGGTTTTTCCATATTCTTAGCATCGACTGCGATTCCACTATGTACGATGTTCCCTTGATCGTCTTTGCAAGCTTCTGTTCGAGGTCTTTAGCTTTGACAGTTTCTTTTTACCTTTTGGTAAAACTTTCAAACTTCATACCTCCAATAACGTGATAACGTTTTATAAGTCGATGACAGGCTACACGTACGAAATAACATGACTTATGACTCATGGTAACCGCGATACTGTGGTTATTTCAAACAAAATCGATCGCAAGCACCAGGCGAACATGAAAAAGAACAGGCGCAAATTCCCAAAACAATTCCTCTCAAATTCAAAAAGAAAAAGAAGAGAAAAAGATACTAAATAGGCGGAGTTTTGTTAAAGTAGATGTAGATATTGGGGTGTGTTTGTGTGGATTAAACGGGGGTTTGTGGGTGTGAGTTAGCGGGCTGTATGTTGGTGTTGCTGCCATCAATGTGTTCTTATGAAGTTATCACGTAAAATTATCGTCCATAAACCGACTTTACAGACAACCAACTCGTTTTTTTGTATTCAATAGCATCAATTATTAGTCAAACTCTTAAAGATTGTTTGTATATAAATAAAACACAAATTCTTATCACAGACCTTAGCGGTTGGTATAAAAAAAACGTAAACATACATAAAAGGCGATGGATTGGTAATCCCAATAAAATCATTAAGTGCATAGCGGCATGGAATACTTAAAACAATATTTAAATCAGTTGATGTTTCGGCTTGCCATAATTTCATAATTGCAAAGTTGTATTAATTTTTACTGTGAAATACAGAGGAAATTGTCCGTTGTGAAATTGATTTCTTTAAAATTTCAATATCATTCGAAATCGATTCAGGATTTTTTAGTTTCCGTTTGACCAACAGCATTGTATATACATTTTCTGCAGTGTATATACAAAACCAACAGCGTGAAATAGTTGCAGCGATTTGCAAAAACAAAAGGTTATTCATTGCACATTTAGCGCTTCTTAGAGGCCTCTTGTAGCGGTTCCGCTAACTGAACTTTAACACTTCACTTCGGCATAGCCCGGCCCAACTTTTTAAGGAAGAGTACTGTTGCATCACAGAAAATATATTAGATAGATATCGCAGCCAGAAAAAAAATGACAAGCTGGAATTTACTCGTACGTCCAGTTCGATCAAGCTTGTTGAATACATATTGCGACTTGTTTGTTGATTAAAATTTTGTTAGTTGAAGTTCGTTATCCCTTTCCTTTTCTTTGTGGCCCGTTGTTTTGGTTTGCTTTGTTTTCTTCTCTGGCACATTGTATATAAACTGCTATATTACTATCATGACGACCGGTGGACGGTGGCGTTCCAAGCGGCATGTGTGTTTTCTAACTCGGTAAGTCTTAAGAGATGAATAAAGAGCATGGCTTTTAGTGTTATGCTTTGTGCTTATTTTCCTGCGCATGTGCAGGAAAAATAAAAGGCACGACTGGGTCACACGTACTTGCTCCCGTGTGCTAATCCTTTTTAGATACAGGCGTCTTTTTGACAAAGATTTAATTTTAATGTTTTTTTGACGTGCAACTTCTTTAGAATCGTTGTGGTTTGAAGCTCGAACGAACATGCGTCACGATAAAGGGATAAACACATAAATATATATGATTGTTAGCTTTTACAGTTTTTTAGTGTATTATCTTTCCACTTGTTGTTTACTGTTTATAATATAATTACTAATTATAAGTACTAATAATATAAGATACACGTTCCAACTACTGTTAAGCGAGTAGGTATAGAGACAATATTAAAAGTTAACATAGTGGTTTGTTTATTTATAGGAAGGTGTAAACTTTTGTTTTCTCGATTGAAATTTTTGCATTCAGTAGTAATCGAATAATTTGTTTTATTTGTTATTTTTTTTTTGGCTCCTTATTTATTCTGAGTGCTTTTATGATGATGAAATACTTTAAAATACGTAGGTATGTATGTAGGTTGTCACCTTCTTTTATTTGACTAATGGCTACGGCTTAGCCGAGCAATATGAAATAAAATTTGGGGGGAAAATTTTTATGAAATCAAAATAAAACACTATTCATAACGTTTTTTGGAAAAAATGTTGTAAGCCATCTTATGTCTGTTGTTGTTTACTATTTTATGAATTTTTCATTTCAAAATCGTTCGACCAGCTTTTTCAAAAAAATGTTTTTTTTGAAAAACTTTTCGAAAACATATTTTAATTTTTTTTTGAGTATGTCAATTCAAAGAAATCTATAGCTTATACTAGGAGAAAAATTAAAAAAAAAACATCTATAAAACCGTTTTCAAAATATTCAAGAAACAAAATATTTTTTTTTAATTATTAAAAATTAATTATCATTATAGATTTATAGTAACAAAGATATTTTGTTTGTTTAAGGTTTATATAATAGGTACTTGTTGTCCTACCTAGCTTAGCTCGCTTGAAAGAAATGTATAGTTTAACCAAAATATTTCTTTTAACTAATCTTCTATAGAGTTGCTAGAAATACCCCGGGTTTTTTTACATTTGTAATACCTACCTAATTGTTTAATTTTTACTTGCGATTATAGGTAGGTACTAAGTACAAGTTATGCATTCGTGCAGAAAAAAATAAATTGCACGACTGGATCGCACGTACTTGCTCATATGTGCGGTCACATCGTCGAATAAAATTTAAATAAAATGCACGACTGGGTCGCATGAACTAGTTCTTATGCTAGATAATTGCTTGGTGGCTGCATATGTATGTATATAAAGTGTGTTTTTTTAAGACGTGTGGTTTTCAAGAAGAAATAAAACGCATATAGTTTAATTGTATGGCCAAGAATCTAGCTTTATTATAAAGATAAGGGTTTGCATTATGTTCTAAAAATGATTTCGAAGAAGTGGCCGCCGTGGCTGGCTCGAATAAATTCCAGCCGAGGCCCAATTTTGTGAAAATCGGGATCGGTGGCCATTTTGTTTTGGGCCCATTCACCGAACGTGTGACGCGCTTGATGGGCGTTCGGCTAAAATTCTTGAACGAGTTGGATTTTGTAAGCCTGCAAACCAAGATCCGCGATGGCGGATGGACTCATTTGGGTCTTCTTTGATACTCTGCTCCACCGAAACGAACCATTATTTTGGTAATAAATTTGCACAATTTGTAAACTTTGTTCAGGAGTAAGTCTATTCATTATGAAATCGCAAACCAAACTGAGCATCAATCAAGAGACAGCTGTCAAAAAGACCAACTCTGAAAAAAGTATTGCTATTAAAATAAAAAATATGTTTTTTTAGAAAATTCTTTATTTTTTTTAATTAGTTTCAAAGTTTTCTTGGAAAAACTAAATATGCAATAAAATTTGAAAACTAAATGTCTATCGAAGAAAAAAAAATTTGAAAATCGTTCGACCAGTTTTTTTAAAGTCGTTTTTTTTTATATTTTAAATTATTTTCTAGTATGTCATTATAAGGCAATCTGTAGTTTTCATCTGGTAAAATTATTTAAAAAAATTCAATCCACCCATTTTCAAAATATTTCGAAAACCAAATTTTTTAAAATTTTTTTTTTTAAATCGGAAAAAAAAAGTTTTTGAAAATTTTGAAATGCGATATTAATTGAATTATAAATGACTACCTGTGTGCAAAAATTTATTGAAATCGGGGTAATAGTTTACGATAAATCCGCATTTGAAAAAACCGGTTATATGAGAGGTACCGTTACAGAACAAATTTCGAAAAATTTATTCTAACTGAAAGATGTATTATTATAAAAAATTTGCTTCCTAAAAGATTTATCAAAATCGTTAGAGCCTTTTTCGAGAAAATCTAACTTTTTGTTAAAAAATGTATTGCAGGCACCGTTATTTTTCGACCTAGAGCAAAAATGAAAAACATCCCCCGATGTTTTATTTGATTTATTACTACCTAATAAATACTAACTACCAAGTTTGAAGCAAATCGGCCCATCCGTTTAGGCTGTAGAGGCGCGAACAGACAGACAGACAGACGGGCGGAATTTCCGGACCCACTTTTTTCAACTTCTCTATTATCGTAATGTCATGTTTGATTGTTATAAAAAAAAAGAAGTTTTTTGCACGAATCCATAACTTGCATTTTAGTACCTAAATCGCAAGTAAAAATGAGATAACAATCAAATATAACATTACGATGATAGAGAAACATATTATTTGAAGTCACTAGCAAAATTATGTCCGTCTATTAAACGTTTGGCAAATCGTCTTTAAATTTGGAATACCTAGGTAGGTATAAGTTTATGTTCACATTCGACAGAGAATTTCTTTTATTTCCTTTTTAGCTGAAATATTAACGGTACCTGCCATGTAACCGTTATGTATACAAACATTTTTTACCAGGAGGGGGTCTATCTCCTCTCGTTTAGGCAGGAGGGGCAATTTCCTAAAAAAGCACTTGCATTGGAAAAAATATATTTAAAAATAACAGCAACACTTAAAATAATGTGCTATACCATTATGTATGTACTGTACATATATTTTAAAATAAACCACCAAACCAAATATATATAAAATAACCACTGTGAAGCCAGTGGGTATATACAATATTAAAACTTAACACAGTGGTTGTTGTTTGTATGCAGGTGTACAATATTGTTTTCTTGATTAAAATTTTGCATTCAGTAGGTAATCGAGTATTTTTTTATTTGTTCGTTGTTTTTGCGTGCTTATGTGTTTATCATAGGCGTCCTTTTTATTTATTCTGTATGTATAAGTTTAAAAAAAAAATGTTAAAAATTAAAAAAAAATGTTTTTGAAAATTTTAATAAGCAATATTATTTAAATCATACACTACACATATTTTGAAATTTTTATCAAAATCCGTCAATTACTTAACGAGAAAGTCTGATTTAAAAAAAACCGGTCATATGGTAGGTACCGTTATAAAACTTTTTCTGAAAAATCCATTAAAACTAAAATATAGATAGACAACAAGAATGCAAAATTAATAACAAAACCTGAAGACTTGGAAAATTGTTTTGCCCCGACATCGCTGATGAGAACAAATACATCAACTGCATCAATAAATCCATACGACTGATAATATAAGAAGATAATATAAGATTTTTTAAATAATTTCGATTTAATTTTTTTTCACATTTCACATTCACATTTTTTTATTTTTTTTTTATTTTTTTTTATTAAAATGTATTTATTATTTATTAGAATTTATTAAAACGTGTAATGGATTTTATCAAATATTTTATTTATTTTAAATTTCATTTATTCATGTTCTTTGCTCCTTTATGTGCTGTCTGGTCTCTCGTTCTGTTTTTGCGTGTGCGACGTGTTAGTCTGGCTATTTTAGTACTCCTTATTGGGTACCGTCCGTTAATAATTCTTATTGATGGATGGCCCTAATCATATGATAAGAGAATTAACAGCTGTGAACAGTATTAACGTAACGCGTTCAATGATTAATGTTTTTTCCTCTCAGCATAACGGCTTTCAAGTCTGTCATATTAATGCCCAGAGCTTGCGTCCTAAATTAGATGAATTTAGACACTTATTTGAAGGATCTCAAATGGATGCTATATGTTTATCTGAGACATGGTTTAAACAAGATTTTAATATATCATGTATCTTTTGAAGGGTTATAGATTGTTCAGGTCTGACAGGTTTAATCGCGAGGGGGGCGGTGTAGCGGTATATGTTCGTTGTGATTTGAATTGTAAGTTCGTTCGTGGGTCTCAACCCGGAAGCGAAATTGAATACGTTTTTGTAGAGATTACCTGCAACCAAAACAAAATATTACTAAGCACAGTTTATCGACCTTTTTTGTCCGTTATAGAAGAACTTTCATGTGTATCACCTTTTGTCATTGTGGCTGGTGATTTTAACTGTAACATCCTTGTTGATTCAAACCTTGTAGATTGTATGAAATCGCTCAACCTCTTGCCAGTAAATTTGTCTACTACTACTCATTTTACTAAGTCAACCAGTACCCTTCTTGATGCTTTTTTTGTCAGTCATACGGATAAAGTGCTTTTGTATGATCAACTATCTGTCCCCTGTTTCTCTCGACATGACCTTATTCACCTAACTTTTAAATGTTCTCCCAGTCGTTTGGATACTACTGTTTGTTTTAGAGATTTTAATTGTATTAATCGTAATCTTTTAGAAAACGATTTAAGATCAATTGAATGGTACAAAGTGTATGGTATGTTTTCTGTGGACGACCAAGTTAATTTTATTCAAAACAGTATTTGTAATCTTTTTAATGTCCATGTTCCACTTAAAGAACGACATTCAAGCAATAATAATGAAAAATGGTTTAGGAATAAAATTAAAAAAGTAATCCATGAGCGTGATCAAGCTTACAAGCGTTGGAAACGTTTCAGACTTGATGTGCTTTTTAATGTGTATAAAATTTTAAGGAATCGGGTAGTTTGTGAAATAAGAAATTCAAAGAGAAAATTCTAAGCCTCTCGTTTAAATCCTTTGATCGCTAGAGATAAGCTATGGAAAAATATTAAAGAAATTGGGATTGGCAATAAAAGTTCCAATCCGACAGATATTGACTGCAACGAACTTAACAAAAAAAATTTCTGTAGTTCACCTCTTTTTGCTTTAAATCAGATAACCGTCCCCCCGCAAATTAGCTCTCAAAATTTACAAGGTTTCAGCTTTTCAGTTGTGGACGAAGCCGATGTATTAGAAAAATTGCTTTCTGTAAAATCAAATTCAGTTGGTTTTGATGCAATACATCCACAGTTCATAAAAATCATATTGCCATACTGCTTGAAATACATTTCTTATGTCTTCAATTTAATTTTAATGAGAGGGACCTTTCCTACCACATGGAAACAATCAAAAATTATTCCTATTCCTAAAGGCTCAAGTTGCGATTATAGACCTATAAGTATATTGCCATTTCTTTCTAAAATACTCGAAAAGATCATGAACACACGAATACGTAGTTACTTGGCTGCCAACGATATTTTATGTGAGAATCAGTCCGGGTTTCGTCCTGAGCACAGCTGCACTACTGCCCTAAATAATGTTGTTGAAGATATAAGGAAATCTACAGATGAAGGAAACGTAACGTTTCTTACTCTGTTAGATTTTTCTAAAGCATGGGTCAACCACAACATGCTCTGTAATAAACTGTTAAACCAATACAATTTTTCGTCATCTGCTGTAAGCCTAATATCTTCTTACTTGAGTGGTAGATCGCAAGCAGTTGTTTCGAATAACAAAACATCAGATTTCCTTCCTTTTGTTATGGGTGTCCCTCAAGGATCTATCCTAGGGCCATTGCTATTTACACTCTATATTAATGATCTACCTTCCCAAGTTTATTATTCTTCTACACATATGTATGCGGATGACTTACAGGTATACAAAAGCTTTCCATTAGGACTAATTGAGAACGCTGCATATGAAATGAATAAAGATCTTGGAAGTATTTCGCTATGGTCAAGAAATAATGGATAATGCTTGAATTCCACCAAATCAAAATGTTTAATTATATCCAGAACAAACATAGATACATCATACTTTCCAAAAATTTTTCTAAATAACGCACCAATAGAATTTGTTGAGACGACTAGGAACCTTGGCGTAACCTTTAACAAAACTCTTACCTGGGATAATCATATCAGACTAGCGCTTGGAAAAGTCTACGCCGGACTACGAACGCTTTGGACAACCCAATATATAACTCCAATTAAAACTAGGATAATACTTGCTAAGACTTTACTTATGCCCATAATTCTTTTTGGATGTGAAATATTTGCCAATTGTGACTATGAGCACAAGCGCAGGCTTACTGTTGCTTTCAATAGCATTGCACGTTACATTTATGGTCTGAGACGATATGATCACATCTCTCACTTTTCAAAATCGATATATGGTATCACTTTCCAAAACCTTTTAAGTTTTAGGACAATTGCTCTGTTGCATAATATTATGGAGACCCGCCAGCCACGTTACCTTTTTAATCGGATCCCTATGTCGCGGTCCACTAGGATACTCGATATTGCACCTATACGTTACTCATTTTCTGTATCCAAACGACAATTTTTCGTTAACGCTTTCCAGCTGTGGAATTCCCTACCTAGACGTATTAGATTGATAGGTTGCACGCATAGATTCAGGCAGAGACTATGGGAGCATTTTCGGCAGCTGAGATTATGAATTTTTGAATTTTTTTTCCTTTTTTTTATTGTTTTTTGGTTTTTAATTATTTAATCTTCCACTTCTTTTAAAATTTAACATTTAATTTTAACAATTATAACAGTTATATTTTGTTTCTCTCTTTTTCTTTGTAGTTTTTATATTGTAATTAATAAGTCGCTTAGTACCACATATTGATTTATCATATGGTATAACATACCGAAGCTTACACAAATTTTATAAGATATTGTATCTTTTAGTGTTAAGACTATTACTCATATAAATAAATAGAAATAAATAGAAAATAGATTTTGCATTCAGGAAGTTTTATCAAAATCGTAGGAGCCGTTTTCGAGTTTTTTTTCTTTTTTTACGAATGCATAACTATAACTATAAATCGCAAGTAAAAAACTTAGGTATTTCAAACTCAGAGTTTCACAAAAATAATAAAATATGTATATACTATATATACATTATATATAAATAATTACGAAAGAAAACTTTGGGAAAACCCTCCGAAAAAGTCTGATTTTTTTATGAAATGTTGTAAGTAATTCTTCCAATAATTATAAAAAAAAACGTTTTAACAAGTTTAGGTAAACAAATCAAAAGAATTTAAGGAAATGCAGGATGACATCTGCCGGGCCCGCTAGTAATATATATTTTTAACAAAAACACTCCTACACAACTAGATATACAAATTAACGTAAATAATATTCGCCACCTTTTCTTCTATTTCCACATTGTATAGGTATGAACTGTCTCCTTACTACTTACTATACAAATCTACAATCAATTTACAAACTATATTTTTAAATGAATTTCTACCCATAGTTTGCACTTAATTTGTACCTACAAAAATCCATGTCATCAAGGACATATAGGTACATATCGATATCCAGCAAGAAGCAAGTTGTGTCAAATTTCAAGAATGTATTTATGTATATATTTTCAACCTTCATAATAGTAAACAAAAATCGAAAGTCCTAAAGAATTCGAATCTAAAGTCTGGTCAATGATGTATGTATTTATGTACCTATATGTACATAAGTACCAGTGCTCGTAAAAAACTTGAAAACTGTTGGAATGGGAATGTAACAAGTATTAATTACTCTGTTAAAGTTACTTGTTATATTATTTTATTAACTAGAGACTTTGTTTTTTATATGTCAAATATTTTCAATAATATTTTTGGTTTTCCGTTTCCATATCTTCGAACACAACGTGTTTATTTTCCTTCTGGAAGTTTTCAGTTTTCAACGGGCTATGGGCCCAGAAGGATGCAAAAAGGCCTAATTTTTTCAATAGAACACTTTTTATTTTCCAATCAAGAAATTGAATATGGCTACCGGACTGCCTTCGATAGAAAAACTTAAGGGTCGTGAGAATTATGACTCATGGAAGTTTGCTGTTCAAGCATATTTAGAGCTGGAAGATTTGTGGACTTGTGTTTCAAAAGACGGAGAAAAAGATGCAAAGAAGGTGACAAACGCTAGGTCAAAAATTTGTTTGCTGGTTGATCCTGTAAACTTTGTTCACATACAATCGATTAAAACGGCGAAGGAAGCGTGGGATAATTTGCAGATAGCTTTCCAGGACAATGGGCTAACGCGCAAAGTGGGACTTCTCAGAAAATTGATCAAGACGAGACTGGAAAATAGTTCATCGGTTGATGATTATGTTAATACTATAATCTTAACAGCTCATAAGTTCAGCGGTGTTGGATTGCCAGTGAGTGAAGAATGGGTTGGAACAATTTTACTCGCAGGGTTATCAGATGAATATAAGCCTATGATCATATATATAGAGAGCTCGGGCGCTGACATTACTGGTGATTCTATCAAGACCAAGATCCCTCAAGATGTTAAAACAGAAGATGTTTCCGAAACGGTTGCTTTTTATGGTCGTAGAGGAAAACAAAAACACCCACAAAAGAGCAGCTTTGATAGAAATGGTACAAGTAAGAACGGCAGTAGTGGCAGCGCAGGACCCAGTGTGTTTCCAGTGCAATAAACAAGGTCATTTTGCTCGAGATTGCCCAACAAAACAGAGGACCATCAAAGAAATTCCAGGAAATTCGAATGTTTTGTATACATCTTTTGCTGTCTCCTCAGTGCAACCTGGTGAATGGTACATTGACTCGGGAGCATCCGCTCATATGTGTACTGATCCCAACATATTGTCAGATGTTAGTGAAGCTGCTAAGAGTGAAGTTGTGGTGGCTAACAACATGCGTTTAAATGTACAGAGTACTGGGAGTGTATATTTGCCAGTTGCTTGTTGTAGAAAATGTCTTATGTATACCTGAGCTATGTGCAAATCTTCTGTCAGTGAGTCAAATTGTTAGCAGAAACAATAAAGTGGTTTTTGATTCCAAAGGCTGTAGAATTTATAATTCCGAAAAACAACTAGTTGCTACAGCTTCTCTTAATGAGGAACTATTTAAGCTGGACAAACCAGGGCAAGATCGATGTTTTGTTGCAAACAATGTGGATTCTGACTACAAACTATGGCACAGAAGGATGAGACATCTCAACATAGCAAATATTCGTGCGCTGAGCGATCGGTTTGAACAAAATCAAAAATTTCCTGCTATCGATAAATGGAACTGTGAAGTATGTTGCAAAGGAAAGCAATGTCGATTTCTATTTAATCACACTGGACCAAGAGCAAATGAAGTACTTGAGGTAATTCATTCAGATTTATGTGGTCCATTGCATGTGAAGAGTATGGGAGGCGCGCGATACATTCTGGTATTCGTTGATGATTTTACGAGGAAGACTTTCGTTTATTTTCTACAATCAAAACATGAAACTGTTACTCGTTTTGCAGAATTTAAAGCACTTGTGGAAAATCAATGCAATAAACTCATTAAGATTTTACACACCGATAATGGGTCAGAGTATTGCAATAAAACGTTTCAAGCATTATTGCGAAAGAGTGGAATATGTCATCGTAGTTCAGCGCCTTATACATCTCAACACAACGGACTGGCAGAGCGTATGAACCGAACTATTATTGAAAAGTCGAGGTGCATGTTATTAGATGCGAATTTGCCAAAAAGCTTCTGGGCTGAAGCAATTTCAACGGCGGTTTACATAATAAACCGATCACCTTGTAGTTCATCGCTTCAGATGGTTCCTGAAGAGGCGTGGTCAGAAAAGAAACCTGATATGAGTCATTTGCGTACGTTTGGATGCAGGGCAATGGTTCATATACCAAAAGAGAGGCGCAAGAAGTTGGATCCCAAATCCGAAGCATGCATTTTCGTTGGATATTCTGAAGATTTCAAAATTCATCCTGACAAAAGAAGAATCATCATTAGTAGAGATGTCATATTTTTCGAAGATGAGAACATATCTTTGAACAAGGTAACTGAAAATTATGATTTGATTTCTTTTCCTGCTATATCTCCAGGCGATGATGATTCAGTGGGGGAAGATAACGGTATCAACGGTGGATTAGTTTTGGATACCCAGACAAAACAATACTCAGAGCCGGAACTTGAAGATGTCAATAACAATTGCACGAGCGTATCTCCAATTGGTATCTCTGATGAAGATGAAGTTATTAGTATCTCCGGAGCATCAAGTGAAGATATACAAATTCCACATTCGATGCCAGAAGAAAATGAAACTACAATGCAAATTCCCAGAAGAAGTCAGCGTCCGCAGAAACCTTTGATAAGGGATGAATATATAACGTACTCAATCACAAATGGTGAGTTGCATGATCCATTCACATTAAAAGAAGCTCTTGATAGAGCTGATTCCGAATTGTGGCGGCAAGCAATGAAAGAAGAAATAGAAGCTTTAAGAGAAAACGGTACCTGGAACCTTGTGGATTTGCCTGTCGATAAAAGACCTATCAACTGCAAATGGGTATTTAAAACAAAACGTGATAGCGAAGGCAAGATTTCACGGTATAGGGCCCGATTAGTCGTGAAGGGTTGCGCTCAAAGGAAAGGGATCGATTACGAAGAAACTCTCCCCTGTAGTGAGGTATAGCACCATTCGATTTTTGTTTTCTCTAGCCGCCCAATTAGATCTAGAAATTGACCAGATGGATGCAGTTACTGCTTTTCTACAAGGAGATCTGGATGACACCATATATATGGTGCAGCCAGAAGGTTTCACTGATAATACTGGTAAAGTATGCCATTTAAAGAAGTCGCTTTATGGGTTGAAGCAAGCCAGTCGATTGTGGAACCAAAAGCTAGATACAGCTTTGGTTAAATATGGTCTGAAGAAATCAAAAATAGATCCATCTGTTTATTTCTCTGGTGAAGGTTCAAATTTTGTAATTGTTGCAGTTTATGTGGACGACGACGCAGTTAAACGTATTCTGCGATACTTGAAGGGAACATCCGATGCTAAATTAGAATTCTCTAAATCGAAAAATAATGGCGTTATTGGTTATTGTGACGCAGACTGGGCAAACGATAATGACGACAGAAGATCAGTAACAGGTTATATTTTTCAATCGTCTGGAGGAGCGGAATCCTGGAATACCAAAAACAGCCCACAGTTGCTCTCTCATCAAACGAAGCTGAATACATGGCCGTTTCCTTAGCCACTCAAGAAGCTTTATGGCTTAAGGGATTGGAATCAGAGCTTATTCCAAGCTCTCCGAAGTCCACAATCATACACTGCGACAACAAAGGGGCTATAAGTCTTGCATTAACAACTGCATATAATTCTAGGACTAAGATGTCCGACAACGACAACAAACGAACGCAGATTTTTTAACAAAAGCCTTGGACTTTTAAAAAACATTACTCTTGTGCCAAGGCAATTGGTCTTAAATTCAATTAAATGTTACATTCAGTGGAAGTGTTGGAATGGGAATGTAACAAGTATTAATTACTCTGTTAAAGTTATGTATTATATTATTTTATTAACTAGAGACTTTGTTTTTTATATGTCAAATATTTTCAATAAATATTTTTGGTTTTCCGTTTCCATATCTTCGAACACAACGTGTTTATTTTCCTTCTGGAAGTTTTCAGTTTTCTGGTCAATGAGGTATGTACGTACATATGTATAAAAATACGTATTTAAGAACCAGTTCTCGTTCATAAAAAAATGTAAACAATGAAAATGCTGGATCGTGTATAAATCCCAACAAAAAAATATTCGCCTCAGCTAAGCGAAACAAGATACTTAATTATTTCATATTCGCCGTCTTTTTTTTTCCTGTCTCACATATCACATTACACATGCGCAGGAAGCCAAGCACAAAGCATAAAGCTAGCATTAGACGGTCCTTGTAATTGGTCATTGCAGGGACACTGTGACTTCACAACAAAATAGGTCCTACCACCGTCACTGCCGCGACAAAGGTCATCGTGTCACAGCTAGCTACAGTGACTATTACACGAATGACCCATGTCTGCCCTTGTTGTCCCAAAATACAATGAACGTCAAAGTGTATCAGTGTTGTCCCTGTATATCGGTATCACTGCAAGGACATGCAAAACAGTGACCATTACACGACGTGACAACTCTCAAACAGCTGATCGTTGGCGGTGAGCCTAAACTGCTATGACATTTATCATTTTCAACAAATGAGTCCCTGTGTCTTGGTTGTTTTGGTTGTTTTGGTTAAATAAAGACGTGTCTCTGAAGTGTTTCAATTACCTAAATTAATTTAATTAAAAAAAAGAATAAATAATACATTTCCAATTACAGTTATTAAAGGCAAAAGTGGAAAGTCAAATAAAGTATGTCCTCACGAAATATGGTAGAGGTGGCGATTCTTAAAAAGCAGCAGTGACGATGACTCCGACAACAACCAAAGGCCACCGCAAAGAATTCGTTCATTGTGGTCCAAAAATTAAAGGTTTCTGCGCAAAACTAATGCGAGAATTATGAGCTGAGGAGCCAGGGCTATATCGTCTCGTCAAACAGCCGCGTTTTGACACCGCGCTTTAGCGCCAAGTTTCAACGCCACGTTGTAATATACCGCAATACATATCCCATGTCACAAAGAGCGCGTTTTCAACGCCGCGTCGAGTTCAACGCGGTGTCAATACACTGGGTCAAGACGCGGCGTTGAAATAAATAACAAATTATTTTTTTTGACGCCACGTAAGAAAAGATTATTTTTTTGAGCATATAAATATATATATTATCTATATATATGTATATAGATTATCTATGTGTACAAATTGAGATAATAAATATATAAATTTATTTGCGCGACAGCTCCTTAAGGAGCCAAGGCCTAGTGACTTATACTCTCAACCATTCCTGTGTGTGTGTTGTTAATCTGCAAGAATGGATGGGACCTACAGTTTACCGTCAAGTCCGAACGGCTACATGAGATGCACTTTTTCGAGACAAATTTTACTCTTGCAGGTTTTGTCAGTCCCTCGCAAGAGGCAGTCCCCCGAAAAAGAAGACGGCTATGAGCTGGATTCGAACCCAGGCTCATTCGTTTAGCAGTCCAACACACTAACCACTAAGCCACGGGGCACTACTACAAATTGAGATATTTTCAATAAATATATTAATAACTCTCAATTAAAGGATTCGTCAAACAGAACCTGTTTTTAACGCGGCGTTGAGATTATTTTGACGCGGCGTTACAAATGCGGTCAAAAAGAGAGCTATCCGCAGCACGTTTCACATTTGAATCTTGATTTTCGTTTGATCGTTTTGAAGCGGTGTTGAACTTGACGCGGATTTGAAAACGCGATCTATGTGACATGGGATATGTATTACTGTATATTAAAACGCGGCGTTGAAACGCGGCCTTAAAACGCGCTCTATTTGACGAGGCCTTAAGTCATTTAAATTATTGTTTTGATATTTGTTTTATATATATATATACATATATGTACTTCTGAAGAACAAGATATGGGAAAAATCGGAAATGAACTATTTCTCCAACGTTGCGTTAAAACGCCGCGTCGAAATAATCTCAAGGTCAAGTTAAATACTCTCAACGTCGATGGATGAGACAAGACTACCCAAATTGATCCTCAAGTCGATAATTACTTTGAGAGGCAACCTCGTCAAAAAATGGGAAGAAATAGAGGTTGATTGTGGAGAAAGATTACAGATTCAACCAGGTATTGGACCCGCTAATCTTAGAAACATGTTTCAAAATTTACTGGAAGGTGTAGCGCGCTCAGCTTATAGTGGTTATATCTTGGAAGCTAAATCATCTCAGTATAGGATGATTTATAGCCAGCTCGACTACAACTTACAAGGAAGCTCCTACTTCTTAAACAGATTACCGCTTTCAATGATAAGTACGATTTTTAAAGTAAGAGGGGAAATGATCAACCTCAATTACATTCCACATCGTCCGGACCTACCTATTTTGTGCGATATTTGCAACCTCAAGGAAAGAGAAGATATTTACCACTTTATTGCCAGATGTCCGATTCTAAGAGAATATCGAGTCAGATTCTTCGGTAAATCCGTAATGAACATGAACGAAGTTTTATGTTTTTTGAATGGAAGTCTTGGTTGGGAGAAATTGTATAAATACACGATGGCACTGAATTATAGAACCCGAATAGTCGAAGGCGACTTTTAAATTTTATTTTTATACTATTTTAGTAAGAAATGTATAATATTGTTATAATGTCATTCTGGTAGACGGCTTTAAGCCAAACCATATTAAACTATGAAATTTATTGTAGATATATGTACAATGAAATATAATAAATAAAGTTTCTATAACTAACTAACTAATTAACTCTCAATGTCGCGTAAGAAAAGCGCTCTGTTTGACAAAGCCTTTAATTCTCAAAACAAATAAAAAAATAGTCTGTTCTAACAAAGCGTCAAATTAATAATTTGTAATTTATTTCAACGCCGTGCTGAGATGACGCTTATTGCCGCCGAGTTGAACTCGAAGCGGCGTTGAAAACGCGCTCCTTATGATATGGGATATGTATTGCTACTACAACGCGGCGTTGAAAGGCGGCGTAAAAACTCGCTCTGTTTGACGAGGTCTTTAAACTTTGAGGTAACACGTTTGTCATTGTTTGAGAATAAAAATTCTAGGAACGACCTTAAAATGTTTTTTAAAATTGAAAACAATTCAAAAACTTTTTTTAGTGGTAATGTATATTTTTTTCTTGATTTTGTTTAAATTTTGCAAATTTCTATGAAATAAAATGTTTTTTTCATCATCTCGCCGTCAACTCGTATTTTGGGTATACGAAATTGCAAATCTGATAGCACCATCAAAGCTATTGAATAAAAGTGTGTTCAACTCCGAACGCTCAACCGAGACCAAACAGTGCCAACAGTGGCCCCGTTCGGTTGCGTATAGCTTTACACTACAATGCTATTGAAATATACTGTGCGTTTGTGAACGCATTAAACCCAATAGGTAACAATATCTGTCAAAACGTACTACATTTGCAAAAACAGCTGATTTCGTGGTCAGCTGTTCCATACGATACCAAAGTATACCAGAAATTTAGCGCTACTTGTATTTCGATTTGGAGATCATGTTTCGTTGTTTGTTATGGTCATCAGCTGTTGATCAGCTGTCTTTTTACACGTATTACAACAACAATGCAATACTTTGGTAGCGCTTCCATGAGATACCGAACGGGGCCAGTGACCTGGCAGAAATTCCTGCCAGGTCACTGTTGGGACAGTCCCTGCAGGGCCAGGCTAAGTGTCACTGTGTCCCACCAACAGTGACAGAGGTATTACACGGTCCTTGTAATTTGTCGCTGCAGGGACATAAAAGTGACGTGTCACTGTATTGGTCACTGCAAGGACATGCAAAACAATGAGTATTACACGACGTCACTTAGAACAGAAAACTACGTCATAGTGACGTCACAGTGTCCCTGCAGTGACCAATTACAAGGACCGTCTAATGCTAGCTTAACACTTTCTCACAAATAATATATCCCTACACTAGCACTCCAAACGGCATGTGTGTTTATGATTTTTTCACGTCTCATGATAGAACTATAGGCAGTCTATATACAATGCTCGCATATGAAATAGAAAAATGTGTATCTTTGAATTGCAACCCACTGGTAGACCAGCTTTTTAATATATCGCTTGGTTTTGCATTCGTTTGAAGGCGCTTGTATTGTTTGAACTCAACCAACTCTTTTTTATTCGTTAAAGTTCACTTTTTTTGTTGAATGGATACGATATCTACATATCGACAGTTAAACTTCATAACCTCGTAAGTCGAAAAAAATATTTTTAACGCAAAAAAATCAGGAAATTCAGAGCCATCTTTTGGTATTTTCAGCTCAACAATATTGTTCTGAACATTTTCCAGAAATGACAAAATTCTAAAACTCGTATTATAAATTCTAATAAGAAATTAAGCAGTACCTCGTAAGTCTCCTACTACGCAAGTAAAAAATTATATACTTACGAGGTTCTGCATAAATACACAAAGCGGTTTTTCTTGATTTCTGAAAAACTTGCAAAAACGACATACGAGGTTATGAAGTTTAACCGTCGATATGTCACTATTATCTGTGGTTGCACGTTAAATAATTTAAAAACTAGCATCTAAATCTACTCACGACATCATCAGCCTGGTTCCCAGATTAAATGATTTGAATAAATTAAATAAACTTTGTAGAAAATTATTCAATTTCTCCCAGTTAGTATAGTGAACCCTGTTACTCATCTTTCTACCAAACTTCAAAATTCGTTGTCGTTGAGGCATGGTAGCTCAACAAACCTTCAGCCATACAACATTTTACATTTAAGCGTGCTACAGGAAGCGCGCATATTTCCGCGATGAAAACTATCCTATTAATATCCAGCAGTCCACCTACCGACCATATTTTATCAAAATCCGTTCAGCCGTTGAGGCGCGATTGCGGAACATCCAAACGTAAAACATTCACATTTATAATATTAGTTTATTAAAAATGAATCGAATACAAACTAGGAAAACTACTTTTTGCTTGGACCAGTTGTCGCCGCCAAAGCAGCAACTTCGTCTTCCTTAGCTTGTATAAGGACAAGTTCTTGCTTTTTGTTAGCAATACGCTCTTCTCGTCGCTTACGGGCTTCACGCACCTTCTGCCTTCTGGCTTCAGCTTGGTCGGCTAACATCTTGCTGCGTTGCTTTTCAGCCTTCTTCTTATGGATGTACTCCATAAGCACACGCTTGTTCTTGAATACATTACCTTTGCACTTCATGTACAAATCGTGGAACAAATGACGGTCAATTTTTTTGTTGTCCCGGTATTTCTTCAGCAACCTGCGCAAGACTCGCATCCTCTGCATCCACAAGTATTTGGTTGGCATACGAGCATTAGCTGTACCCTTGCGTTTACCAAATCCACAATGACGTCCTTTGCGTCTGGCTTCTGTGTTCTTGCGGACACGGTAACGAGAATGGACCACAACTGGTTTTTTGATGATCAAACCATCTTTGATCAGTTTACGGATATTCTGTCCTGAAAATAATTCACAAGCTTAATTTGAAGAGAATTCCCGTGGTATTATTATTACTTACGTGAGTTTGTGTTGGCAATCTCATTGATTTCATTAGGATCCAACCAAACCTTCTTCTTGCCACATCGCATTACCGAGGCTGCAAGCCTCTTTTGTAGTTTAAGCGAACTAAAACATAAATAAAACAAAAATAGTTAGGTTAATAACTTAATTCTTAACAAGAACATTTTAAATTCAATAGTTTAACAAGTTTTAAATTTTGTATTCTCACGTTATTTAATAAAAATCGTACCTCATGGTGTTCACTCGTAGTCGCAGTTTCTTAAAAAGACAGAACTTTTGAAAGGGCGGAAGTGGGAGCCATTTTCGAACTAAGAATTTCGAACTGAACGTATTCAACAGCAAAAAAAAATGTTTGAATTCAAAGTAAAATTTATCCCCATGGTACAAGAAAAGAGAATAGCGCCTACCCGTATTTTGATGTCATAAGTGACAATTAATGGTGGATTTTCACTATTCTGCAACTTGACTTCTGCAAAAAAGTGGAATATAACATACAAAAAAAACCATATTCATTCGATAGAGGTAAGATAAAAATCAAGAACATCTTGATAAATCAAGATTATAGAAAATACGAGAAATCAAGATCAAGATTATGGTGAAGACGAACATGTTCATCTTGATTATAGCAGGTTCTTCTGCATTTGGACGTCCCTATAATTTCTATAGTTCAGGTGAGCAGTTTCTCTCGTTTTTACAACAATTTTCAAATGTTCATGTTAAAAATTGATTTTTTCGCCTCTAAATGCTATTAACCTGAACGCAACAAAGCCAGCAACTGTCAATTTTTTTTCAATAATTTGCTAAATTACAAGGAAAGAAATGGAAAATACGAAAAGATTTAAAAGAAAGTAATAACAAAGTATTTTTATTAACTAGGATTCATATTTTTTTTAATTCATAAGATAAGCGTGCCTGCGAGGGTGAGCTATAAAAATTATAGCAAGGAAATAAAATGACGTATATCTCCCCCGTTCCAATTTTCTTTATTTTGCAGATCAAGACGTTGCAGAACAATGAAAATCCACCATAAGTAGGCTTTAAATGCATCTTCATCTTCATCTACATCAACATCTGCAAAATACAAAAATACACAATACACAATACACAAATCATACTTGTGTGATAGAAAGGGGAGTCCAACACGCAGATTATCTTCATGTTCGAAGATTATAGGATGTATGATTCAGAAGATTGCAGGTTATATTAAAGATGTACATGTTCATGTTTATTATAGTATTTCAATTGCAACAAGGTTTTATTTGTTGAGTGACTTTCTTTATTTGTATTTTTCATTCAAAGTTAAACAATCTATTTAATTTACATTTTGAAACTGTGCATCTTAAATTTTTTTATGTGGGCTGACAATTTGTCGGAATCGTATAACGTGCGAACGTGCTTTGAATATGACACATTAAACAAATTATATGTGTGCGGCCGTCGCATGCATTTTATTTAGTATACAAAAGTCTTTGGACGAGAAAGGGACATAGACATAGCGCAAATACATTGCATCAGAATGTAGATTTACATATATCTTCATTTTCTAGCAAATGGCAGAGTAAATTTGTTTTTCTTATTTTGGTTATTTCATATTTTGATAGTAGTTGGTAGCTTTTGGTTTTAGTCTAATGTTCTTCAGGTAGGTATTGAATTGAAACACTCGAATGTGCCTAAAAACAATGTGAAGAAGTTATAGTAAGTTATAGGAAGCTTTTAGTATTACTCTTTCTGTCTTATATGTTAGTGATTTATATTGGTCCTGTTCTACTTTTCTGCAAGTTTGCAGATGCAGATGCATGTAAGGCCTCCTTTAAAATTCCTTTTAATATATCAGAGTGGGCTCTAAACAATTATTTTAATACGGGAGTCTGATCTTTTTAGTCGACTTAATGTATACTTTATCGCTAATTGATTTGCCTAACTTTAAAAGGAGGAAAAGTCCTTATCTTTTTAAATATTGCTTATTTTGCACACTTAAATACCAGTGCACTGCAAGTTTGTCCATATGCGTCTAACTTCATCAGATTTCTATTTAGAAAAGAAGAAGGAATGTGTCCAGCAACTCGTCAAAAAGTTATTGCTACTTTTATGAGATTTATATTTTTCGCAATACTTTTCTTGAAATTTGCTCTGACTATTTAAAATAATTTAATCAATCCAGGCTATAGAATGGATTAAACTATAATCTATAAGTGCCTGTCCATACGGTGATTGTTGAGTGCACTTACGGGTGAGTTTGTGGACAGGAAGGATGAAGTGGCGAAGGGTGCAGATGCTCATTAACCGAACTGAATTTTTTGCGGATAGTACAGTTCCATTTCTATACTGTTCCGTTTTTCTATTATTGAGTTTGTAAGTGTGAAAGAGCCAAGAATATTTTATTATTATTTTTCCTTGTCAAACTTAAGCAATAGTACATGGGTTATCACAACACAATATGGACACAGCTGTTGTGCCGTGAGTGCACTCAACAATCACCGTATGGACAGGCACTAACGTTTATAAAAAAAGGGTTTTTGTAATGGTTTATTTCATAACTAGATAGTTTAGAGTTACTTTAGTTGGCCACAATTTCGAATTTTGACCTATCTGGCTGGGTTTGTTCGTTCCCAAAAAAAAATATTTTGTTTAAGATATTGGTGTTTGGGTATCAATTGTAAACCCAATAAAATAATAAATGGCCCAATTACAACTACTAAACGGTATCAAATCCATAGGAAGGAAATGTGAATGCAACTACTTGATACAGATAATACGAAAATACACAAATATCACATTCGTACATAACATGTTTTCCTTCCTGTTTTCTTCTTTTGAAACAAGTCTTTGTATAGCAGAGACAATATACGAAGAAGATTGTTCACTTTTCGGCAGATTGTTATCCGTGTATGTAGATAACTTATAAATCATGTGAATTGGCAAAAAATTGGACTCTGGACGAGGCCAGTACCTTTATGAAGAAAGTAATTCGTGTTTCTTAACCTATTATATACAAGATTTCCACTTCCAAGTCAGACAAAAAGTTTTAAGAAATGGCTCCTGGATTATCAATACCGCTTAACCGCTACGAGCCAGAAAATATCGGCATAAAGGCTGTCCTAATTGGGCCTCCAGGTTCGGGAAAAGGTACCCAGGTAAGCACATTTTTGATTAAAGTCATTCATGTAGTAATCGGATTGTGTTTTATTGTTGTGTAACTGAAAAATGTCCACGATTTTATCTTAGGCTCCACTGCTGAAAGAAAAGTTTTGTGTCTGCCACTTGTCGACCGGTGACATGCTCAGAGCAGAGATCGCCTCTGGCACGAAGTTGGGATCTGATCTGAAAAAAGTCATGGATGAAGGTAAACTCGTTTCGGACGAGCTGGTTGTTGATTTAATTGACAACAACCTGGACAAGCCAGAGTGCAAATATGGATTCCTCCTTGATGGTTTTCCACGAACAGCGATACAGGCCAAAAAGGTACAGTTCTTTCTCAGAAATCTTAAGTTTCAAATAAAACATTAAAGAACATTTTATTTTCCAGCTCGATGAGTTGCTGGAGAAAAGAAAAACTGAGTTGGACGCTGTCGTTGAATTTGCCATCGATGATAGTTTGCTTGTTAGAAGAATCACTGGACGTCTGATTCACACAGCAAGCGGAAGGTCTTACCATGAAGAATTCCATCCACCTAAAGTTCCGATGCGAGATGATGTAAATATAAAATTTTGCGTTTGTGTTTATACTTAACTAGTTACTTTAAATTGTCAACAGGTAACAGGAGAACCTCTCATCAAAAGAACAGATGATAATGTAGAGGCTTTAAAGAAAAGGCTTGAATCATATCACAAACAGACAAAAATTCTGATTAATTACTATGCCCAGAAAGGGCTTCATTTCAAAGTTGACGCCGCTAAGCAGGCTAGCGATGTTTTTGCCAACATAGATCAAATATTCCAAAGACAACGTAGCCGACGGGCAGTTTCATGATTTCATTTTAACACTTTACAATTTATTAAAGAAAAGTTATAGGAGTTGAAAAGTTTTTAATTTATTTCATAAATTAGCCAGTTTAGGTTTCTTAAGACTTCAGAGATCTCAAGAAATTAAGATGGGTGATGCACGAAAAAAGTTAGAAATCTTTGGAGCACTTTTTTCGGCACAGTAGATTCAGATTCATGCATGAATTAGAAGTACTGCAATCCTTTAACTATCTTCGGTCAAATGTAGCAGCCGATTATACTATGGGGGAATAAATACGTGTCGCTGCTGTACAAGACTATTACATGGTCTAAACACACGGAACCGAGAGTTGGGGGGCTTACTATTGGCACTCTGATTTCTTAATCGCGTTCGAGTGGAGCCACGTACAATTTTTGCCCCCGTTTGCGAGGAAGGACGATTCCGGAGAAGACAATCACAAATCTTACGAAATATACCTCGAAGCGGATATTGTGGGAAAAATAAAATGGCTGAGTGGTAACTGGTCTTTTATTAAGCAACTAGGTCCTCTTAACCATAGTGTGCAGTCAATTAAGTGAGTTGGTGTAAGCCGGATTTTCAGAAGATTATACATAGTGAAGTTTAATTTTTTTCATTTATTCGTTTCTTCAAAAGTGAGTACATTAAGAACTAAATTCTTTTTACTTGTACCTTAACAATTTTAAAAATACATTAATTTAGAAATAAATAAAAATTAAAAATTAAAGAATGTGCAGATTAATCAAAAGAGAATGAATATAATTAAATTTAACTAAATAAATTGTCTGGTCGATTACTATTAACAAAAGAATGCAGCATTTTTTTGAACTTAAAGGATGATATGCAATAACGAATAGACATAGGAAGTGAATTCAATAATCTTATAGCGTGAACAAAAAATAGGCGCTTAAATAGCAAGCAAGCATAAAATAAGGGATATTCATAATTTTTGTACGTGTTGAGTTAGCAAATGTTAATCTTTCAAATAGATAGGTTGGTTGATGACTTTGAATGATATTATGAAGGAAAATACAATTTCTTATATTAATGTGTTGTCTTAATGAGAAACCTGTTATATTTGAGGAAAATCTCGATATGTGGTCATATTTACGAAGTCCGTATACAAAACGTACTGAAGAGTTAAAGGCGACTTCAAGTCTGCGAAACGAGGTGGCATCAGGATTGCTATAAACCACAGAGAAATAATTGATAAGAGGCATAAAGAGAGCTTGCACAAGCCTCAGTTTAATTTGGATGGGAATAACATTGGCGGATATGTAGAGTTGCCGTAAACCACAATAAATTCGTCTCACAACAACATTTATATGGCTTGGGGTTGATAACTTGTTGTTGATAACAGTTGTATATTTATTTCTGGTTTATTATTGTTTGGAAACAGTGTGTGAAAGTAGGCTATTTAAAAGTGCAGTCAGCATGTTTCCAGTGCAGCGATGAATTTACTTTCTCAAGTAAACTCTCAAAGAACCATGAAATTGAGCGCAAAAATGGTGTTTTGCCGCATTTTATAAAAAAAAGGTTTTCTGTTCCGCCTTTGACTTTTTGTTTTGCTATGCACCGTTTTTGCGTTCGATTTCAATTTAACTGCCATATAATGAAATAAAGTGCTCTCCATACACTTTCATATGACATAAGTTTCATTACTGTTGAGCAATGTTGAAAAGTGGGCCCAGACTCCATACAAAATTGCCCATGGTCCTTTGAATATTGAAGAAGAAATGTTAACTTTATTTGGTAAAAAATCAAAAAAACATCGCAAATACAAAAAAATATAAAATCATAATACATTCTAATAACTAAAACAAAAACTTTAAATTTAATTTGTTTCAAAATTCAGATTTTTTTCAACAGAAATATAATTAAATGTAAGAACCTAAAATAATTCAGTTAATTTTATAATTAAAAAAGTAATTAACAAAACAAATAAAGTCTATGAATATTAGTTGTTTGGAACAGTTTACCTATAGTTCAGGACTAAATTTAGGCCAAGAACCCAAACTTCGAACTGTAAGGGCAGAAAACATTAATTGGCAAGAATCTATTTTTGGTCGGTTGGTAAGGTTGATTTTGGTCAATGTTAGTTTTTTGAAAACATACCTTCAGCACAAGCGCTGCTATGGGGTAATGTTATTTTTTTTTTGTAAAATAATATAAAAGTTAAAACAAAAACTCTTGCAAATAGGTTTTTAGACTACCAATTTCAAACCAAAAGAGGTTTTAATTCAGAGAAGAATGCAATCAAATGTAGAAGAAAAGTATTCAACGAACATTTTGTATTAAAAAAATTATTAAGAGTCATGAATTTTTAAAAGTAGTCAATTTTTGACTATTTTATAAAAGTAGCGTCCTGGAGTCTAGGCTTCAAAAAGGAGTCAAAAGGAGGCAAAGGAGTCCCAAAGGTGACCCTGGGGTGGAATCGCGTAAGGTGATAGTTGATAGGTGACAATCAAAAGCGATACTTTTGCTCCATGTTAGGTGATTATCAAAACGACTATCGCTTTTTGGCGATCATTTTAAGTGACAGCTATTTAGGTGTCGCTTTCATACTTTCTATTGACATTTTGCATTGTTGGTTTGAACTTCGTGAAAAATAAAAGTTTAAATTATAATTGCGTTTCTTATTGAAATTAAAAGAAATTATTTAAAATAAAAATGAAGTGCAATGTTTACATCATTAGCAATTTTTAATAACGTTAACAGAGTGAGAAATGCAGAAAATAATTATAAAAAAGTCCAACTGATCAGAACCAAGCTTAGAAATAAAGCAAATATTCTGGAACTAGCGCAATGTATGAATCCTTTATGAACAATGTTTGACAATTATTAATTAAATATTTTACATATCTATTATAGATTTTTGAAAAATTTTCATCAAACTAAAGAAGCCTTTGTTCATGTTTTGCGGCTGCTAGATTTACCATCTGGAACAAGATCAACGCGTGTTCCACCTATTCTTCAACTCGCTGCAACCATAAATCTTCTTGGTGGTGGTGGTTACCAAAGACAAGTTGGTGCTGACTGGGCTGCACCAATGGTATGCAGAACCTTGGAGAGACAACTTACAAACAAATTGAACAAATCAGAGCCAAAATGACATTTCATTTTTGGCAGAATTGTAAGTGATGCCAATAAAATAAAAAAAATGCGATCACCTTACACAGAGCAACCAAAAGGTGATAATCAAAAACGACAGTCACAAAAGCGACAGTCAACTATCACCTTACGCGATTCCACCCCTGGTTTCACATTTAATTGTATTTTTTCATTTGTCCAAATACAGTTTATTATGGAAAAAACTCTTCTGACTGGAGCATTTAAAGTGAACCTGGCAGGCCCAAGACGAACTCGGCAATTAATAAAAGATTTGTAAATCTTATACTTTCAGTCCAAAAATGCTCAAACATATCTTCCATTTATCGGCTACAATTCTTTGTTTGTTTTGGTTGTAATGTGTAAGGTAAAGAATGATTTTAGTTTAACTAATTCGTCAGACAAGTTGCAATCATTCTTAGTTGTATCTCTCCCCTTTTGGTTGACAAAGGTTAACGAAGATTCTATTTCTGGCCAGGTAGGACCGTTTCGGAGAACTAACCAATTAATCAAGTTTCTTGATACATCCAACTGATTCAAGTATTCATAACAGGCTATGTAAAATTCATGAATATTTGCCTAAGTCCATTTAACAATAACTTTGATACACCAACAAATTTAACGCATAATACAATATTTCAAATAAAATTTAAAAAAGTTCGAACGTTTTGTTATTCGAATGAGTATATGGAAATAAGGGAAACACCCGGGACAAAAAATTAAATACGGGCCAGTTTTACGCACGGGTTTTTCTCAAATTTAGCTGCGACAGACGAGTTAAATAAATTTATAAATGTATAAATTATTAAACACAAATATAAGTCGTATCGTCGCTTTGGCATGTCACCCAAAACATGCTTCAAATGCAAATCAAAAGGAACTGGTCCTCATAACCGGAATTAAACCTGCAGAGTTCTGAGCATCGACACCGAAGTACTGGTGGAATGTAGGAAGATGTAGGTGACCAAACTAATTTCGCATCTAAATCTTTCCGATTACCGGTTTTCTATATTTTTAAAAATTAAAGCAATGTTTTTTTTAAATCAATATTTTGAAAATGACTGATTTTTTTTTAAATTTTGTTTTTAAGTGAGAATCATTAATTTTCTTGAACTGACATACTTTTTTATTCACATTTACCTTAAAGAAATAAACTTACATTTACATTTTTCCGCTGATAACTATTTTACGTACTTTTTTCGAACAATCAAAACACAAAAATCGAATAAAAACTTTAAAATACCCTTAATATATTTCAAATTTTATTTGTTGATCTGACCGCGCATAAGAGCAAGTACGTGCGATCCAATCATGCAAATCATTTTCATAAGCGCCGCATATCGATCGATCTTCTGGGTGGGGGGATTGTATAACTGATTCTCAAATTTATAATATGAAATGTAGTTTTCCTAATACAAAAACTGCAACCCCTGTGGTTACCACTACCCCCGAGAGCCAGAGAGAGAGAAATTTTTGTACCCGGTGATTTTCAGCAATAATTCGTGTTTTCAAATTTATAAAAATTAAAAAATAATAATAATAATATAAAATAAAAAATTATTAAATCTGCGGAATTTTGAAAAATTTGGATTTTGTAAATCGGGACTTTGATATGCGTGATGAGAAACTGTATTTTGTGAAACGGATTTTTCGAAACCGGATTTAGGTTGTTTGGGAAAGGTTTGTAATTAATTTAGAATATAACATTTGAATTTAGTATTTATTTTATTTCACGGTCGACGCGTTGACTCTAAGGTCATTGTGGCGTAAAAAAATCCCCAAAATCGTCATCAAAGTATTATCCCATATTTTTGATTTCAACTCATTGACGGTCTTCGTCGATCGTTTGATCACCCCGTGAGCGTTGTTGGGGTGCATCGACTAATTTGTTGGTCTGCTCGTCAGCGAGTCAACGTAGTTTTCGTTGTAACATATTCGGTCATGAGTGTGATATTGTTACTAGAAAGTTATACATTAGTGCAGGTTAAAAAAATTGTGATAGATTTTGTTTCTTTAATGGATATTTGTTAGTTTTTTTTTTGTTAAGCAAGGGCTTCAAAAAGATCAAATCTTTGGTATACGTTGCTATCTTTTACCCTAAGCCTCCACATGAAATAGATTATTGCAAGATATGTGTCAGGTAGCCGATATTTCTTCTGGTGGGTTCTTATGTCTTGATTTATCTTATTTTCAGACATACATTTCTCAATTTATTTCTTGACAGTAGAAGAAATAATTTTTTTTTATAATTAACGCGCACACAATGGACTATTTGTTCCCCTTTTAATGTAGAGCACACTGCACAGGCATTAGGAAGATAGGAGGTGTCGAATGCTTGAATCAGACTTGAATCCGTCCAATACAACTTGTATTGAACGGTCCAGAAGATAGCTTCTAATCCAACGAACAAGAGTATCATCGATCCCAAAAGCACGCATTTTCGATAAGAGAGCTTCATGCCAAACTCTATCAAATGCCTTGGAGATATCAAGAACAATTATCTAACTTTCACCAAAGCGATTTAAAGATTTATTCCATTTGTGAGATATGCCATCAGATGACCGGTGGAACGGTAGCTGCGGAAGCAATACTGACGGTCATGGAGAAGCTTTGAATCTTCAAGATATTCCTTAAGCTGACGGTTAATCAGCGTTTCCATGACCTTAGAAAGAAGGGATGTTAGTGTTATGGGTCGGTAGGAGGAGGGGGAGGATGGGTCACCTTTCTTACTGACAGGCTGGATAAATACTGTTTTCCATCTTCTAGGAAAGATTCCAGAAGAGTTAGGAGCGATGGAAAAGCGTACGCAGTAGCTTTGCCAGTGTGGAAGAACACCTCTTCAGAAGAACCGGGGGTATACCTGGGGGTGGAGCTGGCGGCGAGCAAGCTTGCCTTCTCTGAAAAGTAAACAATTGGTTTGTTATTGTCGATGAGCGTTGGAACCGAAAATGTTGAGGAGTTTTTAATATTTTTTTACAAATGACCAAACATTTTTACTGCTTTTGGGACACTGCAGAATTTTTTGCCGTGAATTTTGGTTATGCAAAAATTTGGTTCTTTTCCTTGCTTGTTTGTGCTTTTCCCGATTTTCCACTGTAGGGTTGGCTTTGTAAGATCGGAAACTTACTTCTTTGAGCCTGATAGCTTCTTTACACTCAGAGTTAAACCAGGAAGAGAGAGAAGTAAGAAACAAGTCAAGAGTATGGGCGCCTTGCCCAGCAACATCCGGTATACGTGTTGGCACATCGATCAGTTGGGTAAGGTGATGTAACCTGGCAAAGAGCTCGACATATTTTCCTTCGGGTGTTGTCTGACCAGAATAGCGGAGCCAATTTTTTTTTATAATTAACGCGCGCACTAATGACAATTTTTTTTTCCTTTTAATGTAGAACACACTGCACGGGCATTTGGAAGAAAGGGAAAGGAGAGATAAGAATAGTGTACATTGAAATCGCCCGCAATAACTATTTCAGTGCGAGGACAAAGAAAAACAACAGACAGCGCATTAAACTCGTTTAAAGTAGAGTTACTGTCAAGATTTGGACTCCTATAAATGAAACAATAAGGAATGATATGCTTGTGGACAGTGAATTTGAGCCACAAGAAGTTAAACTCCGTGTTGGAACATTGCCCGCATTAGGGAAGGCTCTGGCAAGCAATATCATTCCTAACATAAAAATACAATATAAAAAAATACGTTGATTAGAGGCTGAGTAAGTTAAAATGAGTGTATAGGTTGATTAGAGCCTGTGTAAGGACATATTGCCATCTAAATGTCAGTCAATCAGTCAGACAATCAAAACATCGTTTGAAATAAAACTTCCAAAACATTTACAAGAGTTCTTTTGCTTTAAAACGAAATTCCTTTAAATTATAATAATAATTATTCATATTATTCATATCATAATGACTAATTATTCATATTTTTTAAATGACTTAAATGGTATAAATGAGTTAAAGCACAAGAAGACAGAAGCATTACAAAAATCGTTTTGATCATATGACGCTCAGAAATGAAGATTTGTTTTGGTTTCCACTTCCATTTGTCGAATTTGTTTGATTTTGCCAGATTTACAATAAATATATATATAAATGTTTATCATAACCAGAGTTTTGGATGAGACGTTTTTTTAGATTTTGCGTTGCGATGCATTACATGAGCTCTATGTAACTAATATGGGTTAATTTTTTTGTATAAATAAGTATTTACTCAACGTTGAGTAAATGATTTGACGTTGCGTAACTAATCAACCGCTCAACGGCATTTTAGCAAAATCTAATAAATAAGGCAGTTAAAACTTACATTCTTGACACAGTAGAAGAAATAATTGTAGAAATGAATTTGACATTTCATGAATGACGATCATTATCTGTCATTTGTATTAATGTTGTTTTTATTATTTGGGTGTTTTGCAGGCAAACAAAATAAAAAAAGCTAAAAATAAATAATAAAGTGAACAAAATTTGCATCCGCTTCCATTTTCCCAAAAAATAAAAACTACACGAAGTTGAGTAATTGGTGGGATGATTGCAAATTACTTAGATATATTTTTATTTTCATTAATCACAATACCACATCACTCTCATTAAAACAAAGTATCATATCAAAATACTTTTTTCGAATTAATATGATCACGTTGGAAACTTCGAGAAAAGAACTTATTTCTACTAAAATAGCAGAAGCTAACAAAATTTAAATGCATTTTAACGATTTTCTAACTATTAGTACTATTAATACACAAATAAGACAACATCTACCTTCTCACACTATTAAATTTGTTCTCAAAAGCATCAAAATCGAGAGCCCAAGAAGCCTAATATGATAAAAACCAATGAAAAAGCTATATAGTAGTGTTTTCAATTGCCAAAGGTAACTCTGTTAGTACAGTACCTTTTTTCAATTCATACAAAAGGTTAGGTAGAAGTGAGAAGTGATGGTGATCGGTTATGAATGTTGGAGTGTACGAGTTTTTTTTTAAGAGAGAATTCATGTACGTTTGTCAGGGGTTTCGTATCTTTTTCAGTAGAAGTTTTCTGAATTCCTTAACATATCTTAGGTGGCGCTACAATCCGGGTGGACCTGGGCCTCAACCAATAAGTTTCTCCAACCAGCTCGGTCCCTAGCTAGCTGCCTCCAGTTTCATGGAACCGGTTTTCCAAGAGCATGCTTGGCTTTAAAGCTATCTTCTTCTATCATCCTCAATAAGGCCTAAGTTAATAAAATAAATTCTGTATACTTACAACTTGTAATTTTTACTTGCGCTTATAGGTACTATAAAGCAAGTTATGGATTCGTGCAAATAAAACATGACATGACATAACGATGATAGAGAAGTCGTTATAACGATTTTGATAAAATTTTCAGGGTGGTATTTTTTTTTACAACAATACATCTTTCAGTTAGAATGAATTTTTCGAGATTTGTTCTATAACGGTACCTCTCATAGAACCGGTTTTTTCAAATGCGGTTTTATCGTAAATCATTGTCCCGATTTCAATAAAATTTTGCACACAGGAAGTCATTTATATTTCAATTAACATTGGATTTCAAAATTTTCAAAAACTTTTTTTTCGGTTTTTTAAATTTTCTAAAAAAATGGTTTTTGAAATATTTAGAAAACGGGTTGATTGATTTAAAATAATTTTTCCAGTAAAAACTACAGATTTCCTTAAAATGAAAACAAATTAAAAGTATTTTTTTCCAAAAGTTAAAAAAAACGACTTTAAAAAAAACTGGTCGAACGATTTTCAATAATTTTTTTCCTCTATAGACTTTTAGTTTTTAAATTTTATTGCATACTTAGTTTTTCCGAGAAAACTCTTAAACTAATTATTTTTATTTTAATATAGGGTATTTTTTGTAGACGTGTGGTTTTCACAATCTGGCAATAATTTTTTCGGAGTTGGTCTTTCTGACATGATACACAGAAATACAAGGTATGCTCACTTTGGCTGATTTTGCGTGTGACGTCACATTCTTCTGATTTTTGTTCTTAGAGAGTGTAAATAAATGTATTAATTTGCCGATTTTGTTATTGTTTTGATGTTTATTGTTCTCATTATCATACAAAAAATCGTTTAAGCCTTCAGTTTTAACAAAATATCAAGATGGCGATTTGTATGCATCTACTGAGCATACCTTGTATTTCTGTGTATCATGCTTTCTGACAGCTTTCACTTGATTTGTGCTCAATTTGGTTTGTTATTTCATAATGAATAGACTTACTCTTAAACAACGTTTGCAAATCGTTCAAATTGTTTACCAAAATAATGGTTTGGTTCGGTGGAGCAAAGTATCGAAGAAGACCCGAATGCGAGCATCCGCCTTCGCGCGCAACAATTAAAGATGTGCCCATCCCCTTTATGGAAGATTTTGCGGAAGGATCTTGTTTTGCGGGCTTACAAAATCCTACTCGTGCAAGAATTGAAGCCGAACGACCATCAAGCGCGTCGAACGTTCGGTGGAACCGAAACGAGATGGCCACCGATCCCGATTTTCATGAAATTAAGAAAATTGGACCTCTAAATTACATGCGTTTTATTTTCTTCTTGAAAACCACACGTCTAAAAAAAAACATACATGTGCATCCATTAAGCAATTATTATTAAAAACAAGTTCGTGCGATCCAGTTGTGTAATTTATTTCTCTTTACAACCCATTTCTTAAACTTTTTTCAACTTAGTTTTAGTAATTTTTTTTTTTTTATTTTGTGATCAAACGTATGTATAAATTCTAAGAAATTATACTTTCCAAAATCTTAAATATTTTTCTTTCTCCATAAAAAAAATTAAAACCAAAAGATACAGTTTTATCCAAATCGTTAAGAATAAAGATTAACATAACGATGATAGAGAAATATAATACTTATAGTTTTTTTTTTGGTAATCCAGAATCAGAAACAGAACCACCCGATCCGGAATGCCAACGAACAAATTCCCAAAGCCGTTTTAATTCTGAAGCCCCATTTAAATGATCTTTTCAGTTTCAGTTTCAGTTGAGCTATCAGTTAAACTGGTGTCTAACAAAGCGCCTAGACGTAAGTTCATTATTCAGTTGAGCTTTTATTTTACTCGTAAATGATCGAAATCTAGAAAAAAATAATAGATGATGAAAACCTAATTTTGCAGAAGCTATAGTTTTGGCACTTAATATATCACCAACTCACTCCGTTTTGGCATATTGTACATAAGTTTAACTAAAAGCTTAACTGATAGGTCAACTGAAATTTTCGTATTATTTGTAAAACATCAAATGCGATTCAATTTTTTTCAATTTCATTTATTGGTAAACATGGCGGATACAAATTTACAGGATTGTACCCTATTTGCAATGAAAAAGGAGAAATTATATATATATATATTTCTATTTCATTTATATTCTCTTTCAATTTATTTGCTTTATTTTCTTATTTCTCCCTTAAATCAACGATCAACAATTTCAGATATTCAGAAGCTTCCGGGTGCTTCCGGACTGTTCTGGACGACCAAAAAAAAAACAGTTATAGCGAGTTTCATTCAAATTTCAAAATAGAGATTTGATCTTTTCAATGAAATTTGTTTCATGATTTAATTATTGAAATTACATAATTGGGCAAAATAGTTGGACTAGTTTTTGTTAGGTGGAGTCTTTGTACATATATTGCCATGGACCTAATAGATATGGACTGGTTTTCAAAATATGGAAACAAGATTTCAATGAAAAAGCCATAGAAAAAAGAAAAATGAACTGCGACTCGTACCGACCATGCCCTGCAAACCCTGAAATTCTATATTGTGTATGTGAATACGTGTGAGAAACAGCCATCCAGCAGCCAATCCGCCATACGTTTCGTGCCCATATAAATGCAAACGTATTAGTAGTCCCATAAGAAATGTACAGGGACCGGTCGGTACACATATGTCGCGCAACGGGTATTTTTCAGTTTGTGGACGAAGAGAGTTATCCTCCCAGTTGTCGTTCTTGTTTCTTTTTTCTATGGAAAAAGCGTACATTTGTAGGAGGCAGAATGGCAACTAATCCTTGCTATATCAACAAAATATAAAATAATATTTATAACTTGTACCAAATTGTTTATTACTATTAAATAATATTAATATTAAATATTAAATAATAAAAAAAAATCAATTTACAGTGAACCTCAGCTCATATTTTAGTTACGCTTGTTGAAAATGAAGTCTTTTGTAACTAAACATTTCACGCCTGGGGAGGAATCGGCTAAGGTGATACACATGTGATATGATAAATGATTGTCACAATCAAAAAATTCAGGGGTGGAATCGCCTAAGGTGATATGTTACAGTCACATTTCTGATAGTCCCATGTGATTAAATTAAATTTTCAGTCTGAAAATGTCAGAAATTACAAATTCTGGCATCATTTTACGCAGACTGAATTTTTTTGATTATGACAATCACTTAACATATACATATTACTTTAGCCGATTTCACCCCTGGTTTGATTCAGCTGTTAGTTTCGAGCGACAGCGACACATGTTTGTATGAATGACATTGTCTGGAAACAGAAACGACAACCAACCAGCAGTCCATACTTAATAGGTCCATGTAAGCTACATAATATAGTTTGTCGAATTTTCCTTTGAGGTTGTTTTGTTTGTTGGTTTGGTTGATCATTTTTGAAATGTTAGGAAAGGGAAGGAAATGGGGGTATGGTTATTTTACTAATTTTTTGACGTAATAACGTCTTATAAATCGATGACAGGCTACACGTACGAAATAACATGACTCATGCTGACAAGAACAGGCGCAAACTCCCAAAAAAAATCCATTCAAATTCAAAAAGAACAAGAAGAGAAAAGAAATACAAAATAGGCGGAGTTTTGTTAAAGTAGAAAGTAGATGTAGATATTAGGGTATATGGAGGGTTTGTGGGTGTGAGTTGACGGGGCTGTATGTTGGTGTTGCTGTCATCAATGTTTTCTTATGACGTTACCACGTCAAATTATCGTCCGTAAACCGAATTTACAGACAACCAACTCCTTTTTTCCCTTATTGTCATGTAATTACAAAACGTATAATGACGTGTGTGTAGAGTGCAATAAGTTGAATTGTATATGGTGTGAGTTAACGGGAGTTTTATTTGAAGTCAATCTGCAAAAGTTTTTATTTAATCCGAAATAAAAACACAAACTAAACATGCATTACTTTCGAGGTCCAGAATTAAACTGAATTTTTCTTTATTAATTAATCTTATATGTACCTAGCTTATAAAATCATGATCGCTGGTCAAGTCCAAAGATCGTTGTCAATGTTTTAATAATATTAATGACGCAAGATCCATATATCCTTTATGTCGCCAAATAAACTGTTGATTTCACAGTTCGTTGTTTATCTTTTATATATCGCCCGTAAACCGACTTTACAGACAACCAATTTTTATTTTAATGTAAACCCATTTGTTTGGTATTGCAAAAAAGTGGGCCCGCTAGATTTTTTCCACGCAAAAAAGTTGGCCTACGAATTATTATCCCTGTCCCTCTAATCATTTACCGTTCGTTACAGTAACATTTAAGTGGGGTTCACTTAAGAGAAGCATTCACTTTTTAAACAATAGCTTTGTTTAATGAGCCTGTTCCAAACTGTTCTAGACAAAAAAGATCAGCTTTTTGGTGTTCAATCAGATTTTGTCTGTTCTTTTCTAATCTTTTTGTGTTTAAAGAGGCTATCTGGAACAGCTTAGAACAGCATTTTCTATATCCTTTTAAGGAAGAGCAGCTTAGTGATAACTGTCATAGTTGATGCTTTTTGTCGGGTTTTTTTGAAGTAAAAATTCTTTACGCACGTTTGGATGGGGAGTAAGCTGGTGAATGCGTGACGAGAGCGTTACGAAAAGTGTGATCGGGCGTGGCGAACGGAAGGCGAACAGCATGATAACCGATAATAAATTTAAATATTTGTAGAAAATTAATATATGTATATGTATACGTATATATTATACATATATAAACCTATATACATATATATATATATACATATAGATCGAGCTAAGAAAGTTTTTCTTCTGTCGTGTGGTCTAAGTCTAAAGCACACTGTTTTTTTTTTTAAGAAGTGTGGTTTTGATTTGTGAGGAAAGTTTAATTTTTGTATTAGTATTTTATTCATATAGTTAATAAATACATTTTTTAAAGAAGATTTTTGTTCTGGCAAGTGCTTACAAACGCCTTGCTTTTTTTTGTAAACAACACTGACACAGATGGCAAATCTTGAAAAAAACTTCCGAACGCAACGGAATATAATGAAATAATGAATGAATATAATGATATAATCATGGCCTAGCCAAGAGCCATGGGGCGAGTGTCTCCCTAGCCCCACCACCACTGCTGCTTATAAACACTGACAAGCATATGTCATCGGCCGCCCGTTCTAAACTGTTCTCGTTCTGACATTTGTTTACTACTTATGTGCTGTTCTATTTTGTTCTGTGCTGTTCTGATCTTAAAAAAAGCCCATTGAACAAAGTTAATATCAAGTGCTTATCCGAAGACATGCGTAGTCAAAAAATACATAATTAGAAAAACGTTTCGACGTATGATATATCAACAATTTTTCAAAGTCTTCAGTTCGAAACATTATAAATTTATTCAAATCACCAATATGGCAAAAAGAAAAACCATTTTTAACTTCTTTACAAAAAAAAAAAGCGCCTAAAGTGGGCCAACCTTCATCAAAAGTGGATATTGAATGAATGGAGGAGTGTTATATGAAGCGATGAGTCCCGGTTCGAGCTTTGTGTTGGAGACTTTTTATCAAGAATCTTGAGAACGCCATCTGAAGCATTTCACCCAGACTAATTTCGTAGAAATACAAAATTTTCCGCTTCGGTTATGGTCTGGGGATGTATGTCAGCCCGAAGAGTGGGTAACCTTTGCTTCATCGACGGCACTGTGAACGCCAGTAGGAACGAAGACATCTTGGAACACCAATTTTTACCCTCAATCATTGTATATACACTGCATATAGTACTATCATGAAGCATCATTTTTTAGTTCTGAATCAAGTCGCAATGAGGCGTGCTGAAATTGCCAATTGGTGTGAATATAGAATAAGTACAGACAACAAAACTGTATTAAATACTGGTAAAATATCGGTAAAGGTTCTCTTCACCACTATTTAGAGTTAGTTCTGAATCAACCAGAAAGATGGCCAGAAGAAAAATTACCATCATGAGAGTACTATAGAAAATGTATATACAATGCCTCAATACCATTGTTGCAAACAGAAGATGGCCGTTTTATATTTCAACAAGATGGCGCATCGTGTATACAGCCAAGCTGAACATGAGCTGTCTTCGAGAACCAGTTCTAAAATGGCAGGCAAACCGCCCCGACCTTACTTCAATAGGAGTACCTTGCAGGGAAAATGAAAAAAAAGACCAGAGGACAATAATCTTCCAAATAGAATCAAGGCTGTTATCAAAAACAAAGGCAATACTAAAGGCAAGTTATTGGAAATGGGTCAACTTTTTTGGCTTTGTTATAAGTTTGGGGTTTGGGCTAAGTATTTTCCTTCAAATGAGTTTAAAAAACTTAGTGCAGAAATTCGAAATGAGCGAGCATTTTTGATCTATTAATGCAATAGAAGGATTAAATTGAATAAATTCATTAATTTTAATAATTTGACAAAAAATTGGACCTTTCATAAATAAATACTAAAGCTCTTGAACAGTATTTTTTACAAATAATCGTTATTAAATGTGTGTATAAACACTTTTGAAATTCTGAAATATATCTTGAATAACTTTATTTCATTTGTGCTGCTAATATTTGGTTAGAATTTTTAAGAAAAAAGTTGACTAGGCCTACTATTTTACATTTGGGACGTAATTCAAAAAAGTATATACTACCAACAGTTCGATGAACTGGTAGTATTTACTTGAATGAATTCAGTATTAACTAGAAGTAAATATTTGCTGGCAAGTCAAACACCATGTTTATGCATAACAAATCTAGTAAATACTTAAAATATTAGCTTGTTCTAGTAGTACTAGTGCTTACTTAGACCTTTTCTACTAACTAGTAAATAGTAAATACTTAATTTGTATGCATACACCCCATATTGACTGAAGATTATTTACATTTATGTGTGTATTGTGATCAAATCTTCCATTCTCCAGAGACCAAATCTTTCGTGTTAAGATTTGATTTCTTGCACTGAAACTCTCAAAGTTCAAAAAGTTGTTTGAAGAACTTATAACTAAGGAAAAAGAAATTTATTTTTTTTGTGATTTTGAACATGCTTTCATAAAACGAACACAAAGGAGTTTAATATTGATTGTTGCCTTAATTCTATTTATTTCGGAAATTTTATCTGCATTTGAAAAAGGTCATTTTTATTCTATTCCCTTATGGCTAGCCGCAAGGGAGACACGGATGTTTTTTGTAGAAAAATGAAAGCTAAGTCAGATATCACATTTGGTGAATTTCGTCTCGTTATTTGCAATAATTTAAATGTTGTAATCTGAAGGCAGCAAAACATTGTATGAAATCTATTCAAGAATTGCAAGAATTATTGTGCGATAATCCTATAACTTTTTTTTCAAAGTTCGTTCAGTATAAACCGGCAATTTATATTTAGATCTTGAATATTCGAAAGCTCCTTAAGATCTGTAGTGTGAAAAGAACAGTCGGTTTCCTACATCGTGAGGGATAAGATCGTGCCAATATTCGAAAAATTGTTTTAGCGAACGAAAAAGAAAATGTGAGAAAAAAAATTGTGTAACAAAAAATTTATTTCATTCGAAAAATATATAAAATTAAGAAATTATATTTAAAATATATGATATAATAACTGTGCGTGTGTGTAACCATTTTTTTGATATAAAATTGTGACGAGATTAATAAAATTAAGAAAATAGATAAAAATTTCATATTTTACCCAATTTTTCTAAATACGTATACATTTAAATAAATGTATATTATATCTTTCTGTTTTCGAATAATCGTATGTACAAACACATACACCCACTAGGAATATCCCCAAAATTCGCATATACATTCATGAACTTAATAAAAAAGTTTAAGTATTGAAAAGTGCTTCTGTGTCTGTCTATTTTTTCAAACTACCATCAATACTCAGAAGATATAATGTATATGCATAATATATGCAATGTGATGAAATGATCAAATCTGTGACCTCAAGCTTATATTTGTTTAAATAAAAACCGTTTAGGCAGTATATCAATTTTTCTACACTTCAATTATAAAATTGTATTAAATTTTTAAATACAAGGTTTCGTAAGTATGTGCTGAAAAATTAAAGTGAAAGTATATAATGTGATCAAGCCTAAACTTTTAACACATTCAATTCTAATTTATATAAAATATGAAATTTAATACACCCAAACAACTTTATTTTAAATCACAAAAAATATCTTTTTCAACAAGTTTAAAATAGTTATTTTCTTGCAAAGATTAGCTCTAGACGTCTTTATTAGATAAATAGCTCATTTTTGGTTCTCATAAAAAATTCAAAATGCATCCCCACGTGGCTGGGCTTCTAAAATTATGCTACATTTTAATATATCTAGAATTCTCAACAAAAAATTGACCTATAAAGTTTTGGTTGAGTGAGGGCAAGGTAGCAAAACAAACTTTAAACACTGTATATATTTGTATCTCTGAAAAAAATATCTATAAGTTTTCTACCTGTCAACTGACGCAACTAAAGGTAAATAACAAATAAACACCACACAAGCAACTCGAACATAAATGCATGTTTAAAGTAACAGATACTTTCATAGCCCTGCCTTAATAAATTGTTGTAAGTTTAGGCATTATTTGCTATAAGGTAATATATAAATATATACTGTAGCCAATGTTCTATTTATGTAAAATTAAAAATAAAGAGTTTAAATTTGTAGCTATTTTTGAGAGTTTCCGCTAATTTGCAAAACACTGAATGGATTTTATCTATATGTGAATTTTTTTGTTGAAAATGTGGATATTTGTGGTGATTGTTCCTAGGTCAATGAAACAGGTACATACATTAGCAATAATTTATGTACGAACATTATTTAAACATAGTGGTTGCCGTTGTTATTATCATCTGTTTTGATTAAAAAAATATATATGTCAAGGCCACGAGAAAGTAAGAAGAGTGCATTAAACATACTAAATTGTTTTTTTTCTATTGAGTACTTTTTGATTGCGATTATGAGTACTATTCGTGCAGCTTCAAAATGTTGAGATAACAATCAAACATGACATTACGATGATAGAGAAACATATTTCAGTTACTAGTAAAATTCTGTCTGTCATATGTATTTTGAACTATAGCTTAAGCGGTCGTCTTCAAATTTAGTGCATAAGGTTTATATTTTGGGGTTTATGGGTTATGTTTGTTTGTGGGTTATGTTTTGTTAAAAAAACAAACTAAGATGGTCGGTTAAAAACGGTACCTCCCATAGGATCGGTTTTTCCTTCGGCTTCTCGAGAACTGGCTAACCGATTACAATCAAAATTGATATTCAAAAAAGATGTATGCAGCGAAAGTAATTTCACATTAAAATATTTTCTAAAACTTTTTTTGGTTGTATTTTTAATAGTTTAAAATCATTTTTTTGTTTTAAATCAATATTTTGAAATCGGGTAAATGAATTTTAATTTTGTTTTTAAATGTAAGTGATTTTTGTGCTTAACTTTGCATTCTTGAATTACTTTTTTGAATTAAAAAAAAAGTCGGAAAAATCGAATAAAACTTTGAAGTATTTGAATATTTTCAAATTTTATATGACGTTGTGACCGCACATAAGAGCAGGTACGTGCGATCAATTCGTACAATTCATTTACTTGAGATTAGAGTTATGCAAGTTATTATGACTAAAAAAATTGAGATAACAATCAAACATGACAATACGATGATAGACAGAATTTTGCCAGTAACTCAAATGTGTTTCTCTATCTGTCTGTTCGTCTGTATGTCCGCCTAAATGTATGTCTGTCTGTGGGTTTTTTTTTTTTTAATAAAAAACTTTAAGGTTCCCTTAATAATTTTTCAAATTTTATTCGACGCTGTGATAAGAGCAAGTACGTGCGATCCAGTTGTGAAGTTTATTTTTCTAAAGCTATTGCTTATAGCCGCCCAAAGACATCTCGTTCCATTTTTATAAGACCCTGTTTTTGTCAATCTCTACTTTTTTACATTTTCTTAAACATTCTGATGCAAAGTTCGGAATTTTGCTTTAATGGGTTTTCCAACCGATTAATGTTTTCAGAACACTCTTCAATGAATTTTATTTTTTGTTTTTGTCCTATTTAATTTACATCAGCTGTCTGCTTACACTAAACCTGTTACTGCGTTAAAAAAACAAATTCTTTTTCCAAGTTTACATCACAAGCATTCATATTTTGTTTAAAAATATTTCAAATTTCAAATATTGATATTGACTTAAAAAAAACAATACAATTTTTTTTTTGAAAAAAAGCGGTCGGGAGCATGTTTGGCACATTGTAAGATTGTCCAACCAGCAGATTTTTAATTAAGACGGTCTAAACTTTCATTTGATACCCCATTCGTTCATTCACCCAATGAGGTGGGCCAACACCAAAAATAACTTTTTTTGAGTTGGTTGGACAAAGGTTTAGGGACAGAATTTTGTCTGCTTGACTTTTGTCGGAAATCTAAAATCAAATCTCATCAAACCTAAAGAAAAGTCTTGGTTAAATTCTGAGTGTAAAGAAGCTATCAGGCTCAAAGAAGTAAGTTTCCGATCTTACAAAGCCAACCCTACAGAGGAAAATCGGAAAAAGCACAAACAAGCAAGGAACTCATGCAACTCCGTTATTGAAAGAACCAAATTTTTGCATGACCAAAAATTACGGCAAAAAATTCTGCAGTGTCCCAGAGGCAGTAAAAATTTTTGGTCATTTGTAAAAAATATAAATCACTCCTCGACATCTTCGGTTCCAACGCTCATCGACAATAACAAACCAATTGTTTACTCTTCAGAGAAGACAAACTTGCTCGCCGCCCATTTCGCTGCCAGCTCCACGCTGCCTCAAAGCAACGGTGCCCCTCCTATACTTGAGAATGTAAATTTTTCCATGGGACACATTTTTTTCCGCACTCGTACAGTAGCAAGAATTCTCAAAGATCTCGATATACACAAATCCGCTGGCCCGGATGGTATACCCCCGATTCTTCTGAAGAGGTGTTCTTCCACACTGGCAAAGCCACTGCGTAAGCTTTTCCATCGCTCCTACTCTTCTGGAATCTTTCCTAGAAGATGGTAAACAGCATTTGTCCAGCCTGTCCCTAAGAAAGGTGACCCATCCTCCCCCTCCTCCTACCGACCCATATCACTGACATCCCTTCTTTCTAAGGTCATGGAAACACTGATTAACCGTCAGCTTAAGGAATATCTCGAAGATCGAAAGCTTCTCCATGACCGTCAGTACGGCTTCCGCAGCAACCGTTCCACTGGTGATCTGATGGCATATCTCACCGAACAGTGGAACAAATCTTTACATCACTTTGTTGAAAGTAAGATTATTGCTCTTGATATCTCCAAATAAATACAAAATACAAAAAATAAATGCTGGTGTGCTCCAGGGCTCTGTTCTGTCTCCGACTCTTTTCTTGATTTTATAAACGATCTTCTGTCTGTTACTTCTAATCCACTTAACTGTTTTGCTGACGACTCTACCCTCAGCTTTTCATATTCGTTCGATAATTCACGTCCTTCGCCTTCGGACGTACAATTGCAACGGTACCATATGTCAAGCTCATTAAACTCCGATTTATACAGCATTGTCAAATGGGGTAATAGAAATTGTGTGGAGTTTAATGCTTCGAAAACTCAATGCTGTCTTCTGTCGTTAAAGCTAAACATTCCCCCAATGCCATTGTCCATGAATGGCACTTACATCGAAGAAACCGAAAAGCTCTCAGTACTCGGTATGTGTGTCAACGACGACATCCGTTGGAACGACCATATATTTGAGATCGCTAAGAATGCTGCAAAGTGCTTAGGTTTTCTGTATCGGTGTAAGAAGTATTTTTCCCCATCTGATCTGGCTACAATTTATAAAGCGTTTATACGCCCTAAACTCGAGTATAACTCCCACCTCTGGGCAGGTGCTTCGCAAACTTCGCTTCACCTGCTTGATAGAATACAAAATCGAGCGTTAAGATTGATAGGAAATAGAACTACCGCTGAAACAATTGCCCCACTCGAACACCGACGCAATGTTTCATGTCTTTCCTTATTTTATCGTTTCTTTTATAAAAAATGTTCACTCGAGGTAGCCAGCTGCATTCCTCCCCTTAAAAGTTTCGCCCGTAATACTCGTCTCGCAAGGAATGCTCATCAGTTCACCCTGGAGCCCAATTTCGGTCGTACCGTAAAATATAGGGATTCTTTTTTTAGCCGAACAACACGAATTTGCAATAGTTTACCCGGCGGGATTTTCCCTTACCATTTTGATCTGCTAACATTCAAAACCAATGTTAATCGGCACCTCCTATCTCTCCCCTCCCTATCTTCGTAATCCCATAAAAAACAACAAATTTAAAGATATGTCCCACTTTGATAAATGTTAGTATGAAGAAGGGGGGGGGGCATGCTCCCCTGCTTGGGCTCAGTATAGGATTTTAAGAAGGTTCAAGGTTGGGTATGTGCAACGTTTCTTTTTCATTTAAAGAACTTTTGCATAAACCCAATCTCGCACATACTCCAAATCCTATAGTGAGCCCAAGCACGGGGTTGCAAGGAAGGCAGCATGCCCCCCCATACTTACCTCATACTGATTGGGAAATAAAATCTCAAGAAAGTTTAGCCTAAGTGTGTTAGGTTTTTTATTTTTAAAAAATATGGTTTTATTTCATTATTAAAAAGTACCCAATTTTTGGGAACTTGTTTCCGTTTTAGTTTTTTGGGGCCGTTTCGTCTGAGGCCTTATTTCGCAGCGCTTTGAATTAAAGTCTGATGGAATTAGGATTTTGGCGAGAATTTCAGTTACATAGTCTGAGGATGCATTTATTTGGCGGGATAAAGGACACTCGAAATTATACCAAATTGATAATTGTTTTTATGAATCATGATGGTAGTAGAGTTTTTCCTACTCTGACTTTTAATAGTCTTATGCAATCTCCTTTAATAAGTGATTGATTATACCGGAAACGGGAGTTAACTTTTAAGACTTTTTCCACTTTCTGTGAAATTTTTTTGCTTTAAGTAAAAGCTCGAACATGAATATGGGCGGCTGAACTAAAAAATGTCTACACATTTTTTTACTTTCGATTATAGTGAGTAGGTATAAGGCAAGTTTAGAATTCGTGAATATACAAAAAATTGAGATAACAATCAAACATGAGATTACGATCATAGAGAAGCCTAAAAATGTCTGTCTGTCTGTCTGTCAGTATATGTATAACGAGCTGCAACCTAAACGGCTTAAGTGATTTGGTATGTGTGATTCTTTTGGCATTCCTCAGAGGGGAAATTGAAATTGAAACCTGGGTAGCCAAATTAATTCTGCATAAAAAATTGTTTGAATAATAAATTTTCTTTCTATTTATAATTAATTTACGATTTTTTTTTAATTCAATATTTTTAAAACTAATGATCTACTGTATATTAATAAACTCTACAAAAAACTGTATACCAATATTTCAAACAAAACATTTTTTTTTTCAAAAAACTAAAAATAAAAAAACAGGATTTCATCAAATTCCGTCCTGCAATTTTCGAAATACTTTTTTCATAAATTCACTGTTATATAATATAATATAATGGCATACTTAATTTTTACTAAAAACCGTTGTGTTGTGGTTTTGATACTTTTAAAATGGTCAGACAATGTGTTTTTTTTACGTAAATGTTACTTGTCTCTGTCTAAGACCTTGCCTTCCAATGTGATTACGCACATAAGAGCAAGTAAATGCGACATAGTCTTGCCCATTTGTTTGGGGGAATGCCATCGGAGTCAACTGAACATCCTTTAACGAAGCTGTACTCTGCAGTACAGGAATATAATTACAGCTAGTTTGCGCGAAAGTATGTAGAAATGTTTCATCAATAACCTACTTACTTACTTAGGTGGCGCTACAGTTCGGGACGAACCTGGGCCTCAACCAATATGACTCTCCAGCTAGCTCGGTCTTTGGCTAGCTGCCTCCAGTTTCCCACTCCAATTTAGTTGAGGTCATCTTCTACTTGAGCGCGCCACCTAAGGCGAGGTCTTCCTTGACTGCGTCTACCCTCTGGGATGGAATCGAAGATCCTGGGAGCCAGAGCATTGTTGTCCATTCGTTCTGCATGACCTAGCCATCTTAAACGTGGTTCATCAGCAACCTATTGCTTTAAAAAATAAGTCACGAAAGTATATTAACAAGATTCCAAAATCTTTTATGGTTATATTTTAAAGAAATACCCATATGAAATACATAGCTAGTATGTGTATAAAGTATTTGAAAAAAATATTAAATTTGTCAAAAGTTTCCATAAGTTGGAGAAAGATTTCTTTTATTACCAAGAATGCGTAGTTGTTTTGTGTATCCAATGTACTTTCAAGTCTATAAGGTTTGTATTTTTCGATACAACACTTAAATATAAGAGCAATTAGGAATTACTGTTGTCGGAAATTTTAAATTAAGAAAAATTTCCAGAGGTGGATAGTAGTTATCTATCATAATGATTCCAGAATCCAGATCTAGAGTATAGAGTACAAAAGTAGAGAGGGTTATGAGTGCGAAGGAATTAATGACAGTTATATCAATTTATTGTTTGCAAGCTCATCCCTTTGCTGATTTTAAAATATCCGTCGAATCAATTTTTTTGATGTTTGGAGATCCAATAAACAGTGGATTATATAAGCATCTTTTGCTGCACCACCTGCATTTGTTTCCATTGAAATATGCCCCGGTACCAATATGGTTATATGACTTCTTATATTAATATTCCTCTTGCTGGCAAGAGTACGATAACTTTCGCGCCGCAAAAGAATAACGGATTCTTATAGAAGGACTAAATACAAACATTTTTTACTTGCGATTTAGGTACTAAAATGCAAGACAGAATTCGTGCAAAAAAAAAAAAAATCTAACAATCAAACATGATATTACGATAATAGAGAAGTTGAAAAAAGTGGGTCCGGAAATTCCGTCCGTCTGTCTATCTGTCTGTCTGTTCGCGCCTCTACAGACGAAACGGATGAGCCGATTTGCTTCAAATTTGGTATTTAGTATTATTTATTAGGTAGTATCTCGGGGGGTGTTTTTCATTTTTGCTCTAGGTCGGTACCTGCCATACAATTTTTAACAAAAAGTTTGATTTTCTCAAAAACAACTTAACGATTTTGATAAAACAGGGTGCTATTTTTTTACAACAATACATATTTCAGTTAAAACGATTTTTTTGAAATTTTTTTCTATAACGGTACCTCATATAACCGGTTTTTTTCAAATTCGGTTTTATCGTAAACTATTATCCCGATTTCAATTAAATCGGAAAGTCGCAGGAAGTCATTTATAATTCAATTAATATTGCATTTTAAAATTTTCTAAAAAAAACTTTAGTTTTCGAAATATTTTAAAAATGGGTTGATTGAATTTTTTTAAATAATTTTCTCTGATGAAAACTACAGATTTTCTTATAATGACATACTAGAAAAAAAAAATAAAATATTTTTTCGAAAAGTTTTTCAAAAAACGACTTTTTAAAAAAACTGGTCGAACGATTTTCAATATTTTTTTTCCTCGATAGACATTTAGTTTTAAAATTTTTGTGAATACTTAGTTTCTCCGAGAAAACTTTTAAGCTAATTAAAAAAATTGAAGAATTTTCAAAAAAAATAAACATTTTTTTATTTTAATAGACGTGTGGTTTTCAATCTGGCAATACTTCTTTCGCAATTGGTCTTTTTGAAAGCTGTCAATTGATTTATGCTCAGTTTGGTTTGACATTTCATAATGAATAGACTTACTCCCGAACAAGTTTGCAAATTGTGCAAATTTATTACCAAGCGCGTCACACGTTCGGTGAATGGGCCCAAAACGAGATGGCCACCGATCCCGATTTTCACAAAATTGGACCTCGGCTGAAATTTATTCGAGCCAGTCGCGGCGGCCACTTCCCCGAAATCATTTTTAAACCCCCGCCTAGGCAATTTTCTTAAAAAACGCTTGCATTTGAAAAAAATATTTTTAAAAACAACGGCAACACTTTAAATAATGTGCTAGTCTTAAAAAAAAGTCTGCTCTATCATAAAGTTTTTTAAATGTTTAAATATTTATAAAAACTTTTGAAAAAACTTATTTTAAAGAGTTTTTGAGAAAAATTAAATTGGTAAATTTACCAAACCAATTTTTTGTAATTTGTTTGCTATTTGGTCTTAACAAATTCGGGTAGAGTCAAATAATTTTGGCGCCGCAAAATATTAATGGGTTCCTATAGAAAAACTAAAAACAAGTATTTTTTACTCTGGAAGGGGGGGGGGGGGTCTTTATAGGATTTGGGGTAGGTGCGGGGTTGGCTATTGACCAAATTAACCTGATTCAAAAACTTTAATAAGTGCGAATTTCTATCTCTCAGAAAAAGCATCACTTTTAAAATTTAATTATAAGTGTTGCCGTTGTTATTAAATAATTTTTTTTTATTTTAAGGCATTTTCAAAAAAATTGACTCTCCGGCTTAAAAGGGGGGTTATGTTTCCCCTTATCATAGACAAAAATATTTGTGTTTAGTCCCTTACAAGAATCTGTTATTATCTTGCAGTTATCGTACTCTACCCGAAATGTGTAAAGAGTAAACAAATTATAAAATATGGGTTTGGTAAATTTCTATTTTTTCGAAAACTAAATGTCTATCTGAGAGTACTTTCGCTAGTAAAATCTCGAGATTTACTCTCGAGTGGCTGTCCATTTGAGAGTAATATTTTCAACATTTTAATATCGCGAGCTCGGAGAAGAATTACGAGATTTTATTTCCTGAGAGTACTCTCATAAACCGTCTCCACTTAATATTTTTCTTCTGCTAGTTATCCGTTGGAAGTAGTGAAAGAAACATGTATTCTTAAAAAAAAAATTCTGGATTACAACATGGATAGACGCCGTCGCCACCAAATCGGTGCGTGGTCTACTCTCAGAAATGGCAAGTGAGAAGTGACCTTCAAATTGAAGATGCTCAGCAATTTAGAGATTTTGCAGTTTGAAAATTAGTGGAGAAGGTTATATAAAAGAATTTGTTGGACACACAATTTTTAATATAACTATTAAATATTATTAAAATTAAAATTATCAAATTTCGTTAAAATTGCATTTTAACTTTCGATTATAATAGGTACTATTGGTGAAAACCTTATTTACCGGACAAGTCTATTAACGGTACCTTTCACTTCGACTTTCTCGGTTACCCCTTATTGGATTTATGTCAAAGCTTACATTTGAGATGATCTAGCTAGCCAAATTATTTCTGCATACCAATATTTTGAATAATTATTTTTTTCTATTTATAATTAATTTTTTGATTTCTTATTTTGAAAATTCCATATTTTTAAAGCTTATAAAAAAAAGATTTTAAATTTTATAACCAGCTGTATATTAATAAGCTCTAAAAAAATGCATGCCAAAATCTCAATTTTTTTTTCCAAAAAACTAAAAATAAAACCAAGGATTTTATCAAAACCCGTCCTACAATTTTTGAAAAACTTTTCATATATTCATTATTATTTAAGACGTTATATCGTTAAGTGTTGTAGTTTTGACACTTTTTATATGTTCAGATCGTTCACTACTTTGCCATGTAAACTCTCGACAGCTACTCTCAAAATACGAACCCTGTTGGAATTATGCGAGCTGATCTCGGATAGTGAACAAAACGTGTGTCCATTGGCGAGTGCCTCCCAAAAAGTTGAAATGTCGAGGAAAAAAGTCGACTCTCCGACAGCTCCTCTCAAGACTGTGCCCACTTACTAGTTTGCTCTCGAGAGTCGCTTGAGAGCTTCTCGCAGCCTTCTTACTCTCAAATGGACACGTACCTTAACATACATAATATCATCTGGTTTTCAGTGTTCAATTCAGAATTGATAGAAAAAAATGGCAATATTCAATGCAATAAATTGCCCAATTCATTGCCATTGCCCTCATATTGACTAGTGGAGAGTGGAGACGCTGAAGCAACAGCAATATTGCAAAGGCAATATTCTCTCAAATTTTTATTTTTCAAAATGGCTGACAAGAATATTATTTGAAAACCAGCGCGTACTATTGAAATTGCCAGCCCACCCAAATTGAAAATTGGAGTGGTTCGTAGATAGTCGACTTTTTACTCTCGACATTTTACATTTTTGGGAGTTACTCGTCAATGGACACATGTTTTGTTTACTATCGTAGATTTGCTCTCACAATCCCAACAGAGTTCGTATTTTGAGAGTAGCTGTCGAGAGTTAACATGGCAAGCACTGTTCAAAATATTGGTATATGTAGAATTAGTTCGACTATCTAGATCTTCTCAAATGTAATGTAATTTTACAGAAATGCAATGAGCCATTACCGAGAAAGTCGAAGATTAAAAAAAACGTTATAAGTAGAAAGAACCTTAATACCTTTTCTGGTAAACTTTGTTTTGATAAAATGATAGCCAATACCTTCACAAATACTCAAAAATGTTCATCAAAATCGTAGAAGCCGTTTTCGAGAAAAATAAGCATTTTTTTTTTTATTTATTTATTTATTTATTGTTCATTGTTCTCTTTTACAAATAAATACCTAGTTACAATAATTTACATCGGAATTTAACATATTATAAAAAGAGAATAGCTAGTGATATTTTTTATTTTGCTTAAAAAAAGCGATAAATAGAAAAAAACAAAATTAATCATTGTGGGGTGACTGATTTTATTTTTTTTTTTTAAATCTATTTTTTTTTCTTCTTTTTCAAGTAAAAATAACTAAATGTAGATACATTTATATAACTGAAATAATTGAAACAAAATTATTTGGTACAATATTTTATGCAAGGTAGGAGAGCAATACTTCAATATTATTGTGATCAAAATCAAGTAGCCATGCTTTTACTTTGTTTATGAATTTATATTGATTTCTTATTACTCTTATATCAAGAGGAAGACGATTTAAAAGTTTACAAGATACAACTGGGTAGGAATTTCTGTAATGAGTGGTGCGAAAAACCGAAATTTCAACAACATGGCGATTTAAGCTTCGCAAGTTACGTGAATGGAAAATTGGACTTTGCATATAACCAGCTCTCGCAAAAAATATCTTAGAGACTTTAAAAAAGAACAAATGTCTTACCGGAAGTATATTAAGAGACCTAAACAAACCCATAGTATGAGTGAGCCGATGGGCATTACAAATTCTTCTTATGGCACACTTTTGTAAAATGAGAAGTGGCTTAAGATTGGTCAGATATGCGTCCCCCCAACAACTTATTTCATATTTTAATTTTGAATGGAAGATTCCATGGTAAACACCTAATGGAAGAGCGCAAGCACTGCTTCAATTCCGATATGTGTTGTGTCCAACTCATGATAGAAGTACCGAGGTATTTAAAGTTCTTAACTACCTCAATTTGAAAACAATTCGAGCTACAAGCGGCATTATTGTTAAAAAATTCTCCGGATACTGCTGTACAAGCACAATCATTAATGTTGAAACGCTGGCAATCATAAAAGTGGAAATCAATACCAACATGAGGTGGTTCATGACTCAAACTGAAAAACATAAGTTTGGTTTTTCTACTTACAATTAACCTGTGAGTTACAAACCATATTCTCAGCAATTAAATGTCATGATTCAGTTCACATATCAGATTCAGGGGGCTCGTTGAACCATATGCGATGCCAAGGTCATCTGCAAAGGCAGTGACCTTGCCTGCAAAAGGTAAGGAAAACAGGGAGTTTATAAATATCAAAAACAGTATAGGACCCAACACAGACCCTTTGGTAGCACCAACGTTCAGTACCTGAGGGTTACTAAGAAAATCTCCAATTTGTACTCTTTGTATGCGGTCATTTAAATATGAAGCAAACCAATTGTGGATAAACCCACGAAATCCTGCATCATATAATTTATCCAAAAGAATGTCATGAACAACGGTATCAAAAGTTTTTGTAATGTCAACAAAGAGGCCAGCGCAAAACTTGCTTTCATCCAAACTTTTGTTAATAAAGGAGCAAAAATATAAAAGAGCATCCTCAGTGTAGCAGCCTTTTCGGAACCCAAACTGCATGGGACTAAAAAAAATTTTTCTTTCCAGATGCGCATACATCCTTTTCTTTATAGTTTTTTCAAAAACATTCGAAATTGAAGAAAGCAAGGATATTGGCCTGTAGTTGTTTTTACTTGCGATTATAGGGACTATAAGGCAAGTTATGCATTCGTAAAAAAAAAAAAAAAATTCTAACAATCAAACATGATATTACGATGATAGAGAAGTCAAAAAAAGTGGGTCCGGAAATTCCGTCCGTCTGTCTGTCTGTCTGTCTGTCTGTCTGTCTGTCTGTCTGTCTGTCCGTATCGATATCTACAGCCTAAACGGTTGGGCCGATTTGATTCAAACTTGGTATATAGTATTTTTAGAGTGCTCTACCCGACAGTTTTTGGAATTGGCATTCTAGCTCCAAAACTAACGGTACCTGCCATATAACTTTTATTAAAAAACTTATTTTTCTCGAAAACTGCTCCTAAGATTTTGATTAAACTTTCAGAATAATGTTTTCTGTGCAAAATCTATCTTTTAATTTTAATGGATTTTTCAGAAAAAAATTTATAACGGTACCTCCCATATGACCGGTTTTTTTAAAATCAGACTTTCTCGTTAACTAATTGACGGATTTTGATGAAATTTTCAAAATATGTAGTGTTTTATGATTTAAATAATATTGTTTATCAAAATTTTCAAAAACATTTTTTTTTTAATTTTAATAATTTTTTTAAAAAAATATTTTGTTTTTTGAATATTTTGAAAACGGATCTATAGATTTTTTTTTAAATTTTTCTCCTAGTATAAACTATAGATTTCTTAAAAATCAAAAAAAAACATTTTTTTGAAAAAACTGGTCGAACGATTTTGAAATGAAAAATTCATAAAATAGAAAACAGCAAAAGAAATAAGATGGCTTACAACATTTTTTCCAAAAAACGTTATGAGTAGTGTTTTTTTGAATTCATACATTTTTTTTCCCCAACATTTTATTTCATATTGCTCGGCTAAGCCCTAGCCAAGCCATTAGTCAAATAAAAGAAAGTGACACCCTACATTACATACATACTTACGTATTTTAAAGTATTTTTCATCATCATAAAAGCACAGAATAAATAAGGAAGCCTTTGATAAACACACAAAAACAACTAACAAATAAAAAAAAAACTATTCGATTACTACTGAATGCAAAAATTTCAATCGAGAAATCAAAAGTTTACACCTTCCTATAAACAAACAAAACCACTGTGTTAACTTTTAATATTGTCTCTATACCTACTCGCTTAACAGTAGTTGGAATGCGTATCTTAATTTTAGTACCTACCTTCCTTCCAACCTTATTATAGGTACCTAAATCCTTTATAAATTCCATTGGTCCCATATTGGGACGTATAAAGGTCCCTTTACCTAGCATTATTGCCATACTGCTGATTCCGACGAATCTTTATGCCAGTTGTTCAAATTTTTCCATACCAAAATGAAAATTTAACTGAAAAAAGTCCTTTGTATCTTTCTATTAGCAAATTATATTATAAACAGTAAGCAGCAAGTGGAAAGATAATACTACAATAAATAAAAGGCACGACTGGGTCGCACGTACTTGCTCTTATGTGCTAATCCTTTTTAAGTACAGGCGTCTTTTTGACAAAGATTTTATTTTAATATTTTTTGTATGACGTGCAACTTCCTTAGAATCGTTTTGGGGTGAAGCTCGAACGAACATGCGTCACGACAAAGGGATAAACACATAAATATATAGGATTGTTAGCTTTTGCAGTTTTTTAGTGTAGTATTATCTTTCCACTTGCTGCTTACTGTTTATAATATAATTTGCTAATAGAAAGATACAAAGGACTTTTTTCAGTTAAATTTTCATTTTGGTATGGAAAAATTTGAACAACTGGCATAAAGATTCGTCGGAATCAGCAGTATGGCAATAATGCTAGGTAAAGGGACCTTTATACGTCCCAATATGGGACCAATGGAATTTATAAAGGATTTAGGTACCTATAATAAGGTTGGAAGGAAGGTAGGTACTAAAATTAAGATACGTGTTCCAACTACTGTTAAGCCAGTAGGTATAGAGACAATATTAAAAGCTAACACAGTGGTTTTGTTTATTTATAGGAAGGTGTAAACTTTTGTTTTCTCGATTGAAATTTTTGCATTCAGTAGTAATCGAATAGTTTTTTTTTATTTGTTAGTTGTTTTTGTGTGTTTATCAAAGGCTTCCTTATTTATTCTGTGCTTTTATGATGATGAAAAATACTTTAAAATACGTAAGTATGTATGTAATGTAGGGTGTCACTTTCTTTTATTTGACTAATGGCTTGGCTAGGGCTAAGCCGAGCAATATGAAATAAAATGTTGGGGAAAAAAATTTATGAATTCAAAAAAACACTACTCATAACGTTTTTTGGAAAAAATGTTGTAAGCCATCTTATTTCTTTTGCTGTTTTCTATTTTATGAATTTTTCATTTCAAAATCGTTCGACCAGTTTTTTCAAAAAAATGTTTTTTTTGAAAAACTTTTCGAAAACATATTTTAAAATTTTTTTTAGTATGTCAATTTTAAGAAATCTATAGTTTATACTAGGAGAAAAATTTAAAAAAAAATCTATAGATCCGTTTTCAAAATATTCAAAAAACAAAATATTTTTTTAAAAAAATTATTAAAATTAAAAAAAAAATGTTTTTGAAAATTTTGATAAACAATATTATTTAAATCCTAAAACACTACATATTTTGAAAATTTCATCAAAATCCGTCAATTAGTTAACGAGAAAGTCTGATTTTAAAAAAACCGGTCATATGGGAGGTACCGTTATAAAACTTTTTCTGAAAAATCCATTAAAATTAAAAGATAGATTTTGTACAGAAAACATCATTCTGAAAGTTTAATCAAAATCTTAGGAGCAGTTTTCGAGAAAAATAAGTTTTTTAATAAAAGTTATATGGCAGGTACCGTTAGTTTTGGAGCTAGAATGCCAATTCCAAAAACTGTCGGGTAGAACACTCTAAAAATACTATATACCAAGTTTGAATCAAATCGGCCCAACCGTTTAGGCTGTAGATATCGATACGGACAGACAGACAGACAGACAGACAGACAGACAGACAGACAGACGGACGGAATTTCCGGACCCACTTTTTTTTGACTTCTCTATCATCGTAATATCATGTTTGATTGTTAGAATTTTTTTTTTTTTTTTACGAATGCATAACTTGCCTTATAGTCCCTATAATCGCAAGTAAAAACTGCAAAAGCTAACCATCCTATATATTTATGTGTTTATCCCTTTGTCGTGACGCATGTTCGTTCGAGCTTCACCCCAAAACGATTCTAAGGAAGTTGCACGTCATACAAAAAATATTAAAATAAAATCTTTGTCAAAAAGACGCCTGTACTTAAAAAGGATTAGCACATAAGAGCAAGTACGTGCGACCCAGTCGTGCCTTTTATTTTCTTTTCGGTTTCCCTTCTTAAAAAGCGGTAGTACATTAGCACATTTAAGTTCATCTGGGAAAACTCCACTATATATACTTAAATTGAAAAGATATGCTAGAATATCAACTAAATTGGGGGCAATTTTCTTTAGAATCACATTCGAAATGCCATCGTTTCCACAGGATTTTGAGTTGTTCAGCGAGTAGATGGTAGTTAAAATTTCAAACCCAGTAATTTCATCAAAAAAGAAGCTAATCCCACTCGTCACACGATCTACCACTCTAGACCTTACACATCGGTTAAAAATCGACCCGCTGCTAGATTCGTCCGTTAAATTGCCCACAGAAGTAAAGAATTTATTGAACGTATTAGCCACTTCTACAGGTTCTGCAATTTCGGTTCCTTCTTCATATAGCACTATGGAGTTACGCTGAGAAGATTTGGTTTTATTAATTATACTATTGATGATACTCCACTCCTTTTTGGGATTTCCTTGTGCATCACGGAATTTGGAAAAGTAATAGTTGTCCTTACAAGTCGAAATTTCTTTGTTAACATTTTTGCTCATTTTCTTAAAACGTTTTTTTAAGTTTGAGTTAAGTGGGTGTTTGTAACACAATTTGCGCATTTTGTTTTTGACTCTGATTTTTTTCAAAATATAAGCGCTTATCCATGGCTTTAATCGTGATTGCGATTTATTTCTAATAATTGTGAATTTAGACCTACCTAAATATGTACTAAGAGTATTTAAAAACGACTCGTAAGCTTTTGAAGCATTTTCCTCAGCTAGAACAACTTCCCAATTTTCAAAACGCAGTTCATTATTTAGAAAAGCATAGTTTATATTTGTAGCAGTCTGTGCTAAAACGTTACTGTTAGATTTTATATCAAAAAAGCCTTTAAATAAAATACCTGTCATACAATGATCAGATATTTGCAAGTCAAAGTTGATACCAGCACACTGACTCAAGTGGATTCTCAAAAATCGACCGAAGACATGATCAATACACTTACCTGAAATTGGCCTGGTAACTTCATTTATAAAAGATGTAAGACCATAATCAGCTGTGAGAGCAACGTGATTTTCAGATATAGTGCTCGAATTCAAGATACCAATGTTGAAGTCTCCTAATATAGCAAAATTACTTCCATTTTCATATTGAAAAAAAAATTGAAAAATCATCGAGGAAAGATTGAACAGAGGCAGCGTGTAATCTATAAACACAAACAAATTCAAAAGCAACTTTGTGTATGCTAATAGTAATTTACATCAAATTTGCACTAGCCATGTTGTATCTATCCACCGCACAACAATCACCTGAGTATAAGTCACGTACAAAAACTCCTACACCACCTGCTGGATATAATTCATTTGGGTTTGCATAAAATGTATAACCGGGAATAATATAATCTTCTATTTCGCAAGAAAAAATCCATATCTCAGATACAAATATAACGTCTGGCAAATATTCAAATGCTTCCAAATTAAAAACAAGTAGATCAAAGTTTTGTCTTAGGCTACGGATATTTTAATGAACAACAAAAAAAGGTTTGCTCTCACTAGACTTAAAGTGGAAAATTTTATCAGAACTACTTTTAATTGTAACAGTGGTAGAGTCATTGCTTTCAAGTTCGAAATTATTATTCATGTTAAACATTATAAAATGAATTAATTAAAAAATAAAAAAAACAAGACAAGTCAGTCTTGCAATTTGACTAAATCGTCAAACGAACTAATAGCAATAACTCTACCATTCTCAACTTTACGTAACAGGATTCGAGAATTTTCAAACCACAAATATTTAAAACTTTTATCTTTTTTAACTTTTTTCGCTTCCATAAATAGAGCTCGGTTAAATTTAGTTAAGCTATCATTAATGTATATATTACCCTTCTTTCCCTCTACAAATAATACGGCATTCAGTTTTTTGTTGCATTTCTTTTTTGCCTCATAATTTTTTGTTTCGCAGCTTGAGATGAAAAACTCACACATAAGATGTCATCAAATGCATTTTTGTTGGATCCCACGTTGCCTACAGAATTGGACGTGTTGTTATTGTTCTTCTCTTCCTTCACTCGTTTTACGAAGCAATTCGTTATGTCTGTAGGTTCAACTGAATTCTCCAACGCATTTACCAGAATCTTCTCCAAACATTCGCTGGCATTATTTTTATTTACGCCGGGTACGCCAATAATCTCAATAGAATTATCCAAAAATGTTTGTTCTCTCCAGTTAAGACGATTTTCAAGAGAACCTACCTTCGATTTTAAATGATCATTTTCTACCCTGAGTTCTTGCACTAAGCCTAGGAAGTCAGTGTTGATTTTTTTTAGATAGATAATCTCTTCGTAAAGCAGGTCCAAGGTAATTGCATTTTGGTGACGTTGTACATAATTGTTTTCTTCTGTCTCAGTTGTGGAACCCCCTTGCAGTTCATCGGTTTCGTTGGCTGGCTCACTCAAACTCAAAGGCGAATTAGAAACAGGTTTTGAAGGATTGGGCTTTTGTGGTTTCCCCTTGTCAGGTGTTTCATTTTTCTTTTTCGTAAGAGGTTTACGTGGCCTAGATGACGATGCGCTTTTTAATTGCGCTTCAGCATATTGTTGTTGTTGCTGAGATGCACTTCTTGGAGGGTGCTGACGTAGATGCTTTGATGGAAGTGCACAATTGGATGGTTCTTCTCCTTGTTGTTGTTGCACAGATTCGATTGCGGTTGATAAGACTGAATGTTGTTGCAGTGATTTCCGACGAAGTGAAGTACATCTATCACATCGATATTTAGAATTGTTTGCAAGCAAATATTCTAAATCCATTAAATTGATATTGACACACTCACAGTGGAAAATCGAAGCACAGTCCCCACAAGATATTTTGGAGGTACAATTAAGCTCCACTTTTTTATTACACACAAGACAGATCATTTTAACAATTGACTTAGAAAAAAAAAAATTTAAAAGTAAAACAAAAATGTGTATAATTAGGCTCTGAGAAAGCGTGTGCACCCCACAACAGACACAACTCAAAAGCTTTTGCTTAGCGGTTATATGGGAGGTACCGTTATTGTTGGCCCTAAAAATAAAATTTCAAAAACGCCTCTGAAGAATACCAAAAGATTCACACATACCAAATATGAAGGCTCGTTAGCTCGTTATACATATACACCCAGACAGACAGACATTTAATAGGTCAAGTAATATATTGCAAATAGGTTAACTGAAAAGTTTTAGACAGGATATGATTAATTAAAGATGCATTATTTTAAACATTGTAGGTTGACCATACCGCCTAGAGAATATTCGGTCCCGTAAGTAGGCATGTACGAGGCCCCCTTAAATCAAAAAATACAGTTTTTCCAGAAAAATTAAATTATTTACAGTAATTTATGTGTCCCTTCGGGCCTCGAAAAACTACGGGCCCGGGGATAATCCACCCGTTACCCCTTTCTCGGCTGCCCTGTGTACCAATGCAATGCGTGCTTTTGCCGCAGGAACAAAGACACTTTGGACATTTTTGGAGGTGGAACTTAAAAAAGAATCATATTTTGTTCATCTAATCTGATTTCTTAATATGTATTTGTGAATATGTATACCTACGTATGTAAATACTATATAAAAAGTTGAGTTATCAATTAAAATTTAATGTTGCGGGCGTCGTCAGTTGGGCAGTGGTGCAGTAGATAAATTGTTTGTTTGTTAACCCAGAGATCAGCCGTGTTTTTTTGTCAAGTAATCCGTAACAACAAATGTCGTCTTTCAAGGTCATGAATTTGGCCCCAGCACTTTTGACTTGACCACGCGCCGTGGTTGTACCTTCACAATCAGGTGCAAATTACTAAAAATCGGCATAATACCTTTCTGGTGAATTTTAAAGCAAAATGACGAAAAGCCAACTTATAGCAAATAAAGTTTCCTACATGTTTGGTATATAAAGTTTTTTTGTACAACTTATAACCAAAATTGCCAAAATGTGGGTATTTTTCCAAATTGTCAGTTACTTTTACTTTTAAAGCGTGATAACTTCGTAACCAATAGATTACGCGTAAAAGTCCTCATATTTAATGTTGGTGGAAATTAAATTACCTATACATTTCAAACTCTACTTTTTATTTTGTGACGGGTACAACGGAATGAGAGCTTATTAAATAAATTGCACGACTGGATCGCACGTAGTTCCTCATATATATAAGAGAGGTCACATCGTCGAATAAAATTTAAAAAAATAAGTAATATTAACGTAGAAAAATAACACTATCTGAACTTAAAAAAAAGTGTCAAAACCACTTGACGGCTCTTGGGAAAAATGGAGTATGCCATCACACTTCTTGTATAATAACGAATTTGGGAAAAAAGTATTTCGAAAATTATAGGACGGACTTTGATAAAATTCTGTTTTTTATTTTTAGTTTTTGAAATTTCGGTATGCAGTTTTTAAGTGTTTATTAATATACATGTGATTATAAAATTTTAAATATTTTTTTTGATTAGTTTTAAAAATATTGATTGAGTGAACTGTTGGTCTTACAGACTTTGTTTTATGAAAGGAAATTAAATTTGCAACGGTTTTGCGGTTTTGCCAATATTTAGATCCAAACGGTAGCAAAACTAAAAATTGACAATTTTCGGTAAAAATGAACCATTTTCAAAAAGCCATAGCTATGTCTGTATAGGGTTTATATAACTGCGGTTAGGCTTAAATTGTTGGAAATTCAATGGAGTTAAATTTCTTAACTAAGTTTTTTTTCGAAAAACGCACAGTTTATGACTTTAAGAGAAAACAGTGAAAAAAATCCCAACATTTTCAAGTTTTTCGGGTACAACATACAACATACCAACAATTCAGAACTACATCAAGTTTTGCATCTTAGTCTTTTTTAGTATCGATTTCTACTGGGCTACTAGGTACGCGAATATTAATTGTTATTTTTTTATAATAAACCAGCTTTGCTGCATGCCAAACATGAACTGCAAATTGAGTTGTGCGAGAAAAACCTGCATGTGTGCATGAATTATTGCGGCACCGCAGCGACATCGCTTCGGCGCCTCGCTTCAAAAGTGGGCACCGGGCCATATACGTTCATGCTTGGATTACCATGTTGATATACTACAAATAGGCTCCATGATAGGGCGAACGCTAATAATATAATGTTTCTTATAAATAAATATCGAGAAAAATTCTGTTTTAATTGCACATTTTATTTAATTAATTGTATTATACAATTATAACATACTGCATAAATTGTAGATAATGGAAAAACAGCAATACTAAATTTAAGTAAAGTTTTTAGTAGCATTTTCCCTTAATAGAAACTGATTTCATAAAGAACATTATTACCTGCCTTTCATTATAAAATCTAAGAATTGAAGTTGTAAAGAAAAAAATGTATTTCTATATCACTTACCTACAATAAAATATAAATCAAATACATGTATATTATGCTTCAAATAAAAAACTTAGACTAATTATTATTTTGTAACACTTTATTAAAGGAAATCATTGTTGTGAGTCATCAGGTGCGAAAAAATAAAAAAAAAAAAAAAAATCCCAACACGTTAACATGCAACACACATGTAATTATATTATATTAGCCCCTAAACGTAGTTGTATGTTAATATAGAATTTATAAATAACTCGACCACAGCGCTCCATATGGTTTAATTTTGTAATGATTTCTTTATTGGCAATACACCAATTTTATTGTAAATGATTCATTTTGGCTTTAAATAAAGATTAAAGCGCCACCTGTTGGCTTCAAACGGTTTTATTTTCTGTTTTGGCACGAAGGCAACGTAAAATATTTTTAATATGAGTAGTTTTGGTTCATAAATGAAGATTTTATTAATAAAGTGGTCAAGCATCACACCTGTGTACATGTGTACCAAAACCGTTTGGTGACATTTTTGTTGTTTTTAATAACTCCATAGGAAGTAACTCTCATATAATTAGGGGCAGCAGAAATTTTTTTTTAAATATGTTGATTTATATTCGATTAGTAAATTGCACATCATAAACATTATGTGTATGTGCATTAATAATACGGAACAACTTAGCATATCTCTAAAATTCATTAGGGTGATCAAAGTACACGCATACCAAAGTAGCAGTTTGGAATGGTAAAACCTATTCATAATGGTTTGAAACAGATACAAGTGTCTGCTCAGTGCATTATTGTTTGCCTTGTTTATAAACGACATAGCAGATGATCTTCCAGGAGGAGTGAGAATTGTTAATACCACAATCAATGTATTGTTATATGCAGATGATCTCGTCATACTTTCTGAGTCTACGGAACATATGCAACTGATGATCAATCGTTTTTCATGCTATATTAATACAAAGTCGAAAATTATGGTTTTTGCACGATCTCATGAAACTCACCTACTATCGTACCTCTTAGTGGCGTGGAAAAAGATGGATTTAATTTAAATAAATTTTTTTTTAGATTTAGTTTACGGTCTACGTGTTTCTGTTTTCATAAAATTTTAATAAACAGCTGGTAACCATACCTACATTTGTGTGAGAATTATACCAATTTATAATGCCCAGTATGGCAACCATTTGAGGGCTTTAAAATGGAGATAGCAGTAACTGTGAAAGGCAAATATCCTATCTTCCCTGTACTGAAAATATAAATTGAGGAGAGTATAAGGCTATTTTGATTACTATAGTTGGCGCCACGCCGGGTTCGTATTTTTGAAAATATATGGTATACCCACCCGCCGTTGCTCGGGTATATCTAGCTAATTATAAATAAATACATTGCCGTTAAAATAATTCATGTCTTATACATATTTCTTTAACATAACAATACTCACTATTTTCACAATGTTTCATTGAAATTCATCGACTCTCATCATGTAAATTTTCGGATGATAATCGTCAAAGCGATAGCATTGAAATTGAACGCTATCGCCAATAGTTTGCTTCACGAAACACTATCGCTCTCGTGTCGCCTATCGCTCTGGTTTTTGCAGTTTGAGAGCCATTGAACATTCCAAATTAACAGTAAAAATCGACTTTTGTTTTTCTAAATCTAAGTACAATCTTCTTGAAACTTAAAAAAACAAATCAGACGGAAGCGATAAAATTAATTATACAAAAATATTTGTAATACAATGAAGAAAACATAGGTTTTTATATTGAATTATATTTTTGTTGGAAGAGATAACAGATCCGATGTATCTATTAGTGCTCTTCTTATTTGTAGATATTATTCGAATTTCGATTTCTCCTCATTCGGCATGAATAATATATTACAGCCAAACATTTCTTATAATTTTTAGGTAAACATAAAGAACACAAACGGGACGACGATTGCTAAATAACTATCGTGCAATTGCTATCGTCGAGACGATAGTGTTTGACAACTTTTAGTGTTACGTGAAGCAAACATCAAATCGTTCAGTCGATATTGCTAAGACGATAGGGGATGTTTATTGTTACATAAAGCTTGTCTATCGTTCTCGATATCGCAGACGATATCGCCAACCTTACGTGATGAGGGCCCTGATGTATGGCGCCGAGGCATAGACTCTATCTAAAGCCGGTGAAGATATCCTTAGTCGTTTCGAGGGCAAGATTCTTCGGAAGATTTTCGGCCCTACCTGAGTTAACGGGCTATGGAGGAGAAGGTTCAACCAAGAACTATACGAGCTGTACAGAAACATTGACCTTGTCAAAATAATATGCACGTTTAAGGTGGCTAGGTCATGTCTGAGGAAACCTGTTGGTTGAGGCCCAGGTTCGTCTCGAACTGTAGCGCCCCCTAAGTAAGTAAGTATTCAAAGGATTAAATCTGTCCAAAACTAACTCCTGTTATTTCCACTTTTGAACGAACGGATTTTATGGCTTGTCCCTTTTGTGCCTTTAAGCGCAAAGTAGAAAACGAAGAAAATGCACAAGCAGCACATAATAAATACATGCAATGCAGAAAACGAAAAAAAATGAAGCTATTCTCATTGCGACACGTTCGAAATAGGATTATTGAGTGACGTATTTCTGCATTAGTGGTAGGTAGGCATAGGTACCCGCACCCACCTATTTTTATTTATTTTGGGAAACCCCTTAAATACATAGAACACGGGTTTTGAGTTATTAATGGTATGTACATATGTAAGTATTCATTCGAAATTAATTATTTAATTATGAATTATTTTGGATTTGTACCAAAAATATAAATATGTACGTTTACATATGTATGTACACTGTACATAGATTGAAAGTTTTGACATTCTGCAAAGGACTTGTTTTCATTGTTTTTAGCTCAAGTATGAAGGCAACCTGCCATACAACCGTTAAAAGCTTATTTTTCTCGGGACCGGATTTTACTGTTAATTTGGAATGTTCAATGGCTCTCAAACTGCAAAAACCAGAGCGATAGACGACACGAGAGCGATAGTGTTTCGTGAAGCAAACTATTGGCGATAGCGTTCAATTTCAATGCTATCGCTTTGACGATTATCATCCGAAAAGTTACATGATGAGAGTCGATGAATTTCAATGAAACTATTATTTTTGGTTAAAAAAAAAACTTAGTTGATTTTGTTTCTTCGATTACAATGAAATTTGATATTTATTAAGATGTAGGTAGCCAAAGTAATGTCACATTGAAATTTGTTCGAATAATTTTTTTTTGTATTTTAAATAATTAAAACAAAAATATTAAAAATCAATATTTTGAAAACGGGTAGGTGATTTTTTTTAAATTTTGTTTTTAAATGTACATAGGTTATTTTTGTGCTTAAGTTTGCATATATTTCGAATACATTTTTTTTTATTTTAAAAAAAAGTTGTTAAGAACGCAAAAGAACCAAGTATGTAAGTATTTTTAAATGGTAAGTGATTTTTGTGTCGTGTATTCAAATGTTCGTGGTTTAAGAAAGAATTTCTTTCACGTGCACGTCTACACTGTTCAACACAGGCCAGCTGTTTTGGCATTAAGTGAAACTCAGGTTGGAGCAAATACTGATTTATCAGAATTTGCTCTACATGGGTATAGCTTGGTGCCATTACTCTTTTCTCATCATGGTCTCGTGGTCTATGTTAGGAATGATATTGCTTGCCAGAGCCTTCCCCAATATGGGCAATGTTCCAACACGGACTTTAACTTCTTATGGCTCAAATTCACTGTCCGCAAGCATGTCATTCATTATTGTTTTATTTACAGGAGTCCAAATCTTGACAGTAATTCGACTTGTAACGAGTTTGATGCACTGTCTGATTCCATCTCGAAAATTGTTTCCCTTTGTCCTCGCACTGAAATCGTTATTGCGGGCGATTTCAATGTACACAATTCCAACTGGCTCCGCTATTCTGGTCAGACAACACCCGAAGGAAGGTATGTCGAGCTCTTTGCCGGGTTACATCACCTTACCCAACTGATCGATGTGCCAACGCGTATACCGGATGTTGCTGGGCAAGCAGCCCATACTCTTGACTTGTTTCTTACTTCTCACCCTGATAAATATACCATTAGTGTAACTTCTCCATTTGGCACTTCAGACCATTGTATCATTTCAGCTAATTTCTCATCCCCCACCCATCCAGTTAAAGAAAAACTTCCCACCAGGACCGTTTGGCAATACGAGAAAGCCAACTGGGACGGCCTGAATTTCTTTTTCCGAAACTTTAACTGGTCACTATGCTTCCTCGATAGTGACATTGATGCCAGTGCTAAAATGATCACAAATGTGATTCTACTAGGGATGCGTGCTTTTATTCCTAACAGAGTAAAAAGCATCAAACCTAAAGAAAAGTCTTGGTTTAATTCTGAGTGTAAAGAAGCTATCAGGCTCAAAGAAGTAAGTTTCCGATCTTACAAAGCCAACCCTACAGAGGAAAATCGGAAAAAGCACAAACAAGCAAGGAACTCATGCAACTCCGTTATCGAAAGAACCAAATTTTTGCATGTCCAAAAATTACGGCAAAAAATTCTGCAGTGTCCCAAAGGCAGTAAAAATTTTTGGTCATTTGTAAAAAATATAAAAAACTCCTCGACATCTTCGGTTCCAACGCTCATCGACAATAACAAACCAATTGTTTACTCTTCAGAGAAGGCAAACTTGCTCGCCGCCCATTTCGCTGCCAGCTCCACGCTGCCTCAAAGCAACGTTGCCCCTCCTGTACTTGAGAATGTAAATTTTTCCATGGGACACATTTTTTTCCGCACTCGTACAGTAGCAAGAGTTCTCAAAGATCTCGATATACACAAATCCACTGGCCCGGATGGTATACCCCCGATTCTTCTGAAGAGGTGTTCTTCCACACTGGCAAAGCCACTGCGTAAGCTTTTCCATCGCTCCTCCTCTTCTGGAATCTTTCCTAGAAGATGGAAAACAGCATTTGTCCAGCCTGTCCCTAAGAAAGGTGACCCATCCTCCCCCTCCTCCTACCGACCCATAGCACTGACATCCCTTCTTTCTAAGGTCATGGAAACACTGATTAACCGTCAGCTTAAGGAATATCTCGAAGATCGTAAGCTTCTCCATGACCGTCAGTATGGCTTCCGCAGCAACCGTTCCACTGGTGATCTGATGGCATATCTCACCGAACAGTGGAACAAATCTTTACATCGCTTTGGTGAAAGTAAGATTATTGCTCTTGATATCTCCAAGGCATTTGATAGAGTTTGGCATGAATCTCTCTTATCGAAAATGCGTGCTTTTGGGATCGATAATACTCTTGTTCGTTGGATTAGAAGCTATCTTCTGGACCGTTCAATACAAGCTGTATTGGACGGATTCAAGTCTGATTCCCATAAAATAAATGCTGGTGTGCCCCAGGGCTCTGTTCTGTCTCCGACTCTTTTCCTCATTTTTATAAATGATCTTCTGTCTGTTACTTCTAATTCACTTAACTGTTTTGCTGACGACTCTACCCTCAGCTTTTCATATTCGTTCGATAATTCACGTCCTTCGCCTTCGGACGTACAATTGCAACGGTGCCGTATGTCAAGCTCATTAAACTCCGATTTATACAGCATTGTCAAATGGGGTAATAGAAATCGTGTGGAGTTTAATGCTTCGAAAACTCAATGCTGTCTTCTGTCGTTAAAGTTAAACATTCCCCCAATGCCATTGTCCATGAATGGCACTTACATCGAAGAAACCGAAAAGCTCTCAGTACTCGGTATGTGTGTCAACGACGACCTCCGTTGGAACGACCATATATTTGAGATCGCTAAGAATGCTGCAAAGTGCTTAGGTTTTCTGTATCGGTGTAAGAAGTACTTTTCCCCATCTGATCTGGCTACAATTTATAAAGCGTTTATACGCCCTAAACTCGAGTATAACTCCCACCTCTGGGCAGGTGCTTCGCAAACATCGCTTCACCTGCTTGATAGAATACAAAATCGAGCGTTAAGATTGATAGGTAATAGAACTGCCGCTGAAACAATTGCCCCACTCGAACACCGACGCAATGTTTCATGTCTTTCCTTATTTTATCGTTTCCCTTAAAAGTTTCTCCCGTAATACTCGTCTCCTAATTTCGGACGTACCGTGAAATATAGGGATTCTTTTTTTAGCCGAACGACACGAATCTGGAATAGTTTACCCGGCGGGATTTTCCCTTGCCATTTTGATCTGCAAACATTCAAAACCAATGTTAATCGGCACCTCCTATCTCTCCCCTCCCTATCTTCGTAATGCCCGCGCAGTGCGTTCTACATTAAAAGGGAAACACATAATCCCTTGTGCGCGCGTTAATTATAAAAAAAAAAAAAAAAAAACCAACACATGCTTCAAAACAAAATGAACACATATTAGATAAAACATAACAAACATATATTTACACATTTATACTAGTGGAGCACTGGTTCATAACATTGGTCTTAATCTTATTTTGTTAATATTGCAGTCGAATAAAGTGGCGTTAGTTATTAAAAACTCCTCAACATCTTCAGTTCCAACACTCATCGACAATAACAAACCAACTGTTTACTCTTCAGAGAAGGCAAACTTGCTCGCCGCCCATTTCGCTGCCAGCTCCACGCTGCCTCACAATCACAGCAACGTTGCCCCTCCTGTACTTAAGAATGTAAATTTTTCTAAGGACAGATTTTTTTCCGCACTCGTTCAGTAGCAAGAAGTGTCGATCCTAAGCTCGTAGAGGACGGATGTCACTGTGCGCGCACAAATAATTAAACCAAAACCAAACAAATAATTATTGCGCGTTGTTATCGCGAGTGCCTTAAAAAAAAAAAAAAAATACACACTCGTTAGAGAAATTGGAAAAAAAACCCTCGCGTGTGCTGTAAAAAAAAATAATAATATTCACTCGCGTCGTAGGATGAATGATAAAGATGCCCACTCGCGCTGAGGAAGAAAAAAAAATAAAACGCATTCGCATAACAAATTATCCTCTAATCTGTCCCAAGACCTTTGTGCTTAACTGCCTCTTTCTTATCTACTGTAGGCATCGTATGACCATACAATGCTTGCGGTAAATAGATAAGGGCATCTGAATTTGTCTTATTGTGCTGAATGTTTAGATTGATTTTTTGTAAACAGGCTGTCTTATGGGCATAACACCTAAGACAGTTTAATTATTACAGAAGTTAATTTGGATTTTCACTGCGCAGTTCGACTTAATCAGAGTTGTGTTTTGTATGTAAGTATTTTTAAATAGTAAGTGATTTTTGTGTCGTGTATTCAAATGTTCGTGGTTTAAGAAAGAATTTCTTTCACATGTACGTCTACACTGTTCAACACAGGCCAGCTGTTTTGGCATTAAGTGAAACTCAGGTTGGAGTAAATACTGATTTATCAGAATTTGCTCTACATAGGTATAGCTTGGTGCCATTACTCTTTTCCCATCATGGTCTCGTGGTCTATGTTAGGAATGATATTGCTTGCCAGAGCCTTCCCCAATATGGGCAATATTCCAACACGGACTTTAACTTCTTATGGCTCAAATTCACTGTCCGCAAGCATGTCATTCATTATTGTTTTATTTACAGGAGTCCAAATCTTGACAGTAATTCGACTTGTAACGAGTTTGATGCACTGTCTGATTCCATTTTGAAAATTGTTTCCCTTTGTCCTCGCACTGAAATCGTTATTGCGGGCGATTTCAATGTACACAATCCCAACTGGCTCCGCTATTCTAGTCAGACAACACCCGAAGGAAGGTATGTCGACCTCTTTGCCGGGTTACATCACCTTACCCAACTGATCGATGTGCCAACGCGTATACCGGATGTTGCTGGGCAAGCCACCCATACTCTTGTTTCTTGTTTCTCACCCTGATAAATATACCAATATACCGCACTCGTACAGTAGCAAGAGTTCTCAAAGATCTCGATATACACAAATCCGCTGGCCCGGATGGTATACCCCCGATTCTTCTGAAGAGGTGTTCTTCCGCACTGGTAAAGCCACTGCGTAAGCTTTTCCATCGATCCTACTCTTCTGGAATCTTTCCTAGAAGATGGAAAACAGCATTTGTCCAGCCTGTCCTTAAGAAAGGTGACCCATCCTCCCCTTCCTCCTACCGACCCATAGCACTGACATCCCTTCTTTCTAAGGTCATGGAAACACTGATTAACCGTCAGCTTAAGGAATATCTCGAAGATCGTAAGCTTCTCCATGACCGTCAGTATGGCTTCCGCAGCAACCGTTCCACTGGTGATCTGATGGCATATCTCACCGAACAGTGGAACAAATCTTTACATCGCTTTGGTGAAAGTAAGATTATTGCTCTTGATATCTCCAAGGCATTTGATAGAGTTTGGCATGAAGCTCTCTTATCGAAAATGCGTGCTTTTGGGATCGATAATACTCTTGTTCGTTGGATTAGAAGCTATTGAGTGTCGATCCTAAGCTCGTTGAAGACGGATGTCGAGGTGCGCGCACAATTAGTTAAACGAAGTCCAAACAAATAATTGTTGCGCGTTGTTATCGCGAGTGCTTTAAGGAAAAAAAAAATAATACACGCTCGTTGAGAAATTAGAAAAAAACCCCTCGCGTGTGCTGTAAAAAAAAAATAATAGTGTTCACTCGCGTCGTAGGATGAATGAAAAAGATGCCCACTCGCGCTGAAGAAGAAAAAAAAAATAAATAAAACGCATTCGCATAACAAATTATCCTCTATTCTGTCCCAAGACCTTTGTGCTTAACTGCCTCTTTCTTATCTACTGTAGGCATCGTATGACCATACAATGCTTGCGGTAAATAGATAAGGGCATCTGAATTTGTCTTATTGTGCTGAATGTTTGGATTGATTTTTTGTAAACAGGCTGTCTTATGGGCATAACACCTAAGACAGTTTGATTATTACAGAAGTTAATTTTGATTTTCACTGCGCAGTTCGACTTAATCAGAGTTGTGTTTTGTATGTAAGTATTTTTAAATGGTAAGTGATTTTTGTGTCGTGTATTCAAATGTTCGTGGTTTAAGAAAGAATTTCTTTCACGTGTACGTCTACACTGTTCAACACAGGCCAGCTGTTTTGGCATTAAGTGAAACTCAGGTTGGAGCAAATACTGATTTATCAGAATTTGCTCTACATGGGTATAGCTTGGTGCCATTACTCTTTTCTCATCATGGTCTCGTGGTCTATGTTAGGAATGATATTGCTTGCCAGAGCCTTCCCCAATATGGGCAATGTTCCAACACGGACTTTAACTTCTTATGGCTCAAATTCACTGTCCGCAAGCATGTCATTCATTATTGTTTTATTTACAGGAGTCCAAATCTTGACAGTAATTCGACTTGTAACGAGTTTGATGCACTGTCTGATTCCATCTCGAAAATTGTTTCCCTTTGTCCTCGCACTGAAATCGTTATTGCGGGCGATTTCAATGTACACAATTCCAACTGGCTCCGCTATTCTGGTCAGACAACACCCGAAGGAAGGTATGTCGAGCTCTTTGCCGGGTTACATCACCTTACCCAACTGATCGATGTGCCAACGCGTATACCGGATGTTGCTGGGCAAGCAGCCCATACTCTTGACTTGTTTCTTACTTCTCACCCTGATAAATATACCATTAGTGTAACTTCTCCATTTGGCACTTCAGACCATTGTATCATTTCAGCTAATTTCTCATCCCCCACCCATCCAGTTAAAGAAAAACTTCCCACCAGGACCGTTTGGCAATACGAGAAAGCCAACTGGGACGGCCTGAATTTCTTTTTCCGAAACTTTAACTGGTCACTATGCTTCCTCGATAGTGACATTGATGCCAGTGCTGAAATGATCACAAATGTGATTCTTCTAGGGATGCGTGCTTTTATTCCTAACAGAGTAAAAAGCATCAAACCTAAAGAAAAGTCTTGGTTTAATTCTGAGTGTAAAGAAGCTATCAGGCTCAAAGAAGTAAGTTTCCGATCTTACAAAGCCAACCCTACAGAGGAAAATCGGAAAAAGCACAAACAAGCAAGGAACTCATGCAACTCCGTTATAGAAAGAACCAAATTTTTGCATGACCAAAAATTACGGCAAAAAATTCTGCAGTGTCCCAAAGGCAGTAAAAATTTTTGGTCATTCGTAAAAAATATAAAAAACTCCTCGACATCTTCGGTTCCAACGCTCATCGACAATAACAAACCAATTGTTTACTCTTCAGAGAAGGCAAACTTGCTCGCCGCCCATTTCGCTGCCAGCTCCACGCTGCCTCAAAGCAACGTTGCCCCTCCTGTACTTGAGAATGTAAATTTTTCCATGGGACACATTTTTTTCCGCACTCGTACAGTAGCAAGAGTTCTCAAAGATCTCGATATACACAAATCCGCTGGCCCGGATGGTATACCCCCGATTCTTCTGAAGAGGTGTTCTTCCACACTGGCAAAGCCACTGCGTAAGCTTTTCCATCGCTCCTACTCTTCTGGAATCTTTCCTAGAAGATGGAAAACAGCATTTGTCCAGCCTGTCCCTAAGAAAGGTGACCCATCCTCCCCCTCCTCCTACCGACCCATAGCACTGACATCCCTTCTTTCTAAGGTCATGGAAACACTGATTAACCGTCAGCTTAAGGAATATCTCGAAGATCGTAAGCTTCTCCATGACCGTCAGTATGGCTTCCGCAGCAACCGTTCCACTGGTGATCTGATGGCATATCTCACCGAACAGTGGAACAAATCTTTACATCGCTTTGGTGAAAGTAAGATTATTGCTCTTGATATCTCCAAGGCATTTGATAGAGTTTGGCATGAAGCTCTCTTATCGAAAATGCGTGCTTTTGGGATCGATAATACTCTTGTTCGTTGGATTAGAAGCTATCTTCTGGACCGTTCAATACAAGTTGTATTGGACGGATTCAAGTCTGATTCCCATAAAATAAATGCTGGTGTGCCCCAGGGCTCTGTTCTGTCTCCGACTCTTTTCCTCATTTTTATAAATGATCTTCTGTCTGTTACTTCTAATCCACTTAACTGTTTTGCTGACGACTCTACCCTCAGCTTTTCATATTCGTTCGATAATTCACGTCCTTCGCCTTCGGACGTACAATTGCAACGGTGCCGTATGTCAAGCTCATTAAACTCCGATTTATACAGCATTGTCAAATGGGGTAATAAGAATCGTGTGGAGTTTAATGCTTCGAAAACTCAATGCTGTCTTCTGTCGTTAAAGTTAAACATTCCCCCAATGCCATTGTCCATGAATGGCACTTACATCGAAGAAACCGAAAAGCTCTCAGTACTCGGTATGTGTGTCAACGACGACCTCCGTTGGAACGACCATATATTTGAGATCGCTAAGAATGCTGCAAAGTGCTTAGGTTTTCTGTATCGGTGTAAGAAGTACTTTTCCCCATCTGATCTGGCTACAATTTATAAAGCGTTTATACGCCCTAAACTCGAGTATAACTCCCACCTCTGGGCAGGTGCTTCGCAAACATCGCTTCACCTGCTTGATAGAATACAAAATCGAGCGTTAAGATTGATAGGTAATAGAACTGCCGCTGAAACAATTGCCCCACTCGAACACCGACGCAATGTTTCATGTCTTTCCTTATTTTATCGTTTCTTTTACAAAAAATGTTCACTCGAAGTAGCCAGTTGCATTCCTCCCCTTAAAAGTTTCTCCCGTAATACTCGTCTCGCAAGGAATGCTCATCAGTTCACCCTTGAGCCTAATTTCGGACGTACCGTGAAATATAGGGATTCTTTTTTTAGCCGAACGACACGAATCTGGAATAGTTTACCCGGCGGGATTTTCCCTTGCCATTTTGATCTGCAAACATTCAAAACCAATGTTAATCGGCACCTCCTATCTCTCCCCTCCCTATCTTCGTAATGCCCGCGCAGTGTGTTCTACATTAAAAGGGAAACACATAATCCCTTGTGCGCGCGTTAATTATAAAAAAAAAAAAAAAAAAAAAATCTCCTGGACCGTTCAATACAAGTTGTATTGGACGGATTCAAGTCTGATTCCCATAAAATAAATGCTGGTGTGCCCCAGATTTCTGTTCTGTCTCCGACTCTTTTCCTCATTTTTATAAATGATCTTCTGTCTGTTACTTCTAATCCACTTAACTGTTTTGCTGACGACTCTACCCTCAGCTTTTCATATTCGTTCGATAATTCACGTCCTTCGCCTTCGGACGTACAATTGCAACGGCGCCGTATGTCAAGCTCATTAAACTCCGATTTATACAGCATTTTCAAATGGGGTAATAGAAATCGTGTGAAGTTTAATGCTTCGAAAACTCAATGCTGTCTTCTGTCGTTAAAGCTAAACATTCCCCCAATGCCATTGTCCGTGAATGGCACTTACATCGAAGAAATCGAAAAGCTCTCAGTACTCGGTATGTGTGTCAACGACGACCTCCTTTGGAACGACCATATATTTGAGATCGCTAAGAATGCTGCAAAGTGCTTAGGTTTTCTGTATCGGTGTAAGTTTTCCCCATCTGATCTGGCTACAATTTATAAAGCGTTTATACGCCCTAAACTCGAGTATAACTCCCACCTCTGGGCAGGTGCTTCGGAAACATCGCTTCACCTGCTTGATAGAATACAAAATCGAGCGTTAAGATTGATAGGTAATAGAACTGCCGCTAAAACAATTGCCCCACTCGAACACCGACGCAATGTTTCATGTCTTTCCTTATTTTATCGTTTCTTTTACAAAAAATGTTCACTCGAAGTAGCCAGTTGCATTGCTCCCCTTAAAAGTTTCTCCCGTAATACTCGTCTCGCAAGGAATGCTCATCAGCAGATCTGCAAATTTACTTCATATGTAGTATATCTAATTCAATTATTGATTTTTTATCCGTCTGCTACGTAGCAACTTATTTCTACTTCGTTTGTATGAAACGATACAAATTTCATTTAAAATGTGTTGCATTGATCTATTTTTGCAAATCCAAAAAGTCAGTTTTTGTCTCGGGATGTTTGTTCCAATCTATTTAGCAGATATCTGAAGTTGTAAAAAGTAACCTAGGCTAATGTAATTAGCCCCTAGGTGGCGCTGGGGTCTTTTACGAAAGTTCTTATTTTTTAGAAGGATTTGGCAAAATTTTGATATATCTACGAAAATGTATTGTTCGCTGTATATCTTTATAATGTCTATTTCAATAATATATATATATATAAATGGCTTTGCCGATTTAAAAAAATGTATGTTGCATTAACATGTTTAACTTGCTTGATTTAATATATACTCGGATGTGATGGGAAGCACTGTTATTAAGATCCAGAAAACGATGTTAAACTTGAGCAACGCCAGGTGGGTCAGCTAGTTTTAAATGAGATGAAAATAAATTACTTTTTGTTATAATTTTTGTTTTCATTATCTGCTACATATTTTGCAAATCTACTTCGTTTTTTGGATGATCTGCTGCATTTTCTGGACTCAGCATTCCCATCCCTGCACATCAGGTCACCCTTGAGCCCAATTTCGGACGTACCGTGAAATATAGGGATTCTTTTTTAGCCGAACAACACGAATTTGGAATAGTTTACCCGGCGAGATTTTCCCTTGCCATTTTTTAAGTTAAAGTTAATTTTTTTTTCAAGTTAATTTTTTCTTTGTTTATTAAAAAAATGCTTTACCTCAGTACAAAATCTCCTTTTATTGAAACAAGTTGTCTACCAAACAATAAAAGTTCAACTGTTTTGCCTGAGGTGCTCCTTTACGACATCGAGTGCAGGCGTTTCTTCATCGAAATCCTTGATAACGACGACAGAACATCCGGAAACCTTTATCGATCTTGCACAGACCAGACGATTCGCCGAGTTTCTTGTGTGAATCGACACGAAGCAAAGGAATTTGATGTTAATGGCAGAGGGCTATAATGAGCTTCTTGTAAAGATTCGGCCATTACAGCAAGAACAGCTTGATGCTTTTCAAGAGTGGCTGCATATCTATGTATATAAATGGTGTTTTTTTTAGACGTGTGTTTTTCAAGAAGAAATAAAACGCATATAGTTTAATGTTATGGCCAAGAATCTAGCTTTATTATAAGGATAAGGGTTTGCATTATGTTCTAAAAATTATTTTGGGGAATTTATTTATATTATATTTATTTTCCCAATTTTGTGAAAATCGGGATCGGTGGCCATTTCGTTTTGGGCCCATTCACCGAACGTGCGACGCGCTTGATGAGCGTTTGGCTTCAATTCTTGAACGAGTTGGATTTTGTAAACCTGCAAACCAAGATCCTTTCGTGCGCGATGGCGGATGGACTCATATGGGTCTTCTTCGATACTTTGCACCGAAACGAACAATTTGCAAACTTTGTTCAGGAGTAAGTCTATTCATTATGAAATCGCAAACCAAACTGAGCATAAGTCAAAAAAACCAACTCCGAAAAAAGTATTGCCAGATTGAAAACCACACGTCTATTAAAAAAAAATATTTTTTTTAGAAAATTCTTCATTTTTTTTTTATTAGTTTCAGAGTTTTCTTGGAAAAACTAAGTATGCAATAAAATTTGAAAACTAAATGTCTATCAAAGAAAAAAAAATTTGAAAATCGTTCGACCAGTTTTTTTAAAAAAATATTTTAAATTTTTTTCTAGTAGGTATGTTTTTTTTTTTTCATTTTTTCATCAATTAGAGAGTCATAATATCTTACAGACTTATTAAATAGGAATATGTACATTTTTTAAGGTATGAATATTATACAATAAAGTAGGGTATGAATATTATACAATAAATACACTTAAATTTATACGCAACTGTTCAATAAGTAAAATAAATAAATAAATGCGTTACATATTTTAAATAATTTTTACTAAAATTAAATAAGGTTAAAAACAAAAGATTTAAAAGCATCTCTCGTACAATTCGTATTGAAATCAATTATAGAGCATACTGCATTAGCTTCTCTGATGCAACGGGAAATGGGCTCATTGCGCCCATAATTTCTGTGACGAAAATGTTTATATATAACAAATCGATGGCGTGTAATTCTCGAGGGTGCCTTACTTTCATAGAATAAATCAATAAGCGGAGGGCATGTAATGTGCCTAGTTATTATATCCCGGACTTACATTACTGAGAAATATTTCCGGCGAGTTTCCAGTGATTTCATACCAAATAATAAGCACCTAGTTTCATAGGAAGGTCTATGGATTCTCCATCTCAATTTAAAGAAGCATATCTCGTAGTTTCTTTGAACATTTTCTATTCTTTTTGACGAATTTGAATAATATGGATTCCAAACTGTACAACAAAACTCTAGCACGGATCTTACCAATGAATAATACAATGTTATAAGGGTGTAGGAATCATTAAACTCTCTGGTGTTTCTTTTAAGAAGACCCAGCATCTGATTAGCTTTGTTGATCATATAATCAAAATGAGGATGAAATGACAGATTAACGTCAAGAATAACACCCAAATCTTTTTTTTGCGCCACTCTTCCTAATTTAATGTTATAGATGCCGTAATCAAACATAATTGGGTTATGGTTCCTGTGACAGGATAAAACTTGACATTTAGCAATATTAAGGTCAAGGTAGTTGACATTGCACCAATTGGCCAATCTATCCAAGTCGGCTAACAGAAGGCTACAGTCTGAATTGCTGGATATCTTTCGATAAAGTTTCAGATCATCCCCAAAAAGGAGACAGAGTGTATCATGAAAGATAGTGGGAATATCATTGACAAAAATAAGAAAAAGCAGTGGTCCCAAATGACTACCTTGGGGGACACCTGATGAGACATTTATATCATCTGATTTATAGTTTTTAATTTTCACAACTTGAACTCTTCCAGTCAAATAAGATTTAAGCCACAGTAATAGAGATGAATGAACACCAAAACAGAAAAGCTTATGAAGTAGAATTTTGTGATTCACTCATTCGAAAGCTTTAGCAAAATCGGTAAAGATAATATCAGTTTGATATCCTTTTTCAATATTAGAAATAATGGCATTAGTCATAATCATTAAATTTGTTGATGTTGATTTGCCCGCTACAAAACCATGTTGACAGACTGATATTTTGTCTTGTATAATTAATGAAATATTATTATAAACTATTTTTTCAAATAGTTTTGGAATAGCAGAGATCTTGCAGATTGGTCTGTAATTTGTTATTTCGTGTTTAGATCCTGATTTAAAAATTGGAGACAAAAACGAAATTTTCCACGATTTCAAGAAATTGCCTTTGGAAAGAGATAAATTAAAGATCAGCGTTAGCGGCTGGGCTAACGCGATTGCACAGTTTTTTAAAAGTATGGGAGGAATGTTATCGGGACCTTTGCTTGTTTTTACATCCAATTGACCCAAGATCCACACATTCACTTCCCCTGGAAGCTCTTGACTTATAACAGATTCTGAAGAATAGACTGATTGAAAGTAATCTGCAAATACATAACAAATTACAGATGTTTCACTTGTAGTTGTGTCAATGTACTTTATGCAGATTGGTAATCCAATGGACTTTCGTTTAGTGTTTATAAAATTCCAAAAGCGCTTGCTATTACTTTTAAGTTCATTTTCAACAGAAAATATGTAGTTACGATTTAAAAAATTATTCAAATAGTAAAATTTTTTTTTACAATCCAGATAGCTGTTTCGAAGATTAAGATCTTGTTTGTTGTTTTTGTATAACTTATATGCTTTGTTTTTTTCGATTCTTGAGATTGCCTAACCTCCTATTAAACCAGACAGGGTTCGCATTCCGTCTTAAGTGTTTTTTACTGCTTACATATTTTTCAATAGCTCTTTGTAAAATCGACGTAATCGACGTGAATATAGGGTAATCTGTAGTTTTCATTTGAGAAAATTATTTAAAAAAATTCAATCCACCCATTTTCAAAATATTTCGAAAACCAAATTAAAAAAAAAGTTTTTTAAAAATCGAAAAAAAAAGTTTTTGAAAATTTTGAAAGGCGAATATAATTGAATTATAAATGACTTCCTGTGTGCAAAATTTTATTGAAACCGGGATAATAGTTTACGATTTGAAAAAACCGGTTATATGAGAGGTACCGTTATAGAACAAATTTTGAAAAAATAATTTTAACTGAAAGATGTATTATTGTAAGAAATTATCACCCTGAACGTTTTATCAAAATCGTTAGAGCCGTTTTCGAGAAAATCTAACTTTTTGTTCAAAATTGCATGGCAGGTACCGTTATTTTTCGACCTAGAGCAAAACTGAAAAACACCCCCGAGGTACTACCTAATAAATACTAAATACCAAGTTTGAAGCAAATCGGCCCATCCGTGTAGAGGCGAGAACAGACAGAGAGACAGACGGACGGACGGAATTTTCGAACCCACTTTTTTCAACTTCTCTATTATCGTAATGTCATGTTTGATTGTTAGATTTTTTGTTTTTTTGCACGAATCCATAACTTGCATATTAGTACCTAAATCGCAAGTAAAAAGATGCTGGCGCACATGACAGTTATACAGAGAGAGTGACTTAAGGGTCGTTAAATTCTTTAGCCCACCGTGTGCGGCAAACTAAAGATTGGCACTAGAGTAATCACCTATATAATTATGTACATAGGTCCTTAAAAGTAAAGACTCGGCACAGAATGTGTTCAGATCAGAAATCGAATAGTCAAAAAAACTCGTTTTTTTTAATGTCCTAGTTTGACATTTAATAGCATTAAGAGTTAAACTACATATTTTTGCAACACCAAGTACCGAACCTGTCAATATCGGTTTGCAGAAAAATACTATCATTTGTAGATTAAATTGTTTTGAAGATCTTCATATCGTCAGCAAATATAACGGCCATATTACTCACATTTTTCAAAACTAGAAATGAAGCTAGTTTTACGTAAAACTAGTTTTCTTTCTTGTTCTATCAAAATGAATCAAAACTAGTTTAAAGAAAAAATCGGTACCTATTATTCATTTCTGGTGATAAAACTAGTTTGAGTTTTTCAAACAAGTTTCTAGTTTTTACTATAAAACTAGTTTGATCAAAATTACTGTTTTAATTTTGACAGCACAAGTTAAAAGTCAAACAATTTATGGTTATTTTCAAAAAAAAAACCGATGTGTTGAATATCTTGGCACCAAAACGAAAAGCAATATGAGAAAATGACATGGACTTACCCTCGACTCTGCTGCTTCCGCTTGTCACGTACACTTGCACTCATCAGCATCCAATCGTCATCTTTACCCAAAAAATTCTTAATGCTCAGTTGGCGAAATACCGGATTTCATACAACTTTAGAATGTTTATGCGGCAAATTATTTTGTTGACGTTTCGTAATGGATTTTTTGTTGTTGAATAATATCTACCGATTTGTTCAAAACTTGAAACTCGAAACCTTCATAGAACTAGTTTTACTTAAAAACTCGATTTGTATCGTGTAAATAAAATGGCTGCAAGAATGTCACTGTGATAAAAACAGGATGTTACATCATTTATTGCAAGAATAAATGGAAAAGGACCTAGATGACTTCCTTGGGGTACACCAGAATGAGCTCTAAAAGGATTAGAAAAGGAATTTCGAAATTTCACCTGCCAAGATCTGTTCTTTAGATATGATGCGATGATGTAATAAGAAAAGGTAAAAACCCATATATGCTCTAAGTTAAAAAAAAAAAAATGCAATGGGTAAGTTGGTCAAATGCTTTAGAATAATCAATTTATATGCAATCCACCTCATTTCGTTTTTCCAGAGCGTTTGAACATTTGTTCAAAAATGTAACAAGGTTTGAAGCTGTCAATCTTTTCTGCACAAAACCATGTTGTTGTTCAAATAATCTGTTCTGTTTGAAAGAAAGGACAGGCTTTCAAAGGGAACTTGTTCAAAAAGATTGGAAATTGGTCTGTAGTTAAGAATGTCAGTCTTTTCTCCCTTTTTAAAGACAGGCATGATAAAGGATTTCTTTCATAAGGAAGGAAATTTAACAGACCGAAGAGAGAGCCTAAACAAATATTCGGGAGCCTTGGCTAACACATTACTGCATTTTTTACTTGCGATTATAGGAACTATAATGCAAGTTATGCATTCGTGCAGATTAAAAATTATGAGATACAAATTAAACATGACATTACGATGATAGAGAAACAAATTTGAGTTACCGGCAAAATTCTGTCCGTCTGTCTGTCTCTCTGTCTATAGGAGATTTTTCAATTTTTTTAAGCTCAAAAATTAACGGCACCTGTCATATAACCGTTATACAAAAGCTTATTTTTTCTCGAAAACGGCTCCAAGTGCACTACTGTAGGTAAGCATTATATTTTGGTGAAAAGAAAATTTAATATGGTGGGCTAAGAACGGTACCTCCCATAGGACCGGTTTTTTTTTCTTCGACTTTCTCGAAAACTGGTGATCCTAAAACGGGTAGGTGATATATATTTTTTTTTAAATGTATTTCATTTTTGTGCTTATGTTTGTATTCTTGAATTATTTTATTTTTAATTTTTTAAAAAAGTTGTTAAAAAAAACGTTCATACGAGTTTGAATAAAAAACCACACTTTAAAAAAAAAATAAAGAAATAAATTGGCGTTTAAATTATTTCACTCAATACAATTTATCGTACTTTATTCAAAGTATAAAAAGTCACAAAAATCGAATAAATGCTTCAATGTTAACTTTAATTTTAATAGTTGAAAAGTTTACAAAAGAATATAATATGCGATTAAATAAAAATACTTGGTTCAATAACTATTTACGTACCTTAAAACGAAATAAAATAAATAAACGAACTAAAGCGATTCTTTCTAACACTGTGGAAGACTGGGAAAATTTAAGTCGGCGAGAAACCATTACAAAAATGAAATTATTAAAACTAAACGAAAATACAAAAAAGAAAGAATAGACAATGAAACAAATCAAAAGGAAATGTGGCGAAATTTAAAAAAATTTATTTAAAAAAAAAGAAGATTCAAATATTACTTGTATTGAATTCAATAATGAACTTATAACAGATGATAAACTTATTGCGAGTAAATTTAACGATTTTTTCGTGAACAGTATAACTACAATAAATAACGAGATTCCGTTTGTGACACACAACAATTTAATTCCGTATTCGGGTAACACGTTTTAATTCAATTGTGTATCTTTAAATGATATCTACTCTGTGCTTTTACGGATTAAAAACAAAAAAGATAATACTTTTCTGACTCCGAAAATATATTTAGAAAACTTTGACTATTTAGGACCAGCACTACAGACTATCATTAATAAATCTTTTCAAGAGGGTATTTTCCCAGACGCTTGGAAAGAATCAATGGTCAGCCCTTTTAAAAAAGTTAAAAATACAAAAAAGTGTGAAGAATTTCGACCTATCAACAGTATGCCCCTTTACGAAAAAATCATAGAAAAGATCGCGTTCAAACAAATTAAAGACTACTTCGAAAACAATGCCTTGATAATTGAATCACAATCCGGTTTCCGAAAAGCTCATTCGTGTGAGAGTGCCTAAAACTTTATTTTAACTAGCTGGAAAGAGAGTGTATCAAAAAAAGAATATATATATATGGTGCTTTTCTTGATTTAAAACGTGCATTTGAAACTATAGATCGATCGATCCTCTTAAAAAAACTAGAAAAATACGGTATTAAAAAACTGTGAACTTGCTTGGTTTAAAACTTACCTCGAAAATAGAACTCAAAAAGTTAAAATAAACGGACATTTTTCGAAGGCTAATTATGTAGACTTGGGAGTTCCTCAAGGATCGGTACTGGGTACTCTTTTGTTTATTATTTACATCAATGCCATAGAACGTGTTTTAAAATATTGTAAAATCGCCCTGTTTGCTGATGATGCCCTACTCTACATCTCAGGAGAAAACATTGAGGACTGCCATAGGAAAAGAATAAGAAAAGATGTAACTATGCCAACGGCAATAAATATTTACAATGTTATAGTGAAACCACATTTTGAATATTGTTCAACAATTTTGTTTTTATGTAATGATAGTTTAATTGCTAGACTATAACTGTTGCAAAATAAAGCGATGCGGTCAATTTTAAAATGTAGTAGATACACGTCAATAAATTTTATGTTAAATGCTTTGAAATGGTTGTCTGTTAAACAGAGAATTGTTATGAATATGCTAATGTTTGTCTACAAAATAAAAAATAAATTGATGGCAAATTATTTAACAAGATATGTTCAATATGTTCGTGATATTTAACCGTATACACTTAGAAATATGAATGATTTTAGATTACCAATTTTTTTAACAGCCAGAGCTCAAAACTCTCTTATATATAAAGGTTTTAACATTTTTAATCTAATGGCTAACCATGTTAAATCTGAAAATAATGTTATATAAAAAAAGTGTTGTAGAATTTGTGAGACTGAAATATTAAAAATGTTAATGTAAGAATAATTTTAAAAATTATAAAATGATTGTTATCTAAAGCTTATTAATACGCTAATAAATACCCATCTATCTATCTAAGGTAAATAAGTTCTTCCTGTGAGGAAGTTAGAGAAGTTTCTTGATGAGATCCATCTTCAGAAAGAACCCATTCAATATGAGGAAGATTGAAGTCTCCTAGAAGTAGAACATTCCTGTTACAAGAAGAAAGGTCAAAAACGTTATCTAAGACCATAGAAAGTTGGGTATAGACCGTAGCAGAACTTTTAGGAGGAATATACGCACTAAGCAAATAAACTACCTTAAGGAATTTTCACATGAGAGCGACCAACAAATGGAACATTCGTCCTTTTTGATTTTTCTTTAATATGATATTTTCTTATTCGTAGGTATCAAGCACCAAAGAAACAATAAAAGGGTAATTTGTGATTAAGTATATAAGTTGCTTTAAATGATATATATTCATTAATTCTTCGTTCGTTGGTCGCCGCCATGTGAATAGTCCTTTAGATTGTGTAAATAATTTTACACAAACTAATTCAATCGAAAGACTAAAAGGGAATGTAACCGCTGAAGACATAATCTTATTTTTATTCTAACTGCGATCAAAACACTACCTTCAACTTCATTATTTCTAACAGCTTGCCGATCTTTTCTATAAACTAAGAACTCTTGATTATAAAGTTCCGTGTCCAAAAAACTTGAATTCAGCCAGGTTTCTGTTAAAGTACTATTCACAAGAGAGCGACCAACAAATAAACGAACATTCGTCCTTTTTGACTTTTACATGGCATTTTCTTATGCGTTGCTATCAATCACCAAGGAAACCAAAGCAAAGGTGTTTTTGAGGTTATTCGTTCAAGTGTGGATCGTATGTTGAACGTTAATAGAGTTTGGAAGTTCGTACCAATCAAATTGGAATTCGCGAAGAACAATTTGTTTTCTCTTATATACCTAATTTTAGGAATTAAAATGCACATTTAAGTACCTAACAAATAACATAAATTGTATATTTCCAACATTTGGCATTGAGTTTGTGAAAAATTTTGGTTTATAAGTTGCTTTAAATCACATTTATTCGTCGTTTGTTGTGTACATTCAATGCTGGAGCAGTTGGGAATGTTTTTTTTTTTTTTTAGACTAAATGAGAAACTATATCATCCACAACAAGTTCCGACAAGAGTCGCGAAGTAAAGGTAGATTTAGGCTAGCCCACCGTCTTAACACACCTTGACGTAGCAATATCATTAGATACAATTCCAACATTGACCAATGATTGTAAACTTGAACTAATCAATGTGTTTCCATCACCAACAGAAGGAGGGATAAGAACTGCTGAGGATGTCAAACTATCTTGCAGTATCAAGAGGGGTGTTTCTAATCTATTTAAAACTGTGGGATTGGGATTGCTTCCGATGTTAGAATGTTTCGGGGGAGGGCTTGTATTTTTCACAGGTGTTGCTACATCTCTTCCCCTTTTTTCATCTTTGGCTACATTCAGTTAATTTGTGGAAATGGAATTGACTGTTGGAAGAGGTTGAATTTCCAGAACCAGGTCATCAGTAGATCTAAACACATGAGCCAAAATGTTGGGAATGTTAATTTCTGAAATATTAGCAACAGTTGCTCTTCAAATCCTTTTGAAAATTTTAAAATATCTGCTTTCAAAGTGGATATTTTAAATGCCAGTTGCGAGATTGAAATTTTTCAACAATCGGCACAGTACCAAAAGGCATAAATGTATTAGTTGAACCAACGCATTTGGCATGGAAAGATTACCACAGACACCATAACAGGCAAAAAGGGGAGCCGTGTCTGAATTGTCTGTGCGTTTTTCAAAAGAGCAAAGCTTTCCTTTTCTTAAAGAAATAAAATGGCGTTTAAATTATTCAGCTGAAAACAATTTTACGTACTTTTACAAACAATTAATAATCACAAAAATCGAATAAGAACTTTGAAGTTCCCTTAATATTTTTAAAATTTTATTCGACGCTGTGACCGCTCATAAGAGCATGTACAATCCAGTCATGCAATTTATTCTCTGTTTTCTTGTCCAGTTGAAAAATATACAAAAAACATAAAACATATGTATATCTGCCAAAAAAGTATGATAAATTTAGGGTTTCGTAGCCGCAAAAAGTGGAAGGTTCTGTCCTACATAAATGGTGTTTTACTTCATCAGATATACATTTTTGTTTCACAAATTCGCCTGATATTGTATGATGAAGACGTCAATGTGAATATTCTGTCAAACTGATAATAGTTTTTCAATTTTCACTGTTTCTTTGTATCAAAAATAGTATTTAAATGAACGAATTTTCTGTCAGTTGAGCTACGCCAATATTTCAAACTTACAAGAAACAGCAGGAAGAATGTACATATATTTATTACCAGTCTACTGCATTGATGAATTTAGAAAATATCTACAGCGACTTTAGCTGAGTTTTATTATCCACCAAGATCCATGGATCTTTGTCGATAAATAAAACGATCCAGATCTAGATCCAGAGCATGCATTATTTTGTGTTCAATTCCTATTACAATACTGCAAAAAGGCCATCTGTTGTTCAGAATTAGTACTAATTCTTGGATCTTGAAATAGATCCAGACAGAAAACAGGATTTAAAATTGTTATTGTAATACGTGCTAAGATAGAATCCAGATCCAGCTTTTGTGAAACAGAATTAACTTTACATCACTTCCAGAGAATTACACGTAGCTGATTTAACTTATGAGAAAGAAGCTCTGATGTTCGATTAAAATTCATATAATATTTTTTTTTTATTATTCACAGATTGACGAAATATAAGCACTCACCCTCAGTTTCATCTCACAAGTAAAACGAAAATTTTTCCAAAACTTGTTCCAAATCTTTGGAAGAGCTAAATAAAACGCTCGTCGAAAGGTATTTTGTATTTGTATTCTTTAATTCTAAATTCATTTTAATATTTTTTAGATATTTTGCATGTTTTGTAAATATTTATTTGATTTGCTCTAGTATATATTTGGCTTAGTTTATTTATGATTAAACTGAATTTTAATAATAATCATAATTATTCCCCATTCATACACAAAAAAATAAAACAAAAATAAACCATATTTGTTTAATAAACTTTTAATACTTTTGAAAGTCAACATTTTTAACTTTGTAAACATATTTACAAAAATATTCATTTAACACATTTATTGAAGTTGATTTAATACATATAAAAAGATAAGATGATAAACAAAATATTAGTTTTAAGTATACAAAGTGATTCCAGTTTTTTCCGATTAAAAAACAACACCCCCAAAATTAGAAAAAAGGAAACTCCAAGGCTTTTTAAAGGGTATTTTAGGAGGGGGGGAGGGGGGGGGTACTGCAAAATGTTCGAACTTTTTTTTCATTAAGAACTTTTTTTGCTTGCGTCCTGCGTTAAAACCGTTCAGGAATCATAATTACAACTACAATTTATCATGATTCGAGTATAACAGAAGAAAGGAGGGGAAAATCTGCAATTGTTGGCATTTTTTAGGGAAATTTGAAAAATAGCCTTTTTCCGAAACTAAATTGACATACAAACATATTTCAATTTAATATCAATCCAATATATTCAATATTGTAGGAAGTTGTATGTTCTACAAAATATATTTAACGTTTTTTAACGTAGGTCGTAAGCAAAAAAAGTTATTATTGAAGAACCAAGATAAGGTCGAGAATATTGTTTCCTCATCAACATTTCGTGGACCCGAGATACAAAACTTGAGAAAGTTTTAATTTACCACCCCTTAACATTATCCCAAGGTTTCGTTAAGTTCCGACCTTTGTCGACCTTTTTCGACCTAAAACTACCTGTCGACTGGACTATCAAGAGCAAGTAAAAGATAGAATGGTTTGAGCGAAGAATAAAATTGTCTTTAAATACGGAATGTGAAACTCAATATTACTTTGTTAAGTTTTAGCGATGTTACGGAAAAGGACACAATAATTTTCTTTTTAAATATCGCCACTTTGAACGTGAGCCAACAGATCGTTAAATTCTTTCCCTTTTCAAAAGGTTATATTGTCCTTATACAAATCTGTCAATTCCACGGCGTTCTCAAGAAGTGGGCATCGCTCAGACCACATTATGGCGTATTTTCCGTAAGGATCTTGGTTTACACCCATACAAGATCAAGCTGACTCAAGAATTGAGGCCGATGGACCATTTGAAGCGACGTACGTTCTCCGATTGGGCTCTGAGGAAGATGCGCCAAGAATATGAACTTCATCGCAAAATCATCTTCAGTGACGAGCTCATTTTTGGCTCAATGGGTTCGTCAATAAGCAAAACATGCGTTATTGGTCGGATGAAAATCAACATTTGCTTCATAAATCACCACTTTATCCACAAAAAATAACTGTTTGGTGCGGTTTGCATGCCGGCGGAGTTATTGGGCCATATTTTTTCGTCGACGATAACGATCGTCACGTTACTGTGACTGGCCGGCGTTATCGCGCCATGATTAGCAATTATTTATGCCCCGAATTGGAAGATATTGACTTGGACGACATATGGTTTCAACAGGACACACCTTACAAAAAAAAAAGTTGTCAAGTCCCTTATTGGAAAACCCGATATTGTAGTATCGAGTTAGGCCAATGGAAATTTCTTTGGCATCACAAGTAGCTTGAACATTCAGAGTAGGTCTACCTTTTCGATTAATGTACTCATCTCACGGAGTTTTAATTTCAATATTAAAGGGAAAATAAAAGGAATAAATCTTTAAAATCACGAACAAGTGTAGATAAGCTGGGCTTGTAAATAACCTTCGACCTTGCTGAGAATCGGATAACATAACCTTTTTCAACTACCGAAATGAGCCCGCTTCTAACCTAAAGGCGAACTTTTTGAAGGATCAGTTGTTTGTAAGTAAAAGGTCAAGTTTATCCACATAGGGCATTTAGTTTATATAAGGAGAAAATATACTTCTACTCGAAAAGTACAAGATTCTGCTTGAAATCTCTATGAATATCTAAAAGTATCATGTTTAATTAATATTTTTTTAAGTCTAAGCATATTCTTTTGCTTGGCCTGATGATTCACAGGGATAAGACACTAACTTCAAAGCTCAAAAAATAACTATGGAAGGATAAAGCATTAAAACATTCGTTAGAAAATTATTTTATTGCTAAAATTTATAATTTTATTACAAAATTAGTTTTGTACCTATAAATACCTTTCAAATTCTTATTCCCGATAAGAGCATGGACCTCTTTGTCCCTCCTTCTTCTACAGCATTATTGTTGGTGTTTTCTAATTATAAATGACGTGGAACATTAACCTTGCATTATAATCTTTTTAGTGCGAAAGTAAAACTCAAAGTTCTAAGATATTAAGACTTCAACTCTCACGTTCCTATTGTATCCACTTATTGACTAAAGTTTTTCTGACAATGTTTAACGTTGACTCAAAATTACTTGTACTAAAACGTTTTACAAATTTTGAATATTAATTCATCTTTGTGCGAAGCCTTTACTACATTGGAAAAGTTAGGAGCGGAAAAACTGGAATAACTTTGTAATATCATGCAAAAAGATTTTTAGCAATGTTTGGAATGTGTGTTTTTTTCCTTTTTGCAGCTTAATATAAATTAGCAAAAGTGGATCAATCAGCGGCACAACATACCCAACACGGTATGCAGGCTTTTGTTTGTATTTTATTTTGGTACTCTATAAACGCTTTTCAATATTAATTTGCTTTTAGATTCTCCTGCAGATAGCAATGCGCAAATTAATACTGCTTATGATGGCACACAGCAGTTTTCTAATATTACTAACATAACTGACAATGCTTCTTTAATTCTTTGGAATAATAAAATTTCGGATATGATTGAACAAACTGGACAAATGGAAACCCCTTATAGAGCTCCGCAAAATACCTTCCGCATGCCTGGCTTTTTCCAACCCCTGCCAAAAATTAAATATGAAACAACATTTGAAATCCTCCTTGTAAAAACTAATTACCCCCCACCGCCACCACCGCCCATAATCGATAAAAAGGTTTTGGTGCATACTGAAAGTCTGGAGAGAAAATCCCGCGAGTTAATTGATGGGGTATTCATTGAATCAATTGGCTTAGATAACTCCTTGCGCACTGCTAGACAAAAGATGCGCTCTATTAAAAGCACTGTTCTAAAATCTACCGAAACTACAAACTATGCTGAAGACACTGTACAAAAGGCTAAAGCCAGAGATTTTTTACATATTTTTACACCTCCTATGTCAAAAAAACCTGTTTATGAATTAATTGATGTACCTCTTATAATTGAACCCGAAGATTCTTTAGCAGGTGATTTCAGGGAGCACAGTACTATAACTTCAAGAGAGCCGAGCGTCTGTGCTATGGACGAATATTCATCTTCGCGATACTCCAGGCGATCAACCAGAGAAAGTAAGTTTACTAAAGTTTTTTTTTTAGTGAAAGCGCATGTTTTTTCTAAACCTACTGAACAAAAAAAGATTACAACTAAATCATTCAATACATGGAATTTTTCAAAAATCATAAAAAAATGGAGTGTTCAGAACTGCCAATTTTTTAAGGTGTAAAAATCGTAGTATATTTATATTAAGGCCCTGACTTATGATAAATATTCTCAACTTTTGGGGTATATTTTGTTGTTTTTTCTTACCCTAGAATCGAGATATCATTGAATAAAAGTTTCTAAGCACGGTAAGTTTTACAAAAGAACTGATTTTATCTAGGAAATATTTGCAATCAATTAAGTTGAAAATTTTGTGGATCATTTTCAAAAAAAAAAGAAGCTTTTCGAAAATTTCTTTTAGTGTTACATACAAACAAAAAATAAGAAATATACATAAATAGGTACTACATTTTACATTTAAATATTCTTTTCTATCTTAATTGTTTCAGATTTTTGTTTTGCAATAGATTGTCCCAACTTTTAAGCTGGAATCAATTCAGACCTTATAACTGTATCGTTAAAACAGAAACACTTTGTGTTACGAAGGTGGATTATATTTAAATTTGTAAAAGCTTTTACCTTCAAACTAATTACAATTTTTTTTTAATTCCTTGTTTCACTGAAAGTAGAGAGCACAATATTATACAAACTTCCCACAGATTAATTTTATTTAGTAATATCCTTTTTACCCTAGATTGCTCAAAGATTCTTTTCCATCAGAACAAAAAGCCCATTAGCTCATAAAAATATCCCTTTATAAAAAAAACATTATCCAACTAGGAAAATGCTCTTAAAACTGCGGCAGTTAATTTGGTAGTATTGAAATAAATGCAAACGTCATAATTGGTGTAACAGGAGTAAATCTATGACCTATAGGTCTGATCTAGGACTAGGAATATTGTTTATTTTTTAATGAATTTTTATTTTATTTAAACTCATATAACTACTTAAAGGCTGGACAAAAATCTAAACTAGGTAAAAATTAAGACTAGCTAAAACTATCAACTTATTTAACTGCGGGCGCTCTAAATTAACTAGATACTTTTCGGCCTAAGAATATCCTAAATTATTCTTAATTCTAGCGGATTTTATTAAAAAAATAAAAAAACTAGGTAAACTACATAGAAACATATATCGGTTTTTACTTAACCTATACTACTTAAAAACAAATAACCTAGATACTTATAGATATAAGTATGTACATATGTCGAGGCGATTTTATGTAGACTGAAATTAACTATTTTCATTAAGCCACCAAAACTGGTGGACCTGATCAATGGCTTCCTTATGATCCCGGTCGGGCACGCTACTGCACCGGAGGCGCTCTGCTTCGTTCTCAGTGACAATGTCTCAGTCGTAAGGGAGCTGCCTATTGACTGTTCTGCGGCCGACAAGTTAGATTAACGGAATCGCCGATCTATCCTGAATCAGCCCTCGACTATCAAGGCATAGGAAAGCCTCGGGCGGGATAAAACCATTCGAACGTGTAATTTCGAAATATTCATCTTGGGGGTAGTAAGCCCCCATACGCAATTGCATGAGGTAGACTCCCAATAAGATCGCTGGTGTAAATACAAAATAAAATAAAAGAGAATCGGTGAGTTTACCGCTCCCTGTTGGAGAAGTCACATACATTGTGATAGAAGTCACACTTGCCACACTTGACAACAATTTTTCTACCATTAAGCATGTCGTAAAGCATATAAGTATATCAATGGTTTTCTTATGCCCCACCTTGTTAGCTTCAGATAAAGACCTTCTTACAATTTGGTGTCGAAAGCCTTCCCCAAATCAACCAAACAGCCACCCGTGCATTGTTTCTTAGCATTGTTCCATTGGACAGAATTATATATTTGTCCTCGGCCCACTTGGACAGAGCTCTATTGAGAACTTTTTTGAATACCTTGCTGATACTCGGAAGAAGACTTATCGACCGAAAACTTGCCGGATTGGAATTGTCCTTTCCTTTTTTCGGGAGGGGACTTCTTTTTCTTTAATGATGCGAAGATCATTTGAAGTTCCAGCAGGGAACTTGATCCATTTTGCCTGGCGATGGTGGCGTTTGCCAGGTTGTCTTCATTGAACCTGGTAAAACTAAGATTCTCAGATCGCCATTGCGTGATGCTATTTTAAAGGTAAAAGTGATTTAGCAGAGCTCTGTTCTCCAGGTCGTGATTTGGGTGAATGGACTCATTCACCTTTTATACACTTGCTTAAAAGCAGAACCCACTATCTCGAGGTGCGCGCAAAAATAATTAAAACAAAAGTAAAAAAAAATTATTGCGCATTGTTATCGCGAGTGTTTTAAAAAAATAATATTACACACTCGTTTGAGAAATTGGCAAAAACCACCTCGCGTGTGCTGTAAAGAATATAATAATATCCACTAGCGTCGTTGGAAGAAAGATAAGATGCCCATTCGCGCTGTGGAAGAAAAAAATAATAATACACACTCGCATAACAAATTATCCTCTTATCTGTCCTAAGACCTTTGTGTTTAACAGCCTCTTTCTTATCTACTGTAGGCATCATATGACCATCTAATGCTTGCGGTAAATGGATAAGGGCATCTGCGTTTGTCCTATTGTGCTGAATATTTAAATTAATTTTTTGTATGCAAGCTGTCTTATGGGCATATCACCTAAGACAGTTTGTTTATTACAGAAATTAATTTGGATTTTCACTGCATGGTTCGACTTAGTCAGAATTGTGTTTTGTATGTAAGTATTTTTAAATGGTAAATGATTTTCGTGTCGTATATTCTAATGTTCGCTGCCTAAGAAAAAATTTCTTTCACGTGTACTTCTACACTGTTCAATACAGGCCAGCTGTTTTGGCATTAAGTGAAACCCAGGTTGGAGTAAATACTAATTTATCAGAATTTGCTTTACATGAGTATAGCTTGGTGCCAATTCTCTTTTTCCTTCATGGTCTCGTGGTCTATGTTAGGAATGATATTGCTAGCCAGAGCCTTCCCCACTATGGGCAATGTTCCAACACGGACTTTAACTTCTTATGCTTCAAATTCACTGTCCGCAAGCATGTCATTTATTATTGTTTTACTTACAGGAGTCCAAATCTCGACAGTAATTCGACTTGTAACGAGTTTGATGCGCTGTCTGATTCCATCTCGAAAATTGTTTCCGTTATTGTTATTGCGGGCGATTTTAATGTACACAATTCCAATTGGCTCCGCTATTCTGGTCAGACAACACCCGAAGGAAGGTATGTCGAGCTCTTTGCCGGGTTACATATCCTTACCCAACTGATCGATGTGCCAACGCGTATACCGGATGTTGCTGGGCAAGCCGCCCATACTCTTGACTTGTTTCTTACTTCTCACCCTGATAAATATACCATTAGTGTAACTTACCCATTTGGCCCTTCAGACCATTGTGTCATTTCAGCTAATTTCTCTTCCTTCACCTCCCACCAGGACCGTTTGGCAATACGAGAAAGCCAACTGGGATGGCCTGAATATTTTTTTCCGAAACTTTAACTGGTCACTATGCTTCCTCAAAAGTGACATTGATGCCAGTGCTGAAATGATCACAAATGTGATTCTTCTAGGGATGCGTGCTTTTATTCCTAACTGAGTAAAAAGCATCCAGCCTAAAGACAAGTTCTGGTTTAACTCTGAGTGTAAAGAAGGTATCAGGCTCAAACAATTAAGTTTCCGATCTTATAAAGGCAACCCTACAGAGAAAAATAGGAAAAAGCACAAACAAGCAAGGAACTCATGCAACTCCGTTATTAAAAGAACCAAATTTTTGCATGACCAAAAATTACGGCAAAAAATTCTGCAGTTTCCCAAAGGCAATAAAAATGTTTGGTCATTTGTAAAAATATATTAAAAACTTCTCAACATCTTCGGTTCCAACGCTCATCGACAATATCAAACCAATTGTTTACTCTTCAGAGAAGGCAAACTTGCTCGCCGCCCATTTTGCTGCCAACTCCACGCTGCTTAACAGCAACGTTGCCCCTCCTGTAATTGAGAATGTAAATTTTTCCATGGGACAGATTTTTTTCCGCACTCGTACAATAGCAAGAGTTCTCAAAGATCTCGATATACACAAATCCGCTGGCCCGGATGGTATACCCCCGATTCTTCTGATGAAGAGGTGTTTTACCACACTGGCAAAGCCACTGCGTAAGCTTTTCCATCGCTCCAACTCTTCTGGAATCTTTCCTAGAAGATGGAAAACAGCATTTGTCCAGCCTGTCTCTAAGAAATGTGACCCATCCTCCCCTTCCTCCTACTGACCCATAGCACTGACATCCCTTATTTCTAAGGTCATGGAAACACTAATTAACCGTCAGCTGAAGGAATATCTCGAAGATCGAAAGCTTCTCCATGACCGTCAGTATGGCTTCCGCAGCAACCGTTCCACTGGCAATCTGATGGCATATCTCACCGAACAGTGGAACAAATCTTAACATCGCTTTGGTGAAAGTAAGATTATTGCTCTTAATATCTCCAAGGCATTTGATAGAGTTTGGCAAGAAGCTCAAGTCTGATTCCCACAAAATAAATGCTGGTGTGGCCCAGGGCTCTGTTCTGTCTCCGACTCTTTTCCTCATTTTTATAAATGATCTTCTGTCTTTTACTTCTAATCTACTTAACTGTTTTTCTGACGACTCTACCCTCACCTTTTCATATTCGTTCGATAATTCACGTCCTTCGCCTTCGGACGTACAATTGCAACGGTACCGTATGTCAAGCTCATTAAACTCCGATTTATACAGCATTGTTAAATGGGGTAATAGGAATTGTGTGGAGTTTAATGCTTCGAAAACTCAATGCTGTCTTCTGTCGTTAAAGCCAAACATACCCCCAATGCCATTGTCCGTGAATGGCACTTACATCGAAGAAACCGAAAAGCTCTCAATACTCGGTATGTGTGTCAACGACGACCTCCGTTGGAACGACCATATATTTAAGATAGCTAAGAATGCTGCTAGGTGCTTAGGTTTTCTATTTCGCTGTAAGAAGTATTTTTCCCAATCTGATCGGCTACAATCTATAAATCGTTTTTACGCCCTAAACTCAAGTATAACTCCCACCTCTGGGCAGGTGCTTCGCAAACATCGCTTCACTTGCTTGATAGAATACAAAATCGAGCGTTAAAATTGATAGGAAATAGAACTGCCGCTGAAACAATTGCCCCTCTCGAACACCGACGCAATGTTTCATGTCTTTCCTTATTTTATCGTTTCTTTTACAAAAAATGTTCACTCGAAGTAGCCAGTTGCATTCCTCCCCTTAAAAGTTTCTCCCGTAATACTCGTCTCGCAAGGAATGCTCATCAGTTTACCCTTGAGCCCAATTTCGGACTTACCGTAAAATATAGGGATTCTTTTTTTAGCCGAACAACATGAATTTGGAATAGTTTACCCGGCGAGATTTTCCCTTGCCATTTTGATCCACTAACATTCAAAACCAATGTTAATCGACACCTCATTTCTCTCCTCTCCCTATATTCTTAATGCCCGCGCATTGTGTTCTATATTAAGGAAACAAATAGTCCCTTGTGCGCGCGTTAATTATATAAAAAAAAATCGGCGCTGCCCAAATCTATTCCTGCGGTCAGGAGTATGTTGTATGTATGTCTTTCGTTCTCTGAAGTTTTGATTATTCTTTCTGAAGATTTTATTAATCTCGGGAAACATACTCGGGTCGCTGGAATTAATGGCTCGAATTCTGTTATCCCAGTATGAGTTAATAATCGATAGTCTTATTTGATGATCGAGTTGACATTTTTGATTGACGATTTCAGTGTTCTTATCTCCAGATCTTTTCTTTTAGTACTCAGTAAAGCGTCTGTACAAGAGTTTTAATCTTGCCAGAAGTCCTAGGTATATTATATACCATAGGTCGAGTTCATTAATGTAAAACTTCAGTAACACCGCGTTCCATTTCTCCAGTCAAATAGCTAATGTCCATTGGAAAGTTGTTTTAACTTTCTTAGAAGTGTTGATGTTTGCTCTCAACAGTGATATCAAATTTTGCCAAAAATGTACACATGGTACTATATTTTAACAATTGTATTTTGCAGTGGTGCTGTATTTTTATATATGAACTTGGGGTATATGGTCGTATATCAGGGGCCTGTTTCATAGATCATACTTTACATGCAACATATGTACATACATTAAAATTATTTTCATACATAACATACAATTTTCTGTTTCATAGATTTGTTTTGAAGTTATAAAATCTATTTTGTTGTTTGTTATGTACATATTTATTTTGAAATTTGACTGAAATAAATAGGGAATATATTGCTTTTACTAAGTTCGTTTTAAGTTATTTTCGCCTTTTAATATTTAGTTTTTCGAGGATTGTGTTGTTTGTTTATTTCGATCTCGATTAATTCGCCATCGTTTATTTCGTCTTTATTTTTACTTGCGATTATAGGTACTATAATGCAAGTTACGCATTCGTGCAGATTTAAAATTTTGAGATAACAATCAAACATTACGATGATAGAGAAACATATTTGAGTTACTGGCAAAATTCTGTCTACCTGTCTGTCTGTACGGATGTATTTGGACTGTAGCCTAAACTATTGGGTCAATCGTCTTCAAATTTAGAACTTAGGGTTATTTTGACATTCTACGGAGGAGTTTTTTTTAAATCTTTTTAGGTCAAAAATTAACGGTACCTGTCGAACAATCAAGTCACAAAAATCGAATAAATGCCTTGATGTTAACTTTAATTTTGTTAAATTTTATTCTACAATGTGACCGCACATATGAGCAAGTACGTGCGATCCAGTCGTAAAATTTATAAAAACGAAAAAAACATTAGCAAAGAAGTTGGACGTTTTTAATTTGACAGAAAATTAATCCAAACCATATCCACGTAGCCCACACCAACTGTAATGAAAATAAAAAGGAAAAGAATTTCATAAAAAAATTAATTTATTGTAGATTTTAATAAAGTTTTATATTAGACGCCAATGATTCTAACAGGCCAATATCCGAATAGTCATCTTGTTTATTAATAATATTCTTAATTCTAGTATCTTAATCTACATTGCGAAATAAACCGTTAACTTTGACCTAAATAACTCATTGCACTTTTAACGAAAATGCAAAACGAGTAAAAAGAGAGAGAAAGATATGCGAAGTGATTGCAGGGCGAAATGATTGAAAAACAAAGTACACAAAAACAAAGTAAAAATAAACGAAATAAACAGAAATAATTTAAGAAAAGGCGAAACAATGAAATGCGATGTAAAAAAAAACAAAACAATAGGCACTCCTTAAAATGTTATTTTCTTTTTTTCTTTTTATCTTATAATATTGCCTATAACTCTGTTATCAATGCGCAGATCATCATAAATCTTTGGAACCGATTCGAGAATATGCGTGTTCGTTTTTTTTCAAACCATCAAATTAAGAAGATCCCTCCAAATAATCGTCAGATTATTGGTCAGAACGACTAGGATATTAAGCTCAATCGCCTGTATAATCTGACACGCTCGAGTATTTAAAATTTTTTTTTTTAATTTTCAAGAAGCCGCCACGAGCTTGCGTCACGTCTGAATCGTCAGTCTTTTTTTGAATGGGAGCTTCTTTCGGACTTACTAAACACCCCCCCTGGAAATCTGACAATCCAAATCTGAAAATCCCAATGACGCTCGAGTAAATGCCCATTTAGCATCGTGGGTTCCCCTACTACTACCGAAGCATGCTCAATACTACTTTTGGGCATCGCTTAAACGGCAAAATTCCAATTGAAGGGGTCACGAATGAGATTTGGTTTATACAGAATTTCTTTCAATTTAACTTTCCACCCATGGTACAAGATATTTCCAAGTAGTCTAACAATCAATTACACATACCCGAATTGAATAAGCGAACTTGCAATTTTGGCAGCGGGAAATGATGATGTCAACAAGCTGAATGAATGCGCTCATTTGAAACTGATCCAGAAAATGTATCGTATGCCCGAGTAACAAATATACATATTTACAAAACTCACAGTTAATTTAATACTTTTCATCGGTTCTAAAGAAGTTTAAAAAAGAAAATTAAATAGAGGTGCTAAAAATCTCTTCCAACTTAAAACTTCTAAAGTATAACGGACATGTATATATATATGTATGTATGTATATTTGCGTGCATTTTTTGCAAAAAAGACGAATAAAATAAATTAAAAAAAAAATATGCATGCGAAATAAGAAAAAAAATTTTATTTTTGAAAATTATTTTTAATATTCTTGATCAGTTCTAAACGGAAGTGCTATGAAAGTTCGTCAATTTGCATTCGTGCAAAATCCGAGTTTATATTTAAATTCCATCCGGTTAAGCACGATTTCTCCTTGGCTATTTTTAACTCTTTATGTTATTTTTAAACCTTAAGAGCAAATTGTTACGAAATCTGAAAAGAATTTTAGAATACGTTTCTAGCAAATGTTGCCTATACAATTGTAGAAAAATTAATTGTGCACCGAGCTATTTTATTTTGAAAGAATTAATTATTTTGTTTCCTAGTTAAACTTTTATTTTATTGTTTCAGATTTTTACTTGCGATTATAGGTACTATAATGCAAGTTATGCATTCGTGCAGATTAAACATTTTGAGATTACAATCAAACATTACGATGATAGAGAAACATATTTGAGTTACTGGCAAAATTCTGTCCGTCTGCCTGTCTGTCTGTCTGTCTGCCTGTACGGATGTATTTTGGACTGCAGCCTAAACGGTTGCGCCAATGGTCTTCAAATTTTTAACTTAAGGTTATTTTGACATTCTACAGAGGATTTTTTTCAATTTTTTTTTAGCTCAAAAATTAACGGTACCTGTCATATAACCGTTATGTAAAAGCTTAGTTTTCTGGAAAACGGCTCCAAGAATTTTTATAAAAAAAATCAGTGTACTAATGTAGGTATGCATTATATTTTGGTGAAAAAAAATTAATATGGAGGGCTAAAAACGGTACCTCCCGTAGGACCGGTATTTTTTTCTTCGACTTTTTCGAAAACTGGTGATCCGATTGCAATCAAAATTGATATTCAAGAAGATGTAGGTAGCCTGAGTAATTTGGCATTAATTTTTTTATGAAAACTTTTTTTTGTATTTTTAATATTTTTTTTAAATTTTTTTTTTTTGAAAAATCTATATTTTGAAAACGGGTACGCGAATTTTTTTTAAATTTTGTTTTTAAATGTACGTTATTTTTGTGCTTAAGTTTGTATTCTTGAATTATGTTTTTTTATTTTTTAAAAAATAAAATGGCGTTTAAATTATTCCACCCAATACAATTTAACGTACTTTATTCGAAAAATCAAAAGTCACAAAAATCGAATAAATGCTTTGATGTTTAATTTACTTAATATTATTCTACAATGTGTCCACATGTATGAGCAAGTACGTGCGATCCAGTCGTGCAATTAATTTACTTGCGGTTTAGGTAATATAAGGCAAGTTTAGGACTCGTGAATATAAAAATTATTTGAGATATCAATCAAACATATGACATTACGATCATACGAAGGCTAAAAAAGTTAGTTACAAAAAATATCTGTATGTCTGTCTGTTGGTATGTATATTGATCTACAGCTAAGTTTAACCTTCAAATTTGGTATTTGTTTTTCGTTTGACATTCCTCAGAGGGCAAATTGAAATCTTTTTTTTTCTTAGGCCTAAAAAATAACGGTACCTGTCATATAACCGCTGAGGAAAAGCTTATTTTTCTCGAAAACTGCTCCAACGATTTTGATGAAAATGTTTGGGTTTTTTTTGTAGGTAGGTATTAGCTATATCATTTTATCAAAACCAATTTTCCGGGAAAAGTCTATTAACGGTACCTTTTATTTAACGGATTTTTTTATTTTCATATTTATTTTTTTAATTCTGCATACCAGTATTTTGAATAATTTATTTTTTTTTATTTTAAAATATATTTTTTTTTGAAAATTCAATATTTTTAAAACTGCATATTTAAAAAAAATTATTTTAAATTTTATGATCATCTGTATATTAACAAAGTCTAATAAACTGCATACCAAGATCTAAAAAAAACAGGATTTTATCAAAATCCTTCCTACAATTTTCAAAATACTTTTTTTAATAAACTCAAAAATATTTAAGACGTGTGATGGCGTACTCCGTTTTTACTAAAAACCGTTAATTCTTGTGGTTTTTGTACTTTTTATAGGTTCAGACCGTATGATTTTTTCCAATGTGATTAGGCACATCGCACATAGAGCACGTGCGACCCAGTCGTGTCCATTTTTTGTTTCTATTTTGTCCACAAAGAATACGCATACTTAATTTAATTGTGTTCGATTTTGGACAGGGTGATTCACAAAATGTGTGCTATAGCGTGTAGGTTTATAGTTGAAACATACAAAAATATCGTATGGGGGATCTATTAACTAACACCACCCACACTGTTGAGCCAGTAGTGGCAATTTATTTAATTTATTTAATTAAAACAGGAATTTTTTTTTTAACAACGTTTAGTTTACACTCACAAATGCCATCAAAAAAACTTTCTGTAAAGCCAGCAATGTCTCTTTAATAAAGCTGTTTTAAGGAATAGTTTTTGAAAAATTAATTTTGGTATTAAACATTTTTTCAAAAAGAAAGAAAACTAAACTATTTTTTTCAAAGTTTTACGTAATTATGTACTTAATTATGTCTTAAGAATTCAATGCTTCAATTATTTTTTAGTCAAAAACAGAAAACTGGCGGCTTTTGTATTTTTTGAGAAATTAAAAAAAAAGAAAGAAAACCACTTTTTTCTAAGAATAACTTCTTTTTTTGGTGACTGTACTGAATGTAAATAATTTTTTATTTTTTTTTTAATACTCGGAGTCTTTTACATACAAACTGATAAAGTACTATAATAATCTCTGTTTCATTAAAAAAAACATGATTTTTTTCCAGTTCCTACCAAAATGTGTACTAAAAAAGTACTTAGTAGTAAATGCCGTAGTTTTGTTTCAGATTTATTTTTGTTTATACTGCATTGAAAGTTTTTTAAATCAATTAATATTACTTAAACATTTACAAATGTCGTGAAGGGTTAAGAATTTGTATCTTTAATGTAGTTAATAATTACGATAAAAAAATCGTGAAATCAATTGTGGGGACAATTTAAACATGTCTTATCGAAAATACGCCGTAAACACGAACATTTAAAAAAATCATGAAAATCGGTCCAGTTTTGAATTTTTTACTGCGCAAAAACCAGATGACCGCGAAAGTGTATAATTACCGTATGTCGGTCCTCTAAAACGATATTAAGGATCTCTCCGATATGATAAAGATTTTTTTTTTATTTTATTAAAATTAAAATCCTTACTGGAACACATAAAAGCGAGCAACCATTTTTATTTAGATAAGCTGGTATTCCCCAACTGAATTAGATCTTCATTTTATTCTTAAAGCCTCAAGTTCTTGTGATCCCGGAGTTCGTTATTACATTCAACGGCTTTCCTTGCGGCTTGCGAGTCCTTAGGGTATTAGATCTAATATTTTCACAGGGGCAACTCACGGTTTCTTTCACCCACAATGGAGTTTCGACATTAAATTTTTTTTTTATTTTGGAAGCATTATTTTTGTAAATGCCCAAATAGTTCGACTTAGCTCGTTCATACGTCGTTGCGTCAAAAAGAATTTTATTTTCTCTTAAATACTCATATCATAGAAATAACAGCCTTCATGGAACTGCATGGTGTCTTTTGAAATTTACTCCAAAAGATGCTAATTGTGTAACAAACGTTATACGGCATAAGAAAAGCATTCCTTAAAAATGTGGATTTCAAATGGTTTTTGAAGCATTAGTGAAAAAAGTAGAAAATTGCATTATTTCCGCAATGAATTTACGCCGATACGCAATTGACGTAGTAACTCATAAAAATTTAAACTTTGTTTTGGTGCATCCTGCCTTACAAAATACTTTTATTATACATATCCTAAAGCCTTTAGTGTAAATTTTATTTTATTTTGGCTTTTCCGTTAATTTAGCTATTTTAAATTTTCATTTGAATTACTTTTATTGGCAACAGTTTCAGATTTTTTTTTAAATGGTGACTTACTCGTATGCTTTTTTTTTGTAAAAAAAAAACACCCCAAATGTATTGTTGGAAGGAAACTTTAAGTGAATTCTTGAAAAACGCTTGCTTGAACATTTTGGTTTCACTTTTTTTATTTTATATAGCACAGGCCTTAGATTTGCTTATTTCCTTAAACACGTTCAATGTTGCACACACAAAAAGAAACTTTTGTTTGGGATACATTTTGTAGTTCAAACCTAAAAATGACTTTTCTTAAAACACTTATTGAATTAATTATGCAATTCTGCAGGAAACATCAGAGAAGCATCACAGAGCAGCTACAACGGATCAGTAACGCAATCATCGAGGCTTGCCACAAGACGTACGGAGGACCGGGCCTCTATATTTTCATCGAAAGACAATCGTCTGCAATCTGGCCAAGAAGAACGTTTTTCGAGAGCAACATCAAAGGCACGAAGCGAATTTCATGATGAATATTCTTCTAGATCGCTAACAAAACCAATAATTACGAAAAATCTTAAAAGTGTGCATGTTAAATGTAAGAATTAATATAATGTAGTTGTTTTACGAAAAATGTCCAGTATAACGAAATACCATTTTGAAAAATTATGGCGCAAAATTATAGCCAACTCGACAGTGGACACTAAAAATAAATTTGTGGCAAACTAAGTTGAAAATTTAATGAAAACATGAGAAGAGCTTTAAGATAAATATATTTAACGATTTCCTATATTCTAACTAGATTTTTAAAAATAGCAATAGCAACAAATGAATCATATTTTCTTGCCGTATTGGCTGACATTATATCATTTATTTAAAAACAAATATTAAGACTATAAAAATATGAAGTTGTTGTCAAACCAGGGGCCTGAGCTTTGAGCCCCGGCTTCTAACAAGATAATAGTCCGTCAATGGTCTTCTGCCTATTACGTTGAATTTAACATTAAAGTTTTATGTGGTATAGTTATTTATCAACGATGCGATTTAAGAAAATTTGAAACTTATCTCTAAATAGTTTTTAATCTAATTTATTAAAAAAAAAAACACTTAAAAGCTCGTCCCAAATAAGTACCTACATATCAGCTTTTATTTTCGTTATTTTAAATCTGCAGAATGTAACTATATACAAGAAATACGGGAGCGGGTCGAAATTCTGGCTTCAAAATTCTGCTTTTAAAACGAAAATTCTGTTTTTCAAAACTTTGCTTTTTTCAATTTGTCTGTTTTTCAAAATTTTGCTTCTCAAAATTTTGTTTGTTAAAAAAGAAAAAAATCTGCTTATTTAAAAAAAAAAAATTGAGTCAGTTTTGTATGCACATGCCATTATAATGTTTACATTTATTTAACTTTTCAAAATATAACATATATCTATAAACACACAATTTATCTTTTCCCTTATTAGATTTAACTATTCCTTATTATTTGCAGAATTTCGAAAAGCGGAATTCAAAAGCAGAATTTTAAAAGCTGAATTTTGAAAGCAGAACTTTGAATTCAGAATTTTGACTACTGCAGAATTTTAACCCCAACCCAAAAAATACGTCTAAATCATTGAATTCATCAAACGATGTGTAATTAAACACAGCTTTTATACAGCTTAAATTTTACTTTATACATTAAAATTAAAACATAATATATGTACTTAGATATACTTATTAATATAATGTTTTTTAATAATCTATTTGTATATATTAGCTAGCCAGTTATTTTTTTTTTTTTTTTTTTTTTTTGACAGCTAGTAGTTAGTACTGTAATATATAAACAACAACATTAAGGTAATATCTTATTGGTTTCGATATAGACCTTCAAAATCTTTCGTTATATTGGACGTACGCTATATTAACATACAGGATCTTTTACTTACATATATGTGTATATTTAAAGCTGGGGAAAATGCAGTTTTCGAAATTCAGTATGCTGAAAAACCTGGTCTTGTAACTTGGCTGAAAGATAATAAGGCATTAACTGATGCACTAGCAGATCGTGTTAGTATTACTGATAACGAATTAAACTATCATCGCTTAACCATTAAACACTGTAGGTAAGTAGATATTGCAAGATAGTAATAGTAATAACTATCGTTTTTTTCTTTATTTGTTGATGTATTCAAATAAACATAACAATGTTTGTTAGTTTTATAGTCTTGTCTGCAAAAAAACGTATTTTATAATTGAATAATTATATTAAGCTTTACAAAACTAAAAAAGTGATTCAAAATTTGTATTCTATTACGTATTTATTAATTTCTAGACCTTTTTTTTTGAATTTTTGTAATTTTTTATAATAACCATTTTCAAAGAAGCTAGCTGATAAGCATTACCTAGCCCTAGTATTTCTGGGCAATTCAATGATCTGATGGTATTGACCATCAGCCATCAGAAAAATCTTCTCGACCTGAAGAACTTTGAACGTTTAGTTCGAGCTTTACTTAATAAGTTTCAAGGCTGAATTTTGAAGTTTTAAGACAATAGGAATTAATTGTGCGTTGCTGCAGGCACTAAACGAAGGAGTTATTATATAGAATGAACCTGTAATTATTTCATATGAAATTGTCAGTAAGTACAGGGAAGATAGGAAGTTTGCATCTTAGTTTGGTTGCAGTGTATTGTATAATTCTATTTCATTAAAAAGCTCTTGTGGCGATGCGCCAGGCAGGTTTTGGTAAGATGTGTGTATTTTTTTATTTCTATCGGAGTTTCAAGGGCGGGTAAACATTTCTAAGATTTTTTTTTAATTCAGTTTAGTCCGCGCTGAAGCTTTTTAAAAGCCTCAGGCTATGTACTTAATATCTTATAAGTACAAACTATAGTTTTAATCACTGAGGAACTTCATTCAGTACTTTCTCTTTTCTTACTAGTCACTTCCTTTGTATAATAACAAAACAGCCTGTTTTGTTTATTTTTGCAAATAATTATTAAGCTTTTCAGCCAGTATTAATTAAGATGAATTGGTTCTTCTACAATTTTATATTTTATGTATACATAATATATTTTATATATTATTATATTATATTTTATTATATTTTATTGTTTTTTCGTTTTGACCCTTTTATACTCCATTTGGTTAGCTCTATCATTTTTTCAACTTTTTTAGAGTTTATCCCTTTTATTGCTTTCAGTAAGAATAATACTAGTTGTAAGATTAATGATATAAAATGTTACATGCAAGATGTAAGTTACTTATAAGTTAAATTTTCTTTTAAGTGAAAGTGACTCGGGAACATATACTGTGAAAGCTGTATCAGGCATTGAAAGTACTTCAAGCTCAAGCCAACTTATTATTGGAGAAGGTAAAGGGTACAACATGTACATGTATTAACTACTGCTAATATATGAATTCCTTCAAACCCATGTTGTCCTTAGATAAAGCAGTTGGCGTCAAGGAAATGGATCAAGAACCTGTATTTTTGGTTAGCTTAAAGGACACAGAAATGCTGGAGTTCTCCTTCTTCAGATTTCTGGTTAAAGTTCTTGGCGATCCTAAACCTAAAGTCCATTTGTAAGATATCAATTTGAAATTAGCATCCAAAATACTAAAAAATACGTTTTTAGTTTTAAAAATGGTGTAGAAATATCTGAAACAGATAGAGTACAAATTATACGTGATAAGGACTACTTAGGCTTTTATGAACTCGTTATAACTGAGGTGCTTTCGTCTGACGCTGGCGTTTACTCATGCGAGGCTGAAAACAAATTTGGTAAAACAACTTGCGAAGCAATCGTTACCACAATAGGTAAGTAATTCTGCCTGTGTTTTCATTTATGCATAATGTTGCTTGCATGTGTTATTTACTTGCGTTGTTCTAATTTTTCAATCTTGTCTTATATTTTTAGCGGACAAAAATGTTTTTGGTTCACTTAGTGGACAAATTCTTCCAGCTGGTGAGAAAGCAGCATTTACTTGGAAAAGAAATGGAGTTGATTTTGATCCGGAGGAACGTTTTAAGGTGCTCTTTGGCGAAGACGAAGATTCTTTGGCTTTAGTTTTTCAACATGTTAAACCAGAAGACGCTGGAATTTATACTTGCGTTGCCCAAACAACGACAGGAAATATATCATGCAGTGCGGAATTGACAGTTCAAGGGGCGATCCAGACTCTAAACAGAGAACCAGAGCAGCCAACCCTAATAATAGAACAAAGAGAAGCAAATGTGTCAGTTGGTGGAACTGCAATATTAGAACTGCAATGCAAAGGCTTTCCAAAACCAGCTGTTCAAGTGACCCACGATGGTGAAATTATTGCTGCTGACAATCGTCATCGAATTTTATTCGAAGATGAAGAGAGTATGTCCTTGCTTATTAAGAATACAAATACCGAGGATGCTGGTGAATATATAATTAGTGCTAAGAATGAGCTTGGAGAAGCTTCTGGTCAAATTAATCTTGTTGTGCAAGGTACGAAACTTTTATTAATTTTTGTGGTTAATTGAGTTATTGATAACTGAATTTTTTGAATTTAAAAAATTTTTTGTAGTTACGTTTTATTTCTTTATTGTTTATCTTCTTTAACCCGACGTTCTCCGCAAATTCTGCGTTATCAAAAAGTGATAACAACTCATCTTTTTTTCAATACATACATACATTTTCCTGACATACCCCATACTGTGGTTACCTACTATTTTGAAAAAGTTTCCTTTATGTTAGAAAAGCCTCTGCGCAAACTATTTCATCTATTCTATTCTTTAGGAAAGTCCAACTTGAGGTTGAAAACCACTACTGTCCAATCAGTTCCTTATAAAAAGGCGTGTCTTTTTAACCGCCCTTTTTTCTAAAATCATAAAATTAATAATACAACAAAATATTTTCAGGATCGAAAGCTCCTAAATGATGGGCAGCACGGTTTCCGTTGTAACAGATCCGTGATTTGATGACATATCTCACTAAAGAGTGGAACCAGTCTTTGGCGAAAGCAAGATTGTCGCGTTTGATATATCGAAGTTCGCAGGTTTTCATTAAAGTTTGGCCCACAGTTTTTAATGCAAAATGCCTATACATGGTATTATCACTTTTTTGGGTGATTTAAAATCTGGAGTCCGTAAAGATCAATGCTGGTTCCCCAAGGCTCTGTTTTATCTCCGACTCTTACAGATTTTTTAAAAGTGACGATAATCCTCTACAATGTTTTGCTAACAACAGCAGATTAAACTTTTTTATATTTCATCATTTTTAAATGAGGAACTGTCACGACAGAATATGATGATTTCGTTAGATTCTGATCTTATAACAACATCGTAAAAGGTGGTCATAAACTATTTTTTTCACTCAAGCCTTCACAAGCCTATATCTCGTTATTTAGAGGTTCTTACACTGTCAGTTAGTTATTGATTTTAGCTACCATAATCCATACGCTACATATCTCTCTTAAGAATAACTGCGTCTCATAATTCAAGTACGTAAGAAGAAGTGAGGTAAAAATCTGCAGTTTTTGGCATTTTTTAGGGAAATTTGAATAAATTACCTTTTTTTCTAAACACCAAGAAGTTTTTAATGAAACACCAAAGAAAGGTTAACATTTGCAGTCCCCATCCCTCCCACACTTTTTGCCCAGGGTCCACGAAACGAGGTCCAGAGAAAAGAGAGTCTTGAGAAAATGTTAGTTACTTACTTACTTACTTGGGGGCCCTACAGTTCTGGACGAACCTGGGCCTCAACCAACATGCCTCTCCAGCCAGCTCGGTCTTTGGCTAGCTGCCTACAGTTTCGCACTCCAAGTTGGTTGAGGTCGTCCTCTAACCTCTACTTGAGCGCGCCACCTAAGGCGAGGTCTTCCTTGACTGAGTCTACCCTCTGGGATAGAATCGAAAATCCTGCGAGCCGGAGCATTGTTGTCCATTCGCTCCACATGACCTAGCCATCTTAAACGTGATATGCGTATTTTTTGGACCAGGTCAATGTCGCTATACAGCTCGTATAGTTCTTGGTTGAACCTTCTCCTCCAAAGCCGGTTAACGCAGATAGGGCCAAAAATCCTTCGAAGAATTTTACGCTCGAAACAACTAAGGATATCTTCATCCGCTTTAGATAGAGCCCATGCCTCGGCGCCAAAGAGCAAGACTGGGATGATTAGGGTCTTATACAGAGTCTCCTTTGTCTTTCGAGAGAGGGCTTTGCTACTCAATTGCCTTCCTAGCCCATAGAAACAGCGATTGGCAAGAATAATTCTTCGCTTTATTTCTGAAGAGATGTTGTCAGATGTTATAGCGGATCCGCGGTACACAAAGTCCCTAACTACCTCAAAGTTGTAACTGTCTATTGTGATGTTTTGTCCAATCCGCCGGTGTTGTGTGTCCCTTTTTGTGGACAGCAGGTACTTCGTTTTGGCCTCATTGACTGCTAGTCCCATCTTAGCCGCTTCAGCATCAATGCTAGCAAACGTTCCAGTGACAGCTCGCCGAGTTCTGCCAATGATGTCTATGTCGTCAGCGTAAGCTAGCAATTGCACAGATTTGAAAAAAAATTGTCCCACTACAATTGACTTGCGAGTTTCTTATAATTTTTTCAAGTATTAAGTTGAAGAAATCGCACGATAGCGTATCACCTTGTCGGAATCCTTTTTTGACGTCAAAAGCTTCTGTGAGGTCATTACCAACCTTAACGGAGCAGCGAGAGTTCTCCATCGTCATCCTGCACAGTCGGACGAGTTTTGTGGGGATGCCAAAACCTGACATAGCTCTGTATAGCTCGTCTCTATAAATGCTATCGTACGCGGCCTTAAAATCAATAAAAAGGTGGACGGTATCGATTTGAAATTCTTGGCTAGTTTCCAGGGTCTGCCGTAGCGTGAACATTTGATCGATTGTGGACTTTCCTGGTCTGAAACCACACTGATAGGGGCCAATCAGGTTGCTGACGAAAGGTTTCAGGCGTTCACATAGTACGGCAGAGAGGATCTTGTAGGCGATATTCAAGAGACTAATTTCTCTATAGTTTGCGCAGTTTAGAGGGTCTCCTTTCTTGTGGACCGGGCAAACGATGCTGAGGTTCCATTCATCAGGCATACTTTCTTCTGACCAAACTTTATAGATGAGTTGGTGTATGCACTCCACCAGCTCATCTCCGGCCGGTTTAAAAAGTTCGGCGGTAGTCCGTCGGGTCCAGCAGCTTTGTTGTTTTTTAGTTTAGATATTGCTATCCTTACTTCATTTTGGTCAGGTGGACGGAAGTTTTGTCTGTCATCATCCATGTTGAATGGTTCATTCTGCCTGCCCGCGGGATTTTGGTCTTCATCACCGTTTAACAGTCTGCAGAAATGGTCCTTCCATGTACTCAGCACCGACTGTGACTCTACTACGAGGTTTCCATTCCTATCTCTACAGGCTTCTGTACGGGTTTTTTTTCTTGGCACGTTCTTTTTACCTGTTGGTAAAACTTCCGCACGTTGTAGCATCTGGAGTAGCATCTCTCAATATCTTCCATTGCGCGCTTCTCATGCTCTCTCTTTTTCTTTTGGAGAAGTCGGTGTTCTTCCCGTCTTTTCTGCCCGTAGAGCTCGCGAGCAGCTCTCGTCTTTCTTTGCAGCGCCGCTTTATATGCCTCTTGTTTGGCTGCATCATCGTCATCGAACCAGAGGTTTCGTGGTGGTGGTCTGGTGAAACCTAACACATCAGTTGCGGCATCTCTGATGGCTTGTTGAGAGTGTTGCCACTGGTCTTCGGCACTTGATGCTGGCGGTACTGGATTTCTTGAGAGGTTACGGGATATTCGATCGGCATAGGTTCTGGCGGTTTCTTGTGATTGCAGCTTTCCGACGTCATACTTCCTCACAGTATTACTCCGTTGTTGTGGTGTTCGGGTTATTCGCATTCTTAAATTTGCTGCAACAAGGTAGTGATCCGAGTCGATGTTAGCTGCTCGGAAGGTGCGAACATCCAAGATACTGGAGAATTGTCTTGCATCGATCGCAACGTGATCAATCTGATTGACGGTTCTTTGATCTGGGTGTCGCCAAGGCGCTTTGTGTATATCGAGATGAGGAAACCGTGAGCTTGCAATGGTGAAGTTATGTGCCGCTGCGAAGTCAATTAGCCTAAGTCCGTTTTCAGACGTTGTGTCGTGTAGGCTATGTTTTCCGACAGTCCTACCAAAGATTTCCCCTTTACCTATTTTGGCATTAAAATCGCCTAGTACGATCTTAACGTCCTATTTAGGGCAGTGCTCATAGGTTTTGTCGAGGAGCTTATAGAAGTCATCCTTGGTAGCGTCATCTTTGTCCTCTGTGGGGGCATGAGCGCATATTAGGCTAATGTTGGCGAATTTAGCCTTGATACGGATTATCACAAGTCGCTCACTTACGTGTCGAAAGCCCAAGACTTCTTGCCTAAGTCTACCGCTTATGACGAATCCGCAACCAAATAAACGCTGTGGTCTTCTTGCACAATCACTGTAGTATACGTCACAGTTTTTCATCCTCCTTTTGCCCGGCCCATCCCATTGCACTTCCTGGATTGCAGTAATTCCTGCGCTGTAGCAGTCTAGGGCCTCTGCTAGTTGTTTGGCTGCACGTGATCTGTTAAGAGTTCTAACATTCCACGTGCAGATCCGATCCGTCGTTGTCCTTAATTCGTTTTTCCGGGTCATCAACAGTAAATCCGTCCTTTTCCGAGGCTATTGGTCGCTTCGCAACTTTTTCTTTTTTCCGTGGTAGGGTTGTTAACCCCACGCACAACCCGCAACCTGGAGGGCCAGGTCCTTTGTTGGATTCTTTGGACAAAAGGAACCGGAGAATCCGGAGTCAGTAACCCACTTCGGGGATATGAGCGCTGCCGTTGGCCCATTAAGCGTTCATCCGCCACCATCTCTATTTCAATGCCCTGACTTGCATTGAATTGTCCCAATGACCTTATCTCCAAATACGTCGAAGTAGCTCATTAGGGCGTTAGTTAACCATCCCTTAACATTATCATAAAGTTTCATTAAGTTCCGACCTTTGTCGACCTAAAACCACCTGTCTCAATTCTTCAAAAATCCAATTTTATTTATCCCGAAAAAACTAAAAGGTTTTTTTCGGGATTGTGGGTGAACTGTTGGCCTCACAGACTTTTTTTTATGCTTAGATGAAAAGAAATTAAATTTGCTACAACTTTATTCGTAATGAAATTTTGTATGTAGGTCCGGACGGCAGCAAAACTAAAAATTGTCAATTTTCCGTAATGGAATTAAAAGACTCATTTTTAAAAGGCCCTATTTAAACAAAACCTTGTAAAGAAAATGATTCGTTTCGCTTTTGTCAGGTATTAATAAAAGGCTGATCTCGGACATTTTAGATACTTGAACTTCAGTTATAATAAAACACTATAAACATAATGATTGGTTATTTTAAAAAAAAATATGTTTTTTTTTAATAATGCATTATGGTCTTCAATAAATAATTTTTACTAGCACCTCCTAAAATTTCAAAGCCATCCAATGTTACCTGCTTTGCTGGTGATACAATTGAAATGGAAGTTGAAGTAGAAGGATGTCCTAAGCCAGTTGTAAAGCTATTCAATAACGGAAAAGAAATAACAAGCGAAAGTTATGTTAAAATAACATCCAATAGCACTGGCAAAAGCAAAGAAAAAATCAAAATTACAATCACGAAGATTAGCCTGGAGAATTCAGGATCATTCTCAATAACAGCTACGAACGAATTAAGTCAAACCTCGGAGTTCTGGGAATGTGAGGTACGTAGTGGACCGGTAATAGTTAAGCACTTAGAGGAGGAATACGTGTATGGAGAACATGAAGACGTCATAATGTCCGTAAGAATAGACGCGTATCCTTCACCAACTATTAAATGGTTCGAAGATAAAACAGAGCTCAGCACAAAAGACAAAAGGTACACAATGTCCGTGGATGGCAACTGTTACACTTTAAAAATTCACGATGCTACCAGAATCGACGCAGAAAAATATTCCATGGAAGCTAAAAACGAACATGGAACAGCAAAGGATCAGACAAACTTACGTATTAAGTGCCCTCCGGTGTTTAGGAAAAAGCTCCAGAACATTATGGTCAAAGAGGGGGATACGAATGTTGAACTCAATATAAATGTTGATTCTTATCCCAGGCCAAGTATAAAATGGTTTATTGATGGAATTGAAATTGATGAAAAACGGAAAGAGTTCAGACGTGTCGAGGAGGGTGATGAGTTTAAATTAATAATTAAAGAAGCTACTGTTGCATTGCAAGCTTGTTATACATGTAAGCTAATGAACGCCTATGGAAGTTTGGAGAGTGAATGCCAGGTTGATGTACATTGTAAGTTTTTATTTGTTCATTTAATAGACTTTTAGTTAGAAAAGAAATGTTTTTTTCTTTTACCTAGGCGTACCAAAAATAAAAAAATTCACAAAGGATTGCGAAATTATTGAAGGAGAAACCTTGAAACTTGAGGCAGAGATATATAGTTTGCCAGAAGCTGAGGTCACTTGGTAAGACCACAAAACTACTAAATTAATTGTAAAAAAATTGATGTTTTGTCATTTTAAGGTATAAAGATGGCCAAGAAATAACTGCAGATGCACGAATAAAAATAAGTCGTGATTCTAAGAGAAGTGAATCGTATTATATGACACTTAATCTATGTAAGACTCCTGATGCTGGAATCTATCAAGTCAGGGCTATGAACAAGGAAGGATACAACACATCTAAGGCAGAAGTAGCAGTTTTAAGTAAGTAAAACTCTTAGAATTTTATCATAATTTTTAACATTTATGTATGTAGACTTGCCATAATATCTTGTGATGGTTGTACAATTTTATGTGTGCAATTTAACAAACGATTTTAATTAATTAATTTTTCTTGTAGCTAAACCCGAACTTCTGCATGGAGATTTGTTTGATACAAATACCTATGAATCCGTTCCTCTAAAATACGAAGTCATTGCGCGTGGAATTCCTAAACCAGAAGTAGAATGGCTGCACAATGGAAAACCAATATCTGCAACTGACAGAATAATTATATCAAATGAAGGGGTAAGTTTATATTTATAATAATTATTATGTAGTGTAATATCATTCAAACATCAAAGCCACAAGCACTTCATTGATAGATGACTCCATAGTAAAAAGAAACAATAGTAAATATTGCTATGCTTTATTATTAATTTTCTTTGAAGACCCAAATCGTGAACACTTGTTGTCGATGTCGGTGACACTCTTGCTATCGATGCATTTTTGATATTATAAAATTTTAAAGTGACACAATTTATTTTATGTTACATTACGTCAAACATCCAATATGATTGAGTCATTCATTAAATAAAATAATAAGAACATTTGATGAACTCAATAGCAATGCAAATTGTATTGCATTGCATTTCTTTATGCTAAGTGGGGGTAAACCAAAATTATTGTATTAGAATGTAAGTAGTATAAATAGTTGTAAGAATCGAGAATAAAAATAATAATTCATAAATTTGATATTTGATATTTATTGAATAAAAAACATCTGTACAACGAGCTTAACTTTAACTTTAAAGATGTACAGGATAGTTAAATACATACATAATCACAAATTATTAAAAATTACATAATTACAAAAATTAAAAAAAAGAATAAGAAAACAGATATTATAAACTATTAATTTGAACAAAAGATGAAAATAAAAATTACTAATAAATTAAAGAAATTAAAAAATTAAAAAAATTAAAAAAATTGAAAAATTGAAAAATTAAAACTTTAAAGTCGCAATACGAAACATAAAATAAAAAAAAAAGTTATATAAAACAAAAATTAATATTAATATATTCAAGTATGTTCAATTCAAATTTGAGATATGCTCAAAGCAAAGTTCATGAAATTTTCGGTGTTCGATACTTGACCTCAGACGACTGGGAAGATTATTCCACAGTCTAACAGCATAAACGAAAAATTGCCTGCGTGATGTCAATGTAGTAAACATCGAGGAGCGTAGAAGAATGTTACGACGAGACGAACAAAAGTTAAGTTTATTAAAAAGATAGTGAGGAGTCTTGTTAACAATTAATTTAGAGAGAAAAGAACAACATCGATATTTGAAGAAGGCTTCCAAGTTACATCCTAAAAGTTGACGAGTATAAGACGAAACATGATCGTATCTGCTAAGATTAAAAACGAATCGTGCAGTAGCATTGATGGTAACCTTAAGCTTTTGAAGTGACTGGGAGTCAGGATCTGAAAACAATTCACATCCATATGATAATATGGGTAAGATAAGTGATTTAGCGAGTTTTAATTTGACCTCGGTTGATAGAATAGATTTAGCAACAGATAAACCTCTGAGTGAACCATAAATTTTAGCAATTACAGAGTTAATATGAGTATCCCACGTCAGTCTATCGTTGAATGTTATACCTAAATTTCTTGCGTGGGACACAAATTGAATTGGACATTTATTTAAAAATAAGGGCGGAATGTTTTCAAGATTAAGTTTATTTTTAGCAATCGGGATGGATTTCGTTTTTTCAGGATTCAGTTTGAGTCCATTTCTGGTCGACCAATTGTATATGGATTGCAAGTCATGGTTCATTTTAGCTAACGCAACGTCAATCTTCCCCATAGGAAAAGAAGTGTATAGTTGGACATCATCTGCGTAGATATGATACTGACAATATGACAAAACAGATGGCAAATCATTTATGAACAAAGAAAACAGTAAAGGTCCCAATATTGATCCTTGGGGAACACCAGTATTAACGGAAAGATACGAGGACAGTTTATTATTGCACGATACTGCTTGCGAGCGACTTGTCAAATATGAATAAATAAGATTTTTAGCTGTGTCAGAGAAATTAAAATACGTTGTCAGTTTATCACATAGAAGATTGAAGTCAACACAGTCAAATAAATCACCAAACAAACTGGACATTTTAAAAACAGCGGCACCTTTGCCATTGGTAAGTAGCGAGCTGCGCTTTATAAAGCAATATTCATTGCGTGATACGCTTTAAGTATCTTAGGGCATGAATCAAAATCTTTATATGGTAAGCGGACCAAACAACAGATGTCATACAGTCCTAAGACAAACAACGAAGTAGTACCAAAATACATTGCGACTCCCAAGACGGTCGGACCCCAGCCACTCAACATAGAACAATACAGGGCGAGGCAGCAGTTAAAAACAAGCAAGACGCAAAAACAACGGAAAAGACAACACCAGTAAGAAGAAAGAGAGGAGGACGGGCTGTCAAGTTGAGGCAGCAAAAGGCAGAACTCTACTGAGTAATAAACATAACAACGGATAAAAAACTAAAGAGGGAGCTCATCAAACAACTGACCGAGCTGGCAATTAAAAATGGGACAACCGAATTCAAAGGAGGTAATAAACAACAACCTTAGCAGCACCCAGATATTCAGCAGCAACAACATTAACATATACATATTATTAATTTTATTAATTATGTTAATAGCTAATATTCGTTCATATTATACAAAGAAGCAAATATTTAAAAATAGAATAAACCAAGTATAAAAAAGGTCTAAGCAAATTATGGACAGTTTACAAATTATTTTAAATAACTTAAAAAAAATCCAAAAACAGAATATACTGGAGGAATATAACTAAGATAAAAAATGAAGTTGGCCTCATATGGAATAAAATACTAGAAGATACAGACAAAACTGGACTCGAAGAAACAACTGCGATTTTTAAGGAAATAGAGAAACAAATTTTAGTATTACTTAAATCAAAATCAGAAAGTAAAGCTTATTCCAGAATTTAGTGGGGCATTGAAGCAATTGTCAATTTTTTTACGGATTATCAAATATTATTCAGATACATTAGAAAAGTTGAAAAGAATAAAGTAATAACATTTGTAATAGCTACAAAAATAAATGACAAAGTTAGAAACAGGCTTCTCACTTTAGAAAAACAACCAGAAAAATTAGAAGAACTTCAGACGGTTCTAAAAGAAATTTACAAGCCAAAAACGGATCCATTGTCAATACATAATGATTTAGCTAGACAGAAACAAGGATCTCAAGAAGTAAGAAAATTTGCTAAAAAAAACAGAATCTCCTTTGTTTCAATAAAATGAAATACAAATAAACGAGCAAGGTGAAGGTAACAAGAAAATTATACTTAGTCTAAATGACCAATTAGGGCTTAACGCATTCAAGAATGGGTTAAATGAATCTAGTAGACAAGTAGTACAGGCATCAAGGGTTACAACCTTCAATAAAGCTGTAAAAGTAGCTACTGAAGTAGAAGCTTCTTATAAAGAAAGTAATATAATGAACTTTAGAACGAATTATAGAGGTTGAAACCAATATAGTAGTAGAAATTATAATCCAAGATTTTCACATAATAACAGATACCTACTTTGATAACAATAATTATGTTAGAAACAATAACCATAATAGAGGTAGAGGTTTTTCAAGAGGATACCAACAACACTAGATCGGAAAACATAGGTATCCCTGCTCAAAAGAATCGGGGTATGCAAAGAAGATTTTAAATTTCTATGGGGAATATGATACAAATTTCGTTAGCATAAGAATAAAACATTTTAACAAAAGTGTTAAATTTTTAATTGACACGGGTGCATATATTTCTGTTTGTAAGGAATATCTGGTAAAAGATTTAAATGAACATTCTTCATGTCAAATAAACGGCATTACAAATAAAACAATATTTTGCAAAGGTATATCAGATCTGGAATTAATGTTAGGAGAGACTAATATAAAGCATCAATTCCAAGTAGTGAATGAAGAAATAAATATAACTACTGATGGGATATTGGGAAGAGATTTTCTTAAAGCTTATAATTGTAAAATAGACTATGAAACTTGTGTGCTTATAATTTTAGTAGAAGATGAACAAATTGTACTTCCATTAAATATGTTCCTGAAAAATATCGGTAAATTAACAGTCCCGCCGAGAACAGAAATAATAAAAAGTATCGAACTAGATTAAAAAGAAGATATCATCGTCATCGGGAGTGAAATCAAAAAGGGAATTTTCATATCCAACTCAATACTACCATCAAGAGGAATAAGACATATAAAGATGTTAAATACTGCAGATAAATAAGCAACAATAGACAATGTAATGATTACGACAGGACCCCTGAGCAAATACAGAATATTATCAAATAATACAAGATTCAAAGATATGCAAAAATTTAAAAATTTTATAGAAAAAATTCAAGTAGACAGCTTAGATAAATCTGCTGCTTAAACCATATCTGTGAAGAATTTCAGGATGTTTTCCATGATGATGATGAAAAACTAACAACAAATAACTTCTACGAACAAAACATCACTCTGTCAGACAAAAATCCAGTTTATATAAAAAACTATAGACTTCCAAATGCTCAATTAGATGTAATACAAAAACAAGTGGCTGAGTTACTAAAAAATTATATAATAGAAGAGTCAGTTATACTCTGTTCAATTTATATTTTCAGTACAGAGAAAATAGGATATTTGCCTTTCACTCTTACTTTTATGGATTTCAATAAGCTATCTCCATTTTAAAGCTCTCGAATGGTTGCCATACGGGGCATTATAAAAACATAAATGTAGGTATGGCTACCAACTTTTTATTCAAATTTTATGAAAACAGAAACATGTAGACTGTAAACTAAATCTAAAAAAAATCAAATTAAATTAAGTCCATCTTATTCTTTTTTGAAAGCCATTTTATTTCCTTAAAAAAGTTGAAGGAACAGGATTTTTTTTCAAAATCGTAGGAAAGGTTTATATTTAAAACGGTTTTTTAACAATATTCGAAAATATTTTGAAGTAAAATTACTTAGGCTAACTACATCTTCCTAAATAACAATTTTGATTGTTATCGGATAGCCAGTTTCCCAGGTACCGTTTTTAGCCCACCAACTTATATTTTTTTCACCAAAATATAAACCACACCTCCAAAAGTACCCAGATTTTTTTCAAAAAAATACTTGGACCGGTTTTTGAGAACAATTAGCTTTAACTTAACGTTTAAATGACAAATAACGTTAAAATTTGAGCTAAAAAAATAAAATAAGGCCTCTGTAGAATGTCAAAATAATCTTATGTTATACATTTGAACACAATCGACCAAGCCGTTCAGACTGTAGTCTAAAATACATCCGTACAGACAGACAAACATGATTTTCCAGTAACTCAAATACGTTTCTCAATCGGAATGTTATGTTTGATTTTTATCTCAATTTATTTTTGTGTATGAATGCATAACTTGCATTAAAGTACCTATAATCGCAAGTAAAAAAAAAAATTGGCAACAAATATTGCATTATGTTAAAATAAACTGTTTTTTTATTTAGCAAAATTAAAACGAAAAGATGTAAGCAAAAAAAAACATAGCGACAACACCTTCTTCTTTAATCTTAAAATATTCTCTCATTCGCTCTAAGAAAGCTTCAATTCTGGAACTTTCCTAACAATAACCAAAGAAAAAGGTATTATAATTTCCATTAATGGGGAATGGTAACTCTGCAGTTGTGCTTTTTTTTAAAATAAACACAATAAGCGAGAGGCAAATTGATAATCAGTCTCCTCTCTCCTCGCAGCCGGGGAGCAGACAGGTCTTGGTGGTATGTACGTGGGTTAAATGAAGTATTACAACAACAATTTCAATGTATTTCAGGGTTCTCTTTTATATTTAAGTGGCAATTTCTTAAGTTGAGTGCGATGCTAACACTTACCAGTGTGTTTGAAAGCTGTACTGAAGATATAAATTGAACAGAGTATAGTCCATATAATTCACCTTTGCTTATAGTTCCAAAGAATACTCAAAATGGACAAACTAAATGGAGATTAGTAGTAAACTTTAGGTCTTTAAATAAAAAAGTTGTAGATGATAAATTTCCCCTCACAAGGTTAGAAGATGTATTAGATAAGTTAGGTAATGCCAGATATTTCTCTACTCTAGATATAACAAGCTCATTTCATCAAATTTCACTTAACAAACATTCTAGGCTATTGACGGCGTTTTCAACAAATGATTGTCATTACCAATTTAGGAGACTTCCTTTTGGATTAAAATCTCAACAAATAGTTTTCAGAGGATGTTGTCAATTGCTCTTACACAGAGCGAAAAAAGACCACTTAAAATCATTGAGGTGTTTTACTGAGAAATCTTATTGAAATTAGTGAACAATATGCTGTTTCCGTAGAGAAATCTCATTGATCTTATGAATGATCTACCTTTCGCGTAGAATATCACATTAATCGATGCAAATAATGAGTAATTCTTATTAATGTGAAGTTTCTATAAGTCAAGCATATACAGTTTTATGTTCAAATTCCAAAATATGGATATCTTCTGAAATCTATGAGAATCCTTATGAAAAATTTAATAAGAAAAACTTATTACTTTTCAGTTTAATCAGTAAATCTTCTTAAATCAATTAGTTCTCTCATTCTAAAAGCTCTTTATAAGAAAATCTTCTTAAAACAAAAGGATCTCCATATTGTATGATTCCACAAATAATATGAAAACCTTATTAATGTTCGGTGTTAAGAAGATAATCTTATAAAATAATAAGTAAATCTTCTTAAAACAATAAGATCTCCCCATAAAACTTCGAAGAGACTATTACGTCACTCTAGTAATAACGGTACTTTTGGAGAATAATAAAAAACTTATTAATTGACAGTTTTATAGGAATATCTTCTTATATTAATAAGATTTCCTTTTTTAAAACTATAAGTTATCTTATATTGCGATATAGTGTAGTGTATCAACGGTGCATTGCCAAAAGCATTTGGTTTTGTGATCTCAACGCGTTCGGACATTCCTTTTTTTAAACTGAAAACTAAAGTTAAAGTTATGATGGATAAGGACAGTGATTCACGAAGTGTGATACTGAACGACATTGAAAACTTATTATGTGAAACAAATAACTTAAGTGAAGTGATAAGTATAAGCTTGCCTTGCATTTAACGAAAAGGACGTTGAGGAAACCCAAAGAATCTATGAATCCTGGGGGTTGAGTAGCTCGACTTTGGCTTTCCTTAAAATGTATGGATTAAATTCCATCGAAGTGTTAAACAAAATGAAAGATGTCGAATTATTTAAAGCTCAGGCTACTTTGGCGAGAGAATTAATGGAAATGAGGATGTTGTGAATGTGTACACTTATGTTATTATTACTTATGTATTAATGTTATTATTATGTTCTTACATCATTGTAAAATAACATTTTCTCTTTATTTTCGAAAGTACAATAATTTATAAATAAAATGTAAATAAAATTAAAATAAAAACAGTAAAATATTAAAAAAAATATCTTTGGTTTTTCTTTTTCTTTTGGAAACCTAATTATGTATACGATTATCTGTTGGAAATAATAGGGAAAACTAATTGAAACTATGCGGAAATCTGCTGGAATCAATATGGAAAAAATTATTGAAGGTATGAGAAAAACTCATAGTAACAATAGGGAAAACTTTTGAAACAATGCGAGAGTCTTCTAGAATCAATATGGAAAACTTATTGAAAGTATCAGAAAAACTCACAGAAACAATAAGGAAAACTTGTTAAAACTATGTGAAATACTTCTATAAATAATATGAAGAACTGATTGAAAGGAGGTGAAAATCTTTTTAAAATGATATGAAAAACTTATTGAATTTCACAAAAAAAATAAGTTTTTCTTATTATTCCAAGAAGATTTTCTTATGAAAATCATGAGATATCTCCCCTTAAAAGTTTCGCCCGTAATACTCGTCTTGCTAGGAATGCCCATCAGTTCACCCTTGAGCCCAATTTCGGACGTACCGTGAAATATAGGGATTCTTTTTTTAGCCGTACAACACGACTTTGGAATGGTTTACCCGGCGAGATTTTCCCTTGCCATTTCAATTTGCAAACATTCAAAACCAATGTTAATCGACACCTCCTATCTCTCCCCTCCCTATCTTCCTAATGCCCGCGCAGTGTGTTACATTAAAAGGGAAACAAATAGTCCCTTGTGCGCGCGTTAATTATAAAAAAAAAAAAAAAAAATAAGTATATGTGGCCATCTTATAGAATGGGTGTCAAGATTTCAATAAGATTTTCTCTATTGTTTTAATAAGAATTTCTTCTTGGATAAAAACCATAGAGAAATCTTATTGCTTTTCTTCTATTTTATATGGTGGTTTTCGCTCTGTGTAGTGGTTTACAAGCCTCAGCCTTTCTATATGTAAATGATGTAATTGTATTTGGTAACAATTTAAAAGATCACAAAGAAAATTTGATCAAAGTTTTAAGAAGACTTCGTAAATATAATTTAAAATTGAATATAAAAAAATGTGACTTCCTGAAACCAGAAGTAATTTACTTGGGCCATTTGATAACTTCAAACGGAATAAAACCAGATCCAAGAAAGTATGAAACAGTAAAAAAGTTTCCACTTCCTAAAAACGTAGATGATGTTAGGAGATTTGTAGCATTTTGTAACTATTATAGAAAATTTATAAAAGACTGCAGAAATAGCTAAGCCTCTTAACAAGCTATTAAAAAAGAGACAAATACTCTCTTGGACAGAAGACTGTCAAAAATCTTTTAACACACTTAAGCAACACGTAATGACACCTCCCATACTAAGTTATCCAGATTTAAAAAACCCTTCATACTAACAACAGATACTTCCAATTTTGCTTTAGGAGCAGTACTCTCACAGGGAGAAATTGGAACAGACAAACCTATAGCGTATGCTTGTAGATCTCTAAATAAACAGGAATTTAATAAACCCATTATAGAAAAAGAATTACTAGCGATACATTGGGGAATAAATTATTTCAGGCCATATCTTTGTGTGGACCACAGATCATTAGTCAATTTATTTACTCATAAGAACCCATCATCCAAATTGACTAGAATACGAGTTGACTTGATTGACTATGATTTTGAGATAATATTTAAAAAGGGCAAGATGAATACCAATGCAGATGCTTTATCAAGAATAAAAATTGAGTCAGACGAGTTGAAAGAAATGATACCCAAATATAACATAGACGTTTTAACAAGAGCAATGAAGAATAACAATGAAAAGATACCAAGTGAAAAACAAAATTGTGCAAAAGCCTTGGACTTGAATGTGGAGACTAGCTACCTACATATTTGGGACTGTACATCAATATCGGACATAAGGCGATTAAAGAAGTTAGAATTTAAAGAAAGTAACGTTACAAAGAGAAAAATAAATGAAATAATAATAGCAGCAAACACTGTATTTGTAGAATTAAGCGATAAATCTTAATCAGAGATAAAATTGATGCTGAGGAAGCTTATATTCAATATAAACAATGCAAGTGTTAAAAGACTAGCGCTAGCAAAAAATAGTCTTATATTTAATGAAGTATGCATACAAGAATTTAAAAAAATATTTAATAAGCTGCAAGTAAATACAAAAGAAGATAAATGTCTAGACATAATATTATATGAACCTCCAAAACAAATAACAGATGAGAAAGAAATGCACACATTAATAGAAGAACATCATAATTCTAAAACAGGAGGACATTGCGGTATCAGAAGATTCGTCAACAAGTTAAAACAGAGATATGTTTGGAAAAACATGAATACAATGATAAAAAGATATATTAACAACTGTGAAACATGCAACAAAACAAAAATAACAAGATATAGAAAAGAATGGTAATTGCTGATACACCCACAACGTCATTTGAAACAATAACAATTGATACTGTAGGGCCATTAAGACCATAAAATGGTTATAGATACATACTAACGGTACAATGTGATTTAACGAAATTTGTAGAAGCATTCCCGATAGAAACAAAAGAAGCTAGTACTGTAGCGAAAACAATAGTTGAAAAATTTATTCTTAAGTACGGATGTTTTAAAAAATAAAAGGCACGACTGGGTCGCACGTACTTGCTGACGTGTGCTAATCCTTTTTAGGTACAGGCGTCTTTTTGACAAGGATTTAATTTCAATGTTTTTTTGACGTGCAACTTCTTTAGAATCGTTGTGGTTTGAAGCTCGAACGAACATGCGTCACGATAAAGGGATAAACACATAAATATATGATTGTTAGCTTTTGCAGTTTTTTAGTGTATTATCTTTCAACTTGTTGTTTACTGTTTATAATATAATTTGCTGATAGAAAGATATAAAGGACGTTTTTCAGTTTAATTTTCATTTTGGTATGGAAAAATTTGAACAACTGGCATAAAGATTCGTCGGAATCAGCAGTATGGCAATAATGCTAGGTATAGGGACCTATATAGGTCCCAATAACAATAATTTACTTTTTGAAATCAAATTAATTAAAATAGCTAAATTATGTTTGGTGGATCGATAAACGTATGCTGTGGGTAGGTATTAATGGAATTTATTAAGGATATCAGGTACCTATAATAAGGTTGGAAGGAAGGTAGGTACTAAATACAAGATACACGTTCCAACTACTGTTAAGCGAGTAGGTATAGAGACAATATAAAAAGTTAACACAGTGGTTTTGTTTATTTATAGGAAGGTATAAACTTTTGTTTTCTCGATCGAAATTTTTGCATTCAGTAGTAATCGAATAATTTTTTTTATTTGTTAGTTGTTTTTGTGTGTTTATCATAGGCTCGTTATTTATTCTGTGTGCTTTTATGATGATGAAATGCTTTAAAATACGTAGGTATGTATGTAGGTTGTCACCTTCTTTTATTTGACTAATGGCTAGGGCTTAGCCGAGCAATATGAAATAAAATTTGGGGGGAAAATTTTTATGAAATCAAAAAACACTATTCATAACGTTTTTTGGAACAAATGTTGTAAGCCATCTTATGTCTGTTGTTGTTTTCTATTTTATGAATTTTTCATTTCAAAATCGTTCAATCGACCAGTTTTTTTCAAAAAAATGTTTTTTTTGAAAAACTTTTCGAAAACATATTTCAATTTTTTTTTGAGTATGTTAATTCAAAGAAATCTATAGCTTATACAAGGAGAAAAATTAAAAAAAGAATCTATAAAACCGTTTTCAAAATATTCAAAAAACAAAATATTTTTTTTTTAAATTATTAAAAATTAAAAAAAATGTTTTTGAAAATTTTAATAAGCAATATTATTAACATCATAAAACACTACATATTTTTAAAATTTCATCAAAATCCGTCAATTAATTAACGAGAAAGTCTGATTTTAAAAAACCGGTCATATGGGAGGTACCGTTATAAAACTTTTTCTGAAAAATCCATTGAAACTAAAAGATAGATTTTGCATAGAAAACATCATTCTGAAAGTTTTATCAAAATAGTAGGAGCCGTTTTCGAGAAAAATAAGTTTTTCATTAAAAGTTATATGGCAGTTACCGTTAGTTTTGGAGCTAGAATGCCGATTCCAAAAACCGCCGGGAAGAGCACTCTTAAAATACTATATACCAAGTTTGAATCAAATCGGCTCAACTGTTTAGGCTGTAGATATCGATACGAAAAGACAGACAGACAGACAGACAGACGGACGGAATTTCCTGACCCACTTTTTTTGACTTCTATATCATCGTAATGTCATGTTTGATTGTTAGAATTTTTTTTTACGAATGCATAACTTGCTTTATAGTCCGTATAAATCGCAAATAATTAAGGACCGATAAGGGAACAAAATTCACGAATGAGTTGTTAAAAAATATTTGTACACTGTTAAAAATAGATAAAATAGTCTCCACACCTTTTCATCATGAAACAATGGGATCACTTAAAAGAAACCATAGGGTATTTAATGACTATATTATGAGCGTAGGTGATAAAGATAATTGGCAAAATGGTTACCATACTATACATATTGCTATAATTCCATGCCACACTCCACAACACTATATTCACCATTTGAACTTGTATTTGGAAAATTATGTACACTTCCATGTGAAGTAATAAAAAACAAAGATACAATTTATAATATTGACAATTACTTGAATGAATTGAAATGTAAATTAAGACATGCTCATGAACAAGCAAAAAATGTCTTAATTGAAGAAAAATATAAAAGACAAAAATCTCAGAAAAATGTAAATAAATCAAACTTTGTCGTAGGAGATTATGTATATATAAATAAAAGGCACGACTGGGTCGCACGTACTTGCTCTTATGTGCTAATCCTTTTTAAGTGCAGGCGTCTTTTTGACAAAGATTTTATTTTAATATTTTTTGTATGACGTGCAACTTCCTTAGAATCGTTTTGGGGTGAAGCTCGAACGAACATGCGTCACGACAAAGGGATAAACACATAAATATATAGGATTGTTAGCTTTTGCAGTTTTTTAGTGTAGTAATATCTTTCCACTTGTTGCTTACTGTTTATAATATAATTTGCTAATAGAAAGATACAAAGGACTTTTTTCAGTTAAATTTTCATTTTGGTATGGAAAAATTTGAACAACTGGCATAAAGATTCGTCGGAATCAGCAGTATGGCAATAATGCTAGGTAAAGGGACCTTTATACGTCCCAATATGGGACCAATGGAATTTATAAAGGATTTAGGTACCTATAATAAGGTTGGAAGGAAGGTAGGTACTAAAATTAAGATACGTGTTCCAACTACTGTTAAGCCAGTAGGTATAGAGACAATATTAAAAGTTAACACAGTGGTTTTGTTTATTTATAGGAAGGTGTAAACTTTTGTTTTCTCGATTGAAATTTTTGCATTCAGTAGTAATCGAATAGTTTTTTTTATTTGTTAGTTGTTTTTGTGTGTTTATCAAAGGCTTCCTTATTTATTCTGTGCTTTTATGATGATGAAAAATACTTTAAAATACGTAAGTATGTATGTAATGTAGGTTGTCACTTTCTTTTATTTGACTAATGGCTTGGCTAGGGCTTAGCCGAGCAATATGAAATAAAATGTTGGGGAAAAAAATTTATGAATTCAAAAAAACATTCTTCATAACGTTTTTTGGAAAAAATGTTGTAAGCCATCTTATTTCTTTTGCTGTTTTCTATTTTATGAATTTTTCATATCAAAATCGTTCGACCAGTTTTTTCAAAAAAATGTTTTTTTTGAAAAACTTTTCGAAAACATATTTTAAAATTTTTTTTAGTATGTCAATTTTAAGAAATCTATAGTTTATACTAGGAGAAATTTTTTAAAAAAAATCTATAGATCCGTTTTCAAAATATTCAAAAAACAAAATATTTTTTTAAAAAAATTATTAAAATTAAAAAAAAAATGTTTTTCAAAATTTTGATAAGCAATATTATTTAAATCATAAAACACTACATATTTTGAATCCGTCAATTAGTTAACGAGAAAGTCTGATTTAAAAAAACCGGTCATATGGGAGGTACCGTTATAAAAGTTTTTCTGAAAAATCCATTAAAATTAAAAGATAGATTTTGCACAGAAAACATCATTCTGAAAGTTTAATCAAAATCGTAGGAGCCGTTTTCGAGAAAGATAAGTTTTTTAATAAAAGTTATATGGCAGGTACCGTTAGTTTTGGAGCTAGAATGCCAATTCCAAAAACTGTCGGGTAGAGCACTCTAAAAATACTATATACCAAGTTTGAATCAAATCGGCCCAACCGTTTAGGCTGTAGATATCGATACGGACAGACAGACAGACAGACAGACAGACAGACAGACAGACAGACAGACAGACGGACGGAATTTCCGGACCCACTTTTTTTGACTTCCCTATCATCGTAATATCATGTTTGATTGTTAGAATTTTTTTTTTTTTACGAATGCATAACTTGCCTCATAGTCCCTATAATCGCAAGTAAAAAATCAAAACAAAAGAAAATTCGATAAACCTTTTAGAGGACCATACAGAATTATATCGCAGAACAATGTAAATAGTACTATTTTACTAGAAGATAAGAAATATGAAATACACAATAATAATTTAATCAAAGCTAGATTAACAAACTCACATTAAGCTTAAATTACAAAAAAAAAATACAGACAAATAATATTTATTTAAATTTCGGAAATGTAAATAAATATCATTTTTTCTGAAGGGGAAGGATGTAGTGTAGTATCATTCCACAAGCACTTCATTGATAGATGACTCCATAGTAAAAAGAAACAATAGTAAATATTGCTATGCTTTATTATTAAAGCATATTATTGAAGACCCTAATCGTGAACACTTGTTGTCGATGTCGGTGATACTCTTGCTATCGATGCATTTTTGATATTATAAAATTTTAAAGTGATACAATTTGTTTTATGTTACACTACTTCCAACATCCAATATGATTGAGTCATTCATTAAATAAAATAATAAGAACATTTGATGAACTCAATAGCAATGCAAATTGTATTGCATTGCATTTCTTTATGCTAAGTGGGGGTAAACCCAAATTATTGTATTAGAATGTAAGTAGTATAAATAGTTGTAAGAATCGAGAATAAAAATAATTATTCATAAATAACCAAACAAACTGGACATTTTAAAAACAGCGGCACCTTTGTCATTTGTAAGTAGCGAGCTGTGCTTTATAAAGCAATATTCATATTATTTATATCAATATTATGATACGCTTTAAGTATCTTAGGGCATGAATCATAATCTTTAGAATTATGTACACAAATATGTTGATTTTGGTTAGGTTCACTAATTTATTATAAACTTCTTAGGGTAAGTGTACCAGTGCCCGGGCACCTAAGACATTTTCCTATTTTGAAGCTGGTTAACTAATACGCTTGATTATACATATATGTACACCTATTTTATTTGTTTTGATCAATCTTTGGTTTTGTTTAGTATTGAATAAAAAATACAAGCTTTAAATTCCTTAATATATTTTTTGATATCAATTTATTTTATGAAAAAATGAATTTTCACCAATACCCGGCCACCAAATTTTTTTAAACGGCCAATATCCAGGCAGGTCCTTCCTTCTTTGAGAAATATGAAACATAACAATTGAAATCAAACAAATTTTTCAAATAATATTTATTATTTGTTTTAGCAGTTTTATTAATGTTTAATAACATCTACAGAGCTGACATATGTATTATTATTTGGTTGCTCAAAAAGCGCTTTTAATTCAGCCTTTTATTATTCTAGAGAAATTTATTGTGTAGTTGACATAAATATTATAGTTCTACAAAGTTAACAATATTGAATTGGTTATGCTATAGAAACCGGCTTGGAAGATGGAAACTCTGGCGCTGTCGTATCATACTTCGAAATAGTTTGCTGATTAAAATCTAAAGCTTTAGACAACCTAAGTTTTTCAGCACGTCTTGAACACATTTGCTTTAGTCCAACGCATCAGAATCAAATGGAAAAAGTCAACATTTTCGAAAACTTTTTCTTATGTTTTGTGCCAATTAATTGTTTTTTTTTTTGTAAAAACGGTTTCTAAAGTGGACAGACATTCTTTCGTGTAAGAAAGCTTTCAATATTTTGCATGTGCCACTCTCGTACCTCATTTTTCCAATATTTTTGTAAGATGTTTGTACACGCTTACATCAGGTTTCAGAATATGAGTCGTGTTTGGAGGCAAGGCATACAGAATTATTTGGTTTTGGTGGCAATTTGTGACCTTCTACAAATAGAAAAACAATTTTTAAATAGTTTTATTTATCCATCAACCCATTAGAAAGATTATGAAGCAGTTAGCAATATACTCATAGTAGTTTTCGCTTCGCATTCATCTCTAAGTTGTTGTTCCCAGAAACCAATCTCTTGGAATGCTCTTGAGAATTTCTTGCGGTATAGAGAAAAACCACCAAAGGTGGCAAAAGCTCTACAGCTGTCATCATTGCGAGCACTGTAATTGTGTCTTTTGAAACCTTTTTGTAGCAATTACTTTCCCCGTTTCCGGGCGTCACATTGAAAAACTAGTTACATCTCCGTTCAAAATTCTATTGGGATCTAGTAGGCTGTTATCATATCCATTTTCTTTGAGGAAGCTCTAAAGATAGCCAAACCATTTTTGAATCTGTATTTGTCACCTTACATCTGCCTTTTGATATGGTCTGAGCTTCCTTAAGGCTAATGCACACGGAGCAACTTGATAAAAACTAAACCGGTTGGCAACTCGGGTTATAGGCCAGTTATATACTGAGCAGTGACCTGACTCTAAACACGAGAAAACTCATCACCAATCGAAATTTCTAGTTCGTTTAGTGTCGTCATGGATACTGGGCGTGAATTGTCTTCGGAAGGCTCGAGCGATGATGAAACCATCATGTTGTACTATTATCTCAGGAAGATGCTATTAAGCCAACTATTTTATAACCCCACAAACTTCTCTGCACTAGGAGTGTATGTAAATATAAGACACAGTAGATTGGAACTATTAACATTCACATTGAAATCAAAAGAAAAAGTCAATTTTCGACATTCTCGATTTTTATCTACGCCTTCCCCATTTAATTTTTATTTGAACAGCCTGGAACGCAATAATTTATATAGGTATAAAATATATGTTTTTCCACCTCCCGAACCAGAACAGGTTGTATTGTTGTTCGCTCATTTTCGACAAACTAGAAACTGAAATCTCTAGGCAACCCGACATGAAAATCAACAGACGACAGGGTACAGACTTTTTTGTGAATCGCCGAAGAGTTTTCAATCAGTGGCGTCGTGTGTGTCGTCCCATCGCATTTGATTGCACAGCTTATGATTCAAAGCAAACTATGTAGTTGCCAACTTGCATCGGTAATCAGTTTTTTTCGAGTTGTTCCGTGTCCATTGGGCCTAAGACTCAAGTACGGGTTACGTTTAAACAACAGTCTAAGCCACGTTCTATCTGGTCGATCACCTCTGAACGATTATCCCTTTTTTCAGACTTCCTTATTTTCACTTTCTCTGAAATTTAAACAAATTCCATTAATTTTCACGTCTTTTTTCAAACATAAGAAACTATGTACATATGAGAAAATGACGTTTCCGCGCCCAACATATATATATATTCTTGTTAATAATTTCCTATAAAACACATTTTCGAATAGATTCTCAGCTCAGACACAACCTTTCTTTGTAGAGAAAAGCTGTGTTTTACTTTCCAGACGGCATCTTGTGTCAGTTTATTTCAGTGTGCATGTGCAGCCACGAATTTTCAGTGATGTAATTACGCGCTTCCGTCAAGATGCCCTGGCACTATGAAAATACGTCAGTCCAGAATTTTGAAAAACTGTTCCTGTGAGACTCAGAATCCTTACGGAAGCTAATTTTCTCGTGGGAAAAAACAGTTTTTTTTCCCGCCTTTTCTGTGTTTAGACCTCTGGTTCTACTAGCGCATCTTAACTTGTGTGAGCCTGCCTGCATTCGGCATTCAGCCAGAATTGGTATGGCGCTAACTAGGTGAAAACTACGACATCAATCGTGGCACCTTTATTGCCTCTTTGATAATATCGCTTGGGTTTTTGTTATTGGTGTTCGTTACTATGGATTTCTCAATGAATTTCTGGATCTTCAATCGGCATAGGCTCAGACTACAGAGCTGTGATGCAATTCATTGAGGCATTTTACAGGCTGCCATTTACTCAATCGTTGGTCCAATTTAAAATGTTATTTCACTTGTCCAGTGCATTCTAATGCAAAACTACCAGGCAAAAATGTTATGATTGCAATTAATAAAAGCGTTTCTGAGTGTATTAATAATTAGAAAGTTCAGGTTTTAGAAATCACTGAGAAGTCGGTAAACTTGAACTAGATTTCTCATAAAATAATCTCAAGATTGATGTCTAATTCCTGATTTATTTTGAAATCGCTTAATCAATATTAATTTAGCACAAGGATTTCTGACATAAGTCATTTTTATTTCGTCAAAGAAAATCCCAGATATTCTGAGAAACCTTAACTCATTATTGTCAATTCCGGAACAATATATAACAAATTTTTATTTCATAGGAGAAATACAAATTAGAAATCAAGGAGCTGAAGCTCGGTGATGCTGGCGAATACAAGGCGATCATCAAAAATAAGGTCGGCCAGCAGTCTCAAAAATGTGTGCTTTCGCTTCAAGGTTTGTAATTATCAATAAGCAATTAATCGAAGGGAAATATAACAAATAATAATTTATAAACAAATCAATAAGGTAAATGAGAACTCAATAACTCAACTAAATTACATTTCAGGCGTTGCGGAATATAGAAAACCAATATTAATTAAAGGTCTACAGGACATATCAGAACAAAAGGGAAACAAACACACCTTGGCTGTAGTGCTAACTGCAGATCCTAATCCTAAGATAACATGGCTCAAGGATGGAAACGTTGTTCAACCAGATGCAAATATAGAAATAAATGTACTAAAAAAAGATCTAGAACATGGACTCAAGGAATTCACTTGCCAGCTTACATTTGCCGAAAGTATAAAACTTGATAAAGTATTTACAAATATAAATAATATTTTTTTAAAAAAGCTCATCATTTTGATACTGGACGGTACGAAATTCGTGTAGAAAACACTTACGGATCACTGAACTCTAGTTGCTGGCTGGATGTTCTTTCAAAACCTGAAATAGTCGGCTTGAAGGACCAATTTTGTATTCCATCCGAAGCAGTCGTATATGATGTCCTTGTGTATGCTAATCCAAAACCAAAGGTTACCTGGTCAAGGCAAAACGAAAACCTATGCAATAATGAAAACTTCGAAGTCATAGCTGACGTCGAAGCTGAAAAATACAGATTGGTTATTCACTCTGTAGCACCTACTGATGCAGGCCTTTATACAATAACAGCTACTAATAGCTGTGGCACAACTAAACAAGATTTCAAATTGAATATTCACGGTAATTAAGTTACAAAAGAAGTGTTATAAAAAAACATTATTCGTTAAAATATTTTTTTTAGTTGAAAAACCGGCATTCGTCATTGCACCTGAGGACCAAAAAATAAGCGATCATCATCCAACGAAGACTGAGGTACAAGTTCATGGAATACCACAACCTAAACTAGAATGGTTGAAGGATGGACAACCGATTGACTTTAATGCTAAAAACGAAAAGAAGAGGAAAACATACATCGCAGAATTCAAGGAAATAGATGAAGACCAAATTTTTTGTTCACTGTCAATTGAAGACTTTAGGCCAACAAATGAAGGAATGGTAAGCATATTGATTTTTTTTATTCTTATTTCAGTAAATATACTATTATTTCCTTAAAACTTTAGTATTCTGCTGTTGCAAAGAACGAAGTTGGAACAACTGAAGTCAAATTTGAATTACAATTGGTGCAAACACCACCGTCTTTCACAACACCTTTAAGCAAATCAGTTGAAGTTTCGCAAGGACAACCTCTTGTTTTGGAAACCGTAGTATCGGGAAGTCCTGCTCCAGAAGTAAAATGGTTTAAGGACGGAAACGAATTGTTCCCAGAAGAAGGGTAACTATTGTTGGGAAAATATGAAAAATAAACAAACAAAATATTAAAAATAATGCACACATAGAAACCTTAACGTACATTTTGGAATTCTGGATTTGCATCTTAAAATTAATAACACTGCAGGCAGAGATGACTATAACGATTAATATTTTTTTAATTTAATTTTTGTCTTTTTGTTTGAGGATTTCATGGATATATTTTTTGTGTTTTCTTAAATACGCATAAGGTGTATAAAAACCTAAAAAGAGCAACTTCAAGTAGTGCCTACATTTGTATATGACAATTTACCGCCCATTCCAAACGGCTAAAAAAATGCGCATTTAATTCGTAGAATTTTTCATTTCCTATCAAGAGGCAGTAGTCCAGAAAAAATAGGGCTCTGACGTGGAGTCGCACTCTGAGTCTTTGCTTAGCTGTCCGACTCACTAACCGTTTTCGAGAGTTGGTACAAAAATAATCATCAAAAAGAATTTCTGTTTACAATGCACATATGTACATTGCCTTTTGTTATTATGTATTTAATGCTTTTCATTGGAATGACCATTTATTTCAGAGATTTCAATCTTCTTATCTACCAAGAGTGATTTCTCTGTAGGCCCTTCATAGGCACTTCCACCTGTTCCTGCGCAGGATTTCAATATATGTACAGGAGGTGGTACGAATAAGCAAAAAAGGACTGCAATATGACGATAGCTTATTCACATTAGCTGCTCCAATTATAATAATCTTATCCAATCTTACTCAAGTCAGCTTGCATACGAGCGACTAAATATATTGTCTTATTTACTGTTGATCATAATACTCGTCCTAATCAATTTAACTAGCGCAATTTTAATATTTTTAAATATATTATGTTATGGTAACCTTAATACAGCAAAAGTTAGATAACTCTAAATAATAGTTTTGCAAAATATAAATAAAACTGATATTTTTCCCATCTCTATAAAAATTTGCAGAATAAAAATGGAAATAACTCCTGATGGTCACATCCGTTTGGAAATCGAAAAGGCCAGTCCTAGCGATTCGGGCTCTTATAAACTGGTTATTAGCAACCCCAATGGAGAAATCAAGTCACAATGCGCTGTTGCTGTTAAACGTTCGTTGGACATAAAAGCTTCGTTAAATTTCTCATAATTTAATTATTTTGGTATTTAGCGGAACCTATGTCCCCCGTATTTGTTGAACCTTTCGAAGACATCAAAGCAGTAGAAGGATCGCCTGCAACGCTTCAAGCTAAAGTCCTTGGATTCCCATCGCCCCAAGTGTTGTGGTTCAAAGATGGTACACCGCTCCATCCAACGCAATCTCTTAGCTTCGTCAATAAACCTAATGGTGTAATTGGTCTGTGGTATGTTGTATTTTGTTTTTCCAATTAAATTTAAAAAATATTAATGTTTAATTTATCAGCATCGATCCAGTTAAACCTCAAGACGCTGGTTGTTACAAGATTGTAATTGCTAACAGCGAAGGAGAAATTGAAAAGAAAGTCAACGTTCAAGTTGTACCACAGTCAGCGAAGCCTTCATTTGTAGCCGACTTACAAGATATACAAAGTGTCGAGGGATATCCGGTCAAGATGAATATTAAAGTTGTGGGTTTCCCAACCCCAGCTCTAAAATGGTATCACAATGGAGAAGAAATAGGGGCAAGGGATAAACGATTTGCCATTGTTGAAAACCCAGACCAAAGCATGAGTTTAATTATAGAAAAGGCCACACCAGCAGACTCAGGACTCTTTGAGGTTGCTGCTGTAAACGACAAAGGTAAAATATCATCAAAGGGAAAGCTTTGTATAGTGCCAAAAGCAGACGAATCGACCTTCGAACATCCACCGCAGTTCGCATCTTCTCTTCGTGATGTCAATGCTGACGAAGGACAAGAATTGTCTATATCAGCACCTTTCATTGGAAATCCAGTGCCAGAGACAATTTGGTCAAAAGATAGCATTCCATTGTCTCCAAATGAGCGAACACTAATGACTTGCGACGGAAAATCCGTGGCACTGTCAATAAACCCAGCTTTGCCCTCTGATTCTGGGGTCTATAGTTGTTTGCTGGCTAATCCTTTGGGCGAAGATGTTTCCGAGTGTATTGCAAATGTTCGCAAAATTTATAAAAAACCCCAGTTTACACAAAAGCTAATAAATCTTCAACAATCTGTTGGAAAGGATGCTAAACTTGCCGTAACCGTCTCTGGGGTTCCGTACCCTGAGCTGTTTTGGTATTACCAAGACAAACCATTACAAGACAGCAATAAATATGACGTTAAGGTAATATTTGTACACCATTCATGTTTTTTATTTTTTTACGAACTATTAGGAATAAAGAATTCGAGGATTTAAACTCATTAGCGCAAAATAATAGTCATTTAACTCGACACTAAAACATATTTAGTGTGAAACTAGGTTGAAATGTGTGTGAAAATATGACCTAGTTTCACACTATGTTTTTGATAATGTCGACTTTAATTGTCTATAATTTTGCGCCATTAAAACAAAACAAACGAATAGTTACGATTGAAGTATAGGTGTATATGAATATGAACTTTCTTTTATGGCAGCTAATGCTTAACTAAATTTAGGGCTTTAAATATGTACAGTTACATATAAATACTAAGTATATTAATTGCGTTGCTTCAAAACAGTATTTTTTGTCGGGGTAGAAGGTACCATTTTTGTATGTTCTTCCTGTACCCCTGGTACTCAATGTTAGTACAACATTTCATGAGAATCACGGTTGTGCAGCTAAGGTTTGAAAGTACCTTTTAAAGATATTTTTTATTGAATCAACTAAAATGTAGAAAAAGTACAATACGATTTTTAGAAATACACTTCGCTCAACTTGAATAGAAACAAGCTTGTCATTTAAGTTTATAAATCCACTTTTTTGTGTTTGTTCTTTTAACAGGGATCAATTTCGAATAAAACTAAGGAAAAAGACCATTAGGTTCTTTTTTAATTACTTCATCACTTAATCACTTGAATAGACAGTATGCGATTTGTTTATATTGGTTACTACTAGAAGAAAAAATATTATTGCAATAATAGAAGTGTAAATCAAAAATAATAATTGTTTGAAAAAATGGGCCGCGGAAAACGAGGTTCCCCTACGCACAATTGCCAATAAATTAGGAAGAAGTGTGAAAATTGTTTGGTCGTTCCTTGGACATAAAGAGAACTATGGGAAAAAATATGACAGGAAGGCAAGCAGGAGTCACAACAGAAGCAGACCGAAGAAAGATAATTAGACTGGCTTCTAATTCTAGCGACTCTGCTGCTAAGATCACGGTGAAGAGTGGAATTACCGCAAGTCTTAATACTATTAGACGTGTCATTCGTGGGTAACAACATTTAAAGCGCCTAAAATTGAAGAAAATACCACCGTTAAATCCAATACGAAGACAGAACAGAAAAGATTTTTGCAGGAAGATTTTTGTTTTAAATGAAGTGATGAAAAAAGTGGTAAAAAATATCCTAATGGTCTTTTCCCGAATTATGCCCATGCAGTTTATTCGCAATTGATTCCTGTTAAAAGAAAAAAAAACAAAAAAAGTTGATTTATAAACTAACCAAAACCCTAAACGCTCTGATAGCAAAGAAAAAGTTTGTTTCTATTCAAGTGGAGCAGACTGTAGTTTTGGAATTAGCATCCTAAACGGCGTCTAGTAAAAATAAAGTATTGTCAATAAAATAAGCACGAATTTATAAAACAAAATGGATTTCGAAAACTGCAGGACCAGTTTCTATAAAATCGTCTTTTTTTATTTTTCTTCGAAAAAAAAATATTATTTAAAGATTTTGGTTAGCAGTATCTTTTTTTAATTTAATATTTTATTAGTCAATAAGCTTTCATCATAAAATTAAGAAGAAAATAGTAATTGAAAAGTTAAAAAAAGTTTTAGCAAAATTTATTTGATATTAAGTAAAACAAAAATTATCCTAGATGTTCGAATGCTGGATTTTTTTTTGGCAACCTAGATATTTTCAAATAAAAAAAAAATGGTAGAGTGAGGAATGGAATGAGTCGTAAATTCAAAAAACCGTCATATAAAAGATAGACTTTTATGGCCTGAAATTAAAATATAAATAATCCCTTTGAGAAATGCTGAAGTAACAATACTTTTGGCTCATTGGATTTCTACGGAATTTTATATTTGAACAGATCTAGTTTTTGAAATTACACTAACAGAATTTATTTATATTGTCAAAAATTGTGGTATTAGTTTCTTAGTACCAACGGTGTGTTCAGATACTCAGGTACTAACTTTTTGTCAGGACCAAGTATCAAATCTTGGAAATGATCTCGGTATATCGGATACTACTCATGTGAAGAAATCGGGCGTCAAGGAATGCAAGCAACACAACTAATAAAATATTAATAAATTATAGTTTTTGCTCGTAAAAATTTAAGAAAAGTAATCAGAACTAACAAATCAATTTTTATTTCTAAATTAAAAACCCTTTTCTTATTTAAATTACTTACTAATTATGTATGCAAATTTGAAATCTTAGAACGATGGCGATCACCATATACTACATGTTAAGAACCTTACACTCAGTGACTCTGGTGCCTTTAAATGCATTGCTAGAAATAGGGAAGGCGAAGACATTACCACTTGTCATTTGGAGGTAGTTCCAGAAATGTAATTATGTTATTATTTTTCAAAATCTACACGAAAAATCTAACGTTATTCTGCTTAAATTTTTTTAATAGGACTAAACATTCCCGATCGGAGGCACCATCATTTTTGAAAAAAATTGGAGACACTGAAGTGTCGTTTGGAATGTCCGCCAAATTCACAGCATGTGCCACTGGATTCCCAGAACCAGAAGTAGAATGGTTTAAAAATGGCCAAAAGCTTTTCCCAACCGATAAAATATCCTTTGATTATGAACCTAATGGAATTATACGTCTTAATATTAAGGACGTCGATGATTCCGATGTAGGACGTTACTCATGCAGAGTATTTAATCCATTGGGCGAAGACACATGCAATGGAGAACTTTTCTATGATGGTAATAAAAAAATGTTTATTTATGAAGATTTTCAAAAACGCAACTGTAAAATGCTTTGTTGAAAGTATATTTTTTTTTGTTTATAATAATGTATTTAAATATTGATATCAATTTAGGTAGATACATATGCAATCGTGTGGCGTCATGTCTTTGAATAATTCAGACACACATAATGATATGTACGTACACTCAAGTTTTTCAAAAGCTACTCTTTTGTATCAATTTAAATAATTTCTAAACAGACAAAATAATTGTATTTGGCTAAATCCCAAAACACTAAACCTGCATATATTTATAGCACTGCATTCATTCTTATTATTAAATGTATGGCTTATAGCAGATACAAATAATTCATAAGAAACTTACTTATTTTCTTACAAAGTGTAGAACTTACAAGAAAAAGGAATCAAAATAATTACGTCTTAAAAACAACGCATATAGACCAAAGCGCTATTTAAACATTTTGATGACAATAGCCTAATATGCCATTGCTTTCTTTCATGGCGCAGGGACATACGTCCCGGAACATAAGCCATAATTTTACGTTTTGGGACTTATAACCCTGCTTGGGGTGAAGATGGGGCAACAATCACATAAATGTGAACTAACGCCATTATGGTATTTTAAAGCTCACGGTACATAAACACTGAGATTGGTATGGCGGGCATACTCCCGCCCTGAACTCGTCCCTAGACGGTTTTCATTTCACTCAGTCCTTCACATGCCTCTATCTCGTTATGTAGAAGTCCTGGCTGAGTATGTTTTGCATTGTCAGAGAGGTATTGAGTTCAGCTACTCGATCCATATACCAGAGATTTTTTGTAGATGTAACTGCGCCTCCAAGGCTGTCAACAGTTTGTGGTTTTATCCAGGAATCATAATTGCTACAACAATTGATCATAATTCTAGCATAAGAGAAAAAATGAGGGAAAATCTGCAGATTTTGAAATTTCTTAAGGAAATTTGAAAAATTACCTTTATTTCGCAATATATTGGTAAGAAATTGACATAAAAGCATGTTCAAATAGGGAATATTGTAAAAAATGTATGTTCTACAAAATATACCTGAACGCTTTTAAGGTAGGACGTAAGAAATAAATTGTACGACTGGATCGCACGTACTAGCTCATATTTGCGGTCACATCGTAGAATAAAATTTGAGCAAATTAAAGTTAACATCAAATTAAATTATATTGAGTGAAATAATTTAAACGCCATTTTATTTCTTTGAGAAATGTTAAAAAGTGTGAGTTTTTTTCAAAATCGTAGGAACTATTTTAAATAAAATGGTTTTTTAACAACTTTTTTTGAAAAAAATAAAAAAAATAATTTAAGAATGCAAACTTAAGCACAAAATTAATATACATTTTAAAAATAAATTAAAAAAATCACCTACCCGTTCTTCAAAAATATTGATTTTTCAAAAAAATTAAAAAAAATTATTAAAAACACACAAAAAAGTATTCGAAAAAAAATTAATGCGAAATTACTTAGGCTACCTACATCTTCTTGAATATTAATTTTCGTAGTAATCGGATCACCAGTTTTTGAGAAAGTCGCAAAAATAATCCGGCCCACCATATTATTTTTTTGTTCACCAAAATATAATGCTTACCTACAGTAGTACACTAATTTTTTTTCATACAAATTCTTGAAGCCGTTTTCGAGAAAAATAAGCTTTTACATAACGGTTATATGACAGATACTTTTAATTTTTGAGCTAAAAAAATTGAAAAATCTCCTCTGTAGAATGTCAAAGTAAACTTAAGTACTAAATTTGAAGCCAATCGTCTTCAACCCAACCGTTTAGGCTAAAATTAGAACCACATATACATATACGGGAAAAGTCTATTAACGGGACCTTTCATATAACGGGTTTTTTAATTTTTGGTTTTCTCGGTTACGGCTCTTTGGATTTCTGTCAAATTTTATATTTAAGAAGATCTATTTAGCTTTATTAATTCTGCATATCAAAATGTTGAATAACTTTTTTTTTCTAATTAAAATTAATTTAATTTTTTTTTTTGAAAAATCAATATTTTGAAAACTAATCAAAAAAAATTATTTTCAATTTTATAATCACATGTATTTTAATAAATTCTAAAAAACTGCATACCAAAATTTAAAAAATAATTTTTTTTCAAAACAATAAAAATAAAAAACAGGATTTTATCAAAACCGGTCCTACAATTTTCGAAATATATTTTTCATCAATTCCTTGTTATCTAAGACGTGTGATGGCGTACTTCATTTTTACTGAAAACCGTTAAGTATTGTGGTTTAAATACTTTTCATAAGTTCAAACTGTGTTATTTTCAACGCAAATGTTACCTGTTTCTGTCAAAGATCTTGCTTTCCAATGTAATTATACACATAAGAGCAAGTACGTGCGACCCAGTCGTGCCCATTTTTTAATCTGCACGAATGCATAACTTGCATTTTAGTACCTATTATCGTTATTAATGAAAAACCAAAAACCTGCAGTTAAAGGCCCCCCCTCCTACATTTATTTTTGCACAGGGTCCACGAAGTCCAAAACTTGAGAAAATATTTTATTAAACGTCCCTTAACATTATCCCAAAATTTCACTAAGTCATCTGCAACCCATTCTTTTCCGACCTGTCGACTGGACTAAACTGCCAATTCAGCAACCGGTTTTATAAAACCATTTTCTAAGGAATTCTTCAACCCTTGCTTGACTCATAATTTCGTTAGATCCTTCTCTCAATATACTTCTCAAGTCTGGATCGAAAACCACCATACATGTCCAGAATCGAAAGCATCCAAAGACGCTTTCTTAGCTTTACTCTTCGTGGGCTACCAGGGCAAGATCCGAACTCGCTTTTAAAGAACGTAGAGTGGTAGCCGACATCCTTAGAAGTGTTTATCATTTTGGAGGGGTTCTTGACCGGAAATGGCAAAGTTATTAACAGAATGTTATTTTTTATTGTTTTGTAATGAAAAAATATACATAGGAATATTGTTTCGAAGCTTTTCTATTCTCTATTTCAGATTTTTATAGAACACCGGTAATATAAGCACAAACTAGTTACGTTACTCCTTATTTATTGCATATTTTGGTTATTTAAATTAAGAATAACATGTTAAATGTTATTTTTTAACAAAAAACATTATTTAGGTGTTAAATTTTATATTTACCCTTGACCAGACAATCCTGTTTGTGATCAAAAATCAATGTCTACTTTTTCACATAGTCAAGAGCTTTACCTTGAAAAACATTAGTTTAAATTTTCCTTTCCTCATTATTTACGAAAATATTTGAAGGGCATTCCCAAAATTTGATCGACAACCGAGCACATATTCATAAGGGGTTTAATTTTGTTTTATTTCACAGCACAGAATTCCGTCCTTGAAGAGACAGTCTTAAATTTGTTACTTTTTTTGTTACTTACACATATATTTATTTCAGCATCTTTGGATCCACATCCTCATGCATCAATTGGAGATCAATACGTTGGCTTTGATAAGCATAAAAGATCAGGAGTTCCTGCTCCTTTGTCTGAGAAGCCATATATTGCAAAGATGACAGAAAGGCGGCTTAATTTGGCATGGAAACCTTCGTTGCCTCTAGCGCCAAGATATCCTGTTACATACCAAGTTAGTCTCTATCATTATTTAATCATATGGATTAAAGTAAAGGCACCTTCTTTTGACAGGTTGAAGCTATGGATATGCCAGAGGGAGATTGGCGAACAATTAAAACGGGAATTCGTGGATGTGCTCTCGACATAAGAGATCTTGATCCACAAAGAGATTATAGACTTAGAGTGCGAGTAGAAAACCAATTTGGTGTTAGTGACCCAAGTCCATATTTACAAACTTACAGGTTAACAAAAAAAGTTCGTTTTTCTTGAAATCATAAGTTAATGTATTTACTCCTAGGAAAAAACTTGTACCCGAAGCACCAAAGATTTATCCATATCTACCACCAGGAATCGATTTCAGGCCGGATATTTCACCATACTTTCCAAAGGACTTTGACATTGAACGACCTGCACACGATAAATTGGCCCATGCACCTCAGTAAGTTGAGCTGTAAATAATATATTATCTTATAATTTATTTATATATTTAATTAACTTTTATTAATAATTTAAATATTTAATGTTTTCTAATGGGTTACACTTTCAATCTAAAATTGGTACACATGTACATTCATTCATTGCATTATCTATTTCCGAACAAAATTTGTAAATGCTTCAACCGAGTTTATTCTTCAATTTAATTATTACAAAAAAAAATGATACATTTATCGGATTTACGATTTTCCAATAATAATCCAATAAATGAAGACTGAAATTAGGGGTTTAGCTTGGGTAGTTGTGAATTTTTGTTGTTTGGGATGCCCTGTAGATACTAAAAACTAATTTCCACAAACAATATCTAATAAATTAGTGTTAACGTATACAATTTTAAACAATGAAAAAAATTCAATCTTTTTAATCCAAAAACACAGCAGTCTATAGAATTATTTTATACTTCTGCCCGCGACTTCATCTGCGTGGACTTCTTATTAAATTGCATGTTTTCGGAATAAAATTAGCCTGTGTAGTATTATTATCAATATTGTAACTCTTGCATTTACCAAACTTCACAAATTCGTGCAGTTGTTAAGGCATGGAAGCATAACAAACAAATATCCGGGCAGGCATCATTTCACATCAAATATCTAAGCCTGTCCCACAGGAACTGTCCATTTATCCTTAAAAAAGTCATCTATCTACCTACTAAAGTTCATACAAATCCGTTAAGCCTTTGAGGCATGATTGCGGAAACATCCAAGCATATAAGCATTCACAATTTTTAATACATATATAATAAAAGTGTATTAACATTGTTTGTTTCTCAAAGTTTAGTTAATTTATGTTAGAAGGTGCTTGCTGTTGAAAATCTAATAAACATGGAAATAATGTTTTTTTTTAAGGCGAAGCTAGTAACTCTATAAGATATTTATTTTTACAAATATTAATTAATATCTAATATAAAATATAAAATCTAAAATAAAAAAAATAAATAAATATATATACATATATAACATAGATACACAACAAATTTTTTTTCTGTTGTAGATTTCTTCGAAGAGAAGCCGATATTTCGTATGGTGTTAAGGGTCATGATACAAACTTAATGTGGTTTGTCTATGGCTATCCTAAACCTAAGATGTCTTATTATTTCAACGACGTTCTTATTGAGTCTGGCGGAAGGTTCGACTATAGCTATACCCGAAATGGTCAGGCAACATTGTTTATAAACAGGTAAGTCATTCAAAACTTTATTCGTTTGTCATATATGAAATTAATTTTTTTTGTAATCAAAAAAATAATAATACTAAAGGTGCCGTACACAATAAAAGAAAAGTGCAAGACTTCATTGTGTGACGAACTAAATAGTACTTTCTTCAAAGCGTTTTCTGAAAAGGATTTCTTGCTGAAAATGCTTTCACAATAAACACTTTCACTATGTGACTAGCTTATGAAAGCGTTTTTAAGAAAGCAAATCATTTTTAATTAATAAATAATAATAAAAAACAAAATAAAAAAAAAAATGTAATGAATGTTGGTTGTTACAGCACCACGTTACCAAGAAGGGCACATACAAGTTGACCTACGATTAGCCGCATTTTCTTCCCTTTTGACTTTCATGGTGTGACGACCCGAATGGTTTTCAGAAAGATTTTTTTTTCATGGTGTGACTGCTCGTTGAAAGCACTTTTAGGCAAATTTCAAAATAGAAATATTCAAAACGCATATATAAATATTAAGAACAAATTATAATAATAATAATAATTAATTTCTTATTACAATTTTACTTACTTTTCAAATGCTGTCATAATATTTATTTCCTTATCTCATTATCTAGAATGCTCGACCGCGATGTTGGCATTTATGAAGCAGTTGCCGGTAATGAGCATGGAGAAGCCCGTCAGAGAGTTAGATTAGAAATTGCCGAGCATCCGCGATTCAAAAAACGACCAGATGAACTGTTCATAATGTCGAGAAAGAATGGAAGAATTGAAGCTCATGTCGTTGGTGTTCCTTATCCAGAAATCAAATGGTTCAAGGACTGGCAGCCAATAACTGATACCAGCAGAATAAAGGTAACACAAATCATATTTTGAACTGCTCTTAATAATTAACTTAAGAAAATATCCAAGCTGTAAGAGATGTAAATAAATCAAAACTTTCAATCCCTAAATCATAAGATTTACTACATATATTTAATGTTTTTTTTAAAACCATTTTTTTTATCAAAAGTATATATACAAAAACTGCTTGGTAAATATATGTTCAATCATGGTTTCACCCTAAGGATAGCTGTATAATAGCCCGAGCCCGACTAAGGGTTATTAAAGATATAAGGACTGAACTTGATGACGATCGCGTTACATTTGGAAAGTTATGTCATTCTAGGATTTCGTCACTTTCTTAAGAGTCCGCCACTTTACTTTAAATTTTATATTTTTTTTTTTTCATTCCTTTCAGATAAATTTCTATGAACCTGATATTTGTGTTCTGTCAATCCATGATGCTATTCGAAAAGACGAAGGATTGTATTCGATTAGTGCAAGAAACGTTGCAGGTTCAATAAGCACGTCTGTAATGGTGCACATTGAAGAAGATGAAGATCTGTACATTTATAAGACCTATGGAAGACATCCATATGTAAGATCGAAGCCAATAGCTTTCACAGACAAATACGACATCGGAGATGAACTTGGTCGTGGTACGCAAGGCATAACATACCATGCTGTTGAACGTGCAACAGGAGACAGTTATGCAGCCAAAATTATGCATGGAAGATCAGAGCTCCGACCATTTATGCTTAATGAAATCGACATCATGAACATGCTTAATCATAAGAAACTAATACGACTTCATGATGCTTATGAAATGGATCATGGATACAATTTGATTATAGAGTTGGCATCAGGTGGTGAATTGGTAAAAGATAATTTACTTAAACGAAATTACTACACAGAAAGAGATATTTGCCATTACATGCGTCAACTTTTACTGGGACTAGAATACATGCATGATATTGGTGTTGGGCATATGGGATTAACGGTAGCTACATATATATTTATTGTGAAAGAAAAGTTTAGTTTTTTTTTTAATTTAATTCATTCGCTTAGCTCAAGGATTTGTTAATTTGGGTGCCTGGAGGTGATAACCTCAAGATCTGTGATTTCGGTCTTTCCCGAAAAATACATTTGAGTCGTCTGACCACCTTGGACTTTGGAATGCCTGAATATGTTTCTCCAGAAGTTGTAAATCGAGAAGGAGTCAGCTTCTCACATGATATGTGGTCTGTTGGTATAATAACTTATGTCCTTCTATCTGGTTTTAATCCATTTAGAGGAGCAACGGATCGAGAAACATTAACAAAAATACGCGAAGGATACTGGGACTTTAATGAAACTTTATGGAAAGACATAAGCTTCGAAGCTAAAGATTTTATAAAAAAATTGCTTGTGTACAATCCTGCTGAGCGATTGGACGTTACAACAGCTTTGAGACATCCATGGTTCTTTATGCTTGATCGCAAAGATTATGATGGTTACAAGATAAGCTCAGATCGTCTAAGAAACTACTACAGAGGTTATTCGGATTGGTACGCCAATGCTTCTTGCAACAATTACTACCGCAGGAGATTCTTACATGATGCTTTTACACATCCTTCAGAAATGGTTTACCCACCAGGTTACAAGTACACTCCAGAAGGTTCTCCAGAGCGTACTCCTGAACCTAAAAAGAGATCTGGTGTATGGAAAGATACAGGATCTAAATATTTGCATCCTGATTACGAGCTTGGTCTAATACAGTCAGAGAGTCGGTAAGTTTAAAGATTTACCTGTGCTAATTAGTTTTTATCCATTTTTACACCTTAAGCTACCAATACGGTCCGGACACTTACTTACTACAACTGAGAGATGTAAGCTTCCCTGTAAGGTTGCGTGAATATATGAAGGTTGCTCACAGAAGATCACCCACGTTTGCCATGAACGATAGCTTGGATTGGAGCGTAAGTTTACCTTTTTTTAATGTTCATATTCATGCATAGATTTATTCATACTTGAACTTTTTTTCTCAAAACGGTACATACATATGTATTCAAATATTTGTTATTTGCGATATACAAACATAAACTAACTATGCATTAGTACAGTTTATATACAATTTCAATGCATGAATTCATAAGCTTGCTGTTATATTAACAGTCATATCGTAAAAACAATTTTTGTAGATCAACGTCGTCGTTTATTTACTATTTCTTGTGAATTTTTGATTATGTGATAAGGTATTTTTGAACGATGGTTTTCAGCAAAAGTTTGTGCCATTTTATGTCTTTAAAATGAGAGAAAATTATGTTGTTTAGAAAAAAAAACATTTTTTTAACTTTTTTAAGACATTTGAAGAAAAATCAAGAACGCAGTTAAATACTATAATGATTAAAAAAATCTCTTAATACGTGAACATGAATTTTGTCGTACTGTTTTCTCCTTATGTACTTAACGGAACTCGCGTAGATCTGCAGAATGTATATTTCTTTCATTTTTTCTAAAGTATTTCCGGTTTAATGAGTAATTAACTATGTACGATACGTATTCTTTCGAAATTAATTACTTACTTACTTAGGTGGCGCTACAGTTCGGGACGAACCTGGGCCTCAACCAACATGCCTCTCCAGCCAACTCGGTCTTTGGCTAGCTGCCTCCAGTTTTGCACTCCAAGTTGGTTGAGGTCGTCCTCCACTTGAGCGCGCCACCTAAGACGAGGTCTTCCTTGACTGCGTCTACCCTCTCGGATGGAATCGAAGATCCTGCGAGCCGGAGCATTGTTGTCCATTCGCTCTACATGACCTAGCCACCTTAAACGTGATATGCGTATTTTTTTGACCAGGTCAATGTCGCTGTACAGCTCGTATAGTTCTTGGTTGAACCTTCTCCTCCAAAGCCCGTTAACGCAGATAGGGCCAAAAATCTTCCGAAGAATCTTACGCTCGAAACGACTAAGGATATCTTCATCCGCTTTAGATAGAGTCCATGCCTCGGCGCCATAGAGCAGGACTGGGATGATTAGGGTCTTATACAGAGTCTCCTTTGTCTTTCGAGAGAGGGCTTTGCTACTCAATTGCCTTCCTAGCCCATAGAAACAGCGATTGGCAAGAATAATTCTTCGCTTTATTTCTGAAGAGATGTTGTCAGATGTTATAGCGGATCCGCGGTACACAAAGTCCCTAACTACCTCAAAGTTGTAACTGTCTATTGTGATGTTTTGTCCAATCCGCCGGTGTTGTGTGTCCCTTTTTGTGGACAGCAGGTACTTCGTTTTGGCCTCATTGACTGCTAGTCCCATCTTAGCCGCTTCAGCATCAATGCTAGCAAACGTTCCAGTGACAGCTCGCCGAGTTCTGCCAATGATGTCTATGTCGTCAGCGTAAGCTAGCAATTGCACAGATTTGAAAAAAAATTGTCCCACTACAATTGACTTGCGAGTTTCTTATAATTTTTTCAAGTATTAAGTTGAAGAAATCGCACGATAGCGTATCACCTTGTCGGAATCCTTTTTTGACGTCAAAAGCTTCTGTGAGGTCATTACCAACCTTAACGGAGCAGCGAGAGTTCTCCATCGTCATCCTGCACAGTCGGACGAGTTTTGTGGGGATGCCAAAACCTGACATAGCTCTGTATAGCTCGTCTCTATAAATGCTATCGTACGCGGCCTTAAAATCAATAAAAAGGTGGACGGTATCGATTTGAAATTCTTGGCTAGTTTCCAGGGTCTGCCGTAGCGTGAACATTTGATCGATTGTGGACTTTCCTGGTCTGAAACCACACTGATAGGGGCCAATCAGGTTGCTGACGAAAGGTTTCAGGCGTTCACATAGTACGGCAGAGAGGATCTTGTAGGCGATATTCAAGAGACTAATTTCTCTATAGTTTGCGCAGTTTAGAGGGTCTCCTTTCTTGTGGACCGGGCAAACGATGCTGAGGTTCCATTCATCAGGCATACTTTCTTCTGACCAAACTTTATAGATGAGTTGGTGTATGCACTCCACCAGCTCATCTCCGGCCGGTTTAAAAAGTTCGGCGGTAGTCCGTCGGGTCCAGCAGCTTTGTTGTTTTTTAGTTTAGATATTGCTATCCTTACTTCATTTTGGTCAGGTGGACGGAAGTTTTGTCTGTCATCATCCATGTTGAATGGTTCATTCTGCCTGCCCGCGGGATTTTGGTCTTCATCACCGTTTAACAGTCTGCAGAAATGGTCCTTCCATGTACTCAGCACCGACTGTGACTCTACTACGAGGTTTCCATTCCTATCTCTACAGGCTTCTGTACGGGTTTTTTTTCTTGGCACGTTCTTTTTACCTGTTGGTAAAACTTCCGCACGTTGTAGCATCTGGAGTAGCATCTCTCAATATCTTCCATTGCGCGCTTCTCATGCTCTCTCTTTTTCTTTTGGAGAAGTCGGTGTTCTTCCCGTCTTTTCTGCCCGTAGAGCTCGCGAGCAGCTCTCGTCTGTCTTTGCAGCGCCGCTTTATATGCCTCTTGTTTGGCTGCATCATCGTCATCGAACCAGAGGTTTCGTGGTGGTGGTCTGGTGAAACCTAACACATCAGTTGCGGCATCTCTGATGGCTTGTTGAGAGTGTTGCCACTGGTCTTCGGCACTTGATGCTGGCGGTACTGGATTTCTTGAGAGGTTACGGGATATTCGATCGGCATAGGTTCTGGCGGTTTCTTGTGATTGCAGCTTTCCGACGTCATACTTCCTCACAGTATTACTCCGTTGTTGTGGTGTTCGGGTTATTCGCATTCTTAAATTTGCTGCAACAAGGTAGTGATCCGAGTCGATGTTAGCTGCTCGGAAGGTGCGAACATCCAAGATACTGGAGAATTGTCTTGCATCGATCGCAACGTGATCAATCTGATTGACGGTTCTTTGATCTGGGTGTCGCCAAGTCCCTTTGTGTATATCGAGATGAGGAAACCGTGAGCTTGCAATGGTGAAGTTATGTGCCGCTGCGAAGTCAATTAGCCTAAGTCCGTTTTCAGACGTTGTGTCGTGTAGGCTATGTTTTCCGACAGTCCTACCAAAGATTTCCTCTTTACCTATTTTGGCATTAAAATCGCCTAGTACGATCTTAACGTCGTATTTAGGGCATTGCTCATAGGTTTTTTTCGAGGAGCTCATAGAAGTCATCCTTGGTGGCGTCATCGAAATTAATTATTTAGTTAAAAATTAAGAGTTCATCGACTTAATGTGTCATTTCGTTATACAGTATTAAGAGGTGGGCGATTCTATGTTTTAACTTTTAATGCATGTAATTCAAGACGGTTACTTTTTCAATATAAAATTCCTTGTTTTCTTGAAAGTTAAAACAAACTTTTACGAAAAGTACCTACCATTTTTAGCCGGCATCTGAGAACTATGTTCACCTATACGCTATACGCCACATCTCAGCAAAATGTTGTTCTTAGAGCTATTGACACATAAACTTGCTTTCATATGTGCCTATCACACTAAAATCTGTTCACAGAATCACTCATTCCTGTCTGTCTGAAGATTACAACAAGGGAACATACACACATATTTTCTTATAATTTTACTTGCGATCATAGGGACTATAAGGCAAGTTTAGGATTCGTGAATATAAAAAAATTGAGATAACAATCAAACAATTGAAAAGTAATTAGAAGTAAGAGTGGCATCTTTTCTTCTGTTTACTTAGATCTGGGAAGCTGCTCTTGTTTACTTCTAGAACTATAATCCCCAGACTTCTTTTTTGATTGTCGTTATCAGAGCTTGGTGGTTTTGAAGATAAAACATTATACTGCAGCGTTGCTGATGGTGTTTTTTCGGATTTATATTCACTAACGTAATTGATTTTGTTGATCCAACTTCAAATTGTTGTCCTTATAATTCTGGTTCACTTGTAATTATACTCATACTTCTATGTAAGTAGCATTATGAATTAAGTTGCAAAACCTATAATCTTGTGACCGACATCTTTTGTGAATGTCTAGATATATGGCATCTTATGCTGCTCATCACATGAAAGTTATTTAAGCATTTAATCCGAACTGCAACAATAAACATTTAAGGCTTATAATAAGATTCGCCTATTTTTTTTTAGCTGCCAGTCATACGGGAAAGAAGGCGCTTCACGGATGTAATGGATGAAGAAATCGACGACGAACGCAGAAGCCGAATTGGGTCATACAGCGTTAATGAGTCTTATTCAATTCGAAGATTAAGAACAGAACTTGGTCCTAGGCTTGATCAGTATGCTGAGGCAGATGCCCTAATAGAAAGTCAGAGGGAAGGATACCCACCATTCTTCAGAGAAAAACCACAAACTCTAGCAATAACCGACAACAAGCCTGCTTACCTACATTGTTTTGCCGTAGGTGATCCAAAACCTTCTGTGCAATGGTTTAAAAATGATATGGTTTTAACAGAAAATAAACGCATAAAAACTGTTATTGATGATGATGGAAGATCAATATTAAAATTTGATCCTGCAAGTCATTACGATGTTGGAATCTATAAAGCAGTTGCCAGAAACAAGGTTGGCCAGACCACCGCCCGTTGCCGTGTAGTTATCGCCAGCTTACCAAATCCACCAGACTCGCCAGAAGCTTCGGCAATAAGTGGTACGGAAGTACTACTGCGTTGGAAACAACCTCGTTGTGATGGAAATTCTGCTGTTCTTTGCTATAGCCTGCAATACAAGCATGCTTCGAGTGATCAATGGACGACAATAGCCGACAACGTTGACCACGAATTTTATTTAGTTCATGGCCTTCAACCTAATGAAGGTTATCAGTTCAGACTTGCATCCAGAAACCAAATTGGCTGGAGTGAAATGGGAATACCAACAAACGTTAGGACAGCTGAAGAAGGTGCACCCAAAATAACCATCACCAAGGCAATGAAACATCTCCAACAACTAACTGAAAGTGGACATGAAATTGTCTCCGAAGAAAAGAAAGTCCACGTGGATTATCAACTGGAACGTGAATCTCTTAGTTGGATAACCGACTCCGATATAAGTGATAAATACAGTTTTATTTCTGAAATTCATCGAGGTAAATTTAGCACCGTTGTCAAGGGAATTCAAAAGTCGACAAATGCCATGATTGTCGGTAAAATATTCGAAGTCGATAAGACCAATGAAAATTCTATTCAAAACGAGTTTGAACATTTAAGAACACTTCGACACGAACGCATAGCTTCCCTATTTGCTGCTTATAGCCCTTCAAATCTACCAATCAAAATATTTATTATGGAGAAGCTACAAGGTGCTGACGTCTTGAATTATTTCAGTAGCAGACATGAATATACCGAGCAAATGGTGGCAAGTGTTATTACTCAGCTTTTAGATGCATTGCAATATCTTCATTGGAGAGGATTTTGTCACCTCGATATCCAGCCTGATAATATAGTTATGTCGACAGTACGTTCGGTGCAGATTAAACTAGTTGACTTTGGTTCATCAAGGAAAATATCAAAACTAGGCTGTTCGGTTCCTGTTTGTGGGACACTCGACTACCAATCTCCAGAAATGATTAACGAAGAATTTATTTTGCCTCAAAGTGATATTTGGTCAGTGGGTGTTATCACTTACATACTCTTGTCCGGTTCAAGTCCGTTCAGGGGAAATGACGAAACAGAAACCAGACAAAACATTTCATTTGTTCGTTATCGTTTTGAAAATCTGTATAGCGAAGTGACCCCTGAAGCAACACGCTTCATAATGTTCTTGTTTAAGCGCAATCCAAGGTAATAAACTTGCATTGAAATTAAGTTAAGTTTGACATATTAATTTATAATTCTAGTAAACGTCCTTATTCGGAGGAATGTCTCGAGCACAGGTGGTTGGCTGCATCGGACTATATGAATAAGAAGCGTGAAAGATCTGTGTTCCTAGGAAATAGACTGAAGGTAAATTAGATTATTTTAAATCATATATGTGAGTAAAGCAGGACTTTATTGGTTAAAAAAACTTAATAAAATGACCAACTGTTTCATAACTCCATAATTCACAAAATAAGTATATTTTGAAGGTATCGACGTGTATAAGCCTTAAGCTTAAGAACCGTCCCGAGACTGCTACATACAACATGGAAAATTTCTTTTTTTTTCTTTTCGCTCTATCGATTTCAAGGCAAACTATCGAAATCAGTTATGTATATAGAAAATAATTAAAAATTATAAATTTTAATGTGAATGGGATGATTGATTGATATGGAATATAAAAAATGATTTAAATCCTGTCCTTTGACCATAAGTTTTGCAATATTTATAATATAGATATTATTTAAATGTCTCTTAAGACAAATTATATAATAAATAGTTCAGATATTAGAGAACTAACATTTATAATGTTTCGTTAATCTTTTAGGAATTCTCTGACGCTTATCATGCTGAAAAGGACGCCGAGGCATCATCATCAGAGAATTTATCTGCGCTGGGGGGTAGTGGACCAACACCAAGACAACTTTTACGATCTAATAGCATCCAAGATGAGTTGATGACAACATTTTAAGAAAGAGACTTATTCGTGCGTTTGATAATAAAGCTGTTTTGATGCATAAAACAAATCAAATATCAAAAAACAAATATTTTAATTTGATTTTATTTCTAAATTGGCATGCAATTCTTAATTCAAAATAAATAATAAATTTTCAAATTATTTTTAAATTTTATGACAAATACACGACTATCGAAAAGCCATATTTTATTCTGTTAGTGAATTGTAAAAGGAAGTTGTTAGAAAAACTTTTGTGTTATTTCTAGCATTTCCAATTCGCTTGAGAGTGACTTTAATAGTCCAAGCGATATGTCGAAAAAAGTGATGGTATCTGGAAAGTATTCCTAAGTTAATGGAACTGTAATGGGTTGTTTGGGGGTGTATTAGGAATATTATCCTAGTTTATCGACCTCGCAGACCCTGTGCTAACTTGGGAAGGAGCAAAAATCCCCAAATTTTCGTACTTTTTCAGTTCTTCGCTTATTTTTGAAGAAGTAAACTTCGGGACCAGAACTTGGGTTCCTGCTTCAGAGTTGTTTGGACCAAATTTAGTGAAGCCACATTTCAAGAAGTCTGCCAAAACACTTTGAAAGTAATGCCATTGTGGTTTTTGATGGTTATCATGTTGGGATAACCTACCAAAGCACCAAAGCCGCTGAACGATATCGGCGTTCTTTGCTTTACTTTTCAACAAAGTTTGTCTTTTCAAAGACAACTTCGAGCAGCACGATTTACTAAGCGAAATTTCTTTCCAACGATTCTAACAAGGTTAACTTCATAACTATGCTGAAAGTTGAAATGGAAGCCAGGGGGATCCAAGTGAAGCAGGCAGTAGAAGACGCCGATGTTATGATTGTGGAGACTGCTGTCTCAGCTGCTGACAAGTATGATTGTGTCGTCATAACAGGGGGTGATGTGCATAGAACATCTGATACTTCTCACAGCATTGGGTTCTTTCAAAAAGAACGTTAATTGTCAGAAGAGTTTAAAGGGTAACAGCCGGATCACAGTACGAACCACATGAACTTTTCCTGCATGCGATAAGTGGGTGTGACACCACTTCAGCACCCTTTGGTATTGGAAAAAAGAAGGTGATATAGATGTAGAGCAAGAATTCTAGCCTTTCAGAAATGTTGGCGAATTTTAAAGATCCCGAAGCAACTCCAACTCAAATCTCTGACGTTGGAGAGAAATTATTTTTCAAATTATCGAAATTAACCATCTTGAAGGCCTGAGATACCGCATTTTTTCCAAAACCGTTGCAAAAGCAAAATGTCAACTTGCCAGAATGCCACCAAACATAGATGCTTCCAGTTACTATACTCATTCAGGACTTTCTTACAAGTTCAGTTGTGGATGGGAAGCCAAAGGACCCATTACAACTTGCCTTCTTCATGGGGATGTAAGCTCACCAAACAAGGTGGGTGCTATAATATTATATTTTCATTCTAAAACCGTACCAGATGATATCTTATTGCTATTAACAACATAGAATGCAAGTGTATTAGTTAATTTGTTTACAGGTGTGATTCCGATCACCACAAAAAAACGACGCTGCCCCAAAGCAGCTGTTAAAGGTTATCAGCTGCAAGTGCACGAAAGGTTGTTATGCAGGCTGCAGCTGTAAAAATGCTGGTCTCCTCTAACCTGATACGAAAAAAATTGACACTTAAGACGAGAGTAAGGAACCCACTGACCTCTCCTTTTCTCTTGAGGTGCATGAGGACATGCCCGACAAAGGTGAAGAAAGTCCGGAAACCCCCAAGCGCTACAAGATTTTCGCAACCTAAAATATTTTGCATTCAATCAATAACAGATAAATAGAAAATTAATGTACATACCTACTTACTATTATTTTATTACTTTTTTAAATTTTCTGATCCACTTTAATTGAGGTTCAAGTATGAATGAAATTGTATGCTCTCCAACCTTGTGATGCAATGTTCTCCACAAAATGTGCTTAGTTTAAGAGATATAAGCGAAAAACTGAAAAAAGCCCGAAAATTTGGACTTAGCACGTGGTCTTCGAACTCAATAAAGTAGGATAGTATTCCTAATCTAGCCCCAAACAACCCATTAAAGTTCAGCGCAGGGACATAACGCCCAACATAACTTTGGGCGTTACGACCCACCCAAATGGGTCATAACTTATAAGACCCAAATATTTTTTGTTTAAATGGGACATAAGACCCAAATTTGTAAATGTGAGCTCTGTGAAATAAGGTCCCAAACAAATTGTCTGAATAGATTTTTTTTCATTTTCATTTTCAGTATGGGGGCAGCATGCCCTCCATACCTACCTAATACTGAAAATGAAGATTTATCTAAACGCTTAAGCTTAAGGCACAGTAAAATTCACGTTTTCTAGTTTTGAAATGCTTCAAGTTTAACCATTAGGTAATTTTCATTAAGTGGGTCATAAAGCCCAACTATTTTTTGTGGGTCTTATGACCCGTTGGGCCTTATGATCCTGGGTGTTATGTCTCTGCGCCTTAAAGTTCCATTAACTTCAGGATACTTTCCAGCAAAAAGTACATACATAAATGCTATATTTCACATTTTAAGAATTTTTATCGAGCTTTAATCAGCTGTATCTCCATTAATATGTGTTATGAAATGTGTTTAGTTAGAAACTTAAGCGGAAAACTGAAAAAAGTCCGAAAATGTTGGGGTTTTTGCTACCTTCTAAGTTAGTTCAGAGTCTGCGATGTCTATAAACTAGGATAGTATTTCTTAACACAAACAACTTATTAAACTTTCATTAACTTCGGAATACTTTCCAGCAAAACGTACATAACTGCTTAACTATACAAGACAACTCGGTTTTCTGGACTTGCTGATGCAAGAAAATTGACAGCAGAGGAACAGTTGAAAAGTAAAACAAATTTAATTTCTTTCCTCATCAGTGTCAATAATTTTGTTTTAACTGTTCAATCAGGTTAATAGAAGAAATACAATTTTCAAAGAATTTTTGAAGCAATACATTTTTAAACGATTTGCTATTTGCTATTTTTGTGTGCCGCAGCAGAAGAAATAAAATCGTAGAGAGTGGGTTAAAATCTGGAGATTCTGACTCAGAACCGATCGGACGTATTTTTAGTTTGCTCCCTTAATTTTTCCGCAATTTTCGTTTTTGCTTATCCGAAATTATTTTTTGTTACCCATTTCTTGCGACACGATCTTATTCAGAAACAAAATTAAAAATTTCTTGCATACTGCTCGTGACCTACATCTATAATTAGTTTTCATTTCTCCCCACATCCATTACTGACCAAATGCTGGCCTAGATTTTCCCTGACCTGCAAAACATTAACTGTACACTCTCTACTATATATACAGCATTCAAAAAGACCTAGAAAATAAATGGGAGTTCTTTTTAACCCTTAAACCCTACCCTGGGGTTCAGGGCTACTGAAAGCAAACATTTTTTTTGATTTTTTTTAAATCTAACTAGTCCACGTCGGCGAAACCCATAGTATTCTCATACTATCATTGTAGACATCTAAAAATCAGCAATTCATTCATTAACAAGTGGTGCAGTTGAAGATACTTAGACATCGAGGTCCCAGGTCCCACAGACCCCAGGGTAGTGATTGTGAATGTTTTTGAATACTGTACAGTACATCGAGACGAACGAAAAGATGGCCATTGGCTTTGTTTTATGGAATCGTAAATATTAAGGGTGTGAATGCGTATGTCTTCCTCAAAATGGCGTCCAATAAAAAAACATAAAACGACATTTCTTAAAAACAACTTGGCACTGCAACTCACTAAATACCATATGGAGGAGAGATTCACTTGGTTAACTTTGCTATTCAATCTCCACGTTCTTATTGGTGTTATTTTAAAAAAAGAAGCGACCAGTGACTAAGCCAACATCTGCAGTCACCACAAAAAAAAAATGGGTCATCTGTCCAAGAGACAAAAGCCGCCAGACCGAAATAAGGTGTAGCAGTTGTCAAAATTCACTTTGTGAGGATCATAGCCACTCTGTGTGCCAAATGTGTCTTGATTTAAATTTTTAAAACATTTTATAATTTTAAACATTCCAATCTTTGATGTCATAAATAATAATTTTTATTCAATAATCTTTTTATTTAAATTGGGCCAAAATCTGTTTGGGGTTTCCAAGACCCCAGGGTAGCAATAGTGTTTCTCCCGGGATGGGTAGGGTTTAAGGGTTAAATGATGTCCTTGACAAGCCGAAACAGTCCTCTTTGAATACTAGGAAAAGGAACTACCTTGAGAAACTTCGGCAACGAAAATGGTCATTAAATGTGGACATTCATGGAAGCTATCGGACTGGAATAAAAGACTTAGTAAACCAATAACCAAATGGAAGTGTTTCATTGATGGTATACTTATCAGGGTGAGCAGTAAGAAACAAGACAAGAGTATGGGCGGCTTGCCCAGCAACATCCGGTATTCGCGTTGGTACATCGATCAGTTAGGTAAGGTGATGTAACCGATAAAGAGCTCGACATACCTTACTTCGGGTGTAGTCTGACCAGAATAGCGGACCCAATTGGAATTGTCAAGATTTTGACTCTTATAAACAAAACAATAGAACAATTCGTTACCAAATTATGACGCTTAGAAAAGGTGCAATTTTTCAAATTTCCATAAAAAATGCCAAAACCTGCAGATTTTTACATCGTTTCTTCTGTTATACTCGCATTGTGATCAAATGTTGTTGTAATTATGACACCCTAAAAATTAACTTCGCAAGCCTCTCCCCTCCCCCATCAACCAAAATTAACAAAAGCTATTTTTCTTCTCGGATGAAAGATGTTTTTTTTGGTATTGATTTTAGTTACTTTTTGTATAATTATCACAGGGAGTTTTGTGGGAAATATTTATTTATTAATTTATACATGCTTATGATATTAGGTTTGTTTGATGTTCTCAGTCCCAGTGCGCACTGGGGAATGTCAGTGCATTAAGTCAAACTGCCAAAAAACTGCATAGCTGCTCCAGTATTGATTTAACATCGAACAGCTCAGTGCAACATCTCTATTTTTGACATTTCTTTCATTTAAATTTGTTTTCTTTAAACAGTGCCAAATAAATAAAAGTTAATAAAATGATCCACGAAAGAAATATTTTGTCTATACACACATTAATAACTTGAAACCTACAAAATAATCTACGAAATATTTGATATCATAAATAGCACACCAAATTTGCAAATAAATTCCTCCCTCCTCTAAAAACGAACTTCTGCCAACAGCTGATTTGAATTTAAATTTTGAATTTTGACAGCTCCGATATCTTAATGGCCCGACCCATAGAATCCTTTGCGTCCGTTGCGGAAACGAATCCGGTGACATTGCCGCATGCGATGAAAAGAGGTGACCAAATGAATCCGTTGCGTTTTTTTGACACAAAATGTAAAACGAACTAGTGATGGGTCGATGCGTAAGATAAGAGTGATAGTGTGATTTGGTAACTGGTAAAGAGGATTCAAAATATTAAAATCGTACTTGTTCGATAGCGATATTAATGCATGAAGATTAAAGGAAATACATGAATGTGGATTTACATATTCGTTTTCTAACAAATTGCAAAGAATATTTTTTTGTATGTAGTAACTTAAAAAAAGAACAATTCTTTTTTAACTAGATCAGTTTAGATACCTTTGTTTTTAGCAAGATTTACACCGGTTTGCACTATAATATATGAAATTTCCCAAATATGAGCGAAGTTTGCATTGCATTTGGATTTTGTTATGGTTTTGAAAAGTTTTGTCATAAAAAAAGTAAAAAAATCGACGGATAGTTAAAAATGATGAACGATTATATTTCTCTAGTGTAAAACGAATAACTCTCTGAGAGAATGACAAACTTTCACAAAACGCCATTTTGTAAATTTAACGAATGTATATACAATGATTTAACTTATCACAAAACACTGCCTAAATCTAATAAGAACACAATTCTTTAAAGTTCTCAACGTGTTAAACTAGATTTTAAATAGTCTAATGGTTTCCGTTTATAACTGTGGGCAACGTTCTCAGAATATTTATTAATAAACAATTTGCTTCAATATTGATGTTTTAACTTAATTTTCTAGCGAAACCAATTTATTTATAAATAACAGCAAGTTGTCAAATGGCATTCAAACAATTAAAAAAAAATCTATCTCGTTTCATATCATATTGAAATTTGAAAATTGAAAATAAATCTAAGAAAATTTCAGCATTATTATTTTATATCCCCTTTTTTTCTTTACTTGTTGTTACTTTTTTCTTTGCTACTTATTGTTATTTAAGTAACAACAAGCGCAGGTTTAGCTACTACTTAAATAACAATAAGAAGCAGCAAAAATTGCGCTAAATAACAACCCATGACTAAAAAACAATTGAAACTTCAAATTGCTTTTGACATTCTATGTCATCGGATTTGCCGCATAGAAAAGTTAAAACTTGGTCTACTTGTTCCGGTGCGTCCGGCACATGCGATTCCTACGGGCCAACTACCATAAGATCGCGTGTATTTAATCGAGCTGTCAGTTGTATGCGGCACCGGAACGGATTCTATGGGTCGGCCCCTTTACACCAAGAAAATACCTGGGGCGCATGAGGGTGCACTCAGTGCGTGGCCGGTGTTCACATAGAACACAGTGCAAAAACACTGTTGCGAAAAAAGTGTCACATAAAACACTTCAGTACGATTTCAGGGTACACCAGTGCGCCCCAGTGCTGACATCGAACAAAGCTATTTATGTTTTTTTTTTGTTTTTTTTTTTTGTATATGAAAGGCTCGTCACTAGAAACATCTTCCATTGCCGTTTGAATCAAGTTTTTATGTAATGAACTTATTGAACTTGCGTTGTCACAGTCTTGATCTCGGGAACCTTACCGGCAGGCCTTCAACGCTTACAATTTCGACATGTTTAACAGGCGTTGATGTGATAGTTGGTGCTGTTAGGACTGTGTTTAATGATTTTTTCTTTCCCCTGTAACTCCTTGACCACATCTAACACCTTCCATTTCATTTCCCCCATCAGATCTTCATCCTCGAAAAACATCATTTCAACCTCCAAATTGGTTAACTTTGTACTTGCCTTTATCAGTTTTGCTGTAGATTGCAGGAAAAGTTTTATTAAAATTTAAAATTTTCATTCAGATCTATTTGAAATGATGAGTCTACAGAATGATCCTATATTTTAAAAATTAAAAAAATCGATAATGAACTTATTTTCATTCGAAATTAATATATGCAAATTTATCGCTAGGAAGGAAATGTTGGAATTTCAAAAACCTCATCTGCCGTGTCATCCCAAAATCGTAGATTCTGGTAGCACCACAGTTTTGGACTGTTTCACTTTTTTTCAGTTTACGATTTTATTATTTCTTTCTCGATTAAGTCAAGTCTTTAACGTGCGCAACTTTAAAATCACGTCCGCAACTTTTGTCTTCTGCCGACACGTTTTTGTTATTTCTGTGATTTCGTTCATATACATACATTGCTTTTTTTACACGATTTTTGTTGTCTAAATGACGAACTTGGTACAAATTTGGTTAATTTTCAAAAAATTCAATAAGTTCTTAAGTTTGCGTTTGATTTCACGTAACCATTTGTTACGAATTCCTGAAAGAAAAAAATTTCAATGATCAATCAATCCGGTGAATATTTTTGATACCTACATAAGTATGTAGGGTAGAGTCGCTAGTGGCCGACCCCCTAAGGATTTTTCCTCATAAAATATAGCACTGTGACCACAAATACTAACATTTTCTAATAATTCTTGAAATAAATTATTTTTTATTTATTTGTTCATCAGTTAAAGAAAAAAAAGTCAATTATTTTTACCAAACAAATATTTATTTGGATTTTTATAAAAAAAAGTCAATTTTTCCAGTGGCCGGCCCCTTGTTTCCTATTTGCGGACAGCTGGTGTCCCATCTTCGGCCACCCAGTAAATAAAAGCATTAATTGTGTAATAATTTTTATTCAAAGGTTTTATTATTGAAAAGTTTAGAAAAAATATAATTAAAAAAATAAATAGGTACAAAAAATTATTAAATTATTTTTCCAATTTTCTAGCTCAAACAGTAAAACACAAAAACTAAAAATTTATATAGGTACATAAAAAAACTAAAAAAAATAAAAAAAATATCTTTTCCATTTTTTCTGTCTTAAAAAATAAAAAACAATAACAAAAAATCCTTCAATTTAATTCAGTTCAGAACATTTTTTAAAAATAATATCAGAGATAAATTGTAGGTACTTTTTAATACAATAATTTTTTTAAACTTTGAAGTTTCTTAACACATTTTGGACGTTTCAATATCACATTTTGAACATATAAAATCTTTGACCTCAGCATCTTCAAAAGGCATGGTTGACAAATTGGTACATTTAAGATGAAATCAGTTTTCGCATTTGTCACACCCTTAATTCTTTAGCCCTTCTTCTTCTACATCCGTAAGGACATCTTCATTGCACGAAGGACATTTTGGCACAACTTTTTTTCGTTTTGTTGAGTTCTTTTTCACTTCACTTCTTTTTTGTCTTTCAAGCTTTCTTTTTTGAACTTCGGCAGCTTTCGTTTCTCCACTTCGGCAGAGATAAGTTCTTTTTCTACTTCTTTATTTTGATGGAAAGTTTTCCAGGCCGGTGATGATATCGACATAGGCGGTTTCGGACGCTTGAAAAATCTTCGTAAAGAGTCTCGTATGGGTTTCGGATATTTCAACAACTTCTTAAAAATTGATGGGCTTTTGGAAGAGTGCGGTTCTGAAAAGTGGTAAGAATAATAATTTTAACTCATTTAAGACCTTAAAAATTAAGCATAGGTACCAGTTGTTGGATGTGTGTTTTTCTGCAAAATCTGGGAAGAAATTTCTAGTAAAATGTTTTCTTTACCCTGGGATGAACAACTTTTTTCGTTTTGGAATTCCAGCTCCACAGAATCTTATAAAAAAAAAAAACTACCTACCCATGATTGCTTCCGTTGCGTGTGGACTATATTCTGCCTGAACACTGTCTCCATTGGGTTGAGGTAGTCTAACCAAGGTGCCATCGCAGGTGAAGGTATATCCCTTCAATATCTTGGGCGCCCTTAGGAACATCAACAATGTTTTCCTTAGCGTGACGAATAAGGTCCAGCACAACTTTATGGTCGATATTTTTTATTTTGAGGTCATCTTTTTAAAGAAGTATTACTTTTTCGGCTTCTGAAAAACTTTCACGTGTTACATTTTTAACATTACTAGCACTGCCATCAACATCGAAATTGAAACCGACTAAATCAAAATACAGAAAACCAGCATTATTAGCAGGATCGTGAGCAGACATACCATCAGATTCAGCACCAAGATTGCCCCGAGAATCTCCATTTCCTCCAGAATTTACATCAGGACCATCTCCAAATCTACTACCAAGATCACCAAGATTAGAACTGCTGCAAGCATCACCACCAACACCGGAAACGCTATTGCCAGAATTCAAATTTTCTAACGTATTTTTGATGCATTTTGAGTAGCCCACGGCATTTGGATCAAATGGGAATATTCCACATTTTTTGAAGGCATTTTGGATGATGGTCGTCATATCCTTGTAATTCAGGAGTTCGTCCAAAACGTCACAAAAATTCTCCTTATTCATTGTGCTGCCGTGGTTACCCGAACGTTTTCGCCATTCGTTTAAAATATTTTTGTAGTCTGACTTTAGTCCTTTAAAAGCACCTACATCCGCTGGCTGAAGGATATGAGTTGGTGTTTGGAGAAAGTACATACAATATTATGTTGTTGCTGCTGCAGAAGTCACTAAGCTCAAGTGACATGTGAGAAGCGTGTCCATCAATAAAAAATAAAACTGGACGTTGAACATTATTGTTTGAAATCCATGCATTCAGACCATCTTTAACATACTGAAGATAAGTTTCTCCCCGCATCCATCCACTGTTTTGGACTGATTTCAGCCAACTAGGCGATCTCTTATAAGGCAAAACAACCATAGGAGGCAGCGTTCTTCCATTTGCTGAGAAAGTCATCAGCACAGTCAAATTTTCTTTTTCATTTGCTGCCTTGATTTCATACACATTTTTGATTCCTTTTGGGGCAATGACATTTCCAGTTTTTGGATCCATACTGAATCCCGTTTCATCTGCGTTAAAAATTCTTGAGGAATCCTCAAGAATGTCTAAAGCATCTTCTTGGGCTAGGAATTCTTTAAGCTCTTCAAACCATTTCCTTATCCCTTCCTCTGTTATTTGGGCGCGCGCTTTGGACACAGTTTCAGCGGTTCGCAGGCTTAGATCGGGATGGCGTCGCATGAAGCTGTAGTACCATTTCTTCCCGGGTTTGTTGTCTTTGAAAGGAGTTTTGCGCCCTTCTTCTTGGAGAATAGCTTGCACCGTTCTCAAAAGGTTTTCAGAGCTTTGTGGAAAGCCACATTTAGCTAGGCTTACAAGCCAGTTTTTTTTATTTTTTGTACTTCCTCTGCAGACAGCACAGGGCAGAGACCAAATTTCCCAAGGTTATACGCGGTTCTGTTGTGCACTCGGTCCTGAAGGGTCGTCCTTGGGATCTTGAACCTTCTTGCTGCTGCTCTGATTGGCAGTTTGTTTTGCCGGATTTCAAATAAAGCTTGCTCTAAATCCGTGTCTTTATATGGTATGACACGCTTGGTATTCTTAGCCTGCACCTTCGCATTTGTCCAGGTCATTTTAAGTCGCTTAAAACAATTTTTAAATAACTATTTAGCGATCAAAAAGTGGTAACATTTGTGTTAACCCTAAGATAAAACAAAGGGCCGGAGTTAGGACGCGTGTGTCCTATATCCGGCCACCAAGAATTCATTTTAAAAACGGGGGGCCGGACACTGGAAACATTTAAATGTTAACGATGTCTGTTTGCTGCAACGATGATCAGAGTAAGTTTATTTATGATTTTGCAATACTCTTTACAAAAAAAAAATCGAGTTGCCTATCTCCGGCCGGGACCGGCCGACAATAGGCAACCACGTGTATTTTTGTGTCCTATTTCTGGCCCCCTTAAAATCAAGAATAAATACAACAAATTTTGACCTTAAAAAGCTGTTTTTAATAAAAAATAATATATATTTTAAGAAAAACAACACTCGAAAACACTTACCCAAAATTTGCACTCTAAACACTAATTTCGACAGCAATTTCACTAACGATTTTGACACTTATTCACAAAAAAAACCTTCTCGACTTACAACGCGACGCAAATGTGCTATTTACTCGAAAGCGACTGAGCAGACGGAACCATAATTTTGACAGAATGAGAGAGAAGTTTAAGAGAACAATCTAAAAACAAACACTCAAAAACACTAGTTACAATGAATTTTCTGATAGCTGGCCGGCCATTTGAGGGAGCCGCAATTAGGCTACTCTACCCTACCTGGTCAGCTTAATATCCTCCTATTGAAAATTGGTGAATGATTAGTAGTAAACTCATCAGGTACGATATTTCCTTCTTCGTCGTCTTCAGATGGTTATATTTTGCGAGTTTCTCAAGCGAATTGGGGGAAGCAAAAGAACCCCATAAATGGTTTAATTGACATCCCATGTCCTTTTCAAAACTTCAACTGCTTATCGATCTCATTATCCCTTCACAATATTCATAACACATTCCTTAAATGTTAATGTACCTATTTTAATAAAATTTTCTATCGGAAACAAATATTTGTACTTCTGTTTGTTTACAATTCTGTTTAGATTGCAAAAAAAAATCTCGAAACCAGTGTGAGCGAACGCCAATAAATAAATTTGCGTATTTTAATTAAAAGAACTAGAAATAAACGCGACGCGAGATCACACGTTATGAACAAATAATGCCTGATCTATCGGAAACAAATATTTGTACCTCTGTTTGTTTACAATTCTGTTTAGATTGCAAAAAAAAAAATCTCGAAACCAGTGTGAGCGAACGCCAATAAATAAATTTGCGTATTTTAATTAAAAGAACTAGAAATAAACGCGACGCGAGATCACACGTTATGAACAAATAATGCCTGATGAAATGAAAATGAAATATAAACAAATATATTTGATAAACTTCGAGAAGTGTCAAACGATACAGCGCTGTCATGTAGAGTAATGCAGAATAGCTAAGAGTAGGGTATTGCTAGCATCAGAATTATAGGACTTTTTAGTATAGACATTGTATATACATGTAAGTTAACACATCACTCGTATTATATTATTCATCACAACTCGTACGCACTATAACCCCAAGCGGAAACCAAAAAAACATAAAAACCCAAGATACCGGAAACCATAATAACCCAAGATAACATAAGAATCAATAGCATCAATAGACGACACACACAGGTAACGTCCGAACCATGATCGTGTCCGATTTTTATTACTTTCTTCATCATCCCTTTCACACACTGCATACAATTAGGAATGCAGCTACTACCCATACCCAACAGTATATAAACTACAGCGCAATAAATAAATTAACTTAATATTAATTGGGGGCTCAACCGGGATCCCTTCAGCATAATTTAAAAGATTTGAAAATATAAAGTAAAATCAGTGCTAAGTGGTTCCTGCCAAAAAAATTCAACCAAAGTACTCTACAAGATAGAAGAAAGAGCATCACTCAGTAGAAGCAGCATCACTAGGCAAGCAGTCCGGAAACACGAAGCTTCGAAAGGATAAAGTATTTTATTTTTTTATTAAGAATATTTTAACAATATTTTTTTTATTATTATATTATTATATTATTATTATAATATTACTCTATTATTGAATTATTATATTTAAAAAATAATTGTGAGACGTCATCTTGTGAAAAAAATTTTTTATACCGTCAAAATGAACCAAGAAGCCGTGAACAATTTAATATCACAAGCTATTAGCTCTAATAACGCGAAAGTTGAGCTTATTCTTACCAAACAATATGATTTCTACTCGAAAGAAGTCGATAGATTGCAAAAGTTAATCTTCGACAGGGGTTTGGCCTCAGACGTTACAGAATACGCAACCCAAACTATAGATTTAACCATTACGTGTGACGAAACATTAGATATAATCAAATCTTTACGCGATTTCGACGGCACCCAAACCTCCTACGTTAGTTGGAGGGAAGCTGCCCATAACTCCATGAAATTATATAAGGAAGGAAGCAAAAGATATTTTGCAGCCTTAACAATACTTCGCAATAAAATAACGAAAGCAGCCAATGATGTCTTAACAAATCATGGCACTGTTTTAAATTTCGAGGCAATATTAGCCAGATTAGACTTTGCATATGCCGACAAACGACCTATGCACATCATTGAACAGGAACTTAGCGTTCTTAGACAGGGTTCCACCACCATATTAGAGTTCTACAACGCAATTAACTGCAAATTGACCTTGCTAACAAATAAGACTATTATGACCCATGGTTCAAACTCACCAGTCACAAACGAACTTAATGCTCTGAATAGACGCAACGCTCTGATAATCTTCATAACCGGCCTCAACGGCCAACTACCACAAATATTATTTTCTCTCAATCCACCAGACTTGCCCAACGCACTCGCTAAGGCGCAGGAACTGGAGAGTAACAACGTTCGAACAAATTTCGCCCTTCAATTCGCAAACCACTAAGGTGAAAATAGGAACCATAACAGTAATCAAAATTCACTTAGATTATCTAGACACCCGAACGGTTATACCTTTCCAAATTCCAGGCACAATGATTATAGGCAATTGCCACAACTTTTCGAACCTATGGTTCTTGGTAGTTCTGTAAACCGAACCATCAGCAAAGATGACGTAAATCGTTACAAACACTCGTATAACCAAGCAAATACACACAACCCGCGTTGGCAAAAACCAAATTTTAATACATACAATAATAATACAAGACCTGTATTTAAAAGGGAAAGAGAAAGTGCACAACATTCTATTCAAACACCTCCAGTAAAAACCGAGCGATTGAATAACCTTAATGAAAATGAAGATTTTTTAGAACAAGAGTGGGATTACCCCACTTACGACGAATAATTAATAATAAAAAAATAAAAATTCTCATAGATACCGGTGCCAGTAGTAACTACTGCCAACCAGGTACGTTGAGTGATCCAATCGCTCTGCCCATACTCAAACGCGCCCGAACAGTGAACGGGGAACTTATAATTAACAAATGCCATGAAGCATTTATATTTGATACACAAACAAGATTTTAAGTTTTAGAAAACTTAGAATACGAAGCTCTAATAGGAGCCAATTTATTGAGTCGGGTTAACGCCAAAATCGACTTTAAAAACAAAACATTGAAATATAATAATAAGGTGGAAAAAATTTATTTTGACGACAACAAAGTCATCAACAACATTCAGGAAGAAAACGCAGAACAACTGAGGGTTGCAATGATGGAGAAAATTAAAAGTATCCATAGTGACATTGATCTAACTCTCCCCTTCAGAACAGACGTCACGGCGGAAATCCGCACGACCAGTGACAAACCTATCTGGAGTAAACAATACCCCTATCCCCTATCTGCAAATAACTTCGTGAATACAGAAGTTCAAAAAATGTTAGAAGAAGGAATTATCAGACCTTCTAAATCACCTTATAACAGCCCTGTATGGGTCGTACCAAAAAAAGGTACAAACGAAGATGGCACACCGAAAAATCGACTAGTCATCGACTACAAAAAACTTAACGAAAATACCATTTCTGACAAGTACCCTATACCGGATACTAATGTCATCTTATCAAACTTAGGAAAAGCCAAATATTTTTCTACTCTTGATCTAGAATCAGGATTTCATCAGATCAAAATGAAATCCGAAGACATTGAGAAAACTAGTTTTTCCGTTAATAATGGGAAATATGAATTCACACGATTGCCCTTTGGACTGAAGAATGCCCCTTCAATATTCCAACGAGCAATGGACGATATTCTCAGACCCTATATAGGAAAAATATGTCACGTTTACATAGATGACATAATTATCTATTCGCATTCGATTCAAGAACACACGAGACATGTTGAAGCAATCATTCAAGTGCTTAAAGAAGCTAATATGAAAGTTTCAATAGAGAAATCTACTCTTTACGAAGAAAAAGTAGACTTCCTAGGTTGTGTCATCGGACATAACGTCATAAAAACAAATCCTGCTAAGACACAAACTATAAAAGAATATCCTGAACCTAAAACCTTAAGGCAGTTAAGATCATTTCTTGGAATGATTGGATACTACCGAAAGTTTATCCAAAACTACGCAAAAATTGCGAAACCATTGACGAAATATCTTCAGAACGAAGATGGGCAGATTTCAACACATATGGCAAAAAAACCAGCCATCGAACTAGACCAAGAGGCAAAAATTGCTTTTCAAGCATTAAAAGACCACTTGCTCACAGAAGTTGAACTTACACAACCGGATTTTTCAAAGAAATTTGTGTTAACCACTGACGCATCGGATGACGCAGCTGGAGCAGTCCTATCAGAGGACAACAAACCCATAACATTTATATCAAAAACTCTCAGCAAATCAGAACGAAGTTATGCCGCAAATGAGAAAGAACTCTTTGCAATCGTTTACGCTTTGAAGAATTTGAGAAATTATTTATATGGTGTCACAAACTTAGAGATCCACACGGATCATCAACCTCTCACCTTTGCAGTTTCACCAAGAAACCCGAACGCCAAGATGAAGAGATGGCACGCTCTAATAGAAGAGCATGCACCTAAAATGATCTATAAACCAGGTCATACTAACGTAGTCGCTGACGCTCTGTCAAGACAAAACCTAAACCAGATATCTGATACAAACACGATACACTCAGCCGAAAGTAGCGAAGAAAATGACATTGATCTCATAGACAGACCGGTAAATCAATACGGCCAACAAGTAATAATAAATAAAGGTATCGAGACAATACATGATCAATTAACTCCATTTCCCAGTAGGAAACGACATTTAATAACCTACGCAGACCCTAAAGATGTAATTTCTATATTTAAAGAATACCTACAAGACGGAATAATAGCCCTATACACAACTTCTGAGGTTATTTACGAGATAAAAGATATCTTAAAAGAAAATTTTAAAAACAAGTTCATCAAAGCAAAGTATTTTGCCAATGATATCATGAACAAAGATGATCAAACAGAGATAATAAAACAAACTCATTGTCGAGCGCATAGAAATGCCAGAGAGAATGTAAAACAAATCCTAGAACAGTATTATTGGCCTAAAATGGAAGATGAATTCTTGCAATACATCAAACATTGCGAGGTATGTAATATTAATAAATATAATAGACACCCTAACCTGCAGCCCATTGGTGAGGCACCAATTCCGAAAAAGGAGGGAGAATCAATTCACATTGATGTTATGTTCGCTGAAAGGCAAAAATTTCTCACATGTATAGACGCATACTCAAAATTCCTAGTTATAAAACATATTGATAATAGACAAGATATGTCAAACAAAGTTTTGGAACTACTGCAAATATTTCCAGCATGCAAACATATAACATGTGACCAAGACTTAGCCTTCACATCCGCAGTCTTCACGACTCTTATGGAAAGATCCAACATAACCTTATACTATGTTCCGACAAGCCATAGTACGTCCAACGGACAAGTTGAACGAGTACATAGTACACTACAAGAAATAGCGAGATGTATAAAAACAGAACACTCGTTACTCGAACCTGTAGAAATATTTATAAGAGCGGCAAAGGAATACAACTTAACAATTCATTCTGTAACTCAGAAAAAACCTATAGACATTCTATTCAATAAAACATTCCATGAAGACACTCCTCTCAAATTAACTATCGCCCAAGACAAAATGATAGAATATAATAATAGGAATAGGAAAACCAAAAATATAAAACCCAAAGATGTAGTATACCAAAAGGACCCTACAGTAAGGAACAAGTTGCAACCTAAGTTTAAAAAGAGAATAGTTAAAGAAGATTTAGGAAATAAAGTAAAATTAAGCAACGATAAAATAATCCATAAAGATAACTTGAAATTCTAATTTTCAGGAAATGGACATCCTACCATTAATTTTCTTTCTCGCTGCAACCCAAGCGGAATTACTCGATTATACTCGAGAAAATTATATCCTAATAGAAGTAGACGACGTGCTCCTATACGAGAATACGTCAACTATATTTCACGTGACAAACCTCACGTACATACAGAATTTCGTCGACACAACGTGGAGGGAATTAGAAATAGAACATGACACTACTAGTTACCCTGACACTCCCAGACACCCAAAACACGACAACAATTTAAACATAATAACGGGTGATTTTTTTGAGGTTAGGATTTTCATGCATTAGTATTTGACAGATCACGCGGGATTTCAGACATGATGTCAAAGAGAAAGATGCTCAGTATGCTTTGACATTTCATCATAAATAGACTTACTAACGAGAAACGCTTACAAATCATTGAATTTTATTACCAAAATCAGTGTTCGGTTCGAAATGTGTTTCGCGCTTTACGTCCGATTTATGGAAACCACACCAAACAGTGCATTTTTCGGGATGCATGGGCAGTTCTTGAACGGCTTCTGGTTGCTCTTCACTCCAAATGCGGCAATTTTGCTTATTTACGTAGCCATTCAACCAGAAATGAGCCTCATCGCTGAACAAAATTTGTCGATAAAAAAGCGGATTTTCTGCCAACTTTTCTAGGGCTTTTCTTGGTAATAAAATTCAATGATTTGCAAGCGTTGCTCGTTAGTAAGTCTATTCATGATGAAATGTCAAAGCATACTGAGCATCTTTCTCTTTGACACCATGTCTGAAATCCCGCGTGATCTGTCAAATACTAATGCATGAAAATCCTAACCTCAAAAAAATCACCCGTTACAAACGTTCCTTGATCAGCTAACAATTTCAAGACCAAAAAGAGCAATAGAAACAATTGGTAAAATTTGGAAATGGATCGCGGGTTCACCAGATCACGATGATAAAGTAGCCATAGAGAATAAGATAAATGATTTAATAACCAATAACAATAAACAATTCGTTACTAACTCTAAGATATTTGACGCTATTAAAAGTGTTAAAAGAGACATCAAAGATGATCTCATTGCGGAAAAATGTAAACTTATTATTTTAGAATTACAAAATATATTAACCACTCTTACTTTAGCAAAGCTTGGGATACTTAATCCAACCATTCTAAACCATAAAGAAATAAGTAAAATCATTCAAAAAGAACAAACAGAACTAACAATTTATGAACTTATGGATATATCTAAATTTAAAATTGTCCGAAATGATAATATCATTGCTATAATGATTGAATATCCTATTCTATATAAGAAATGTAAACTTTATGAAACTAGAGCATTAAGCCGGCCTGACGGCAAATTAATTATCAACAAAGAAATAGCTAAATGTGGTAACACATATCAAAATGTTAAAGAATGAAAATTTGAATTAAGATTTAATTATTGTAAAACTCAAAAAGATAATAACACTTGTTTAATAGACTTACTACACAATGGACGAGCTTTGTGCAACAAAACAAAAGAAAAAGATTTAGATTTAGAGGTTATCAAGGATGGATCAATTCTGCTCACTGGAAATCATCAAGTGGGAAACCAAACTATTATGGGAACATACTTATTAACATTCGAAAAAACAGCAACAATAGATGGAAAAATATACGAGAACCCCACGGGACAAATCAACACGTTCCTGAAAACATACACGGTCAACGAATATGACATAGGCTCATACTTCGAAGCACTGGACGAGAAACTTAAGATGGAAAACATCAACCTATTACAGACGATTCAGCAAGAAATAACAAGCAGCCCTATTGTATCCACATTCGGATTGATAGTCTTAATAATTCTTGTTATCATAACTACAATTTTAATAATATATTTCAGAGGACCAAGACAACCTCCTCTCACTAAAGAAGAATACATGAGTCTACAAGTTCAAGACATAATGAACAGAGTGCACGCACAATCACCATAAATATCGGGACGATATTTTCTTAACAAAGGGGAAAGTTAACACATCACTCGTATTATATTATTCATCACAACTCGTACGCACTATAACCCCAAGCGGAAACCAAAAAAACATAAAAACCCAAGATACCGGAAACCATAAAAACCCAAGATAACATAAGAATCAATAGCATCAATAGACGACACACACAGGTCACGTCCGAACCATGATCGTGTCCGATTTTTATTACTTTCTTCATCTTCCCTTTCACACACTGCATAAAATTAGGAATGCAGCTACTACCCATACCCAACAGTATATAAACTACAGCGCACACTCATCATGACCTTCAGTTTACGCATCATCCTGCTGTCACGCTGTTTATCGTTTAAATAGAAATAAGTTTGTAATAATTTAAGTCGAAATTTTGAATAAAGTTTTTTTTTAATAAATAAATTAACTTAATATTAATTTGTATATACAAAGGTATAGACTAGATGGCGATGATAAATTTAGGTTTGGACATAGAATAAATTTAGGTAGGTTTTTGTTTGTGATGCCAGCAATTTTGTTATGTTTTATAATGGGTTTTTTGGTTTATCCGACATAAGGTTTCAATTTTTCAACATCCGATAAAACCAGAACCAGAGTATTTTTTTGTGTTTTTTTATTAAAAGAAAAGCCTACCTTTAGATAATTTAGACAATTAGATTTGGACTACCGTGAGGGGGTTTTCATTAGAAAAAAAAATCGAAGAGATAAGCTGTAGTTGGAAAACTACAGCTTTAAAACGATAATGTAAAAGAAAAAACTGTCGAATTGGGGATGTATGATTGGAAAGTGGAGCTGGATGGACCATTTGGAAATCTTTGAGTTAACAGCATAAACAGATTATTAGAAGCAGCCAAGTCAACAGGTAGTGAAAATATTTATAATAAAAAGCCCTAGAAGTCCATATTAGGCAGTGCGCAATTTCAAAGATTGAAGGACGAATAAAAAGGAAACAAAGAAAGATTAATGAAAAACCTCACAAAAAGGGTAAGTTACATTAGTTTTTTCTGGGACTTTGATTTGTTTTTTTTTTTTGTTAGCTAATTAATTTTAAAATTGTTGTATTAGAAGGAAATTTTGAATCTTTATTGCGGTGGCCGACAGGGAAAAGTATCCTACCGTCGAAGGAAAGGTCTTATAGAAGCGGGTGAAATAAGCGATTTTGGCGGAAAATAGTTATCCTGATAAAATAATTTATACAAGCCGATTTCGATTGAATCTGGATACTGGAAGCGCATTTTTTGTATTACCTCTTTTGGCGTGATAGTTTTCTTTTAATTTAATTTTGGTTATCATTTTTATTATTTTTTTTTATCTGAAGGAAAAAAGAATCTTTTTTTTTTGGTCAACGAAAGCCGCTAGAAAGGGCGGTGAATTTTAACACCAGTAGCCGTTGGAAAAACCGCCCTCCTAAAAAGAGCTCAGTTTAGGTAGGCTAGTGTCTCGGAAAAAAAGAGGAAAATTCGTTTTTTTGTTACTAATTCGGCGCATAAAAGAAAAGGCACTATAATAATAACAACAAATACCAGGGTTAAATCAACGCCGTTACCTCTGTAACGGCAAGTTTGGGGAGCGGTAAGCTCCGAAATTCCTGGTAATTTTTATTATCTTCTTTTTTTTTGTCCTAGCTAGTATTAAGTTTTTATTTGTTTTAATTTATTAATTGATTTTTGTATATTATACCAAGATTTTTTTTGCCATTCAACATTTCATATTTGTCTTGAAATTTTTTGATTCCATGTAGTAATCTTTTTACTTCCGATTATAGCGACTATAAGGCAAGTTAGGATTCGTGAATATTAAAAAAATTGAGATAACAATCAAACATGACATTACGATCATAGAGAAGTCTAAAAAAGTGATCGAGAAAAAATGTCTGTCTGTCTGTCAGCTGCAGCATAAACGACTTAAGCAATAATCTTCAAACTTGGTGTGTATAATTATTTTGGCATTCCCCAGAGGGTAAATTGAAATTTTATTTTTAGCCCTAAAATTAACGGTACCTGCCATATGACCGTTTAAGAAAATCTTATTTTTCTCGAAAACGGCTCCAAGATTTTAATGAAAATTTTTGAGAATTTTTTTTTGGTATTGGCTATCATTTCATTAGAACCACGGGACCTTTCATATAACGGTTTTTTAATTTTTGGCTTTCTCGGTTACGGCTTTTGGATATCTATCAAATTTTATATTTAAGAAGATCCAGGTAGCCAAATTAATAAATGCAAAAATAAAATTTTATCAAAACCAGTCTACAATTTTCGAAATAAATTTTTCATAAATTCCTTGTTGTTTGAGACGTGTGATGGCATACTTCATTTTTACTAAAAACCGTTAAGTATTGTGGTTTTTAATACTTTTTTTATAAGTTAAAACTGTGTTATTTTCAACACAAATGTTACTTGTTTCTGTCAATGATTTTGCTTTCCAATGTAATCATGCACATAAGAGCTAGTACGTGCGACCTAGTCATGCCCATTTTTTTTGTTTTTATTTATCGATGGTTTTTGATGATTTTTAAATTAAAATTGGAATATTTGAGCAATTTATTTTTTTTTGTGAATAATTATTTTTTTGTTCTGATTTATATCTAAATGTACTATATGTATCATGTACAATGATCACAATGATTTTGTGATCAAGGTACACCACGCCAAATTTTGTCGTGTTTTCTTGAGCCTGATAGATTTCTAAGTAAATTTTTCAGGGGGTGAGGAGTGAGCGGCTAAGTCCGCTCGGTGAGTGAGACGACGTAAGTAGCAGCATCCAAGGTATACACTGGAGAGTCCGAAAAACTAACGCAAGGGTCTCATAATCGACGGGGTACTGGCGTTCCTCCCAACATCTGTAGGAACAAAGCGTGGTAGGTTTCGTTTGGTGGTGGTATAAATGTTTAATGTGGTGGTTTATTTTTGTTTCGTATTTTGGCACGATTTATGTTTTGTTGTGAGGTTTTCTTCTGTCTTTGGGACAAGATCCTCCCCTATAGTCCGGCGAGCTGACCCGTGCTTTGCAAGTGTGCCAGGTTCCAATGGAAGATGTCGCTAACTTTCCTTTGTTCAGGTTTCCCTTTTCCTCTTTAGGTTCGCTTGGTATACACATAGGTCGTTTCTTTTCGAATTTGTTTTTTTTTTTATAACTTTATATGTTTTTTTGAATATTTTTTCCTGTCGTACCCGTTTCCTTTTCCTTCCATTTCCTATCCAATCCACTTCCTTTCCCAACCTAAAACATTGTACGTATGTATAAACATTTTCTATAGTACTCCCATGGTGGTAATTTTTCGTTTGGTCATTTTCCTGGTTGATTCGAAACTAACTCTAAATAGTGGAGACGAGGACCTTTACCGATATTTTACCAGTATTTAATACACTTTTGTTGTCTGTACTTATTCTATATTTACACCAATTGGCGGTTTCAGCGCGCCTCATTGCGACGCATCACATGAAGCCAGGACAATGACAAATCATCGGGACTTATCAAATATTTTATTATCTACAGGAGAACCTTTAATCGCTGAGCTCTATTACGTTAGAGGCGTCTCTAATTTTTCTTTTTTCTTGAAGTTTTGTTTATTTTTTTTTAAGAATGAGTTGTCAAACAGCTCGAGGCTTGTTCGAAAATCGAAAATATTTTGAAAAAAAAAGTTGGCACCGGCATCCGATTCTATTTTCATAGAGTTCCATTTCAAAGTAGAATCGGAAATAACTTTCGAATAGAATGGAAAGTAGAATCGAATACCGTAGTAGAGCCCCTGGCTATATCACTAGAGCGATGATTATAAAAATTACGATAAAATAACGAAAGGCAAGAAACATTACGTCTGTGTTTAAGAGATGTAAATGTTTCAGTTATTGTTCGGTCGCCTATCCTTTTCAAAGCTCTTTTTTGAATTCTATCTAGAAAACTCAAATGGGTTAAGGGAGCACCTGTCCACATATGCGAATTATACTCGAGTTTTGGTCGAACATATGCTTTATATGTATATTGTAGCCAGATCAGACGGCGCATCTTCGAACGACGTCAAATATGTGGTAGCTCCACAGAAGGTTGTCTGTAATGCACATACCGAGAACAGAGAGCTGATCAGTTTCTTCGATGCAAGTGCCACTCATGGATAGTGGCATTGAGGGTATATTTCGCTTTAACGACAAAAGACAACATTGAGTTTTTGAAGCAATAAATTCTACGCGACTTCTTATTCCCCATTGTACAATGCTGTCAAGATTAGAATTTAATGAACTTATCACACGCTGCCGTTGCAGTTCTACATCCGAAGCACATGGATGTGAATATGAGAGTGCTGTCGTCAGCGAAATAATTAATTGGATTAGTTGTTGCAGATAATAAATCATTGATAAAATAAGAAAAAGGGTTGGAGACAAAACAGAGCCCTGGGGCACACCAGCATTTATTTTGTGAATATCAGATTTTAATCCGTCCAACACAATTTGTATCGAGCGGTTCGAAAATTAATTTCTAATCCAACGAAGAAAAGATTCATCGAATCCAAATGCACGCATTTTCGATAAAAGGGCTTGATGCAAAACTATCAAATGCCTTAGAAATATCAAGTGCAATGATTTTTCTTTCACCAAAACGATGGAGATTAGTTCCACTTTTCGGTGAAATAAACCATCAGATCGCCAGTGGAACTGTTGTTACGAAAGCCGTACTGCTGGTCATTAAGAAGCTTTCGTTCTTCAAGATATTTCTTAAGCTAAAAATTAGTCAGCTGTTTCGGCTGCCTGGTTGGGAAAAGAGGAATGTTGAATGGGTTTCCTTGTGGAGATTTGGTCTAGGGCTTTTAAGGCTTGCTCAAAGTCCCCAAGAAAAGGCCAATCCGTATTTGGCGTGGTCAAGTGAGACATTTTTCAGGACATACCACATACCTCGTTGTGTTTCCACTGCCAGCATACTCCTGCTATTACGTTGTAATCGTCCATCTGTTCTCGAGACTGGCCAAAATAATTGCTTTAGTGACGAAGCAATTGGGTGAGGATTTAGACAATTCTCTATTCCTTTCTTTTGCGCGCACTCACAAACCAATAAACCGGCACATTTTAAGCTAAATATTGTTAAAAATACGTAACAAATTCGATTTTTCCTATATTTTTTTATATAAATTGTCGAGAATAATAAACAAACACGCGTTCTGTTTTTTATTTGTTAAGATTTAAGAAAATAAAATATATGACATGACGTTTAAATATTTCAAAAAAGAGTGAGAGGACCTGAGTTGCGCGCGAACCCTTTCTCCAAAAAGCCTCCCAAACTGTACAAAACAAGGTTTGTGCCTATGGTGGGAACATTTTGGGGAGTTTTTGGTAGGAAGGGTATTGGAAAAGTTGTGCACCGCGTTGCTGTGCTGCATTTCGAAATGCAACGGTGGTCGTTAGCGCCCAGGTTTTCAAACTCTGAGAGAATCCGCAACGGACGGATTTTTATCCAACGAAGCGGGATTTATGGAAGAAATAATTGCCGCTCGCTGGCCATTGTAAAAAGTAATAGCGAAAGAGTCGGACGTGACAAAGGTTTTTTTTCAAATTTTAAATTGAAATTCAATTACGGAATTTGTGATTGCTTCATTTCTAACGTTGAAATTAAATAGTGAATTGTAATTTTGGTCAAAGAATATTAATGGTAAGAGCAATTCGAGATACATTCGATATAGGAAAGGATTAATTTATTGTTTTTTGTCTGTGGGCAGCCAAGTAGAGAACAGGAAACGGCTGCAAATAAGGAGGGAAGAGTATCACACTAAGGAAGTTATAAAAAAAGGGTGAGTGCAATAAATTGAACTTCTGGGATATGGGCATGGAAAATAAATCATATTTTTTTTAATAGTTAAGGGCGATTTCTGGCATACTAGAACGGGGATTGGGGCTGTCAACCGCCGGTGTGTATCCAAATCCAAGAAGATAAAACAGCGATTGAAGATGTGCTCACAGAGGAAAATTAAAGAAGCGCTCAGCCGAGCCCCAAAGAGCTAAGGAACAGCCGTGGGAGACCCGGATGCCCCAAGTAATCCAATTAGTTTTTTTACCAATTATATCCCAGAATTGCCCTTAATTTCTAAAAGGGGTTTAAAAGAAAAAAAGTGTAGTTTAAGAAAAAAAAACATTTCAAAATCTATAAGAATAAAAAAGGCGAATAGAAGCGATATAAAATAACAAAAAAGGAGATTAAAGAATAGTGGCAAGAACGCGGTATTGAGAACCGTCCCGTTGGAAAATCAAGCAAGCAGGACTTGCGGAATAAAGGCGCTCGCAAGGTAGCGGATCCAAATTAGGCTTCAAGGCGTGATAGTTTTCCTTTAAATCAGTTATTTGGTGCATTAGTTTTAAATATTTGATATATTACTTTTAATTTATTTAAATTTTTCTTTTCTTAGCCTTAGATTATATTTTTTGTGAATTTTTTTTTGTGGTGTCGAATTTGCGATTGAAGTGGTCGCGGGTGTATATAGGTTTTTTTTGTTTTCTATATATAAAGGCAAAGGATGAATAGACTCGTGAAAGCCCCGACAATCGCGAGCAGGTTTCAAGCAGGGATCAGAAACCGCAAACTAATAGAGGCGATCGAAAACTAGGCGGTGCTTCAGGGGTCCATCCTCCGAGGGCCAAATATTAAATATTAAAGAATTCGATCTTTTCACATAACCCACCCACTTTGTCTAAAATCTCGATAAAAAATTTAATTTTTAATTATAAGATTTCCTATTAATAGATATAAATTGTGTCAACCTTTCTTTGGATGTTTTGTTTTTATTATTTAAATTGTCAAGTCTTTAATTTTAATAAAGTTGCAAAATTTTTGTGAATCACGCCAAGGCCAATGCTAAATAGGTGTTCTTTTTGAATCCGACAACGGAGCACGATCGTGTGCTATTTTTTTTAATTTTTCAGAGGGTGCGATAAGGCGGGCGGTGACCTTCGGGTCGAAGGAGTAAGTATGGCTTGACGGCGGATAGGCTCTTCCCTTCCAGCTGGAATCAAGGGGAATTCCGACCACAACTAATCGGATTCCAGGAGGTTCTCATAGCCCTGCATCGTCACCAGCAGGATCTCCTTCAATTTTGAGGTGCGGAGTTACCACCGGAGGTACGGCCATCAGGGGTTTATGGTTAGTTTTTTTTTTTGATTTTTTGGCATGTTTCTGTTTTTTTCTCAAGAGGTGAGGTCCGTTTGTGGGGGCAAGATCCCCCCTATTCCGGCGAGTTAAGCCGTGCACGCGAGCATGCCACTGCTCCCACTACGGACATTCAATCCCTTCCTATCCCCCCAACACCCTATCCGATCCTATCCTTTTCATCGGTGGTGTTGGCTTTACAATAGCGGAAGCTACATTTGCAGAGAATGATACAATAGTCAGATGTGCCTAGAGGCACGAATTTTGCATTTATCAGGGTCGGAGGTAAGAAGCAAGTCTACGCTGTTGGCGGTTTGGCCTGCAATCTCAACATACCTTTTTTCGATTTTCAGTGTGAGGAGTCTCTGTTTAAATGAGGGCTTCTGTAAATTAAACATGTATGAATGATGCGCCTTTTAACCGTGAATTTTAACCAGATGAATTTAAATTCTGTGTTTAAAGAAAGGCCGTACTCTGGTTGAAGTTAGTAAGGTCCATCATTCCTGATATATACGGCGAGGCCATCTTTGGCAAAATATGAGGGCACCATTGAATACCAATGCAAGGCAAATTCCGAATGGTAGGTATTTTCTCCAACTTGAGTTTCACTGATTGCCAATACAGCTAGCCTGTTCATGACAGAATGGACGTACGCAACACGAAAATTCTTCCTCAAGGCACGAATGTTTACGTAATCAATTATTAAATTACTCACCATTTTAAAAAACAAAACAAAGAATAACTAAAACGGATAATAAACCTATAAATCAATACTTTTTCCCAATTTGAACTTCGCTATACAAATTATTACTAGTGTTATACCTTTTGTAATAAAATGTAATTTCTCTGCCAATGTTGAAATTCACTCGCAGCGAAACCGCAGCTTTAAGGTAGTTTTGAGAAAATAAATGATCTGAAAACCAATCACTATAAAATATAAAATCCTAGAGTTTTCTATAAGTTTCCTACATCTTCCCTTATATTACCTCCTATACTTTTTTTGCGTCACCTCATCGGAAATAATACTTTTGAGCTTTCCTAAAAAATCTTATCGTTATAAAATATATAAAACAAAATACATTTTTTATTAATAATAAAAATTATAAAGTAGAAGATGAATCAATTGCTGATTCCGATACCGCTCTTTGGTGCTTACGTTTACTTTCAAATAGCATTTCAATTAAATTCAGCAACTGTTGGTCAGACATACTTTTAGATGTTACTAACTTTTGTACGAATTCACATTTTTCTTCCGAGAATTTATCATTATTCAGGATTTCTTGCATTTCTTGGAATAGCCTTGTTCTGCATGCAATATTTGTCTGTGATTTGCTACAAACGTAATCAATGATTGTATTCGCATTCAATCGATCGCACACAACCGAGGACAAATTCTCCTGAATTGCATATTCCAAGAATTCCTTCGGATGTTTTTCTGAAAGCGTCTCCAATATGGTTGACTTAAACTTTGAGCTCGTATTCATATAATTTGATATGAATTTACTTAAATTGTTGCCGGCCTTTTCCGACTTTTCGTCAGATAAATATTTGTCGCATATGTCTTCAATAGTGAACTGTTTTAAAACGTAATCAAGCACATCTGCTTCAGTTCGAAACAGAAAGGGAAATGAAGCTTTTTGCGCGGATGATTGGTTTAACTCAGAGTTAATCTTTGTACAGCTGTCTTCGCTTTTCAGTAGGTTGCATTTATTTTTTTTCAGTGGTGGGGTACCATTGAAAACGGAAATATCTGTACTAGTGTCACTTTGAGCCTGGTTTTCGATTTTGGCACTTCTTCTTAACATGTGTTTTGGTCCTCCCCTTTGTTCTTGATCTAATAATAGACACCTACAAAACAAATTGATAAATTATTAATAAACAAATATATATGAAACAATTATCAAACCTTTTAGAGTTATTCTTGTTTTCGTCGTCCTTTAGGTATTCTTTTGTAACAGACACCGGAGGATCGTGAAAGCTCACACGTTTTCGTTTGAAAGCTTGCGAGTCATATATGTCATCCATGCTATCATTTTGATATTTTCTTTTTAAAATGCTTGCAGATGGACTGGCACAAGGAGACGGTAATGTTTTTGAGAAAACAAGTAAATTCATGGGACTCGACTTAGAGTCATTCTCTCCAGCGGACCAATTTAAGTAAGAATCTGTTCTTTCTCGATTGGCTTCCATTTTAGTCACAGGGGTACTCGTTTCCATTTGCTTTGAACTGTTGTAGGTATCGTGCTTTTTGTTTCTAATCATATTAATAAGTTGTGCTCCCCTGCCTGTAAGGTGGGTTGTTTTGGGTTTGAGTACTGGGCTTGTACTGTTATTGGTCTGCTTTCGATCAGGAGGGGAAGACTAGAAGCAAAAAATATGCAATTTTTTTAAATTTAAATGCTGTGATTTGTCGGGCAAGTCCATAAATTCATATAAACAAAGTACACGACTAGGTCACATGTACTTGGTCTGTTCAAATAAAATTTTAACAATAACAATTTGACACGAATACACGTGACATTTTGGAGCAAAATTATAATCATTTAACTTTACACTAAAACATAGTTAGTGTGAAACCAGGTTGAAATTTGTATGAAAATATGACTTAGTTTCACACTAAGTTTTTGACAATGTCGACTTTAACTGTTTATATCGTTTAATTTGGAACAACGCATAACTTGCCAAATTTTGCACTGCCAAGGAGAGGCATACGTTTAGGAACATTTTACACACAGACAATTTTCTTAATACTTATAGGTACGTTAACATAAGCCCTTTTAATGTTGATTTGATAAGGCTTAGCAGAAAAAAATGAGTTTGTGTTTGTGACAAAACAAGGTCTTATGATTTATGGTGAGATACCAATACGATACTTTTTAAAACAAACCGTAGTTCGGGAAATCGTTCTGGTATATTAAAGCATACAAATTTGTTTACATTGCACTCTATGAAACTACATAGGGCTTGTTCCACATAAACTTGTACTAAAATGGGCAGCTTTCAAATTTAAATAGTAACGATGAAAATCTCTCACAGAAAAACGAAACTACACAAATCTTCAACACATTGAACAAAAAAATTAATCACTTTTTAAACGGCAGTCATATTGATTGATTAAGGCTCTCACAGAGGGGCCAAAAACGCAGCCACACTTGCGTTTGTGATTTTTTTGTGAAAAAGTAGTAGTAAACTTCAAAGCGAAATCGAAGTTGATAAATTTTATTTCCATGCAGGCAGCTAGAGAAAGACCGAGCTGGCTGGAGAGGCATGTTGGTTTAGGCCCAGGTTCGTCCTGAACTGTAGCGCCCCCTAAGTAAGTAAAAACAAAAAATTATCAACTTCTATTTACTTTTCTTGTTTACAGCTGGAATGTGCACCATCCTCACCGCCATGTCGCAGAGGCCAGTGAGCTTCGTTTGCAATACACACAAGTCCGTGCATTAGGCTGTGGTGTCGGTGGAAGCGAGTTTTACTCGCACGAATTAAGCGAAAATAGGTGCGAATAGAGTGATTCCGGTGCAAGCGAGTTTTACTCGTGCAAAGTAAGTGAATTATTATTTACATACGTAAATTATTGTGCCATAAAAAGGTTCTCCAAATCCATTTTCTACGACATTCAATACACACAACTACTAAAATAAGCACAAATCCTTCACCGAAATTAATGAATTTAGCGAACTTTGCGAGTTCGTGCGAGTGAAATTCGTTTACATTACCGGAACCGCAGCCTTAGGCGGCAGATAGGGCGCGGTAACAACCACGACACGTACTTAGTCAAATGGCCGGTGCGGCGCAATCAATTTGTGTGGAATTCTATAAGCATCCGCTCATTATGTCACTGCGCCCATGTTTGTATCAGAAAAATGTCTTTTATAATTTTCATTGCCCATATCATAAAGAAATGGGCGATTGTTGCAACAATTTTTATTATGTTTGCCCATTTTGGATATAAAATTGTTCAAAAATTTGCCAAAGCTTTTGCGGTTTTTAAGGGCAGAGTTAACACGCGCTCAGTTTAAAAGGTCTTTAATATTGTTTGTATTGTTTCCTTCACCACCTTTGCGTTTGTTTGACATAGGAAGTCCATATATACATATGCATACCGAGTTTATTAATAAAAAGAAAACAACTTTTGTGTGAATGATAATCATATACCACCCGTTGATTGCGGCGAAAAAATAGCCCATTAATTATTTTCCATTTGCGGGAGCCTTAATATCCCAGCTGATCTTTTTTTAAATTTCAAACTGAGGCAACATGATACTCATTTTTCTGTGCAGATTTTTGTTGGCCTGAGATTGTAAGGAGAAAGAAATATTTTACTCTCTCGTGAGCACTCTTTTTTGTCAAAAACTACGAATTTTGTGTTGTGTGGAACCGGTTTTTGCTGTTTTTCGTAAAATTTGAATAAATTTCGTAGTTTTGAGGAGGATGTGGAAGAAAGCTATAATAAGATATCTTTCTTAAAGAAACAAGATTATGTTTTTTTTTATTCTGATAAATACAAGGCTTATAGTTGTTTTTACTAAAAACTGGTAAATTATGCACGTTATATGTACAGTTATCATAAATCAAAAACATGATGCACTGTGTAATAAAACGTAACAGAAGTATGGTACTTACTGTGTCTTTTGATATAATCGCTTCTACTTGTTCAACATAATCCTCTAAATGTCCATTTGTTTCAATTTCATCAGATTCTATTGACGATAGCTTAGCGTCTAAGACTTTTGGGGAAAATAATATTTTATCAGGTGTTACCGCTACTTCCTTCAGAGTCTCAGTTTTATTTAGTATTGTTGAACATTTTTCTGCTTTAGGTTGAATTGTATTAATTGGTGATTTAGTTGCATTTTCGTCCACGTTTTTTGAAATTGTTGTTGGTAGTAAAACATTAGAGTCATCGCCATTATCACCTATTACGATTTCTTCTGCTGTTCCTGTAGCAATCACAAGTTTTTTTGGTGTCCACGGCTTTATGAACGCGTCCTGTGACTGACTCATGTCATTATAAAGCGCAGGAATGTTTGACCTCTCCGAAAATTTCTCCTTTTGCCTTTCAGTTAGTTTATCTGGATTAAGACTCCATACAGCCGGGATAATGACAAATAAATCATCGTGATCCAAATAATTCTTTATTTTGGTATATTGAGCTTTAGAAGCAATACGTCTAGTATCATCCAAAAATTGCTTCCTGTAATCATCGAATATATTTTTCTCAAAGCAATTGCTTTTTCTTTTGTTGATTACATGTGACCATACATCCTTAATGTCTGCAAAGTGTTTCTGAAGTCCATTTTCACCAAGGTAGCTCACAAGACCTCTTAAGCATTTCATACAAAGCTCAAAGTTTCCCTTCTGAAAGTCTCCTACCAGATTAATCTTAAGTATATTAAAGATTGCTGATATGATATCTTCGTCATACTGAGTATTTGACGAAACCGATACGAGGACCCTTATGAAACAAGCAAAGTAAGCATTTAGATCGGAATGCATGGCATTTAGATTATACATTTTCTGTAAAAGCATCGAAACTTCTTTAAGAAAAGCAATCTTATTAATGGCATCATTCAATCGTTCGATGGTCATGTGTAGTAATGCCCCAAATTGATCGTCAAACATTTTCTCAGTCGTCGAACTTTGAACTTCAGCGTAAGCCTTAAGCGGCCAGGTGATCCAAACGTTTACGACATTCAAATTGGAGTCACATTCACTCTGATGAGATCTGCTGAAATGCTTGAGGAGACATTTCGATACTAACGTCCATGTTGTAATAACAGCTTTAATATTTCGAGAATTGTTGTCAGAAATGATTTCTGTGAGAAATACATCTAAAATATGTCGAAAACGATCTGAATTTAAAACGAAAATGTTCTTTATGACTCCTTCGACGGAAACAGTTTGGTTGTCATCAGTTGCTATAAATTTGCAGATAGCAGCAAGAGCGGTTCCGAAAAAATTACCATTTTCAATGGCATTTATGTATGTGGAAAATTGGTAGTTTTGAACAATTTTTTGAATATTTGCAGCACTTTTGTCGTGGTAGGAGTTTAGCTTAGAAAACAGAAAAGCCAGTGCTTCCGTATTTTCAGTAGCAATTACATTAGCTAACAAATTTTGTAGAAGCAGCTCTGAAAGCTCACTGCCTGAGCTTGGAACCACGTTGCAGTCTTTCAATCCTTCGAAAGTGTAGTTAATTAACGATTTCCAGAATTTATTCATTATGTTTTTGTTAATGATGTCCTCTGTCAAAATATCAATCTCAAATTTTTCCATTCTTTTTGTGACAAGTTTGGCTGTTGAACAACCCAACATAGAAATTAGGCTAAGAACAGTCATTTCCTTGAATTCTACACTTCCACAACCTCCCTTTTGAAGTGAGCCATAGCAAAAAGCCAAAAATGTTTCCAAAATTGTATCGACGTACTGTTCAATTTGGCCACCTAACTTACAAATTAAATACCACCAAACCTTGAACTTAACGATAGCAGCTTGGGGGGTTTTCGATTGAGAAGATTTCAGGGGTATATATATAAGGCGAATACGTTTTGGAGAACATAGTTCTTCGTTCTTAGCGAATATTTCAATCAGTACCTTCCAGCAGTAAAATGCCTCTATACGAACATTGTAATCTGGACTTCGGAATCCCAGCTCAACAACAGATAAGAAGGCATTTATAGTAGAAGCACCCTTCACGATTTCTTTGTCAAGAATTCTTATTAACAAGCACCAAATCCTATACCAACAGGAGTCCGAGATTTCACGGTACTTATGAATTTCCTTGGAGTATTCCTGAACTATTTTGGTTTTAATGTTACTCCACCCGGGCAAACTATGAAGTGTTTTAAAATTGAAACTAAGTGCAACAGTTTCTATTGCTGCAATTGCACTTTTTTGAATATCTTTGTCTGGATCGAAGACTAAGGACAAAATCTCTGTTGCCCAGAAAAGTGTGAATTCGTCCACATTCATGTATTTGTCGCCTGTGGTTTTGGTTGTTCTTGCTAACAAATCAAGCATCTGAAAAAAAATGTTTAATTACACCACGTAACAAATTGAAAAAGGTGAACGAAGGTGATTTATCACTTACGTTGCAAAACAAATGCCTTTGGTTATTTTTTATTATTTCTTTAGAGGAATTATAAACTCCACAAAAAGCTTTACTTAATCCTGCATCCATTTTCAAATAAATGCCAAAACTGAATTTATTAATAATATAAAATTACGGCACACTAAATTAGTCAGAAAAAATATAAAATAGAAGCATGAAAATAACTTGACACAACAAATTGCGGGCAAGGCAAACATTTGGCGGGAAAGCTAAATAAATATGTAATGAATGCATTCAACAAAATATGCGCATTCGGGTGTGCACGAAATACAAGACACAAGACAATAGGCTCAGAAAAGGGATCTGAAGAGAGTCTGATCATACTCTGATAATTTTTTGAACCGAGCGTGATCTGAGCGCTCAGATATATTTTTGAAATACGTTCTAGCACTTGGCTGTCACAAATCGAGACTTCTCATATGGCTTGTTTAGGCGGCCATTTTATTTATATAATACTATTGTCTCTTTCGTGTTGGCATCTATTTTTTGAAGAGCGTTATCGTGTAGTGTAGGCAGTGTGCATGGGATAGAGTGAAATAATGTACAACTCTAAAGTGACGTTAATTTCATTCAGCATTTTCTCAGAATGCTCAGTCATAGCCTATAATTATGTTAAGTCGTTTCATTTTTTATTCCAACCGCATGATGGGTGGATGGGTAATTTTCTCGGACAAATCATGTACAGGAATTGCAACGAAAATTCATATATGTTTTCTTTATAGAAGCCCAAATTTAGACAGAGTTTCAACTTCTAACGAATTTGATGCTTTGTCTGACTCCATTCAAGGAATTGTTTCCCGTTACCCTCACACTGAAATCCTTATTACGGGCGATTTCAATGTACACAATTCCAGTTGGCTTCGCTTTTCCGGCCAGACAACACCCGAAGGAAGGTATGTGGAGATTTTCGCCTGAGTTAAACCATCTTACTCAGCTCGTTGATGACCCAACCCGAATTCCTGACATTGCAGGTCAAACCCCCAACACTCTAGACTTGTTTCTTACCTCCGATCCTGATAAATGCACAATTCGTGTATTATCGCCTCTAGGCACATCTGACCATTGTGTCATCTCTGCAAATTTCTCGTGCCAACTCAAAAGGAGAACCATTTGGCAATACGAGAAAGCCAACTGGGACGGCCTCAATAACTATTTCAGGACCTTTAACTGGTCACTATGCTTCCTCGATAGTGACATTGATTCCAGCGCAGACATGGTTGCAAATTTAATTCTTTTAGGAATGAGAAATTTTATTCCAAACAGGTCGAAGAGTATCAAACCTAAGGAAAACTCATGGTTTGATTCGAGCTGTAGAGAGGCTATCAGGTTAAGAAATGTAAGTATCCGTTGTTACAAAGCCAACATCACTGAGGAAAACCGGAAAAAGTTTCAGCAAGCTAGAAAGGCCTGCAATGTTCATATTCGAAAAACCAAATTTTTACATGAGCAAAAAATTCGGCAAAAAATACTGCAATGTCCCAAAGGCAGTACAAATGTTTGGTCAGTTGTAAAAAAAGTAAAGAATTCTTCGTCATCGTCAGTTCCTACGCTCGTCTTCAACGATACTCCTGCTGTCAGTTCTCAAGAAAAAGCAGATCTGCTTGCTGCCCAATTCGCGTCAAACTCAACACTGGCCGCAGGTGTCAGAACTCCTCCTGTACTCGAGAGCGCAAATGATTTTATGGGACCAATCTTCTTTCGCACTCGTTCAGTCGCAAGAGTATTGAAAGATCTCAACATAAATAAATCCGCTGGCCCCGATTGTATCCCAGCTATTGTTCTGAAGAGGTGTTCTTCAACGCTGGCAAAACCTTTGCGTAAGCTTTTCCATCGGTCCTATTCCTCTGGACTCTTTCCGAGTGCATGGAAAACAGCATTTGTCCAGCCTATCCCTAAAAAAGGCGAATCTTCTGCACCCTCAAACTACCGAACAATTGCACTAACGTCCGTTCTTTCTAAGGTGATGGAAACGCTGATTAATTTTCAGCTTAAGAAATATCTCGAAGAACGAAAGCTTCTTAATGACCGGCAGTACGGCTTTCGTAGCAACAGGTCCACTGGTGATTTGATGGTATATCTCACCGAAAAGTGGAACCAATCTCTACATCGTGTTGGTGAAAGCAAAATTATTGCACTTGATATTTCTAGGGCATTTGATAGAGTTTGGCATCAAGCCGTTTTATCGAAAATGCGTGCATTTGGACTCGATGAAGCTCTTCTTCGTTGGATTAGTAACTATCTTTTGAACCGCTCAATTCAAGTTGTATTGGACGTTTTCAAATCTGATATTCACAAAATAAATGCTGGTGTGCCCCAGGGCTCTGTTTTGTCTCCGACTCTTTTCCTTATATTTATCAATGACTTATTATCTGAAACAACTAATCCAATCAATTGTTTTGCTGACGACAGTACTCTCAGCTTTTCATATTCGTTTCCAGATTCACATCCATGTTCTTCGGATGTTGAACTGCAACGGCAGCGTATGATAAGTTCATTAAATTCTGATCTAGACAGCATTGTACAATGGGGAATAAGAAATCGCGTAGAATTTAATGCTTCTAAAACAATGTTTTCAATGGCAATGTTGTCTTCTGTCGTTAATGCAAAACATACCTCCAATGCCACTATCCATGAGCGGCACTTGCATTGAAGAAACAGAACACCTTCTGTGGAATGACCACATATTTGACATCGCAAAGAATGCTGCGAGGTGTTTAGGTTTTCTTCGAAGATGCAAGAAGTTCTTCACCCCGTCTGATCTGGCTACAGTATATAAAGCATATATTCGACCGAAACTCGAGTATAATTCACCGCCATATAGTTAGCAGCGCAAAATCACGGATTTTGATTTTTTTTGGTTCTACAATTAGGGAATAATTAGGGGAAATTAAGGAAACGGGTTTCAGAATTTAGGTAATAGTATTTAATTAGTTATTAACAGTTTAAGTTTCGCGTATAGTTAGCAGCGCGTTGTCACAAAAATGGCTTTTTTTGGTGTGAATCGATCAGGGACCCTCCCCTCAAATTAAGGAAATCATTTTCGCAATTTAGGTAATCGTCGTTTAGTCAATAATTAACAAAATGTTAATAAATTGACAGCCTTATAAACAATTAAAATGTAACGTAACGTTCTCCAAATCTCTCCGAAAAGCACACAAAACTAGCCCATATACACAAAAATTATGTCCTAATTTATTTGAAGGATGACTCTTTGCCGTCTGTGATTTTATTAAGGCACTAGTTATAGCAATCCTTTAGGCGCCTGTTATAGTGATCAATAAAACCCATCAGGAAAATTTGAAACAAATAGAAAAATGATTTTTTTGTATCGAGTCTTTATAGCATTCAGTAAGATTTCGTTAGTTGACTTTCCAAAAAAAAAAAACAAACCAACCAGCAACATTTTTCTTTCCGGTTGCAAAGTTTATCCGATTTTTTTAGTATTGGTGCGCAAATTTTTTAAACAATTTGTTCCACTTTGTATGAGATGATAATTGGCTTGTCAAAAAATGAAATTCCATCAGGAAAATAAATAAATAGATACCTACATACTTAACATAACTTAACATACTTAACAAAAAAATATGTTTTTTAGCGAAATTCAATCTATCTGTATGAATGTATTTTAGCCTACAACCAAAACGGCTGAACCAATCCTTTTCAAATTTAGTGCGTAAGGTTTTTTTGAAATTCTACAAAGTTCTTTTTTCATTTTTTTAGATCAAATACACATGTTACATAACAAATGGGTCCAAGACTCTTAATGAAAAAATGTGTGTAATTTTGTAGGTGGACTATGTTTTGTTGAAAAAATAGTAATATGATGAGCTAAGACGATACCTCCCATTTTTCCTGAGCCTCTAAAGAAATGGTTAACTGATGTCAATCAAAACTGATATGCATGAAGATGTAGGTAGCCAAAGTAATTTGGCATTGTATTATTTTTTATTCGAAAAAAACTTTTTTTTTGAAAAATCTATATTTTGACAATGGTTTAATAATTTTTTTTTTAAATTAAGATCACCACGATGTTCTTGAAAAAAATAGTTTAAAAAACAAATTTTGGCTACGATTTTGAAAAAAATACATCGTAACCGTTCATATTTTTATGCTGAAAACTATTTTACTTACTTTTCCAAACAACCAAAATTATTTTAACAAACAAAACATTGCTTTGTTATAAGTCAAACACCAGAAATTTATCTTATTTATAGTACACTAGCTGACCAAACCAGCGTTGCTCGGACATAAAATACATTTTCTGGATCTCGCCAACACTGCCACATGTCGAACAACTAAAGCAACTAAACACCATTAAATTAATCGTGGTAATTAATTGTCGAAGGTGCTCTAATATTTTCATTTTATATTAATAGATATGGTGTGATTCTAAGTCGAATTGATCCATTAGAATTAAAATAAATTGCACGACTGCATCGCATGTACTTGCTCATATGTGTGGTCACATCGTCGAATACAATTAAAAAAATGCACGACTGGGTCGCATGAAGTTGTTCTTATGCTAGATAATTGGTTAATGGCTGTATATGTACGTACATATCGTTCTTTTATTTTTGTAATTAGTTTAAGAGTTTTTTTTCGGAAAAACTAAGTATGCGATACAGTTTCAGAAATAAATGTCTATCGAGGAAAAAAAATATTGAAAATCGTTCAACCAGTTTTTTTAGTGTTTTTTTTTTAAATTTTCGAAAAAATATTTAATTTTTTTTAGTATGTCATTATAAGAAAATCTGAAGTTCTCACCTGGCAAAACTATTTAACAAAATTCAACCAACCCGTTTTCAAAATATTTCGGAAACCAATTTTTTTTAGAAAATTTCAAAAAATCGAAAAGTTTTTGAAAATTTTGAAATGCAATGTTAATTGAATTATAAATGACTTCATGTATGCAAGATTTTTTTGAAATCGTTCACGATAAAACCAAATTTGAACAAAAAAAATCGAAAAATTCATTCTAACCGAAAGATGTATTGTTGTGAAAAATTAGCACCCTGAAAGTTTTATCAAAATCGTTAGAGCCGTTTTCGAGAAAATCAAACTTTTTGTTAAAAATTGTATGGCAGGTACCGTTATTTTTCGACCTAGAGCAAAATGAAAAACACACCCCAAAATGCTACTAAATACCAAGTTTGAAACAAATCCGCCCATCCGTTTAGGCTGTAGAGCTGCGAACGGGCAAACGGACGGAATTTTCCGGACGCACTTTTTTCGACTTCTCTTTCATCGTAATGTCATGTTTGATTGTTAAATTTTTTTTTGCACGAATCCATAACTTGCCTTATAGTACATATAATCGCAAGTAAAAATGCGGCCCCAGCGCCACCTATGTGTAATAAAAATGGCCTTAGTTACTCCTTCAAATATCATAGTTATATCCCTTTAAAGTCCCATCAAAATTGGTCAATACGAATTTTCAAAAAAAAAACTATAAGAGTGCGCCTAATCAAACTTTATAGTATCACCCGCGGAGCTAGCATTAAGATTGCCTAAAAATTACTGCGGTTTTTTCAGATGATTTACCAGCGATTTGCTGCCTGCTTTTCAGCTGGCTGGACAAACCTCTCCAGTTTCGTTGTTGAATGAGGCTGCACCAGATAAATAGTCTCATCAACACTGCGGCCAACTTGTAGGTCGTTTTGCCGTCGATGATGAATCATGCATGAAAGTCAATGGTCCAAAACATCGTAACTACGCGACACCTTCATTGATTTTGCCGCAAGCAATGCAATGCGTTTTCGTGTTCTTAATTTGTAGATACCAACCTTAAATTTTCAAGAAAGTAGTTTTTTTTTAACATCTTTTTTGTTATCAATAGATGAGAGATTTTGAAGAAAAATAATGAATATTTAATTAAATACAGATTTTGTCATCTAAAATAGTTCTATTTGCATTATCGTTGCATAAATTCATGTTTTTAAGCATTGTCAATCCACTTCAAATATTTACGAATCGTAACTATTTGGCATTTTGGAACGACGAATAGTTAACAATACTTAACGATAGTTAACAAAAGTACGCCCCACTACGCTATGTGTGGAGCCTGTAGTTCTTATTTATACTTACTGTTTAATTTCGAAAAAGTATAGCCCTCACATCACATTTCGCTATAAAAAAAAAAAAAAACAACAAAAACAAAAAACAATAAATTATAAAAACACAATTTAAACTAAAACAAAACAAAAAATAAAATTAAATAGCATGCTTTACAACATAACGTCGCTCCGCATTATCAATGATCTTGCATATTTTGTTAAAAGCAGACGTTCATAGCTGGTGTTAAAAAATGTTCCAAATAAGGTTCAATTTCTTCCAAGGTCCACCTTGTTTTTAGTCTAAGCAAATCAAATCTGTCGTGAATATTGATAGATATAGTATTGTCATTTAATGACCCAAGACAGGGTGGTGAGGATTCCAAATCAACAATTCCAATTCTACGGAGAAATTTTTCCTTTAAAAGAATAAAAAATTTTAAAGAAACTTACAATGTCATTGATTTACATGTGCTGCGAAACCTTCCAATAAAGCATCCTGCCAGGTGTACATAAACTCTTCAACTCTAAACTTCAAACCAGGTTGCAGAATGTTAGGAGCTCGTATTGTAGAGCTACTTACTAGTTCTTCATTATATTTGAATTTTCCTGGTTTTTCATTAACTGGCTGCGCATATATTGAAAATAAGCCATGAACAATTTGATTTGGAACAATACCTTCGAGTGCAGCTATTGTTTTATTTTTTCAATTTCATCCAGTCCTCTGCCGAAATGTTCAGTTATTACTCAAAATCAAATTACATCACAGAATGTTTTTTATGATGTTGAGCATAAACCTAAAATGAACTGAACTTTAGAAACTTATTTGATTTTGAAAAACGAAGTGAAATACAAACCAAATGTCGGCAGCTGGCAGCGTCGTAGTGATCTTATTGCTGGTCTTTTCTATTTCATGGCTAAACACAATCTCCCTTTAGCTTTGGTTTTGCCTAAAGTTTTTACTATTTTACACCAAAACCATAGAGTATAATAATAATAATATTTAAACTCTATGATCAAAATCAAACACCAATAACCAATATGAATACATATTTTAAAAAGTGAACTTGAAAGCTTGAAAATTGAAACTCTAATCGAAATCGACCACACGACCACGTTACATTTTATACTTCAGTGACATTTGCCAAAATTTAAGCAGATTCGGACTAAAACATTTACATGTACGCTCTGTGCAAGGTAAATGCAAGCTCTATGTAAGGTACACAGAGTTTTGCATGTGATATTTTACGAGCGAACTGAAATAACGTAACGTAATATGGTAATTTACTGAGTTTTATAGTTAGTAAATTGTTTATTCTGATATAAATTCATACAAATTAACAAACTATACTTCACCAAATTGTTCCTTTATTTCTTTATATTATTTTCAAATTAAGGAACAAGTTTCGCTATTTAGGTAATTGTAGAAAAAAAGTTATAAGCAATTTAATTCATCTTAAATGTTAAATAAATCATTTTCATTTAAAAAATTGCTAATATCTTTTTTTCTACCATTACCTAAATTGTCAAACCTGTTTCCTTAATTCCTTTATGTCATTTTCAAATTAAGGAAACAAGTTTCGCCATTTAGGTAATTGTAGAAAAAAAGTTATAAACAATTTAATTCAGCTTAAATGTTCAATAACTCATTTTCATTTAAAAAATTGCTAATATCTTTTTTTCTACCATTACCTAAATGGCGAAACTTGTTTCCTTAATTTGAAAATGACATAAAGGAATTAAGGAAACAGGTTTGCAAATTTAGGTAATAGTAGAAAAAAAGATATTAGCAATTTTTTAAATGAAAATGAGTTATTGAACATTTAAGCTGAATTAAATTGCTTATAACTTTTTTTCTACAATTACCTAAATGGCGAAACTTGTTTCCTTAATTTGAAAATGACATAAAGGAATTAAGGAAACAGGTTTGACAATTTAGGTAATTGTAGAAAAAAAGTTATAAACAATTTAATTCAGCTTAAATGTTCAATAACTCATTTTCATTTAAAAAATTGCTAATATCTTTTTTTCTACCATTACCTAAATTGTCAAACCTGTTTCCTTAATTCCTTTATGTCATTTTCAAATTAAGGAAACAAGTTTCGCCATTTAGGTAATTGTAGAAAAAAAGTTATAAGCAATTTAATTCAGCTTAAATGTTCAATAACTCATTTTCATTTAAAAAATTGCTAATATCTTTTTTTCTACTATTACCTAAATTTGCAAACCTGTTTCCTTAATTCCTTTATGTCATTTTCAAATTAAGGAAACAAGTTTCGCCATTTAGGTAATTGTAGAAAAAAAGTTATAAACAATTTAATTCAGCTTAAATGTTCAATAACTCATTTTCATTTAAAAAATTGCTAATATCTTTTTTTCTACCATTACCTAAATTGTCAAACCTGTTTCCTTAATTCCTTTATGTCATTTTCAAATTAAGGAAACAAGTTTCGCCATTTAGGTAATTGTAGAAAAAAAGTTATAAGCAATTTAATTCAGCTTAAATGTTCAATAACTCATTTTTATTTAAAAAATTGCTAATATCTTTTTTTCTACTATTACCTAAATTGTCAAACCTGTTTCCTTAATTCCTTTATGTCATTTTCAAATTAAGGAAACAAGTTTCGCCATTTAGGTAATTGTAGAAAAAAAGTTATAAACAATTTAATTCAGCTTAAATGTTCAATAACTCATTTTCATTTAAAAAATTGCTAATATCTTTTTTTCTACCATTACCTAAATTGTCAAACCTGTTTCCTTAATTCCTTTATGTCATTTTCAAATTAAGGAAATAAGTTTCGCCATTTAGGTAATTGTAGAAAAAAAGTTATAAGCAATTTAATTCAGCTTAAATGTTCAATAACTCATTTTCATTTAAAAAATTGCTAATATCTTTTTTTCTACTATTACCTAAATTTGCAAACCTGTTTCCTTAATTCCTTTATGTCATTTTCAAATTAAGGAAACAAGTTTCGCCATTTAGGTAATTGTAGAAAAAAAGTTATAAACAATTTAATTCAGCTTAAATGTTCAATAACTCATTTTCATTTAAAAAATTGCTAATATCTTTTTTTCTACCATTACCTAAATTGTCAAACCTGTTTCCTTAATTCCTTTATGTCATTTTCAAATTAAGAAAACAAGTTTCGCCATTTAGGTAATTGTAGAAAAAAAGTTATAAACAATTTAATTCAGCTTAAATGTTCAATAACTCATTTTCATTTAAAAAATTGCTAATATCTTTTTTTCTACCATTACCTAAATTGTCAAACCTGTTTCCTTAATTCCTTTATGTCATTTTCAAATTAAGGAAACAAGTTTCGCCATTTAGGTAATTGTAGTAAAAAAGTTATAAACAATTTAATTCATCTTAAATGTTATATAACTCATTTTCATTTAAAAAATTGCTAATATCTTTTTTTCTACCATTACCTAAATTGTCAAACCTGTTTCCTTAATTCCTTTATATCATTTTCAAATTAAGGAAACAAGTTTCGCCATTTAGGTAATTGTAGAAAAAAAGTTATAAACAATTTAATTCAGCTTAAATGTTCAATAACTCATTTTCATTTAAAAAATTGCTAATATCTTTTTTTCTACTATTACCTAAATTTGCAAACCTGTTTCCTTAATTCCTTTATGTCATTTTCAAATTAAGGAAACAAGTTTCGCCATTTAGGTAATTGTAGAAAAAAAGTTATAAACAATTTAATTCAGCTTAAATGTTCAATAACTCATTTTCATTTAAAAAATTGCTAATATCTTTTTTTCTACCATTACCTAAATTGTCAAACCTGTTTCCTTAATTCCTTTATGTCATTTTCAAATTAAGGAAACAAGTTTCGCCATTTAGGTAATTGTAGAAAAAAAGTTATAAGCAATTTAATTCAGCTTAAATGTTCAATAACTCATTTTCATTTAAAAAATTGCTAATATCTTTTTTTCTACTATTACCTAAATTTGCAAACCTGTTTCCTTAATTCCTTTATGTCATTTTCAAATTAAGGAAACAAGTTTCGCCATTTAGGTAATTGTAGAAAAAAAGTTATAAACAATTTAATTCAGCTTAAATGTTCAATAACTCATTTTCATTTAAAAAATTGCTAATATCTTTTTTTCTACCATTACCTAAATTGTCAAACCTGTTTCCTTAATTCCTTTATGTCATTTTCAAATTAAGGAAACAAGTTTCGCCATTTAGGTAATTGTAGAAAAAAAGTTATAAGCAATTTAATTCAGCTTAAATGTTCAATAACTCATTTTCATTTAAAAAATTGCTAATATCTTTTTTTCTACTATTACCTAAATTGTCAAACCTGTTTCCTTAATTCCTTTATGTCATTTTCAAATTAAGGAAACAAGTTTCGCCATTTAGGTAATTGTAGAAAAAAAGTTATAAACAATTTAATTCAGCTTAAATGTTCAATAACTCATTTTCATTTAAAAAATTGCTAATATCTTTTTTTCTACCATTACCTAAATTGTCAAACCTGTTTCCTTAATTCCTTTATGTCATTTTCAAATTAAGGAAATAAGTTTCGCCATTTAGGTAATTGTAGAAAAAAAGTTATAAGCAATTTAATTCAGCTTAAATGTTCAATAACTCATTTTCATTTAAAAAATTGCTAATATCTTTTTTTCTACTATTACCTAAATTTGCAAACCTGTTTCCTTAATTCCTTTATGTCATTTTCAAATTAAGGAAACAAGTTTCGCCATTTAGGTAATTGTAGAAAAAAAGTTATAAACAATTTAATTCAGCTTAAATGTTCAATAACTCATTTTCATTTAAAAAATTGCTAATATCTTTTTTTCTACCATTACCTAAATTGTCAAACCTGTTTCCTTAATTCCTTTATGTCATTTTCAAATTAAGGAAACAAGTTTCGCCATTTAGGTAATTGTAGAAAAAAAGTTATAAGCAATTTAATTCAGCTTAAATGTTCAATAACTCATTTTCATTTAAAAAAATTGCTAATATCTTTTTTTCTACCATTACCTAAATTGTCAAACCTGTTTCCCTAATTCCTTTATGTCATTTTCAAATTAAGGAAACAAGTTTCGCCATTTAGGTAATTGTAGAAAAAAAGTTATAAGCAATTTAATTCAGCTTAAATGTTCAATAACTCATTTTCATTTAAAAAATTGCTAATATCTTTTTTTCTACCATTACCTAAATTGTCAAACCTGTTTCCTTAATTCCTTTATGTCATTTTCAAATTAAGGAAACAAGTTTCGCCATTTGAGAAAATGTGGAAAATTTGTTAACAATTTGTTTTAGGCAAACCAGAAATTTAGATTTGTTCATTACCATTTTACGTTACGATATTTCAATGCGCTTGTAAATTATCACATGCAAAACTCTGTGTACCTTACATAGAGCTTGTATTTACCTTGCACAGAGCGTACATGTAAATGTTTTTGTCCGAATCCGCCTAAATTTTCGCAAATGTCACTGAAGGTTACATTTCATTTTAATTTTTTTCTTGATTTGAAAGTTTTAGTTTTGTGTAAATTAAAAAGTGAAAAAAAGCATACAAAAACAACATTAATATTAAATAATAAAAATACCAAATTGTGCACTTAGTAAATATTTGTAAAAAAAAATTTGTATGTTTACTGTGGAGCGTCTTTTTTGCCTTCGACTCAATACAGCCTGTAGTTGGCTGGGTCTGTGGCATCTTATCCTCGTTAAATGTCGTCCTCCTTGCCTTGGGCTTGTCGCATATAGATGAAATAGTCAAAGTCATCTCCGAGGAAGCACGTTTGGCTTCTGAAAAACTTGACCCAGACACCGTTAGAAGTGGTAAGTAAAAACAATGCTGTTTTGCAATTTTTCTCTGTGCTTTCCTAATTAAGCATTAAACAATGATATTAAATTACAGTTGTGATCGTTCTTTTTGCTATTACTTTGACTATTTGTGTGGTGAATCATCGGTTCTACTGGTTGCCGGTAACATCCAGGTACGTCTTATATATTTTTATTTTTATAAATAAGCTAAGAAAAGGGAAAAACCTTATCTGAATATATAAGCTAGTTGTTTCTTCAATTTTATACTGAAATGCATCTTTGGAGATTCACTTGATAAAACTGCTTAATAAATTATTTCCGCCTATAGGAACGTCATATGATGCTAGTTCCATGGTTGATCAATAATGGATTTGCGCTCTCTTTGAGTTTTCTGAATTTGGTCTACTTCGTTGCCAGCAGCATCCAATTTGGAAAGAGCTTCAGTTTCATCTTTTGAATGTCTTTGAGTTTACTCATACCTCTTGGTAAGACTTATGGTTAAATGAAATTCGATTTCGATTATTAAACCCGTCTATTAACAGGAATACAAAATAACATTTGGACTACAATTCTACTACAAGTCAAACCTCACATGGCATTTAGTATCATATATACAGTCGAAATTCGAATCTGGAAATACTAAGTAGCAAACAAATGTTTCTTTTCTTTCCCTCAGCCCGAGTGATTTTTCTATATTCGTTTTTTTACAAAAGGATTTTGAAAGTACATATATACATACATACAAACACAATCTCGCTTTACAACCGACTTTGATAATTTGAAAAAGTTCAAATATACGGTACTGTTTAAAGTTTATCACAATACTGATTCTACAATTGCTTTGTTTGTCGTGTAAGGATAACGTAACAAAGCGAGTGATATACACAAAAGTTCGAATTGACTGAAATTTTGCTCGCTTTGTGACATTTTACTCAATGAATATGTTCAAATTGGATTTTTTTTAAAGTAGGTACGACTTTTCTGTCAGAAAATCATAATTTTTGGTTTTGATTTATGATTTTGCGGTTTTAAATGTTTTTTTTTTTTTTATTCTTTGGTGTATTTGTTATGGAGTGTAATCATCTGAATATACGGGTTAGCACAATGGTAATGATATGAATGTTTGATTCAAGTTTATTTTCCGCTGGTTGAATTGCAATATGCTTTTTTATTGCATGATATCGCCGATGCAACTCTTTTTTTTTGACGTATGGAGCCCCGAGAAGCAATCAAAAATCTTGGTTATTGTGGTTTTTAAAGGGAAAAAATATTTGTATCGACAGTTTAAGAATAATTGTGTCCTCAAATCTTACATTCAGCCAACATGATCCTTATTGTTTGTGTAAATGCGTTGATTTATCTTTATGTAGTTTTATTATATAAGAAAACCTTCGGTTACATCAAAGTGAGATGGTGTAGTAAGAGAAGACCAAAACTGAGTTGGCGCATCCAAGTGCAAGAGGACATCGATCGTCTTTACGTGCAAAACTGGAGGCAGCTACCTAGGAACCGAGCTGGCTGGAGAAGCTTGTTGGTTGAGGCCCACGTCCACGCCGGATAGTAGTGCCCTAAGGTAAATATTATATTATGCGGAAGCAAGTGTATACGATTTTCATATTATTAATTATTATTTACTTGCCTCATTGCCCAAGACCATTTGTTTTGAATTTGGATATTTTTCCTGCTTTCGCATGCGAATAATGATTACAATTCTGTTTTGTTTTGTTAGTAATTTCCTGGGCACTTTCCCCTACAAACAAGCTGAAGGTTCTCGCCTACCCAAGTCAAAGTCAAAAGGAGATTCCACGGAGAAGGATGTCCTCGAAGCTGGAGGACAACATTGCTTACTTCAGAATACGACTCTAGCTTACCTTATGTGTGTGTTTTATGAGAACAAGTTGAACAAGAATGTGAAAAAAGTTAGCGAGATGTTAAGCTTCCTGACAAGTGAGTTCTTTTCTTTTTTGTTCAAGTGACCAGTATCTTAAAGCTTGTTTTTCAGAAATTGTATCCCAGATAAAAAGCACCCATCTGGACAGTTTTCAATGCCTCGAGAAAGCCTTACGAACAAATTTGTATCTTAGCGGAAAAACGTTGCTGAAGTACGAAGAGAAGAATACCCGAATTGCACAAATTTTTTTATTGTTAACTAAATTGTATACATTTATGGTGATTTGTGTATAATACAAATTAAATAGCGATATAAATACCATTATATGATAGTAAATTAAGTTTTGTTTAAGTAAATGTATGGCGATATCAATCACACATACATATTTTAATTGCCGTTGCTTGTAGAGGTATGTATATGGTTCTATAAAGTTCGAAGTTTGGAAATGTTGGTGATCAGGCTTGTCGAGTGCGACTTCTCGTTTTTTTTTTTTGAGACACTAACGCTTCTAGCGAATCAAAGTTCTTTTCTGGACGCAGGTATCCAACGATGATAACTTTAAGTGCGCATGGAGATCTCTGTTGTATGCATTCACGATGTGCGTTTCCTATAAGTAATGAAAAAAACAAGTATTTATATAAGAGACGAAAGTGCAGACTGTAATATGCTTGAAATAAAACATTTTTTCTTAATTTATTAATATAAAACCCTTTAAAATTCCAGACCATAAAACGAATCGCAAGTGCCCTTAACTATTTTGCAGCGCAAACTCTATCGCGTTTTCAGTTATAAGAACTTAGAATTTACTTAACACTTTCATTTTATTGTGAATAATGCAAGCTCTGTGCTTGGATCCATTTAATGATTTGTATGAATTTAATGATTTGTATGAATTTAATGATCTGTATGTGACTCTCCTTGTAGATATGCTACGTTCGCCCCACCTTGAGTTATGTTATGAGTTCACTTTACAAGTATGGACTCCCTATTACGAAAATCATAAGAACGGAATCTAACAAAATTTCATACGTTCTGCTTTTAAGAGCCGGTTTTTCATGGAATTATCCTTTTAAGATCCAATTACCGGGTAATTGTTTAATTGCCGGCCGCTGATGATGGTTCCGCAGTTGAGAACCGAAATGCACACGTTTTAAATAAAAAGAACTGTTAAACTAATTTCAAACAACATTTTTTGTTTTTATTTCTTTTTATAACAATTTTTGCGTGTAAGGTGTAATAATAACTTTCAATAAAAGAAGTTGTTGCATTTTTTTGCATGGAGTTATTTTGCTATAGCCTGGACAGACTATAGTAGGTTCTGTTGGATTTTAGCAGCCACCCGAAGGTAGTTCAAGGATTGTACAGCTTCGAATTCATTCTACCCTAACTGTTGACCAACACCAACTTAGCCACCATGTGGTACTCACTTCATTAATATGCAGCCCCAGGTTTTGTGCCGCCTATAGGATTTGGATTAAGAAGTCTTGTACAGCTTGTGAGTTTCTGCCGATGAAATCAATGTCGTCTGCGTAAGCGAATAACTGGCACGAATTAGCGACGATAGTCCCTCTTGATGGCTCAAAGGTATCTTTAATCTAAATAACAATATAAGACCTGTTTATACGCACCATTTTTAAAATTAATGTGGGAACTAGGTCATATCGGTCATTTTAATTTTACCCGCATTCGCTTAGGAGACAGCAATTTAACCCTGGCCGTTTAAATAGGAAAAATTCACTTCTAGCCCATCCTACCAAGACAATCAGAAAATTTAATTTTTTGTTTAGTTGTAAATACCAACCAAAATGTTAACTTCTAAATCACAGCCAGTTAAAGTCAAGGGCCTTACTATAAACCAATTTCAGTAATTGGTTAAAAGAAAACCTCCACACTTTACAAAATCGTGTTTCAAAAAAATTAAAAATCTCGATTTTTCAGACCTTTGCATTAATATTTACAATGCTCCAACCTTCTGCAGGGTTTTGCAAATAATATACATTTCAAATTATTAATATCTTAAAGAAAAAAAAACTCCAATCACTGTAATGAGTCGCTTCGAGAACCAACGGCTATGAGGAAATGGAAGATCTCTTAGCTAAAGTTGATTTCACAGCTGCAGAAGGAAAGTAATGTTCCACCACCGGTAAGTTCCCTAGAGATCTTGTTACTTAGTTTCTCTATTTTCCCTATTATTCTAGATTGAATTGCAAGAATCCATTCGTTTACGCGAGGGCGAGGCTGCCAAGAACCAAACCCCAGTTTCATTACTGTCACAAGTTAGGTCGTTCCAAACTTCTCCAGTCACATGTGACTTTTTGCTGCTCTTCGCTTTCTAAAATATTTATACCCATCACAACACAGCCACCAACCTAATAATAAATAACCTTAATACATTTTTGTTAATGTTATGTATATCGCTCTTTGTTGACAGTAAATAATCTATTCAAATAGAAAACCCAATGATCAAAATTTGTTTCTTTATTCTTTATTAATTATTATACAATTCATTTCGAGCTCTATATTGAGAATTTAGCTTCATTTAAAAACGTTGTTTGTTATCTTTAATAAAATTACAATATTTCTAAGCTGGATTTTGAGAACATTTTTTTTAATATTTCCTCCAGAAGCCACTTGTTTATTGTTAGTAGGAGAACCAATTCATTTCCTTAGATGTGGCTGTTGCAAATATTGAAGCGGCTGTTGAAGGAGTAGCAAACACAGGCGGCACGGATGAAGCTACATGTCCGGTTGTAATTGAAGCAGACGGGATGTCAAATGTAATTGAATTAGTTGTAAGCTGAAGCCAACAAAACCAGATGATTCCTTACTGAAGGCAGTGCTTTCTTAAATCAATTTAGTCTCTGCTGATGGGTCAAAGGTGAAGAAAGCGGTACTATACAGATTCCCATCATTATCATTATTTAAATGCAACTAAATGTTTAAAAAAAATGCTGTTAGTTGACAGGAATTTAGAGTAATCAGTGTCTTACCATTTTCAGTCGTTGATAGTTTGCAGATATTGAAGCTGATGTTGATGTTTTGACAGCTGTAACAGATGAACTACTTCTTGATTCAGTGGTGGAAACTAATGGTGTCGGAAACTGGGAGTAGCTGGCAGTCCTAGAGTTACCAGGTTCAAGGAATTAAATGTGAATCTGCAAACTACCGAAATACAATTGTTTTGCTTTCAATTGAAACATTGGAAAAAACATACCCATGTATCGCCCGGCTTTAAGTTTTCTAATTTTTCTGGTTCACCAGAGAAGACGGTCGCAACTTCAGACTTGATGGCTGTTGGTGTTTGCTTTGCTATGCCAATAAACATCGATGCCTTAGAAGTGGAAGTGCTTAATGCATCAGAACCACTATTGAAGGCCGAACCAAATGTAATTGGAGCTGAACTACTCGCTGTAGTCTTTGTTGAACTTGCTTGGACTTGAACTTGCAAGAGAAAATGCCATTGAAGCTCCTGTTAAAGCTGCATTCCAAAACTAAGAGGTTCAGGTGAACTGGCAGCAGTTGATGATGACTCAGCCTTGGTTGAAAGAGGAATAAACAAATCTGGCTTTTTGTCTTTGTCAACTATTTCTGTCGCCATTGATAGCGTTACAGCAGTAAATGAGGATGCAAGTTTTGACGTTCTAAATGACTTGCTCTGAAACGATTGACTTCCAATCGAAAACGAGATGTACTTTGATCCTTCTATATTTTGTCCAGGGCAGTTTGTTCTTTTGGCGACTAATTCACAGAAGGTGGCTTAGGAGCACAGAGCGTGATGCATGTATTTGATCCAAAGCCAGTAAAGGCAGGTATTGATGTAGGTGCTAACGAGATTCCCGAAAACATAGCCCTTGAATTGGATGAGTTTCCAAATACTGAGAAATCCGACTGATTTCCGGTTGCTGAAGTGTTGTTTGTTCCTTTAAGATACACTGATGCAGCAGTTAATGCAACCGGTTTACTTATAACTGGCTCTTGTTGCGACTGCTGCTGTTACGGTTGTTCTTTCTTGAAATCTAAGTTAACCAGGATTGACCAGGCAATTGACATGCAAATTGCATTCAGCTTCTCTTCTGCTAACTTCTAACGATTTTCTTGTCGGCGAGAGTCGGTAAGGATTCTACCGTTCTACAAGGTAAAGAATAGATTTAGTGAAATTAGCTTATGCATGTGCGCCTACTTACCTACTTATTAGGTTTGTTCCCGATAATTATTCGCAGAAAATTCGCAGCTGTCAGATTTTTAAGTAGTGGGGATATTTTCTCTCTTTGAGAGATTTCTACGAAAAAAGTACGGGAACGCTTTAAACCAAAAAATTTGCAGCATTTTTTCCTAGTGTTGCTTAACCATCGATAGTATTTATTTTCGATATTGTCGATAGTTTTGAATAAAATATCGATAGTACTGATATTATCGATCTATACATTTATCAATTAAATAGGCCCAAATTATGAATCATCAAATTCGATGGCTTGTTCAAATTTTTAGATTTATGACCGCCTATCTATAAAACAAAAGTGAATCTTACCACGTTTTATGAATACCCTTATTGCTAAAACACAATCACGCTTTAGCTTTGGCTTCGTCAAGTTACATTTCACACGCTTTAAGTGACATTTTATAAATTTCGATTGTTGTTTTTGCTTTTTTCTGTCAAAATGAGCAAAAAATCAACCAGTTTCTACTTCAGCTTTGTATTTGAATCACGTTACCTTATCTTGTACACGAACCAAACGTAACGTCAAAGCCAAAGTAACATTATGTTAAGATGTAGTGATTTCCAATGGTTGAACTTATAAACGTCAAATGAAACCGAAGCTAAAGCGTGATTGTGTTTTAGCTATTAAAGCCTTTCAATTAAATTGTAAAAAGTTAAAATCGAAAAGATAACAGCACGAGTGGCATTCTTCTGCAATAGGTTTTATTCGCTTATTAACAGTATCAGTTAACTTTTCAATTACATCCCTGCCTTCAATAGTTACAACCTTTACATAATAACGCTTTCGACTGCGGAAATTCCTCGTGTAAAAGGAAATTGTTGTGTTCGAAATTTCAAAGCACTCAGGAAGCTGCAAGATTTTATCTATTGCCTGTCAGTGCAGCAAGACCTTTTTGACCCTCCCTCATAGCTCACATATCTCAAGCTCATATCGAAAATCTGATAATCGTTTTAGCATATAGTATGAGCTTTTCCCACAGGTTTCAATCTCTTGAGTAAGCTCAAGCTCAAAATGTGAAGGTAAGTTTGAATTATTTAAACTATCGATAGCCGTTCGATTGTTTTTTAAACTATCGATGTAGCCGATATTTTTTACTATCTATGGTACCGATAAACTGTAGGAAGTTCGAGCATCACTACTGAAATGTCAAAAGATTGGTGGAAACTAATTACTGCGAAACGATTTTTAAAATGTTTTATTTTATTATTTCAAGGGAAATGTTATGCCTATTTGTTGCATCAGCTCCAAAAACAAAACAATTAGTAGTTTTGTAGGTGCTTCCACGCTTCCAGCAACAATTCTTCTCTGCTCCTTACAAACAGCTGGCTTTAGAAGACTCAACTCACACTGCTCTCTAACAATTGTCTGAACCCTGAACTAAATCAGGAATCTGGACTTCGTCAACAATATTCATGGAAAAGTTCAAAGAACCACCTGTTCTTTATGTTTTTTTTTTATAAACTTTTAAAAATAACTGCAATCTTTATCAAACGTGTCGTATATTTGATTATTTATTGTCTTTTTTTTTTCAATTGTCAAACTGACGTTTGGCTGCTACTTTTTTCTGCCTTCAAAAATTTCTTGAGCAGAAATTCGCAGGGTGGGGAAATTATTTTCTCTCTCACGAGCTCTCTCTTCTGCGATTTTCTACGAATTTTTGGTGTACGGGAACAAGAATTAGCAGAAATTCGTGAAAATTCGTACGAATTTGCAGATGGGGAACAAAGCTATTGTGACCATCATTCATCAACAGGCCGTATTATTTTCTTTTTGATGGACGATTTTATGGAAATCATCCAAGCCTAGAACTTTCTTTCATCTCATCAATGTTTGCATGTTTGCAATCTAAAAAGTCATCCTTCAAATAAATTCGGACATAATTTTTGTGTATATGGGCGAGTTTTGTGTGCTTTTCGGAGAGATTTGGAGAACGTTACGTTACATTTTAATTGTTTATAAAGCTGTCAATTTATTAACATTTTGTTAATTATTGACTAAACGACGATTACCTAAATTGCGAAAATGATTTCCTTAATTTGAGGGGAGGGTCCCTGATCGATTCACACCAAAAAAAGCCATTTTTGTGACAACGCGCTGCTAACTATACGCGAAACTTAAATTGTTAATAACTAATTAAATACTATTACCTAAATTCTGAAACCCGTTTCCTTAATTTCCCCTAATTATTCCCTAATTGTAGAACCAAAAAAAATCGAAATCCGTGATTTTGCGCTGCTAACTATATGGCGGTGTATAATTCCCATATTTGGGCAGGTGCTCCTATAACCCACTTGAGTTTTCTAGATAAACTCAAAAAAGAGCTTTGAAAATGATAGGCGACCGAACAATAACAGAAACGTTTACATCTTTTGAACACCGCCGAAATGTTTCGTGCCTTTCGTTATTTTATCGTTATTTTTACAAACAATGCTCTAGCGAAATAGCCAGGTGCATTCCTCCCCTGAAACGATTAAACCGTAATACTCGAACTGCTAGGAATGCCCATCAGTTTACCTTTGAGCCTAACTTCGGACGTACTGTTAAGTATAGAGATTCTTTCTTTCTCTCGTGCGGTGTTTAAACATTTTAAGGGTACACACAAACCCCTTTCGCGCGTGTAAATTATAAAAAAAAACGACATTTTACTCGTTTTCCTCAAAACGAATACCAAAAACCACTCGTTTTCCAATACATTTGTTCCTAAAAGACTTGTTTTCCATAAAACGAATTGAAAACGAGTTGCAATTCAAAGATGAATCATACAAACAGATCTTTTTGTCAAAAGAAATTGGTATGATTGTGAAAAGGTCTTTAAAAAAAGAACAGCTGGACCCCTGTTCTGTAACTTTGTCGATAAGTTTTCGCATCGATAAAATATGAAACACAAAATTCCATACTTATCGCATCTGGAAATAATCGGTGTTCTGTGAGTTTCTGCGATAACCTTTAAATTCATTATTTATTTGACTGGATTTTCCAGTGGAAGTCGATAAGTCGTGCTGTCACATTGACATTTCAAAAAATTATTGAACACAACCACAATTAAATATTTTACTTGTTTTATAAAGTGTATTATCCAAATAATATATAAACGGGCTCAAAAATACAATGCTCGCGTTATTATTTGTGGCTGAAGCTGAAGGAACAATATGCGAGTTCACCGACGAAGGCTCCGCGAAACAACGTGCATAGGCATTCTTAGACTAATTTTAAAAAATGGTGATAGAAGTTTAATTGGAGAACAATCAGAAATCGATAAGATTCACATTCGAGCTAGAAGTGTGAATTTCCCTTGGCATCCAAGTATTAAGGTAGTTTAATTAGTTTGATTTCAATTTCTGGTTGTATAATGAATTATTTTGATTATTTGTTTGATATTTGTAGAAAGCTTACTTTGGAAAAGTCTACACAGCTACAGCTGTGAACAACCCCACAGGCGAGCTCGTGGCTATTTAAGAAATAGCAATTTAGCCTGGAGAAGCGCGAGATCTAAAAAATGTTGCCACCGAACTGAAGATTCTTGAAGGTATTACACACTGTAATCTTGGAATTGAAGTACACAGGGTAAATATTAATTGTATATGCAAAAACTTGTCTTATTTGAATACTTTGAATTCCAACAGGAAGAATTTCATATATTTATGGAACTTTGCTCAGAAGGATCACTCGAATCTCTTGTAGAAAAATCTGGTGGTTTTGATGAGGGTCTGACCCGAAGATTTACAGCGCAATTGCTCTCTGGTGTTAAAGAATTGCAAAAGCTTACTTACATCATTTATCATTTATTAAAATTGTGAAAATATCTGCTTTTATTTTAATAACCTTTTTATTTGAGTCCATTTGTTGTAGGAAGTCTTTTCGCGTACTCAAAAACAAATGATAAAATTTGACGTTTCAAAGGAAAAACTAATCGCATTTAAGAGATACAGAACACCATTTTATCGCATTCTTCCAGTATTTCATTCCGATACATTCCAATCGATAAACTTATTCTGTCAATGTTACAGAACCAGGATAATTCGATTAAATGAATTTTGTTCCAATTTTCAACGTTTCTCGATCAATTTTATCGATGCGATAGTTACAGAACAGGGGTCCTGGTTTCTTGCTGTCAAAAATATGTAAATAATTCCGGCAAATTCTTAGCAGTGGTAAGTAACTTTTTGCAAATGCTAAGTTTTAATAACGAATAGAATGTATGTTATTTTAATTTACAGAAATCGAAAATGAATAAACGAAGAAGTTGGAAATATGACCATAACTACTTGGTTAAGGCTGCAGCGTTTGATGATAGCGGGGCAGGCAGTTCTCAACAAAATAAAATTCTGTGATGTTTATGTTTGTGTTGTGTGACTTCCTCATTTTTACATTTATTATACATATTTGTTATTAATTTATTATTTTATTGTTAAATTAATTTGTGTTTAAATGAAATTTTCCTTTCTGAAGTGTGTGGGTGTGCTATTGGAGTGAACAATTGGCAAAAAAATCAAGGTTGGGTTATGTGTGCTTTGTTTAGCTATTGCCAAAACCATCAAAATGTCAAACAAAAACGAGTAAATGTTCGCTGTGAACGCTCTCTACTCGTTCAAGTAAACGAATAGCCTAAACGAACTTGGTGTGAAGAGGCTATCAATTCATTCCGACTGGGCGAACACAATGCAAGAACAAAGCTGGAATACGGAGCTGGATCTGCATTAGCCGTCAAAAGAGGACGTACGTCCCAAAATGCAAGTGCCCACAATGATGCTGTGCAGTTTTTTGACATTAGTCAAATATCAGCCCGCATTTACTATAACACCTTGTTTACATCGCTTCTTTGTTTCTTCTTTTTTTGGCACAAAAACGAATTGAATGAAAATTTTAAAAAAATGTTAGGGCTGAGCTTTGGCATTTCTCGTTCGGGAAATAAAATGCTAGCCGGCACTAAAAACGAAAGTTTTTATACTCCCAATCATATTTTTTTGTGGTAATGGATATATGAAAGTATTGGAAATGTTCGTGATAATCAACTGGATAGGTTTTCTTTCAAAATTCGAAACAAAAAAGAAAAGCACTCAGCCGTGTGATTTTTTAAAGTTCTTATTTTTAGACTATGTTAAACATTTTCTTTTTCAAACGAGAAACATCAAAGCTCAACCCTTAAAATATTAAAACTTTCATTCTTCCATTCGTTACTTCTTTCCCCTACTGATATACACCTTTTACCATTTTTATAAAAAAAAGAATGAAAAAACTACCGAAAATAGGAATCATGTAAACGTACCTTATCAAAGATCTTTCAAAAAGAACCCACCACTGTTGTGTTCCATTTGTTTCTTTGTGAAATGTCAAAAAAACTGCACATCTTTATTAAACGTTAACCAACCTTTCCGTCTCCGTATTGCACCTCCGTCTGCATCTGCGTCTCATTGTGTATATTCATGATTTTTGACATCTGTTCCAGCTCCAGCTCCGTCTTCCGTTCCAGCTCATTGTGTTCAGGCAGTGAGCCCATACAGCGTTCTCAGAGCACGCTCTGGTCATTCTCTGAGTGAAAAAAGAAATATAATTTTAAAGATCTGAACGCTCTGAGCGAAAAAAGAAACACAACTTCTTTTTTAACAACTCAGACTCTGTTCTGAACCATAAAAAAAGGAAACAAGAACGACAACTGTGAGGATTTCTCTCTTCGCCAACAAACTGAAAAATACCCCGTTTAGCGACATATGTGTACCGCTCTCTATACATTTCTTACGGGACTTCTAATACGTTTGTGTTTATGTGGACACGAAACGTTTCTGATTGGCTGCTTCTCACTCGAATCTCACATGTATTCACATAAACAAAATACAATTTCGGGGTTTACAGGGCATGGTCGGTACGAGTCGCAGTTCTTCTTTCTTTTTTCTATGCTCTGAACGAAAAAAGAAAAACGCTTATTACTGCCTTATTTATTAGAATTTGTCAAAATGCCGTTGAGTAGTTGATTAGTTACTCAACTTCAAATTATTTACTCAGCCTTTACTCAACGTTGAGTAAATCCTTATTTATAAAGAATTTTTAACCCATATTAGTTACTTAGAGCTCATGTAATGCAACGTAACGCAAAATCTAAAAAAAAGTCTCATCCAAAAATCTGGTTATGATAAACATCAATTATTGTAAATCAATCTGGCAAAATCAAACAAATTCGATAAATGGAAGTGGAAACCAAAATCTTCATATAAGCGTCATATGATCAAAACGATTTTTGTAATGCTTCTGTCTTTTTGTGCTGCTTTAACTCATTTATACCATTTAAGTCATTTAAAAAATATGAATAATATAAGGGAATTTCGCTTTAAAGCAAAAGAACTTTTGTGAATGTTTTGGAATTTTTATTTCAAACGATTTTTCGATTGTATGAAAGATTGACTGACATTTAGATGCTAATATGTCCTTACGCTCTAATCAACCTATACACTCATTTTAACTTACTCAGCCTCTAATCAACGTATTATTTTTTATAAATAAGTATTTCTTGATTAGAGACATATTAAAGGCTGCGTAACTTTACTCAATCGTTTATATGAGTTTATAAGTAAGGCTGTAAGTCACGCTGCGGCATATATGCCTAGGTGTTTAAAAGGGGACTATGTAGTAAACCTTTAACACGTTTACGACGGTTTTATGACGTTGCATGAATACGCCCATTGTGAATATTTTCTAAGACCTGAGACGCAATCGAAGCCTGTCAGTCAGTGACATATTTGTTTGAAAATTGGGTCTTCTGGGTTTTTGTTATTTATATTCTCACGTGATAAATACGATTGTATTTTAATAAAAGCTAAAATTACTATAGTCAATAATAATAGTTCTGTGTTAATTTTTTGTATTGCATTTATATAAGTTATTACAACAGAACGCACCAAGACCAAGTTTTAAATAAAATACAATTTATAAAACGCTTTCGGCTTATACATAAAGAAGAAAGAATAATTTGTGTTTAAATTTACTTAAAAGTAATTATTTTTAATTATTATTATCATAATTTATATCACACTTATTATATTTTGTACGTTTTAGTCCTGGGATGTGCAGATAAGTTTACACGCTAGTATCTTTATACAAAAATAATCTTAATCTCAGCATCGATTTTTCTGTTTAATTCGAACTATACATAAGTTCCTCATCATTTAAACAATCAACAATAATTAAGCAACCTTTCACATAACTGCTTCACTTTTTTGACCCGGGTAAGGTTTCGATATTTCCACATCAGTCCTCGGATTGTTGTCCAACTAGAAATTCTTCGGTAGTCTCTCCTTTTTTGCCAGATCCCGTAAAAGTTCTCAAATTATGTAAAATTAAACCTATTTTGTATGCATGAGAACTGACCTAACATGTTTATTTATTCGTTTTTTAGATGTGCCAGTAACATAAGTCTTAAACAGAAATCATGCCTGTAGAAACAATAAAGTCCCCAAAAATAAAGATAGTACCAACGGAGGAGTTGATAGAATTCATTAAACTAAATGCTTCAGATCATACAGAACTGCCAGTAGTTATTAAATCATTTTGTTTAAAACAGACTAAAACATCTGTCTCCGAGGAAAACAAACTGGTAGAAGAATTGGAAAAAGATGACATCGATACTGATGAAAACACGTTATTGCTTAGTCTATATGACTTTTATTGCTTAAAGAAGCTTTTGAAAGAATTGAGAACCACCAATAAAACAAATCGCTATGCTTATGAGTTTTTGGAAGAATGCAGTGTAATATTACCAGAAAATGAAATTGTGCCTCGCAACAAGGTCTTGGAAGATAGATGTGAAAAGCTTAGAGCAGCACAAGCCAATTCAGCTTATATGCATATAACAAAAAATGTTGATTTGAGTATAAAACAAAGGCATGAGGATTCATTTGCCTTTCAATGTAAGTATTAAGTTTTATTTTATTTAAAATTAATATTATTAATTTGTGTATACAAATTTGTTAAACAATATTCTAAATCTTTGTTAAACAATATCTGACTAAACTTTCGGTTAAGCAACTGGAGACTTATTTCTCAGTTATCAACCTAATTTGCGTTTCACAATATTTGAATAGGTCTAACTAATAGTTAAAGTAATGCACATTTTACAGGCCAGATCAAGTTCCTAATAAAAACATAACTGGCAGTTAAAATATTCACAACTTTCAGTGTAGACCCATTGTATATACAATACATTCTCTATGTTACTCTCATGGTGTCATTTTTCGTCTGGCCATATTCCTGGTTGATTCGTAATGAACTCTAAATAGGGGAGACGAGATCATTTATCGATATTTTACCAGTATTTAATACACTTGTTGTTTGTTCTTATTCTATATCCACACCAATTGGCGATTTCAGCGCGCCTGATTGCGACTTAGCACCTGTAAAAACCACATACCGTTGGTGTCCAAAACATCAAGTTTAGGCCAAAAGAAATTGCTTATCATCGACCTATTAGTGCTCACAATTAACGGTAATGGTCTGGCCAACGTTAGCCAAAAATCCACACCAATCGTTGACTTTTCCGGAATACATTGGTTAGACGTTCTTGGATGTCATGTGGATTGGTATCGTGCCAAATTCGACAGTTTTGTTTGTTGACCTGCACATTCACCCAGAAATGAGCCTCATCGCTGAAAATGATTTTTCGTCTTTTTTTATCTGCTTCATAGATCATCTGACTAATCTTATTTTTTTTATTGTCATAAAAAAAAATTCCAACAAATAAATATCTTACTTTGAACAAATTATGACCTTTTTTCGTTTCTACTAGACATTTTAAAGTGAAAATTCAGAACTTAATTAAAATTTTTTTTTTTCAAAAAGTCAAAACACTTCTGTCTGGAAAACCAGAAAAGCCTTAAATAACTAACTGACAGCATTGTATATGAAAACTATAGTACTACCAAGAGGCAGCTTCTAGTTTACCGAGATTCTGCCGTAATAGCGCTGGAGTAGTTTTTGATATATATTTGTGTGGGTTTTGGTGAGTAGAATGAAATATAGTGATGAAAGAGTAGGGTGTATGTTATATTTTCAGAAACGTATGAGTTAGAATGATTACAAGCATTTGTAGGAATAATAAATAATAAGTACGAGGGAAAGGTTCAAAAAGTGACACTAGACCATATGGTATGGCAGAGTATGGGAAACAAAACTTAATGGATTTCTCTTTGATTTTTGTAAACAAACCAAGATGTGCGTCTTCAATTATTTTTTGGATTTTGCATTTTTCAAGAAATTTTGTTATTTCTGTATTTTCTGTACCAAAATCAATTACCAATTTTGCCATATTCGGATTTGACTGTTTAAAGTTTTAATGTATATTCCGAACGCTAGTTAAATATAAAACTGGTGCCGATTGGTACTATTTTGTTGGTACAATAGTATTTTTGGTACTATATTTTTAGTACTTAGTATATTTAGTACTATATTTAGTATTTAGTAGTATATTTAGTACAAAAATTAGAAGTTAGTAGTAGATTTAGTTCTATATTTAGTAGTTAGTAGTATAATTAGTACTATATTTAGTAGTTAGTAGTAGATTTAGTACTAGATTTCTTGACTTGATAAGTGAAGATACTCTAAAGCAATAACATAGGTACAAACATCTGCAAACAATGTGTTTTATTTCTAAAATAAGTAACTAGGTAGGTACTTCAACTCAAATAAAATTTTGGCAGACTGAAAAAAAATAATATAATAATCAAACATGGTAACCATTCAAAATTGTACAAAAAACCAAACCAATAATCAAATTTAAGCAAAAAATCGTTTAAAAGGGTAAATTTCATCGTGTTGCCGTATCTATAAAAAACCATACCAAAAACAGTGTATTTTCAAACAGAAATGAAAACTCCTAACACCCCTGTCTAAATTTATATCTTCCATTCTTTCATTGTCAGAAATGGACAAAGAAATAACACGAAAAAGACTTGATAATTTGCTACCCTCTGAACACTAACACTTTATAAACATCTTTCCCGTTCTGTCAATTTCTAACGTTGCATATGTCTTGAATTCATCTCCCCCGCGACTAAAAGTCTACACTGAGAAATAGCGAGATAGCGAAACTAGATGGCGCTAGGTAAAACACCCATCTTGATAGTACTATAGATTCTATATACAATGTGTTGCGGCCCACAGGTATGAGGATTTTAAAGTGGAAACATTCTAGAGCGACCTTGCCGAGCCCGCGATACATGCGGCTCCGACAGGCGTCATCGAACTTTGTTTAGTCCAGATGATTGAACAAAAATTTGAGGATAAAATACGCCTATCACAATGCGCGGAAGCGTAGTTTTAATAGATAAAACGAAAGCTTTGTTGTTATTTGTGTTTTTATTTAATAAGCACAAAATATAATTTTCAAACCCGGCACATTATAATAAATCAAAATATTAAACTTCTTGTTAACCTTTTAGGCGCCCGACGCTAGATTGAAAACAAAATTATTTTAATGCACGTTTTAAAATAATATCAGTTTCTGGGACTTTTTCCGCGCGGTTTAATGATATATGTACATAATTTTTATAAAAAAATATACATAGGAACACGCGGATTTGTGGCGAAAACAAAATTGACTAGAAAATTTAATAAACAAAACATTCGGGGGCCATACTTGATTTTGAATGCGATGTTTGTCGTTGATGACAGCGTTGCAACAAGGGTAGGTAAGGCAGTTTCTTGTTTCGGAGTGTGTAGGAATAGGTTTGCGTCATGGGAACAAAATACTCAAAGACCGACATGCAGGCATGTTCGAGTGCAATTATATGCACAGCTGATTTGAATTCAAAGTACATAATAGGTTAAAAGCAAGTCATTGAACCCGAGGCCTGGAAGGCACTTAGGTATATTCTGAAAGAACAGAAAAAAACGGAAAAAAAATACATTTTCGGTGGTCGAACGATTTATCCGATGAAAACGGATTCCAAATTTAAGTCGGACCACCGTAGTGTCAAGACGTGTGTTTGCCAATCCAGTGGAAGCATTGTATATAGAATCTATAGTACTATCAAGATGGGTATTTCACCTAGCGCCATCTAGTTTCGCTATCTCGCTTTTTCTCAGTGTAGACTTTTAGTCGTGGAGATGAATTCAACACATATGCATCGTTAGAAATTGACAGAGCGGGAAAGATGTTTATAAAGTGTTAGCAGTTAGAGGGAAGCAAATTATTAAGTCTTTTTTGTGTTATTTCTGTGTTATTTTCTGATAATGAGAGAATGGAAGATAGAAATTTAGACAGGTTTGTGAAGAGTTTTCATTTCTGCCTTGAAAATACACTGTTTTTGGGTACGTTTTTTGTAGATACGGCAACAGGATGAAATTTACCTTTTCAACGATTTTTGTTGAAATTTGATATTTGGTTTGGTTTTTTTGTGTACAATTTTGAATGGTTACCATGTTTAATTATTATATCAATTTTTTTAAGTCTGCAAAAAATTTAATTAGTTGAAGTACCTACCTAGTTACTTATTTTACAAATAAAACACATTGTTTGCAGATATTTGTACCTATGTTAGAGTATCTTCACTTATCACGTCAAATATCTAGTACTAAATCTACTACTAACTACTAAATATAGTACTAAATCTACTACTGACTACTAAATATAGTACTCTATATACTACTAACTACTAAAGCTAGTACCAAATCTACTACTAAGTACTAAATCTAGTACTAAATATAGTACCAAAACTACGATAGTACTAAATTCTATTACTAAGCACTACAAATCTAGTACCAAAATACTATTGTACCAACAACATAGTACCAACTGGCACCGGTTTTATATATAACTAACGTTCTAGATTGAACAATATTTATATTAAAACTTTAAACAGTCGAATCCGAATATGGCAACATTGGTAGTTGATTTTGGTATATGAAATACAGAAAATACAGAAATAACAAAATTTCTTGAAAAATTCAAAATCCAAAAAAATAATTGAAGACGCACAATCTTGGTTTGTTTACGAAAAATCAAAACGAAAACCATTAATTTTTGTTTCCCTTACTCTGTCATACCATATGGTCTAGTGTCACTTTTTGAACCTTTCACTCGTACTTATTATTCATTATTCCTGCAAATGCTTGTAATCATTCTAACTCATACGTTCCTGAAAATATAACATACAACCTACTCTTTCATCACTATATTTCTTTCTACTCTCCAAAACTCATACAAATGCATATCAAGAACTACTGCAGCGCTATAACGGCAGTATCTCGCTAAACTAGATGCTGTCTGATGGTAGTACTATAGTTTTCATATACAAAGGTGGAAGTAAAAAAAATCAGTAGATTATTTTGATATTTTTGAAAGGTAATGAACTAAGGAAAAAGTGAATCCTTCTTTTTGGTTATTTAATTAAGTGTTAGTGTACCTTTTCAATTTTGTTTTTTTTTATGATTGATCAAGGATATTGATGCTCGTATAATAATAACCTTATAAGATAAAATTAAAATTACGGCGTGGTATTTCCTACAGAAAAAAAGGGAAAACTGTGTTTTTTTTGGAAATTGGGGTAAGTGACAAGTTTAGTTCCATGAGCACTGGCCGTGACAAAGGATTTTTTTTTCTTTTCAACCTTAAAGGTGAATTTCCACGGTAAACTTTAAGGCGACCTATTTTTTTTATTGTGGCACGTAATATGAATCCAAGGCCAGGGGAGTGAAGGACGAATAAAACCCGCTGGGGAAGGGAAAAACCCGTGACCAACCCGGGGAACAAGTAACGGATACAATTTATACGTTTTAATTTGGGGCTGATTATTATGTATAAAAATAGGTTTCAGAAAGTGTGAAATTCACCCCTTGTTTTTTTGATTTAAACAGTACAAAAGCGAGAGTAAAAAAAAGATATAATAAAATAAAAGTGAATTAAGGAGAATCATCCAGGTGGTCAGCAAGGACCAAAGGAGGAAGAAATTGTCCTTAAATGCTTAAGGTGCCCATAGACAAAAAAACACATTAATAGCACCAGAGGGATTCATTTTTTATTGTTTTTTTTGTTGTTTTTTTTTTACATACATAGTTTTGTTATACTTGTTGGCGAGATTTTTTTTTTTTGCTAGGCCTAAATATTTAAGTTTGTGAATACATGTATATATGTTGTTGTAGGAAAAGAAACCATTTTGAGTGCCAAATTTAAGAGTTACGGTAAAAGTTTCCAGGTGTCCACCATTCTCGGCAGAATTGTGCCCCCCCTTTGGCGTACTCCCACACAGAGCTCTATGTAGGTAGGCAACCAGGGGTGGAAAAATCATAAGGGCGGACGAACCAGACCCGTCCATATCATAGTTAGGTGGGGAAATTCGGGGACCTTCATACACAAAAACCTTACGAGCTATTAATCCACAAATTGGTGGAAATAGCAGAAATAAAACTTTTCCGATACAGATATATATATGTATACTATTGATTCTAAGTATATTATTATTTTTGTTTTTTTTTGTTATTAGTTCTTTATTTTTTTTTTGTTCAATTATAGTCCAGATAATACGCATCTTATGGTTGTCACTCGTGTTTGATATTCTTTTTTGTATAAGTGTTTAAAATAGTTGGTAATAAAAAAACTGATGTGAGGGTCTCGCCAAACCCTGATGCGGAATTTATTTGTTTTATCATTTACCTACTACGGTGGTGGTGGTAAGATATGGCACGATTTATGTTTTTTTTTTGAATCCTATCCCACTTCCTACACCCAGTACCAACCGAAACCTTCCCTCATGCCTATCCCAAGCCTATCCTATCCTATCCTACTATTTCCTCCCTCTACTACCTCTTCTTACCTCCTATTCCTATCCAAAAAGAGCTTATTTCAAATGCTGACAGTTAATTCTATAATAATTGTGAAACGCAAAGTTTTTGAATGGGAGGTTTTAACTTGTAGTTTGTTTATGTGTCGAATAGTTAACTTTAGAACTTTAGTCAGATATTGTGGAAGAAGCCATAAGTCTGAGTTTTCTGTAGACTAGATATAGTGATGTTTTTATTATTTTTGTATTATATTTTGTTTCGCATAAATTGGAATGGCGCTACAAATTTTTTAAGGTTTTTTCCACTAGAAAACAGAAATAGCTTACCTTACCTTACCTTAGGTGGCGCTATAGTCCGGGGTGAAACTGGGCCTCAGCCAACACGCTTCTCCAGCCAGCTCGGTCTCTAGCGTCCTCATCCGCTTTTGACAACGTCCATGCGTCTGCACCATAGAGCAAGACTGGGATAATGAGGGTCTTATAAAGGTACAATTTAGTTGGTCGAGAGAGGGCTTTGCTACTCAATTTCCATCTAAGCCCGAAGAAGCAGCGATTTGCAAGAGTTATTCTTCGTTTGATTTTAGCGCTGGTGCTGTTATCTGAGTTAATAGTGGAGCCCAGGTAGACAAAGTCCCTATCTACCTCAAAGTTATAGCTGTCTATTGTAATGTTTTGTCCAAGACGTCGATGTTGGGTGTCTCTTCTTGATGAAAGCATACACTTGGTTTTGCCCTCATTGGCTCCTAAACACATCTTCACCGCTTCCGGCTCAATACTCACAAAAGCGCTATTGACATCACGCCGTGTTCTTCCAATTATGTCCATATCGTCGGCGTATGCGGATAATTGGACGCACTTTTGAAAGATCGTGCCTCTGGTGTTGGCGTGAGAGTTCTGCAATATTCTTTCAAGTATCATGTTGAAAAAGTCGAATGACACCGCATTGCCTTGTCTAAATAGTTTTTTGACTTCAAAGGTGTCGGTGAGGTCTTTACCGACCTTGTCGAAACAGGGTGCTTTTTCCACCGTCATTTTACACAGGCGGTCGTATTTGGCAGTGATGTTAAAACTACACATTACTTTATATAACTCGTCTCTATAAATTCTGTAGTACGTTTGTATATACACTGCATATAGTACTATCATGGAGCATCATTTTTTAGTTCTGAATCAAGTCGCAATGAGGCGTGCTGAAATTGGCAATTGGTTTGAATATAGAATAAGTACATACAACAAAAGTTTATTAAATACTGGTAAAATATCGGTAAAGGTTCTCGTCTCCACTATTTAGAGTTAGTTCTGAATCAACCAGGAAGATGGCCAGACGAAAAATGACCACCATGAGAGTACTATAGAAAATGTATATACAATGCTTCGGGTAGGTATTGAATTATTGATAATAATTGGTATCGTTTGGTTTTTGTCTATGTTAAATGTACTTCGGGCGTTGTCTTTGTATATACACTGCATATAGTACTATCATGGAGCATCATTTTTTAGTTCTGAATCAAGTCGCAATGAGGCGTGCTGAACTTGCCAATTGGTGTGAATATAGAATAAGTACAGACAACAAAAGTTTATTAAATACTGGTAAAATATCGGTAAAGGTTCTCGTCTCCACTATTTAGAGTTAGTTCTGAATCAACCAGGAAGATGGCCAGACGAAAAATGACCACCATGAGAGTACTATAGAAAATGTATATACAGTGGTAGTACGCGGCATTGAAATTGATGAAAAGGTTGTGGGTATCGATTTTAAGTTCTTGGTTTTTTTCCAAGATGTGCCGTAATGTGAATATTTGGTGGATAGTGGACTTTCCTGACATAAAACCGCATTGATATGCACTATCAGGTTGTTGACGAATGGCTGGCTTTAGGTGTTCACACAACACAACAGAAATGATCTTGTGTGCGATGTTGAGGAGACTGATACCCCTGTAGTTGGTGCAGTTCAGAGGGTCTCGTTTTTTAAGGATCGGGCAAATTATGCTGAGATTCCATTCATCGGACATGCTTTCTTCTTACCATACTTATGAATTACTTTTAACCAAGTCATCGCCTGCAGCTTTGAAGAGTTCGGCAGTTAGGCCATCGGCTTCGGCGCCTTTGTTGCCCTTAAGCTTAGATATAGCTAGCTTTACTTCATCCAAATGTGGTGGGAGTCTACTTCGCACAGAATGGATCATTTCGCCTCACAGGGGAATTCGTTTCGTCATCGCCGTTATACTATCTGCAGAAATGGTTTTTCCATATTCTCTGCATCGACTGCGATTCCACTACGATGTCCCTTGTTTGCCTTTGCAAGCTTCAGTTCGAGCTCGGTAGCTTTGACAGTTTGTTTTTACCTTTTGGTAAAATTTTCAAACTTCATTCCTGCAATAACAGCTCTCAATTTCCTCGATCGCGATCAGTGTAAACATTAACGTAGGTGTCTGGCCAAAAGAAGACTGAAGGTTCTCCTTTTTCGTGTTTTTTTTGCTAAAATTCCAACTAGATAGGTTTCCTTTCAAAATTCGAAACAAAAAAGAAAAGCAGTCAGCCATTCTTCATATGTCTCATCAGGAAGAAACGTGGCCCAGAAATTTTAGGATACTTTTGGATTTTCTCGCACCATACATATGTTCTAAAATCAATTTTTTAAGTTCTTATATTAAGACCATGTCAAACATATTCTTTTTCAAACGAGAAACATCAAAGCTTAACCCTTAAATATAGAAACGTTCATTCTTCCATTTGTTACTTCTTTCCCCTATCGATATACAGCTTTTAACATTTTTGTAAACATAAGAACGAAACAAACAACCTAAAATAGGAGTCATGTAAGCGTACCTTATCAAAGATCTTTCAAAAAGAACGCACCACTGTTGTATTCCATTTGTTTCTTTGTGAAATGTCAAAAAACTGCAATTCTTTATTAAAAGTTAACCAACCTTTCCGTCTCCTTTGCAGTTCCGTCTGCAGCTGCATCGCATTGTGTTCGCAACATTGAATTTGTATATATTCAACATTTTTTGAAAAAAATTCAAACACATTTTCACTAGCACCAACATCGTCTTCTTAGTACAATAACACTGTCAGTTTTTGTTTGCAATATGTTGCCCTGAATATAACTTGTGTAAAGTGGTAGCAATGGAACAGCAACAGCAAATGTTGGAATTTGGTCTAACGACACTGTTGACGTTGCTGTTGCTGGTCTATTCTAGGCGTTTTTCTTTTTTCGTTAAGAGCAGAGTCTGAGTTGTCAAAAAAAAGTTGTATTTCTTTTTTCGCTTAAAGCGTTCAGATCTTAAAAGTTGTATTTCTTTTTTCGTTCAGAGAATGATCAGAGCGTGCTCTGAGAATCCTGTAAACGCTCACGATAAATTGACTGAGAATTCTGAGAAAATGCTGAACGCAATTATTAAGAATTAACGTCACTTTAGAGTTGTAGGCTATTTCACTTTATCCCATGCACATTGCCTACTCTTCGAAAAATATATGCCAAGGTGAAAGAGACAATAGTATTATATTATTGGCAAAAATGACAATTTGTGACAGCAAAGTGGTCAAACGTATATCAAAAATATATCTGAGCGCTCAGACCATTCGTCTGCTATTAGACGATGAAACTGGATGCATGCACCTTGTTCGAAAATAATAGCAGACTTCTCGGTTCAGATAAATATCAGAGTATGCTCAGAATGCTCAGACTCTGTTCAGAGACCTTTTCTGAGTGAATAAAGAAAAACGCATTCTAGCTTGAGCAATTAAAACACATAGGTTCTAAAATAATTGCCGCTGTTGCTGGTTCAATCAGTTTCGCGCATAAGGATTTTTTTATCGCGTATAGAAACTAGAGTAAGGAGAATAACACACAAAAAACAATCCTAAAATTCACAATTCACGTTTCACCATTGTATATACATTTTCTATAGTACTCTCATGGTGGTCATTTTTCTTCTGGCCATCTTCCTGGTTGATTCAGAACTAACTCTAAATAGTGGAGACGAGAACCTTTACCGATATTTTACCAGTATTTAATAAACTTTTGTTGTCTGTACTTATTCTTTATTCACACCAATTGGCAATTTCAGCACGCCTCATTGCAGCTTGATTCAGAACTAAAAAATGATGCTTCATGATCTATATGCAGTGTATATACAAAGGTTTCACCATCTTTCCCAACGGGAATGCTCTGGACTGGATGGCACGAGAGAATATATGGGATCATTAGGGGCTAGTTATAGCTATCATTGAAATGCATCATTGAAACAAATCATTGGAATTTTTTTGAGAGATCAGTTATAGCAATCATTGAAATTTTCTGTAATTGGAAAAAGTTTCCTGGTTGAAATACACACGAAATTTTTTTTCGGATACAAATCTGTCATTGAAACTGAACGAAATTGGAATTCAAATCAGTGGAACGAGTTCTTCCATTTTCTGTCAAAAAACAATCAGCTGAAACGAAAAATAAATATTCATCAGGAAAACAGATAAGTACATATTTAGCAAAAAATATTTGTGCAAATTGTTTTTTTCTTATCGTATCATTTCCTATCGATTGGTATATAATTTGTGTTACTTATCAAAAGAAAACATGTAAAAAATCGTTTTAAAGTTTTTCAATGATGCATTTCAATGATAGCTATAACTGGCCCCTTAGGCGCCAGTTATAGCGATAATTAAAAATCCATCATTAAAAGTTGAAACAGCTGGAAACTGGAATTTTTTACGTACGGGTAGTTATAGCGATCATTAAATTTGTGTCACAATTTACAGGCCAACCACACGAGCCATAACCTCAAATTTGTTTTAATGATGCAAAATGCTTCAGTAAACTTTTTACTGGTGGGTTAGAACATTAAAAAAGTGGACCACAAACACTGGAACGAAATGTTCCATTATTCTGTCAAATGACAATCAGCTGTTCAGTAAAACCAATTTTCATCATTAAAATAAATAAATTTTTTTAATAAATAATATTGTTTCCCGGGTTTGTTTTTTTGTCAAAATAAATTATTTCAATTGATTTGCCACCGATTGGCATAAGTTTCACGTTTTAAATCTTTTTCTAACACACAAAAATATGCAATTGAAAATTTTTAATGATGGTTAATGATCGCTATGGCTCCTTAGACAGAATAATAGACGTTTTTTTCTTCTGTTTGTTTTTTTCGGTTGTAGGTTGCAGGTAAGTGTTAACTTCTTGTTTGATGAACGTTGAAATTTTCTATGAATTGAAGTATGCACATAGAAAAAAGAAAAAAGAACTTCGACTCGTACCGACCATGCCCTGCAAACCCTGACATTTTATTTTGCGTATGTGAATACGTGTGAGATTCGTGTGAGAAGCAGCCAATCAGCCATACGTTTCGTGCCCCAAAAGTGCAAACGGATTAGCGGTACCATAAGAAATGTACAGGGACGGGTACACATATGTCGCTGTCGGGCCATTTTTCAATTTGTAGGAGAAGAGAGAATTATCCTCTCAGTTGTCGTTCTTGTTTCTTTTTTCTATGGGTATGCAACTTCTTTTTCTAATTTTTGTTGTTACCTTGAAGGTAGACAGTATGTATGAACAGGGGTCTATTCTCAACGAATAGGCTTCAGACAAAAATAATTTAAATAATTAATTTTCAAACTAAGAGAAATGAAAAAAAATATTTAGGTAAGCTTATATGTTTTCAATCTCTTTTCACAAGCAAGCCAACAGCAGCAACATTTGTACTTGCGAATGCAAGTCATGGTGCAGAACAAAATAATTTTTAAATGTTTTGATTATTTTAATTAAAAAAAAAAAAAAAACAAATTAAAAACAGTTTATATAATATTTATAATGCAACGCGTTTCGGAATAAATTCAATCATCAGGCGTACTCAAAAGTAAAATTTGTTAAAAAAAAAATTAATTAAAATAATCGAAACATTTAAAAATTATTTTGTTTTTTATAATCAATAATCAACATTGCTCTAACAACTACACAGTAGGAGACGAACCACATGTATAATGATATCATGGTGCATATTATAAAATTGAAATAACAATCAAACATGACATTGGGATGATAGAGAAACATATTATCCCTCTCTGTCTGTCTGTTCGTATGTATTTTGGACTACAGCCTAAACGGTTGGGCGAATTGTCTAGAAATTTAGTAGGTACCTACATACCTACCTATACTTATGACTTCAGAAAAGCAAATTTCCATGTGTTGTCTGAAGATTTATTTAGCCCAGGAATTGAAAATATTTTATCTTGTTCCAATATTGACGAAGCAGAACCAATTCCACCCTTAACAACTGCTTAAATAGAAATCTCTTTAAAAAAATTAAACAATTCAAGCCATAGTTATCCATGGTACACTAAAGAGCTGCGCAGCCTTCGTAACAAAAGAAATAAAGCATGGAGGGTTTATTTAAAATCTCTTTCTCCAACACACTACTCTCGTTACCTCAAAACTTTTGACGAATTTAATATTCTTTCAAATACCTTATATACTAGCTACATAAATGATATGGGTATTTCCTTAAAAAATTACCCTAAACATTTTTGGAAGCTTGTTAATTTAAAGAAAAAATCAGATGGATTTCCGGCTATCTTCGCATATAATAACCTTCAGTTAGATAATTCCATCGATATTTCTAATGCCTTTTCAGCCAATTTTCACGATTCATTTGTGGAACCAATGGTTGTTGATGATATTTTTTTCCACAACCTACATTCCTTTTCGCAAACAAGCTGTAATCTAATCCACGTAGAACAGAGTACAGTACTTGAACTTCTTTCTTCATTAAATGATGATTGTTCAGCTGGTCCCGATGGCATTCCTCCAATAGTGTTAAAAAAATGTAGAAATTCTTTAGTTCAGGCGCTCAGGTTCATTTTCGAGCTTTCACTTAAAACAGGAAAATGGAAAAAGTCTTTTCTACTTCTTTATTCAAAAAAGGAGATAAGGCTGATATTACAAACTACAGGCCCATTTTTTAATTATCTTGCATACCAAAACTTTTTAAACAAGTAGTCTGTGAAAGTATGGCATTTTATAGTAAGAATCTTATCAGCACGGTTTCGTAAGGCACAGATCAACTGTTACAAACCTTCTTACGTTCTTCCACAAATGTTAAAATGCATTAGCAAAAGGTTATGAAGTTGACTGACTCTCAAAAGCATTTCATCAACTAAGCCACGAACTACTCTTGTTTAAGCTAAAAGCTTATCTTAGCTTGGATCAAATCATACCTTGAGAATAGATCCTACCAGGTAAAAATTAGAAATTGTCTTTCAGATCCCTTCGTGGCTCACTCTGGAGTACCTCAAGGAAGCCAGCTTGGTCCATTATTATTCATTTTGGCTATAAATGATGTTACATCATGCATTCAGTCAAGTGACATTCTCATATTTGCTGATGACATGAAGATTTTCAAAATAATAAAGTCTAGCGATGACCGTATTCTTCTGCAGGCAGATATTGATAACTTTAGAATTTGGTGCAGAAAAAGTGGTATTTCCCTTAACCCTGTAAATTGTCAGACGATTACCTTCTCTAGAAAACGTATCGCAAGTGCATTCGATTATCATATTTCGCAGCACAAACTTTGCCGCGTTTTCAGTTCTAAGGATTTGGGTGTCCATTTTAGCTCCAACTTAGAATTTACTCAACACGTTAACTTTATAGTGAATAAAGCTAGCTCTATGCTTGGATTCATAAAACGCTGGGCAAAGGAATTTAATGATCCATATGTGACTCTTTCCTTGTACAATTGCTACGTACGCCCTCACCTTGAATATGCTTCACAGGTATGGACTCCTTATTACAAAATTCATAAGAACCGAATTGAAGCAATCCAACATAATTTTATTCGTTTTGCCCTGAAGGGTCTACCTTGGAATGATCCTTTTAATCTTCCACCTTATGAAAATCGAATCCAGCTTCTTCAGATGCAAACCCTTCACCAAAGGCGTGTTAATAACGATTTAATATTTCTTCATCAACTTATAAAGGGCGAAATTGATGCTCCTTATTTATTAGCCGGTATTGGTTTAAATTACCGTGGAAGATCTTATCACCTGCGTGGATCGGAACTTCTGCATGTTGACTTTCATAGAACAAACTATGGCAAATATGAAGCTCTAAACCGTATGAGCAGACTTTTTAATCTTAACGCTTCACAAATGGATTTTAACTTAAGTAAAGTGGGATTAAAATCCTTATTTCGAACCAGTGATCCATTGTCGTGGTTGTTTTGTTTTATGTTTTAATTATGTATTTATTTTATACTTTGTGCATGGGTTAGTGTAGCTGTGTTTTATTTTATTTTATTTTAGTTTTGTTTTGTTTAAGTTTTTACTAACGTCTAACACATGCACTTATGATGAGCCTCTGACTGTAGAAATAAGCTTGCTTTAAGCTTACTACATCAAAGAATCTGAAGTGTAAAAAAAAAATAAAAAAAAAATATGGTTATTTTGAAATTCTTATACAAAGGACTTTAAATTGTTTTTTGGCTCCCTCTCATACAACCGTTCAACAAGTCTTTTTTTCTCGCAAATGGCTCCCAAGAATTTTTATGAAAAAAGAAATCAGTGCAATTTTGTAGGTGTTTTGGTGAACAAAATTGAAGATGGTAGGCTAAAAATGGTACCTCCCTTAGGACCTTTTTTCACCGACTTCTCGAAAACTGGTTAACCGATTACAATCAAAGTTGATATTCAAGAAAAAGTAGTTAGCCAAAGTAATTTCGCATTGAAATATTTTCGAACAAGGTTTTTTTATTTTCAATAATTTAATTTGTGTAAGAGGAGATATCTCTAATTGAGGTTCAATTGTGAAAAAAATATATCTATAATGCTCAGGTCCGCACGTCAACCCAATTAAATGCAGAAAAATAGATCTATTGTCTACTCTTTTGTCATCTCAGTCCTAAATATTCCATAAAAATAACTTATTTTAAAGACAAATACCTGAGACAATATTTTGTCTGTTTGCAGGGTGATTCACGTGAGATGTGACAAACTTTTTCTTGTCCTTTTGGCGGTAAAATGGCCACTTCCGGTTTTGGTGCAGGATTTCCTCATTGGGATCGAGTTAATGAACAAATAGGGTATCAAATAAAAGCTTAGATCGTCTACATTAAGAATCTGCTGGTCGGACAAACTTATTATGGGCCTAACATCTGTCCGCATGTTTTTTATACAGCTCACTTTTTGTCAGAATAAAAAAAATATTAGAAAATTAAAAAAAAATGCCAAAAACCTTAAATTTTTTTCCTTCTACCCGATCGGCACAAAAAACTTCACAGGAACCATCCTTGGACTAAACTATATCTACTCTGAAAATTTCATAAAAATCCGTTGGGCGGCTTAGGAGCCCATACTGGACATACATCCATTTTTACAGAGATTCAATGCTATAAAATAAAAAAAAAATTACGCGCCCTTTACAATACAACTTGTTTTTACTTTCACATCAAAGATGTTTTTTATCTTTTCTGACTTTATATTTATTTGACTTATGAAATAAAGTAAAACTGCACTTCATTTTGCCTCTCATTAACTGACCAATATTTACAGAATGATATGATTAAGATAATACTGTTGATAAAAAACTAACAGTTATCGGAGAAAGGCTTGCTTCCACTGTAGGATTTTACGAGTTGATATTTTCAAAATCGACTAAGAGTCGACATTTTAATCATTTGACAAATCGTACTCAATCCTATGCTAAAAGATACCTATCCCGTAATTTTTTTTTAAAGAATACATCGACGTCTTTAAGATCACGGAGTGCTAGAGTATCAAAGTAGAGAAAGTTCATCTACTGCTGATTGATCAGCAAACTTAGATGATAATCTACTTAAATACGTAAAATTTTGAAAAAAAATATGTTTGAATTTTTTTAATTTTGAGTTTGAAAATTAATTTTTCAAAAACCATTATATTTAATATAATATTTAATATTTATATTTAAAAACCAAATAAAAGAAAAGATTTCTGGCTTTATAAAAAAGTATATCATAGCTATCTGAGTGTAACCGTTGTTTTTTTATAATTTTTGTCACAACCTAACCTACAAGCTCTAGCTTTTTGTCACATCTCTTGTGAATCAAATATATGAAATCCACCATACATAACCATTATTTGCTCCTGTACAATTTGCCTTCCGAAAAAAAGAATTTTGTTGTAAAATGCCAGTGAGACAAAGAAGTGCCCGTAGTGTAGAGAATATTGCTGCCGCTGAGGCTTCAGTTGCAGAAAGCCCAAATGTGTCTCTCACACGTCGCTCTCAAGCGTTGGGCATCTCTGTGACGTCGTTGTGGCAAATTTTGCGAACAGATCTTGGCCTACATCCTTACAAGATTAAATTGACGCCGCTTGACCACCAGAAGCGTCGTATGTTCGTGAATCGGCCTGAGCAACAACTTGAAAATAATTCGGATTTTCATCGAAAAATCATCTTCAGCGATGAGGCTCATTTTTGGCTGAATGGCTTCGTCAATAAACAAAATATGCGGTATTGGTCAGGCAGCAATCCACACGTACTCCATGAGTCATCATTGCATCCCGAAAAAAATACGGTTTGGTGTGGTTTATGGGCTGGCGGCGTCTTTGGGCCGTACTTCTTCCGTGATGATCAAGACCGGCACGTTACTGTGAATGGGGATCGCTACCGTTCAATGATAACCGAATATTTTTGGCCCCAATTGGATGATATGGACTGGAGGACATGTGGTTCCAACAGGACGGCGCCACAAGCAACACAGCGAATGTCACAATCAATTTATTGGAAACCAATTTTGGAGAACGTGTTATCTCACGAAATGGTCCAGTCGCTTGGCCGCCTCGGTCGTGCGATTTGACGCCGTTAGACTATTTCCTGTGGGGCTACGTCAAGTCTATGGTCTATGCCAACAAGCCAGCGACGATTGATGAATTTCGTACGAATATCGAACGTGAAATTGCAGCAGTATCGGCCGATTTATGCTTGAAAACCGTCGAAAATTGGGTTCAGCGTCTGGACTTCTTCAAGCGTGCCCGTGCAAAAGAAATCGAGTTCCATACATAATGGCATTGAACGTACTTTCACAGGAATAAAGAATTTCATTGATATTCAAAACCGTTTTTGTTAAATTTAAAAAAACTTTTGTAGCGCTCTTATTGAAAAACCCTTTATATGGACTGCTAGTTGCCTACATCAAGTTGGTTCCATTTTGGTTTCTGTTATTTTGGGCGACACTAGCGGGAAAAAAATTAAACCTCAATTTTGACATTTCATCCAGTAATCCTAGACTTTGGCAGCAGGTTTTCCACGTTGGCATGTTAAAATTTCCTTTTTTCTCCCCGTGTTATTTAGAATATCCCACATTTAATTATTAAAAAATCCCTTTTTTCCTTCTAGTGCTTTTACCTTGATTTAGACCACGATATAAAAAAACAAAAGGCAAAATACCAAAGATGTCGCACACTTCTGCAGATGGAATTCAAAAGTGTCAGTTGTGTTTTACCGGTAAATGCGACTTTTTGATTTTTTAAAAACAGATGTCGCGAACTTCTATGTCAACATTTTAAGTAGTTATTTGTTTTTTCCTGAAGTGGGTTCAGGAGAGCTACCATCGCATTCTCAGTTTTGGCGACATTTTTTTTGAAAATTGTTGTATAAAGCTCACTTTAGACTAGCGTCCATATATAATACGTCCATTCCTATATCTTACAAACAGTTCATAAGTATACAAAATTGAACCTCAAATCTGCAACTATTCCACCATGTCACGAAACACGATTTCCACTTTGATCATTTGTCACTTGGTAACTTTTTTTCTGGTCGCTTAAAGAAATATACAGAAATAAATTATAACATATACAGTATGTGCTCATTAATTAATTTCTTTATATTTTATTCTATTTCATATTGTTCATTCAATAAAAGAAAAGATAAATAAATAAAAATGTTTTCATATTTAGAGTGTATCTTTCCAATTGGCAACAATGACTACGAAAGGTGCACAAGAAAGTCCACCAAGTCTACCCGTTTAAAAATAAAAAACAATACATAAACCTATAAAATTCTTTTCCAACCTTACAGCCGCGATAATTTGCCGCATAATTACCTTTACAATTCGCACATATAGCTGCAGACTGATTGTCAAGATGGTATTCTTCCGAGGTATGATTACCTGCGCATTTGACGCAACGTGGATCCTTCCGACAGTACGTTTGCGTGTGATTATAACCCCGACAGCGTTTGCACTTTGGAAACAGTCGTGAGCTTCTCCGCAATGGTTATAATTTAATGACAATGTTCACGATTGTCCTTTTTTTCTAAATATCGTTTATGTCTTCGTTTTTGTCAAAGCCAAGCATGAATACTGTGGTGCCCCGTGGCTTAGTGGTTAGTGTGTCGGACTGCTAAGCGAATGAGCTGGGTTCGGGGTACTGCCTTTTGCGAAGAACTGACAAAACCTCCAAGAGTAAAATTTGTCTTGAAAAAGTGCATCTCAAGTAGCCGTTCGGACTCGGCGGTAAACTGTAGGTCCCTTCCATTCTTGCAGATTAACAACACACACAGGAATGGTTGACAGTATAAAGCGCGAAACAGATTGAACCAGCGACAGCACCAGCACCGTCAACAGTAGAGCTGTGTCAATCGTGATTGATTCGGTCTTTATGACCCGTTCACTGAAAAGTATTGATGATTGCAATCACACTTCCATATGTCGGTCGTTCACAATTTCAATACTTTTCAAATGAACGAGAACGATTGAATGCGGAAAACGAAACTGAAATTCAATCAATCATTGAATGCAATACAGAATACAAAATACACAATACACAAAGAACCAGACCAGAGATAGAGAATGATTGAAATAAATGAACGAAACAAAGTGAAACTGAACTGAAATTTAAGTATTTATTTTACAAAGAGAGTGAGACTAGAGAGAGAGACATACACAGATACATACACTCAACCTAATGATTTACTGACGAAACACGAATGTCGATGTTGGTGTCGGATAGATCCAAATGCAGAGATACACATCACATATGGAAACCATGCAAAATGTTTTATTCACAATCACATTAAAAAGTCACAACACAACATTTCGATGGCCGGTATGGCATGGGTATAAATTGAAACGAGAGAAAGAGGGTAGATAGGGATTGATTGATAAAATGATTGATTGAAAAGACCGAATCTTTGAAATGACCGAATCATGAACGATTGAATCTTTGAAAATGAACGATTGACACAGCTCTAGTCAACAGCAAACAGCACGCTGACCAGCAAAAGAAATTAAAACACATTGCCACCAGCACCAGCACCAGCAAAGTCTTCTTACTTCTGTTTGACACTTTGTGTCATAAAAAAAGTATACGAAGTTTTCTTTTGCAGTATGGTGCCTCTGAATTTCACTTGCGCAAAGTTGGTAGCAATGGAACAGCAACAGCAAATTTAGGACTTTGGTCTAACGACGCTGTTGACGTTGCTGTTGCTGGTCTAATCTAACTTGAGCAATTGAAATACATTGGTTCTAAAATAATGGCGGCCGCTGTTGCTGGTTCAATCTGTTTCGCGCATAAGTCACTAGGCCTTGGCTCCTTAAGGAGATGTCGCGCCAATAAAAAAAAAATTTAAGCATGAATACTGGAAGTGCTCGCCTATTATAGATATTTATATTTTCTTCCAATTTTTGTTTTTCTTGGCTTTTTTCAGTATCGCGTCCTTTTCATCTGTCTTGTATTCGCATTGTTTTAGACTCGGTGAACTAGCCTGATGTTTTTTTTTGAGAGATGTGCTTTTAAGCGTTCCACTTCTTTTCTCAACTCTGTAAAATTGCGCCATTTCGTCAAGTCTTTTTCGGAGTACTTTATTGTCATTAACATTGCCTGTACACAAATTGAGAAATTAAACTTCTTTTCTTTAATAACATTTGCAACCATACATAAGTACTTTTTATATATTTTTGAGTGTTTTTTTTTGTTTATGCTGAGATTTAGTGGTGAGAATAATTTTATATTTATTTGATTTTTTTCATCACATCTACCGTCTTTAGCTGGATTTGTTAATATAAAGAATATGTATATTAAATTTGTATTCATTCCAGCTTTAATTTAATTTCTAAGATTTATGTACTTTTATTCTATAATTCTATTATAAATTATTTACGAGGAATAAACAAAATATTTTCATTTTTTCTTTTTTTCTAGTGAAGGAAGTCAACCGCCAAATTATTGCTGTTGTTCAATTTGTTTGTTCTGTTATAGCAGGTTTCGTATTTGGATTTTTGGGGATTGAATTAATTGTTGGAAACCTGGACTTTGGGTTCCGCTTGTTATTGGGAATAATGTGCGCCCTTATAATAGCACTGGCTGAGATTTACTTTTTAGCCAAAAAACTTAATGAATGTGAAGATATGTTTTCAAATAAAGTTAAACGAGATTAATTTAATATTGCATATTGTAAATTTATTTAAAAGTTCTATTAATATTATATCTATTATATAATTTAAATTAAATATCTAATTCTTTAATTTTCTTTATGTATTTATTTGTTAGCATGAGGCTACAGACTAATTCCCGATAATTAATTAACTTTTTATTAACCAACTCTCACCAAAATGTATACTTACTTGGTTCGTATGAATTATCTCCCCCTTTTGGAACTAAATCTCTCCCGTAAAATTTTCTAAAGTGAAAATGATCTAAATCCTACGAACAAAATTCCCAATTGTCTTAGAATTTTTTAAAGCCATAAAACCAAACTGTTTTCCTAGGCAAAACTAGTTCGTATAAGAGAGACCTGCTTCCCTTTGCGAAAGCAAAAACAAAAGAATTTCGGAGTAACTTTTGTCTTTCGGACTTGTTGCTCGGATTTAGCTAAACAATACATTGTAACACATCAATTGTTTAATTCGATAATGATATCACACAATGTTTACATCTATCAAATATGACCGGATTTAAATCATTGACAATATTTGGACATTAATGAAATTCACCTCCAAACGCTGATGTGGAAACTGCAGTAAATTACATACATACATACATTTATTGGCGCGACAGCTCCTTAAGGAGCCAAGGCCTAGTGACTTATACTCTCAACCATTCCTGTGTGTGTGTTGTTACTCTGCAAGAATGGAAGGGACCTACAGTTTACCGCCGAGTCCGAACGGCTACATGAGATGCACTTTTTCGAGACAAATTTTACTCTTGGAGGTTTTGTCAGTTCCTCGCAAGAGGCAGTACCCCAGAAAAAAAGGTGGCTATGAGCTGGATTTGAACCCAGGTTCTTTCGCTTAGCAGTCCGACACACTAACCACTAAGCCACGGGGCACTACTGCAGTAAATTAGGAATGGAAAAACACCTTGCTGCTTGACCAAATTTAGGAATTAAGGCTGCCATGTGGCATAGAGCTACAGAAGGCAATGCCAAGTATCGAGAAAATGGAAATATATTCGTCCTGTGCTTTTTATTTTCAATTTCTACTTGCGATTATAGGTACTATAATGCAAGTTATACATACATTCGTGCAGATTAAAAAAAAATTATAAAAAAACATATATGTGCAAAATTCTGTCTCTCTGTCTGTACGTATGTATTTTGGACTACAGCCTTGATTACTACAGATTAGTTAGGCCAATCGTCTTCAAATTTGTAACATAAGGTTGTTTTGGAATTCTACAGAGGAGACATTTTTTAGCTCAAAAATTAACGATACCTGTCATATAACCGTTATGTAAAAGCTTATTTTTCTCGAAAACGGCTCTAAGATTTTTTATGAAACAAAATCTTTGCTTTTGTAGAGCGTTATATTTTGGTGAAAACCAAATTTAAAAAGGTGGGCTAGAAACGGTACTGTAATGTTTTCCCTGCCTTGTCTATCAAACTGTGAGGGATATTGTAATGGCTTCCCTAAGCCTAATAAAAGAATTGGCTAAAGTGCCGATCTTAACTGAAAAATGTAAGATTGAAAGAAAAAGGCCAGTGTGTGGCGATAATGATTTTTCAATCCAGATTAATTTTATTATCGAAAAACTCAGCCTATTTATACAAAAAAATATCTTACACACTAAGAAGTTTATTATAATGCAGGCGCATGCATTAGACTATAGAAACCTTAAATCTCAAGTGGCATTGACCATATCATAGAATGAAGTGGCCGTGAATGAAAACTGAATATCATACTTAGTTCGTTGGCTATTGCAATAGAATGATTATATCGTGCCAATGACCTGAGGATAAAATAGCGTTGCGCATTGAGTTAGGTAGTGCATGTGCACTACAGTACCTTCCATAGGAAGTTTTTTTTTTTTATTCGCCTTTTTCGTGAACTGGTTAACTGATTAAAACTAAAATTGATATTCAGGAATATGTTGATAGCTTAAGTAATTTCAATTAAAAAATACTGTGATGTGGTAACAAAATGCAGTTTTTGTTCGATAATTTTTTTTAATTTAACGATATTAATTTACTAACGACATCTTTTGTGTACATTGCGTACAACAACCATTTCTCATGCATTATGTACAATAAACATGTTTGCTAAAAGTGTACTAAATATTTGCTGAATTCGAAATTCAGCACCAAAGTACAATGCGTCTCGGCTGAGTTCTAATTAGAATCGAAAGCTTATAGAACCAGACAAAACCATCTATAGGTAGATGTCGTATAAATGTGTATAAATACCACGAATAAATGGTGTGGAGTTCAGTTGATTTTTAAACGTGCAATTGTAAACAACCGGAAGTGACAGTAAAAGTGATATAATTGAGATTTAATAAAAGTGTTGAAGTCAAAGATTATTTTGGTCTGTAAATAAGTAAAAAAAGTGAAAACTTTATTAAACTAAAAGACGTTGTGTCAGAATAAAATAAAGAGGATTGTTGTGTTAGTTTAATAGTGTGATTGAGTTTTATTTATCGAACCCCAGGCCAATTCCAATATTTGGAATATCCAATATCCACGAATTTGGAATAGTTTACCCGACGAGATTTTCCCTTGCCATTTTGATCTGCAAACATTCAAAACTCTCTATCCCCTCCCTATTTTTCTAATGCCTGCGCAGTGTGTTCTACATCAAAAGGGAAACAAATAGTCGCTTTTGCGCGTTATTATAAACAAAAAATACAACATTGGTGTCAAAAATTTTCTAAAACGGTGTTTTGCATAATAAACATTTTTGTTGTGAGTGAAAATTGACAGATGTTATGTGTAAACAGTGTCAGTGGCTTGTCAAATTCTGAAAGAAAAAAACGTTCTCGAAAGTAAATTCGACGAACAAAAGAATTCATTAGAAACTCTCCAGAAGCAACTAAGCGAAAGACTTCCAATAGTAGATCAGAAATTTGAAGCCAAAATAGAAAACTTATAAGGAAAGTTCTGAAAGTAAGTAGAAAGTGTACAGCAACAGTGCGAACATCTGGCTAAGGAGGTTAATTCTCTGAGGAAGCAGAAACTTCGGGAATATTCGAGCGAAGGTCCACGACGAAAAGAAATGCAGCCCTCTCTCTGTCTTCGATGGTTAAACATCATGGCCAATTTTTAAGAGGCAATTCGAAGCTGCCGCATTGAGGAATAACTGGGACAACGAAGACAAGTCAATTGCTCTTACGCTTGAGCTCAGAAGAACAGCTGCCGAATTGCTGCAGATAATTCCTGAAGACAAACAACGTGATAATGATTGAGATGAGGTTTGGGGACGACCACAGGCAGCAAGTCTACCGATACCAGTTGCACTGAAGGTTCCAGACAAGAGGTGAAAGGCTACAACTGTTGAATGCTGACTTCGAGCGCTTGGCTTTGTCTTATCCCAATACCAGCAGGAAAATCTTAAATTAGCTGGCGACCGATGCGTTCACTAATGCCATTGCAGATGGAAAACTACAAATGGCTGTAAGAATGGCAGGCAAGAAAACGCTCGCTGAGGCTTTAGCATTTGCCCTGACAAGGGAACCAGCAGACCAAGCTTCGCAAGGTAGCCATCGCGTCAGCGAAATGGATACGCTAGAGAGCTCATGTCAACGCGTCGACTTCGAAAGACAAAACCCGAACACTGCTCGAGGTCAAATGAGATGCTGGAATTGCAAAAGGCTGAGACATCTACAGCTAGAATGCCGATCTCCACCTAAACAGTTAAGCTGCCTACATAGTGCGAGAAGAAGACCGACTGACAGGGATACCTGACAGGCTTACCCTGCCAGACATGATTTGGAGATACATCAGTGGAGAAGCGCGTAAGAACCAACTTTGCAGAGCAGAAGTTGGTTGATATGAATGCCCCCAGGACCATTATCTAAGTTGTGCAAACAAAACGCAACAAGAAATTGACAGTGGAGACAGTCATCGCCAACAGAAAATGTGTGGCCACTATCGATACGGGTCCCAAGGCCTCCATAATCAGAAGAAACCTTGTCCAGACGTCCTGGCGCCACAACACCAGCTGGAACAGTCTGAAAGCAGCTACGGGAGAGGTAGCAAAAGTATACCGGGAGGTACTTCTGAAGATGAGTCGTCGATTAGATTCCCATAATGCACACTCGTGTGAGAAAATGAAAAATACCCTTCGCGTGTGATGTAAAGAATAAAATAATATCCACTCGCGTCTTTGGAAAAAAGATAAAGACGCTCACTCGCGCTGTGGAAGAAAAAGAAATAAATAAAACAATACATACTCGCATAGCAAATTATCCTCTTATCTGTCCCAAGACCTTTGTGCTTAACTGCCTCTTTCTTATCTACTGTAGTCATCGTATGACCATATGCTTGCCGTAAATAGATAAGGGCATCTGAATTTGTCGTATTGTGGTGAATGTTTAAATTGATTTTTTATATGCAAGCTGTTTTATGCGCAAAACACGTAAGACAGTTTGTGTATTACAGAAATTAATTTGGATTTTCACTGCACAGTTCGACTTAGTCAGAGTTGTGTTTTGAATGTAAGTATTTTTAAATGGTAAGTGATTTTTTTGTCGTGTACTCTAATGTTCGCGGTTTAAGAAAGAATTTCTACGTCTACATTGTTCAAGACAGGCCAGCTGTTTTGGCATTAAGTGAAACTCAGGTTGGAGTAAAAACTGATTTATCAGAATTTTCTCTACATGGGTATAGCTTGGTGCCATCGTGTATAATTGCCCTCAGAAATGATCGGACGTGTTTTTAGTTTGCTCCCTTAATTTTCTTTTATGCAATTTTCGTTTTTGCATAATCCGAAAAAAAAGAATGGTTTTTCTTGCCCATTTCTCGCGTCACGACACAATTAAAAATAATAATAATAAATTAAATTTTTCTTGCCTACTGCTCGTGACCTACATTATTAAGTTTCATTTTACGCGGCCTGTATAAATTGCTGAGTCTTGAAATTATAACTGGCCCACATTACTTAACTATCGAAATAATGTCGTGTGCCAATCCAATGTGTAGCAACGCTGACGCAACCTCGGAGTTACTTAAATGCAACGGTATCTGTGGCAAATCCCTTCATCCCCCCTGCATTGGTGTTACTAAAAGAGCGAGTGTTTACTTGAAAGACCTAAAAAACTTTATTTTTTATTGTGATGAGTGCAAAAACATTTCAATTGGTGACATTATGATTGCGATTAAATGCCTTAGTGAGTCACTTATTAATGAAAGCACATTAAGTCATTAACCCAAAAAAAGATTTTAAACCTTTCCAAAAAATTTGATCTCCTATTTAAAAGTGTTGAGGAGTCTAATTCTCAATCACAACAATCCTCTGCTCAGTGTTTGTATAAAATAAATAATCTGGAAAAACAATTCATTACCACCAAATCCTTAAACCCTCTTCATGATTTTACGCTCGACTTGTCCATTGCTCTGTCCTCGGGTTTTAAATCGCTCTGGTCTGACATGGAATTAACTTAATTCCTTACATGCATCAGCCAAAGCTATGAACACCAATTTAAATCAATTGCGATCAGATTTTGAGATCCAAGTGCAAAGTTCGTCGTTCCGCGTTCCACTTCTCCCCACGCCCATTACTGACCAATCGCTAGCCGAGATTTTCACTGAGCTTCAAAACATAACTTAAACGTAAACTTATGTGAATGTAAACCGATGTCATCAAGGTGCTTCAAGATCCAGATTCCATCCAAATACGAATGGATGTTCCATCACCCAAACGGATTCACTCAGCTTGGAAATATGCAACTTATAATGAACAATAGCCCACCTTTTCCTAAACCAAAATCCAATAGCAAGCCCCAATCGGAAGTCTTTAGAAAGAAAAATAAGAATCCAGACACAAACTGGTCTTTAAAAATGGGTGTCTTCCCTAAATTTTATGGCGCTTTGCCGTTGTCCTCTCTCAAGCGAAAGACTTCACCTACATCGGTGAAACCTCCTGCCAATCGAGTTTCTTTTAACCTTCTTCTGCAAAAGCAACATTCACAAACCTTTTCCCATCCAATATTCCGACCAAAATCACAACCTAAAACTCAAAATAGACCCCAACCAAAGCACCAATTTACACCCCTATCTAAGCCTCAACCTAAGCTCCAACCTAAGCCCCCAACTATACCCCAACCTAGGCCAAGACAGGCTGTACTAAAATCCAATGCGAAAGACCAGCAAACACCAATCACACCTAAACTTGCTCACCAACCTGTGTCTTTTAGTATCAATCCTGACTGTCCTTCTTCACCCATATATTCCTCAAATCCTGCTGAATCTCCTCAATTTCCATGCCTCGACCTAACTACAGGGGCTTAATACTCTAATTTTGTAAGCTCTCATATTCTAAACCCTAAATCTTATATTTCTTCTACAGATTCACGTCGACCTCCCTGCTTTGATCCTCTCTTACCACCTAATGTAAAACTAACCCAACAGACCCTTGCCGATTCTACTGAGTCCCGATGTGCCCTTTCCAAACTCAGAGATAACAAACTGTTGGACAACATTCGTCTGTTCTTAGCCTATCTCCACGATAAACCTTTTGTGCATAGATGGTAAAACGAAAAGTTATGTCTCAGCGTTTATAAAAAAGGAAGGTCTGCCTACTGATCCGATACCATTAAGGCAGATATACGACAAATATCACGAGCTTCTGAATATATCCTCAAAACAAATATCCAAAGATCTCTATGCCTTTTCTTCGTTTCTTCATTCTAAAAGAATTTCCTACCTTCAAAGAGTAAGATCAGAATCTAGTAAATTTTATCGCTCCTAACACTATCTCTGCCCAACCTTTCTCCAACCGCCACCTTCCTTCCATCAATGTTTTGACTCCCCCTTCAAGCCGCATTCTTCCCATAACATTTTATTATCAAACGCAGTTGATGAACTCATAACCCTAAGTGAACCCCAAGATGAAATCCTTCTTTTTGGTGACTTTAATCTTCCTCACTTAATATGGAAAGCATCCGAAGATGAATCACATTTTATCGCATGCTATCCAACTGCCAATTAAAAATTTCTATTCATCGATCGATTAGCTGATTTAAGCCTTTTCCAAGTAAGTGGTGTCTGTAACTTTATGAATAGACAACTCGACCTAATTTTCTCAACAGACCCCATGAATTCTAGTGTATCATTAAGTACTCTTTCTCTTTCAACGATCGACAACTATCATCCACCTATTTTTCTGTCGTTATTTTAGAAGTGTCCTAACCAGAACTCTAATAGTTCAATTCGTTCTTTCGACTTTCACAAAGCTAAGTTCAGAGAAATTAACGAATATATCAGTAACACATCTTTTAATTTCGTAAATCTTTCCGTAAACGAAGCCATTAGTAACTTCTATAGAGAAATTTACAATTCCATTTCTCTCTACGTACCAACTTCACAACACAAAACCTCACTTACATCCCCCCCTTGGTATAATCGGAGATTGCGTTCTTTGAGAAATAGGAGAAATAAATTGTGGGAACGTTTTCTCCGTTCTGGATCCACCACCGATTATTCTAATTATCTTGGAGTTTATCTCCAATTTTCTGAACAGTATAGTAACCTTTACCAGCGTTATCTAGTTGAAACTTAAGCGAACCTCATTAACGATCCCAAGACATTTTTCCAATTCGTTAACTATGAAAAAGTCTGATGGATATCCTTCCTCTCTTTTTCTTAACAGTGAAACCTCAAGTGATCCTCTACATATTTCAGAGTTGTTTGCCTCATCTTTCAAGCAATCCTTTACCAATGATGCTTTTCAACCAGACGAAGCTTATTTTAAGTACGTACCGAATTTTTCAATTGGCCCTTTTTTCCCTCTCACAATCGATAAGAATCTTGTTGAAAATAAATTAAGCCTGCTACGTGAAGAATTTTCTTTTGGGCCAGATAATATCCCGGAAATTCTACTAAAAAAATGTTCCCAAACTCTCTACGTTCTCCTAACTCAAATTTTTAATTTATCTTTATCCCAAGGTGTATTTCCAGAAGTATGGAAAACTTCATTCGTTACACCGATTCACAAAATATTTGAATGCCTCATATACGAAATAATAAGTTTTCGTTGTAAGTCGCTTATATCCCCTAGACAACATGGCTTCCCTAAATGTAGATCCACTACCTGTAACCTTATTGAATTTGTTTCCTTTGCCCTCTCAGCTCTAGAAGCAGAGATGGAAGTCGACGTTATCTCCACTGACTTTAGTAAAGCCTTTGACAAAATTTCTCATAGTCTTATACTCTTCAAACTTAAGGCTCTTGGCTTTGAAAGATCTCTTTGAAATGGATATCTTCTTACCTCAGAAATCGTTCCTATAGTATGCGTTTCAGGAATGCACTTTCCAATCCATTTCTCGCCACTTCCGGTGTCCCTCAAGGAAGTCACTTAGGCCCTCTTCTTTTCATCCTCACCATTAATGACATCGAATTGATATTAAAGCATTCCAATATCTCATTATATGCTGACGATACTAAGTTTTTCAAAACCATATCTTCAGTAAATGATTCAAACCTTATTCAATTAGATCTTGATCGCTTTTCAATTCTCAAGTTTGGCGCCCATACCACCACGTCCATATTTCGAGAATAGAAAGCATTCAAAAACGATTTCTTCTTTTCGCTCTTCGCGGCCTTCAATAGCAAGATCCTTTTATTCTTCCTCCATATCATTCCCGTCTCCAACTTATTAATCTGAAAACTCTAGATGAACGAAGATTGGTTGCCGATATTCTTTTCATTCACCGACTTTTTTCTGGTTTCGTTGACTGCCCTTCATTATATAATTCCATTTTCTTTAACACTAACCCCCGCAATCTCAGAAATCCTAGACTTTTCTATATACCCTCCCACCGTACCTCCTATGGCTCCAATGAACCTATTACACGTATGCTGCGAAGTGTAAATTCGATTGCTGAATATTTTGACCTAAATATCAGTACACCGAATCTAAAGTTACGCCTCAACAACTGTCCCAACTTTCCCATTTAGATTTAATTAGTCTTAAGTTAGTTTTAGTTTTGTAGCTTGAAACAAGCCAAATAAATGGGGGTGCTACCCCCACCAAAATTACTCTTTTCCCATCATGGTCTATGTTAGGAATGATATTGCTTGCCAGAGCCTTCCCCAATATGGGCAATGTTTCAACATGGACTTTAACTTCATGTGGCTCAAATTCACTGTCCGCAAGCATGTCATTAATTATTGTTTTATTTACAGGAGTCCAAATCTCGACAGTAATTTGACTTGTAACGATTTTGATGCGCTGTCTGATTCCATCTTAAACATTGTTTTTCAGACAACACCCGAAGGAAGGTATGTCGAGCTCTTTGCCGGGTTACATGACCTTACCCAACTGATCGATGTGCCTACGCGTACACCGGATGTTGCTGGGCAAACCGTTCATACTCTTGACTTGTTTCTTACTTCTCACCCTGATAAAAATACCATTAGTGTAACTTCTCCATTTGGCACTTCAGACCATTGTGTCATTTCTCATCCTCCACCCACCCAGTTAAAGAAAAACTTCCCACCAGGACCGTTTGGCAATAGGAGAAAGCCAACTGGGACGGCCTGAATACGTTGCCCCTCCTGTACTTGAGTATGTAAATTTTTCCATAGGACAGATTTTTTCCGCATTCGTACAGTAGCATGAGTTCTCAAAGATCTCGATATACACAAATCCGCTGGCCCGGATGGAAAACAGCATTTGTCCAGCCTGTCCCTAAGAAAGGTGACCCATCCTCCCCGTCCTCCTACCGACCCATAGCACTAACATCTCTTGTTTCTAAGGTCATGGAAACGCTGTTTAACCGTCAGCTTAAGGTATATCTCGAAGATCGAAAGCTTCTCCATGACCGTCAGTATGGCTTCCGCAGCAACCGTTCCACTGGTGATCTGATGCCATATCTCACCGAAAAGTGGAACAAATCTTTACATTGCTTTGGTCAAAGTAAGATTATTGCTCTTGATATCTCCAAGGTATCGAGGCAAGCGCTAAAATGCACCAGAACAAAGTGAGCGCCCCGATTAAAAGGTTCAACGACATACAACCGATAACCCAAAGCAACATAAATATTGCGAGAGACCGCCTGAGGACCAGATACGATGCGAGAACAATAGCACCTGCATTGAGAGAGTGGGATCTGGTATGGCTTTACAACGCACGTCCTTGAAAGGGAAATTACGCGTATTAATGATGTCGTTTTTCAATCCAACTAGTAACATGAGCAAAAATGAAAGTTGTCCATGTGGATCGCCTGCATTTTTCGGGACGAACAAAACTAATAATGGGACAGTCTGATGTGGCAACAAAATGCAGTTTTTCGTTAGATACATTTTTTAAATTTAACTATATTAATTTATTAACGACAGCTTTTGAATACATTGCGTACAACAACCATTTCACATGCACTATGTACAACAACCGTGTTTGCTAAAAGTGTACTAAATCTTGCTGAATTCAGCACCAAAGAACAATGCGTTTCGGCTTAGTTCTAATGAGAATTCTAATTAGAAGCTTACAGATTGTGCCAGAACCAGACAGAATCATTTAGACGTCGTATAAATGTGTATAAATACCACGAATAAATGGTGTGTGTTCAGTTGATTTTTAAACGTGGAATTGTAAACAACCGGAAGTGACACTAAAAAGTGATTTAATTGAGATTTAATAAAAGTGTTGAAGTAAAAGATTATTTTGGATTGTAAATAAGTGAAATAAGTGAAAACGTTGTTTATTAAGATAAAAGACGTTGTGTTAGAATAAAATAAAGAGATTTGTTGTGTTATTTTGAAAGTGTGATTGAGTTTTATTTATCGAACCCCAGGCCAAAATACAACAGTATATACATTCTCTATACTACTCTTATGGTGTCAGTTTTCCTCTGGCCATCTTCCTGCTTGTTCCGTAACTAACTCTAAATAGTAGAGACGAGAACATTTACCGATATTTTCCAGTATTTAATATACTTTTGTCGTTTGTTTTTAATCTATATCCACACCAATTGTCGATTTCAGCGCCACCCAATTTGATTTGATGCTTCATGATAGTATATATGCAGTGTGTATATACAAAGACTATAGGCAGTGTATCTGTATATACAAAGCCTTGTCATGGTAATCGGAATGGAATTTTCTCCGATTTTTGAGAAATACAATTTATTTCGAAAAAAAATTCTTTTTAATATTTCCCTTTTCAGGCCCACATTGAATACATATTTTTCGGAGGTGTAACCGCTTTGAAAGTGATTTGTATGATTATAATGAGGAATAAAAAATCAATTTGTATGATAGGTCTAATTATATGTAATTGTATTAAAATAACAATTTAATGAATTATTATATTTTTAAAACACTGGCAACATCTCACAATTCACAAATCGCAACTCGCAAGACAAAAGCTAATAGAACGCCACCCATCTTTTCTAATTATATATACATACATTATGTATATACATATTTATTCATATATGTACAAGGTAGGCCAAAAGAAATCACCCTATTGGAAGATGCTCTCATTTTGCAAATGGCCGCCAATATCAAATCTGTTTTGACATTTGTGGACTAGGCAAGTGAACAAGCCATGGAGCGATACATGAACCGACATGAACCGATATTCTAAAGGCGGCGTTCCGGGTCGCCTCATCTCTCGTTTTGGCGATTTGTACTGGGCCGCAAGATCGCCCGATTTAACCGTTTCAGACTTTTTTTGTGGGGTTTTTTGAAGTCCCGTGTTAACGTGAACATGCCCGAGACTTTGAAAGTCTTCAAGGACAACATTCGACACGAGAATCTGTCGTCCGAAGTTCTCGCTGAAGTGATGAAAAATGCCATAAAACGAGCCCGTATGGCAATCAATTGTGACGGCGCCCATTTGGCCGATATCATATTCTAGACTTGACCAATACAATTCTAAAAGTTCAAATAAACATAATCAAAAAACAGAATCGAAGTTTTTCATTTAGAGAAAAAAGAGCGAAACAACATCGGATGGATGACTTTTTTTGGCCCACCCTGTATATTATACATAACGGTATCAAGGCCCACCCAGATTCTTGAAAAATTGGGAGAGCGAGGTTAAAAATAAATGGGTGCATTAAAATTTTCATCGGATTTGCAATTTCGAATACCTAAAATCCGATTCAGATGTGTAACAATGTGATATTTGAATGTTGACATTTAAAATCTTTTCTATTTGGTGTGAACTGTTTTGAATTCTTAAATATCGCTTATTAATAAATAAGAAAATCGGAACAAAAATATTTTTTTTTTATGACACATTGGTTTTTTTTAGTAACATAATTTTGTGAAATATTAATACAGTTTCATTTGATTGAATTTTGTATAGTGTACAAAAAAAGATCTAATGTTCTCCGGGTTCCCTCAATATACGGTTTCCCAGAGGTAGAGGAGGTCTGTAGTTAAGAACTAACTTTCCTTTGATTTCATTAGCTGGACATTCAGCTTTAACATCATAGCAATTAAGATTTCGCATGGCATCCAATTGCTCATGGGATACATCGACTGGTGTTTTCAAAACAATCCATGTCACAGATTCTGAACAAGGTGGCGTGGTCAACGATCCTTCATATGTCCAATAGGTACATTCTTTTGGAAGAAAATTATTCGGATCACAACCATTAGGCAAAGTTATACGATCTCCTTTGTGCATTACGAAAGGAAGCAATTTAGTGACCTTTTCCAATTCAGAATGGTAGTTTCCTGCCTGTTATATAAAATTTTACCACATTTGAAATTGTATACAGCTATGAAAACACTTATTACCTTTAAGAACAGAGCAAGCACAGCCAGTCCGTCAGGATATGCAGCTGCTTCCGTGAAGCTACTATATTGAGAAGTGTTCCAATGAACAAAGTGAAGTTCCCCAGAATATGATTGGCCGTCAACTGTATGCTCAGAACCCTCTTGATCTGAACATCCCCAATGGCAATGGAACTGTTCCAAACGATACTGATTTTTTCCAAGTGGTCCCCCAGTTAAAAGAGAATCGTTTCCGATAACATCAATTTTCCAACCATGTCCTAATTTATTCGAAAGTTAAGAAACATTTTTCAAAATGCGTAAATATACTCACCAGTGTTAACCAAACTTCGAGAATCGCTTCCAATGTATTTCCACAAAAGAGAATTTTCTTTTAAGTCGCTATCACGCTTCGCAGTTAAAGTGTTTATGTCAACTGGTGATTGTCTGTGTCCTGAAGCTTGCGGAAATAGTTTAAACCACTCTTGTGGTCCTGTTTAAGAAAATGTCAAATTAATTATTAGATTTTTGTTATCAGGGTTATTAGATCAGAACATTGATTTATTAAAGGCCTTTTTCAAAACTTAAAACAAACCAAGTTTTGGTTAGAACATGTTTTGTTGAGAAAGCTATCATCAAATAGTTTTAAAACATGTTTAAATGATAAATTACTATTAGTTGTGGTTTCTACTAGCGATGAATTCTCTTTAAGGCTTACTTTCACTATCGCAAGTGGAGACCGCCACCGCAGCTATATTTTCAAAGTATGCGATAGAAAGTATGGTCTTACCGCATACAATTCATCGCTTGCTTTATCGCAAGGAGAACTTGTTTTTGTGCAATGATGCTCTGAATGTATTTTTTCGTTGACATGGACGATCCTCAATACCTCAAAATACTAAAAAAGTATGCGATCAAATGCACACCCAAGAAAATCTCACAGTGTTTCTGCTCTTTGCTTTCTGCTTTTGCTATTGCGGTTGCGATAAATTTATCGCTTATGGAGACGGTGTGTTATTGACTTGAAATAAAACTAGTTTACGTTTTCAAATGAGTTTCGTGTTCTGGTTGAAAAACTGCTTTTTCAATCTTATGTTTTTGATATAAAAATAATACATATATACATGGAAAACTACATTTTCTTAAATATCTCCACCCCAGCGCCACCTATCCAGATCAAACCTAAGACAATGACCCTCTGGGCTCCGCACGGGAGCAATAATTATCTTTATCCAAAAATTCAGGATGATATGTGGGTTGGTAAATGTAAAGTATACAGTGCCTTTCTACGCATGTGAAAAATATGAAACGAAATTGTAAAGATAGAAAACGGTAATTGTGCATTAGTCTGGCTATAGCCCAATTATATTAAAAAAAATGTACATTGGAATGTGTTTCGGGTGGTAAAAAAGGATAATTCGTTCTAAGAAAGCCAAAAAAATTACCGCGAATTTCTTGTTTTTATTTTTTTGGAAAAGGTGTGAGGTTGGGTATTAATGCAAAATGTTCTTATATCCGAAAGATTCCTTAAATTCTAAAGTAATTTTGCACTACTCAAATTCTCTAGGAAACACGAGCGGGGAGACTGCAGGGGGTCAGAGTGGCCACCTAACTTATTTCACTGTTTATACTTAATATGCTTTTGTTCACATTTAAGTGTTGGCTTTAGTTTGGCAACACTAGCCTAGCTAGTTGTAGTCAAGAGTACAACTAACGGAAAAAAAATAAACCTCAATTTTGACATTCACCCAGTGATTGATTATAGACTTTGACAGCATGTTTTCTCACGTTGACATGTTAAAATTTCCTTTTTTCTCACCGTGTTATTAAGAATATCCCACAATTAATCCACCAAGTAATAAATACAAAAAAACACTCATGTATTTTTTGAAATTTATTTTTTACAGCATTGGCTTGTTAGTTTTACTCGTAAATTACAAGTTCGTAAAATCTTTAGAGCCTAAACTTTGTTGCAATATTAGACTGTCATACTGCAAACTTAAGAAAAAGCCTTATAGTCATCACAAGAAATAGGGCTCAAACTACGGCCATTTTGTCTGGCTTTTGAACTTTCTCTTTTATCATTATTAATAAACAAATAGTTAGAAGGAATAAAAAGGAACATTGGTTTTAAAAGGCACATTCAAAAATTAGAATGGTAGGAGAAAATGTCAAAACACTTAGTAGTGTTTTATTTGATCATAATTGATTAGTTTCTTTTAGAACCTTAATAAAATCAGCAATATTTGGAAATATTTGAACATAACCTAAAACCCCTTTTTTTCTACGAAGTTTTAAAAATCCCTTTTTTTCTTCTAGTGCTTTTAGCTTTTCTTAGGCATAAACCAATATAAAAAGGAAGTTGCCACGATCTAAAAAAAAACAAGAGGCAAAATACCAAAAATGTCGCACACTTCTTTGGATGGAATTTAAAAGTGTTTATTATGTTTTACTGATAAATGCTACTTTTTGATTTTTTTTTAAAACAGATGTGGCGAGCTTCTATGTCAACATTTTAAGTAGTTAATATTTTTTCTCGTCACCCCGAGAGCTAGCATCGCAATCTCAATTTTGGCGACATTTTTTTGAAAAAAGCAATCCATATATAATACGTCCATGGGCTGCTTATTTGGAGAGGCCAGCTCTGCCTCAACATCAATTTTCCTTTCGTCTATGTAAATATTATGCAACAAAAGGTCAGCAGTGTCCCGTGGCTAAGTGGTTAGTATGTCGGGCTGCGAAGGGTCGGGGTTCGATTCCTCGTCAGACACCTTGGTATTGTGATATTTTAGCCTGGGGTTCGACAAATAAAACTCAATAAAAATTCCACAATAATAAAACAAATCTTTTTATTTTATTAAACACAACGTCTTTCAGTTTAAATAACACCAATTTAACTTATTTCACTTATTCACAATTCAAATACGTTTTTATCATTCAACACTTTTTATTTAATCTCAATGCAATCACTTTTTACTAATACTTCCAGTTGTTAACAATTCCACTTTCGAAAATAAACTGAGCTTTCAATGCAATCTACTCTTGTATTTATACAAGTTTACAAGCTTCTGGAAGCTTCTGTCTGGTTCTGGCACAATCTAAGCTTTCGGTACTAATTCGAGTCTCGAATTAGTACTTCAAGTTCGATTTAGTACTCAGTTAAAACATATTGCAAATATGTAGCATACTTTTAGGCGCTCACAATGAATGTTGGTTGTTGTACACAATGAATCCAACAGATGTCGTTAATTTACAAAATGTATCCTCCGAATATCTAAACTTGTTGCCACATCACATTGTCCCCCTCTTAGTTTTGTTCGTCCCGAACAAGCACATCATCATTGTTTCCGTGGTAACGATGCAGTCGATCCAAATGGACAATTTTCATTTTTGCTCTTGGTCCTCGTTGGATTCGGAAAACGACGTCATTAATGCGCGTAACTACTTGGTAGGGACCTTCCCAGTCCTGCTGAAGCTTGGGCGATTTTCCCTTTCTGCGATGTGGGTTATAAAGCCATACCAGATCTCCCTCATTGAATTCAGGTGCTGTTGCTCTTGCATCGTATCTGGTTTTCATGCGGTCACTCGCAATTTTTATGTTGTTTCTTGTTCTCTGGTGAATGTCGTTGATCCATTCTCTAAGATCTAACACGTAGTCCTCTTCGCATTTTGGGTCTTCAATAGGAAATCCGAATTTTAGCTCACTTGGAAGCCGGGCAGTTCGTCCAAATAGAATTTCGGATGGAGTGTATCCAGTTGTACTATGAACCGCATTCCGGTAGGCCATAAGAAATAAAGGAATTCGCCGATCCCAATCCCGTTGGTTCTCGTTCACGACTTTGGACAGATGTTCCTTCAAGGTCTTGTTAAATCGTTCTACCATTCCATCAGACTGTGGATGAAGGGGTGTTGTCCTTGTTTTCTTTAACCCGAGGGATGCGCAACTTCCTGGAATACCTTCGACTCGAAGTTTCGCCCTTGGTCGGAATGCAATTCCATAGGCACCCCAAACCTGCAGACCCAGTGGTCCACTATCTGCTCGACAACAGTCTTAGCTTCTTGATTGGGTATCGCAAAAGCCTCCGGCCACTTGCTGAAGTAGTCCATGACCGCAAGAATGTAACGGCTACCGTTTTCAGTTTCCGGGAACGGACCTGTGATGTCAACTGCGATTCTTTCAAACGGGGCGCTCACGTTGTACTGGTGCATTGTACCTCGTGTTTTGACTTTGGGTCCCTTGCTAGCCGCGCATGTTGTGCACTTTCGACACCAGCTCTCTACATCGTTTCTTGCGCTTAGCCAATAAAAGCGTTCCCGTACCTTTTCCAGTGTTTTGTTCATTCCCAAGTGCCCACCGGATATTCCAGCATGCATTTCTCGTAGGATCTCCTATACTTTCGATCGTGGAACTACAAACTGCATCTTAAAGGATCTTCCATCCGGCATTTCCCATTTTCTTCGCAAAACACCATCTTCCACATGGAGAGAGTCCCACTGCGCCCAGTATGCCTTTAAAGTAGGACTTCTGTCGGAGATGTCTCTTGCGTTTGGTTTCTCCATAGATTCCTTCCATGCAAGGATTGGCTCGATGTCAGGGTCTTCTTTTTGTGCATTACGAATTTCTTCGGCACTCCAACCCTCTACAGGTTCGGCTCTTATTCTCTGGACAGATATACCTTCATCCTTTTCCTCTTTTCGCGCACAATGTTTGCAACTGGGCTCACATGGTCTGCGGGAAAGCGCGTCCGCATTTCAGTGCAGTCTTCCTTTGCGATGCTGTACTTCGAAGTCGTAAGTCTGCAATCGTTCGATCCATCTTGCTACTTGCCCCTCAGGATTTTTGAACTGTAGCAACCATTTTAAAGCGGCGTGATCGGTACGCAGGATGAATCTCTGTCCATACAGATATTTATGGAAATGTTTTGTCGCCAGTATCAGAGCAAGGAGTTCCCGTCTGGTTACACAGTAGTTTCTCTCTGGTCGCGACAGAACTTTGCTAAAATAGGCTACCACTTTCTCCTCCCCATCGTGTATCTGCGACAGAACTGCTCCAACACCCACGTTACTAGCATCCGCGTCCACAATAAATGTCTTGCCAGGGGTGGGGTAAGCTAGTATTGGTGCCTCACAAAGTCGCTGTTTTAGATGTTGAAAGCTTCTTTTGCACTCACCTGACCATTTAAATTGTCTACCCTTCTCAGTTAGCTGGTGCAGACACTTTGCAATTCCGGCAAAATCCTTTACGAACCTCCTGTAATATGTGGCGAGACCGAGAAAGCTCCTCAGTTGGTGTTTGTCTGCGGGATCTGGCCAATTTTTCACGGCTTCGATTTTCTCCGGGTCAGTTTTTACTCCATTTGATGATATCACATGTCCCAAATATTTCACCTCAGGTTTGAATAGAGCACATTTTTTTGGATTTAGTTTCAAATGTGCTGTTCGAAGTCGTGTAAACACCTCCCTCAAGTTGTCGCGATGTTCAGCGAACGATGACGTCATCCAAGTATACCAGGCAGGTTTTCCATGTCAGACCCTGCAACACACGTTCCATTAAACGCTCAAAGGTGGCTGGAGCGTTACACAAGCCAAATGGCATAACGGTAAACTGCCATAGTCCATTTCCCGTTGTGAAAGCGGTCTTTTCTTTGTCTTCTGGATGGATCTGTACCTGCCAGTAGCCACTTTTCAGATCGAGGGTGGAAAACCATTTCGCTCCAGAAAGGGTATCCAAGGTGTCATCTATTCGAGGCAAGGGGTAGCTGTCCTTCTGACATCGTTGAGCCTCCGGTAATCCACGCAGAATCGAGTGCTGCCGTCCTTCTTTTTCACTAGTACAACGGGTGATGCCCACGGACTTTTTGAGTTTTCGATTAGACCGTCTTTTTTCATGGTTGATATCATCTCATCGACTTCCGACTGTTTTGCCAATGGAAGTCTTCTAGCAGGTTGTCGGATCGGTCTGCTATCACCGGTGTCTATTCGGTGCTGTACTAGGTGTGTTCGACCATAGTCTCCATCCTGCGATGCAAATATATCAGCAAACTCGCCAATGAGATTTTTGGCCATGGTTTTCTGCTCCTGATTTAACTCACAATTTTCAAGGATAGCATTACATACCTCAGCCAATTTTGTTGCAGAAACAGGACTCGCAGATTCACTCCCAGATGTTGTCGATATGGCTGCAATGGGTACGCATCTCCCAATCACCTCTCCTTGTCTGAGCTTGACGGAGTGTTTGTTCGGATTCATCAGCCTTACCGGAACAATGTTTTTCTTTGGTTCTACTAAAATTTTTCCAACGATATAGCTTGGAAAGTCCTCTTTATTATCTGCTTCAATGAAATAGAATCGGTGGTTCCCAGGATCACCCTCCAAACGCGTCCAAAGAACTGTCTCTGAAGAAGGTGGTAGGACTTCATCTCTGCTTATAACCGCCCGAAGATTCACAGCGTTCTCGTTTCCGTATACCATAGGGATCTCAATGGTTCGATACCTTAACACTTGCATTCGAAGGTCTATGATTACCTCATGTGCCTTCATGAAATCCACTCCAATGATGCATTCGTCGCATATGTCGGCTACCAAGAATGCATGTGAGAAGGTCAACCCTGCCAGTTGTATCTTTAGAAATACCTCCCCGTATACTTTTGCTGCTTCTCCCGTAGCTGTCTTCAGAGTGTAGCAGCTGGTGTTATGTAGCCAGGATGTCTGAACAAGGTCTCTTCTGATTATGGAGGCTGTGGCACCCGTGTCGATAGTGGCCACACATTTTCTGTTTCTGATGACTGTCTCCACTGTGAAGCTTTTGCTGCAGCGTGTAGTTTGCTAAACTTGGATGATGGTCCCGGGGGCGTCGATTCCATCAACCAACTTCAGCCCCGCGAAGTTGGTTCTTAGGCGTTTCCCGCCTGCTGTTGATCAGAAGCTTGTCCAGCAGTGTGAGTGTTATTCCTGACAGATGCTTCGTCATTCTGCCTCCTCCTTGCGCAATGTGGGCAGCTTACCTGTCTAGGTGGAGATCTGCATTGTCGCTGTAGGTGTCCTAGCTTGTTGCAATTCCAGCATCTCATTTGACCTCGAGCAGTGTTCGGGTTTTGTCTTTCAATGTCGACACGTTGACATGAGCACTCTAGCGTAGCCATTTCCCTGACGCGATGGCTACCTTGCGAAGCTTGGTCTGCTGCCATTCTCACAGCCATTTGTAGTTTTCCATCTGCAATGGCATTAGTGAACGCATCGGTTGCCAGTTCGTTTATGATTTCCCTGCTGGTATTGGGATAAGACAAATTGGCCAAGCGCTCGATGTCACCTTGCAATTGTTGTAGCGTTTCACCTCTTGCCTGGACCCTTCGGCGCAACTGGACTCGGTAAACTTGCTGCATGTGGTCGTCGCCAAACCTCATCTCGATTGCCTTGACCATGGCATCATAATCATGATGTTTGTCTTCAGGAATGGTCTGCAGCAATTCGGCAGCTGTTCCTCTGAGCGCAAGCGTAAGAGCAATTGATTTGTCTTCGTTTCCCAGTTGTTCGTCAAGGCGGCAGCTTCAAACTGCCTCTTATAAATTGGCCATGATGTTTGACCATCGAAGGCAGGGGGCTGCATTTCCTATCTTCGTGGACCGTCGCTCGAATATTCCCGAACCTTCTGCTTTTTCAAAGAATCAACCTCCTTAGCCAGGTGTTCGTACTGTTGTTCTACACTTTCTACTTGCTTTCCGAACTTTTCTTCTAAGCTTTCTATTTTGGCTTCAAATTTCTGATCTACTATTTGAAGTCTTTCGCTTAGTTGATTCTGGAGAGTTTCTAATGAATTCTTTTGTTCGTCGAATTTACTTTCGAGAACGTTCCTTTGGTCTTCGAGAACGTTCCTTTGGTCTTCGAGAACGTTCCTTTGTTCGCTTAGTTGTTGCTGGAGAATTTCCAACGAATTCTTCTGCTCATTCTTTTGTTCGTCGAATTTACTTTCGAGAACGTTCTTTTGTTCTTCGAGAACGTTCTTTTGTTCTTCGAATTTCGACAGAAGCAACTTCATGAAAGCAGGCATTTCATCGGCTGTACTTACTGTGCATTCTCTCCCTTGTTCTTCAACATCGAACAACATGGTATCGGGGTCTCCACCATCCTGAGCGATAGCATTCTGAAGTCGGAGCAATAGTTCCTTTTTCAGCCCCGAAGTCTGAAGATTTCGTTTTCCTAATTCTTCTTTCAACTCAGCTGTTGTCAATTGTTCTAATTTGCGACCCATTTTATGTAACTGAAACACTATTTTCACAACACAGTCAGTTTTATTTTAATGTCTCTTCTAGAAAGATCTTTTTCCAACACTATTTTTAACAAAACTAACAAAAATACTCGCTATTCACAGTTTTATAGCACAATCAGTTCAATAGTTTCTGGAAAATTCCACTTTCACAATTAAATGAGCCACCGAAACTGTTTTAGAAAATGTCACTATGGAATTTTCTAGCACTTTACTGAGTTTTATCCCACTTCTGACACCAATGTGATATTTTAGCCTGGGGTTCGACAAATAAAACTCAATCAAAATTCCACAATAATAAAACAAATCTCTTTATTTTATAAAACACAACGTCTTTCAGTTTAAATAACACCAATTTAACTTATTTCACTTATTCACAATTCAAATACGTTTTTATCATTCAACACTTTTTATTTAATCTCAATGCAATCACTTTTTACTAATACTTCCAGTTGTTAACAATTCCACTTTCGAAAATAAACTGAGCTTTCAATGCAATCTACTCTTGTATTTATACAAGTTTACAAGCTTCTGGAAGCTTCTGTCTGGTTCTGGCACAATCTAAGCTTTCGGTACTAATTCGAGTCTCGAATTAGTACTTCAAGTTCGATTTAGTAGTCAGTTAAAACATATTGCAAATATGTAGCATACTTTTAGGCGCTCACAATGAATGTTGGTTGTTGTACACAATGAATCCAACAGATGTCGTTAATTTACAAAATGTATCCTCCGAATATTTAAACTTGTTGCCACATCACAGTATTATGGTTTTATTGGGTCCGTAGCAAATCCGTACGTAAGTATGGTTGACTTGAATGGTTGTGAAATGTAGTCCTAATTCTAAATTGCCGTATTGACAATAATATGAAAAAGCATAGAAAAAAGAAACAAGAACGACAACTGGCAGGAGAATTCTCTCTTCGCCTTTAAACTGAAAAATGCCCCGATCAGCGACATTTGTGCACCGGCCCCTGTACATTTCTAATGGGGCTACTAATACGTTTGCATTTATGTGGGCACGAAACGTATGGCTGATTGGCTGCTTCTCACACGAATCTCACACGTATTCACACACACAAAATAAAATTTAAGGGTTTGCGGGAATGGAATCGGCTAAGATGATTATGATAAGTGATTGTCACAATCAAAAAAATTAGTTTGCGTTAGGTGATGCCAGAATTTCTAATATAATATATATAATAATCACTTTACGCAGACTGAAAATTTAATATGATAACATGTGACTATCAGAAATGTGACCTTCACATATCACCTTAGCCGATTCCACCTCTGAATTTTTTGATTGTGACAATCACTTATCACATATCACCTTAGCTTATTCTACCCCAGGACATGGTCGGTACGGGTCATAGTTTTTTTTTCTATGATGAAAAAGCTACAAACCAAACTTTTTCCAGTTTTATGAACTTCTTGTTTTATTCTACCACTGTATCATTGTGTATAAATTGTCTTTAATACTCTCATGGTGGCATTTTTCGTCTAGCCATCTTCCAGGTTGATTCGTAACTAACTCTAAATAGTGGAGACGAGAACATTTTATTCAATACAATTTTGTTCTTGTTCTTATTCTATATCCACACCAATCGGCGATTTCAGCGCGCCTCATTGCGACTTGATTCACAATTATAAAATTATTCTTCATGATAGTTGTACTATATGCATGCAGTGTATATACAAAGATTGTTTATACATTCTCTATTGTACTTTCATGTTGTAATTTTTCGTCTGGCCATCTTCCTGGTTATTCCGTGTAACTAACTCTAAATAGTGGAGACTATTTAATACACTTTTGTTGTATGTTCTTATTTTATATCCAAACCGATTGGCGATTTCAGCGCCACTCATTACGACTTGATTCGCAATTACAAAATGATGCTTCCTAAAAGTACCTTTGTATATACACTGCATATAGTACATATAGTACACTGCATATAGTACATACTGTAGAAGAAGAAATAGAAAATTGGTATGAAGTTTATAGCACGTTTACAAAGCCATTGTAGCACTGGTTCCTAACTCTTAGCTGTGTTTCTAGTCACATGTATTTTATTTCGTTTTTTAAATTGGTTATTTAGTGACTTTAGGGGTTTACTAAAAAAGTGAACAAGTTTGTTTTGGTATTATTTTTAATGCATAATTAATCATATTTCTGTTTTTTTTTTGTTTGTTTTAACCTGGTAAGAATATTACCTTTGTCTTCCTCGTTTTATTTCAAAGTGTCCCCCTAAATTTAGTTTTTTTTTTTGTATGTGCATACATAGAAGAACTCACCTGTTTTCCATTTTCTTAGCTCCACTTTACTTATCTTAATCTTATTTTCATTTAAAATTTTAAGAAGTACTGTTGTTCAGTGAAGAGAGTGAGCGCATTGTACTTTCTGGAAATTCGATCTTTGATGTGTCTGCTCATATCGGTTCGATTCCCATTTCTTACATATATTTTAATTTTTTCTTTAACTTATTTTGAGAGTTATTAACATAACTTTAGGTGCAATGGTCTGTTCTAATAAAAAAATCCGAGAGGGTTTGAGTAATAGCCTGTTTTGGAACTTCTGGTAATCTTAACCATTCAACGAATATATTTATAGAAAAAAATTTAACTCTAATTTTGACTACTGGTTCTGCACCGATTGCCTTAAGCTTTTCAAAATCTTTTGAATGTTTTCAACTCTGCAGTTTCAAATCTTAATTCTTATACCTCAACCAATAACGAACTAGATAGTTCGACTTGTACTGATGATATTGATGATTTGATTGTAATTCATCTGCAATCAGTTCTGCCGGCGAGGATCTTCTTTACAGCCAGATCCTAAAGTCGGCAGGGTAATAATTGTATCTGATGGTCTTAAATAAAATAAAAATAAAATAGGTCGAGACGATTCATCGATTCTTAAGAATTCTAGTCCGCCTTCTAAGCGAACTAATTTGAGAAATAGTTCTAAAGCTTCAAGTCATTAATCTCCGGGAACACAAAATCCCATCCAAATCTTCGGTTCCAACGCTCATCGACAATAACAAACCAATTGTTTACTCTTCAGAGTAGGCAAACCTGCTCGCCGCCCATTTCACAGCCAGTCCACGCTGCCTCACAGCAACGTTGCATCTCCTGTATTTGAGAATGTAAATTTTTCCATGGGACAGATTTTTTTCCGCACTCGTACTCTAGCAAGAGTTCTCAAAGATCTCAATATACACAAATCCGCTAACCGGATGGTATACCCCCGATTCTTCTAAAGAGGTGTTCTTCCACACTGACAAAATCACTGCGTAAGTTTTTCCATCGCTCCTACTCTTCTGGAATCCTTCCTGTCCTTAAGAAAGGTGATCCATTCTCCCCCTCTTCTGGTCCCTCAAACTACCGACCAATTGCACTAACGTCTCTTCTTTCGAAGATCATGGAAACGCTGATTATTTTTCAGCTTAAGAAATGTCTCGAAGAATGAAAGTTTCTTAATGACCGGCAGTACGGCTTTCGTAGCAACAGGTCCACTGGTGATCTGATGGTTTATCTCACCGATAAGTGGAACCAATCTCTCCATCGTTTTGGTGAAAGCAAAATTATTGCACTTGATATTTCTAAGGCATTTGATAGAGTTTGGCATCAAGCCCTTTTATCGAAAATGCGTGCATTTGGACTCGATGAATCTTTTCTTCGTTGGATTAGTAATTGCCTTTCGAACGGCTCAATACAAGTTGTGTTGGACGGATTCAAGTCTGATATTCACAAAATAAATGCTAGTGTGCATCAGGGCTCTGTTTTGTCACCGACTCTTTTCCTTATATTTATCAATGACTTATTGTCTGAAACAACTTATCCAATCAATCGTTTTGCTGACGACAGTACTCTCAGCTTTTCATATTCGTTTCCAGATTCACATCTATGTTTTTCGGATGTTGAACTACAATGGCAGCGTATGATAAGTTCATTAAATTCTGATCTTGACAGCATTGTACAATGCGGAATAAGAAATCGCGTAGAATTTAATGCTTCTAAAACTCAATGTTATCTTTTGTCGTTAAAGCAAAACATACCTCCAATGCCACTATCCATGAGCGGCACTTGCATTGAAGAAACAGAACACCTCTCAGTTCTCGGTTACAGACCACCTTCTGTGGAATGACCACATATTTGACATTGCAAAGAATGCTGCGAGGTGTTTAGGTTTCCTTCGAAGATGCAAGAAGTTCTTCACCTGGCTACAGTGTATAAAGCATATATTCGACCGAAACTCGAGTATAATTCCCATATTAGGGCAGGTGCTCCTATAACCCAGTTGAGTTTTCTTGATAGAATTAAAAAAGAGCTTTGAAAATGAAAGGCGACCGAACAATAACAGAATACAGAAACATTTACATCTCTTGAGCACCGCCGTAATGTTTCGGGCCTTTCGTTATTTTTTCGTTATTTTCACAAACAATGCTCTAGCGAAATAGCCAGCTGCATTCCTCCCCTGAAACGATTCAACCGTAATACTCGAATATCTGGTCTGAATAATAAGATCATGTTTTTAGATTTTTTTAATTTTATCAAAACTTTTGAAATTTTTTTTCTATTTGAAACTCATATCACCATAGAAAATTCAAGTAAATTCAACAAATACTTTAATGGATTTAAATTATTCTGGATCCCAGCAATCAAAACATCTTTAAGAGGACGCGCTAGTTGTGGATGCTTGTATGGGATACAATCTTCGAAACTTAAACACTACGATTTTGTAGAATATGAAAACACTGTTGTACTGAAACTCTTAAAAAGAAATGATATGTTTATTGTACCCTTTTATGTCAATTGTAATAAGTGGACCGAGGATTTTAATAGATTGAGTAGCGTTATGTCTTCCCTAGCCAGTAAAAGTGTTATGTTGATCGGCGATCTGAATGCAAGAATTAGCTGCAAGCAAGTCAAAACATTAATAAATATTAACAACAATGCACTTATCAAAGCGAATAACAATAGAACGTCCAAAGATATTGTCTGCAACCAAAATGGAAAACAGCTTCTCGAAATGTTACAAATGTTTGACAGTATTATTTTAAATGGCTGTACAGAAGGAGATCTTGAGGGTCAATACACGTTTATCGGAGGTCAAGGAAATTCTGTAAACGATTACTGCGCCATTAACTATGAATGGATTAATCTCATTTCTAAATTCCAAGTTTTGAACAAACAATTTTCTGATCACATGCCGTTAGTGGTTGAATGGAAATCCGAAAGTGAACCGCAACAGAGACATATTAATTTAATTCCAAGACTCAAATGGGGAAACTTAAATCTGCAAACATTTCATCACTCGTTGGACAATCTTATTTCAAGAATTCCTTTTACGCTAAACGAGTCAGCTAATGCTCTTTCAAATCAAATAACGGATTTTATAAGAAACTCTACGAAAAATTGTAATCTGAATATAGCAAAATCATTTAAGCAGAAATGGTTTGACAGAGAGTGTTTTAATGCAAGGAATAAATCATTTGCTCTTTTAAATGCATTTCGGATCTCTCCTAGTGAAGAACTACGAAAATGGTACTTCGAATGCAATGTAAAGTATAAAATCCTCTGTTCCACTAAGAAAGTAAACTATGAAACAATGCAAGCTCAAGCGCTTGGTCAAACCAAGAACACAAAACAATTTTGGAATATGGCAAAAGAGATAAATGGCTCAAACCACATGATTGGCTCAAGTGTCTCTGCAGATGATCTCTCTATATATTTCAAAAATCTTCTGCAAAATAACCAATCCTTAAACTTTTCATATGCTGAACCACTTACTTGTGATGACATATTTGACTCTGAAATATCGGTTTCTGAAATTCACTCTGTTATACGTAACGCAAAAGACGGGAAAGCTCCGGGAGAAGATGGCATACCATATGAATTTTTTAAATATGCTTCTCCAAGTTTGTATAACTATCTGGTTTCATTTTTTAACAAGATCCTCATGAATGCTGAAATACCCTCTACGTTTAAGAAGTCTGTTATTTTTCCAATCCATAAGAAAGGTTCTTTAAATGCAGTGGAAAATTATAGAGGAATATCTTTTATGAACGTTATAGCAAAAATATTTTGCGGAGTACTTGCTGTAAGACTCGAAAGGTGGATTGATTTGAACAACATCCTCACAGACTTCCAAGCTGGATTTAGAAAAAAATTCTCAACAGTCGATCACATATTTACTCTTTCATCAATAGTACAAGCGTTTCGTGCTAGAAATAAGAAGGTTTATGCTTTATTTATAGACTTCAAATCCGCATTTGATCTGGTGAATAGGAATGCATTGCTATACAAGCTGTCGCAACTTGGAGTTTCCACGAGATTTCTCAAACTTATTAGAAATATGTAAACCGATACGGAAGCTGCAGTTTGGGATGGTGCACTTTATTCTGAAGCTTTTAAAACTGATACTGGAGTTAAACAAGGATGTCCTCTCAGCGCTTTACTATTTTCTTTATTCATAAACGATATCGTTAATCATCTCCCCGGTGGAATCCGAATTGCAAATACCATTATTAACGTGTTGTTATATGCCGATGATCTGTTGATACTTTCTGAGACGCCAGAAAATCTGCAACTAATGATAAATAGACTTGCAGAATATTGTTCAAAATGGGGTCTTGTTATAAACACAGAAAAGTCGAAAGTTATGGTTTTCTCACGAACTACTCGAGGTGAAGTAAGATATAACTGGATGCTTAATGAAAGATATTTGGAAGTAACGAAGGAATATAAATATCTGGGAATAAAGCTTAACCCAACACTGAACTTCGAAAAACACCTAGCGGAAAAAGCCAACGTCTCGCAAAGCCTTATAAATCTTACATGGAGGAAAATTTTTACAAACCAACACATAAACCTTTCAACAAAATACGCTATTTTCAACTCAGTCGTAAAGTCTACTCTATGTTATGCTGCGCAAGTCTGGGGTATGAATGAATACGAAGAAATTGAGAAGCTGCAGAGAAATTTCGTCAAAAAAATATTCAGTCTTCCTAACACTGTACCTACATATGCTATATATCTAGAAACTGGTTTGCCGAAGTTATATACAACTACGCTAAAGTTGCAAGCTGACTACATAATTAAAGTTTGCGGACAAAGAGAAAATCGTTTGAATAAAATTATGCTGCTTTATGAAATAAGGAACAAAGACTGGTGGTTGGGCAAATGGGAAAATATTGGTAAGGCTTGTGGAGAAAATTTTCAGATTAACCATAACAATATTCTTTTCTTAAAGGAGCAGCTTTACAAAATAATCCAAAAAACGGAAGATAATGTACGAAATCAGCTGATCGAAAAAGCATGTCAGTCAGAAAGCAGGATTTTATACAGCCAACTAAATTTCAATCTATGTGACAAAAATTATTTTCGAGACTCTACACTTCAAAGATATTTCGTTAATATTTAAAGCAAGAAGTGAGGTCCTTTATTTAAATGGTAGTCCGTATAATAGAGGTTTTAATCAATTCTGTGATCTTTGCAATCATAAAGCGAAGGAAGACTGTTTTCATTTTTTAAGCATATGCCCCATTTTCAAGCAACAGAGAATAACATACTTCGGAAAACGTACACTTTCAATGCAGGAAACAATAGACTTACTAAATGAAGCAGACTGGATAAATCTTGCCAATTTTCTTAAAGTTAGTTACACCTATAGGATGCTACTGCTATCAGAATATGCTTAAACATTTAACAAAGAATTAGCTTAAAAGGTTGTATTTTATTTTATTTTACCAACCGAGCTGACGGTAATACCAAAGCTTTAATATTCATTAAAAAAAAATTTTGTAAATGCATTGAAAACAAATAATAATAAATGAATTTTTACTTACTTACTTACTTACTTACTTACTCGAACTGCTAGGAATGCCCATCAGTTTACCTTGAGCCTAGCTTCGGCCGTACTGTTAAGTATAGAGATTCTTTCTTTAGTCGCACCTTACGATTGTGGAATGCTTTCCCAGGCTCTGTTTTTGCCTCCCATTTTGATATGCAGAACTTTAAAACTAATGTGCATCGGTATCTCCTCTTTTATCCCGCCTAATTTCCCTAATGCTCGTGCGGTGTTAAAACATTTTAAGGGTACACACAAACCGCGCGTGTCAATTATAAAAAAAAAACTGCTTAAGTAACAGTCTTTCTTAAAAAAATCTAATAATGCAAGCCTTAACCACTCATGGTGCACTAAAGAGCTGCGCATTCTTCGTAATAAAAGAAATAAAGCATTGAAGGCTTACCTAAAAACTCTCCAACGGACTACTATTTTTATATGGAAATTTTTGACGAATTTAATAATCTTTCAAATACTTTAGGTATATTCATACAACGAGAAAAATGTATAAGCTGTAGGAAAAAAAAAATTCTTGCGGACGGGTAGAATCGTCCGCAAGAATTTACATGAACGCCCCTTACAAACAAATTGCGTAAATGTGAGGGAAGTCATTTAACGCCAGAGTTTAGATTGAAGTACACTTACTAACCAAAGTGTACGTACACTAGTAGATCTTTTCCTTAATTATTGGTTTTTATTAAAAGAATTTATAATTCGAAGAAAATAATTATTGTTGGCTTTATTATAATTGAAAATATGAATACAAAAACAAACTTCTTAATAAAATAGGAACAAAAATAAGTCAGCATCTATAAACGCAATAAAAAAGAACTACAAAAGTCTGATGCACATAAATGATGTAGATAGACTTTTGTTAACAAGTGTACTTACAGCTATGGAAATATAATAAAGACAGCTGAACATCTTAAAAAGACATTCCAATATATATTTAAAGCTACTGCTTTCTATCTCTTCCTTTTAATTTGCAATTCAGCTAACAGTCACTTACTATCACGTTACATTTTGTGATAAACTGTGTAGTATGTCTGTTATTTTAGAATTGACAAACAAAACAAAAGAACCACTTGGAAATAAAATTAAGAAAACCATTTCGTTTTATCTTTACAATTATAAATTCGCTTAAAACTTGGTAAGTAGATCTTTTTGTCCGCAATATCTTTGTTCTGATAACTTTGCACACAATAAAGTGATCAAAAGCTATACACCTCAATAGCTGTAGACCTGAGGAACGAGAGGCAATTGTCGCACTACGGGAGGAAAGCTTGTCGTTTCATCAAATTGTCAATAGAATCCATCGTCCCAAAACAATGGTCATTAATGCTTTACCTTTAGTGACAACCAAGCAACGGAAAATGCGTCTTTATTTTGCCCGGTCTCATGTTTCCTGGACACAGAATCAATGGAAATTTATTCTTTGGAGCGATAAAACAAAGATAAACCGCTTCGGCAAGTCCAGACCTGAACCCAATTGAGAATCTCTGGGGTGACGTTAAGGTTGCTGTAAGCGGACAGAACATCCCAAATTTAGACGATCTTTATGAAAAAAGTAAAAGCTGCTTGGTATTACATTCCTGTGGAGAGATGTCAGACGCTCATCACCTCAATGCAACGCCGATGTGGAGAAGTTTTGCGCCCAAAAGGATTTCCTACAAAATATTAACAAAATTTCAAAAACCCAACTTTTTTTCCTAATTCTTGTTAAGTGGTCCTAATATTTTTTCCAAAACAGAAAGTTTAATTGTGATAAATACTATTTTTTTCATACAGAATACAACACAATATATTTTTTTAATATGGTTTTGAACTACAGTTATTTTTGTTAACTAATATGAAAAATATAAATGAAATAAAGTATCATACGTTTTAATAACTGGTTTAAGGAATACTGTATAGTGGCAATGGTGGTTGGATGCTGTATGAATAGGGTAGGGACTGATCGGCGTCAACCAGGCGACGCATAGTGTTGTAACTATCTCGTACGCATCAATTGGTCTTATTTTACCTCCCCGCGGTAACCACCGGGTCTGCCCATCCGGACATTCCTCCCAAGCTTATAAGCGCGAGTGTTGAATACAAAAAAAGGCAAACAACTAGCTGAGGCCCTAGACTGCTACAGAGCAGAAAGAAAGTGCGATGGGATGGCCCAGGCAAAAGGAGAATGAAAAACTGTGACGTGTATTACGGTGATTGTGGAAGAAGACCACAGCGTTTATTAGGATGCGGATTCTGACAATCCGTATCAAGGCTAAATTCGCCAACATTAGCCTAATATGCCCCCACAGAAGACAAAGATGTCGCCACCAAGGATGACTTCTACGAGCTCCTCTACAAAACTTATGAGCAATGCCCTAAATACAACGTTAAGATTTTAACGCCAAAATAGGTAAAGAGGAAATATTTGATAGGACTGTCGGAAAACAAAGCCTACACGACACAACGTCTGAAAATGGACTTTGGCTAATTGACTTCCCAGCGGCACATAACGTCACCATTGCATGCACACGGTTTCCTCATCTCAATATACACTAAGGGACTTGGCGACACCCAGATCAAAAAACCGCCAACCACGTTGCGATCGATGCAAGACAAGCCTCCAGTATCTTGGTTTTTCGCACCTTCCGAGCAACTAACATCGATTCGGATCACTACCTTGTTGCAGCCAAGGTACGAATACGAATAACCCGAACACCACACCAACGGAGTAATACTGTGAAAAAGTATGACGTCGGAAAGCTGCAAATTCAAGAAACCGCTAGAACCTATGCCGATCGAATATCCCGTAACTTCTCAAATCCATTATCGCCAGCATCAAGTTCCGAAGACCAGTGGCAACACTGCCAACAAGCCATCAGAGATGCCGCAATTGATGTGCTAGGTTTCACCAAACCAGCACCACGAAACATCTGGTTCGATGACGAACGCAGTAAGGCGCATGCAGCCAAACAAGAGGCATATACAGCAGCGCTGCAAAGAAGGACGAGAGCTGCTCGCGAGCTCTACGAGCAGAAAAGACGGGAAGAACACCGGCTTCTCCAAAAAAAAAAAAGGAAAAAGGGAGAGATGAAAAGCGCGCGATCGAAGATATTGAGAGATGCTACTCCAGGAACAATGTGTGGAAGTTTTACTAACAGGTAAAAAGAACGTGCCAAGGAAAAAAACCCGCATACAGAAGCCTGTAGAAATAGGAATGGAAACCTCGTTGTAGAGTCACAGTCGGTGCTGAGTACATGGAACGACCATTTCTGCAGACTGTTTAACGGGATGAAGACCAAAATCCCCATGGACGATGACAGACATAACTTCAGTCCACCTGACCAAAATGAAGTGAGGATAGCATTATCTAAACTAAAAAGCCCACCGTTCATGCTTGGGCGAAACGAATACTTTTTGGAGTAAAGGACACAAAACCTTTTTATTGAATTTAATTCAACAAAAACTCCATAAAAAAAACAACAATAAATAACTAGCAATAGTTTTTGTTGTTGCAATATATTTTGGATTGACTTTGCTGGTCCACGAGCAAAACACCCAGATTTAGGTGCATAACTTTAACCAAAGTTCCCTAAAAGAAATATAATTCACTATTGCTTTCTGCAATTTGTTTTATGAAGAGTCGATAATCATCGACCTATTTTGTGCGTCTTAGAAGAGTAAGTAAGAGGTCTTACTTATGAGTCCACCTTTCATGCTTGAGCGAAACGCACACTTTTTCGAGTAAAGGACACAAAACCGTTTTATTGAATTTAATTCAAAAAAAACTACAAAAAAACAACAACAAATAACTAGCAACAGTTTTTGCTGTTGCAATATATTTTGTATAAACTAAAAAACAACAAAGCTGCTGGACCCGATGGACTACCCGCCGACTTTTTTAAAGCGGCCAGAGATGACCTGGTGCAGTGCATACACCAACTCATTACTAAAGTTTGGTCAGAAGAAAGTATGCCTGATGAATGGAACCTCAGCATCGTTTGCCCGATCCACAAGAAAGGAGACTATCTAAACTGCGCCAACTATAGAGGAATAAGTCTCCTGAATATCGCCTACAAGATCCTCTCTGCCGTACTATGTGAACGCCTGAAACTTTTCGTCAGCAACCTGATTGGCCTCTATCAGTGTGGTTTCAGACCAGGAAAGTCCACAATCGATCGAATGTTCACGCTACGGCAGATCCTAGAAACTACCCAAGAATTCCAAATCGATACCCACCACCTCTTTATCGATTTTAAGGCCGCCATGTCTGGTTTTGGCATCCCCACAAAACTTATCCCACTGTGCAGGATGACGATGGAGAACTCTCGCTGCTCCGTCAAGGTTGGTATTTGGTACTGACCTCATAGAAGCTTTATGTCAAAAAAGGATTCCGGCAAGGTATTGCGCTATCGTGCGATTATAAGAAACTCGCAAGTTAATCGTAGTGGGACAATTTTTTTTTTCAAGTCTGTGCAATTGCTAGCATACGCTGACGACATAGACATCATTGGCAGAACTCGGCGAGCTGTCACTGGAGGGTTAGCTAACATTAAAGCTGAAGCGGCTAAGATGGGACTAGCAGTCAAACGAAGTACCTGATGTCCACAAAAAGGGACACACAACATCGGTGGATTGGACAAAACATCACAATAGACAGGTACAACTTTGTGGTAGTTAGCGACTTTGTTTACATCGGATCCGCTATAACATCTGACAACAACATCTCGTCAGCGAAGAATTACTCTTGCCAATCGCTGTTTCTATGAGCCAGGATGGCAATTGAGTAGTAAAGCCCTCTCTCGAAAGACAAAGGAGACTCTGCATAAGACCTTAATCATCCCAGTCCTGCTCTATGGCGCCGAGGCATGGACTCTCTCTAAAGCGGATGAAGAAAAACTTAGTCGTTTCGAGCGTAAGATTCTTAGGAAGATTTTTGACCCTATCTGCGTTAACGGGCTTTGGAGGAGAAGGTTCAAACAAGAACAATACGAGTTGTACATACATCGACATTGACCTGGTCAAAAAACTACGCATATCCCGTTTAACATGGCTAGGTCATGTAGAGCGAATGGACAACAATGCTCCGGCTAGCAGGATCTTCCATTACATCCCAGAGGGTAGACGCATTCAAGGAAGACCTCGCCTTATGTGGCGCGCTCAAGTGGAGGACGACCTCAACCAACTTGGAGTGCGAAACTGGAGGCAGCTAGCCAAAGACCGAAATGGCTGGAGAGGCATTTTGGTTGAGACACAGTTTCGTCCCGAACTGTAGCGCCCCCTAAGTAAGTAAGCAAGTAAAGTACAAAACAGGAGATCCTGGTCAATAGAGATGTGGTCGAAAAGAAGAACAGATAACAGGTCGGAAACAATACTCAAATCAAAAAGGTTAGGGGTGTAATTTCTTCAAATTTCAATTCATGTAGGATAAGTTTGTTTTGAATATTCGTAGTCCTAAAGTAGAAACAAAATCATTTAATTGCAAACATCATGTACTTCAACAATTGAATACTCAACGTCTAAACCTACGGAGTTGTAGTCCAAAATACATAGAATCAGGCTGACTTAAATTATGTTTCTGTATCATCGTAATGTCGTGTTGGATTGTTATGACAATTTTATTAATCTGCAGAAATGCATAACTTGCATTATAGTCCCTATAATCGCAAGTACAATGTTAGACTAGTTTGTTTGGTGTCCGCTTCTACAAAGCTCTTTCGGATTTCTATACTCATATAAAAAATTAATTTTGTAATAACTATACAGATACATGCATACTTTTAAATGATTCTTAAACTTTTTTGACATAATTAAGTTTTGGGTTAAATACATAATGTAAATTTTGTGTAATATGATCTTATTTAACAACTTTGAAATTATGAGATTTTAGGTTTTTATTTTCGCGGACGATATTCATATTAGATAAAGTTTTGTATTTTCGGAACTTACCGCATTATAAGAAATATTTTCTTATTTCTTTCTACCCGACGTTTCGAAGAAGTTTCATACTTCGTGGTCACGGGATGAGACGTATGAAACTTCTTCGAAACGTCGGGAAGAAAGAAATAAGAAAATATTTCTTAAAACGCGGTAAGTTCCGAAAATACAAAACTTTATCTAACTTTGAAATTAACCAGAGACTGTTGACGGACTGTAATTAACACTTTTTCAAACAAACATGATTGCTATTTTTTTTTTGATTATGTAACTAACAAGAACTTTCAAATAACTACGATTTCTTTTAATGTTAGCTATTAATTACTTCCCATTGTCTTATTTTTAATTGTTAATCACATACGCATTTTTTCCAATATTCCTCATTTAAACTATAAAAAACGAATTCAATTTGTTTGTCTGTTCCAACTTCCAACCCCAAGCTATCGTATTAGATACAATAAAGAAGCTTAAAGATAAATTGAAATCCCTTCTTATAACACAAAGCATAAAGTACACAAGTGCTTCCTTAAATTGATAATGAAGTATAAATGACAGGTTATTTGCATTTCGTTACAAATTAAGAAACATATTAGTTTGCTTCTTTAAATCAAAAACTCGTGACAATTATCGGCATTTTTTCAAACACATATTTTCCCAAACAGAATGGCTTAAGTTGTTTGCACTTGGACAGTTTAATTTAACCATCAATCAAATATAATAGAGTAAAAATTCGTTTTGTTTTTATTTGTTGACAATAGTTAGCTCAGCATATTATTTATGAGCGTTTCACAAGACATTCACTTAATTGTTCTTAGATAACGTTTGAAATAAGATCATATGACTGTTTTGGCCGAAATTTGAATCTAGCAGATCACTCACCATTTTCAGTGTCATATCCCCAACTCATTGCAGGAAACAAAAGTTCACTTTTGCTTAAAATAACAAGCTTAAAAATAATACAATTTATTTTTTTTATAATCTAATTTAGATTCGTTTAAAGTTAAAGGGTGAATTCTGAATTGGATGATATCGTATGGGTAGTGGTTTCTGCCTGCTTCTGTTGACGACTGGAACTGGAAAATAGTGAAGCCAGTTTTGTGAATTTATTGTGTTTAAATAGAGCTTATTTAAGCTTTCCTAATATGGATGGGGGTTGTGGCTTGTTTAGAACGCGAAATTTGTCAGCAAAGCTTTGAGATTTTTTTCAAAAAAGCCATATAATACATACCTGCCCATTTCCGTGACTCCTAACTATGCATTTATCTCGAATGCCAACTAATTGGGCATCTGACTTTTCCACATAATCTTTTTAAGTGAAAGTATAAATATAGTTTTCTTAATTACGTAAAATAATCAATAAAAATATCAAATGCATGCTATAAGAATAGCCTTGAAGGGTGTTAGTGCAATTGATCAAATTCTAAGGCAACAAATAAAATATTATGTGAAGAGACATTTTTTTCGGAATAAAAATATTTTAATTTTATGAAACTTAAGAATAGAATAATTATTTTGTATCATTTGTTAAAAGTGTAAGTCACTAAAAAAACACATCCATTGCCCAAATTTAAATTTCCATTAAAATGCCCGAACAAAATCTAGGATTGTCTAAATTTTAGAACTCCGGAGACTTCTAACTCATTACTTCACCAAGTTTTAAGATGTTAGAACTTGAAGCTGGAATTCGGTTGCAGTTAGAACTCAGCAATAGTAAGACCCTAAATTTTTTTATAATCTGCACGAGCAGAACGGTTCTTTTTTCAAACCCTTCAAATGTTTGAACATCGAACGAGCATTATGGTCTTCGATATCTCTTTCTATGATAAGCACATCAGCATCATCTCCCGCTTGTTTCGTTGTGATATCTTCACTTTTCGAAGTTTAAAAATTAGTAACTAGAATAAGATATTCATATAATGGAAAATGTTATTAAATACATGTATTTACTATAAAATAATACATGTAATTCATTGTTAATGATATTGTAATGGTTAAATAAATTTATACGGGGAGAGTAAGACATTTTAGGCGCCAAAAATTGATAACGGTTTTTGTAGAGGAGTCAAAAACAATCATTTTTTCCTATGTTTAGGAGGTAGGGGCAGTTTTAGAAAAAAAATACTAAAATAAAAAAAATATTTAAAAACAACGGCAATACTTACAATAAAACACTATACTGGTTTTGAAAGCCAGTAGTCTGTGCTTTTATCCAACATTTTAATTATGTTATTTATATTAATAGTTTTTAAAAAATTCACATGCAAACTCAAAACTTGGTAAAAAAAAATTAAAAAAAGTTAGACCAATTTTTTTTTCAAAATTGTGAAACGAAGAGCTAAATTGGCTTCTTATGGTCAACGCCAAAGTCAATTTTGAATCGAACACAAATAAATTGCACGACTAGATCGCACGTACTTGCTCATATGTGCGGTCACATCGTCGAATAAAATTTAAATAAAATGCACGACTGGGTCGCACGAACTTTTTTTTTGCTTAGTGGCTGCATGTATATATGTATATATTAAAACAAAAAAAAAATTTTAATTTTTTTAATTAGTATATATATAATATCTGTAGTTTTCATCTATGAAAATTATTTTAAAAAAATCAATCAAGCCGTTCTTAAAATATTTCGAAAACCAATAATTTTTTTTAAAAAATTTTGAAAATCAATATTAAGTATATTATAAAAGCTTCCTGTGTAATAGTTAACGATAAAACCGCACTTGAAAAAACCGGTTGTATGAGAGGTACGGTTATAAAACAAATTTCGAAAAATTCATTCCTACTGAAACTGTTGTAAAAAAAAACACCCTGAAAGTTTTATCAAAATCGTTAGAGCCGTTTTCGAGAAAATCAAACTTTTTTTTAAAGATTGTTAAATGGCAGGTACCGTTATTTTTTGACCTAGAGCAAAAATGAAAAACACCCCCCGAGATACTACCAAATAAATACTAAATACTAAGTTTGAAAAAAAAAAATCGGCCCTTCCGTTTAGGCTGTAGAGGTGCGAACAGACAGACAGACAGACGGACGAAATTTCCGGACTCACTTTTTTCGACTTCTTTATGATCGTAATGTCATGTTTGATTGTTAGATTCTTTTTGCACGAATGCATAACTTGCCTTATAGTACCAATCAACGCAAGTAAAAACCGAATATTGTGTCTTCTAGTTTTTAAGAAAATTGAAAATTACTAAGGACATACATATGTACGTTCATATGCATGCTTTGAACATTACAATTGCATTACATAGGTATGTAAGACACAAACCTATGTATATACCCGTATTAAAACCATTCGGTATTTTGTGTTAGATTTAAAATTAATATTAACGTTGATCACAAAGAAGACACTTCGTTTCACAATTTTGAGAAAAATTTGTCTTAACTTTTTTTTTAATTTTTTTTATCAACAAAAAAACTTTTACCATAAATAACATAATTTAAATTTTGGATTAAGGAACAGATTTCTGGCTTTCAAAACCGGTATAGTATTTCATTGTAAGAGTTGCCGTTGTTTTTTTATTAAATTTGGTTTCGTTTGAAGTAATTGTTTTATAAAATTGCCCCCTCCTCCTAAACGTGATGCAGTAGACCCCTCCCATAGTAAACAAATTCTTGTTTTCGACCCCTCTACCCCGTTATCAATTTTTGGCACCAAAGATATCGTACTCGTGCCTTTTTTAAGTGTATTGTTCACCGAGAATCACGGTTGACCTTCTAATTACAGTATGTTTTTCTGAGCGCTCCATGAGCATATGTATATGAAAAAGTGTTTGGGACAAAATCTGTTGCAAATTGTATGCTCTACAACTTTCATTCTTGATGTTAACATGCTTTGAGCTACAGAAACCGAGATCGCGAAAAACAGATTTTGTGACCTTTGTCTTTGAATAACTTCCATTCGAGGCAACTTTATTAAGGCAGTACCCCATAAAAAAGGTGGCTATGAGCTGGATTTGAACCCAGGCTCATTCGATTAGCAATCCGACACACTAACCACTAAGCCACTGGGCATTACAATTAATTACCATTCGAACCACTCAATTCTTGTAGGCTGTGTTTTTCCCTCCCATTTTGATATTCAGAATTTCAAGACTAATGTCTTTGTATATAAACTGCATTGTATGTACATTCTTTATAACTGCATTGTATGTACATTCTTTATATTACTCTCATGGTGTCATTTTTCGTGTGGCCATCTTCCTGGTTGATTCGTCACTAACTCTAAATAGTGGAGACGAGAACATTAACCGATATTTTACCAGTATTTAATACACTTGTTGTTTGTTCTTATTTTATATCCACACCAATTGGCGATTTCAGCGCATCTCATTGCGACTTGATTCGCAATTAAAATAAAGTGCACGACTGGGTCGCATGAACTTGCTCTAATGTGTGACAATGGTCTTGGAGCTTGAGATTTTTGAAAAAAACAGGTAAAAATTCATTCGAAATTTTGTTAATCACTTAAAAATCACTAGTTAAAACTTTTTTTTGGAAAAAAATGAAGTAAGCCATTTAATTTCTTTTACAGTTTTGAATTTTAAGGAAACATTTTTTCAAACTCGTTCGAAATGATTTTTTTCTAAATTTGGTCTATAACGGTACCTCTCATAGAACGGGGTTTTTTAAATGCGGTTTTATTGTAAACCATTATACCGATTTCAATAGAATTTTGCACACAGGAACTCATTTATAATTCAATTAATATTGCATTTCAAAAACTTTTTTTTCGATTTTTTTAAATTTTCTATTTGAATTTTTTTAATAATTTTCCCAGATGAAAACTATAGATTTCATTATAATGACATACTAAAAAAAATTAATATTTTTTCGAAAAGTTTCTCAAAAAAAAAACGTTTCAAAAGAAAACTGGTCGAACGATTTTCAGTATTTTTTTTTCATCGATAGATATTTACTTTTCAAACTTGATTGCATACTTAGTTTTTCCGAGAAAACTCTTGAAGTAATTAAAAAAAAATTAAAGAATTTTTGAAAAAAATATAATTATTATGTACATCATGTACATATGTACATATGCAGCCACTAAACAATTATCTATCATAAGAACAAGTGCGTGCGACCCAATCGTGCATTTTTTTAATTTTATTCGAAGATGTGACCGCACATATGAGTAAGTCGTGCAATTTATTTTTTCCTCGACAGACATTTATGTTTCAAATTTTATTGCATACTTAGTTTTCCCCAAAAAAATACTCTTAAAATAATTAAAAAATGGGCACGACTGGGTCGCACGTACTTGATCTTATATGCCTAATTACATTGGAAAGCAAGCACTTTGACAGAAACACTTTACACTTACGTTAAAAATATCACAGTTTTAACTTATAAATAGTATTAAAACCAGAATACTTAACGGTTTTTAATAAAAATGAAGTATGCCATCACACGCCTTAAATAACAAAGAATTTAAGAAAAAAGTATTTAGAAAATTGTAGGACTGGTGTTGATAAAATCCTTTTTTTTATTTTTATTTTTTGTTTAATTTTTTTTTTCTAATTTTGGTATGCAGATTCTTAGAATTTATTAATTTAAATCTGATTTTAGTCAACGGCCTTGGCTCCGATAAAGCATCGCTTTCCGCGGATCAGCAGCAGCAGCCACCGCAGCAAAAACAAATAAATTGCACGTCTGGATCGCACGTACTTGCTCATAAGTGCTCACTGTGGAATAAAATTAAAGAAAATTAAAGTGAACATCAAAGCATTTATTCGATTGAACTTTTGATAGTTCGAATAAAGTACGTTAAATTGTATTGGGCGAAATAATTTAAACGCCATTTTATTTCGTTAGGAAATGTAAAAAAGTGTGATTTTTTTCAAAATCGTAGGAGCTTTTACATAGCGGTTATAAGACAGGTACCGTTAATTTGTGAACTAAAAAAATGAAAAAACTCCTCTGTAGAATGTCAAAATAACCTTAAGTTCAAAATTTGAAGACGATTGGCTCAAACGTTTAGGCTGCAGTCCAAAATATATCCGTACAGACACGACAGACAGACGGACAGAATTTTGCCAGTAACTCAAATATGTTTCTCTATCATCGTAATGTAATGTTTGATTGTTATCTCAAAATTTTTAATCTGCACGAACGCATAACTTGCATTATAATACCTATAATGGCAAGTAAAAAGTTGGTTGTATGTAAAGTCGGTTTACGGACGATAATTTTACGTGATAACGTCATAAGAAAACATTGATGACACCAACGCCAACATACAGCCTGTTAACTCGCACCATATACAATTCCATTTATCACGTCTAAAAATCTAGTGCTAAATCTACTACTAAGTACTAAATCTAGTACTTAAATACAATAGTACTAAATTCTAGTACTGATTACTAAAAAAACTAGTACCAAAAATAATATTGTACCAACAACCTAGTACGAATCGGCACCAGTTTTATATTTAACTAGCGGTACCCGGCGCGCGTTAATACGCCCAAGAAAAAAACATATTTTAATGTGAAATGCGAAAATAATGCTAGCGGGCCAAACATTCACAGGAACGATCCCTGAACAGAACTATATTTACCATGTAAATTTCATTTAAATCCTTTGGGTGGTTTAGAAGAACATACTCGATATACATACACACATACATACATCTGATGTTCGCCGGGTGCTCAGAATACCTTTGTGATCGATTTTGGTTGAAAGAACACAGTATAACACAGCCTGTTATCGATTTATAAGACGTTATCACGTCAAAAATGATGCTTCATGATAGTACTATATGCAGTGTATATACAAAGATATAGTACTATCATGAAGCATAATTTTTTAATTGCGTATCAAGTCGCAATGAGGCGCGCTGAAATCGCCAATTGATGTGGATATAGAATAAGAACAAACAAGTGTATTAAATACTGAAAAAAAATCGGTAAATGTTCTCGTCTCCACTATTCAGAGTTAGTTACGAAGAATCAACCAGGAAGATGGACAGACGAAAAATGACACCATGAGAGTACTAAAGTGTATGAAATACTGGTAAAATATCGGTAAATGTTTCTCGTCTCCACTATTCAGAGTTAGTTACGAATCAACCAGGAAGATGGCCAGACGAATAATGACACTATGAGAGTACTATAGAGAATAAGTATAAATATATACAATGCCAATGCCTTACGCTAAATATAACTTTAACTAAAATAACAAAAAAATAACAATAATAGCAAAACCGCCGCGTCTGAGCTTGAGAAACGGTGGTGAAACTGAGCAGGAGCGGATACTGCATACGCACCGGCGAATTTGTTTTGATTTTTTTACATTAACGAACAAGTTATAGTTCTAAAACAATAAAATAACACGAAATTGTTAATATTATAAGAAAAGACGCGCACTGAAAAACAAATAAATGAAAATAGCAGATATCTTGATTTTTTTTTTTGACATTTGAACTTAAAGACTCTACACAACATGTAGCGGATAACGAAACTCCCTTTCCGAAACCACCAGGTTCGTGTCTGCGAAAAAACGTTTGCAGACCGCAGGGCACAATTTTCGGAAATGGAATTGACCCACATATCGAACAGCTGTTTGCAGTGTTTGATATATGGGTAGTCACCGAATGCGAATGCTGTAAAGAAATTGGGGAAATCAAAATGAGGCCATCGATTTCCAGGTTGGGTGGGATAAGGCCATGCTAAAATAACATCAGTAGCACCTGAGGTGTGGTGAAATGTCAGTCCGTCCGATTTTCTTATTTTTTTTCATGTTTTCTCCTAGGCCAGATTTATGTGTTGTTGCAGGTGAGGTCTAGTTGCGTGAACAAGATCCCTAGCTAGCATTGCAAGCAGGCTGCGTTTCCCGTACTTTTTCCCTTTCCGTCCTATTCCTATCCAATATCAACAACGCAAAAAAATGGGGTATTTGGAAGAAGTTGATTCTTCAACTTTTACTTCTGCCAGTGGGCCGCAACAAAATATTATAAAGAGGGAAATCTTTCGTACGTTCCATCTCCCAATACCCTCAATTTTTATATTCTCTTTTGTATATTATTCATTGTGTGTTACTCATACTTATCCGAAAATGTAAATGAGATGACAGTTCAAGCTTGTCAAAAGAAGGCAGAAGATTTGTCTTTGATATTGTTACTCTATGATCATAAGAAAAAGAAAGTTAGAGCGTTCCACATTCGTGTGGTACGACTAAAGAAAGAATTTCTGAACTTAACAGTACCTCCGAAATCGGGCTCAAGAGTAAACAGATGGGCATTTGTAGCAGAGCGAGAAATACGGTTGAATTGTTTCAGGGAGGAAATGCAATTGGCTATTTCACTGGAGCACTGTTTGTAAAAATAGAGATAGAAAAGTGAAACACACGTTACCTATGGCTGCGGCCGGCGGTGCTCCAGAGATGAATCCGTAATTTATCTATTACCTATTAATTTTAAAGCTCTTTTTTGGATGCTAAAATGCGATCTAAAAAACTCAAGTGCGTTTATAGGAGCATCTGCCCAGATATTAAATCCCATATCTGGGTCGAGTTTTGGTCGATTTATATAAATAGCGAGATCAGACAGGGTGAAGAACTTCTTGCATCTTCGACGGAAACCTAAACACCTCGCAGCATTCTTGGCGACGTCAAATATGTGGTCATTCCAAGAAGGTTGTCTGTAATTTGAGATTGCAATCACGGTAGGTTCATTTCAGTCCCGGGATTTCGGGATGCAAAAATTTAGATCCTGTGATCCCGGGATTTCGAAATATTTAAAAAAAAATTATACAGAATATGCTTTTGTTAAAATTATTTTTATTTTCTTAGTATGCAGAGAGTTAGGATTAATTCGGCCTATTTGTTTTGACAAGAAAGTAGATAAAAAAAGATTTTAATTGTATTTTTTTTTTATTTTAAAAATGGTACCATTTTTGGTAATGAACAAACCCAATTTATGGGCCATTTTTCATTGTGGTCAAATTTTATGTAGCCGTTCTTTGTTTATATACTGCATATAGTACTATTATATGAAGCATCATTTTTTAATTCCGAATCAAGTCGCAATGAGGAGCGCTGAAATCGCCAATTGGTTTGGATAAAGAATAAGAAAACAAAAAAATTGTATTAAATACTGGTAAAATATCGGTAAATGTTCTTGTCTCCACTATTTAGAGATAGTTCCGAATCAACCAAGAAGATGGCCAGACGAAAAATGTCACCATGAGAGAACTATAGAGAATGTATATACAATGATACGATATACCACTTGTTTCTGTCAAAGATCTTTGATCAAATATACCTTCTACATATACCTATACCGCGCATACCGAAAATTTAAATAATAATCTTTTTTCCAAAATAAAATATTTTCTTTGGTTTAAAACCAAAAAAAAACAGTTTTAGACCAAAGAAAAAAAACATAAATCTATTTATGATCAATAAAGTACTAACAAAAGATGATAGACACGTCAGAAAATACCAATATGGCGATTTGGATGTATCAATTCAGCATACCCTTTTTTTCATTGTGTATACACTGCCTATAGTACCTACTCTCATGAAGCATCATTTTTTAATTGCTGCACGGCTTGCAAGAGTGAAAAATTAGTGTGAATATAACGGGTGATTTTTTAAGAGCTTGAGAACTTTTTTTTTTAAAAAACGCATAAAATTTGCAAAATCTCATCGGTTCTTTATTTAAAACGTCAGATTGGTTTATGACATTTTGAAGATAATTTTATTTAAATGTTGACCGCGGCTGCGTCTTAGGTGGTCCATTCGGAAAGTCCAATTTTGGGCAACTTTTTCGAGCATTTCGGCCGGAATAGCCCGAATTTCTTCGGAAATGTTGTCTTCCAAAGCTGGAATAGTTGCTGGCTTATTTTTGTAGACCTTAGACTTGACGTAACCCCACAAAAAATAATCTAAAGGCGTCAAATCGCATGATCTTGGTGGCCAACTTACCGGTCCATTTCTTGAGATGAATTGTTCTCCGAAGTTTTTCCTCAAAATGGCCATAGAATCGCGAGCTGTGTGGCATGTAGCGCCATCTTGTTGAAACCACATGTCAACCAAGTTCAGTTCTTCCATTTTTGGCAACAAAAAGTTTGTTAGCATCGAACGATAGCGATCGCCATTCACCGTAACGTTGCGTCCAACAGCATCTTTGAAAAAATACGGTCCAATGATTCCACCAGCGTACAAACCACACCAAACAGTGCATTTTTCGGGATGCATGGGCAGTTCTTGAACGGCTTCTGGTTGCTCTTCACTCCAAATGTAGACCATAAATCGGACGTAAAGCGCGAAACACATTTCGAACCGAACACTGATTTTGGTAATAAAATTCAATGATTTGCAAGCGTTGCTCGTTAGTAAGTCTATTCATGATGAAATGTCAAAGCATACTAAGAATCTTTCTCTTTGACACCATGTCTGAAATCCCGCGTGATCTGTCAAATACTATTGCATGAAAATCCTAACCTCAAAAAAATCACCCGTTAGAATAAGAACAAAGCACAAGTGCATTAAATGTTCTCGTCTCCAATATTAATAGTTAGTTACTCAGCCGGGAAGATGTCCAGAGGCCAAATGACATCCATAAGAGTACTATAGGCAAGGCTGTACAGTGCCTTGCATAAGTATGACCGCACGCTGTATTTACAATGGTATTTCTGTGAATCATGGGTTTTTGATGCTGTCATAAAGAAATTATAAAAACAGAATCCGGGAATCTTGGGATTGGAGAATTTAAAATCCCGGAATGTTCAGGATTAAGAAATTAATCGGGATTCCGGGGCTGCAATCTCTATCTCTAATGCACATACCGAGAACTGAGAGGTGATCAGTTCCTTCGATGCAAGTGCCACTCATGGATAGTGGCATTGAGAGTATATTCCGCTTTACCCACAAAAGAGAACATTGAGTTTTTGAAGCATTAAATTCTACGCGATTTTTTATTCGCCATTCTACAGTGCTGAACTCAATATCAGAATTTAAGAACTTATCATACGCTGCGTTGCCCTCCCACACCCGAAGAACATGAAGATTAATGCAAATCGGGTATGTATGTAGGTTGTCACCTTCTTTTATTTGACTAATGGCTAGGGCTTAGCCGAGCAATATGAAATAAAATTTGGGGGAAATTTTTTTATGAAATCAAAAAAACACTATTCATAACGTTTTTTGGAAAAAATGTTGTCAGCCATCTTATGTCTTTTGTTGTTTTCTATTTTATGATTTTTTCATTTCAAAATCGTTCGACCAGTTTTTTTTGAAAAACTTTTCGAAAACATATTTTAATTTTTTTTTTATTATTTCAATTCGAAGAAATCTATAGCTTATACTAGGAGAAAAATTAAAAAAAAATCTATAAAACCGTTTTCAAAATATTCAAAAAACAAAATATTTTTTTTTTAAATTATTAAAAATTAAAAAAAAATGTTTTTGAAAATTTTAATAAGCAATATTATTTAAATCATAAAGCACTACATATTTTGAAAATTTCATCAAAATCCGTCAATTAATTAACGAGAAAGTCTGATTTTAAAAAACCGGTCATATGGGAGGTACCGTTATAAAACTTTTTTCTGAAAAATCCATTAAAACTAAAAGATAGATTTTGCATAGAAAACATCATTCTGAAAGTTTTATCAAAATCGTATTAGCCGTTTTCGAGAAAAATAAGTTTTTCATTGAAAGTTATATGGCAGGTACCGTTAGTTTTGGAGCTAGAATGCCAATTCCAAAAACTGTCGGGTAGAGCACTCTAAAAATACTATATACCAAGTTTGAATGAAATCGGCCCAACCGTTTAGGCTGTAGATATCGATACGGACAGACAGACAGACAGACGGACGGAATTTCCGGACCCACTTTTTTTTGACTTCTCTATCATCGTAATGTCATGTTTGATTGTTAATTTTTTTTTTACGAATGCATAACTTGCCTTATAGTCCCTATAAATCACAAGTAAAAATGATCATAGACAAAACAGCACTGTGGCACACCATCATTTATTTTATGAATATCAGACTTGAATCTCTCCAAAACAACTTATTTTGCCCGGTTCAATATCCAGTGCAATAATTTTGCTTTCACCAAAACGGTGGAGAACGGTACAGGAAGAGTTCTTACACCTGCTGGCAGCGTTGAGTTTGCCGTGAATTGGGCTTCAAGCAGATCTGCTTTTTCTTGAGAACGACGAAGATTTTTTTACGTTTTTTACAAATGACCAAATATTTTTACTGCCTTTGGGGCATTGCAGTATTTTTTGCCGAATTTTTTGTTTATGTAAAAATTTGATTTTACGAATATGAGCTAGCTTGCTGAAACTTTTTTCGGTTTTCCTTGATTGTGTTCACTTAATAATAACGGAAACTTATATATCTCAACCTGAACCTTCTTTCAGTTCGAATTAGACCATGAGTTTTCTTTAGGTTTGATTTTCTTCAACCTTTTTGAGTATAAATTGCTTCTATCAAAACTTGTAAGATTTTGGTTAAACTTCTTACACAAAATATTTAACGCAGATCTAAGAAACTGCATTCCTTAGTTTGCACTTAATGGGAGAAATGCTTCAGATGCTCTTTCCATAGCCACTGACATTGGTTCAATAGTTCAAAGAAAACACTATTCGTCCAAATTTAACTATAGTTTTTTTTTCATTTTTTTTTCGTTTCTTCCTTTCACATTGTTTTTATTTAACAGAGAAATCTTTCGGTTGAAACATAAAATTTAAACCGAATGTCTTTTTTTTGTTTAAGCGCAGTGGATATTCCGAATTTAAAAGAGAATTCGGCGTTTGAATAATATCGGTATAGATAGGTTTAAACCAGTATAGTATAGACATTAATAATGATTGCGTGGGTATGGTCGATAGAATTGTCGTTACTTGAAATGATGGACAGGATTGACGAATATCTGGAATTTCTGATTTCATTACATTCAGTTTTGTCATTAGAAATGACCGTGTCTTGATGTCGTATGCATTAACGGTGAGTGGAGAAGAAAATAACTGTACCGGCTGTATAGCGACACAGGCCTAGCCAAAAGAGTAAAAAGTTCAACGTCTCAGATGGCTGTGTCATATAGAGCGAATTGACATCAATGCTCCGGCCTGGGAAATCTTCGATTCCACCCCGGAGGAACGGAGCAGAAGACTGGCGCACACAAGTGGAAGAGGATCTAGAGTTCGACCTGCTTCATGTGGAAAACTGGAGGCAGCTAGCTAAGGACCGAGCTGGGTAAAGAAGCTTGTTGGTTGAGGTCCAAAACAACCCCGGATTGTAAGGCCACCTAATGTAATGTAGGTAATGACCGTGTAAGGTATTTGCGTCAATACTTCGTCATTACTCATTAACACGATTTCTATCAAATTTTATATTTCAAAAGTTCTAGGTAAGTAACCAATTTTTTTTTTTTATATAATTAACGCGCGCACAAGGGATTATGTGTTTCCCTTTTAATGTAGAACACACTGCGCGGGCATTACGAAGATAGCGAGGGGAGAGATAGGAGGTGCCGATTAACATTGGTTTTGAATGTCAGCAGATCAGAATCAAAAAATTACCGCCGGGTAAACTATTCCAAATTCGTGTTGTTCGGCTAAAAAAAGAATCCCTATATTTCACGGTACGTCCGAAATTGGGCTCCAGGGTGAACTGATGAGCATTCCTTGCGAGACGAGTATTACGGGAGAAACTTTTAAGGGGAGGAATGCAACTGGCTACTTCGAGTGAACATTTTTTGTAAAAGAAACGATAAAATAAGGAAAGACATGAAACATTGCGTCGATATTCGAGTGGGACAATTGTTTCAGTTCAGCAGTTCTATTTCCTATCAATCTTAACGCTCGATTTTGTATTCTATCAAGCAGGAGAAGCGATGTTTGCAAAGCACCTGCCCAGAGGTGGGAGTTATACTCGAGTTTAGGGCGTATAAACGCATTATAAATTGTAGCCAGATCAGATGGGGAAAAATACTTCTTACACCGCGATCTCAAATATATGGTCGTTCCAACGGAGGTCGTCGTTGACACACATACCGAGTACTGAGAGCTTTTCGGTTTCTTCGATGTAAGTGCCATTTATGGACAATGGCATTGGGGGAATGTTTAACTTTAACGACAGAAGACAGCATTGAGTTTTCGATGCATTAAACTCCACACGATTCCTATTACCCCATTTGACAATGCTGTATAAATCGGAGTTTAATGAGCTTGACATACGGCACTGTTGCAATTGTACGTCCGAAGGCGAAGGACGTGAATTATCGAACGAATATGAAAAGCTGAGGGTAGAGTCGTCAGCAAAACAGTCAAGTGGATTAGAAGTAACAGACAGAAGATCATTTATAAAAATGAGGAAAAGAGTCGGAGACAGAACAGAGCCCTGGGGCACACCAGCATTTATTTTAAGGGAATCAGACTTGAATCCGTCCAATACAACTTGTATTGAACGGTCCAGAAGATAGTTTCTAATCCAACGAACAAGAGTATTATCGATCCCAAAAGCACGCATTTTCGATAAGAGAGCTTCATGCCAAACTCTATCAAATGCCTTGGAGATATCAAGAGCAATAATCTTACTTTCACCAAAGCGATGTAAAGATTTGTTCCACTGTTCGGTGGGATATGCCATCAGACCACCAGTGGAACTGTTGCTGCGGAAGCCATACTGACGGTCATGGAGAAGCTTACGATCTTCGAGATATTCCTTAAGCTGACGGTTAATCAGTGTTTCCATGACCTTAGAAAGAAGGGATGTCAGTGCTATGGGTCGGTAGGAGGAGGGGGAGGATGGGTCACCTTTCTTAGGGACAGGCTGGACAAATGCTGTTTTCCATCTTCTAGGAAAGATTCCAGAAGAGTAGGAGCAATGGAAAAGCTTACGCAGTGGCTTTGCCAGTGAAGATAGCTTCTAATCCAACGAACAAGTGTATCATCGATCACAAAAGCACGCATTTTCGATAAAAGAGCTTCATGCCAAACTCTGTCGAATGCCTTGGAGATATCAAGAGCAATAATCTTACTTTCACCAAAACGATGTAAAGATTTGTTCCACTGTTCGGTGAGATATGCCATCAGATCACCAGTGGAACGGTTGCTGCGAAAGCCATACTGACGGTCATGGAGAAGCTTACGATCTTCGAGATATTCCTTAAGCTGACGGTTAATCAGTGTTTCCATGACCTTAGAAAGAAGGGATGTCAGTGCTATGGGTCGGTAGGAGGAGGGGGAGAATGGGTCACCTTTCTTAGGGACAGGCTGGACAAATGCTGTTTTCCATCTTCTAGGAAAGATTGCAGAAGAGTAGGATTCTGCATTGAGTAATGATGAGTACAATTTGTTTGTAATGACAATCGTAAAACATTGTTATATACATTGATCGTGTAAGATCCGTTTAAAAGCTTTTAAACCGATTTTTTTAAAACCAAGCATTAAAATGAAACCCAGATTTACTATATAGAGTTTTAAGGCGACTTTAGAACTTTTTGTTATATAATGTTGATATAACTAGCGCTTGAATGCATCTTGGAAATAAAGGGTTTCTTGTAGTAACACGAGAGTTCTGTATAATTTTTTGCAAATATGATACTGGAGACATTGCGTCTGATTGAATTATCTTACTCGAAATTAAGTGGTATCTTATAATATTAAAAGCAGAAAATGCTAACTATGGTTAAATATCTGAAAAACACGTGAGAATTTATTCGGTTTGGATGCCATTTGCTTGAATGAAATGAATTTATATAATAAATATTTAGTGGGCAAATATACAAAAAAATTTATGATATTTTTATTATTTTCGGTTCGATTTTTTTTCTTAAATTTCACAATGTAAGATATAATATCTTATACAATTTGTGCAAGCTTCGGTATTTTATACCATTTGACAAATCAAATAAGTATAGGTGCAATATTGAGTATCCTAGTAGACCGCAACAAAGGGATCCGATTAAAAAGGTAACGTGGCTGGCGTGTCTGCATAATATTATGCAACAGAGCAATTGTCCTAAAACTTAAAGGGTTTTGAAGTGAGACCATATATCTATTTTGAAAAGTGAGAGATGTGATCATATCGTCTCAGACCATAAATGTAACGTGCAATGGTATTGAAAGCAACAGTAAGTCTGCGCTTGTGCTCATAGCCACAATTGGCAAATATTTCACGTCCAAAAAGAATTATGGGCATAAGTAAAGTCTTATCAAGTATTTTCCTAGTTTTAATTGGAGTACTATATTGGGTTGTCCAAAGCGTTCGTAGTCGGCGTAGACTTTTCCAAGCGCTAGTCTGATATGATTATCCCAGGTAAGAGTTTTGTTAAAAGGTACGCGAAGGTTCTTAGCCGCCTCAACAAATTCTATTGGTGCGTTATATATATATATAATTAAACAATTCGATTTGGTGGGATTCAAGCATAATCCATTGTTTCTTGACCATAGCGAAATACTTTCAAGATCCTTATTCATTTCATATGCAGCTTTCTCAATTAATCCTAATGGACAGCTTTTGTATATCTGTAAGTCATCCGCATACATATGTGTAGAAGAATAATTAACTTGGGAAGGAGATCATTAATATAGAGTGTAAATAGCAACGGCAATTTGTGTAAAATTGTTCAAAATAGTCTGTTTTAGGGGGTAGAAGAACAAAGCTATTAAATTCAATACAATGAAAGCTGTTAACAAAATACATAATTCTATTTTTTCAATTCAAATGAAAACCGAACTAACTTGAATTTTTACATACAAAACAAATTAGTTTTTTTTTTTTATGAAAATCTGAAATCTCTGACCGACCTAGTTTGACCTCACATCGAGATTTCTGAGAGTTGCTCTACATAGAAAAAAACATTTTCCCAAAAGAACACAAAAATTGTTTCTTAAATAAATGTTTCTGAGATAAAAATGAAATTAGTTTACATGTATGAAATAAAACGAAGTTTTTTTTTATCGACCAACAATTTATTTTATCTCTATTTTTAGTTATTTTTTTGTTTGTTTCTTTTAAAATATTTAATTTAACTTAAAAGGAAACCGGTGTAAAAAAAATTGTTTTCCCCGTTTTAGTTCTGTGTACATTTTAAATGATTTTTTAATACCTGTTATTTTATAATGCATTTTTTAAATGAATCAGTTTGAATGTAAATTTTAAATAAATATGTACGTTGTTGACTACGCTAATTGGATATATTGGATTTTGGTGATGGATTGCCGCTTATTATATACAATGGTTTGGCTGCCTCCCTTTCACTGCCATAAATTTTGCCTGCCTTGCGGGCCATATTTCCCAGCAGCTGTTGAGACACTTTGTGTGCTGAGCGCAATGAAAATGCCCACTCTTTCAATCCAATTTCATCCTGAGTAAATAAATATTAGTTTTTCTTAAATTTTTTTTTTAACAATAATAGAATTACTGAATTAGTTAAAATGAGCCTTCCATCGCGTATGCCATCATTAATACGAATTTGAATACATTGTTCTCCCTTGTAAAGTACGAAATCTGGTGAAACTTCTTCAACCTGATCCATGAAAAACAGTTCTGGCTTATTGTTCCCACTCTCAGTATGAAGTTCTAATCTGTTAATATTTCAAATATGCATTTATTTAAATTATTTGTATGTTTAGTTAAAATAATTTACCTGTTGGGATATAACTTTGCGTATTTTGTTTGCCACACCGATGCAAAGGAACCTCCCAACTTTTTAATATAACCATGTAGTATGCAGTCAGATTCTCGTTCGTCAGCATCGAAATGCATTTTCTGTTTTGATTTACGTTTTTGTTCAATTTTATCAGTTTCTATGTTAACGGCATCAAAAACAGTTTCAGCTACTTCTTGTTGCCACCTGAAATTACAAACAAAAATATAAAGTTAAAGCAAGGGTAAGCAGATATTAAATAATTTAATATTTTATATATTTAGGCTTCGGCGATATCGTTCTTAATATGCTATTATGTGTGAATTCCAAAGATAGGGGATTATACACACCTTTCGGAGATTGTGAGAGGAAAGTATCTATATTGCTCCTGATCTGACTCCGTCAGTTTTATTCCTTTTGTATCTTCTTCATCGAAAGACCCTATATCAAACGCATCAGCAGCATTGACTTCTCCTCGCGGTGGTATCAGTGGCGGCGTGTACTTTTGAATATATACTTGATTCCAGTCAATTCCCGTGAAAAACGGATGTTGTTTTATTTCCTCAGCACTATTGATTTATTAATCATTTATGTATTTATTAAGTAACTATATTATTTTATTAAAATAAAAGATATATTAACACAATGCAAATATGTATTAGGAAATAAAAAACCATTGCGCATTTTGTGATTCAAGCAAATAAATTATGTACGAATAAGAACCTAAAAATCTTCCTGCCTTTTTAAAATGTGTGCTTATGAAAATTGGGTGTTCAAAAACATAAATATCACAACTGATCTGAGCTAAACATTGAATGTGTTAAACTTTCACAAACGAACTATTAAATTAAAAAACCCACAGCGTGCTTTCGTAGGCGAAATAATTTATTTCAGCAATTATGACCTTGTAATAAGTTTTTTCTGAAGATACAGAAGTTTTTTTCTTCCTCAGTCTTGTAGTATCCAATTTTAAAGCAAATTTTTTCTGAGTAATACTCATTATTTAACAATTTGAAATATAAATTTCCATAATCCAAAACTTATTATTAATGTTTTAAACAAAATAAATTACTTATTAGAAAGTGTTTATGGACTTTGTGAAGTTTGGTTTTCGTTTTGCACAATGGACAACTCTTTGACTATTTCGTCACAAGGCAATATATTGTACATAACTTGCTAATTATAACCATTAATATGAATTGAAGTTATGACATTCTATGGCAGCGCCGATGAGCTGGACGCAATATTTTACTCACTACAGGAAAAGGAAAGTGGATAAGTCTACCAATTTGTTTTTCTAATTTATATTTATTTAGTCATTTCAAAAGAATCTATCTATTACCTATTTATTGACCAAAGATTTCTAAAATTAAACAATGGCTAACATTAAAGTTTTTTTCTATACGACTATCAAAATACCTCAACTTTTAACTAAGACGAATGTAAGGGTAAATATACATAAAAATCAAATAGAAAAATGAAATATTAACGAAGAATTAAGCAAAAGCTCTTATAACAAATAAGCATGTTACAAAATAGCAATTACGAATGTGTTAATAAAATAAATAATTGTTCATACCCTTTTCCCATACAACCCAATCGTTTTTCAGTATCTCTCTGTAGAAGACACTCCAAGAGATTTTTTAATTCCGCACTGAAAACTTCCGGAAATTCGATATTCTGAAATACAAATTGTTATTACCTTACATATTTAAATAAACTTTCATGATTTAAGAAGGTCTCTGGAAAAATAAGAACTTTTAAGAATAGCCTTCAAAGCAAATTTTAAACCCCTTTTATTTATCAATGTTTAGTATCAATAAAGTATGTATGTACAATATTTAAATACACTCTTTCGCAATAAATTATGTTATGAATTTAATATTTTTGTGTATATTTAAAAACAATTTAATTTGATGTCTTCAACTCCTAGGCTAGGATGTAAGGAGTACACAGGTCACGATTTCACGTTTTGTCTTTGAAAGACATGAAACCTTAAAAATTAAGATTTTATCCTTATAAAGGAAACTAGTGCATTAAACAAAAAATGCATTTCCTGTAATTGCCATTTGATCCGCAATTCTGGAATGCAAACAGGCTGAGATAGAGGTATAATAAAGGGTTTCTTTGGCGCTTCTATGGCAGCATAGTTATTCCTTTTATAACTAACGCCATATGGAATCGCCTTCAAACCTTAACTTTGGAAACGATTCAAAAAGCGGTTTCCAAAATACCAAATTTTCTAAAACACAAAATTTACATGTATATTTTTTAAGAATCTTTAATAAAATGTTTTGCAAAATGTTTAAAGGGACCCTATTTAAACTTTTTTAAGACTTGAGTGTAAAATAATTGGTTCAATTTCGTCGAACCATTAAGGAGAAAGTCGAAAAACAAAAAAAACTGTTCTATGAACGTTGCCTTTAGAAATCGTTTTTGGATGTCGTTTTGGAGAAAATACGATTTTCAAGAAAAACGCTTCAGTGGTCTAGGCTCTATTCATATAGAGGCATAGACAATCTTTGTCACTCATTTTATTCTCTATAAACTCAATATCATGTTTGATTGTTATCTCAATTTCTTTTTAACCTGCAGGAGCTCCAATAATCCACTTGAGTTTAAAAAAAGCTTTAAGAATGATAGACGATCGTACAATAACAGAAAAATTTACATCTCTTGTTATGCGTTTGGTGTTGTTTACACGCTCGTAATTTTATCGATATTGCTCTAGCGAAATATCGAGCTGCATTTTTCCCTTAAGCCCAACTTCGGGTGTACTTTAGCTGTACCATGTTAATGTGGAATGCCTAACTCAGGAAATTTAAACAAATGTAGACCTTATTTTCCCAACGTTTCGCTGTGTTTAATCAATATTATAAGGCGTAGTCTAAGTCCTAAGGCTAATTATATAAAAAAATTGCACATTCATAAAGGGTGATTCACGAGAGATGTGACAAAAAGCTAGAGCGTGTAGGTTGGGGCGAGACGAGAAGAAAACGTATGGAAGAGAGGGTCAATTCCTACCAGTTTGGCCAGGAGGGACATTTTTCTAAAAAAAGACTTAAAACAAATATTAAATAAATTACACGACTGGATCGGACGTACTTGCTCATATGTGCATACATATTCTACATTGTAGAATAAAATTAAAAAAATTAAAGTGAACATCAAAGCATTTATTCGATTTTTGTGACTTTTGATTGTTCGAATAAAGTACGTTAAAATGTATTGGATGAAATAATTTAAACGCCATTTTATTTCTTTAGGAAATGTAAAAAAGTGTGAATTTTTTTTCCAAAATTGTAGGAGCCGTTTTTAAATAAAACGGTTTTTTTTAACAACTTTTTTTAAAAAATTAAAAAAAATAATTCAAGAATACAAACTTAAGCACACAAATAACGTACATTTTCGATTTTGATTGTAATCGGATTTCCAGTTTTCGAGAAAGTCGAAGAAAAAAAAACCGGTACCGTTTTTAGCCTACCATATTAATTTTTTTTTTCACTAAAATATAATGCATACCTACAGTAGTACACTGATTTTTTTTTTATAAAAATTCTTGGAGCCGTTTTCAAGAAAAATAAGCTTTTACATAACGGTCATATGAAAGTTACCGTTAATTTTTGAGCTAAGAAAAAAAATTTAAAAACTCTTCTGTAGAATGTCAAAATAACCATAAGTTCAAAATTTGAAGACGATTGGCCCAACCGTTTAGGCTGCAGTACAATAAACATCCGTACAGACAGACAGACGGACAGAGTTTTGCCAGTAACTCAAATATGTTTCTCTATCATCGTAATGTCATGTTTGATTAAGGGGAGGAACATTTTTTATAAAAGAAACGATAAAATAAGGAAAGACATGAAACATTGCGTCGGTTTTCCAGAGGGGCAATTGTTTCAGCGGCAGTTCTATTTCCTATCAATCTTAATGCTCGATTTTGTATTCTATCAAGAAGGTAAAGCGATGTTTGGGAAGCACCTGCCCAGAGGTGGGAATTATACTCGAGTTTAGGGCGTATAAATTGTAGCAATATCAGATGCGAAAAATACTTTTTACACCGATACAGAAAACCTAAGTACTTAGCAGCATTTTTAGCGATCTCAAATGTATGTTAGTTCCAACGGAGGTCGTCGTTGACACACATACCGTACTGAGAGCTTTTCGGTTTCTTCGATGCAAGTGCCATTCATGGACAATGACATTGAGGGTATGTTAAGCTTTAACAACAGAAGACAGCATTGAGTTTTCGAAGTATTAAACTCAAAACGTTTTCTATTACCCCATTTGACAATGTTGTATAAATCGGAGTTCAATGAGATTGACATACAGTACCGTTGCAATTGTACGTCCGAAGGCGAAGGACGTGAATTATCGGACGAATATGAAAAGCTGAGGTTAGAGTCGTCAGCAAAACAGTTAAGTGGATTAGAAGTAACAGACAGAAGATCATTTATAAAAATGAGGAAAAGAGTCAGACACAGAAAAGAGCCCTGGTGCACACAAGCATTTATTTTGTGGGAATCAAACTTGAATCCGTCTAATACAACTTATATTGAACGGTCCAGAAGATAGCTTCTAATCCAACGAACAAGAGTATCATCAATCCAAAAAGCACGCATTGCCGATAAAAGAGCTTCATGCCAAACTCTATCAAATGGCTTTGCTTGCGTTAGCCACATATGTTCTGTCATTTTGCGAGATGTGGTAAAAAATCATTTCTTTGGCCAATTTCCAATGTTTTATTTAGTTTACTGTAAAAAATGTGTCCTATATGTTACTCGATCAAATATCCTATTAATTAAAAAAAGATTAGTTCAAATTCGTTTTGTCGTTGTCGGATCATTCAATTTTACTATATACATATATGTAAAGAACATAAAGATAAAGGAAAGGTAAAGATAGAGACAACGGTTACACTCACAATGTCACGCTATATCTTTTTTGAAAGCTAGAAATCTCTTCTTTTATTTTGTTTTTAAAATAAATCTGTCTTAGGGAATAGTTTTTGAAAAAATAATTTTCAAACTCAAAATTTTGACAAAAAATATTAAAATAAAAATTCAAACAAATTTTGTTTGAGACATGCATCAAATAAGTGCGAAAAAGAAAGAATAATTGAAGAAAGAAGACAGAAAAGAAATTGTCCCGGTGAGTTGTGTGCCGAATTTGAATGCCTCTATTTTGACGTTATTCTTCCTCTGTTTTTTTTTTTTACAAAATCTTTTTATTAGTGCCGGGTGGCTTAAGGTTAGTGTGTTGGACTGCTAAGCGAATGAGCCTGGGTTCGAATCCCGCTCATAGACACCTTCTTTTTCTTAGTACTGCCTCTTGCGAGGAACTGACAAAACCTCCAAGAGTAAAATTTGTCTCGAAAAAGTGCATCTCATCTAGCCGTTCGGACTCGGCGGTAAACTGTTGGTCCCTTCAGATTAACAACACACACACAGGAATGGTAGAGAGTATAAATCACTGGCCTTGGCTCCTTAAGGAGCTGTCGCTCCAATAAGTTTATTTATTTTTTATTTTGTTTCGTTCTTTATAGAAACTACATGAATTTTTTTTTCATTTCATTTCATTTTATTCGTTTAATAAAAGCCTTGAGATGAGATATATCCTTTATGGCCTAAAAATATACATTTGCATTTGGAATTACAAAGAAAAGCATACATATTTATTTATGTATGTATTAAAAGTTCAAGTTATTTAATTAAAGAAAAAAAAACAAAATATTGATATACAAAAAATATTAATTCATAACAAGTTTTAGTTTATGTTTATAAAGAATTAGCTTAAAAAAAGTAAAGAAAGATTAAAAAGAAAAAAAATTACTAAGTTAATTATCACTGAATAAATAAAGAATGAATATGCAACGGTTCTTCTGGGTTCTGTAGGTGATTTCTTATAGAGCTGGTAAAATTATTTATTTATAATTGTTTTATATGGATCAGGTAGTGTTCCAAATTCTGGCACCAATTACGAAGAAAGATCTGCGCGTCTGCAAAGTTGAACTTCTTGGAATATTAATATTGTTTGTACGCGTAGAAATTGAAAATTCAAGTTTTTCGAATAAATAGGTGGGGGTTTGAGATTTTAGTAATTTAAACATAAACTTACAAATTTCAATAGTGAAATGTGTTGATAATGAAACACCAAGAAATACAGTCGGACAAATGTGATACATGATCAAACCTTCATAATGAAAAAATGAAACGAACGCATGAGTTGAAAGCTTTATTCAATTAATAAATATTCAATTAATAAATAGGTTTTATTGGAGCTAGTAAAGTTTTGACCTTGTTGCTGTGGAATGTAGAATGAAATTCTCCACAAGCGTCTAAGACCTGCATAAATATTTCTTATTACATTTCTTACATGATCATTCCATGTGAGAGTTTTGTTAAATATGAATCTTCAATTTCTTACTGTAGAGCTAAAAGGAATCACATGACCATTTAAAATTAATTGAGGAAAATAAGAATCATCCAAACTTCTTTTGTATATAATTATGCTTTGCGATTTAGCTGGGTTCAAAACTAAACAATTTCTAACTGTCCACTCATGTATGCTATTTAAATCATCATTTATATAGCATCTTCCAAGAGGCCAAGAGGAAAAGACAAATAGATCTGCAGATCATCAGCATAAAGATGGTACCGGCTGTATTTTATAGCATTGACAACATCAATAATAAACATGCTAAAATGTAGAGGTCCCAACAAAGATCTTTTAGAAAGAAATCTAAACAAACAGCCCTAATTCCTTCACGAACATAAATCAAGACACCTGAACAACAAACATCACTATCACACCTAAACAATCGATAGCCTTGAATCCTCAATTCCCACTTTTCAACTTTACTTGTTGGAATACTTATAAGTCATGTTTCAGACAAACAAATTACATCAGTTCTTAGTGATTGAAGCATTAATCTTAATTGATCGATTTTCGATAAAACAATCTGAACATTTACGTGACAAACTTTTAGTCCAGATGAGCGTGATGAGAAAATATTCAACATTGCATTGCCCAGATTAACTACATTTGTGCCAGCTGGCACAAAATTGTTATTGTTATTACTGCTCATTGTATAAAAGAATAATAATTAATGACAAAACAAGCTAAAAAAAAGAAACCAATACCAGACACCCGAAAAGAAGCATTTTCAATAAGTTTAAAAATATTTTAAAATGTACAAATAATTCAAGAGTGATTATATATATATATATATACATTTGTATATATTTTTTTAATATTATTATTGATTTACTATTGTTTTCTTATTAATCTTTGATAATTGAAGCACTTGCACCAGCAGCAGCAGCATCGAGCAACCGATCTAAATAATCCACATAGCTTATTTTGATATACTGGTCTGTGGGACCAACTTTGACAGCCACAACACCATTAAATGATTAACTGAATGAATTTTCTTTTCTTCCTTTAATTTAATAGCAGCTTTACGAGTAAGAAGGCTCCACCAGATAGACATTCAAAAGCTCCAATAGCACGTTTGGAGGTAAATCCAATTTTATCAAGCGTGACTGGAGCAACGGCGAAGAATAATTTAAGAAATTTAATTCTCTCGTTTTGACAGTGCAGCTTAACCACAACAGGTGCATTAATTTTATCCCCTGATGGATTACTGCCCCCTTTCGATTTTTTTTTTAAACGGAAAACATCACAAGACTGCAAAGAATAGGTTGTTACTTCACAAATTTTAATGAGAATGTCTTTGAGATTTTCATTTTGATTTTCAGGAATTCCTGTTAAAATAAGGTCACCTTTGCGCATTTCATTTTCAAGTTTGTTTATTTTCGCATTAATGAAAGATTTGTCACTTTGGTGTTCCTTAATAGATACTCTTTCATTAACCTTACTTTCGATGGCAGCCAGTTCATTATTAAAATTATTTGTAAAATGTTCCACTTTTTTATTTAAAACTGCAAGGTTGTTGTTAAAAAGAGATTTAAAATCACGCACTTCTTGTTTTAATCCAATTAATTGGCTGTCCATCGATAACTGCAATTTATCAATCATTTTTGCTAAGTCGTCATTTGAGGTAGACATATTATTTATGATTTGGATAGAAAAAAACAACTTAGAAAGCACAATTGGTATTAACATTCAAAAACTTAAAAAACAGTCGATGATTGAGAACAAGATGCAATTTAATTGAATTTAAAATTAAATTTAAATAAATATAATTTTGCCGCAGCTATTAAACACGTGTGCACTACTCTGAGTTTGACATTTGATAATTTTGTATGGTGTTTGAATTCTGTATGTCGTTTCAAAGGCAACGAAATTAAACAAACCAGGAGATTATAAACATTTTGAATTTGAGTCATGACTCAAGAGACATTGTGAAGTTATACTTGCATTACAGAATGGAAAATGAAAAAGGAATTTAAAAAAGAGACATGCATCACGGTGCACTGTTGAATACCGGACTAAGTAATTAAGTACTGATTTTCATTTAAAATGCAATAGTCTTATTAGTTTTTTTTTAATGAAAAAAAAAGAAACCCGGATGCTCAAATGTCTTGTACTTTTTAAGAAATTTAAAAATAGCAAAAATTACTTTTTGTGTGAATTGTGTGAACGTTAAATCAAAATTTATATTCACATTCATTCAATTCGTTTTCTTTTCATTTGAATGGTATGAATTCCTTTTTCATACAACACTCAACTTTCATTATTCTTTAGAAAGAGTTGCGCAAACTCACTTATTCATTTTTACCTTGAATCACTCAAAAGCCGTTTGAATGTATTCATGCAGCTCTGTAATTCGTACCTTAAAAGCTGTCCACGAGTCACTGTAAATTTCTCTCTTCAAAACGCTATAAATCTATAAAATCACGAACAAGTGTAGATAAGCGGGGCTTGTAATATTTATCATCCCTCACAAGCACAGCATCTACTATCGCGCTGAAAATCGGATAAAACAACCGTTTACTACTGAGATGAGTCTGCTTCTCAGAGTTAAGTGTTTATGTTTGAATTTTGTTAATTTTATTAATAAAAAGAAATTAAATGTATTCAATAAGTGTGTTTTTAATGCCGAAAATGAAGTAGAAAGGATGGAAAATGTAACAGTTTAAATACGCAGAGAAAATGTTTGAGAAGTGGGTCTTCTCCACTCGATATCCGTAACAAAAAGTGAGTTGCTGAGTGAATATTTTGATCAGAATTTAAACGTTTGTTTGCCTAGGTTTTTTAAATTGTTTCGACTCACTATCACAGGAAGTCACAGTAGCTCTTTAAGTTCCATATAAAAACAGGCCGCTTCCGCTATATTCCTAGCAGAGGGTTCATATAAAGAGTGCTAGGCATGATAACTACATTGCTATGGCTTTAAGTAAAACAAAAACTTTACAAATCATGAAGAAAGAAAAAAATTACTCAAAAAATTATAAATTCTATTAAAAAGGTATTTTAAATATAAATTTGAAAGTTTACACAACTTCAGTGTTCTCAGTTTTATTAATCATTTACAATTTTTAAAGATCCACAAGTAATCCGCCAGCAATCCGTAACCTACATAAATACCTATCGCTTTCAATTTCAATAGAAAACTAACATGGGAAAGTTTCGCTTTACTTTTGGTCGAATGAAAAACGAATCGAATTTGGGAATACGAAAACAATAACCCCCCAGGAGTAAGTTTATTCATTCCGAAAAAAGTATTGCCAGATTGAAAACCACACGTCTAAAAAAACACCCTTTATAACAAAAAAAATTGAACATCGACAAAGGAATTTTTGTAGGAATAGGGCCTTTCTTGGAAAAAACCAGCACAGTAAGTTGTAAAATAAGATGTTAATTACATGTCTGCAATAGAAAAATAATTGTGGTTAATTAATTGCGAATGTCTTTACTTTTCGGCTTGATATAAAATTAAAGTATTCAGAAACATACATTTGTTCATTTCATTCTTACGCTGCGTCTCCACATGCAATATTTGTTGCAATATCAATAAGGAGGGCAATATTCAATTGGGGTGAGTTTTATATCGCTGGCAATTTCAATTGAACGCGCTTGTTTTGAAATAATATTGTTGTCAACCATTTTTTAAAAGAGAAATTTGAGAGAATATTGCCTTTGCGATTGAAAAAGCAATAACTGCCTCCATCTACCAGAGAAAATATTACTATATTAATACTTGAAAAAATTATAAGGAATTCGTAGGTTAATTGTAGTGGGACAATTTTTGTCAAGTCTGTGCAATTGCGACATAGACATCATTGGCAGAACTCGGCGAGTTGTCACTGGAGCGTTTGCTAACATTGAAGCTGAAGCGGCTAAGATGGGACTAGCAGTCAATGAGGCCAAAACGAACTGTCCACAAAAAGGGACACACAACACCGGCGGATTGGACAAAACATCACAATAGACAGGTGCAACTTTGAGGTAGTTAGGGACTTTGTTTACCTCGGATCCGCTATAACATCTAACAACATCTCGTCAGAAATAAAGCGAAGAAATACTCTTACCAATCGCTGTTTCTATGGGCTAGGAAGGCAATTGAGTAGTAAAGCCCTCTCTCGAAAGACAAAGAAGACTCTGTATAAGACCCTAATCATCCCAGTCCTGCTCTATGGCGACGAGGCATGGACTCTATCTAAAGGAGATGAAGATATCCTTGGTGACGCGTTCGAGTGGAGGACGACCTCAACCAATTTAGAGTGCGTAACTGGAGGCAGCTAGCCAAAGACCGAGCTGAAGAGGCATGTTGTTTGAAGCCCAGGTTCGTCCTGAACTAAAGCACCCCCTAAGTAAGTAAGTAAGTAAGGATAGTTTTTAATTAATTTTTTTTTAGAATTTCGAAAGTTTTATTCGAACAAAACAGAACAGTTTATATGAAAGTATTGGAAATATCCGGGGTAATCCAAATCAGAAACAACCGAAAAAAAGTTCTGTACAGAATATGAAAAGTCCCTTTTATTTGTCTGGCAAAAGTAATATTTGTTTATATTAAATCTTTCTATATATCTAGTTCTTTTTTAAATTTGGAAACTATGTTGTGTACAATTGTTAATCATGTACCCAGATGAGGAGGTTTAAAAATAGTAAGTTCATTGTAATTTTCTTTCATCTTGCACAGACAACATTTCTGTAGACATATTCTTTTGTTTTTAAGAACGTTAGATCTGATTGTGGGAATACGAATGCATTCTTGATCTTGCCTCATCATTTGGTATTTCGAGCTTTTTGGCGTAATCGCTATAACGCTACATAAAAGTATTTATTGGTGGAAATGTTTTTGAAAGCAAGCAAATGGAAAAAAATCATAAGAAATGATTTAGAGCATATAAAAGTTATTTGAATATTAACCTTAGATTCAACCGAATAAAATCTTTTTTATAAATACATTATGGATGCTTAACATACAGTTTCATTAGAGTTTCAAAATTTAAACCCACAAATGATTTGTAGACTTTTTCCAGGTGCATACTTCACTTGCGTATAATGTTGCTTTATTGTTGGTTCTTAATAAATAGAAATATTAATACAGCCTTTAAAGATCCCGACTTACCATTGTTAGTGTCATGCGATCGATCTCATGTTTATCCTTTGTTTTATGTTGCCGAAATGGAGAGTGGCCTTTTAGAAGCTTATATAACATGCATCCAAAACTAAACCAATCTGCACTTGAATCATATGGAGTTCCTTTTGATAACACTTCAGGAGCCATATAGCCGTGTGTTCCTACTGACGCGTGTGGCTTTTTTCTCGAAAAATCACAAGCTAGACCCAAGTCAGATATTCGAACATGTCCATTTTCATCCAAGAGAATATTGGCGGGTTTTAAATCTCTATACACAATGAAACGTTTATGCATATGTTCCAAGCCAAGAATGACCTTTAAATAAAAAATAATTGAATAAATTTACTTACCAACATTATATCTTTAAGATTACTCGGAAACCTTTAAAATAAAATCCTGTCGAACAGAAAAACAGAAAAAAACAGTAGGAAAAGAAGCGAACATATTGTTGTTATTATTTCTTTGAATAATTTTTGTAACCTTTGTGATTTAACACACATGGGTAAAATTCGACATCTACTTTTTTAGTCATATCTATAGGTGACGAATCAATCTATTAACAATTTCGTTCAGTTTTGTTTTTAGGCTGCTATTTTTTTGTGATATTTTTCAACATTCTTTGATATTACTTAAACCCGTTTAGCTTGAAAATTTTAAAACTTTTTTTTAATAAAATTTTTAAATATAAGTCGCTAGACTTTGTAATATAACTATTTTTCATTTATTTATTTAATTTAATTTTTTTGGAACTGTTCCTTACAGTCTTATAGAAATAATATTAACTAAGCAACTTTTTTCACTCTATGAAAAAAAAAATATTATTTACCTCAGCAGCATAGAACTTCATTTGGGCCTCATTGAAGACTCCATGTTGAGATAAGTGGTAGTGCAAGTCACCACCATTCATCAAATCCAGAATGAAGCATAATTTATCTGGAGTATGAAATGCGTAGGTCATACAAACAATAAATGGACAATCGGCCTGGAAGAATAAAAAACAATATATTTTAATTTCATTTAATTTAATGTTAACATTAAAAAAAAAAGAAAACCCGTTTTGTTTTCATTTTAATAAATTTTTTTAACAAACAAACTTGTATATCGATGGCTTAGTGCACAAATGTATTTAGTGCTCAAAAATAATTTTTCTAACAAATATTTTTTTTATTTATATAAATATAAATTTATTTATTATACTTTGTTTTTCATTAAGTATCTATCGATTTTAATGGTAATTAAAGTAATATTTCAGAACATTTTGGAAACCTTATTGTAGTTAGCACATTTTGGTTGAACAAAGTTTTTTTCTATTTTTTAGACTAATACAAATAAAATAAATAAATAAATACAAATAAAAGTAGTTTTATTAGTATCAATATTTTTAAAATTGTGTGTCCTCTTTCTCAGAATACTGCTTTTTAGGTTTAAGGGCTGACGGCAAACTTTTAATAAAGTACTCATACATTGGAAGTATAACTCTTGACCTAAATGTTAAAACATTTAGTTAATTTCAATAATTTATTTTCTTTAAAACGGAAAAACGAGTTGAGTTTTAAGTACCTACATGTACATAAAATAAAATAAATAAATATATTTATTGGCGCGACAGCTCCTTAAGGAGCCAAGGCCTAGTGACTTATACTCTCAACCATTCCTGTATGCGTGTTGTTAATCTTCAAGAATGAAAACAGAATAACTGATACAAAAAATGTAATTAATATATGAAAATTAGGTATAAACTTCGTAATTCCAAATAGTCTTCTTCGATTTTATCTAATATTTTGGCTAAAAAGCAGTTCACACTTGAATCTATTTCCATCTTACGGCAGAACTAAATGAAAACAAAAACACTGCGAAAAATGTAACGCTTTCAACGAACTGTTATATTAACAATAACAATAGCAATTTTATTGAACTGTAATAATATTTAATTACTTTTGATACAGAATTGCGCTTAAAACCAAAATGTTTTAAGTGATGTCCATTTGCATTAAGGTGATCAGATAATTAGAGCGGAATATGATAAGTGCGGTTACCACATATTATATTGTTCAATTGATTTCATGTCTTTGTTAACACATTTTTGAATTGTTCCCTATAGGGTTTGTGCTAACAATAAAAAAAATTACCAGATGAAAGCTTTCTTTGAAATCAGGAAAAAACATACTTAACTCATTTTTGAAAAAAGTGATTTTAACACATTTGTGCGCTAAGCCATCGATATGTCAATGTTAAAAGCCTTAACTGTAATTTTCTTGTATGGTATTTATTTCAACATTTTTTTCTTTACAAACAAAAGGAAAGTGGCCGAGCAGGCTGCGTCGAAGTACATTTCTACTTCCTTTGGTTAATAAGCAGGAAAAGGTGCTACATATTAAGGTTCAGAAAAACCAATGATACACCAAAGACTATACATCCTCGTTGAGTAACTTCATTAAACATTCATTTTTCAACATATGTTTACAATAGGGTGTACAGTTTTTGAAGTTGATTACATAATTTATATTATTTTGGTTTTAATTTGTATACATACCCCAGTGCTTACAGCTGAAAGCATAGTCCGTTCATTAAGAGCTAAGGTTTCGCCTTGTTTCATTTTTATTCTCTTTTTATCCAAACACTTCATTGCATACATTTTTCCAGTATCAGCTTTCCTACAACCATATACCTCTCCAAAACCTCCACGTCCGATTATTCTGTGGACACTAAAGTCATTCATCGTTAGCTGAAAAAAACAACAAATATTAAAGATTTCACAATTCATTCAATATAGCCAGTTCAAGTTCCGTCAAAGTGACTGGGATGTTCCTTGAGATCATTAAATGGGAAATAAAGAGTCATTAACGGCTGTAATATAAGGCTCTTTGGATTAGGATTATTCATAATTAAAATCACGATAGAAGGCCCATAGTGAAAAAATTTGCAGTGTGATCGTAGATGATGTGCAAAAAAATACAGAAGAAATAATCAGACATTATTACAAAACAATTGCAATTTCTTTATGATTGTAGATGTAGAATATCTGAACGATAATTTATCAAAATATAAATGTACTCAACTGGTTATGTGTTGATATTCAGGACGTGTTAACACCGAAAATAATACAAACCATAACCTCTGATCTATTCTTTAAGTTTATATAAAATATACATACATATAAAAATAGACTTTTTATTTCAATACCAGATTCAGCATTGTAAAATTGAATTTATAGCCTTAATACAAAGTGGGTAACTTGATTGTTTTTTTTTTTTAATAAGTTGCTTTAAATGTAACAATATAACTATGTACTTACTTGCATATTAAGTTCTAAATTTTTCCATTGACAGAAACGAGTAAATTTATCGCTGAAAATATAAAAGAAAGTTATTTCCTGTTAAAGAACTATGTAATTATATATTAATTATTTCAAAAGCCTAAATGACATTTTGTATACGAAATAGTATCATTTCTTTTGTGAAACACTAAAAAAATAGATTTCCTTATTTTAAATTAAGGAAACACATTCGACTCAGTATTTAGTTTTTCGAGATTAGCTTTTGCCAGTTGAAAATGTTCAACTGCTTCATTTGAAGGTATAGATAATAGATTTTGAATTTTCAAAACTCTAAAAAATCGCATAATTTTTTTTTTAACAAAAACATCTGCGCGCGGCAGAGGTGCAGTAGGTAAGATGTTTGTTGTGAACCCAGAGATCGTGCGTTGAAATCTCAGTTGGGTTTTAAGTGAGAAAATTGTCACCTAATTCTCTACTGCACCGAAAAAATCTTTCATTACTTTCTAATCCTTCTAAATAGAAGTTGCTTAGAATGCAACTGGCAATGTGTTCCACAGGGACATATATAGTTAAATAAAAAAAATAGGATTTTATCAAAATCGGTCCTAAAGTTTTCGAAATACATTTTTTCAATACTTGATGTCAAAAAAAGATTCCGGCAAAGTAATGCGCTATCGTGCGATTTCTTCAATTTAATACTTGAACAAATTATAAGAAACTCGGAAGTTTATTGTAGTGGGACAATTTTTTTTCAATTCTGTGAAATTACTAGCATACGCTGACGACATAGACATCATTGGCAGAACTCGGATAACATTGAAGCTGAAGCGGCGTAGATGGGACTAGCAGTCAATGAGGCCAAAACGAAGTACCTACTGTCCACAAAAAGGGACAAACTGTTGAATAATATAAACAATTGTCAACACTTAAATCAGTCAACGCCCTCTTACAGATTATATAATCAATTATCATATATTCACCTCAACATTTGCTGCATTTCCTGTAACATGTTTTTACTTTCCAACTTTAATATACTTCTTACTTGAACTTGACTCAGTGCGGTTGTTTTATTTCAATCTTTTAGCATCTTCATACATAACTCTGGTATTCTACAGGTTATGGGCCCAGTAGTTTTAAATTAAAAGTAATACACAATTAAATAAGTATTTTTTTTAAATAAACTCAAAATTAACTTAAACAATTGTGCATGCAAAAATTGTTCGATTGATTCGATATGGCAAACTCAAATATAGCACATAGTCGTATAACTCTCTTCAATGGTTAAAATTATCCAACTTGGAGCGTGCAGATGGAGGGGATCCTCCATAAATTGAGGTTTTTAAAGATAGTTCAGGGTAAGGACGAACGACCGGAGGAAAACATTAAGAAACAGGAGTCATGGGACGACAAGGACTTAGATGCGCGTAGCGAATTGATATTGGCCATGGAGCCTCATATTGTAGCGCTTGTTAAAAATTTTAAGTCGTCAAAAGAAGTGTGGGACTTTCTAGAATCGAGCTACAACAGAAAGAGCGTGTGGCAGAAGGTGGAAGAGTTTAAGAAACTTCTCAACATACGAATGAATCCAACGCAATCTATGGATGAGTATTTGCGAGAATTTTTCTCAATTATTAATCGGCTTCAAGAACTTGATGCTAATTTAGATGACGATCTTCTCGTAATTTTATTATTAGATAGCCTGGACGAAAATTATAAAAGCGTGCAAGCTGCTTTCGATGCTCAAGAGGAAGGCCCAAAGCTAGAAACCGTACGAATTAGATTGATGGAAGTCGGAGATAAGAAACGAGACTCATGCGAAAGTAATGCACTAAAAGTGCGAGGTAATTTCAATCGTCATTATTCATGCCATAACAATTTTATGAAACCAAATATAAAGCTCACGGTGTGAGCTTAAGAGAATTCAGGTATAATTGCCGAAAATGTGGAAGAAAAGGTCACAAAGCAAAGGAGTGCTGGAGCTATGGTCAACAGGCAGTAAACCAAGTTTATGACGAATGCGAGAGCGGATTTATAATTCAAGAATTCTTATCATCAAATGTGGAGAAAAAAGGGACGGAATTTGATCTTGTTGACAAAGCTCTCAAAGGTACAGAAATAGTTAGTCGGTGGTGTATCGATAGTGGGGCTACTTCGCACATGTGTTTTGATGAACATTTATTTTCTGATCTGTCAAAAAACCACATGGGGTATGTTAAATTAGCAAACGATAAAAAGATCCAAATCATGGGAATTGGTACGGTATCAATTTTAAATCAAAAAGAAAATGAACTTCAGAAATGCATGCTTATACTCTTTATGTTCCAGATCTTAAAGAAAATCTTATTTCAATCAACAAGGTTACAAACAACGGAGGCCAAGTTATATTTGATGGTGAAGTTGCGATGATCTCAAACAAATTTAGAAAGGTACTTTTGAGTGCCAGGAAGAAGGATGGTCTTTATATCGTAAGCCCTTCATCACATGACACAGCATTAGGAATTAAAGAACACAGTTCTGTGCAAGCCAACTCTATTTTCCAAACCTGGCATAATAGAATGGGACATTTAAATGGTGAATCCTTGAGGCAACTCCAACGTAAAGGTAACGTCACTGGGTTACCTAATTTTAGTTCAGTCGATCTTAAATGCACATCATGCATACGCGGAAAGCAGACTAGGCTGCCTTTTACTGAAAAGTTGGAAAAGTCAACCACGAAGTGCTTAGAACTTATACATTCGGACATATGCGGACCAATGCGCACAGAATCCCTGAGTAAGTCACTTTATTTTATTATATTTGTTGACGATTATTCTCGAAAAATTTTCGTGTATTTTATTCGCAAGAAAAGTGAACTTTTGGAAATGTTCATTGAATTTAAAAACCATGTTGAAAATCTAACAGATTTAAAAATAAAAAGAATAAGGTCTGATAATGGCTGTGCAAAACGGAGTTGCAGAGCGTGCCAACAGAACGCTCGTTAAAATGGCCCGTTGCCTGATGATTGAAGCCGATCTGCCAAAATTTTTATGGGCTGAGTTAGTAAATACGTCGGCGTATATACGAAACCGATGTCCTACAAAACCAAACAGTTACAAGACCCCAGAGGAACTTTGGACTTCACTAATACCAAATGTGTCACATTTTCGAGAAATTGGATCAAAAGCTTTTGTTTTGACAAAAGATGGTAAGAACGGCAAATTTGACCCAAAGAGCGAGGAATATATTTTAGTTGGTTATTGTGAAGATGCAAAGGCTTATAGATTGTGGAAGCGCGGTGGTCGTACAATTATTAAGAGTAGAGATGTGGTCTTTATTGAAGCGAATAGTGGTCAAAATGAAAATAAGTATTTTAACTGTGATTTACAACAAAAAGAAAATGTAGAACAAGATGATTCAAAGAAGCTGAAAATAAAAATGGGCAAAATAGAAAATGAGGAATCATTTGAACAATTGAAAGAAGACAAAATGGAAGAAAAAGAGACTTTTGAGGATGCTTACGACAGTATTGATAGGTCACTAAATGAATCAGCAAATCTTGTTAAATTAACGGACCCAAAGACAATGAAGGAAACAGAAGCATCAGAGCATAAAGATGAATGGAAGAACGCAATGAAAACAGAAATGGAACTTCTAAATAAAAATGGCACATGGGAGATTGTAGACCGACCAAAGGATACAAATGTAGTCGGATGTAAATGGGTCTTCAAGACCAAATTTAATCCAGATGGGTCAGTTGAACGCAGGAAAGCAGGACTGGTTGCGAAGAGATTTACACAGCAGTACGGAGTGGATTATTTTGAAACCTTTGCTCCTGTTGCCGAAATAAGCTCAATACGACTTTTATACGCTATTGCTACTGAGGAAGACTTAGATTTATTTCATATAGATGTGTCCACAGCTTTTCTTAATGGAGACTTGGAAGAAACAATCTTCATAGAATTGCCTGAAGGATTTTTCCAAAATAAAAACAAGGTATGTAAGCTCAGAAAATCTATTTACGGCTTAAAACAATCTGGTCACCAGTGGAATAAGAAATTGGATTCAATTTTAAAACAAGATGGTTTTAAAAATTCTAACTATGACAGATGCTTGTACTTTAAACGATATAAACAATTTGTTACTTTCATAGCTGCTTATGTAGATGATTTGATTGTAGCCACTAATGATAATTTAAACTATAATAAACTTAAATCGCATTTAAAATCTAACTTCGATATTCGAGATTTAGGTGAACCACAGTCTACTGTTGGACTTGAAGTTGTACGAGACCGTGATAATGGAACCTTGTGAATAAGTCAACCAACTTATATACAAAATTTATTAAATAAATATAATCTTTTCAATTGCAAGCCTAATTCTTTCCCAATGCCATCTAAAACTAAAATGGAAAAAGAACCCTCACAATATGAAGAATGTCAGACTATTCATAAACAATCATATCAGGAACTCGTCGGAAGTCTTTTACATCTTTCAACGTTTAGTCGCCCAGACATCGCTTGCAATGTTAACATGTTGTCTCAATTTAATCAAGATCCGAGAAAGCAACACTGGAATTTTGCAATATCAGTCCTTAGGTATTTAAAAGGGACAATTAATACAAAAATTCTTTATTCCAGAACGGCAAAACCAATTAGAGGTTATTCTGACTCAAACTGGGCAGAAGACATCAATGACCGCAAATCTCAGTCGGGAATAGTTTTTGTATTTGCTGGAGCTCCCATTGACTGGGAATCAAGAAAACAAACAATTATAACATCATCAAGCGCTGAAGCCGAATATGTCACACTAACATCTGCTGCTAAAAAGGCAAAATATTTCAAACTTTTGCTGTTGAACTCGGGATTCACCAGGAAGAACAGTCCATCGAACTATACACTGATAGTCAAAGTGCACAGTTCATCGCAAACTACCAAGGAAAACGATCTAGAACAAAACACCTGCACATCAAATATCACTACGTCCGAGAAGCTATAGCAGAGGGTGCTATTCAACTCAAATATCTACAAACAGACTTAATGTTAGCTGATGCTCTGACCAAATGTACACCATTTCTAAAACATCGCTTTTGCTTCAAAAATCTTGGTTTATCATTTGAAAGTTAATTTTTATTTTTATTTATTTTTGAATATTTAATCAATTTACTTTTCTTAACTTACAATTTTATACGATTTCGAACTTAATGATTATTTCTTATATTTTGAATTTTTCTTAATCTTAAAGTGTTGAGAGGGTGTGTTGAATAATATAAACAATTGTCAACACTTAAATCAGTCAACGCCCTCTTACAGATTATATAATCAATTATCATATATTCACCTCAACATTTGCTGCATTTCCTGTAACATGTTTTTACTTTCCAACTTTAATATACTTCTTACTTGAACTTGACTCAGTGCGGTTGTTTTATTTTAATCTTTTAGCATCTTCATACATAACTCTGGTATTCTACACAAACAAAACCGGCGGATTGGACAAAACATCACAATAGACAGGTACAACTTTGAGATAGTTAGGGATTTTGTTTACCTCGGATCCGCTATAACATCTGACAACATCTTGTCAGAAATAAAGCGAAGAAGAGGTGAACTGGAAATCCAGCAACTACTCCAGCAACAACTAGAGCCCAGCCATCGCTACCTCAACATTCGAGCCATAACAGACGACCGATTCGAGGATATAATGAACAATGACGGAGCCCCGTTCTACGAGAGAACCAGCAGCGGACACAACAGAGGATAAGCAACACCGCTACCTAACCCCAATTTTTTAAATCCAAAGACAGTAAATTATAATTAAGAATTTCAATTAAAAGATTTTGCAAACAACAATATGATATAAGTAAAAATATAGCATTGTATAGAGTCAGCTGAAGTAAGTCGGGCCCCTGTTGTTGAGCCGACATGATTTATTTTAGTTATAAGTTAGTTTAAGACCAATTGTACATAAATTCTAACGAATATAATAAAAATAATCTAATCTAATCTGAGTATTCTACAACAAAATCAGGAATTGACAGAAAGAGTTAATCATTTTGAAGTTCGCTGTCGCCTCTTGGAAGAAGAAATGGAGCTACAAAGTCGAGAAATCAAAGGCAAAAACATTATTTTCTCGATTCCAAACGATGCCGTCAACGGTGTCGATCCACAGAAACGCATCCAAACTATAACCACACTTTTGTTGGATAATCAAACACAACAAATGCCAGAGGCAATTAAACTAAGCGAAAACACAAAAGTTATGAAATTCAAGCTCAACACAGGATCAAATGAAACTGCAACAAAAATGTTGAAAAACGCTTCAAAGTTAAAAGGTACAGGAGCATTTATTCAACGAGATCTAAGCAAACATTCCCAATTGAAACCCCAAATTCTCCTTCGTTACCGCAAAGTAGTCAAAACAAAAACAACAGAAGCAGTACGTGTAAAGAATAACACTTTAGTTATTGGTGATAAAATATTTTATTTAAATGAAAAAAATTATTTGAAATATAAAGATATCGATGGTGAAATTGAATTAAAAACTATGTTTGGAGGTCTTAACTTTGGAAGTGTCAGAGAAAATAAACAATCAATGCCACACCAACCACACGTGAAAATAAATGGAGTAGATCAAAACCTGCAGACGCATCAGGGTTGTTAAATGAAAATCCAGGTTGTAGCAGATTATCAAAAAACTGATAATTAAAAGCCGTCAGTCAAAATAATTGTATTTATCATAATATTTTATTTTGTAATATATCAGCTATTATTTAATATTTTTTATATTAAGCTATTATTTGTAGATTTTTTCAAATATGTTCACAATTTTGATATATTTTTTTGTTTGAAACTCACGTAACTGAAGAAAAAATTATTAAATACAAAAATTATTTTATAAACTTTAAGCCTATATGGGGTGAAGCAACTAAAAGTTCTATTAAAGGTCGTGCAAGTGGTGGACATCTGTTTGGGATAAAAACATCATTGTTAGATATGTACGATTTTGCACAGGTTGAAGGAATTACAGTTGTTAAACTCTTGCACCAAAACAATATGTATATTTTACCATGTTATATTAACTGTAACAAATGGGAAAATGATTTCGAGAAGCTACATAATGCCATGCAATTTTTTGCAAACAAAAGCGTACTGCTAATTGGAGATTTTAACGCAAGGATCAGCAATTTTCAAATCATCACTTTCCAGAACATAACTAATTTGGCGATATCAAATAATAACAGGACATCAAAAGACAACATTTGTAATAAAATGGTTCTGAACTACTTGAGATGTTGCAAATGTTTGACTGTATCATTTTAAACGGTTGCACTGATGGAGATAATGATGGACACTATACTTTCATAGGAGGTCAAGGAAAATCAGTCATTGATTTCTGTGCAGTGAATAATGAATGGATTGAACGGATCAACAAATTCGAAGTACACTGTAAAACGTTCTCCGATCATATGCCTGTTGCAGTAAAATTTTCAACCGAAGCAACATCCCGGCACACAAATCTCAAACTACTACCCCCACTTTAATGGATGAATGAGGAGTCAAACTCTTATCGACGTAATTTGAGCAATCTTATTGAACCAAATCTATTGTTAACTGGTTCTGCAGACGTTATTTCTAATCAATTAATAGAGTTTTTTTTTTTTTTTTTATAATTAACGCGCGCACAAGGGATTATGTGTTTCCCTTTTAATGTAGAACACACTGCGCGGGCATTACGAAGAAAGGGAGGGGAGAGATAGGAGGTGCCGATTAACATTGGTTTTGAATGTTTGCAGATCAAAATGGCAAGGGAAAATCCCGCCGGGTAAACTATTCCAAATTCGTGTCGTTCGGCTAAAAAAAGAATCCCTATATTTCACGGTACGTCCGAAATTGGGCTCAAGGGTGAACTGATGAGCATTCCTTGCGAGACGAGTATTACGGGAGAAACTTTTAAGGGGAGGAATGCAACTGGCTACTTCCAGTGAACATTTTTTGTAAAAGAAACGATAAAATAAGGAAAGACATGAAACATTGCGTCGGTGTTCGAGTGGGGCAATTGTTTCAGCGGCAGTTCTATTTCCTATCAATCTTAACGCTCGATTTTGTATTCTATCAAGCAGGTGAAGCGATGTTTGCGAAGCACCTGCCCAGAGGTGGGAGTTATACTCGAGTTTAGGGCGTATAAACGCTTTATAAATTGTAGCCAGATCAGATGGGGAAAAATACTTCTTACACCGATACAGAAAACCTAAGCACTTTGCAGCATTCTTAGCGATCTCAAATATATGGTCGTTCCAACGGAGATCGTCGTTGACACACATACCGAGTACTGAGAGCTTTTCGGTTTCTTCGATGTAAGTGCCATTCATGGACAATGGCATTGGGGGAATGTTTAGCTTTAACGACAGAAGACAGCATTGAGTTTTCGAAGCATTAAACTCCACACGATTTCTATTACCCCATTTGACAATGCTGTATAAATCGGAGTTTAATGAGCTTGACATACGGCACCGTTGCAAATTGTACGTCCGAAGGCGAAGGACGTGAATTATCGAACGAATATGAAAAGCTGAGGGTAGAGTCGTCAGCAAAACAGTTAAGTGGATTAGAAGTAACAGACAGAAGATCATTTATAAAAATGAGGAAAAGAGTCGGAGACAGAACAGAGCCCTGGGGCACACCAGCATTTATTTTATGGGAAGGGGTGAGATATGCCATCAGATCACCAGTGGAACGGTTGCTGCGGAAGCCATACTGACGGTCATGGAGAAGCTTACGATCTTCGAGATATTCCTTAAGCTGACGGTTAATCAGTGTTTCCATGACCTTAGAAAGAAGGGATGTCAGTGCTATGGGTCGGTAGGAGGAGGGGGAGGATGGGTCACCTTTCTTAGGGACAGGCTGGACAAATGCCGTTTTCCATCTTCTAGGAAAGATTCCAGAAGAATAGGAGCGATGGAAAAGCTTACGCAGTGGCTTTGCCAGTGTGGAAGAACACCTCTTCAGAAGAATCGGGGGTATACCATCCGGGCCAGCGGATTTGTGTATATCGAGATCTTTGAGAACTCTTGCTACTGTACGAGTGCGGAAAAAAATGTGTCCCATGGAAAAATTTACATTCTCAAGTACAGGAGGGGCAACGTTGCTTTGAGGCAGCGTGGAGCTGGCAGCGAAATGGGCGGCGAGCAAGTTTGCCTTCTCTGAAGAGTAAACAATTGGTTTGTTATTGTCGATGAGCGTTGGAACCGAAGATGTCGAGGAGTTTTTTATATTTTTTACAAATGACCAAAAATTTTTACTGCCTTTGGGACACTGCAGAATTTTTTGCCGTAATTTTTGGTCATGCAAAAATTTGGTTCTTTCTATAACGGAGTTGCATGCGTTCCTTGCTTGTTTGTGCTTTTTCCGATTTTCCTCTGTAGGGTTGGCTTTGTAAGATCGGAAACTTACTTCTTTGAGCCTGATAGCTTCTTTACACTCAGAATTAAACCAAGACTTTTCTTTAGGTTTGATGCTTTTTACTCTATTAGGAATAAAAGCACGCATCCCTAGAAGAATCACATTTGTGATCATTTGAGCACTGGCATCAATGTCACTATCGAGGAAGCATAGTGACCAGTTAAAGTTTCGGAAAAAGAAATTCAGGCCGTCCCAGTTGGCTTTCTCGTATTGCCAAACGGTCCTGGTGGGAAGTTTTTCTTTAACTGGATGGGTGGGGGATGAGAAATTAGCTGAAATGATACAATGGTCTGAAGTGCCAAATGGAGAAGTTACACTAATGGTATATTTATCAGGGTGAGAAGTAAGAAACAAGTCAAGAGTATGGGCGGCTTGCCCAGCAACATCCGGTATACGCGTTGGCACATCGATCAGTTGGGTAAGGTGATGTAACCCGGCAAAGAGCTCGACATACCTTCCTTCGGGTGTTGTCTGACCAGAATAGCGGAGCCAGTTGGAATTGTGTACATTGAAATCGCCCGCAATAACGATTTCAGTGCGAGGACAAAGGGAAACAATTTTCGAGATGGAATCAGACAGTGCATCAAACTCGTTACAAGTCGAATTACTGTCAAGATTTGGACTCCTGTAAATAAAACAATAATGTTAATACGAAGCTCAACATCAAACAAAATAAAATACACTTCTCCACCATTCAAACCAAAATGGTTCGATAACGACTGTTTGAAGGCACGCCAAAAATCCTTTGCACTTTTGAGAGTCATACGTATTTCACACAATGAAGATTTAAGAAAATGGTACATAGATGCCAATACTTATTACAAAAATGTATGTCTTCAAAAGAAAACAGATTTCGAAAACAGACAAGCACTTAACCTTGGACAAACTAAAAATTCGAAGCAGTTTTGGAAGATTGCCAGAGACATTAATGTAATAAGCCATAAGATAGGTACTGGATTATCTGCAGAAAATCTTGCTACTCATTTTAAACATCTCCTTAACAACAACTCGAACCTAACGATCTCATACGCGAAACCATTACTATTTGATGAATCGTTGGACTCAGATATAACACTGGCGGAAATAGAAGCTGTCTTAAAGAAAGCGAAAAATGGAAAGGCACCAGGCGAAGATGGGATTCCCTATGAGTTTTATTCAAATGTAACACCCTCTTTCTTGAGCCACTTAAGAACATTTTATAATAGGATCTTCGCGCATGCTGATATTCCCTATTCATTAAAAAAATCTGTTATCTTCCCCATCCATAGAAAAGGCGCTCTGGACATTGCTGAAAACTACCGAGGCATTTCATTTATGAATACGATAGCCAAAATATAAAGCAATGGTCTTTTCACGGTTTTCTAGGAGTCAAAACAGTTATAGATAGCAGTATAATGGAAATATAATAGAAGCTACTAAAGAAATCAAATATCTAGGAGTTACAATTTTGAACTTCAAGACACACCTAAAAGAAAAGGCCAACGCGGCCCAAAGCTTGTTGGTAAAATGTGTTTTCAAATAATAAAATAGCCTTATCTGCCAAATACAAGATATATGACGCCGTCGTAAAATCAACTCTTTGTTGTGCATCTCAGGTTTGCGGAGCAGAGGAATATAATATGATAGATCAATTCCAAAGAAATTTTTTGAAAAAACGCTTCAACTTACCTCGAAAAACACGCAATCTATCTAGAAACAGGAATACCTAAACTCTTACAAGTACACTTAAGGCACAAGTTGATTACATTGTCAAGACGTTAAATGAGGACTCCAGAATTGCTAAAAAGATGATCTTATACGAATAAAGAAACAAAGACTGGTGAGTTGCTAAGTGGCAAAGTTACGGAAATACCTATGGTGAAACACTGCTTATTGATTCAAACAGCACAAATAATCTAAGAGAACAGTTGTACCGAATTATCCAGAAAAATGAGGACTCTGCACGTGAAACATTTGCCGAAAAAGCTCGAGAATCAGGAAGTACATTACTATACTCGCAACTTAACTACAACCTCAATGAAAGAAACTATTTTCACGATTCACTTAACTACACGGACATTTCTTTAATTTTTAAAGCAAGATGTGAGCTACTCAGCTTAAATGGAACTCCCTATAATGGAAGCTCTAACCAGTTTTGCACGTTATGCAACCTTCAATCAAAAGAGGACTGCTTTCACTTCTTAGGTCCAATATTCCAAACATACAGACTCTTCTTCTTTGGTAAAAAGATCCTGTCTTTGCAAGACACCCTAAAAATTCTTAACGAATGCGACTAGAAAACCCTAAGTAAACATTTAAAAGTAATCTTCAAGTATAGAATGATGTTATTGACTGAATATGTTTGATTTTTAGTGTTTCTTTTGTTTTCTTATTATTGAATATTTTACTTTGTAAACACATTTCGTCGCCTGAGAAAATTATTTTCGTATGTGAAAAAATGCGATTTTCAGGTTTTGATGCGGTTTTGACAAACAAAAAATAATCTTTCAAATGCTGTTTTCCGCGTTTTAATATCTATCTTAGTTACAGAGATAATTTTGTCGTATGTGCAAGGTCGAATGCGTTTGGGTATTTATTTTGTCGTATGTGTTTAATTTTTGCACATACCTCGGTTTTTGATCTTTCAGTAAATTATTGTCGTATGTGTTAAAAATCCTGCACATACGACAATTTCTTTCAAGTTACGGTAAATCATTGTCGTATGTGCTATGAGGATATGTTGAGGACGTGTACATAACAGAGAAACTTCAGTCGACTTTAGGACGTCGTTCGGTTCGGGTGAGTCATCTCCGCCGGAATTACCAACAGAACTTATTGCGTAAGTATTGTGACTTAAAACTCAACTAAAATAATTAAAAAAAAATTTTTTTAACTTCAATAGAACGAGTGATGAAATTTTAAATGAAACGATATCAACCGTCGACTTTTCAAATGATGACGAAGATATTGATCCAACCTTTTCTCCGAATAAAAATGAGCACTCTGCCCTCAGATCGTTCTATGAGAATGCAGGCCATATCATTGAAACTCCAACATCTCATTCCAACCTAATGGTACAACGAAGTTTACCATCCGACTACAGTTCATCTTGTAATTATTTTTAGAGTTTAATCAAAGTTTACATTACATTATTGCAACAATAACCTTTATTTATATATAAGAAAAAAACTCCGTGAACAAGGTTTACCATTTACAAGCAACAAAGGTGTTCAAAAAGAAGGAAGAACTTTGAAACCAACATGTCCTACCACGTGTTTTTATGGATGCACACAAAATATTTCACATGAACGCAGGTGCGACATTCATTCAAATTTTTGGACTTTGACTTCGGATGATAAAAAAAAATATTTTATGGTAACTTCATAAAAAAAAACAGATGTTAAAAGAAGGAGGGCCAAGAACAAAGATGAAATTTCTAGAAAAAAGGCAAGTTTTCATTTTTTTTTCAAGTTGAAGGCAGAGTTTTACAAGTTTGCAAAAAACACTTTTTGAACACATTGGATATATCAGAACGAACTGTTTATTATTTCTTTGCTAAATATTATGATGTAAATAGCGCCGAATCTGAAACCCATATTTCCAAAAGAGGAAAAATAGCAACTGAAGAAAGTCGTATTAATGCTGTGAAAGAGCATATATCCAGTTTTGCTGTTATTGATTCTCACTATTGTCGATCGACAACTTCTAGACAATATCTAGAGGCACATTTAAGCTTGCAAAAAATGTATGACCTATACAAAATAACTGTAAATGATCCAGTTACTATATATATTTATCGAAATGTATTTAATACATGCTTTAACTTGTCTTTCCATAGACCCAAAAAGGATCTGTGTGATAAATGCTCACTTTTTAATGCAAATAGAAATAATGCCACAGAAGCAGAAAAACAAATTATGGAAAACCATTTGAATGAAAAAAGATTTACAAGGGCCGAGCGTGAAAAAGACCTGCAGAATATCGACCCTACTCTGCTGTTTTATTCTACGATTTAGAAAATGTATTTACACTCCCAAAAATGTATATGTCTAACTTTTTTTATAAAAGAAAGTTGTGCGTATATAATCTAACGGGAACTCTTACTGTCCCTGGCTGCAAAAAAATTACATATTGTGCTATTTGGAACGAAACACTGAGTGGGCGTTCTGGCAACGATACAGCCATTGCGTTATTTAAAATTTTGTCAAAAGTAATGGCTTATCATCCTAGCATCAAGATTTTAACGTTATGGAGAGATTCTTGCGTACCGCAAAATAGAAACAGTTTGAATTCGACGGCAATAAAACAATTTTTGCAAGACTACCCAGGAATTAAAGAAATAGTGCAAAAATATTGTGAGCCGGGTCATTCGTGCTTGCAAGATGTCGATTCTGTTCATAGCGTGATCGAAAAGCATTTAAGAAACGTCGAGATTCCTAGTCAAATTTCATTAATAAGAATACTAAAAAATATGAATTATCCCAACGTCACATTGAAGTTATTGCAAATGAACGGATCAGATTTTAAAAACTTTGCTTTAAAAGCAAGTAACTTGTCATTCCAAACCATTAAATATTTTAAAGTAAAAAGTTTGTTTTACAGTAAAAATAATTTATTTAAGCCTGGGTGCAAATTTTCTTAAAATGAAACTTTTTATACTTATAATAGTTTAATAAAAAAAAAAACAAAAGGTAAAAAATCTGCTCAAAATATTGTAAATAATGATCTCATTTGGCGAAAAGAACTGCGAAGCGCTTCAGCGAAAGCAATTGATATAAAAAAGAAAGCAGACATTCAAAGTATGATTCCATATCTTCCTGATGAAGACAAAGCTTATTATCGAGCAATTTTTAAGTTATAAGCACCGTCTTAATTTTTTCTATGTATTTTATCAATATTTTTAATTTATATCATTTTAAGAATAAGAATTTATTTATTTCTTAATTTTTTATGAAGATTATTATTTTTTTTTTTTTAATGAATTTGTGATTTATTTATTAAGTTCCTGTTTTGTTTTTGTTTTGGTAATGTTTTGTTAAGTTTATTCGTTTACAAGAAAATAAAAGTGGAGTTTATGTTTCATGTTCAAAAAATTTTTGGTTTTATTTTAGTTTTTTGTTTTTTTGTCCGTTTTATTACGTGATGAAACTTTATTATTTGGGTAAATGTTTGTCGAATGTGCATATTTTTTGTCGTATGTGCATGAAAGACAAACGTTTTTAGTATTTTACTAAATTGGCTTCAATTTTCGTTATAGTGGATGCATACTTTATATTTTGCTTTAAAAATAAAACTTAATTCGTTCTGAACAAATGGTTCAAATTTCAAACAATTCTACTTAGCCGTTTCAAAGATATGATTTTTTAAACTTTGATTGCGATTTCCCAAACATTACGAAATGCTACATACGACAATAATTTTCTCGTGCGACGATTTGTTTATATTTATATTTGCTAACCAGGCTGACGGCTAAGCCATGGCTTCGAAATTCTTAAATTATGTAAAATTGAAAACTTATTATAAATAAATGAATTTGAAAAATGAAAAAAAAATGAAAAATAAAGCGTAGAATTACTTTTGCCGATTGTTGTTTCTATAGGCTAGGAAGGCAATTGAGTATCAAAGCCCTCTCTCGGAAGTCAAAGGCGGCTATGTATATGACCTTAATCACCCCAGTCCTGCTCTATGGCGCCGAGGCATGGACTCTATCTAAAGCGGATTAAGATATCCTTAGTCGTTTCGAGCGTAAGATTCTTCGGAAAATTTTTGGCCCTACGGGCGTTAACAGGCTTTGGAGGAGAAGGTTCAACCAAGAACTATACGAGCTGTACAGCGACATTGACCTGTTCAAAAAAATACGCATATCACGTTTAAGGTGGCTATCTAGAGCGAATGGAGAACAATGCTCCGGCTCGCAGGATCTTCGACTCCATCCCAGAGGCCCAGAGGGTAGACGCAGTCAAGGAAGACCTCGCCTTAGGTGGCGCGCTCGAGTGGATGACGACCTCAACCAACTTGGAATGCGAAACTGGAGGCAGCTAGCCAAAGACCGAGCTGGCTGGAGAGGCATGTTGGTTGAGGCCCAGGTTTGTCGCGAACTGTAGGGCCCCCAAGTAATTAGGTAAGTAGGAGAATGAACGAATTGTTTTTTTTTAAACTATTGATCAAAATAATTTGATTTAAAAATTTAAACTAAGTGTAAATTTCTACCTTTCTAAAAAAGTATTACTCTTAGTTGTAAGTTTTGCCGTAGTTATTAAATAATTTGTTTTTATTTATTTTTTAAATTATTTTAGTTTTTATTTTACAGTGAAAAAAGGTTGTATTTAGTCGCTCTACAGGAACCCGTTATTATTTTGCCGCGCCAAAGTTATAGCAATCTTCCCGAGTAAAATATCACAGTTTCCAATTTTTTAGTCAGCAAACTAACAATATTTATTTTTAGATTTTTGATTGCGATCAATAAATAGCATGATTATTATGGATTACTTATAAAAATAAAACACCTCCAAATTTGAAAATTTGTGAAACCGTACCTAAAAATCGTGTTCCTAAATATTGCCATTAAATCTTAACCAAGCAAGATGGATATTTTTTGTTCTTATTTTTCCTTGTACGAATATAACCTCCTCTTTTCCCAGTTGCCCGTTTGACGTTGAACTACGGGACACCCTGTATGATGTATATACACTATTTTAATTATTATAAACTTACCTTTCAACAAATTTTTTGAAAGGCTTCGATTTCAGATGACTAAATATTTCTTCGATATAAGGCTGAAAATAAGTAACATTATTATTTTATATCTACTTTGTATTTAATGCTTACCTCAAATAAATTAATTGGAACTTCATTTTTTAATAAATACTTCTGAACATTTGCCACTGCTTCTTTCGAATATTCCTGTAGATTTAATTAAACTTTTATTGTTTAGTAAAAACATAAAATGAGAATTTAAATAACATTAATATATTTATATTTCAAATTTTGTAATCAGAAAAATTTAGTTTCACTGTTTGTATTGACGATATACTATGTTCTAGAATTTTTTTAATTTCAATAAATTTCCGTACTTTTCATTTTATCTCAATTCGTAGTTAAAACAAATGATTTATATGGCAATATTAGGAGGGTATAGTTTAAGGGGTTAAGAAACTACAAAAAATGTATACAATAAAGCAATTCATTTCTGTTGAGCTGATTTTGTGTTTTAAGGTTTGAAATTGTAAAAAAAAGAATCTACGAAACATTTGAAGAAAAAGATTGAAGAGTCCAACTGTCTTTAACAAATAAAATGGAGTAGACTAAGCGAAATCTGATTAGAACATTTTCGACTTGCCCAGCATCAGCTCAAAGCTCAAAAAGAAAATGCCTTCGGTAACGCATATTGATTTTCTTGTGGAAAAAGAGGCACTTAAAAGCACTCTCATGTCAAATGAGAAGGCGAATGTATATTTTTATAGATTTTGTATAGTTTTAAGGTCTAACTAAAGCGGGACCAGCAATTCCTTCTATTGCTTTGTCTATTTAAAACTCCGTAACAATTCCTTTATTTTGGTTTGCCTGGCAAACGTGGAAAAAACTTTGTAAAAAAATAAACGAAGACCTCAGAGCGCTTAGAAACTAAAAGTAGCTATATGTTTCTTACTGTTTAGTAAATTATATGATCTTTTACCCAGAAGGAATCACCTCAACGCCAGTTTAGCACATAATCTTCAGTTTCATGCATTTGTTTCTAAAAAGCATTTTTATTTTATGTTAAAAGTTGAATTGTTAATATTGCATTTTTAAGTATTTCAATCTCCATTTTCTTATCAATTGTTTAAACCACTCCTAAGTTTGAGATTTAAAGTATACAAAATTAACTGATAAATTATTTTACATTAAAAAATTATATTTCTTACGTGTGTGTGCGACAGCATTTCTTTCATTATAAAATTGTCGTAAATTTCACGTGCTAAACTTTTTCGATCGTCACAACACTCCGTTTTTTCAAAAGCTTTTATCTGTAAAATAATTGAAATTAATAATAGAATCGAAACCTTGTCATTAAATAAAAGTTAGCAATATTTACTTGTTCATAAAATTTAAGATGTTGTATAGGTTCTTCGAAGTCACCTTCACAAAACTCTTTGAATAAAAGATACCCTATAAGAAATAAACTGTTATTTTTGAAGTTTCCAAACAAGTTAATATAAATAAAAAATAAAAATAAACATGCAAACATGTTCTTATTTAATTTAGTACACTACTGCGCCTATATTATTCTATATTAGCTTAAACTTCTGGTTAAAACAGTCTTTGGTAAACAAATTCTGATTAGTCGTTTTTTATCATACCGACCTTGGAACCTTTGGCTTAAAACCAACAAACTACCTTGCAAATGTAAAACTATATTTTCATTGTTTTGGGCTAATTTGATCTTTTTGTTTGTATGTATACATTTCAAACAACTCCCTGTTTTCTTCCAATGAAGAATATGCGGAGTTCTTTTATATAAATCGTGTTAAGAATCAAATCAAAACACCCAAAACAATGCAATTAAAATCTAAAATATTATAAGAAATTGGCTCCGTCCGAAGCCAAGGCTTACTAACTTATGCTAACAATCATTTCTGTGTCTTGTGTGTCAGAATTCGGACCTGAAAATCTACATAAGATGAACTTTTCTAATAGTAATAGTAATATTTAAAAATTGTGATTAGAAAAGAATTACAACTTTTCACACGCACTATTAATGATGGCAATGACTCTATTTTCTGGGAAATGAGAATAAAAATGTGTTGGTAGACATTTAATTGAAAAGAATTGGGTTTAAGTTTTTAATAAGTTTTAAAAATTATTGCATTTTTTTATAAACATAAACTTTCGTACTAAACTTCTCCTGGCCTAGATGCCGTGTTTTTTGTCGTATTTTAAGTTTATGTCAATAGCTGTGTTCCCAATATGCATACGATCTGCTAATTCCTGTTCCCGTACACTAAAAATTCGTAGAAATTCGCAGAAGAGAGAGCTCGTGAGAGACAAAATAATTTCATTACCCTGCGAACTTCTACTCAAGCCAAACGTCAGTTTGAGAATTAAAAAAGACAGTAAATAAAAATAAATCCACTGTTTTCCAATTGATTTGGGCACAGAAATTCAAAACACAGCATTTTTTCCAGAGTGGGGGTAATAATCTCAGACAAAGAAAAACTGTTCACAACCAGAAAATTACAGAAACTCAAGCAAAACTGACAAAGTGAAATGCCATATGTTTTTTTTGTATAGTTTGACAGTCTTCAGTTTTCTGTGCACAAAAAAATTTGTAGCAGAAATTCACAGGGTGGGGAAAAACTACGAAAAATTCACAAGATAGAACAGTTTGGACAGTTTTTCGGTGATTTTCGGCGAATTTCGTAGTTTTGCACAGCTATTGGAACAAGCTTATCAATTTTACGACACGTTTGGTAAAGATTGCTGAGTTATTTTTAAAAGTTTATTTAAAAAAACCGCTGGTTCTATGAACTTTTCTATGAATATTGTTGACGGAAGTCCAGATACCTGATTTAGTTCAGGTCAGATTTTTTTTTCAAAATCATCGATAATATCAGAAACACTAGGAAACAATGCTGCAATTTTTTTGGTTTAAAGCGTTCCCGTACTTTTTTCGTAGAAATCTCTCAAAGAGAGAAAATATCCCCTCTACTCAAAAATCTGACAGCTGCGAGTTTTTGTGCGAATAGTTATCGAGAACACAACTAATAAAACTGTACAATTAAATATAACAACAAAATTAAGCAAATATTATAAAATATAACTATTTAAAACGTAATTACCAAACACTTGATTGAAAATTTTATGAAAGTTTAATTCATTTTCCTTCTCCATATATTTGTACATGACACTACGCACACTGAAAGAGAAAGAAAATGTTTTAAATTTTTGATTTCAATAAAAATAATAAATTTTGGAAGACCCTCCCTTATATATGGCTAGAATGTTTTGCTTATATTTTAATTCTAACTTAATTTTGATATTTTCAGCCCTGATTTTGAAGATTTTAGTTTATGTAAATTGAAGAAACATTTTATTTTGAAGAGTAATTTTGCCTTTCTCTACTTGTTCGCTTTTTAGCCCAGTCAAAATAGACATTTGACTTAGCCAAAATTCGCATAGAGCTGAAAATTGGCTGAGACGTTAAATACATCATTATAAATGAAATGTCAAAAATCCCTTTCGATCCTACATCTGCAAAAAAAATTATTGAAGGTCTTACATACGAAATTAAGGTTTTTTCCATTTTTCTCGAAAACGGTAAGTTTTATAGTGAAAATAGGTTAGACAAAAGTTGTATATCATACAATTCTCTACAAAAATAGCTCTGTCACTTTTTCTCTTACGACTTACCATTCGTGAGATATCGCGGTTTTAATCATTAAAAAATTCATATTTTACATAATATGCACACATTTCTGCACCACCTATGAGGTAATGTACTTGGCGCATTTTTTTCACGTGGTTTCCCCATAGGTATAATCCACGATCTATTGTAATAACGAGAGTTTGATGAGATCGTATCCTATTGATTAAAAGAATGGTAATATTGCTAATGATGAAAGTGGAATAGGTTGTGTTCTTCTAAATGTTATTCTATTAGATAATTGTCTAATTCTACTTCGACAATTATTTATTCGTCTTCATTTTCTTCTTCTTGCAGAATTTCTGCTCGCTGTTCTAAGGGATGCATCAATTGTCTCTTCATTAATATCATAAATATTTTCAACTGTTGCATTTGTTTCAATATTGGAGCAAGTCTGACCCTGAAAATTGATGCATACTGGTGAACAAAATAATCCCAATTTTTGACAGCCACAATTCTTACTACAATCCGTCTTGCATTTACAAAAAAATAGTATTAAGCAGTTTTTTTTGGAGCAGGCGGGAGTAGAGTTTGAATTGGCTCCAAATAATTATCTGTTAATTTCCAACACCATCCTTCTGGGTCCAGCTCATTGCCTAGCCACACTTGAACTTATAATACACACGATACAAGTGTTGAAAGGCAGACGCAGATGTTGGAGGCAGACAAGACAACTGTACTGTTTTATTGTTCAATGCAGATTTTACAATCTTTAAATATCTATATTTGTCTATGGAATCAATTTTTTTTGGAGCACCATACATTGCAAGAAGAAAACGAATTCCAATTGTAACGATGTCGCGTGGAGAAGAGTCAATCTTTGTAAATACTTCTGCACAATCAATTAAATCATTACGTTTTTCGAACAATTTAAATACTACTATTTTACCTCTTTTAAAAATTGCTGATGTAGTATCGCAGCCAGTTATTGCATGTAAAAATAAAATATGAGCTTGACATTTCGGATATGCAGTCAGACTTTGTGATGAATATATTGTTGATTGTACTTGAGTTTTCCCAGGTTTCAAAAAGTAAATAATTGTATCATTTGGAGTCAGTGCAGTCAGTAATATCAACAAATCAACATCTTCCCCAACAACGACAGTTGTATTTGAACTTTTCCATTGTTCTATTGCTGTTTTAGTTATAAGGACATCAGCATCATTATCAGTTTGTTTTATTGGAATACCAGCAGCTGTAAATTCTTCACATAACATTGAAATAAAGCGAGACTTATTGTGAGTATTTGCAAGAAATTGTTGCTGGTTTGTTGAAACTTTCATAGATCGATCAAAAACGATATCAACAGATAAAGATGTTTTTGTAGTGCGACGACGTAGTTCTGCAGCTTTACTGATTAGTATAACCATCAAATACAATCGTACTGTTATGACCAAAATGTCTTTGTACATACATATATATATATATATACATATATTGAACGTCCGATGACGTGTACAGGCTGCATTTGAGTGCATATTATGTAAAATATGATTTTTTTAATGATTAAAACCGCGATATCTCACGAATGGTAAGTCGTAAGAGAAAAAGTGACTGCGCTATTTTTGTAGAGAATTGTATGATATACAACTTTTGTCCAACCTATTTTCACGATAAAACTTATCGTTTTTGAGAAAAATGGAAAAACCTTAATTTCGTATGTTTGACCTTGAATAAAATTTTTCGCAGATGTAGGATCGAAGGGGATTTTTGACATTTCATTTATAATGATGTATTTAACGTATCAGCCAATTTTCAGCTCTATGCGAATTTTGGCTAAGTTATGACTTATTTTTGTTTATTTTGACTGGACTATTTAAGGACTTTTCACATGGGAGTCACCAAGAACGACTAATAAACGAATAAATGTAATTAAAAAAAAAATATTAAACATATAAACCTAAATTGTTCGCAAGGTCAACACCAAATTATGGAAATAGAATTTATATTAATGTAAACATACTTAAATTTGCTTTTTAATTTGTAATAGGAAAAATTTAACAAAACAAATTGTTCGTCGGGAATTACAATCGTTCCACATACGTTCTACACTTCGACGAACAAACAGTTTCCTTGGACGTTAGCGACCAATTAGAAAATGCCATGGGAAAGAAAAGTCAAAAAGAACGAATTTTGGTTAATTCGTTGGTCGCTCTCATGTGAATAGTCCTTAACAGCCATATTAATGAAAAAAACGCTTATTCTACCTTTATTCCACGAGATAACTAAAACATAGAATAAAAGTTAAGCTACGGATTAAAATGTTCCATTATCAAAAACAAAATGTATGTAAAATAGTAGAGACGTTTTTTATAAAATCCCTTAAGAAAATCTACTACAATAAGTAGAATGCCGGTTTGGTAACTTGAAATTTTATCTAATGGAAGCACAGGAAAATGTCCTAGTCTTGTCCCAATTTCGGTCATTTTGAAAAAATGTATATGAATTTCCTCGTATTTTCCTTAGAAAACCGATATTTCTTCCTCAAATCCTCCTCATAAAGAACTTGCATTGGATTATAACTGGTTTAATATATTTTTCTTTTTTTTTTTTGATGGCTGATTATCCATAAATTGCAAATGGTTTAAAAACTCGTTAAATCTAACAGACATTACTATTCCTAGTCATCATTTAAATTCCAATATTTACTTTTATTTTTTTAATTATTCCTTCGCTTCACTTAGTAGAACTTTTATTTTATTGATAACAATTTGAACTTATAGCCAAGTAAGAATAGCTGATTTTTGGTATACTGGTTGGTATTGATGTGGTTTACAATCTGAGAAAATTCCCCAACTTTCCCATGTACGCTAGGTTCGTTATGGAGGGTCAAAGGTCAAAGGAACGGGTTTTTTGCTTTTATTTCAAAAACAGTAGGCTTTAGAGAAAAAAATGTTTCTAGAAACTTAAACTGAGTTCATTATACATAATTTTCATTTACCATTTATTTTTAGAAGTTACATCACTTCAAAATTCTTATACGTTTACTTCAAAGTTTCGTTTAGATACCGAATATGTGTACTTTCTTCCACACCACCTTGGAGGCCATCTTTATTTTATCAAAACACCGTGAATTAGGCATTCTGGGGATACAGCCTAAAAAACTATTCTCAAAAAAAATCATCAAAATCGGGGGAGCCGTTTTCGAGAAAATACCGTTATTTTTAGCCAAAATAAACCACACGTACAAAATTAGAAGGCGATCACCAATCACTTAAGTCGTTTAGGCTGCAGATCGTTATACATACAGACAGACTGACAGACAGACATTTTTCTCACCAACTTTTTTAACTTCTCTATGATCGTAATATCATGTTTGATTGTTATCTTAATTTTTATTAATATTCACGAATCCTAAGCTTGCCTTATAATCGCAAGTAAAAATTGCATACATTTGGAAACATATAAAACTTTGAAGTGATGTAACTTCTCAACGGTTAATGGTATGTGAAAACTATTTTCAGCAATTGTATGTAAAATTAACTCAGCTATAAGTTTTTTTTTCTAAAGCCTACTGTTTTTGAAATAAAAGCAAAGGATTGGAGTAACCTTTATGAAGCCGTTCGCAGAGGTTAGAGAATTGCGATAAAGCGTTTGAAAAGATTTGGTAGTTAAATGATTTAGATTTAAAATAATTTATTAGATAAGCTCTTCCGTGGCACAAACGGAACAGAGTAGGGGAAACTGTTGAATATTTTAGAAAAAAAACAATCGTTAGTGCATCATCAATCGATGTATTGGCAATGTTAAAATCGATTTAACTAAGAAGTGTGTTTAATTTGTGAAAGTCGGTTTTTTTACGAGAGTGGAAATAATACTCAATAGCTATTGGGGTTTAAGATGGTTCATATAGGGAAAATAAAGGATGGGTGAAAATTATCGAGAGTAGATAGAAGTTAATCACACTCAATCACAATGGAGTTATCAAGATATGATGAAAAGATGAAATCAATATGCCTTTGAAGGATGTTGGTCACGCCCCGCATGAAAAAAATAAGTCTGCAAAACAATATAAAAATAATGTCAGTATTACAGTAAGCGCGAAGATGTCGTAGGGCAGTTTTCTGAATTAAGGAATACAGTAGATGTTTTAGTACGAAGCCCTCTAACATCTTGATAATATATTGTGAGAGAAGTTGGTGTTTGCGCGACTAAGTTGATTTTCTAAAACTTCCAATAAGACCATAAAAGTTTTAATTATTATTATATCAGAATTTAATAACCGGTTGCTTCCATTTTTTCATTGTTCTCAAAAAAAAAAAAAAAGACGTCGGGGAAGCAAAATATTTATTTACATTTGTAAGCTTGTCATTTACTAAATTAATAACAAATAAAATCCAGATCGCTAATTAAAAAAATCTCTTAAATGTTTCTGGCTCTGTATTATCCAATCAATCATTCTCAACTTATCGTATAAAAACAAATGGAAAAGGTGCAAATACGTACGTAACGTATGTAGCATTATTTTAATTTTTTTATACATAAATTGCTTTAACGTAAACAATATTCTAAATTCAGCGAAATAAAAACGTTCATATAAAATTCCAGATAAAACCGAATCGACTTAAAGAAGGATATCACCACTTCACATAAGTCATGCGAGCACACCTCAATGGAACTAATAATATTCAAATCACTTAAACATATATTCCCTGGTACCTATGTATATTAATAAGTATGTTTTTGTAGGAAGGAAGATACAGAAGAAGAAATTGTGGTAAGCTAAATTTATACCATCTTTAAACAAACAAACAATTTAATTGCATTAAGTGATTACACGCTTTGCGTTCGCTTAATTTTATTAAAGATAAACATCCACCTAACTGTTTGAACTATAATTTCAAACTTGAGATAAGCTAAACAAAAAACTATATTCAAAAACACTTATTGAAATGTTCTTTTAAGTGAAAAATTAAAAGGCTATTTAGTTTTAAATATAAAAAGATAAAAAAACTATTTTCTCAGACAAAGTTTGTCATTTTGAAGGTGTGTATATAGGTACACAAAATACTTATTTTAATGTTGTCTGTATGATTGGAATTCCTTGATAGAATAGCATATTATTTTAATTTTCTTTGTGGCATGTTCAACATATTTTTACCTTGGATCGGGTAATATAAGTTTTTTACTGGCTCTTGCTGCTGGAGTGCATTTAGATTTTTCCATTGCCATTAAATAGCTGACATCGGCCAAAACAGCTTCGAGATCCGCCATTTTTGTGCAGTCAACCTAGTACCCCAGACTTTAATGCTGTTTTGTGAGCTATTTTTCGTGGACTTTATCTAGTTAATTGAATTGCGGTATCATTATTCTCTTTAATGTTTTAATTTTTAATGAAATAGAAAAACAAATTCGAATACACCATTAGGCAAAAAAGTAAATGATAACGACACCACGTAAGTTGTTCAACTTTTCTGTATCCAAATATTTTTTTTTAAGAGTATGAAATGTCAGTTTGACAGCAACGAAAAGTAATAGATTTAAACCAGTTCATGTTTCATGCTCAAAAAATCTCAGCCACTTTTGAAGCAGCTGGGAAATTTATGTGAACACAATTTCCCAGCAAACGCCAAAAGCTTTGTTTCTTTTTCCTTCTAATACTACGTTTTTATTAAGCCAAATGAACTAATTTCGTATCAAATTTCCAAATTCGATTCCAAATCATCTCATTTCTTATACAAAATCACATTTTGAAATCATCTCATTTCTACCTAATTTCAACGAAATTAGGTTGAAATTTATGTAATGTAAAGTCAAACACACCATATTTGAAAACAATTGCATCACAATTGAACAAGGTTCTATAACAAACGTCAAAGTTGACATTATAAAAAGTCAAAGAATAAAATAAACAGGTAAGAGGGTACGACTGGGTCGCACGTACTTGTTTTATGCGCCTTATTACTAGATATTTGAAAGAAAATAATTAACATTTACGTAAAAATAATAGACTGACAGACAGTCATTTCTTGTCACAAACTTTTTTAGGCTTCTCTATGATCGTCATTTCATGTTTGCATTGTATCTCAGTTTTTTATATTCACGAATCCTTAACTTTCCTTAAAGGTACCTATAATTGCAAGTAAGAAAGTGTCAAACGAAATTAGCAAACTAAGATGAAAACACTTTTTCTGCAAATTTCCAAATTTGATTCCAAATCATCTCATTTCCCATACAAAATCACATTTCGAAATCATCTCATTTCTACCTAATTTCAACGAAATTTGAAATTTATGTAATGTGAAGTCGAACACACCTTATTTGAAAACAATTGCATCACAATTGAACAAGGTTCTATAACAAACGACAAAGTTGAAATTATAAAGTCAAAGAATAAAATAAAAAGGTAAGAGGGTACGACTGGGTCGTACTTTGAATTTGAAAGAAAATAATTAACATTTACACCTCCGTATAGTTAACAGCACTATGTCGGGAGTTTTGATTTTTTTGGTGCCCCGAATTTGGAAAACATTTGGAAAAATTTGGAAAACCATTTTTAGAATTTGGAAAACTATAGTTTAAAAGTTATTAACAATTAAAGATTTGGCGTATAGTTAGCAGCACATAGATACAAAAGTGGATTTTTTTGGATTTTTAGAATTTGGAAAACCATAATTTATTAATTATTTAACAAATTGTAAATAAACCATTCGTAACGTAACGTGGCTATATTGTTATTAAATTAAAAAACACTTGCACATATAAACCCAGTTTTCTTGTCCCAAATTCTGTCGCAAGCAATTGACAGCGAAAATCAAAACAAAAAATCCAATTTCATTTTCAAGGTAGATAGATTTTAAAATTCCTTTGTTATTTTATTTTGTAATAATTTTCCGTAACTCAATAAATTTTTTTTCTAGCGCTATTTCATCAAGCGATGACGATGTACAGATATGAGGAATGTAGTATTCGATTCAACCGACTAAAGTTGATGGTCGAATGCCGCTATCTAGCCTGAGCCACTTCCAACTACAAAAGTCTGGGTATACGGGTAGCCATTATTAACATGTTATCCTTCCGGCAAATATCAAACGAACTATCAGTATCATTGCTAAAGATACTGATGACACAGAGAAGCATTTGAGTGATCGAGAGGAGATGGTACAAGGCTCCGATAGAGAAGAAGACAATGCAAAAACTCTCACCTCAACTATTTGGCTGTTGAGGAAAGAGAGGAGAAGCACCGAAGTAGTAAAAAAGCTGCTGTTCGCATGAAACGCAAAGGGAGTTGGCCGAGAAAAAAATAAACAAAAAAAGATAATCAAATCAAAGCGGAAACTGGCGAAGATCGAAAGAGCAAGTGGAAATTTAAGATCTATTCAGATTTTGAAGATAAAAAGTGCAACCGAGTTTATCTTGCACAACTGTCGCTATCAATTGGCTGGCATTCTCATCGGATTTGGAGGAAATAATTATGAATTCGCCACCGGATACCCAACAAACACCAGGTTGCCAAGAGGAAGCAGACGAGAATATAAAAGCAAAAGAACGGAAGGCTAAGAAAGCACAATCAGTGGTTTCGCTTAAGTCTGCATTTGAAGAACCATCGATACAAACAGTACCTCCGGAATAGCCAGCCATCGAAAAAAGACTCAACTTATTATTTGTGGTCGAAATTGTCTGAGATCGGGATGAAGACAATAGTATTCCGGATGCGGTCAAGATGTCGTCAACATCTTCAGGTGGTGAATCTAGACAAGCCAGTCAAGCAAGTCAAGTTGCATTGTAGCAAACTTATTTGCTACCGCCTATAAGTTGGACGGCAGCGACATCAAATCCATAACGTCGTGAGATTCCATTAAACAAAATTACTATCTGGTTCACCATTACGGATGTATATCGCAGCCAGCTGTTAAGGCAGATGTTCCGTAACCAGAAGTTTTCAATTCCAGTGCTCCAGTGAAATATGGTCCAGGTCGACCAAGAAAGGATTCAATTCAGGCACAAAAGAAAAAGAATGAAAAAAGGTCTGTTCTCTTGTTCTGCCCAAGAAATGATTTTACTTTATGAATTTCTCACGCGTGGAATTGACTACATTCGAAGAAGCTAGGAGTAACATCTACACGAAGATTGCTACGGTTATTGGTTGAACGACACTCATTGGGTGGATCACTGTGTGGCATGAAGAAACATTCGACCGTCTGTGCCCATACCGAAGGCGACTACAATCTTGACGTCAAAGACAAGGCCAAGCACTTATACCATCACCCTAAAGCGGCATATACACACGTCAAAATCTCATCAAGCATTGGAGGAGGAGGAGTGTAAGTAAATTCTGCTTTACATTGCATATAAACACTTCAAGCATAAATATTCAATGATTCATTTTACGTATATTATGAATTGAAAGGACGTAGAGTTTCCAGTCGATCAGCAACTGTGGAAGAGTGGAGACTGCGTTGACGACTTTCACAGTGGATAGTAATTTTTTCAAGTGATTATTTTTATTAATTAAAGTAATTACAGTAAAAGTTAGTTTGTTTTTTGCCAAAACGCAAATAATTTCAAATAATCTGTTTTGTTTTTGCTTTTAATAAAGCAACAATTAAATTGGATTTAATTTTCCAATAAAAAAAAGCTTTTTTAAAAGCTCAACATTAGTAGATCTTTGGGCAAGCAGCCCAAAGCTATATCTACACCAAAAAACCATCTCCTAATATATACGAGTTTAGCTCAGGTGGTAGAGTGGCCGATCGCAGCGCAGAGGAACCCAGGTTCGAGTCCGGCCTGGGTGACTTCACAAATACTTTTTGGGAAAAAGTATTAGAAAGCAGGCAAAGCCTAGAAGGCGAAAAAATTTCCCAGCCAATGGGAGACGATATTGAAAAGGTGGTGCCATCGGATGATGGGCTACAAATAAAATCGGCTGATGTCCCAATGACGTCAGCAAAAAGAAGGAAAAAACAAGTTAAGCCTAATCTTGTGAAAAGGCAAACTCCGGCTATAGTGCAAACCGTAGAGGAGTTGGGAAAAGAGCGGCCAGCCAAAGAAAAGATACGTCAGCAGCTGGAAGTTGCTGGCGTGACGTCGGACATATCTGTGTCGTATGTGTCCGACGAAGGAGAGGGGCACTACACAAGCACCCCTGACGACACAACAGTTGCCGAAGGCAACAACAACAACAATACAAAAAAAATTCCTTCCTCATCAGAATCCGACGATGAGGAGGAAATAATCAGTGACTTTGAGCGCAAGATCCTGGCGGTCAGAGCCAAGCAAGAAAAAAGAAGGAGGGATGAAAGGCTCGCCAAAGAGCAAAAGGGGGCAGCCAAACTAAAGGCCCTCCAGACGGCTGAGCAGAAACAGCAGCAACAACAACAACAGCAGCAAGCACAGCTGCAGAAACAACAACCACAGCAGCATCAAAAACAACAGCCTGCTAAACAGCAGCAGCAACAGAAAAAAGAACAGCCGAAGCAAATATATGCTAATCAACCATCGACGTCTAAGAACGCCCAACAGCAGCAGCAAAACCAACAGCAGCAGAGACAACAGCAGCTGAGACAACAGCAGCAGAGTCAACAGCAGCAGACACAACAGCAGATGCAGCAGCAACAGCCATCGCAGCCAACACAGAAAAAAGGTAAGTTGCCGCCCATAAATACATATAAAATAAACATTAAGGATATAATAGATATATGTAGAGACGCCATAGGCGACAATTTTTTTATTAAACGACTTAATAATGATAGACATGCTATCCACTGCTTCTCAGTGGATCAGCATAAGAAAGTAAAGGAAATTCTCGAAAAAACGGCCACTGAACACTACAGTTTCACGCCGAAAGAGGAAAAAATTCAGACGGTCTTCTTAAAGGGCCTTGGCAGCTCAACTGACACGGTGGCGCTTTTAAACGAACTCCGTCGGGTAGCGACGAACGATCTTGAGTTCGTGGGGGTCAAGCCTTTCACGACTGTTAGAGCCAGACGGGAGCAACGGAAATTACCGTTCTTCCTGGTACAGCTGTCGCCCAAAAGCAAACTGGATAGTCTAAGGAAAATCACCAAGCTAGACTACCATGTTGTAACCTGAGACAAACTAAAGAGACGCGGCGACATGCTTCAATGCATGCGCTGCCAAAGGTTCGGGCATGCCGCGGCGAACTGCGGTATGCAGTCTCGCTGCGTGAAATGCAGTGAGAACCACAATATAGGTGAGTGTAAACTCGGACAGGAAAGGGTCGAAGATAAGACTCTACTTAAATGTGTGCTTTGCGGGGGCGAGGGGCACCCTGCTAGTTATCGGGGCTGTCCTAAGTTTCAGCAGATAAAGCAAACAAAAGCTCCGAAGGTGGTGGAGAGGCGACCTATTTTTGCTCCTGCACCGATAGCCGTTGTGCCACTCTCTTACGCCCAAATGGCGGAAGGGAGGGCAACAACAACGGTACAGCCACAACCAAAGGTTGCCAAACAGGCCCCCGTGCCTACGGCACCGGCGGGACAGGCCGATATAATGACTGTGTTGCTGGCCATGCAGGCTCAGTTAACCAGCCTACAACAACAGCTCGGAAAGCAGGAGGAAAGACTAGACCGTGTCTACGCTTACCTTCCCAGCTTAGGGCAATTTAAACCATAATGGGCGCGCTGTACGAGAACCCCTTTAAAATCCTGGCTGTGAATGTAAATTCACTAATCAGGACCGAACGTAGAGCAAATTTGTTCCAATTGTTGCATGATCACAGTCCAGATGTCTTTTTGGCTAGCGAAACCAAGCTAAACCAGAAACACAAACTGACTCATAATAATTACAATATCGTAAGAAGGGACCGGCCCAACTCCACTCGTGGGGGCGGGGTCGCTATCTTTTTACGAAAAGGTATTGATCATAAGGTCATATATAATAGTGAAGTGCGAAGATTCGAGTTGCTAGAAGCTTGCATCATATGCATTCCTCTCCAACATGGGAAGCGAATGTATGTGATCGCAGTGTACGCACAAGAAGCACCTCAACCTGCAAACTTTATTGCAGAGCTCGAAAAACTTTTCGAGTGCCTTAGCCTGCACTCGGATGAAAATTACTTTATTATCGCTGGGGATTTCAATGCCAAACATGAAGATTGGGGAAATCAAATCCAAAATCCAAGGGGATGCCATCTTTTTAATTGGATGGATCAACACCATGTTGAGTATAAAATCGACCTTCTTGCTACAGATAGACCATCGTTCCCAAGGAGCGGTGCTTTTCTAGATCTACTACTGTTAGACTCAAGACTGACAGTAACTGACACTGTGGGCCAACAGACAAGAAACTGTTTACAAATGGTAGAATACGACAGTGACCACTGCGGACTTTCCGCCGTCATACAGCTACCAAATGAACTTGCGGTGTTGGATGAATTTGTGCCTGCGCGCTCTTACAATTTTAGTAAGGCACGCTGGCCACGTTTCTCCAACATCCTGATAAGAGAACTCCTCTCTAACGACATTGTGCCTCCAAACGACAGGAATCTATCGAACGTAGAGATCGATGGATACCTGCTTCAGATGGATGGTGTCATAAAACAAACGATGGACAGAACGATCCCACGATACAAAGAACATAACGCAACTGAAATGTACAAGAACGCGAAGATTAAAACTCTTGTACAGGCGGTTTACTGACAGAAACGATCTGGAGATTAGGACACTGAAGTCTTCAATCAAAAATGTCAACTCGCTCATTAAACAAAACTATCGATTGTCTATTAACTCGTACTGGGATAACAGAATTCGAGCTGTTAATTCTAACGACCCGAGTATGTTTCCCGAATTTAATAAAATCTTTAGAAAGAACACTCAAAATGATCTTCCGTGTCTTAAGCTCCAAAGAACGACAGACAACGAAAACATACTTCTGACCGCAGGAGTAGATCTGGGGGACGCCGTCTTGGACGACGAATTCTTTGTGATCGAGGATCCATTGGAGAAGGTTGAGATAGTGGGTTCTGCTTTTCAGCAAGTGTATAAGGTGAATGAGTCCATTCATCCAAATCACGACCTGGAGAACAGAGCTCTGCTGAATCACTTCTACCTGCGAAATAGCATCACGCAATGGCGATCTGAGAATCTTGGTTTTACCGGATTCAATGAAGACAATCTGGCAAATGCCACCGTCGCCGAGCGAAATGGGCCAAGTTCCCTGCTCATCTCGAAGGTCGAACTACAAATGATCTTCACATCATTAAAGAAAAAGAAGTCAGCAGAAGTCGATGGTATACCCAATGTTGTACTACGACATCTCCCTGAGGAAGCAATAAATACAATACTGTTCAAAAACGCGCTGAATAATGCATATTATCCAGTGAGTTGGAAGACAGCAGTTGTACATCCTCTCCCCAAAAAGGGAAAGGACAATTCCAATCCGGCAAATCTCCGGTCGATAAGTCTTCTTCCGAGTATCAGTAAGGTATTCGAAAAGGTTATCAATAGAGCTCTGTCCAAGTGGGCCGAGGACAAAAATATAATTCCAGACACCCAGTTCGGCTTTAAGGCGGGACATGACACAATTCATGCCGCGTCTAAGTTAGTATCTGCTGTCCAATGGAACAATGCTAAAAATCAATGCACGGGTGCCTGTCTGGTTGATTTGGAGAAGGCTTTTGACACCGTATGGCTAGAAGGTCTGTATCTGAAGCTAACCAGATGGGGCATAAGTAAACAACTGCTATATATGCTTTACGACATGCTTAATGGTAGAAAGTTTGTTGTCAAGAGTGGCAATATAACATCTACCACAACGTTTGATATTAAAAACGGTCTGCAACAGGGAGCGGTGAACTCGCCGATTCTCTTTAGTATTTACACCAGCGATCTCATTGGGAGTCTACCTCATGCAATTACGTATGCCGATGATTTAGTTGCGTACAGAACAGGTCCAAAAGTTGAAGTCATCAGAATTCTCTTGCAACGTGATTTCGATAAAATTCAACAATATTGTAATGATTGGAAGCTTAAAATCAACTTCCAGAAATGTGAAACTATCCTGTTTAGAACCCCTTTGTCTGGGGCCTCTAGGGATACGAGAAAGAACTGGCGCAAGCTAGTGATCGCTGGGCCACATGGACATCCACTGGCGAGTAAAGATGTAGTAAAGTACCTTGGCATCTGGTTAGACCAGTATCTGTATTTCAACCGACATATAGAGGCTGCTCTGACCAGGGCTAGGGGAGCTTTTGCCCTGAAAAGACGGTTGTTTTATAGCAGCCGCCTTGATAGCAGGGTGAAAGTGATTTGCTACATGGCCCTAATCAGGCCGATGATTGCCTATGGATGCCCTGTGTGGTTCAACGTTGCACCATCTCTAATGGAAAAGATTCGGGTGTTCGAGAGACAGTGCCTTCGCACTTGTCTCGGACTTTATAGAACACCAGAGTCGGAGTACAAACATCATTATTCCAACGAGGTTCTATACAACGGGGCCAATACAAACAGGATAGATAACTTTTTAATTAGCTCATTCGCGGACACATTGCAAGGGCGATGACCTCAACTAATGGACAAATCTTCGGGGCTAACTACCCCCAAGATGAATATTTTGAAAGCACACGTTCGAGTGGTTTTATCCCGCCCGAGGCTTTTTTATACCTTGATAGTCGAGGGCTGATTCAGGATAGATCGGCGATTCCGTTGATCTACCACGTCGGCCGCAGAACAGTCGATAGGCGGCTCCTCTACGACCGAGACATAGTCGCTGGGAGCGAAGCAGAGCGCCTCCGTTTCAGTAGGGCCGTGCCCGACCGGGATTGGAAGGAAGCCCGTGATCAGGTCCACCAATTTTGGTGGCTTAGCTAAATCCCGCCAATTGTCAGTCGACATAGACGAAATATTGCCTATGGCCGACTTACATATATCTATTGTAGCTTTAAGTTAGGTAGGGCAGTTGCGGCGGCACCAAAAAAAAAAAAAAAAAAAAGGCTGCTGTGGCTGTTGTATGTTTAAGTATTTAGGTTTATTTTAAGTAAGTTTAAGCTTATTTCTAGATTATTTTAAGTTAGTTTTTAAGTAGTTTAAGATAAAACGATCGATAATGATGACCTAGTTTTTTAATTTTTCTGGATAAAAAATAAAACCTTAATATAGATAAAATATAATTAAAAAGTTATTTTTAGGCCGAAAGGCAATTAAAATTAAGTTAGAGATTAATTTAGAGCGCCCGCATAGGGCCAGTAAGTTAATTAAGATGATAGTTTTAGCTAGTTTTAAGATTTTTGTCTAGCATTTAAGTAGATATAAGTAAAAGGAAAATAAAAATCATTTAAAAGTAAAAAAAAGGACGTAGAGTTTCTTATCGTTCGCTTTGTATTTTGTTTAGTTCAAGTAAGTTGCCTCGTCTCTGTCCTGAATATAAACACATCAATGCTTGCTACTTGATTAAACAAAAATCAAAAAGTTTTGATATTTCTTCAAGCAGACACACAACATATACAGGTGATATTTTCACAAACACAATCTCCCATGCTTGATGAGATTTTGACCTGTTTGATAAAGTAGATATATTATAAGGAGGAAAATATTTCGTACGTTCCATCCTCCAACACCCTAAACACACATCGGACGACTCTGATTTATCCGATCTAAGTGGACTCTCCAAAGTGTCAGGCAATGAATAGAAGCCAGTTGCAGCAACAAAACCCACCAATTGGGTAAAAAACAAATCCATTCGGGTGCGAATCCCTGCGATCCATTATCGCTGATTCTGCCAAAAAGAGTTAAAATAAAAATCTTTTTTTGTTCAGTCAATTCATTATTTTTTATTAATTCTTATAGATAAAAGCAATTTGGCTCCAACGGCTGACGATAGTACATTTCAATTCATTCCATAATTCAGCACAGATCTCCGATGCACATACAATATTTAACCTCTTAACAAAAAATTCAACCACAATTTTCTTCATCTATAATGCGAGAAAATTCAGAAAAAAAATGAAAAACTAACAACAACAACATGCAATAACAGAGTCCATAAATGGTTGTTTTTTTTTTATAACTTACACGCGCGAAAGGGGTTTGAGTGTAACCTTAAAATGTTTAAACACCGCACGAGCATTAAGGAAATGAGGAGCACATTCGTGCTGTGCGACTAAAGAAAGAATCTCTATACTTAACAGTACGTCCGAAGTTGGGCTCAAGGGTAAACTGATGGGCATTCCTAGCAGTTCGAGTATTACGGTTGAATCGTTTCAGGGGAGGAATGCAGCTGGCTATTTCGCTAGAACATTGTTTGTAAAAATAACTATTAAATAACGAAAGGCACGAAACATTACGGCGGTGCCCAAGAGATGTAAACGTTTCTGTTATTGTTCGGTCGCCTATCATTTTCAAAGCTCTTTTTTGAATTCTATCTATCTAGAAAACTCAAGTGGGTTATAGGAGCACCTGCCCAAATATGGGAATTATACTTGAGTTTCGGCCGAATATATGCCTTATATAATGTAGCCAGATGAGACGGGGTGAAGAACTTCTGGCATCTTCGAAGGAAACCTAAACACCTCGCAGCATTCTTGGCGATGTCAAATATGTGGTCATTCCACAGAAGGTGGTCTGTAATGCACATACCGAGAACTGAGAGGTGTTCTGTTTCTTCAATGCAAGTGCCGCTCATGGATAGTGGCATTAGAGGTATGTTTTGCTTTAACGACAAAAGACAACATTGAGTTTTGGAAGCATTAAATTCTACGCGATTTCTTATTCCCCATTGTACAATGCTGTCAAGATCAGAATTTAATGAACTTATCATACGCTGTCGTTGCAGTTCAACATCCGAAGAACATGGATGTGAATCTGGAAACGAATATGAAAAGCTGAGAGTACTGTCGTCAGCAAAACAATTGATTGGATTAGTTGTTTCAGATAATAAGTCGTTGATAAATATAAGGAAAAGAGTCGGAGACAAAACAGAGCCCTGGGGCACACCAGCATTTATTTTGTGAATATCAGATTTGAAACCGTCTTATATAACTTGAATTGAGCGGTTCGAAAGGTAATTACTAATCCAACGAAGAAGAGATTCATCGAGTCCAAATGCACGCATTTTCGATAAAAGGGCTTGGTGCCAAACTCTCTCAAATGCCTTAGAAATATCAAGTGCAATAATTTTGCTTTCACCAAAACGATGTAGAGTTGGTTCCACTTTTCGGTGAGATAAACCTTCAGATCACCAGTGGACCTGTTGCTACGTACTGCCGGTCATTAAGAAGCTTTCGTTCTTCGAGATATTTCTTAAGCTGAAAATTAATCAGCGTTTCCATGACCTTAGAAAGAAGGGACGTTAGTGCAATTGGTCGGTAGTTTGAGGGTGCAGAAGATTCGCCATTTTTGGGAATAGGCTGGACAAATGCTGTTTTCCATGAACTCGGAAAGAGTCCAGAGGAATAGGACCGATGGAAAAGCTTACGCAAAGGAACTGATGATGACGAAGAATTCTTTACTTTTTTTACAAATGACCAAACATTTTTACTGCCTTTGGGACATTGCAGTATTTTTTGCCGAATTTTTTGCTCATGTAAAAATTTGGTTTTCCGAATATGAACATTGCAGGCCTTCCTAGCTTGCTGAAACTTTTTCCGGTTTTCTTCAGTGATGTTGGCTTTGTAACAACGGAAACTTACATTTCTTAACCTGATAGCCTCTCTACAGCTCGAATCAAACCATGAGTTTTCCTTAGGTTTGATACTCTTCGACCTGTTTGGGATAAAATTTCTCATTCCTAAAAGAATCAAATTTGTAACCATGTCTGCGCTGGAATCAATGTCACTATCGAGGAAGCATAGTGACCAGTTAAAGGTCCTGAAATAGTTATTGAGGCCGTCCCAGTTGGCTTTCTCGTATTGCCAAACGGTTCTCCTTGGGTTTTTTTCTTTAACTAAATTGAGTTGACACGAGAAATTTCCGGAGATGACACAATGGTCAGATGTGCCTAGAGGCGATAATACACGAATTGTGCATTTATCAGGATAGGAGGTAAGAAACAAGTCTAGAGTGTTGGGGGTTTGACCTGCAATGTCAGGAATTCGGGTTGGGTCATCAACGAGCTGAGTAAGATGGTTTAACTCAGCGAAAATCTCAACATACCTTCCTTCGGGTGTTGTCTGGCCAGAAAAGCGAAGCCAACTGGAATTGTGTACATTGAAATCACCCGTAATAACGATTTCAGTGAGGGGGTAAAGGGAAACAATTCCTTGAATGGAGTCAGAAAAAGCATCAAATTCGTTAGAGGTTAAAACTCTGTCTAAATTTGGGCTTCTATAAAGAAAACATATATGAATGATGCGCTTATTAATCGTTAATTTTAACCACATGAAATTGAATTCCGTGTTTACGCACAGACCGAATTGTGGTTGAAGTTGATATGCAACATCATTCCTTATGTAAACGGCGAGGCCATGTTTGGCAAAGAATAAAGGCACAAGTGAATACCCATGCAAGGAAAATTCCGAATGATCGGTATTTTCCCCAACTTGTGTATGTACATATTTAAATATTGGAATTTCAACAACAGAAACCGTGAAACAAAATTATAATTATTACTGAATAAATTCTTATATGAAAAAACAAACATGATGTGCTAAACACATAAAAATAAAAAAAACTATTCGATTACTGAATGCAAAATATCAATCAAGGAAACCAACTTTTTAGTACCTACTCCTTCCTTCCTTCCAACCTGAACCTTATTATAGGTACATAATATCCTAAATACTTACCCACGTCATAAGTTTTTCGTTTCATCAAACATAATTAAGTTATTTTTATTTATTTGCTGAATCCTAGGAATCTTTATGCCAGTTGTTCAAATTTTTCCATACTAAAATACAAACCAAACTGAAAAAAACCTTTATATCTTTTTATTTTCAAATATTATATTATTATAAACAGGAAACAAGTGGAAACGTAATACATTAAACAACTGGAAAAGCTAACAGTCCTATGTACATATTTATGTGTTTGTCTCTTTGTCGTGACGAATTTTCGTTTCATTAAGCTTAAATCAGGTTTGCATCCGGCAAGAAACTGCATTCAAATATTTCTATTTAGAATGCAGTCTCAAAAAACTGTCTTTCGAAAACCAAATGCAAAGATAGTGAGAAAATTAAAAAATAAGAATAAGGATATCTCCGAACCTAGAAGTCCTAAAAAGGAGGTAAATACATTTCCAGAATCAATTTTGTATCCGGCAAGAAACTGCATTCAAAGTTATCTATTTAGAATGCATTCTCAAAAAAGTGTCTTTTGAAAACCAAATGCAAAGATAGTGAGAAAATTCAAAAATAAGAATAAGAATATCTCCGAACCTAGAAGTTCTAGAAAGAAGATAAATACTTTTCCAGATTCAAGTTTGCATCCGGAAAGAAACTGCATTTAAAGATTTCTATTTAGAATGAAGTTTCAAAAAACTGTCTTTTGAAAACCAAATGCAACGATAGTGAAAAAATTCAAAACAAGGAATAAAGCTATCTCCGAACCTAGAAGTTCTAGAAAGAAGATAATGAAGATGATGTGTGTATATTCATGATTGACTGTGTGATCAAGAAAATTCTCATTTTCACTAGGACAGCGACGAAGCAACATACTTGATTTAACAAAAATAGAGAGCGCACTCACTAAGAAACTACGTCCTTGCAATTAAAATTGTTTGTACAAATGAATGATTGAAGATTAATGCTTGAGGCGTGTATAGATAATGTAGAATAGAATTTACTCACACGCTCTCGAATACTTGATGAGTTTTTGACCTGTGTATATGCCTATGCAAGGATTTTCATAAAATACACATAAATAAAAATCAAGTGTCTATTTTTAATATCAAAATAACAGCTTTTTACAAGATGCATATTGTGAAGTTTTGGCCTGGGGTTCGACAAAAAAAAACTCAATCGAAATTCCAAAATAATAAAACAAATCTCTTTATTTTATGAAACACAACGTTTTTCAGTTTAAATAACAACAAATTTAACTTATTTCACTTATTCACAATTCAAATACGTTTTTATAATTCAACACTTTTTATTTAATCTCAATTCAATCACTTTTTACTAACGTTTCCAGTTGTTAACAATTCCACTTTCGAAAATAAACTGAACTTTCAATGCAATCTACTCTTGTATTTATACAAGTTTACAAGCTTCTGGAAGCTTCTGTCTGGTTCTGGCACAATCTAAGCTTTCGGTACTAATTCGAATCTCGAATTAGTACTTCAAGTTCGATTTAGTACTCAGTTAAAACATATTGCAAATATGTAGCATATTTTTAGGCGCATGGTTGTTGTACACAATGAATGTTGGTTGTTGTACACAATGAATCCAACAGATGTCGTTAATTTACAAAATGTATCCTCCGAATATCTAAACTTGTTGCTACATCACAATATTATGAAAGTATTGTTATGTGGAAACAAAATGTTAAGATATTCGGAGGATACATTTTGTTTGTAACTTAACGACATCTGTGGGATACATTCTGTGTACAACAACCATACTCCTAAAAGTATGCAAAATATTTCCAATATGTTTTGACTGAGTACTAATTCGAACTCGAATTATTTGTCGAGAACCAGACCAGAACTCCACAGTATATACCTATAAAGGTATATCCACACACCAAAGAAACAATTGTTTTAAAAAACATTTATGAAATGTTTCCCATTTGTTACTTCTTTCTAAGGTCATGGAAACGCAAATCAATTTTCAGCTTAAGAAATGTTACGAAGAACGAAAGCTTCTTAATGACTGGTGATTTGATGGCATATCTCACCGAAAAGTGAAACCAATCTCTCCACCGTTTTGGTGAAAGCAAAATTATTGCACTTGATATTACTAAGGCATTTGATGGAGTATGGTATCAAGCCCTGATATCGAAAATGGGTGCACCGACGAACCGCGCAATATAAGTTGTGTTGGACAGATTCAAGCCTGACAAAATAATAAAAATCATAAAATAAACGCTGACCCCAGTAGGCTCGGCAGTTCATATTCGCTTCGAGATTCACATCCATGTTGTTCGGATATGGAACTGGAACGGCAGCGTATGATAAGCTCATTAAATTTTGATCTTGACAGCATTGTACAACGGGGAATAAGGTATCGTGTAGAATTTAATGCCTGAATGTTGTCTTTTGTCGTTAAGGTGAAATACACCCCAAATGCCACTATCCATGACTGGCACTTGCATCGAAGAAACTATTCACCTTTCAGTTCTCGGTATGTGCATTACAGACCACTTTCTGTGTATTGACAACACATTTAAAGTCGCCAAGAATGCTGCGAGATGTTTAGGTTTTCTTCAAAGATGCAGGAAGTTTAACCAAAACTTGAGTATAATTCACATATTTGGACAGGTGTTCCCATAACATACTTAAGTTTTCTTGATATAAATAAAAAGAGAACTTTGAAAATGATAGGCGACCGAACAATAACAGAATCACTTACATCTCTTGAACACAGACATAATGTTTCTTGGCTTTCGTTATTACTTGCGATTATAGGTACTATAATGCAAGTTATGCATTCGTACAGATTAAAAAATTTGAGATAATCAAACATGACATTACGTCTGTCTGTACGGATGTATTTTGGACTGCAGCCTAAACGGTTGCGCCAATCGTCTTCAAATTTTGAACTTAAGGTTATTTTGACATTCTACAGAGGAGTTTTTTCAATTTTTTTAGCTCATAAATTAACGGTACCTGTCATATAACCGTTATATAAAAGCTTATTTTTCTCGAAAACGGCTCCAAGAATTTTTATTAAAAAAAATGTGTGTACTTACTGTAGGTATGCATTATATTTTGGCGAAAAAAAATTAATATGGTGGGCTAAAAACGGTACCGTTTTTTTTTCTTCGACTTTTTCGAAGAGTGGTGATCCGATTACAATCAAAATTGATATTCAAGAAGATGTAGGTAGTCTGAGTAATTTGGCATTAATTGTTTTTTAAAAACTTTTTTTTTTTGTATTTTTAATAATTTTTTTAAAGTTTTTTTTTTGAAAAATCAATATTTTGAAAACGGTTAAGTGAATTTTTTTTTTTAAATTTTTTTGTGCTTAAGTTTGTATTCTTGAATTATTTTTTTTAATTTTTTAAAAATAGTTGTTAAAAAACCGTTTTATGTAAAAACGGCTCTAAGGATTTTGAAAAAAAAATTCACACTTTTTCACATTTTTTTAAAGAAATAAAATGGAGTTTAAATTTTTCCGCTGAAAACTATTTTACGTACTTTTTTTCAAACAATCAAGTCAGAAAAAATCGAATACAATCTTTGAAGTTCCCTTAATATTTTTCAAAATTTATTCCAAGCTGTAACCGCACATAAGAGCAAGTACGTGCGATCCAGTTGCATTCCTCCCCTGAAACAATTCAACCCTAATACTCGCATTGCAAGGAATTCCCATCAGTTTACGCTTCAGGCCAACTCCAGGTGTACTGTTAAAGTACAGAGATTCTTTCTTTAGTCGCACCACCCGAATGTGGAACGCCTTGCCTGGTTCGATTTTTCCCTCCTTTCATTCTTTAAAATTTTATATTTGTTAACATCTAAGCAGCCAATATTTTTGCGTAAAAACATCTTTAATATTATTTTTTTTCTGTTACATAATAATTAATGTTGGAAACTTTTTTTTTTTAATGCAATATGTTTTGACACGAGAAATTTCCGGAGATGACACAATGGTCAGATGTGCCTAGAGGCGATAATACACGAATTGTGCATTTATCAGGATAGGAGGTAAGAAACAAGTCTAGAGTGTTGGGGGTTTGACCTGCAATGTCAGGAATTCGGGTTGGGTCATCAACGAGCTGAGTAAGATGGTTTAACTCAGCGAAAATCTCAACATACCTTCCTTCGGGTGTTGTCTGGCCAGAAAAGCGAAGCCAACTGGAATTGTGTACATTGAAATCACCCGTAATAACGATTTCAGTGAGGGGGTAAAGGGAAACAATTCCTTGAATGGAGTCAGAAAAAGCATCAAATTCGTTAGAGGTTAAAACTCTGTCTAAATTTGGGCTTCTATAAAGAAAACATATATGAATGATGCGCTTATTAATCGTTAATTTTAACCACATGAAATTGAATTCCGTGTTTACGCACAGACCGAATTGTGGTTGAAGTTGATATGCAACATCATTCCTTATGTAAACGGCGAGGCCATGTTTGGCAAAGAATAAAGGCACAAGTGAATACCCATGCAAGGAAAATTCCGAATGATCGGTATTTTCCCCAACTTGTGTATGTACATATTTAAATATTGGAATTTCAACAACAGAAACCGTGAAACAAAATTATAATTATTACTGAATAAATTCTTATATGAAAAAACAAACATGATGTGCTAAACACATAAAAATAAAAAAAACTATTCGATTACTGAATGCAAAATATCAATCAAGGAAACCAACTTTTTAGTACCTACTCCTTCCTTCCTTCCAACCTGAACCTTATTATAGGTACATAATATCCTAAATACTTACCCACGTCATAAGTTTTTCGTTTCATCAAACATAATTAAGTTATTTTTATTTATTTGCTGAATCCTAGGAATCTTTATGCCAGTTGTTCAAATTTTTCCATACTAAAATACAAACCAAACTGAAAAAAACCTTTATATCTTTTTATTTTCAAATATTATATTATTATAAACAGGAAACAAGTGGAAACGTAATACATTAAACAACTGGAAAAGCTAACAGTCCTATGTACATATTTATGTGTTTGTCTCTTTGTCGTGACGAATTTTCGTTTCATTAAGCTTAAATCAGGTTTGCATCCGGCAAGAAACTGCATTCAAATATTTCTATTTAGAATGCAGTCTCAAAAAACTGTCTTTCGAAAACCAAATGCAAAGATAGTGAGAAAATTAAAAAATAAGAATAAGGATATCTCCGAACCTAGAAGTCCTAAAAAGGAGGTAAATACATTTCCAGAATCAATTTTGTATCCGGCAAGAAACTGCATTCAAAGTTATCTATTTAGAATGCATTCTCAAAAAAGTGTCTTTTGAAAACCAAATGCAAAGATAGTGAGAAAATTCAAAAATAAGAATAAGAATATCTCCGAACCTAGAAGTTCTAGAAAGAAGATAAATACTTTTCCAGATTCAAGTTTGCATCCGGAAAGAAACTGCATTTAAAGATTTCTATTTAGAATGAAGTTTCAAAAAACTGTCTTTTGAAAACCAAATGCAACGATAGTGAAAAAATTCAAAACAAGGAATAAAGCTATCTCCGAACCTAGAAGTTCTAGAAAGAAGATAATGAAGATGATGTGTGTATATTCATGATTGACTGTGTGATCAAGAAAATTCTCATTTTCACTAGGACAGCGACGAAGCAACATACTTGATTTAACAAAAATAGAGAGCGCACTCACTAAGAAACTACGTCCTTGCAATTAAAATTGTTTGTACAAATGAATGATTGAAGATTAATGCTTGAGGCGTGTATAGATAATGTAGAATAGAATTTACTCACACGCTCTCGAATACTTGATGAGTTTTTGACCTGTGTATATGCCTATGCAAGGATTTTCATAAAATACACATAAATAAAAATCAAGTGTCTATTTTTAATATCAAAATAACAGCTTTTTACAAGATGCATATTGTGAAGTTTTGGCCTGGGGTTCGACAAAAAAAAACTCAATCGAAATTCCAAAATAATAAAACAAATCTCTTTATTTTATGAAACACAACGTTTTTCAGTTTAAATAACAACAAATTTAACTTATTTCACTTATTCACAATTCAAATACGTTTTTATAATTCAACACTTTTTATTTAATCTCAATTCAATCACTTTTTACTAACGTTTCCAGTTGTTAACAATTCCACTTTCGAAAATAAACTGAACTTTCAATGCAATCTACTCTTGTATTTATACAAGTTTACAAGCTTCTGGAAGCTTCTGTCTGGTTCTGGCACAATCTAAGCTTTCGGTACTAATTCGAATCTCGAATTAGTACTTCAAGTTCGATTTAGTACTCAGTTAAAACATATTGCAAATATGTAGCATATTTTTAGGCGCATGGTTGTTGTACACAATGAATGTTGGTTGTTGTACACAATGAATCCAACAGATGTCGTTAATTTACAAAATGTATCCTCCGAATATCTAAACTTGTTGCTACATCACAATATTATGAAAGTATTGTTATGTGGAAACAAAATGTTAAGATATTCGGAGGATACATTTTGTTTGTAACTTAACGACATCTGTGGGATACATTCTGTGTACAACAACCATACTCCTAAAAGTATGCAAAATATTTCCAATATGTTTTGACTGAGTACTAATTCGAACTCGAATTATTTGTCGAGAACCAGACCAGAACTCCACAGTATATACCTATAAAGGTATATCCACACACCAAAGAAACAATTGTTTTAAAAAACATTTATGAAATGTTTCCCATTTGTTACTTCTTTCTAAGGTCATGGAAACGCAAATCAATTTTCAGCTTAAGAAATGTTACGAAGAACGAAAGCTTCTTAATGACTGGTGATTTGATGGCATATCTCACCGAAAAGTGAAACCAATCTCTCCACCGTTTTGGTGAAAGCAAAATTATTGCACTTGATATTACTAAGGCATTTGATGGAGTATGGTATCAAGCCCTGATATCGAAAATGGGTGCACCGACGAACCGCGCAATATAAGTTGTGTTGGACAGATTCAAGCCTGACAAAATAATAAAAATCATAAAATAAACGCTGACCCCAGTAGGCTCGGCAGTTCATATTCGCTTCGAGATTCACATCCATGTTGTTCGGATATGGAACTGGAACGGCAGCGTATGATAAGCTCATTAAATTTTGATCTTGACAGCATTGTACAACGGGGAATAAGGAATCGTGTAGAATTTAATGCCTGAATGTTGTCTTTTGTCGTTAAGGTGAAATACACCCCAAATGCCACTATCCATGACTGGCACTTGCATCGAAGAAACTATTCACCTTTCAGTTCTCGGTATGTGCATTACAGACCACTTTCTGTGTATTGACAACACATTTAAAGTCGCCAAGAATGCTGCGAGATGTTTAGGTTTTCTTCAAAGATGCAGGAAGTTTAACCAAAACTTGAGTATAATTCACATATTTGGACAGGTGTTCCCATAACATACTTAAGTTTTCTTGATATAAATAAAAAGAGAACTTTGAAAATGATAGGCGACCGAACAATAACAGAATCACTTACATCTCTTGAACACAGACATAATGTTTCTTGGCTTTCGTTATTACTTGCGATTATAGGTACTATAATGCAAGTTATGCATTCGTACAGATTAAAAAATTTGAGATAATCAAACATGACATTACGTCTGTCTGTACGGATGTATTTTGGACTGCAGCCTAAACGGTTGCGCCAATCGTCTTCAAATTTTGAACTTAAGGTTATTTTGACATTCTACAGAGGAGTTTTTTCAATTTTTTTAGCTCATAAATTAACGGTACCTGTCATATAACCGTTATATAAAAGCTTATTTTTCTCGAAAACGGCTCCAAGAATTTTTATTAAAAAAAATGTGTGTACTTACTGTAGGTATGCATTATATTTTGGCGAAAAAAAAATTAATATGGTGGGCTAAAAACGGTACCGTTTTTTTTTCTTCGACTTTTTCGAAGAGTGGTGATCCGATTACAATCAAAATTGATATTCAAGAAGATGTAGGTAGTCTGAGTAATTTGGCATTAATTGTTTTTTAAAAACTTTTTTTTTTTGTATTTTTAATAATTTTTTTAAAGTTTTTTTTTTGAAAAATCAATATTTTGAAAACGGTTAAGTGAATTTTTTTTTTTAAATTTTTTTGTGCTTAAGTTTGTATTCTTGAATTATTTTTTTTAATTTTTTAAAAATAGTTGTTAAAAAACCGTTTTATGTAAAAACGGCTCTAAGGATTTTGAAAAAAAAATTCACACTTTTTCACATTTTTTTAAAGAAATAAAATGGAGTTTAAATTTTTCCGCTGAAAACTATTTTACGTACTTTTTTTCAAACAATCAAGTCAGAAAAAATCGAATACAATCTTTGAAGTTCCCTTAATATTTTTCAAAATTTATTCCAAGCTGTAACCGCACATAAGAGCAAGTACGTGCGATCCAGTTGCATTCCTCCCCTGAAACAATTCAACCCTAATACTCGCATTGCAAGGAATTCCCATCAGTTTACGCTTCAGGCCAACTCCAGGTGTACTGTTAAAGTACAGAGATTCTTTCTTTAGTCGCACCACCCGAATGTGGAACGCCTTGCCTGGTTCGATTTTTCCCTCCTTTCATTCTTTAAAATTTTATATTTGTTAACATCTAAGCAGCCAATATTTTTGCGTAAAAACATCTTTAATATTATTTTTTTTCTGTTACATAATAATTAATGTTGGAAACTTTTTTTTTTTAATGCAATATGTTTTTAAAAACCAATAAAAAAATATTCTTAATTTTATGATTAGTTGTATGTATATAAATAAACTCCCACAAACTGCATACCCAGATATCAAAAAAAAAAAAAATTCAAAAAACTAAAAATAAGAAACACGATTTTATCAAAATCCATCCAGAATTTTCTATATACTTTTTTCATAAATACATGATTAATTAAGATGTATAATGGCGTACTCTGTTTTACGAAATACCGTTAAGTGTTGTGATTTTAATACTTTTTATAAGTTTATATCATGTGATTTTTTAATGTTAATAATTCTTGTTTCGTCAAAGATCCTGCCTTCCAATGTCACTTAGCACATTGAAGCAAGTAAGTGCGACCCGGTCGGGCCCATTTTGGTAGTGCATATATACGTAGTTTTCAATATGCACAAGTAAAATATATTTTGTAGATAAGGAAAAAAAATGTTCTTCGAGAGTCAAAAATCGAATGGCAAATGTACCTAAATAATTATTTATCCTAAATGTAAAACTCCAACGTTAAATTGCCCCACTAAAGAGTCGGAAGTCCGAACTGACAGTTTTTTTTTATTAAAAGCCTTGTCCCACATGCTCCCCCAAACTTAGAATTTTAGCCAATTCTTACGAAAAACAGCCAAATACAGTTCCACAAGACACAAAATTCGTAGTTTTTGACAAAAGAATGCTCACGAAAGAGTAAACTATTTCTCTCTCCTGACAATTTCAGCCCAGAAAATTCTTTGGACAGAAAAATAAGTTTCATTTTACGTCAGTTTGAAATTTAAAAAATATCAGCTGGGATATTAAGGCAAACGGAAAATGATTAATGGACGATTCTTTCGCGGCAATCAACAGGCGGTATATGATTATTATTCACACAAAAGTTGCTTTCATTTTATTAATAAACTCATAATGCATATATAAATACATATATATACTAGCTATGTCAAATAAACGCAAAGGTGGTGAAGGAACCAATGCAAACAATATTAAAGAGCCTTTAAACTGAGCGCGTTTTAACTCTGCGTTTTGTCGAGCGCTATCTACCGCCTAGTGAAGCTCACTGGCCGCTGCGACATGGCGGCAAGGATGGTCCACACTCCAGCTGTAAATTAGAAAAGTAAATAGAATTTGATAACTTTTTTCTATTAGAAATAAAATTTATCAACTTCGATTTCGCTTTGAATAGAAGCTAGTTTTCTGCAACCACTTTTTCACAAAAATCACAAACGCAAGTGTTCCTGCGTTTTCTTTCCTTTCTGAGCTTTAATCATACGCCTTTGATGTTTACAAAGTGGTTAACTTTTATGTTCAACGCGTTCCCGAAGATTTGTGCAGTTTTATTTTAAAATTTTCTTCGTTTTCAAGCTCGAGTTGGAGAAAGCAATCCATGCCTCTGGCACGTCAGCAACAGGGACTATCATCACCAAGTCCAGCGAGATACCGATTTCCGAAGACGACATCGACACCATCGGCAGAAGCCAACAAGCTGCGCAAGACTCCTTTACCCGATCGAGCAGGCAGCGCAAAACCTAGGGCTGCATATGAATGAAAGGAAGCCTAAGTGCATGGTGGCTATGACTGCTAGAAGTGTTGGTCCAGCTATAATGGTAATCGAGCTTTGGTCAAAATTAGCAACCGATAATAATAAAGCAGATGTGGAATAAATAAAGCTAATTAAACTCGGGTATGCTGGGCAACTAGCTCGCATGAGCGAAGATGAACCAGCTCGGAGTCTTTTGCAGTCCTTTTTATGGTATAAGACAACGTTGCAGGCCTCTCTTTCGTTAGGAGGATGAGGTAGACCAAAACCTTGGGAAACCTTGGGATGCGCAATTGTATGACGTTGGCCAGCAATCGGGATCAGAAAATTATTTATTTAAAACAATAAATATAAAATAAACAAAAGCAAAAATAGCAACTGACAAAAGAGTTGTCAAAATGGTGCTCGCGCAATTTGGGACAAGAAGTCTATATATACCCGCGTTCATTTCTGAAAATTTGTAAGGAGTTTACTGAAATAATTCTTAAATTTGGGAAACCTTTTTTCAGAACTTGGAAAAGCATATTTAAAAAGTTATGGACATTTGTTTCACAAAGATATTTTTGAGAATATTTCGTGTGGGTAATTCTCAACAAATAAAAAATTGTTTATAACTAATTAATTAAGGTTTTCCAAATTTTGTAAGGAGTTTACTGAAATAATTCTTAAATTTGGAAATTAGAATTTGGAAAAGCATATTTAAAAAGTTATGCACATTTGTTTCACAGAGATATTTTTGAGAATTTTTCGTATGGGTAATTCTTAAAATTTTAAACAATTGTTTATAACTAATTAATTAAGGTTTTCCAAATTCTCGGCACTTCATATTCGCTTCGAGATTCACATCCATGTTGTTCGGATATGGAACTGGAACGGCAGCGTATGATAAGCTCATTAAATTTTGATCTTGACAGCATTGTACAACGGGGAATAAGGAATCGTGTAGAATTTAATGCCTGAATGTTGTCTTTTGTCGTTAAGGTGAAATACACCCCAAATGCCACTATCCATGACTGGCACTTGCATCGAAGAAACTATTCACCTTTCAGTTCTCGGTATGTGCATTACAGACCACTTTCTGTGTATTGACAACACATTTAAAGTCGCCAAGAATGCTGCGAGATGTTTAGGTTTTCTTCAAAGATGCAGGAAGTTTAACCAAAACTTGAGTATAATTCACATATTTGGACAGGTGTTCCCATAACATACTTAAGTTTTCTTGATATAAATAAAAAGAGAACTTTGAAAATGATAGGCGACCGAACAATAACAGAATCACTTACATCTCTTGAACACAGACATAATGTTTCTTGGCTTTCGTTATTACTTGCGATTATAGGTACTATAATGCAAGTTATGCATTCGTACAGATTAAAAAATTTGAGATAATCAAACATGACATTACGTCTGTCTGTACGGATGTATTTTGGACTGCAGCCTAAACGGTTGCGCCAATCGTCTTCAAATTTTGAACTTAAGGTTATTTTGACATTCTACAGAGGAGTTTTTTCAATTTTTTTAGCTCATAAATTAACGGTACCTGTCATATAACCGTTATATAAAAGCTTATTTTTCTCGAAAACGGCTCCAAGAATTTTTATTAAAAAAAATGTGTGTACTTACTGTAGGTATGCATTATATTTTGGCGAAAAAAAAATTAATATGGTGGGCTAAAAACGGTACCGTTTTTTTTTCTTCGACTTTTTCGAAGAGTGGTGATCCGATTACAATCAAAATTGATATTCAAGAAGATGTAGGTAGTCTGAGTAATTTGGCATTAATTGTTTTTTAAAAACTTTTTTTTTTTGTATTTTTAATAATTTTTTTAAAGTTTTTTTTTTGAAAAATCAATATTTTGAAAACGGTTAAGTGAATTTTTTTTTTTAATTTTTTTGTGCTTAAGTTTGTATTCTTGAATTATTTTTTTTAATTTTTTAAAAATAGTTGTTACAAAACCGTTTTATGTAAAAACGGCTCTAAGGATTTTGAAAAAAAAATTCACACTTTTTCACATTTTTTTAAAGAAATAAAATGGAGTTTAAATTTTTCCGCTGAAAACTATTTTACGTACTTTTTTTCAAACAATCAAGTCAGAAAAATCGAATACAATCTTTGAAGTTCCCTTAATATTTTTCAAAATTTATTCCAAGCTGTAACCGCACATAAGAGCAAGTACGTGCGATCCAGTTGCATTCCTCCCCTGAAACAATTCAACCCTAATACTCGCATTGCAAGGAATTCCCATCAGTTTACGCTTCAGGCCAACTCCAGGTGTACTGTTAAAGTACAGAGATTCTTTCTTTAGTCGCACCACCCGAATGTGGAACGCCTTGCCTGGTTCGATTTTTCCCTCCTTTCATTCTTTAAAATTTTATATTTGTTAACATCTAAGCAGCCAATATTTTTGCGTAAAAACATCTTTAATATTATTTTTTTTCTGTTACATAATAATTAATGTTGGAAACTTTTTTTTTTTTAATGCAATATGTTTTTAAAAACCAATAAAAAAATATTCTTAATTTTATGATTAGTTGTATGTATATAAATAAACTCCCACAAACTGCATACCCAGATATCAAAAAAAAAAAAAATTCAAAAAACTAAAAATAAGAAACACGATTTTATCAAAATCCATCCAGAATTTTCTATATACTTTTTTCATAAATACATGATTAATTAAGATGTATAATGGCGTACTCTGTTTTACGAAATACCGTTAAGTGTTGTGATTTTAATACTTTTTATAAGTTTATATCATGTGATTTTTTAATGTTAATAATTCTTGTTTCGTCAAAGATCCTGCCTTCCAATGTCACTTAGCACATTGAAGCAAGTAAGTGCGACCCGGTCGGGCCCATTTTGGTAGTGCATATATACGTAGTTTTCAATATGCACAAGTAAAATATATTTTGTAGATAAGGAAAAAAAATGTTCTTCGAGAGTCAAAAATCGAATGGCAAATGTACCTAAATAATTATTTATCCTAAATGTAAAACTCCAACGTTAAATTGCCCCACTAAAGAGTCGGAAGTCCGAACTGACAGTTTTTTTTTATTAAAAGCCTTGTCCCACATGCTCCCCCAAACTTAGAATTTTAGCCAATTCTTACGAAAAACAGCCAAATACAGTTCCACAAGACACAAAATTCGTAGTTTTTGACAAAAGAATGCTCACGAAAGAGTAAACTATTTCTCTCTCCTGACAATTTCAGCCCAGAAAATTCTTTGGACAGAAAAATAAGTTTCATTTTACGTCAGTTTGAAATTTAAAAAATATCAGCTGGGATATTAAGGCAAACGGAAAATGATTAATGGACGATTCTTTCGCGGCAATCAACAGGCGGTATATGATTATTATTCACACAAAAGTTGCTTTCATTTTATTAATAAACTCATAATGCATATATAAATACATATATATACTAGCTATGTCAAATAAACGCAAAGGTGGTGAAGGAACCAATGCAAACAATATTAAAGAGCCTTTAAACTGAGCGCGTTTTAACTCTGCGTTTTGTCGAGCGCTATCTACCGCCTAGTGAAGCTCACTGGCCGCTGCGACATGGCGGCAAGGATGGTCCACACTCCAGCTGTAAATTAGAAAAGTAAATAGAATTTGATAACTTTTTTCTATTAGAAATAAAATTTATCAACTTCGATTTCGCTTTGAATAGAAGCTAGTTTTCTGCAACCACTTTTTCACAAAAATCACAAACGCAAGTGTTCCTGCGTTTTCTTTCCTTTCTGAGCTTTAATCATACGCCTTTGATGTTTACAAAGTGGTTAACTTTTATGTTCAACGCGTTCCCGAAGATTTGTGCAGTTTTATTTTAAAATTTTCTTCGTTTTCAAGCTCGAGTTGGAGAAAGCAATCCATGCCTCTGGCACGTCAGCAACAGGGACTATCATCACCAAGTCCAGCGAGATACCGATTTCCGAAGACGACATCGACACCATCGGCAGAAGCCAACAAGCTGCGCAAGACTCCTTTACCCGATCGAGCAGGCAGCGCAAAACCTAGGGCTGCATATGAATGAAAGGAAGCATAAGTGCATGGTGGCTATGACTGCTAGAAGTGTTGGTCCAGCTATAATGGTAATCGAGCTTTGGTCAAAATTAGCAACCGATAATAATAAAGCAGATGTGGAATAAATAAAGCTAATTAAACTCGGGTATGCTGGGCAACTAGCTCGCATGAGCGAAGATGAACCAGCTCGGAGTCTTTTGCAGTCCTTTTTATGGTATAAGACAACGTTGCAGGCCTCTCTTTCGTTAGGAGGATGAGGTAGACCAAAACCTTGGGAAACCTTGGGATGCGCAATTGTATGACGTTGGCCAGCAATCGGGATCAGAAAATTATTTATTTAAAACAATAAATATAAAATAAACAAAAGCAAAAATAGCAACTGACAAAAGAGTTGTCAAAATGGTGCTCGCGCAATTTGGGACAAGAAGTCTATATATACCCGCGTTCATTTCTGAAAATTTGTAAGGAGTTTACTGAAATAATTCTTAAATTTGGGAAACCTTTTTTCAGAACTTGGAAAAGCATATTTAAAAAGTTATGGACATTTGTTTCACAAAGATATTTTTGAGAATATTTCGTGTGGGTAATTCTCAACAAATAAAAAATTGTTTATAACTAATTAATTAAGGTTTTCCAAATTTTGTAAGGAGTTTACTGAAATAATTCTTAAATTTGGAAATTAGAATTTGGAAAAGCATATTTAAAAAGTTATGCACATTTGTTTCACAGAGATATTTTTGAGAATTTTTCGTATGGGTAATTCTTAAAATTTTAAACAATTGTTTATAACTAATTAATTAAGGTTTTCCAAATTCTGAAAATTTTTAAGGAGTTTATGGAAATATTTCTCAAATTTGGAAAACCTTTTTCAGAATTTGGAAAAGCATATTTAAAAAGTTATGGACATTTGTTTCACAGAAATATTTTTGAGAATTTTTCGTATGGGTAATTCTTAAAATTTTAAACAATTGTTTATAAATAACTAATTAAGGTTTCCCAAATTCTGGAAATTTGTAAGGAGTTTACTGAAATAATTCTTAAATTTGGGAAACCTTTTTTTCAGAATTTGGAAAAGCATATTTAAAAAGTTATGGACATTTGTTTCACAGAGATATTTTTGAGCATATTTCGTATGGGTAATTCTCAACAAATAAAAAATTGTTTATAACTAATTAATTAAGGTTTTTCAAATTCTAGAAATTTGTAAGGAGTCTACTGAAATAATTCTTAAATTTGGAAAACCTTTTTCAGAATTTGGAAAAGCATATTTAAAAAGTTATGGACATTTGTTTTACAGAGATATTTTTGAGAATATTTTGTATGGGTAATTCTCAACAAATAAAAAATTGTTTATAACTAATTAATTGAGGTTTTCCAAATTCTAGAAATTTGTAAGGAGTCTACTGAAATAATTCTTAAATTTGGAAAACCTTTTTCAGAACTTGGAAAAGCATTTTTACTTTTAAGGGATTTTTATTTTAACTTTTTCTTATATCTACTTAAATGCTAGACAAAAATCTTAAAACTAGCTAAAAATATCATCTTAAGTAACTTACTGGCCCTATGCGGGCGCTCTAAATTAATCTCTAACTTAATTTTAATTGCCTTTCGGCCTAAAAATAACTTAAATTTATCTTATCTATATCGGGTTTTATTTTTTCCAGAAAATTAAAAAAAAAACTGGTTAATCTTTATCTACTTAACTTATCTTAAACTACTTAAAAACTAACTTAAAATAAACTAAAGATAAACTTAAAAATTACTTAAAATAAACCTAAAATACTTAAAGTTACTTAAAATTAGAACAGCCACAGCAAGCTTTTTTGAATTTTTTGTTTTTATATATATTTTTTTTTTTTTTTTTTTTTTTTTTTTTTTTTTTTTTTTTTTTTGGTGGCGCTTCAACTGCCCTACCTACCTTAAAGCTACAATAGATATATGTAGTCGGCCATAGGCGATATTTCGACTATGTCGACTGAAAATGATCGGGTTTTAACTAAGCCACCAAAATTGGTGAACCTGATCTAGGGCTTCCTTCCGATCCCGGTCGGGCACGGCCCTACTGAAACGGAGGCGCTCTGCTTCGCTCCCAGCGACTATGTCTCGGTCGTAGAGGAGCCGCCTATCGACTGTTCTGCGGCCGACGTGGTAGATCAACGGAATCGCCGATCTATCCTGAATCAGCCCTCGACTATCAAGGTATAGGAAAGCCTCGGGCGGGATAAAACCACTCAAACGTGTGCTTTCAAAATATTCATCTTGGGGGTAGTAAGCCCCGAAGATTTGTCCATTAGTTGAGGTCATCGCCCTTGCAATGTGCCCGCGAATGAGCTTAATTAAAAAGTTATCTATCCTATTTGTATTGGCCCCGTTGTATAGAACCTCGTTGGAATAATGATGTTTGTACTCCGACTCTGGTGTTCTATAAAGTCCGAGACAAGTGCGAAGGCACTGTCTCTCGAACACCCGAATCTTTTCCATTAGAGATGGTGCAACGTTGAACCACACAGGGCATCCATAGGCAATCATCGGCCTGATTAGGGCCATGTAGCAAATCACTTTCACCCTGCTATCAAGGCGGCTGCTATAAAACAACCGTCTTGTCAGGGCAAAAGCTCCCCTAGCCCTGGTCAGAGCAGCCTCTATATGTCGGTTGAAATACAGATACTGGTCTAACCAGATGCCAAGGTACTTTACTACATCTTTACTCGCCAGTGGATGTCCATGTGGCCCAGCGATCACTAGCTTGCGCCAGTTCTTTCTCGTATCCCTAGAGGCCCCAGACAAAGGGGTTCTAAACAGGATAGTTTCACATTTCTGGAAGTTAATTTTCAGCTTCCAATCATTACAGTACTTTTGAATTTTATCGAAATCACGTTGCAAGAGAATTCTGATGACTTCAACTTTTGGACCTGTTCTGTACGCAATTAAATCATCGGCATACGCAATTGCATGAGGTAGACTCGCAATGAGATCGCTGGTGTAAATACTAAAGAGAATCGGCGAGTTCACCGCTCCCTGTTGCAGACCGTTTTTAATATCAAACGTTGTGGTAGATGTTAAATTGTCACTCTTGACAACAAACTTTCTACCATTAAGCATGTCGTAAAGCATATATAACAGTGGTTTACTTATGCCCCATCTGGTTAGCTTCAGATACAGACCTTCTAACCATACGGTGTCAAAAGCCTTCTCCAAATCAACCAGACAGGCACCCGTGCATTGATTTTTAGCATTGTTCCATTGGACAGCAGATACTAACTTAGACGCGGCATGAATTGTGTCATGTCCCGCCTTAAAGCCGAACTGGGTGTCTGGAATTATATTTTTGTCCTCGGCCCACTTGGACAGAGCTCTATTGATAACTTTTTCGAATACCTTGCTGATACTCGGAAGAAGACTTATCGACCGGAGATTTGCCGGATTGGAATTGTCCTTTCCCTTTTTGGGGAGAGGATGTACAACTGCTGTCTTCCAACTCACTGGATAATATGCATTATTCAGCGCGTTGTTGAACAGTGTTGTGTATATGTTAATTGCATCTTCGGGGAGATGTCGTAGTACAACATTGGGTATACCATCGACTCCAGCTGACTTCTTTTTCTTTAATGATGTGAAGATCATTTGTAGTTCGACCTTCGAGATGAGCAGGGAACTTGGCCCATTTCGCTCGGCGACGGTGGCATTTGCCAGATTGTCTTCATTGAATCCGGTAAAACCAAGATTCTCAGATCGCCATTGCGTGATGCTATTTCGAAGGTAGAAGTGATTCAGCAGAGCTCTGTTCTCCAGGTCGTGATTTGGATGAATGGACTCATTCACCTTATACACTTGCTGAAAAGCAGAACCCACTGTCTCAACCTTCTCCAATGGATCTTCGATCACAAAGAATTCGTCGTCTAAGACGGCGTTCCCCAGATCTACTCCTGCGGTCAGGAGTATGTTTTCGTTGTCTGTCGTTCTTTGGAGCTTAAGACACGGAAGATCATTTTGAGTGTTCTTTCTAAAGATTTTATTAATCTCGGGAAACATACTCGGGTCGTTAGAATTAACGGCTCGAATTCTGTTATCCCAGTAAGAGTTAATAGACAATCTATAGTTTTGTTTAATGAGCGAGTTGACATTTTTGATTGAAGACTTCAGTGTCCTAATCTCCAGATCGTTTTTTTCAGTAAACCGCCTGTACAAGAGTTTTAATCTTGTCAGGAGGCCACTTTTTTGTCTATGTAGTGCGTCTATTGTCGCGTTCTTGTACATTTCAGTTGCGTTATGTTCTTTGTATCGTGGGATCGTTCTGTCCATCGTTTGTTTTATGACACCATCCATCTGAAGCAGGTATCCATCGATCTCTACGTTCGATAGATTCCTGTCATTTGGAGGCACAATGTCGTTAGAGAGGAGTTCTCTTGTCAGGATGTTGGAGAAACGTGGCCAGCGTGCCTTACTAAAATTGTAAGAGCGCGCAGGCACAAATTCATCCAACACCACAAGTTCATTTGGTAGCTGTATGACGGCGGAAAGTCCGCAGTGGTCACTGTCGTATTCTACCGTCTGTAAACAGTTTCTTGTCTGTTGGCCCACAGAGTCAGTTACTGTCAGTCTTGAGTCTAACAGTAGTAGATCTAGAAAAGCACCGCTCCTTGGGAACGATGGTCTTTCTGTAGCATGAAGGTCGATTTTATACTCAATATGGTGTCGACCCATCCAATCAAAAAGATGGTATCCCCTTGGATTTTGGATTTGATTTCCCCAATCTTCGTGTTTGGCATTAAAATCTCCAGCGATAATGTAGTAGTTTTCATCCGAGTGCAAACTAAGGCACTCGAAAAGTTTTTCGAGCTCTGCAATAAAGTTTGCAGGTTGAGGTGCTTCTTGTGCGTACACTGCAATCACATACATTCGCTTCCCATGTTGGAGAGGAATGCATATGATGCAAGCTTCTAACAACTCGAATCTTCGCACTTCACTGTTATATATGACCTTATGATCAATACCTTTTCGTAAAAAGATAGCGACGCCGCCCCCACGAGTGGAGTTGGGCCGGTCCCTTCTTACGATATTGTATTTGTTATGAGTCAATTTGTGTTTCTGGTTTAGCTTGGTTTCGCTAGCCAAAAAGACATCTGGACTGTGATCATGCAACAATTGAAACAAATTTGCTCTACGTTCGGTCCTGATTAGTGAATTTACATTCACAGCCAGGATTTTGAAGGGGTTCTCGTACAGCGCGCCCATTATGGTCTAAATTGCCCTAAGCTGGGAAGGTAAGCGTAGACACGGTCTAGTCTTTCCTCCTGCTTTCCGAGCTGTTGTTGTAGGCTGGTTAACTGGGCCTGCATGGCCAGCAACACAGTCATTATATCGGCCTGTCCCGCAGGTGCCGTAGGCACGGGGGCCTGTTTGGCAACCTTTGGTTGTGGCTGTACCGTTGTTGTTGCCCTCCCTGCCGCCATTTGGGCGTAAGAGATTTGGGGCACAACGGCTGTCGGTGCAGGAGCAAAAATAGGTCGCCTCTCCACCACCTTCGGAGCTTTTGTTTGCTTTATCTGCTGAAACTTAGGACAGCCCCGATAACTAGCAGGGTGCCCCTCGCCTCCGCAAAGCACACATTTAAGTAGAGTCTTATCTTCGACCCTTTCCTGTCCGAGTTTACACTCACCTATATTGTGGTTCTCACTGCATTTCACGCAGCGAGACTGCATACCGCAGTTCGCCGCGGCATGCCCGAACCTTTGGCAGCGCATGCATTGAAGCATGTCGCCGCGTCTCTTTAATTTGTCCCAGGTTACAACCTGGTAGTCTACGTTGGTAATTTTCCGTAGACTATCCAGTTTGCTTTTGGGCGACAGCTGAACCAGGAAGAACGGTAATTTCCGTTGCTCCCGCCTGGCTCTGACAGTCGTGAAAGGCTTGACCCCCACGAACTCGAGATCGTTCGTCGCTACCCGACGGAGTTCGCTTAAAAGCGCCACCGTGTCAGTGGAGCTATCAAGGCCCTTTAAGAGGACCGTCTGAATTTTTTCCTCTTTTGGCGTGAAACTGTAGTGTTCAGTGGCCGTTTTCTCGAGAATTTCCTTTACCTTTTTATGCTGATCCACTGAGAAGCAGTGGATAGCATGTCTATCATTACTAAGTCTTTTAATTAAAAATGTATCGCCTATGGCGTCCCTACATATATCTATTATGTCTTTAATATTCATTTTGAAAGTGTTAATTGGCGGCACCTTACCTTTTTTTTGTGTTGGCTGCGCTGGCTGTTGCTGCTGCTGTTGAATCTGCTGCTGTTTACTCTGCTGCTGTTGTCTCAGCTGCTGTTGTCTCTGCTGCTGTTGGTTTTGCTGCTGCTGTTCGTTTTGCTGCTGCTGTTGGGCGTTCTTAGACGTCGATGGTTGATTAGCATATATTTGCTGTGGCTGTTCTTTTTTCTGTTGTTGCTGCTGCTGTTTAGCAGGCTGTTGTTTTTGCTGCTGCTGTGATTGTTGTTTCTGCAGCTGTGCTTGCTGCTGTTGTTGTTGTTGCTGCTGTTTCTGCTCAGCCGTCTGGAGTGCCTTTAGTTTGGCTGCCTCCTTTTGCTCTTTGGCGAGCCTTTCATCCCTCCTTCTTTTTTCTTGCTTGGCTCTGACCGCCAGGATCTTGCGCTCAAAGTCACTGATTATTTCCTCCTCATCATCTGATTCTGATGAGGAAGGCATTTTTTTTGTATTGGCGTTGTTGTTGTTGATGTTGCCTTCGGCAACTGTTGTGTCGTCAGGGGTGCTTGTGTAGTGCCCCTCTCCTTCGTCGGACACATACGACACAGATATGTCCGACGTCACGCCAGCAACTTCCAGCTGCTGACGTATCTTCTCGGCGGCATTAGACTTGGCTGGCCGCTCTTTTCCTAACTCCTCTACGGCTTGTACTATGGCCGGAGTTGCCCTGGTTTGCCTTTTTACAAGATTAGGCTTAACTTGTTTTTTCCTCCTTTTTACTGACGTCATTGGGACGTCAGCCGATTTTATTTGTAGCCCATCATCCGATGGCACCACCTTTTCATTATCGTCTCCCATTGGCTGGGAAATTTTTTCGCCTTCTAGGCTTTGTCTGCTCTCTAATACTTTTTCCCAAAAAGTATTTGTAAAGTCACCCAGGCCGGATTCGAACCTGGGTTCCTCTGCGCCGCGATCGGCCACTCTACCACTGAGCTATTTCCTTATATATTGCACAATGGTTTTTTTTGGTAGATTTACCTTTGGACTGGCTTGCCCAAAGATCTACAAACGGAGCTTTTAAAAAAGCTTTTTTTTAAATGGATTTCGAAAGCCAAATTGATTTTGGCTATATTTATAGCAAAAAAAAAAAAAAAAATAAACAAATTTAATTATTTGCCTTTTGGCAAATAAACTAATAATTTAATTTAAATACTTTATTTAATCAGTTAACACTTGAAAATATCACTTTTCCACTGTGAAAGTCGTCAACAAAGCCTTCACTCTTCCACAGTTGCTGATCGACTGACTTGGAAAAGCATATTTAAGAAGTTATGGACATTTGTTTCACAGAGATATTTTTGAGAATTTTTCGTATGGGTAATTCTTAAAATTTTAAACAATTGTTTATAAATAACTAATTAAGGTTTCCCAAATTCTGGAAATTTGTAAGGAGTTTACTGAAATAATTCTTAAATTTGGAAAACCTTTTTCTGAATTTGGAAAAGCATATTTAAAAAATTATGGACATTTGTTTCACTGAGATATTTTTGAGAATTTTTCGTATGGGTAATTCTTAAAATTTTAAACAATTGTTTATAACTAATTAATTAAGCTTTTCCAAATTCTGAAAATTTTTAAGGAGTTTATTTAAATAATTCTCAAATTTGGAAATTCTTTTTCAGAATTTCGAAAAGCATATTTAAAAAGTTATGGACATTTGTTTCACAGAGATATTTTTGAGAATTTTTCGTATGGGTAAATTTTAAAATTTTAAACAATTGTTTATGAATAATTAATTAAGGTTTTCCATATTCTGGAAATTTGTAAAGAGTTTACTGAAATAATTCTTAAATTTGAAAAACCTTTTTCGGAATTTGGAAAAGCATATTTAAAAAGTTATGGACATTTGTTTCACAGAGATATTTTTGAGAATTTTTCGTATGGGTAATTCTTAAAATTTTAAACAATTGTTTATAACTAATTAATTAAGGTTTTCCAAATTCTGAAAGTTTGATAGGAGCTTTTTGTAAATAATTCTCAAATTTGGAAAACCTTTTTCAGAGTTTGGAAATGATATTTAAAACGTTATGGACGTTTGTTTCACAGAGATATTTTTGAGAATTTTTCGTATGGGTAATTCTTAAAATTTTAAACAATTGTTTATAAATAATTAATTAAGGTTTTCCAAATTCTATAAATTTGTAAGGAGTTTATTGAAATAATTCTTAAATTTTGAAAACATTTTTCAGAATTTGGAAAAGCATATTTAAAAAGTCATGAACATTTGTTTAACGGAGATATTTTTGAGAATTTTTCGTATGGGTAATTTTTAAAATTTTAAACATTTGTTTATAACTATAAATTAAGGTTTTCCAAATTCTTAAAATTGCGGAGGAGTTTATTTAATTAATTTTAAAATTTGGAAATTCATTTTTACTATTTGGAAAAGTTTATGTTTAAAGTTTTTGATAATTTAATTTTTATCTGCATTGTTTCTTGAAAATGTTCAACATTTAAATATACGTTAATAACTAATTTATTAAGGTTTTCAAAATCTGAAAACGAGCTCAGTCACAAGATTTATAAATATTGAAAATTATTTAAATGAAATAATTTCATTAATTTGATACTTTGAGAAAATAATAAAGATTAGCTAATATATTAAGGTTTTTTGAATAATAAAAACTCATAAAGAGTATTAAAATTGATTTTGTCAATACTTTTACATTTTTGTTGTTTATTATTAAATTACACTTTTCCAAATTCTAAAAATGGTTTTCCAAATTTGTCCAAACTGTTCCCCATCGATTGGCACCAAAAAAGTCTAATTTTGTTTCTATGTGCTGCTTACTATACGCCAAACATTTAATTGTTAATAACTTTTAAACTATAGTTATCCAAATTTTAAAAATGGTTTTCCAAATTTTTCCAAATGTTTTCCAAATTTGGGGTACCAACAAAATCAAAATTCCCGGCATAGTGCTGCTAACTATACGGGGGTAACATTTACGTAGAAATAATAGACTGACAGACAGTCATTTCTTGTCACAGACTTTTTTAGGCTTCTCTATGATCGTCATTTCATGTTTGCATTGTATCTCATTTTTTTATATTCACGAATCCTAAACTTGCCTTAAAGGTACCTATAATCACAAGTAAGAAAGTGTCAAACGAAATTAGTAAAGTTAGATGAAAACACTTTTTGTGTAAATTACCAAATGAGGTAATTTCGACTCTAATGAAAACGTAGTATTATACACTTTCTATAATGCGTTTATAAATTCGGCTGATAAAGTATTTTTTCCCACTTGAATATTCTTCTTCAAAAATTTCTTATCTATCTGGGAGCGAAAAATTATGTTCTTTTTTTTAAATGAGAATTTTTTTTTGAAATTAGACTATCTGAAAACTTCTTTCTCAAAAATTCAAGAACTTCCTAGTTTAAGTTTTACAAATTTAGATCAGAACATACTTCTATTTATATAAAACATCAAATCATTGTATAAAAACTCCCTTAGTTATTAGAATTCCCTAAAGAGCTATAAACGGCTGAATAGTACAATAGAAGCGTATGAAAGCTGTATATACAAGGTATGCGTGTATTATAGTATCAAAAATCGGTACATTGTTATGACACCAACTCCATTAAAAGTATTCCAGCTTATATTAAAATGGCGGGGATTAGGAATATATTTATACAAGCTCTATATAACCCCCACACGCGTTTAGCTCATACAATTTCTGTGCAACATTGTATCATCATCATCATCTTCGCGCAGCAACCAGAATCCGGTCCGGGCCTCCATCAACAAGTTCTTCCTTACATCCCGATTGCTGGCCGACGCCATCCAATTGCTTCGGGCGTCCTGGTGTACGCCATCCTTCCAATACAAGTGAGGCCTGCCACGTTGTCTTCTACCATAAAAAATTGCAAAATGTTTTCCGAGCTGGTTTCTCTTCGCTCATGCGAGCTAGGTGTTCAGCCCACCGGGAGTCAACCGAGATTTATTTTCTCCACAACATCTGCTTCGGAGTAGATTTCATACAATTCATGATTGTATCTTCTCCGGAATTGTCCTCCCTTGCACACGGGGCCAACAATTCTCTGTAAGACTTTCCTCTCGAACGCGGATAAGAGATCAGAGTGCCTTTTTGTAAGGACCAAAGTCTCGGATCCGTATGTGAGTACTGGTAAGACTATAATCTTGTACAGTAATAGATTGGTTTTTATGGTAAGGTTTCTGGAACATTGCATACATCTTATGAATAATATTTTCCCGTATAGAGGCATTATAAAGACTGTGTAAGTATAAAGAAGAAGACGATTTTTGTTGCACGAAGGTTAACAGTCGACTGACTCTAGTTGACTTGTTCTTTATTGTATATGGTATGATGTACAGTTATTCTATATGTTATGGTATACAGTACACCTTCTTCCTTCTTTGAAAAAATAAATTCTATTTACAATAATATATATATATAATTATATATTATATATGTAATATAACTTATGTATATCGATATACAGAAGTATATTCAATTAAAAATAAAATAGATATTTATTAATTTTTATTTTTAATAAAGGTATTTTCAAGTTAGCTAGCTCAATTTTGAGCTTAACAGCTCAGCCCTTAAAATTGAGCTGTTGGTTGAGCTGAGCTATTGTTTGAGTTGAGCTGAGCTGGTGTTAGCTCAACTGCATTTTGAGCTATGACATGAGTTGCGTTGGGATAACCTTTTGCGGCATAAATAAATATGTGTTATATGTTTACAGTTGTAATTTGTTTAAAGAATTTATCGAAGACCGAAAGATTCTCTGTTGCGGCTCCTTTTTTGCCGGCGGGGTCGTTGCTGGCATGCTTGGCCGGCCTCACGCTCGTCGGAAGGAGTAGGATCTTGACCCCTGTTAGATCACAACAAAAAAAGATCATGCCAGACTTTTGACGAAGATCTTGCTCGTCTGCGGAACTGCCCCTCTACCCACCCTACCATGGTATCTTATCCGCCTTGATACCCCTTTTGCCTGCCATCTTCTTCTTCCCCCATTTCACCCTAACATCCTTACATTCCTTTCCTCTTCATTGATTCCCATCCATTATCCTTTAAATTCAGGTAAAACCCATTTTCTTTCATTTTATTAATTTCAACTATTTATTTTAACTATAATTTTCACTATCATTATTCGCTTCGTTAATATGTACTAATTTATACTATTAAATTCATCAATTAAAATCTATATATTTACTTAAGTTACTTTAACTTTAATAGTTTTGCCTTTTTTGTGCGAATATATCATTTATATGCAGTGCAAGTGCATCTAATTAAACTCGTATCATTGGTCCCCGGGACTTTCAATTTACAATTCTTAACAACAACAGTACAGGCATATACAAAAAACTTATAGCTTTAAGATAAAAAGGTCACTCACCCTTTCTTTTTCTTGTCGTTGTTGAGGATTGCGAACCGGGCAGCTGATGATGAAGTGGCCACTACAACTACATTAAGTCTGCTTGTCCTGGTGAGGAAATAAGTATGTTGTGTCTGCTGCTGTTATTAATTTTAAATTATATTCCTAAATGAAACCCTTCCCCAGCGCTACTTTGTGTACGTGCCTACAAGTAGCACCCAATGAAATTATATATATATATACACAATTAAACTAAAAAGAAAATTATAATAAACAAAAAAATATAATTAAAAAAATAAGATTTCGACCGGTGCTGGAACTTGAACTCGTGGCATCCGTGCCACAAGCGGGTGCTTTTTTTTACTTTTAAGAGATTTTTATTTTAACTTTTTCTTATATCTACTTAAATGCTAGACAAAAATCTTAAAACTAGCTAAAAATATCATCTTAATTAACTTACTGGCCCTATGCGGGCGCTCTAAATTAATCTCTAACTTAATTTTAATTGCCTTTCGGCCTAAAAATAACTTAATTTTATCTTATCTGTATTGGGGGTTTATTTTTTACCCAGAAAAAATTAAAAACTAGGTCATCATTATCGTTTTCTTAATCTATCTTAAATTACCTAAAAACTAACTTAAAATAAACTAAAAATAAGCTTAAACTTACTTAAAATAAACCTAAAATACTTAAAATTACAACAGCCACAGCAGCCGTTTTTTTTTTATTTTAATATTTTTCTGTTGGATTTTCGGGTTTTTTTTTTTTTTTTTTTTTTTTTTGGTGCCGCCGCAACTGCCCTACCTAACTTAGATACTAAAGATATATGTAGGTCGGCCATAGGCGATATGTCCGACTATGACGACTAAAAATTTCGTGTTTTAGCTAAGCCACCAAAATTGGTGGACCTGATCTACTGCTTCCTTCCGATCCCGATCGGGCACGGCCCTACTGAAACGGAGGCGCTCTGCTTCGCTCCCAGCGACTATGTCTCGGTCGTAGAGGAGCCGCCTATCGACTGTTCTGCGGCCGACGTGGTAGATCAACGGAATCGCCGATCTATCCTGTATCAGCCCTCGACTATCAAGGTATAGGAAAGCCTCGGGCGGGATAAAACCACTCGAACGTGTGCTTTCAAAATATTCATCTTGGGGGTAGTAAGCCCCGAAGATTTGTCCATTAGTTGAGGTCATCGCCCTTGCAATGTGTCCGCGAATTAGCTTAATTAAAAAGTTATCTATCCTGTTTGTATTGGCTCCGTTGTATAGGACCTCGTTGAAATAATAATGTTTGTACTCCGACTCTGGTGTTCTATAAAGACCGAGACAAGTGCGAAGGCACTGTCTCTCGAACACCCGAATCTTTTCCATTAGAGATGGTGCAACGTTGAACCACACAGGGCATCCATAGGCAATCATCGGCCTAATGAGGGCCATGTAGCAAATCACTTTCACTCTGCTGTCAAGGCGGCTGCTATAAAACAACCGTCTTGTCAGAGCAAAAGCTCCCCTAGCCCTGGCTAGAGCAGCCTCTACATGTCGGTTGAAATATAGAAACTGATCCAGCCAGATGCCAAGGTACTTTACTACACTTTTACTCGCCAGTGGATGTCCATGTGGCCCAGCGATCACTAGCTTGCGCCAGTTCTTTCTCGTATCCCTAGAAGCCCTAGACACAGGGGTTCTAAACAAAATAGTTTCACATTTTTGGAAATTAATTTTCAGCTTCCAATCATTACAATATTGCTGAATTTTATCGAAATCACGTTGCAAGAGAATTCTGATAAGTAAGTTGTGGTAGATGTTACATTGCCACTCTTGACAACAAACTTTCTACCATTAAGCATGTCGTAAAGCATATATAGCAGTGGTTTACTTATGCCCCATCTGGTTAGCTTCAGATAAAGACCCTCTAACCATACGGTGTCGAAAGCCTTCTCCAGATCAACCAGACAGGCACCCGTGCATTGATTCTTAGCATTGTTCCATTGGACAGCAGATACTAACTTAGACGCGGCATGAATTGTGTCATGTCCCGCCTTAAAGCCGAACTGGGTGTCTGGAATTATATTTTTGTCCTCGGACCACTTGGACAGAGCTCTATTGATAACTTTTTCGAATACTTTGCTGATACTCGGAAGAAGACTTATCGACCGGAGATTTGCCGGATTTAAATTGTCCTTTCCCTTTTTCAGGAGAGGATGTACAACAGCTGTCTTCCAGCTCACTGGATAATATGCATTGTTGAACAGTGTTGTGTATATGTCTATTGCTTCCTCAGGGAGATGTCGTAGTACAACATTGGGTATACCATCGACTCCTGCTGACTTCTTTTTCTTTAATGATGAGAAGATCATTTGTAGTTCGACCCTCGAGATGAGCAGGGAACTTGGCCCATTTAGCTCGGCGATAGTGGCGTTTGCCAGATTGTCTTCATTGAACCCGGTAAAACCAAGATTCTCAGATCGCCATTGCGTGATGCTATTTCGAAGGTAAAAGTGATTCAGCAGAGCTCTGTTCTCCAGGTCGTGGTTCGGGCAAATGGAATCATTCACCTTATACACTTGCTGAAAAGCAGAACCCACTGTCTCAACCTTCTCCAATGGATCTTCGACCACAAAGAAATCGTCATCCAAGACGGCGTCCCCCAGATCTATTCCTGCGGTCAGGAGTATGTTTTCATTGTCTGTCGTTCTCGGAAGCTTAAGACACGGAAGATCGTTTTGATTGTTTTTTCTGAAGATTTTATTAATCTCGGGAAACATACTCGGGTCGCTAAAGTTAACGGCTCGAATTCTGTTATCCCAGTACAAGTTAATAGACAATGTGTAATTTTGCTTTATGAGCGAGTTGACGTTTTTGATTGACGACTTCAGTGTCCTAATCTCCAGATCGTTTCTTTTTTTTTTTTTTTTTTTTTTTTTTTATAATTAACGCGCGCACAAGGGACTATTTGTTTCCCTTTTAATGTAACACACTGCGCGGGCATTAGGAAGATAGGGAGGGGAGAGATAGGAGGTGTCGATTAACATTGGTTTTGAATGTTTGCAAATTGAAATGGCAAGGGAAAATCTCGCCGGGTAAACCATTCCAAAGTCGTGTTGTACGGCTAAAAAAAGAATCTCTATATTTCACGGTACGTCCGAAATTGGGCTCAAGGGTGAACTGATGGGCATTCCTAGCAAGACGAGTATTACGGGCGAAACTTTTAAGGGGAGGAATGCAGCTGGCTACCTCGAGTGAACATTTTTTATAAAAGAACCGATAAAATAAGGAAAGACATGAAACATTGCGTCGGTGTTCGAGAGGGGCAATTGTTTCAGCGGCAGTTCTATTTCCTATCAATCTTAACGCTCGATTTTGTATTCTATCAAGCAGGTGAAGCGATGATTGTGAAGCACCTGCCCACAGGTGGGAGTTGTACTCGAGTTTAGGGCGTATAAACGATTTATAAATTGTAGCCAGATCAGATGGGGAAAAATACTTCTTACACCGATACAGAAAACCTAAGCACTTAGCAGCATTCTTAGCGATTTCAAATATATGGTCGTTCCAACGGAGGTCGTCGTTGACACACATACCGAGTACTGAGAGCTTTTCGGTTTCTTCGATGTAAGTGCCATTCATGGACAATGGCATTGGGGGAATGTTTAGCTTTAACGACAGAAGACAGCATTGAGTTTTCGAAGCATTAAACTCCACGCGATTTCTATTACCCCATTTGACAATGCTGTATAAATCGGAGTTTAATGAGCTTGTCATACGGCACCGTTGCAATTGTACGTCCGAAGGCGAAGGACGTGAATTATCGAACGAATATGAAAAGCTGAGGGTAGAGTCGTCAGCAAAACAGTTAAGTGGATTAGAAGTAACAGACAGAAGATCATTTATAAAAATGAGGAAAAGAGTCGGAGACAGAACAGAGCCCTGGGGCACACCAGCATTTATTTTATGGGAATCAGACTTGAATCCGTCCAATACAACTTGTATTGAACGGTCCAAGAGATAGCTTCTAATCCAACGAACAAGAGTATTATCGATCCCAAAAGCACGCATTTTCGATAAGAGAGCTTCATGCCAAACTCTATCAAATGCCTTGGAGATATCAAGAGCAATAATCTTACTTTCACCAAAGCGATGTAAAGATTTGTTCCACTGTTCGGTGAGATATGCCATCAGATCACCAGTGGAACGGTTGCTGCGGAAGCCATACTGACGGTCATGGAGAAGCTTACGATCTTCGAGATATTCCTTAAGCTGACGGTTAATCAGTGTTTCCATGACCTTAGAAAGAAGGGATGTCAGTGCTATGGGTCGGTAGGAGGAGGGGGAGGATGGGTCACCTTTCTTAGGGACAGGCTGGACAAATGCTGTTTTCCATCTTCTAGGAAAGATTCCAGAAGAGTAGGAGCGATGGAAAAGCTTACGCAGTGGCTTTGCCAGTGTGGAAGAACACCTCTTCAGAATAATCGGGGGTATACCATCCGGGCCAGCGGATTTGTGTATATCGAGATCTTTGAGAACTCTTGCTACTGTACGAGTGCGGAAAAAAATCTGTCCCATGGAAAAATTTACATTCTCAAGTACAGGAGGGGCAACGTTGCTATGCGGCAGCGTGGAGCTGGCAGCGAAATGGGCGGCGAGCAAGTTTGCCTTCTCTGAAGAGTAAACAATTGGTGTGTTATTGTCGATGAGCGTAAACCGTCTGTACAAGAGTTTTAATCTTGTCAGAAGGCCACTTTTTTGTCTGTGTAGTGCGTCTATTGTCGCGTTCTTGTAAGTTTCAGTTGCGTTATGTTCTTTGTATCGTGGGATTGTTCTGTCCATCGTTTGCTTAATGACACCATCCTTCTGATGCAGGTATCCATCGATCTCTACGTTCGATAGATTCCTGTCGTTTGGAGGCACAATGTCGTTAGAGAGGAGTTCTCTTGTCAGGGTGTTGGAGAAACGTGGCCAGCGTGCCTTACTAAAATTGTAAGAGCGCTCAGGCACAAATTCCTCCAACACCACAAGCTCGTTTGGTAGCTGTATGACGGCGGCAAGTCCGCAGTGGTCACTGTCGTATTCTACCGTCTGTAAACAATTTCTTGTATGTTGGCTGACAGAGTCAGTTACTGTCAGTCTTGAGTCTAACAGTAGTAGATCCAGAAAAGCACCGCTCCTTGGGAACGATGGTCTATCTGTAGCAAGAAGGTCGATTTTATACTCAATATGGTGTCGATCCATCCAATTAAAAAGATGGTATCCCCCCTTGGATTTTGGATTTGATTTCCCCAATCTTCATGTTTGGCATTGAAATGCCCAGCGATAATGAAGTAATTTTCATCCGAGTGCAGACTAAGACACTCGAAAAGTTTTTCGAGCTCTGCTATAAAATTTGCAGGTTGAGGTGCTTCTGGTGCGTACACTGCTATCACATACATTCGCTTCCCATGTTGGAGAGGAATGCATATGATGCAAGCTTCTAGCATCTCGAATCTTCGCACTTCACTATTATATATGACCTTATGATCAATACCTTTTCGTAAAAAGATAGCGACCCCGCCCCCACGAGTGGAGTTGGGCCGGTCCCTTCTTACGATATTGTAATTATTGTGAGTCAGTTTGTGTTTCTGGTTTAGCTTGGTTTCGCTAGCCAAAAAGACATCTGGACTGATTAGTGAATTTACATTCACAGCCAGGATTTTAAAGGGGTTCTCGTACAGCGCGCCCATTATGGTTTAAATTGCCCTAAGCTGGGAAGGTAAGCGTAGACACGGTCTAGTCTTTCCTCCTGCTTTCCGAGCTGTTGTTGTAGGCTGGTTAACTGGGCCTGCATGGCCAGCAACACAGTCATTATATCGGCCTGTCCCGCAGGTGCCGTAGGCACGGGGGGCTGTTTGGAAACCTTTGGTTGTGGCTGTACCGTTGTTGTTGCCCTCCCTGCCGCCATTTGGGCGTAAGAGATTTGGGGCACAACGGCTGTCGGTGCAGGAGCAAAAATAGGTCGCCACTCCACCACCTTCGGAGCTTTTGTTTGCTTTATCTGCTGAAACTTAGGACAGCCGCGATAACTAGCAGGGTGCCCCTCGCCTCCGCAAAGCACACATTTAAGTAGAGTCTTATCTGCGACCCTTTCCTGTCCGAGTTTACACTCACCTAAATTGTGGTTCTCACTGCATTTCACGCAGCGAGACTGCATACCGCAGTTCGCCGCGGCATGCCCGAACCTTTGGTAGCGCATGCATTGAAGCATGTCGCCGCGTCTCTTTAGTTTGTCCCAAGTTACAACCTGGTAGTCTAGGTTGGTGATTTTCCTTAGACTATCCAGTTTGCTTTTGGGCGACAGCTGAACCAGGAAGAACGGTAATTTCCGTTGCTCCCGTCTGGCTCTGACAGTCGTGAAAGGCTTAACCCCCACGAACTCGAGATCGTTCGTCGCTACCCGACGGAGTTCGTTTAAAAGCGCCACCGTGTCAGTGGAGCTATCAAGGCCCTTTAAGAGGACCGTCTGAATTTACAAGCGGGTGCTCTATTTCCAGGCTACGGGTTTTCACCATTTATGTTCGTTTTTATGGTAACATAATTTGCAAGGCATATCTACAATACAATTATTACTTGAAATAAAAAAAGGAATTCAATTTCCTTTACCTATTAATTGCCTTGCGAATTAAGTAATTCTGATTTGGCACAGACAAATCACGTCAGCCTTTATTTCTTTAAATTAAAAAAATCTCTATGTATACATATATATTATGTACATCAACTACATTTTAATTACCTTGTTCTTTCCCTGATCTGTCTAATCTTTGCTCTGACTTGTCTTCTCCTTCAGGATATCTTGCCCTCCTCCCAGAATAGGTAATTTTTCGTGCGCGTTCTTTACACAATTTGATTTATTTATTTTAAGTTTAGTTTGGAAAAACTTCACGACACAACTTAGAAGTTTAAACTTATGCACTTTTTTTGCTTTAACTGGCTATTTAGTTTTTACTTCAAAACGGCATTGACTTTTTTCCTTTTTGTTCCAATCTAAGCTCTAAGCCATAGGTATTGCAACAAATTTTATTTGTAACAAAAAGGTCAGTGCTGTCGCTTTTCGTAACATCTCCATGACCGTCAGTACGGTTTCCTCAGCAATCGTTCCACTGGTGATCTGATGGCATATCTCACCGAACAGTGGAACAAATATTTTATTCACTTTGGTGAAAGTAGGATTATTGCGCTTGATATCTCCAAAGCATTTGTTAAAATTTGGCATGAAGCTCTCTTATCGCATAATGCGTGCTTTTGGGATCGATGATACTCTTGTTTGCTGGATTAGAAGCTATCTTCTGAACCGTTCAATACAAATTGTATTGGACAGATTCAAGTCTGATTCCCACAAAATAAATGCTGGTGTTGCCCAGGGCTCCGTTCTTTTTCCGACTTTTTTCCTAATTCTTATAAATAATCTTCTGTCTGTTACTTCTAATCCACTTAACTGTTTTGCTGATAACTCTACCCTCAGCTTTTCATATTCGTTCGATAATTCACGTCCTTCGCCACCGTATCAAGCTCATTAGACTCCGATTTATACAGCATTGGCATTATACTCATCAAATATATTGCGCAACATATTTTGTTCTCTTAATCTTCTCTCTGCGCCACCGACCATTGGCCAAATTAATTGGTTCAAGCTATAAGTTATACCAGTGCTCGTACAAAACTTGAAAATCCTAAAAAATTCGAATCAAAAGTATGGTCAATGTGGTACGTATGTATGAATATGTACGTATGTAAATACCAGTGCTCGTATTCCATATAAAATAAATTGCACGACTGGATCGCACGCACTTGCTCATGTGTGCAATCACATTGTAGAATAAAATTTAAAAAAATTAAATTTAACATCAAAGCATTTATTCGATTTTTGTGACTTTTAATTTTTTGAATAAAGTACGTTGTATTGAGTGAAATAATTTAAGCGCCATTTTATTTCTTTAAAAAATGTTAAAAAGTATGATTTTTTTTTTCAAAATCGTAGAAATGGTTTTTTAAATAAAACGGTTTATTTTTAACAACTTTTTTAAAAAAATAAAAAAAAAATTAAGAATACAAACTTAAGCACAAAATTAACAAACATTTAAAAACAAAATTTAAAAAAAATTCACCAACCCGTTTTCAAAATATTGAATTAATTTTTTTTTTTAATTATTAAAAATAAAGAAAAAGTTTGCTAAAAAAGTAAATGCGAAATTAGTTAAGCTACCTACGTCTTCTTAAATATCAATTTTGATAGTAATCGGATAACCCGTTTTTGAAAAAAAACGAAGAAAAAAAACCGGTCCTATGGGAGGTACCGTTTTTAGCCCACCATATTAATTTTTTTCAACAAAATACAATGCTTACGTATAAAAAAAATAATCTTTTAAATAATGGTTATATGACAGGTACCGTTATTTTTTGAACTAAAAAAAATTTAAAGAACTCCTCTATAGAATGTCAAATTAATCTTAAGTTCTAAATTTGAAGTCGATTGGACCAACCGTTTAGGCTACAGTCCAAAATACATCCGTACAGAAAGACAGACGGACAGAATTTTGTCAGTAACTGTTAACAGTTTATCAACAGTTAATCTGCATAACTTGCATTATAGTACTCATGGACGTATTATATATGGACTGCTAGTCTAATGTCATAATACTTTAAATGTTGACATATTTTTTTCCTTAAGTGGGTTCAGGAGAGCTAGCATCGCATTCTCAATTTTGGCGACATTTTTTTTTGTTGTATGAAGCTGACATTAGACTAGCAGTCCATATATAACACGCCCATGAGGTGAGTATTTGAGTCAACCAACAACTAATTTCAAGGTGGAAGAACATATTTTTGAGATAAAACCATTGTATATGAAATCTATAGTACTACCATCAGGCAGCATCTAGTTTAGCATTCTTGATATGCATTTGTAATGGTTTTGGAGAGTAGACTGAAATATAATGATGAAAGAGTAGGTTGTATGTTATATTTTCAGAAACGTATGAGTTAGAATGATTACAAGCATTTGCAGGAATAATGAATAATAAGTACGAGTGAAAGGTTCAAAAAGTGACACTAGACCATATGGTATGGTAGAGTAAGGGAAACAAAAATTGTTGGATTTCCCTTTGATTTTTCGTAACAGGCCGACTCCACACGATATCTGTATTGCTAACCAGATCTCTGACATAAATATCAGACCATTTTCTTTTTTCTTCGCTGGGCAGTTCATGTCTTGATATTTCATTAAAGCAAGAGAGGCTAATGTGTTTGTTTCTCTGACAAAAGTCAAAAGATAGAAATTCTTTTTCTTATATTTGTTAATTTTATCATTTTAAAACATTTATTCCATTAAAAAAATATAGATGTTGTCTCATTTACTCTTGTTAATACACATAAACTAACAAAAATATTGTATTCAGGCTTTTTCACTGCAAACTAAATTTGTAAAGCGCACAAAAAGAGCAACTACCCGCATGAGAGACAAAAAATAATGAGATGAACCCTAAAAAAAAGAAAGAAAAAACACAAACGTCAAATTGTTATCAAGACATCGATGTCAAGATAGAACCGCGGAGAGAGATGTCTAACATCCCAACAGACTCCGAAACAACGCGACTCCATTGGATATTTCATCTCATGTTGAAGATTATGAGAGAAATTATATCGTGTGGAGTCGGCCTATAAACAAACCAAGATTGTGTTTTCAATTATTTTTTTGGATTTTGCATTTTTCAAGAAATTTTGTTATTTCTGTAGCTTATAACGAAATCACATACCAATATTGCCATATTCGGATTTTACTGTTTACAGTTTTAATGTATATTGTTCAATTTCGAACGTGATAAGGAATTGATTTATTTTATATTTAAACGTAGGTAGGTTGCTTCTAACATTTCTATTGAAAGGAAGAACAGTAAAAGCTGATGTTTATTCAAAACGGCATTTTACTGCTCACGATCATTCATTGGTAAGGTCTATGTTTCCGTGAATTTTTTTTCAAAAAAATTCAAAACACCCAGAATATTTTATTTATTTTTCAAATATCTATTTACTTAAAAACAATAACATAGGTACAAACATCTGCAGTAAATGTGTTTTATTTATAAAATAAGTAACTAGGTAGGTACTTCAACTCAAATTTATTTTTTGCAGACTAAAAAAATTGATATAATAATCAAACGTGGCAAGCATATGCAAATTCTTCCAACAAATTCATGCCAATCAAGAAAGATACAGAATACGAGTTGCGTAGACACATTATGCATACATAAAGTGTATGTGATGTATATTGCTAGCGAAGCTGCATAAGAAAAAAACATTCATTATTTCTTTTTGTCTAAAGACAGAATAAAATCATGAGCGCATTATTTTTCAAAAAATCGGGCGCCCGTAATAAGGACTTTTTATTAAGAAGTTTTTGATCGATCCCTTATTTTTTTTAATTCAATATTGAAAGACTATAAAGTGTTGTCTTGTTTGTCGATTTTAATTATATTGTTGTTTAGTTGAAGTAATGGTACATATGTCACGTTTATTGCAAAAAATTAACAAACTCAAACATTTATTTTGCAAATACTCCCTTCTACAAATTAGCAAAATATTAAGAAGGTATGTAAGAATTTAGTTTTATCTTTTTGTTTGCATTTTTCAGATTTTCCTTGGCAAAAAAAAATCAAAATCTTTTCCCTTAAGGCGCTTAATGCAATGTCAACCATAAGAAATAGCGAGATAGCGAAACTAGATGACGCTAGGTGAAACACCCATCTTGATAGTACTATAGAATATATATACAAATGATAAAATCAAATCGTAGATGTAAAACTTTCAACAACTCGTACTTCCAGCACCCCGTTCTTAAATAAATACTGAACCAGTCCATTTGAGCACACCCATTGACATTTATCGCTGAACGCATTATAGAATCCACTTTCTGGTTCTGACAGCTAAAAGTCAAATAAAAACCAAATTTTGAACATGTCTGGCATACTCTAGTTTATTGAAAACTCCAATTATAAAAATTGAATATACAATATAATGGCTGATCAAAGCAAAAATCGTATGAATTTAGCAGCTATCAAGAGAGTTGATCCGTATGCAAAAGACATAGTTGATTCGACAGCACATGTGGCATTCTACACATTCAATTCGGATGAGAACGAGTGGGAAAAGACAGATGTTGAAGGAGCATTCTTTATATACAGCCGAAACGCCGAGCCATTCAACAGTATATTCATAAACAATCGATTAAATACAACTTCATTTGTCGAACCAATAACCGGGCAGTTGGAAATCCAGTCACAAGCACCATTCCTCCTCTATCGCAATGAGAGATCCAGAATCAGAGGCTTTTGGTTTTATAACAGCTCGGAATGTGATCGCATCGGTGACCTCGTTTGCAGCTTGATTCAGGATTGCGTGGTTAAACAGAAAACATCGGGAACAGCTCAAAATCACAGCGTAAACATCTTCAATATGCTTAGCAGAGCACAGCAAGATTTTCAGAGTGGCTTAAATAACAGCGGCAATAATCAACCAGATCTGGGTTCTCGAAACGTGATAAATTTCTTCGCGGCTGCCAAACCAACGCCGACATCGGATCTACCACTCTTCAGGCGGCTATTGTCAAATACGCTCTCTGTTGAGCAACTAGAAAAGCAACAAGTCAAAGCCCCATTAGGTGAAACATTGCACCAATTACCGAAAGTGGAAAGGGAAGTGCTGAGCAAAACTAACATTACAAAGAAACCAGAACAGTCTAAACTTGATTTGGAAATGTCCCCTTTAGCAAAGTTCCTTAACATACAAAACATCATGAAACCGGTCTCGCTTAACAATGATCCCGAACTGTCCAGAGAAGGATGCCGCACAGTAGAACAACCGATCCCCCCTAAGCCAGCTCTAATGCCTCCGACGATGTTCGAAAAATCTATCAAACTCGAAAAATCCCATGAAGATCCAAGTGTTATTTGTAACTCTGTAAAACCGTTAACACAGTCGCAGCTTGTAAAGACTATTTGCTATTTAATCAAACACGATTCAGAATTCGTTAGAAAAATTCATGAGGCCTATGTGAAACAGTTCTCTGAGATATCTAATGATTTTATGGATGATTAAAGTATTTGTTCACATCAAAACACAGTCGAATGTTAGTTCACTGAAAATGATTTTTTAGAAATTTTAATTTGGCGTTTTCTTTTAACAAATTATTTACTCTTTTATTTTTGTTACAATTAAAAAAAAAATTCGATTGTAAATGTTTTATAAAAGCATAAATAAATTTCAGTGCTAACAATATTATTTAGCACAAAAACATTGTTGGTACATGATTTATGTAAAACCGCTATCAGTACAATTTGTGTGTACATACTTAAGCATCTTTCACGTGATATAGTTTATTGCTGACTCAAATTTGTATTTAATCGTAATTCCCATGCAATGTTGGTTTAAATGTAAAACACAATCTAGCAAAGAAAAAATTGAAGTAAATGAAATTACATTAAAATGCGACTTTTAAAATTCAAAAATGTCTTAATTTTCAAATGTATTTGAGCAATTGGTATGTTTCAACAGACTCAGTGAAGAGATTCAACATAAAGTAAATTCGAACTTTTTACCTGTTACCGAGGTCATAAATGAGAGTCCGCAAATGAAAATGTCAAACGTCGAATGAGATTACTGCGACGACATCAAAAAGACGGTATCAAAAGATTTGATCTTTTTGAATTTTATGTTTCATTGCAAGAAAAAGAGCAAATCTCAACACGAAAGATTTGATCTATGGGTGCCTGGTAGAGCTGTGTCAATCGTTCATTTTCAAAGATTCAATCGTTCATTTTTTTTTTTTTATAATTAACGCGCGCACAAGGGACTATTTGTTTCCCTTTTAATGTAACACACTGCGCGGGCATTAGGAAGATAGGGAGGGGAGAGATAGGAGGTGTCGATTAACATTGGTTTTGAATGTTTGCAAATTGAAATGGCAAGGGAAAATCTCGCCGGGTAAACCATTCCAAAGTCGTGTTGTACGGCTATATTTCACGGTACGTCCGAAATTGGGCTCAAGGGTGAACTGATGGGCATTCCTAGCAAGACGAGTATTACGGGCGAAACTTTTAAGGGGAGGAATGCAGCTGGCTACCTCGAGTGAACATTTTTTATAAAAGAAACGATAAAATAAGGAAAGACATGAAACATTGCGTCGGTGTTCGAGAGGGGCAATTGTTTCAGCGGCAGTTCTATTTCCTATCAATCTTAACGCTCGATTTTGTATTCTATCAAGCAGGTGCAGCGATGTTTGTGAAGCACCTGCCCACAGGTGGGTGTTGTACTTGAGTTTAGGGCGTATAAACGCTTTATAAATTGTAGCCAGATCAGATGGGGGAAAATACTTCTTACACCGATACAGAAAACCTAAGCACTTAGCAGCATTCTTAGCGATTTCAAATATATGGTCATTCCAACGGAGGTCGGATGTTCATGATTCGGTCATTTCAAAGATTCGGTCTTTTCAATCAATCATTTTACCAATCAATCCCATATCTACCCTCTTTATCTCGTTTCAATTTATACCCATGCCATACCGGTCATCGAAATGTTGTGTTGTGACTTTTGAATGTGAATGTGAATAAAACATTTTGCATGGTTTCCATATATGATATGTATCTCTGCATTTGGATCTATCCGACATCAACATCGAAATCCGTGTTTCGTCAGTAAATCATTAGGTTGAGTGTATGTATCTGTGTATGTCTCTCTCTATAGTCTCACTCTCTTTCATTGTATATACACTGCCTATAGTACTATCATGAAGCATAATTTTTTAGTTCTGAATCAAGTCGCAATGAGGCGTGCTGAAATTGCCAATTGGTGTGAATATAGAATAAGTACAGACAACAAGTGTATTAAATATTGGTAAAATATCGGTTAACGTTCTCGTTTTCACTATTAAGAGTTAGTTTCGAATCAACCAGGAAGATGGCCAGACGAAAAATGACCACCATGAGAGTACTATAGAAAATGTATATACAATGTCTCTTTGTAAAATAAATACTTAAATTTCAGTTCAGTTTCACTTTGTTTCGTTCATTTATTTCAAATCATTCTCTATCTCTGGTCTGGTTCTTTGTGTATTGTGTATTTTGTATTCTGTATTGCATTCAATGATTGATTGAATTTCAGTTTCTTTTTCCGCATCGTATCGTTTTCGTTCATTTGAAAAGTATTGAAATTGTGAACGACCGACATATGGAAGTGTGATTACAATCATCAATAATTTTCAGTGAACGGGTCATAAAGACCGAATCAATCACGATTGACACAGCTCTAGTGCCTGGCCACATTGACGGAAGCGCGCAATTGCATCACTGAAACTCGGGGCTGCACACTGAGATAAAATGACACGAGAGGAACGCCTGGAAAGTAAAACACAGCTTTTCTCTACAAAGAAAGTTTTATATGTATGTGTTTTGTTTGATAACAATAATAATAATATTGATAAGCTTATATTTCTAAAACATTTTTTTTAATGTCTATCTATACGAATATATTTTTTTTATGAGTAAATGCACACTTGAATTGTATCAAGTGATTTCAATGAACCTTCCATCACGGCGATAAAATGCAAATTAATGTATCTGTCAAATGTCTGTCTTATTAAAAATCATTCTTTCTCTTTTACATTTTGATTCAAGTTCCTTAGCCCATCTCTCCTTTTTATTAAAAATCATTCTTTCTCTTTTACATTTTGATTCAAGTTTCATGCGCGCTTCCGTCAATGTGGCCAAGCACTGGAGTGCCAGATTTGATTTGAAAGCACACATAGACCTTGTGTCCATGATTTCTTTTTTCGGTTGTTTCTTTATTCTTCTTGTAGACAGGCACGTACGTTGGTATGAACACTGATTTGGATTACCCCGAATATAACCAATGCTTTGCTACAAACTGTTCTGTTTTATTATAAAGAAGAAATCACTTTAAAAATAATCCAATACCATTAAAAACATGATTGGGATTTGTTTTCAATTTTAAAAGTTCTTTATTTTAGTCCGTGAATAGCATTTTCTTTCTCAAACGAGAAACTTCAAAGCTCAACCACAAAAAATCTTAAAATGTTCATTCTTCCATTCGTTAATTCATTCCTCCTACTTTTCTTCACCCCTTACCCAATTGATCAATTAAAAGCTCTGGTAGTTCCCAAATTAAAGGAAAAGATATTGTTTATGGGTGTGGTAACAAGCTGGTATTGTATTTTTTAGTATTATTTTGTGGACAGGCAAATGTAATATTTTCTGTGTAGTTTTTTAACTTATAATCACATTGTTGATTATATAATTTTTGGTTTGTCATCCACAACAGTCCGGAAGCATCCCGAATGCTTCTAATAGCGAGTTTCATTCAAATTTTAAAGATTTGATCTCAAAATTCAGATTTGGTCTTTTCAATGAAACTTGTTTCACGATTTAATCGTATTATCTGACGAACACACACAGTATTTTGACGGAACGCAAGAATGTCTATGCACAGTTGTTGATTCACTCAAAATCCCATTTTGTTTTTTTCTGACTTCACAAACATTTTGTATTACTGTTTTGTTTCTTTTACGAATATTTGTTTATTTTATTGCTAAATATAGGCTGGCACAAGTTTACAACAAACAACAAATAACAAAACATTTTCCATTTGACGTTTGACCGAAGACTGTTTACATGTATATGTGCATTCAGATCAAATCTGCCACCCCATCAGAGATCAAATCTTTTGGGTTGAGATTTGATCTAGATTTGCTCTTTTTCTTGCAATGAAACTCTCAAAACTGAAAAAGATCAAATCTTTTGACAGAAAGAGCAAATCTTTTCTTCAATGAAACTCGCTATAAAAGTGTTTGTTGGGTAATTAATGACAGTTTTTGTTCTCAATTTATGTTCTCGTATAGCGAGTTTCATTCAAATTTTAAAGATTTGATCTCAAAATTCAGATTTGCTCTTTTCAATGAAACTTGTTTTACGATTTAATCGTAGTATTGGTGATTATCTGACGAGCATACACAGTATTTTGACGACACACAAACATATCTATGCACAGTTGTTGATTCACTCAAAATGCCATTTTGGTATTTTCTGACTTCAAAAACATCTTTTATTACTATTTTGTTTCTTTTATTGCTATTTGTTGATTTTATTGCTTAACACAGGCTGGCACAAGTTAACAACGAACAACAAATTACAAAACATTTTCCATTTGACGTCTGACCGAAAAGATTATTTACATGTATGTGTGCATTCAGATCAAATCTGCCACCCCATCAGAGATCAAATCTTTTGTGTTAAGATTTGATCTAGATTTGCTCTTTTTCTTGCAATGAAACTCTCAAAACTGAAAAAGATCAAATCTTTTGACAGAAAGAGCAAATCTTTTCTTCAATGAAACTCGCTAGTAGTTAGGATCAAAACTAGACACACACAGTTTAAAAATTGAAAATCGTCAAATGTCATTTCTTAATTTAACAAATTTAAATTGTTATTGTTCATTTGAGGAAAATAATAACAAAATAAAGACAAACTCTAAGAAAATGGCTGGTTAGTTATTATTATTGTTTTTTTTTTTCAATTTTAACTCAAGAAAAGAACCGTTTATTGAGCATCAGGCTGTACAATACATTTATTGTTTTTTTGTAGTTCAATTATGAAGAATAAATGAAATGTTTTTTTTATATAGTTTTTTCTTAAATAATTCTATTATGTATCAAAAAATCAGTTCACAAACATTTTTTCTTAAACATCGCGAAAACATCGATAACAACATCATAACATCCATGTTCAAACGTCGATGTTTTTATGAAATATGTTTTATCTCTGAACGCAAGTGACAGGAAGTGTGTCACATTCACCAATACTTCAATTAAATCATGAAACATATGTAATAGCGAGTTTCATTCAAATTTCAAAGATTTGATCTGAAAATCAAGATTTCCTCTTTTCAATGAAACTTGTTCCATCATTTAATCCTAGTATTGGTCATTCACTAACGAGCATACACAGTATTTGATATCACACACAAAAATACCAGGCATGTACAGTATATATATTTAAAATGCCATATTTGTATTTTCTCACTTCAAAAACACCTTTATTTGTCATTTTGTATATTTAATGACAAAAGCGTTGCTCGGGTACACTACCAATTTTCCATTTTTACTATGTGAGTGACATTTTTGGTCATAACTCCGGACAGCAAACAGAATTCTTATATGCCCTCTCCAAACATGTCTTAAGATCTCCTAAATATTTTATTAAAATCGATTGAGCCGAAAAAAAGTAGTTCGCGCACAAACATAATTTGGATTGTTCTTTATATATATGTGAATGTTTGAATGTTTGTTTTACAATCACGCCTGAACGATTTTAGGATGTGGATGAAACATTTTATGTAAAAAATGAGGAGGGTGGCTAATTTTATCCCAAATCAAAACGGTTTGTATGGGAAAAGCTTAAATATGAAATGTATGACTGGAGGTTTGTTTTTCCGCTCTCAACCTCAACGACAAAACACTAAGTTGCATACAGGAATATACAAAATTGTATGTTTGAAAGTTAAGATGTTTGTTCTGCTTTCATGCCTAAACGACCAAACAAATTTGTCAGGTTTGATTTGTGGATAAATGATTTATTGGGTTTTTTACATAGCTACTTTTTATTCCTACGTAATAACGCTTCCTGCTGAGGGATCGGAATCGTAATTTTTTAACGGATTTTTAAAAAACGTCTGGCGAATGAATTACAATTAACATAGCCAGCTTAAAATAAACGTTCCGTAGCAAAGCAAGGGTTATCTGTAAGAAGAATTTCTTTAGTGTCTTTACTTAGATATTTAATATTTTTACTATTTGATGATTTTGGAGTTTATGGAGTTGAATTATTCGATAGCAAATTGTTTTAAAACGGCATATACACAGGTCAAAATCTCATCAAGCATTGGAGAGTGTGTAAATAAATTAAGTCATTGCCTATACACTTTTTTTTTTTTTTTTTTTAACTACGTGTTTGTAAGGCACATTGCCGTTGCACGACACTAGTTAGACAAATTTCTTCTCAATCTGAGTATCGAACTGACGACCTCAAGGTCAGAAGCAAACATCTTATCTACTGCACCAATGCCGCCCACATTCAAGCATAAATCTTCAATTATAATTTCTACGTACATTTTTAATTGAAAGGACGTGGTGTTTGTTATGAGGATTTGCTTGATCAAACAGTCAACGAATTATCATAATAAAATCATTGGGCAAACTTTATTGTTTCCATACTAAGAACGTATAAGCAATAAAACTTATAAAGTTATACATATTAAAATCAAACCCAAATCAAGAGCTTCTTTTCAATTTCTACGGCAGTGTCTTTACTTACGATCCAGGTTTAAATCTTTAAATGAGCTTATTAATTTTGAATCTATATCCCATATTACAAGCTGGCCATCGGTGCCTGAAGTACTTATTCTTTTACATAACAGCTTATCTCCTGAGTAGATTCGAACGCACGATATTGCATTTTGGTGAACTGATTCAATAAAAGAATCAGAATTTTCCGATCTCGAGTTGCGGTCTAGGGACTGGAAAATTTTCATAGCTGATATGCCACTAGATTCCTTTTTTTGCGAAGTATCCAACTTCGCCGAAAAAAGAATTTTATTACCATCTAAAGTAAAAATTAGAGGAACGCAGCTGTGTCCTGCCACTAGAACTGAGTTCAAATTTATCCAAACACAGCTTAGGAAGGGAAGATGTTCAGTTTTGCACCGTATAACATTTCCATTCGTCGAATCTGCAATATTAATGCAGCTATCATGTCCAACCCAGCATATACGATTGCCATCACCAGAAAAGCTAACACTATGAATCCAACCGCCGCCAGTGTTGGCTGCATTTTTAAATTCTGCCATCAAAATTCCCAAAGTCATACGATTGCCCCATGGAGTTGGTGTAGGCTGATCTTCAATATCCTTTATATACGCTGAAAAAACACGAACCTAAAATTAAATAAAAAAAAGATTTTTCATAGTTATTTTGTTTTCTGGATTTAAACATTTGATTTATAATCGTTTAATAAACCACTTAAAACAAGCGTCTAATCTAAGGCATATTTTGGAACAGTGTCCGTTATCATAGTCCATAATCTATTGTTTTGATTATTAAACAATAATTCAATTTACGAAATTCTTAAAAAAAAAAAACAAATTCAATTCATTAAAATTGTTAACAAAAGCAAATATTATAATTTATTAGAAAAAGCCAATAGTCTCGCAGATAGGCACATTAATTTTATCATAAGCTTGTAATTTGAATTCCTGGGTAATAAATAATAGCAACTAAGATTCGTTAAAAAACGCTTTTACAAAAATTAAATATTTTTGGTGAATCAATTAAAATTGAAGTCAACAATTGCATTAATATGAAGGCTTTCGAATAATTAGTTACCCAACCCTATTGAACAATCAAATTTGACGTAATTCAATGAACCACTAACAAAAATACAAATTTAATCTTGAAAAACGAGACATGGAAACTATTATGGTAAGGTGAACTCAGCAGTGGCAATTTTCTCCTCGCCAAAGAAAAAAAATAAATATAAAAATCTGTGAGGCGAAGCTGCTAAAGCTCGGGTTCGCTTGCAGGTTTGCCAGCGAGTCAACGTTACGGGGTAACATTTTGCCCTTTACTTGTAGGTAGAAAATTATATGGGGGATAGAAACAGACCCTTCACGGTAATTATCCGTTGTTGGGTTTTGGGGGTTTCTATCTCAACATCTCGACATAGGCAACATAGTTGTTCCATTTTTATAATCTTTTTATTTTTGTATATATTTATTTAATTTTCCCTAATAGTGTGAAATAATGTTTTATTGTTTATTTAATAAATACATTTATTTATTTTGATGTTTTTATGGTGTGATATAAAATCAGTTTTTATAAATCAACAAAAAAAGATAATGTGAAAATCTCGCCAACCCCTAAGAGGAATTACCTGTTGTTTTTGTATCTTTTTTTTTATTTGATTCTTTAGTTAGATTACCTATAATTAATTAATTACAATATTTTTTATTTAAAAGAAAAAACCTAATAATAGCAGGATCTTCCCATCCTTTCACTTCATATAAAATTTTTCCTACTGATTCGTATCCCATTCTCCATCCCTATCCCATTCTCCATCCTTATCCCCTTCTCTTCTTTCACCAAGCTCAACACCCCCCCTAAGTTTGGGAAATCAAAGTGTGTTTTGTATAGCTTTCAACAAATGAACAAGAAATGTATACAACGTACAAACAAAAATCATGCAACTATGCAAGTGATGACGAGTACATACATAATTATGTATATTACATTTACATTTTACACGGAAGGCATTGCGAACCGCATTATCTCGCAATAATTATAATAATTGAACTATTTTACATTACCTACCCAAAATTAAATCAAAGAAAACAATTTTTAAGCAATGTTGTCAAACATTTGAACAACAGCAAGAAAAAAACATATCTAACATGTTGATGCAAAATTCTATAAGTTCATAGATTTTTGCTGGGAAAAGTAAGAAATTACGCACGAGTGGAGTGCACCTGCTCTTATGTGCTAGGTTATCACGTTGGAAGCCAAGATAAAGAAATTAATTATAACTAGGGAAACAATTACTCTAGAAGTTGGCACGCGGAATTTATCCAAAAACCTAATATAGTGTTTTACAAAAATAAAAAACATTACTATTTTAAAATTTTCTTGAAAGTACTTTCAGAGAGCAGTCACACTATGAACTTTCTGAAAGCGACTTTTTACATTTCAGAAAGCAAAACTTCGAAAGTACTTTTTGGATTGTCACACTATGAAAGCGAAAATGTTTTCTGAAAGTGTTTTTGTGTCTAAACGGGTACGGACTGTGAATTTGCCACTTTAGATTAGATTATTTGTATTGCATTCTTTAGAATTTATGTACAATTGGTCTTAAACTAACTTATAACTAAAATAAATCATGTCGGCTCAACAACAGGGGCCCAACGTACTTCAGCTGACTCTATACATTGCTATAATTTTTACTTTTATCATATTTTTGTTTGCATAATCTTTTATTTGAAATTCTTAATTATAATTAACTGTATTTGGTTTTTTAAAAATTGGGGTTAGGATGTGGTGTTGTTTATTCTGTTGTGTCCGTTGCTGGTTCTTTCGTAGAACGGGGCTCCGTCATTGTTCATTATATCCTCGAATCGGTCGTCTGTTATGGCTCGAATGTTGAGGTAGCGATGACTGGGCTCTAGTTGTTGCTGGAGTAGTTGCTGGATTTCCAAGTTGGGGTGGTCCTCCAAGTTCCTCAAAATATTTTTGCGAGAAAGAATTATTAGATTTCAGGCAGTTAACTATTATAGAAATCATCTTACGGATTTCACAGCATGTGATAGAACAAAATACGGCTAATCGTATGTCAATTTGGGTGCAAACGTTTTAGGAACTTGGTGCTAAAAATTCAGTACCATCATGATCACCATCATCATCACGCAACACATGAGATATTTGGTATTATGTGTGGTCGATGCCGATTACAAATTTATTTATGTCAACACTGGAGCAAAATCTTTTCGAGCTGCAAATTAAGTACAGCATTGGAAACAATCTCATTGAATTTTCCACACCAGATAGAACGTGGTTCGGCTGTTAAATGGCAGTGCTATCGCCGTATCTTTGAAAACGCTTTTGGTATCGCATAATGCTCGCTGGGGGTGTCTCCAAAAATCGATGGAACACAATCCTGACATGAACATCGTATTCTCCGTATGTCTACTTCGGTATTATTGTTTAGCCCAAAAAATAGAATAATATATAAATACAAATAAATTTTATTATCTAGTCCTTTCTATAAGCAGCAATACAAAATTGTTTGAATAACGTTTAGTGAAACCTCCAATCTTTTCATTAAATCAACAATTTAAATGCATTTATTGCAAGAAAAATGAAATCTTTAAAGAATACAAAATACTGGTAATTTATAATAATCGATTCTTTCTAGCTAGGGAATAAAAATTACCGCTCAAATGTTGTCAATCGTTTAGGAAAATCAAATTTGGTGATATTACAAAAGCAGCGCCACAAACCGGGTTCAATTCTTCTTTCAAACCATCCAGGGGCTCATTGGAATATACATACACAATTTGTACGTTCGACTTTTGCGGGAAAGAGGGTGAAAAACAAACGTTCGCTTTCAAAAAAGCAAAAAACTTTCGAAAACATTTTCTGAAAGCAAAAAGCATTTTCAGAAAATGATTTGCTTTCTTGAAAACGCTTTTGTAAACTAGTCACACACTGAAAATATTTTTTTTGTGAAAGCGTTTCCCGGAAAGCAAATCGCTTTCAGAAAGCGTTATTGGAAGTAATTTTCAAGAGCCTTTTTCTAGAAAAATCAGCTTTTCATTAACGGTTATTATGACTATTATTTCAAACTCTAAAATCAAAACCTTAAAAAATTGGTATTCATACGTTTTGATTTTAGATAATTTAGATTTTATTCTTATGAAAGAAAGTTCATGAGCAGTTGAAATAAAATTAAAGTAACAAATTGTTGGTATAATTTAAGCCATGATATTTAAATGCATTTTTTTGGTATATAATGACTAAACCCAGAAAACAAGTCACCCGAACGAATCACTCTATCGTGCTGACGAAATGCTATATGTATAATCAAGATTAACAATGGGTACGTTCACGTACATATCCTTCGGATAGGTTACTATTCATGCTAAAGCATGGTTAAAAACAGCAGATTTCCAGCTGATTGAAGAACATATGGAAACAGAGAGAAAATCCAAAGGTATCCTAAAATTAGCTGAAGGAACATGTGATGAACAACTGATTGTGTTTCTATTTTGCTTCAAATTTTGAGAAGTGACCTCTGAGGTTGTATTTGTTCGTTCGCAAAAAAATTCGGTTTTGGGTACCCAATCCAATCCGAAAGGTAGGAATGTAGGAATATCTTCACCATAATCTTGATCTTGATTTATCCTACTTCCTATAATCTTGATTTATCGAGATGTTCTATATATTTTTGCATCCCCTTCCTATCAAACGAGTACGATTTGTATATTCTGCATAATGGTGAAAATTCACCATTAATCGGCAGGTGCAAATCCATGGAAAACATATATATATATTTTTTTTTTTTTATATCTCAACACGCGCACGAGGGATTGTGTTACCCTTATTATGTTTAACACACTGCGTGAACATGGAACGGTTGAGGAAGGAGGGACAGGAGGTGATGATTAACATTGGTTTTGAATGCTTTCAATGTAATGGCAAGGAAAAATCTCGCCGGGCAAACTATTCCAAAGTCGTGTTGCTCGGCTAAAAAAAGAATCCCTATATTTCACGGTACGTCCGAAATTGGGCTCAAGGGTGAACTGATGAGCATTCCTTGCGAGACGGGTATTGCGGGAGAAACTTTGAAGGGAAGGAATGCAACTGGCTACTTCGAGTGAACATTTTTTATAAAAGAATCGATAAAACAAGGAAAGACATGAAAGTTTGTGTGTACAATTGGCCTTAAACTAACTTATAACTAAAATAAATCATGTCGGCTCAACAACAGGGGTCCGACGTACTCAGCTGGCTCTATACAATGCTATATTTTTACTTATATTATATTTTTGTTTGCATAATCTTTGAATTGAAATTCTTAATTATAATAACTGTCTATGGTTTAAAAAAAAATTGGGGTTAGGATGCGGTGTTGTTTATCCTCTGTTGTGGCCATTGCTTATTCTCTCGTAGAACGGGGCTCCGTCGTTATTCATAATATCCTCGAATAGGTCGTCTGTGATGGCTCCAATATTGAGGTAGCGATAACTGGGCTCTATTCGTTGCTGTAGTAGTTGCTGCATTTCCAAGTTGGGGTGGTCCTCCAAGTTCCTCAAAATATTTTTGGAGAGCTGTGTCATGAACTGATTTATTGGGTTCAGTTTGGTGTCTTCATATAGCTTCTTGTTTGGAACATATTTCCTTGTAATGAGGAAAAACATTAAACATTGCTTCGGTGTTCAAGGAGGGAGACATTTCTATTTCCCATCAATCTTAACGCTCTATTTTTTATTCTATCAAGCAGGTGAAGCGATGTTTGCGAAGCACCTGCCCAGAGGTTTTTTTTTTTTATAATTAACTCGCGCACAAGGGACTATTTGTTTCCCTTTTAATGTAACACACTGCGCGGGCATTAGGAAGATAGGGAGGGGAGAGATACGAGGTGTCGATTAACATTGGTTTTGAATGTTTACAAATTGAAATGGCAAGGGAAAATCTCGCCGGGTAAACCATTCCAAACCAGGTGGGAGTTATACTCGAGTTTAGGGCGTATAAACGCTTTATAAATTGTAGCCAGATCAGATGGGGAAAAATACTTCTTTCACCGATACAGAAAACCTAAGCACTTAGCAGCATTCTTAGCTATCTTAAATATATAAGGTCATCGTTAACACACATACCGAGTACTGAGAGCTTTTCGGTTTCTTCGATGTAAGTGCAATTCATGGACAATGGCATTTGGGGTATGTTTAGATTTAACGACAGAAGACAACATTGAGTTTTCGAAGCATTAAACTCCACACGGTTTTTATAACCCCATTTGACAATGCTGTTATAAATCGGAGTTTAATGAGCTTGACATACCGTTGCAATTGTACTTCCGAAGGCGAAGGACTTGAATTATCGAACGAATATGAAAAGCTGAAGGTAGAGTCGTGAGCAAAACAGATAAGTGGATTAAAAGTAACAGACAGAGGAAGAGTCGGAAACAGAACAGAGCCCTGGGGCACACCAACATTTATTTTGTGGGAATCAGACTTGAATCCGTCCAATACAATTTGTATTGAACGGTCCAGAAGATAGCTTCTAATCCAACGAACAAGAGTATAATGAAGAAGAGTCGGAGACAGAACAGAGCCCTGGGGCACACCAACATTTATTTTGTGGGAATCAGACTTGAATCCGTCCAATACAATTTGTATTGAACGGTCCAGAAGATAGCTTCTAATCCAACGTACAAGAGTATCATCGATTCCAAAAGCACGCATTTTCGATAAAAGAGCCTTATGCCAAATTCTAACAAACGCTTTGGAGATATCAAGCGCAATAATCTTACTTTCACCAAAGCGATGAAAAGATTTGTTCCACTGTTCGGTGAGATATGCCATCAGATCACCAGTGGAACGATTGCTGAGGAAGCCTTTCTGACGGTTAATCAGCGTTTCCATGTCCTTAGAAAGAAGGGATGTTAGTGCTATGGGTCGGTAGGCGGAGGAGAAGGATGGGTCACCTTTCTTGGGGACAGGCTGGACAAATGCTGTTTTCCATCTTTTCGGAAAGATTCCAGAAGAGTAAGAGATGATGGCTTTGTCAGTGTGGAAGAACCCCTCTTCGAGATCTTTGAGAATTCTTGCTACTGTACAAGTGCGGAAAAAATTATGTCCCATGGAAAAATTTACATTCTCAAGTACAGGAGTGTCAACGTTGCTGTTAGGCAGCGTGGAGCTGGCAGCGAAGTGGGCGGCGAGCAAGTTTGCCTTCTCTGAAGAGTAAATAATTGGTTTGTTATTGTCGATGAGCGTTGGAACCGAGGATGTTGAGGAGTTTTTAATATTTTTTACAAATGACAAAGTTTTTTCCCCGTAATTTTTGGACATGCAAAATTTGATTCTTTCAATAATGGAGTTGCATGAGTTCTCCTTGCTTGTTTGTGCTTTTTACGATTTTCCTCTATATGGTTGGCTTTGTAAGATCGGAAACTTAATTCTTTGAGCCTGATAGCTTCTTTAAACTCAAAGTTAAACCAGGGGTGGAATCGGTTAAAAACTCATTAGAACATCGACTTTCCTTCTGCGAAAGTCCAGTCAAAATCGGTCCATAAATACGATTTTTCGAAAAAAAAACGGCACAATTAGGAAATGGAGATGAAAACAATCATATGCATCAAGTTGGACCAAATCCAAACAGTATAGAAAATTTATCAAAAATCGGTTTAGTAGATTATTGTCTACTGGCGACAAACATCCGTGACACGTGATTTTTTATTTATAAATTTTAATACTTGATTTAAAAAAAAGAAACTGCGAGTTTCATAGAGCAAGGCTCATTCTTTATTCAACTATATTAAAGAGTTCCCATATTACTTCTAGCAAGTTCTACGTCAACTGTCTATTGTTTTCCACTTGGGCTTATTTATAACAATTTTATATGCATCGTATTGTGGATTTGCGTACGTGACTTTCTTCATGGAAATCCGTTTACACTAGATAAGAATAATCTTGAGCATATCGTTGTTGGATGTTTGTAGAAGAAAGAAAGAAGCACTGGTGAGAGAAAGACACGGGAGGATAGTGGCAGAGTTATTCAAAAATTCGAGTCAGTCGACAACCAGAGCAAAGACAGGACCGACGTGACAAAGAAACAATGTTTAAGCGCCGTACAATGAACGGCACACAAATATATATATAAGTAAATTAAATTTCTGTTATACTCAGTAAAATTAATAACATCAAAATTATATTGTGTTAAATAAGAAAGAAAATTTCCGAGTTTTGTCGACGAACAATGAATAGTTTTAAACATTACAAAGTTTACGTCCCACCCGAAAGGAATATAAATACGCATACAGTATCGCTACGAACCCGCGGCCAGCCGCCGTTTTGTCCCTACCAATTATTGGATGTGTAATTTTCTGTCGCAGAAGCGCAACACACAAGAATTGTAGCAGTATCGCTACGAAGCCGCCGCCAGCCGCCATTTTGTCCTTACAAATTATTGGATGTGTAATTTTCTGTCGCAGAGACGCAACACACAAGAATTGTAGCAGTATCACTACGAAGCCGCCGCCAGCCGCCATTTTGTCCTTGCCAATTATTGGATGTGTAATTTTCTGTCGCAGAAGCGCAACACACAAGAATTGTAGCAGTATCGCTACGAAGCCGCCGCCAGCCGCCATTTTGTCCTTACAAATTATTGGATGTGTAATTTTCTGTCGCAGAGACGCAACACACAAGAATTGTAGCAGTATCGCTACGAATCCGCCGCCAACCGCCATTTTGTTCTTGCCAATTATTTATTGTGTCATTTTCTGAACGAAACCAAACACAAAATCTGTAGCACCATCGTAAACGAAGCGAAAAAGAATCTGCCATAATGCGGAACGAGGATGTGAAATCGTGGATCAACGCATTAAGAGCAGCTGTGAAAGAACTCCGAAGAAACACCGCCGATAGCCAAGAACAGGTAAGAGAGCTAAGCAACCAAGTGAGAGCTCTTCCCAACCAAAATAGGTATATACCTGCTACGGACACCTCCACCAGCAATCTTTTAACACCGGTGAGTACAAATGTCTTTATTATCTGCAAACGATGTAACTACCGCAAGACTATATGACTTGCCTACCTTTTCGGGGAATGCAGAAGAATGGCCCCTATTCTACGCTAGTTTCAATGACACGACCGAGACGTTAAAATATAACGATAGGCAAAACTTGATGCGTCTGCAAAAGTGCCTCCAAGGTGCCGCCAGGGAAGCAGTGGTATCGATGCTCCTATATCCAAGCGAAGTGCCGAAAATTATCGACGAACTACAGTTCACGTTTGGTAGGCCGGAGCACATGGTGAGGTACCAACTGAACAAAATAAGGGCAATAACGAACATAGCAGAAAACAAAATAGACCAGATTCCGACATTTTCGATAAAGGTACGGAATATTGTGTCATTCCTGAAGGCTGATGGATGAACTTGTGGGAAAACTACCAATGAGCAAACAATACGATTGGATTAGGCAGAGCATCGACATTAAGCCGTACGCATCAATAGAATATTTTTCGGATTTTTTTTTTTTATAATTAACGCGCGCACAAAGGATTATGTGTTTCCCTTTTAATGTATAACACACTGCGCGGGCATTACGAAGATAGGGAGGGGAGAGATAGGAGGTGCCGATTAACATTGGTTTTGAATGTTTGCAGATCAAAATGGCAAGGGAAAATCCCGCCGGGTAAACTATTCCAAATTCGTGTCGTTCGGCTAAAAAAAGAATCCCTATATTTCACGGTACGTCCGAAATTAGGCTCAAGGGTGAACTGATGAGCATTCCTTGCGAGACGAATATTACGGGAGAAACTTTTAAGGGGAGGAATGCAACTGGCTACTTCGAGTGAACATTTTTTGTAAAAGAAACGATAAAATAAGGAAAGACATGAAACATTGCGTCGGTGTTCGAGTGGGGCAATTGTTTCAGCGGCAGTTCTATTTCCTATCAATCTTAACGCTCGATTTTGTATTCTATCAAGCAGGTGAAGCGATGTTTGCGAAGCACCTGCCCAGAGGTGGGAGTAATACTCGAGTTTAGGGCGTATAAACGCTTTATTAATTTTAGCCAGATCAGATGGGGAAAAATACTTCTTACACCGATACAGAAAACCTAAGCACTTTGCAGCATTCTTAGCGATCTCAAATATATGGTCGTTCCAACGGAGGTCGTCGTTGACACACATACCGAGTACTGAGAGCTTTTCGGTTTCTTCGATGTAAGTGCCATTCATGGACAATGGCATTGAGGGAATGTTTAGCTTTAACGACAGAAGACAGCATTGAGTTTTCGAAGCATTAAACTCCATACGATTTCTATTACCCCATTTGACAATGCTGTATAAATCGGAGTTTAATGAGCTTGACATATGGTACCGTTGCAATTGTACGTCCGAAGGCGAAGGACGTGAATTATCGAACGAATATAAAAAGCTGAGGGTAGAGTCGTCAGCAAAACAGTTAAGTGGATTAGAAGTAACAGACAGAAGATCGTTTATAAAAATCAAGAAAAGAGTCGGAGACAGAACAGAGCCCTGGGGCACACCAGCATTTATTTTGTGCGAATCAGACTTGAATCCGTCCAATGCAACTTGTATTGAACGGTCAGAAGATAGCTTCTAGTCCAACGAACAAGTGTATCATCGATCCCAAAAGGATGCATTTTCGATAAAAGAGCTTCATGCCAAACTCTGTCAAATGCCTTGGAGATATCAAGAGCAATAATCTTACTTTCACCAAAGCGATGTAAAGATTTGTTCCACTGTTCGGTGAGATATGCCATCAGATCACCAGTGGAACGGTTGCTGCGGAAGCCGTACTGACGGTCATGGAGAAGCTTTCGATCTTCGAGATATTCCTTAAGCTGACGGTTAATCAGTGTTTCCATGACCTTAAAAAGAAGGGATGTCAGTGCTATGGGTCGGTAGGAGGAGGGGGAGGATGGGTCACCTTTCTTAGCGACAGGCTGGACAAATGCTGTTTTCCATCTTCTAGGAAAGATTCCAGAAGAGTAGGAGCTATGGAAAAGCTTACGCAGTGGCTTTGCCAGTGTGGAAGAACACCTCTTCAGAAGAATCGGGGGTATACCATCCGGGCCAGCGGATTTGTGTATATCGAGATCTTTGAGAACTTTTGCTACTGTACGAGTGCGGAAAAAATTTGTCCCATGGAAAAATTTACATTCTCAAGTACAGGAGGGGCAACGTTGCTTTGAGGCAGCGTGGATCTGGCAGCGAAATGGGCGGCGAGCAAGTTAGCCTTCTCTGAAGAGTAAACAATTGGTTTGTTATTGTCGATGAGCGTTGGAACCGAAGATGTCGAGGAGTATTTTATATTTTTTACAAATGACCAAAAAAATTTACTGCCTTTGGGACACTGCAGAATTTTTTGCCGTAATTTTTGGTCATGCAAAAATTTGGTTCTTTCTATAACGGAGTTGCATGAGTTCCTTGCTTGTTTGTGCTTTTTCCGATTTTCCTCTGTAGGGTTGGCTTTGTAAGATCGGAAACTTACTTCTTTGAGCCTGATAGCTTCTTTACACTCAGAATTAAACCAAGACTTTTCTTTAGGTTTGATGCTTTTTACTCTGTTAGGAATAAAAGCACGCATCCCTAGAAGAATCACATTTGTGATCATTTCAGCACTGGCATCAATGTCACTATCGAGGAAGCATAGTGACCAGTTAAAGTTTCGGAAAAAGATATTCAGGCCGTCCCAGTTGGCTTTCTCGTATTGCCAAACGGTCCTGGTGGGAAGTTTTTCTTTAACTGGATGGGTGGGGGATGAGAAATTAGCTGAAATGATACAATGGTCTGAAGTGCCAAATGGAGAAGTTACACTAATGGTATATTTATCAGGGTGAGAAGTAAGAAACAAGTCAAGAGTATGGGCGGCTTGCCCAGCAACATCCGGTATACGCGTTGGCACATCGATCAGTTGGGTAAGGTGATGTAACCCGGCAAAGAGCTCGACATACCTTCCTTCGGGTGTTGTCTAACCAGAATAGCGGAGCCAGTTGGAATTGTGTACATTGATATCGCCCGCTTTAACGATTTCAGTGCGAGGACAAAGGGAAACAATTTTCGAGATGGAATCAGACAGTGCATCAAACTCGTTACAAGTCGAATTACTGTCAAGATTTGGACTCCTGTAAATAAAACAATAATGAATGACATGCTTGCGGACAGTGAATTTGAGCCATAAGAAGTTAAAGTCCGTGTTGGAACATTGCCCATATTGGGGAAGGCTCTGGCAAGCTATATCATTCCTAACATAGACCACGAGACCATGATGGGAAAAGAGTAATGGCACCAAGCTATACCCATGTAGAGCAAATTCTGATATATCAGTATTTACTCCAACCTGAGTTTCACTTAATGCTGGCCTGTGTTGAACAGTGTAGACGTACACGTGAAAGAAATTCTTTCTTAAACCACGAACATTTGAATACACGACACAAAAATCACTTACCATTTAAAAATACTTACATACAAAACACAACTCTGATTAGATCGAACTGCGCAGTGAAAATCCAAATTAACCTATGTAATAATCAAACTGTCTTAGGTGTTATGCCCATAAGACAGCCTGTTTACAAAAAATCAATCTAAACATTCAGCACAATAAGACAAATTCAAATGCCCTTATCTATTTACCGCAAGCATTGTATGGTCATACGATGCCTACAGTAGATAAGAAAGAGGCAGTTAAGCATAAAGGTCTTGGGACAGATTAGAGGATAATTTGTTATGCGAATGCGTTTTATTTATTTTCTTTTTCTTCCTCAGCGCGAGTGGGCATCTTTATCATTCATCCTACGACGCAAATGAATATTATTATTTTTTTTTACAGCACACGCGAGGGTGCGCGCACCTCGACATCCGTCCTCTACGAGCTTAGGATCGACACTGATTGGCTTAGCACGCTGGCACGGATATTGGGCAAAATACCACTACCAGCCCAAAGTACCATCAGGGCCACTTCCCAACCCACACAACGCAGGTTGATGCATGCCAATGAAGTCACAGCAAATAATATACAATGCTGCCACTGCAAAGGAAACCATAAACTTGGCGGCTGTGAAAGATTTAAAAATGCGTACAGGATCGTTGGAACATTGTCAAGGACAATCGATTATGCTTTTCGTGCTTAAATAAAGGCCACAGTTCGATGATTTGTCGGAGCAGGAAGTTTTGTGGAATATCTGAGTGCAAACGGTATCACCATCCCTGCCTTCATGAAGATAGCCCCCAAAATAAAAATGCGCAACCACTTTTAAATTGTGACACACCCGATGATAACGGCCAGATGTTTAAAGTATTACCTGTAACGTTGTTTGGTCCATCAGGCAAATTGAATACCTTTGTAATGTTTGACGAGGGATCAGCCATATCCCTAATAGAAGAAGACGTCGCTTCACAACTTGGACTCAGAGGTCAGCACGAACCTTTGAAATTGCAATGGTATGGACAAAAGGTTACAACCGAAGATTCGAAAAAAGTAAATCTGGATATCGAAGGTTTAGGAGAAAAACAACGTTACAACATAAAAAAACATAAGGACCATCAAAGATCTCAACTTGCCAATTCAATCGTTTAAGAAGTCTGATTACAGCCACCTCACGATTTTGCCATTTCAGGAGTACGCCAGGCCGGTCATGTTACTCGGATTAGACTACGTACATTTGGGGCTTCATCAACGATTGTAGAATCTGGAAACACTAAGCCGATCGCCGCCAAAACGAAGCTAGGTTGGGTTGCCTATGGACCAACAACGACATCAAATAACCCTTTGTTCCTACATATACGCCGTCAGGTAGACAGCAATTTACACCAAATTAGTAAATACGTTGGCAAAGAATATGCCAGGAAACCAGCTCACATGCCGTGTCCAATATCGCCGACACATTGAGAGCAGCCAGCTCACATGCCGTGTCCCTTCCCGCCGACACATTCGGAGCAGCCAGATCACATGCCGTGTCCAATGCCGCTGACACATCTAAAGAAGCCATCTCATCACATGCCGCCGAAATTTGAAACCAAAAGTCAATGGATCAAAGGTCCAGAACTCCTGAAGAAGCCACTGGCCTGAAATTCAACTTGAATAGCCCGAACCGTTCCTGCAAGAAGAAATACACCCGAAGATCTTCCTATGTGTTCAGGCAAGTAGACCTTTAATACCATTTAACAAATTTTCTTATATTTCAAGTTAAAACGAGTGTGCGCTTGAATTGTCCGATTTGCTAAGATAATATTGGACAAAACTTACAGTCCAAAAGGCCCACTAACAGCCGCTGACTTATTGGCTGCTGAACACTTTATTGCCCGCATCATACAGAGGGATGAGTTTCATATGGAAATCGCCGCCTTAGAAGGGGGAAAATCTATTCCCAAAACCAGCTCGATCTATGCCCTAACGCCGTATTGGGACCAGGAAGGTTTGCTGAGAGTCTACGGCCGTTTAGATGAAGCACTGTGTCTGCCGTATAGTGCTAGAAGAACAATTATAAAATAAATAAATAAATTTATTGGCGCGACAGCTCCTTAAGGAGCCAAGGCCTAGTGACTTATACTCTCAGCCATTCCTGTGTGTGTGTTGTTAATTTGCAAGAATGGAAGGGACCTACAATTTACCGCCGATTCCGAACGGCTAGATGAGATGCACTTTTTCGAGACAAATTTTACTCTTGGAGGTTTTGTCAGTTCCTCGCAAGAGGCAGTACCCCAGAAAAAAAGGTGGCTATGAGCTGGATTTGAACCCAGGCTTATTCGCTTAGCAGTCCGACACACTAACCACTAAGCCACGGGGCACTAGTGGCTGCCACAAAACCACGCCGTAACTCACCTCATAGCCGATAGCTTCCACAGGAAGTATCATCACCAGAATGCTTCTATTGTCATCAACCAAATACGCCAAATATTTTGGATGCCCCGTGTGTAAAATTGACAGAGCCAAGCCGAGACCACCGGTAATGGGACAGTTGCCAATCGACCGCATAACACCTTACGTTCGACCGTTTACATATACAGGTGTTGACCTGTTTGGGCCTTTGAACGTATCTATCGGACGACGCGAGAAGGGATGGGTTGTCATATTTACTTGTCTCACCATCCGAGCAGCTCATCTGGAAATAGCCGAAAATTTATCCACGGGCGCCTTTATCATGTGCCTTAGAAATTTCGTAAACCGTCGTGGAACACCGGTATCCATTCGTAGTGATAATGGCACGAACTTCATTGGTGCACAAAATGAATTAAAGAAAAATGAATGTTTATTGGATTCAGATAGAATTGTCAATGAAGCGACAAAACAAAATATAAACTGGATATTCAATTGCCCTGGAAACCCTAGTTTTGGTGGGTGTTGGGAACGGCTCATCAAGAACGTGAAACTTTTATTTTCAAAAACCCTGAAGGAGGAATCGCCAAGAATAAAGACGCTTCGGTGGATATTCAATTGCCCTGGAAACCCTAGTTTTGGTGGGTGTTGGGAACGGCTCATCAAGAACGTGAAACTTTTATTGTCAAAAACCCTGAAGGAGGAATCGCCAAGAATAAAGACGCTTCGGTGTGTGCTTTTGGAAGCCGAACATTTAATTAATTCCCGACCATTGACGGAGATTCCAATGACAAGTGACCAAGACGACAAAACAATGGCGAATCGCTCAAAATTTAAAGGACCACCTATGGAAGAGATGGGTTGTAGAATATCTACCGCAACTTCTACGTCGCTCCAAGTGGCACGACCAGCCTCCACCGCTTAAAGCAAACGACCTGGTTATTATCTGCGATCCTGGTCAACTACGATCTTAAGCTCATAGCGGCCGGACGTCGGGTCGAGGTGCGCGCATAACAATTAAACAAAAGTCAAAAAAAAAAAAATTATTGCGCATTGTTATCGCGAGTGTTAAAAAAAAAATTATATTACACACTCGTTTGAGAAATTGGCAAAACCCCCTCGCGTGTGCTGTAAAGATAATAACAATATCCACTTGCGTCGTTGGAAGACGATAAGATGCCCATTCGCGCTGTGAAAGAAAAAAAAAAAAAAAAATAATTCACACTTGCATAACAAATTAAATTATCCTCCTATCTGTCCCAACCCTTTGTGCTTAGCTTAACTGCCTCTTTCTTATCTACTGTAGGCATCGTATGCTTGCGGTAAATAGATAAGGGCATCTGAGTTTGTCCTATTGTGCTGAATATTTAAATTGATTTTTTGTATGCAAGCTGTCTTATGGGCATAACACCTAAGACAGTTTGATTATTACAGAGATTAATTTTGATTTTCACTGCATGGTTCGACTTATTCAGAATTGTGTTTTGTGTGTAAGTATTTTTAAATGGTAAGTGATTTTTGTGTCGTGTATTCCAATGTTCGTGGTATTAGAAAGAATTTCTTTCACCTGTACGTCTACACTGTTCAATACAGGCCAGCTGTTTTGGCATTAAGTGAAACCCAGGTTGGAGTAAATACTGATTTATCAGAATTTACTCTACATGGGTATAGCTTGGTGCCATTACTCTTTTCCCATCATGGTCTCGTGGTCTATGTTAGAAATGATATTGCTTGCCAGAGCCTTCCCCAATATGGGCAATGTTCCAACACGGACTTTAACTTCTTGTGGCTCAAATTCACTGTCCGCAAGCATGTCATTCATTATTGTTTTATTTACAGGAGTCCAAATCTCGACAGCAATTCGACTTGTAACGAATTTGATGCGCTGTCAGATTCTATCTCGAAAATTGTTTCCCTTTGTCCTCGCACTGAAATCGTTATTGCGGGCGATTTCAATGTACACAATTCCAATTGGCTCCGCTATTCTGGTCAGACAACACCCGAAGGAAGGTATGTCGAGCTCTTTGCCGGGTTACATCACCTTACCCAGCTGATCGATGTGCCAACGCGTATACCGGATGTTGCTGGGCAAGCCGCCCATACTCTTGACTTGTTTCTTACTTCTCACCCTGATAAATATACCATTAGTGTAACTTCTCCATTTGGCACTTCAGACCATTGTGTCATTTCAGCTAATTTCTCATCCTCCACCCATCCAGTTAAAGAAAAACTTCCCACCAGGACCGTTTGGCAATACGAGAAAGCCAACTGGGACGGCCTGAATATTTTTTTCCGAAACTTTAACTGGTCACTATGCTTCCTCGATAGTGACATTGATGCCAGTGCTGAAATGATCACAAATGTGATTCTTCTAGGGATGCGTGCTTTTATTCCCAACAGAGTAAAAAGCATCAAACCTAAAGAAAAGTCTTGGTTTAATTCTGAGTGTAAAGAAGCTATCAGGCTCAAAGAAGTAAGTTTCCGTTCCTACAAAGCCAACCCTACAGAGGAAAATCGGAAAAAGCACAAACAAGCAAGAAACTCATGCAACTCCGTTATTGAAAGAACCAAATTTTTGCATGACCAAAAATTACGGCAAAAAATTCTGCAGTGTCCCAAAGGCAGTAAAAATTTTTGGTCATTTGTAAAAAATATTAAAAACTCCTCAACATCTTCGGTTCCAACGCTCATCGACAATAACAAACCAATTGTTTACTCTTCAGAGAAGGCAAACTTGCTCGCCGCCCATTTCGCTGCCAGCTCCACGCTGCCGCATAGCAACGTTGCCCCTCCTGTACTTGAGAATGTAAATTTTTCCATGGGACAGATTTTTTTCCGCACTCGTACAGTAGCAAGAGTTCTCAAAGATCTCGATATACACAAATCCGCTGGCCCGGATGGTATACCCCCGATTATTCTGAAGAGGTGTTCTTCCACACTGGCAAAGCCACTGCGTAAGCTTTTCCATCGCTCCTACTCTTCTGGAATCTTTCCTAGAAGATGGAAAACAGCATTTGTCCAGCCTGTCCCTAAGAAAGGTGACCCATCCTCCCCCTCCTCCTACCGACCCATAGCACTGACATCCCTTCTTTCTAAGGTCATGGAAACACTGATTAACCGTCAGCTTAAGGAATATCTCGAAGATCGTAAGCTTCTCCATGACCGTCAGTATGGCTTCCGCAGCAACCGTTCCACTGGTGATCTGATGGCATATCTCACCGAACAGTGGAACAAATCTTTACATCGCTTTGGTGAAAGTAAGATTATTGCTCTTGATATCTCCAAGGCATTTGATAGAGTTTGGCATGAAGCTCTCTTATCGAAAATGCGTGCTTTTGGGATCGATAATACTCTTGTTCGTTGGATTAGAAGCTATCTTCTGGACCGTTCAATACAAGTTGTATTGGACGGATTCAAGTCTGATTCCCATAAAATAAATGCTGGTGTGCCCCAGGGCTCTGTTCTGTCTCCGACTCTTTTCCTCATTTTTATAAATGATCTTCTGTCTGTTACTTCTAATCCACTTAACTGTTTTGCTGACGACTCTACCCTCAGCTTTTCATATTCGTTCGATAATTCACGTCCTTCGCCTTCGGACGTACAATTGCAACGGTGCCGTATGTCAAGCTCATTAAACTCCGATTTATACAGCATTGTCAAATGGGGTAATAGAAATCGTGTGGAGTTTAATGCTTCGAAAACTCAATGCTGTCTTCTGTCGTTAAAGCTAAACATTCCCCCAATGCTATTGTCCATGAATGGCACTTACATCGAAGAAACCGAAAAGCTCTCAGTACTCGGTATGTGTGTCAACGACGACCTCCGTTGGAACGACCATATATTTGAGATCGCTAAGAATGCTGCAAAGTGCTTAGGTTTTCTGTATCGGTGTAAGAAGTATTTTTCCCCATCTGATCTGGCTACAATTTATAAAGCGTTTATACGCCCTAAACTCGAGTACAACTCCCACCTGTGGGCAGGTGCTTCACAATCATCGCTTCACCTGCTTGATAGAATACAAAATCGAGCGTTAAGATTGATAGGAAATAGAACTGCCGCTGAAACATTTGCCCCTCTCGAACACCGACGCAATGTTTCATGTCTTTCCTTATTTTATCGGTTCTTTTATAAAAAATGTTCACTCGAGGTAGCCAGCTGCATTCCTCCCGTTAAAAGTTTCGCCCGTAATACTCGTCTTGCTAGGAATGCCCATCAGTTCACCCTTGAGCCCAATTTCGGACGTACCGTGAAATATAGAGATTCTTTTTTTAGCCGTACAACACGACTTTGGAATGGTTTACCCGGCGAGATTTTCCCTTGCCATTTCAACATGCAAACATTCAAAACCAATGTTAATCGACACCTCCTATCTCTCCCCTCCCTATCTTCCTAATGCCCGCGCAGTGTGTTACATTAAAAGGGAAACAAATAGTCCCTTGTGCGCGCGTTAATTATAAAAAAAAAAAAAAAAAAAAAAAAAAAAACTACGAAGCCAATGGCAAAAGAGACGCATCACTAAAGTTTTTCCCGCTAAGGATGGGCATGTTAGAATCGCCGAAGTCAAAACAACAAATACCCTCCTGAAGCGTCCTGCAAGCAAACTAGCCGTTTTAACGATAGTTGGTGAATCCTAGAGGATTCACCGGGGGGTGGAATGTAGAAGAAAGAAAGAAGAACTGGTGAGAGAAAGAGACGGGAGGATAGAGGCAGAGTTATTCAAAAATACGAGTCAATCGACATTCGACAACCAGAGCAAAGACAGGACGGACGTGACAAAGAAACAATGTTTAAACGACGTACAACCAACGACACACAAATATATATATATATGTTATCCGGCTGCAATGCAGCGCTTCAACTCCTTCTAGAGCATAGGGCAGCAAAAGTACTGGAGGGCTCTATGTAACGCCACTTCGGTGGCCCTAGGCTCAATGAAAGGAAAATCCCTATGTGCACCTCCTCGCGGTTGAGAGTGGGTAACGCTTACGCACAAGGGGACCGAACAGCTGCCGGAATAAGCAGCCAACCCAGCTTTGCTGGTTAGGGCACGGACTTGTCCTTGGGTTGAAGAAAATCTCCCTAAAGGCGGAAGAAATGTAGATTGCGGTCAACGGCATGTTAGTCTGGTGGCGGATGTGCCTATTTAAAGTTGGCCAACGGTAGCAGCAAGTAGCGTCTGTACCCATAGTGGGCGGCTACAAAAGGCGTCTGTTTTCCCACAGTGGGCGGCCTTGTTTTATGTATGTGTTCGACCATCCAAAGGGCTGGTGGTGCCTGTCGAACTCCTGGCTTGAGCGTGTTATTAACCTTATCCAGGAAAACACTAAGCGGCGGGACGAAAATATATTTTTGCATGAAAGATGACAACGAATGGAAATGATTCCCCAAGGGGTAACCATACTTTGGTGAATCCTCCTACGGCCCCGGCTGTAGTAAACCGCACATCGGATTTGGGGGTGCGGCAAATTTCATGTACAAATGACGATCGGGACGTCACAAATAACGAATCAGCAACAGGATCAAATATATATATACGTAAATTAAATTTCTGTTATACTCAGTAAAATCAATAAAATCAAAATTATATTGTGTTAAATAAGAAAGAAAATTTCCGAGTTTTGTCGATGAATAAAGAATAGTAACAATGTTCAGGATTATTGTTTATTTTGTTACTTTGTTTCTTATCTCGTTGGTATTGACGTATATGAAAATGCATTGCGGGCTGGCCAGATCCTCCAATGCTCTCTCAAGCTCTGGGTAACATTATGTATGTATCTTAAAAGAATCAATCGGAGCATTATGTGAGATCCTTGAACGTAAATAGGCCGCCAACAAAAATTGTTGCAGAATGTAAAAATATTTGTTTTATTTTTTTTTTTATTTTTTTTGTTTGTTTGTTTTTGGTTTGAAGCGATTGAACTTTTGGTATGATTGTCTCCTTTCTCGTTGTTTTTGCATTGAAGTTACATTTACACATTTTACAGTTTTTGCTTAAAATTTGATAATTTGTTCACTATTTTTCATAAAAAAAATCGAAATATAATAGAACTCAAGCCGACACAACTTATTTTTCCCACAAATTTTATACACATATGTATGAAGACAAACTAAATAGCTGTCACCCGCAAACCATAACAAAAAGGTGATGGTCACTTTGATAATCACATTACGTCGAGTAAAAGGATTATTTTTGATGATAAACAATCAAATATCACCTTAGCCGATTCCACCCCAGGACTTTTCTTTAGGCTTGATTCTTTTTACTCTGTTAGGAATAAAAGCACGCATCTCTAGAGGAATCACATTTGTGATCATTTCAGCACTGGCATCAATGTCACTATCGAGGAAGCGTAGTGACAGTTAAAGTTACGGAAGAAATTATTCAGGCCGTCCCAGTTGGCTTTCTCGTATTGCCAAACGGTCCTGGTGGGAAGTTATTCTTTAACTGGATGGGTGGAGGACGAGCAATTAGCTGAAATGACAAAATGGTCCGAAGTGCCAAATGGAGAAGTTAGTTTAACTTTGGTATATTTATCAGGATAAGAAGTAAGAAACAAGTCAATAGTATGGGCGGCTTGCCCAACAACATCCGGTATACGCGTTGGCACATCGATCAGTTGGGTATGGTGATGTAAACCGGCAAAGAGCTCGACATACCTTCCTTCGGGTGTTGTCTGACCAGAATAGAGGAGCCAATTGGAGTTGTGTACTTTGAAATCGCCCGCAATGACGATTTCAGTGCGAGGACAAGAGGAAAAAAATTTTGAGATGAAATCAGACAGTGCATCAAACTCGTTACAAGTCGAATAACTGTCGAGATTTGGACGCAAATAAAACAATAATGAATGACATGCTTGCGGACAGTGAATTTGAGCCACAAGAAGTTAAAGTCCGTGTTAGAACATTGCCCGTATTGGGGAAGGCTCAAGACAAGTGACCAAGACGACAAAACAATGGCGAATCGCTCAAAATTTAAAGGACCACCTATGGAAGAGATGGGTTGTAGAATATCTACCGCAACTTCTACGTCGCTCCAAGTGGCACGACCAGCCTCCACCGCTTAAAGCAAACGACCTGGTTATTATCTGCGATCCTGGTCAACTACGAAGCCAATGGCAAAAGAGACGCATCACTAAAGTTTTTCCCGCTAAGGATGGGCATGTTAGAATCGCCGAAGTCAAAACAACAAATACCCTCCTGAAGCGTCCTGCAAGCAAACTAGCCGTTTTAACGATAGTTGGTGAATCCTAGAGGATTCACCGGGGGGTGGAATGTAGAAGAAAGAAAGAAGAACTGGTGAGAGAAAGAGACGGGAGGATAGAGGCAGAGTTATTCAAAAATACGAGTCAATCGACATTCGACAACCAGAGCAAAGACAGGACGGACGTGACAAAGAAACAATGTTTAAACGACGTACAACCAACGACACACAAATATATATATATATGTTATCCGGCTGCAATGCAGCGCTTCAACTCCTTCTAGAGCATAGGGCAGCAAAAGTACTGGAGGGCTCTATGTAACGCCACTTCGGTGGCCCTAGGCTCAATGAAAGGAAAATCCCTATGTGCACCTCCTCGCGGTTGAGAGTGGGTAACGCTTACGCACAAGGGGACCGAACAGCTGCCGGAATAAGCAGCCAACCCAGCTTTGCTGGTTAGGGCACGGACTTGTCCTTGGGTTGAAGAAAATCTCCCTAAAGGCGGAAGAAATGTAGATTGCGGTCAACGGCATGTTAGTCTGGTGGCGGATGTGCCTATTTAAAGTTGGCCAACGGTAGCAGCAAGTAGCGTCTGTACCCATAGTGGGCGGCTACAAAAGGCGTCTGTTTTCCCACAGTGGGCGGCCTTGTTTTATGTATGTGTTCGACCATCCAAAGGGCTGGTGGTGCCTGTCGAACTCCTGGCTTGAGCGTGTTATTAACCTTATCCAGGAAAACACTAAGCGGCGGGACGAAAATATATTTTTGCATGAAAGATGACAACGAATGGAAATGATTCCCCAAGGGGTAACCATACTTTGGTGAATCCTCCTACGGCCCCGGCTGTAGTAAACCGCACATCGGATTTGGGGGTGCGGCAAATTTCATGTACAAATGACGATCGGGACGTCACAAATAACGAATCAGCAACAGGATCAAATATATATATACGTAAATTAAATTTCTGTTATACTCAGCAAAATCAATAAAATCAAAATTATATTGTGTTAAATAAGAAAGAAAATTTCCGAGTTTTGTCGATGAATAAAGAATAGTAACAATGTTCAGGATTATTGTTTATTTTGTTACTTTGTTTCTTATCTCGTTGGTATTGACGTATATGAAAATGCATTGCGGGCTGGCCAGATCCTCCAATGCTCTCTCAAGCTCTGGGTAACATTATGTATGTATCTTAAAAGAATCAATCGGAGCATTATGTGAGATCCTTGAACGTAAATAGGCCGCCAACAAAAATTGTTGCAGAATGTAAAAATATTTGTTTTATTTTTTTTTTTATTTTTTTTGTTTGTTTGTTTTTGGTTTGAAGCGATTGAACTTTTGGTATGATTGTCTCCTTTCTCGTTGTTTTTGCATTGAAGTTACATTTACACATTTTACAGTTTTTGCTTAAAATTTGATAATTTGTTCACTATTTTTCATAAAAAAAATCGAAATATAATAGAACTCAAGCCGACACAACTTATTTTTCCCACAAATTTTATACACATATGTATGAAGACAAACTAAATAGCTGTCACCCGCAAACCATAACAAAAAGGTGATGGTCACTTTGATAATCACATTACGTCGAGTAAAAGGATTATTTTTGATGATAAACAATCAAATATCACCTTAGCCGATTCCACCCCAGGACTTTTCTTTAGGCTTGATTCTTTTTACTCTGTTAGGAATAAAAGCACGCATCTCTAGAGGAATCACATTTGTGATCATTTCAGCACTGGCATCAATGTCACTATCGAGGAAGCGTAGTGACAGTTAAAGTTACGGAAGAAATTATTCAGGCCGTCCCAGTTGGCTTTCTCGTATTGCCAAACGGTCCTGGTGGGAAGTTATTCTTTAACTGGATGGGTGGAGGACGAGCAATTAGCTGAAATGACAAAATGGTCCGAAGTGCCAAATGGAGAAGTTAGTTTAACTTTGGTATATTTATCAGGATAAGAAGTAAGAAACAAGTCAATAGTATGGGCGGCTTGCCCAACAACATCCGGTATACGCGTTGGCACATCGATCAGTTGGGTATGGTGATGTAAACCGGCAAAGAGCTCGACATACCTTCCTTCGGGTGTTGTCTGACCAGAATAGAGGAGCCAATTGGAGTTGTGTACATTGAAATCGCCCGCAATGACGATTTCAGTGCGAGGACAAGAGGAAAAAAATTTTGAGATGAAATCAGACAGTGCATCAAACTCGTTACAAGTCGAATAACTGTCGAGATTTGGACGCAAATAAAACAATAATGAATGACATGCTTGCGGACAGTGAATTTGAGCCACAAGAAGTTAAAGTCCGTGTTAGAACATTGCCCGTATTGGGGAAGGCTCTGGCAAGCAATATCATTCCTAACATAAACCACGAGACCATGATGGGAAAAGAGTAATGGGAATGGCACGAAGCTATACCGATGCAGAGCAAATTGTGATAAATCAGTATTTACTCCAACCTGAGTTTCACAAACAAAACAGCTGGCCTGTATTGAACAGTGTAGACGCACACGTTAAAGAAATTCTTTCTTAAACCGCGAACATTAGGACAGACGACACAAAAATCATACCATTTAAATTACTTACATTCAAAACACAACTCTGACCATGTCGAACTGTGCAGTGAAGGTCCAAATTAATTTTCATAATGAACAAACTGTCTTAGGTGTTATGTCCATAAGACAGCTTGCATAGAAAAAATCAATTTAAATACTCATCACAATAGGACACTATTTACCGCAATCATTGGATGGTTATACATATACAATGCCTACAGTAGATAAGAAAGGGGCAGTTAAGCACAAAGGTCTTGAATACACCTCCCAAGTATGGTCCACATATCAATCAATTGAGATTATTCAACGTCGTTTTCTTATATTTGCTATTTGCGGTCTAACTTATCTTTCCCCCTTATCAAAATCGACTTATAAACATGAATACCCTGTAAGAACGCAGAGAAACTGCATAGATTCTCTTCATTCATCGACTCCTCACAGGTTTTCGGTCGAAATTTTGAATAATAAATAGACCATAACTTAAGTAAATAATAAAATAACTTTTCCGCATAGTACCTTCCTATAATCTTATAACCTACTCTACGAACGAAGCCTTCCAGATAAAAAAAAAATCATCAACGTTTTTGAATGAAATCTTTGTATGTAAAAAGAATCGCTCATTTATTTGAAGAATTAAAAAATGCAGTTTTTGATTTTATGGTGCTGAATTATTCGTTTTGCATTGCTTTATATTCTGTGAAAAGTTCATATTAATATCTTGCTTACTTCCCCGTAAGAAGATAATTATGAATGTTTCACAAAATTTAAAGTAATCGAAAACGAATAATTCAGCACCATAAAATCAAAAACTGCGTTTTTTGAGTTTACAGTCTTCAAGTAACTGAGTGATATATGTACAAAGATGAAATAACTTCGAAAATCTATCCGCAGTCATATGTTGTTTCTGCTTTTATAGGCAGTGGGGTGTTGTATTTGTAATATGTGTAATATCACACTATACTGCGAATAGCTTTCCAAAAAAACAGGGCTAATGATAGTGAATATTTTTGTTTCAAACTAACCTTATAGTCCGTGGATCCTGCAACCAACAAAGCGTTATTGGGATGCCAATCTAGAGATGTTATTGTCGATCGAATTGGTTTCTTAATATGCTTAGAAACCCACCAATCATTTTCTGATTCAAAATAACAAACAGAGATCAAGCGCGCGCCTGATCCAACAGCGAATTTATTTTCGCTCGGTGACCACTTGACGCAAGTAGCTGCTCTATTTATACGTAGTAATACTAGAGTGGGTTTCCATTTCCCATCTTCTCCTTGGGACCACACGTAAGCATTCCGATCAGCAGCGCAGCTGACGATGCGGTTGGTGTTTCTAGCCCAATCGATATCCATGACACGCAAGTCATGTTGGTTAAGAATATCTACAAGTTTCCAATTCGATTCACGGGAATAAATTTGTATCTCGTTATTGTTTGGAGACAATGCAATTTCTGTAAAAAATGGACAAACATATTTAGTGAGAACGTTTACACGATTTTTTTTAGTATATCTTACGCGACCGGTCCTTGTTCCAGGCATGACATGTAATTGCGTTTAGCGAGCCTCCGAAGGTATAGCGTTCCGTCATTTCTGTAATGCAGTTTGTTAAATTAACTCGTGGACTCTGGTCAGTCTACACGAATTTTCTAAACGCAATGTCTTAATTTGTTGATAAATTAAATATAATAAACTATCGGCGTTTATATGAGGACAAAACACACCCTTCCTGTCTAATAAGAAAAAAATTTGTCAGTCATGTAGGTATGTATATATTCATGTGTCATATATTTTTTTTGTTCTTTTTGCACCGGAGAAGATAAACGAAAGAGAATACAAAGACGAGGAACAAGTAGAATGAATGGGTGCATTCACCTTTTATCTCATTTGTAATACCTAAATCCGATATTTGGAAAAGAACATAACCAACTACACATAGTCCAATAAGTCCACGTACGGTCGGATATTTTTTATATTTTTGCAAAAAAAAAATTAAATCATTTTATTAAGGTTAAAAATTAGCAATACGGATGATTTATCTTCCATTAATTTTTACGAGTTTGCCTGCACTCTAAATTCGGCTGTAATCACGATCATTCTCTGAAATAACTTAAAAGTCTTTCCTTAGTTTGAATTGGTAAATTAAGGTTTTGTGTTCCAAGACAACATTGTCTTTGATAAGTTAAAACATTTTTTATTTGTTATTCAGCTACAATTAAAATATGTAATTTATATTAAAAGCAAAGATAATGGAAGGCATAAATAAGCAAATCCCAATGGCAATTAAAAACGGAATTATTAACTTAAGCCAAGAAGGAAAATCTATAAGAAATATTGCTAAAGTTGTTAAAAGACCCCGTTCTTCTTTTCAATATGTACTTTTGAGGAATTATAAAATTAGATAAAGATAACTCCTTTTGGGATGAAGTTTTATTTACGAGTAAGAGTGAATTTAACGTCTTTGACTCAAATGGACGAAGTATGATGTGTAGGAAGCCAAGAACAGCTCTCAATACAAACAAATTGGCGTCTACAGTTAATCACGGTGGAAGTAATGTTATGCTGTGAGGAAGTTATGGAATCTTCCGGAGTTGGAAATATGATTTTTATTGATTCACGATTGACAAATATGGGTACTTGATAATACTGAAGGAAAATCTCCATTCAAGTGCTCAAAAGCTGGGTCTTGGGAGTAGTATTTATTTAACCAAGTTTTTCCTTTGGTCCATTTATCCCGCGTTTTTTAAACCCCTATATGATTGAAGAATAGTCAAATCAATGATGAGTATATTCCTGGTTCCGATGGTATCCCTGTCATATTACTAAGGAAATGCTCCTCCACTCTTTGTCTTCCCCCTGAAAATTGTTTAGCTTATCCAAATATCAAGAAGAATTTGCTCAAGTATGGAAAACCGTATTTATAACGACCGTGTTTTGACAAAAAAAGTCAAGAGTGTTACGTCAGAAACTATCGTCTCATTCCTAAACTATCGCATATACCCACATTTTGCAAAGTATTTTGTATAAACATTCAAGTTTTCATTGAAAATCCCTCATTAACCCATAGACAACACGGCTTTTCTACAACAACAACGAATTTCGGATATGTACATTATGGCAGATCTTGGAAAAAACTCAAGAACTTCAAATCGATACCCACCACCTTTTCATCGATTTCAAAGCCGCGTACGACAGCATTTATAGAGACAAGTGTTATATAGCAATGTGCAGTTTTAACATCCTTGTCAAACTCGTCCGCCTGTTCCGTCAAGTTCGGTAAAGACCTCACCGACACCTTAGAAGTCAAAAAAGGATTTAGACAAGGCGATGCGCTGTCATGCGACTTTTTCAACATCATACTTGAAAGAATAGTGCAGAACTCTCACACCAACACCAGAGGCACGATCTTTCAAAAGTCCGTCCAATTACTCGCATACGCCGATGATATTGACATAATCGGAAGAACGCAGCGTGATGCCAGTAGCGCTTTTTTGAGTATTGAGATGGAAGCGGCGAAGATGGGTTTAGCAGTCGATGAGGGCAAAACCCAGTATATGCTGTCATCAAGAAGAGCGACCCAACATCGACGTCTTAGACAAAACATCACCATAGACAGATATAAATTGGAGGTAGTTAGGGACTTTGTCTACCTGGGCTCCGCTATTAACTCAGACAACAACACCAGCGCTGAAATCGAAGAATAACTCTTGCCAATCGCTGCTTCTTTGGGCTTAGAAGGCAATTGAGTAGCAAAGCTCTCTCTCGGGCAACTAAACTGTCCCTTTATAAGACCCTCATCATCCCAGTCCTGCTCTATGGTGCAAACGCATGGACGCTGTCTAAAGGGAATGAGGACACTTTAGGCTGTTTCGAGAGAAATATTCTCCGGGTGATTTTTGGTCCCGTATGCATAAACAGAGAGTGGAAAAGAAGATACAATGAAGAACTTTACCGGCTGTACAGCGACACAGACCTAGCCAAAAGAGTAAAAATTCAACGTCTCAGATGGCTGGGTCATATAGAGCGGATGGATATCAGTGCTCCGGCCCGGAAAATCTTCGAATCTACCCCAGAGGGACGGCGCAGTAGAGGAAGACCGAGTGGAAGAGGACCTCAACCGACTCCACGTGCGAAATCGGAGACAGCTAGCTAGGGACCGAGCTGGCTGGAGAAGCTGGTTGGTTGAGGCCCACCTAAGAAGAAGAAGAAGAAGGTCTACAACAACAAACCTCGTTAACTATGTGTCATTTTCCCTCTCAGGATTGGAGAATGGAAGGAAGGTAGATGTTATTTAAAAAAAATTTAGTAAAGCTTTCGATAACATCTCCCACAAATTTATTTTTTTTAAACTATCCACCCTCGGCTTTGAACCCATTCTGTTGAGGAGGATTTCTTCTTATTAAGAAAATGGTTTTAACAGTGTTCGTTTCAGATGCATCTTACCAAACCGTTTTAGTTACATCCGGTGTTCCCCAAAGCAGCCATTTAGGCCTTCCTCTCTTCATTCTTACCATTAACGACATTGAAATGGTCGTCAAACATTCCTGCATCTCACTGTACGTTTGTAGATGATACTCACACTAAAGAATCTGCCCATTTCCAACAAGATCTCAACAATTTTTCAATATGGTGCTCTAAAAGCGGTTTGGAGCTTTATATTGTTAAGTGCCAATCAATAACCTTCTCACGTAAATACATCAAATCTCCTCCCTTTTTCTATCTTTTCCACAGTCAACCCATTTCCCCTTTTCAGGTGATTCGATTGGGCATTACTTTGCGACCATCAGCTGAATTTTCTTAAGCATATCGATGATATTATTCTTAAAGCCAATTCAGCACTTAGGTTCGTGAAACGATTGTCCAAGGAATTTTCAAACCCCTTCGTTACCCGATCTCTTTACATATCCTTTTTTTTTGCAAGCTTATTGAATATACTTGTCAAGTCTGGTCGCCCTACCAACAAGTGCACATTGCCAGAATTGAGAGCATACAACGTCGTTTTCTCCGATTTGTTCTTCGAGGTCTTAATTGGAGTAACCTATTAATACTAAATGCAACCAAGAGCGACTCAAACTTGTCAATGTGAATAAGCTGAAAGATCGAAGACAAATATTTGATATTCTCTTCATTCACCGAATTTTTCTAAGTACCGTACAGTCCTTAACGACTCCATATTTCTCAATGCTAACATGCGTAATCTTCGTCTCTTCTATCTTCGCACCCATCGTACTTCTTATGGCTCCAATGAACCCATATTCCTAATGCTGAGGAGTGTCATTTTGAACTATACTTGTTTTGACTTCAATATTCCCTGCCTAAAGCTTCGTCTCCTAAATTTACCAACCAGTTAGATAATAAGTTTCTTATATCTTAAGTAAGATTAAGAAATAGCTTGTATTAAGCCAAATAAATAGGAGGTTTGCCACCGCCATATAGTTAGCACCGCATAATCACGGATTTCAAATTTTTTTGGTTCCACAATTAGGGAATAATTAAGAGAAATTTGGGGAATCGGTTTTAGAATTTACATTATTAACAATTAAGTTTCGCGTAAAGTTAACAGCGCATGTCACTTTTTGTTGAATCGATCGATCAGGAACGCTCCCCTCAAATTTTGGAAATCGTTTTCGAAATTCAGGTAATTGTTGGTTAATAAGTAATTAACGAATTGTTAACAAATTGACAGCCCTATACAAAATAAAATGTAACGTAACGTTTTCAAAATCAGACTTTAAAGCACCAAAAACTAGCCCATATAAATTTTTTTTTTTCTGAATTGATTTGAAGCATGGCATAGGGAGCCAGTATTCACGCAGTACATAGGATCCCAAGATTTGCATAAGAAGACTGATGACAATAGATTACGAGTCATAGAAATAGCATCAACGAGGGCGAAGAAGTATTGCATCGGCCGCTCAGGCTCGAATCAACAAAGCTGCCCTACACAATGAAAACAAAAGCAATCTATACAGTCGCGTACTAAGGCTCGCCATCGGAGAGCTCAATGAAATAAGAGTTAATCCTGGGAACAGAGTGCGTGGCGTAGAGGAAAAATGGTCACGCCTTAAGAACAAAGTCATTAGGCGGTAGTCGTAGAGCTCGGAGCTGGTTTGATGATCAATGCAAACTAGCGTCTGAACGTAAGAATGTTGCATAAAGAGCAATGCAGCAGTCTCATAGAACGCGGGCACCCGAAGATGAATATAAAGAGCTCAGAGGAATGGATAAAAGACTTCACAGACAAAAAAGGCAGCAAGTATATTTCACAAACTTTCAAAAATTTGTAAAACTCCTGTTTTCAAAATTTAACGCGCTTTTTAGCAAGGGTGTGTAGAGATAAAAATTGTTAGGATAAAATTTAGTTTAGCGCGATCTAAGTAAGAGGCTTTAAGAACAAAAATTAGATAATAGTTGTTTTTTTTTTTTTTTTTTTTTTTTTATAATTAACGCGCGCACAAGGGACTATTTGTTTCCCTTTTAATGTAACACACTGCGCGGGCATTAGGAAGATAGGGAGGGGAGAGATAGGAGGTGTCGATTAACATTGGTTTTGAATGTTTGCAAGTTGAAATGGCAAGGGAAAATCTCGCCGGGTAAACCATTCCAAAGTCTTGTTGTACGGCTAAAAAAAGAATCTCTATATTTCACGGTACGTCCGAAATTGGGCTCAAGGGTGAACTGATGGGCATTCCTAGCAAGACGAGTATTACGGGCGAAACTTTTAAGGGGAGGAATGCAGCTGGCTACCTCGAGTGAACATTTTTTATAAAAGAACCGATAAAATAAGGAAAGACATGAAACATTGCGTCGGTGTTCGAGAGGGGCAATTGTTTCAGCGGCAGTTCTATTTCCTATCAATCTTAACGCTCTATTTTGTATTCTATCAAGCAAGTGAAGCGATGTTTGTGAAGCACCTGCCCAGAGGTGGGAGTTATACTCGAGTTTAGGGCGTATAAACGCTTTATAAATTGTAGCCAGATCAGATGGGGAAAAATACTTCTTACACCGATACAGAAAACCTAAGCACTTAGCAGCATTTTTAGCGATTTCAAATATATGGTCGTTCCAACGGAGGTCATCGTTGACACACATACCGAGTACTGAGAGCTTTTCGGTTTCTTCGATGTAAGTGCCATTCATGGACAATGGCATTGGGGGTATGTTTAGCTTTAACGACAGAAGACAGCATTGAGTTTTCGAAGCATTAAACTCCACACGATTCCTATTGCCCCATTTAACAATGCTGTATAAATCGGAGTTTAATGAGCTTGACATACGGCACCGTTGCAATTGTACGTCCGAAGGCGAAGGACGTGAATTATCGAACGAATATGAAAAGCTGAGGGTAGAGTCGTCAGCAAAACAGTTAAGTGGATTAGAAGTAACAGACAGAAGATCATTTATAAAAATGAGGAAAAGAGTCGGAGACAGAACAGAGCCCTGGGGCACACCAGCATTTATTTTATGGGAATCAGACTTGAATCCGTCCAATACAACTTGTATTGAACGGTCCAGGAGATAGCTTCTAATCCAACGAACAAGAGTATTATCGATCCCATAAGCACGCATTTTCGATAAGAGAGCTTCATGCCAAACTCTATCAAATGCCTTGGAGATATCAAGAGCAATAATCTTACTTTCACCAAAGCGATGTAAAGATTTGTTCCACTGTTCGGTGAGATATGCCATCAGATCACCAGTGGAACGGTTGCTGCGGAAGCCATACTGACGGTCATGGAGAAGCTTACGATCTTCGAGATATTCCTTAAGCTGACGGTTAATCAGTGTTTCCATGACCTTAGAAAGAAGGGATGTCAGTGCTATGTCAGTTGTTCAATTCAAGAGGTGACCCGACCAGAATAATTATATACGGCTTAAAAAGGAAAGTTGACTCGCTAGAAAATGAGTTCTTGCCTCTTCTCACAAAATTAAAATAATTATTTATGATCAAATTTCCTATAACTATTTTCAATTCAATTTTCCTCTACCTTTACCCAGACCCATATCCATACATTTTGAATTTTGAATTTAATTCTTGACCAACTTTGACTTTGACAGATCAACAACCTGAATTCATATCATGACTCACCAGATGGTCGATGGAATGGTCTTGTATGGTTGTGTCGCCATGGCGACGTTTATTTTAGATTTTGCAGTGATAGAAGGTTGATTGAAAGGCTGTCATTTGCTACTGTGATCTCTTATTGAAGTTAAGTCAAATAATGAGAAGTGGTCCACGTGTAGACGCCGCGTACCACCATCAATGGCCCACTATCGCTATCCTTCGATGTGCGGACGAAAACCCGAAAAGTCGACCATCAAAGGATATACGCCATCCGGCGCCATCGATTTCCATTACATTTTCTCTCTTTTTCATATAGAATTGTGTATACATTTATTATTAATATATAATGATATGATCTAATATCAGCTCCGTAACAGCAATACGACACAACTATAAGAACATTCAAAAGAAGGCGCACAAAATTACAATCAGTATTCGTTTTTTGTTACGTTTTCGCCTAACAATTAACCAAGAATGATTTGTTTTTATATTCTTGAGAGCAAAACTGACATTCCATACTTTACCATTGTGGACAGGTCTGCTACTTAACTGTGCTACTTTCTTACGTGCTACTATTGTGCGCTACTTACTACAATTACAGCTATACACCATTGTGTTCACTGTTCAGCCAGATATGATATTTTTTCTGAAAAAAAATTAAATTCACTAGTTTTTCTGATATTGTTATTTGAGTTGCGTATGTTAGAAGCTGCTACCCGTTCTGTTTGTTTATATCGGATTTATGCTTCTATTATCTTAAATGGTCTTTGCAATCACCCCTATTAGGAATGTTGTAACATCTGAATGACAAATTTCATTTAAGGAAATTGGTATTACGAAAGTCACTATGTAGTCGTTTTACCTAGCGTTACTCCATATGACAATTGGTGTTTAGTTAAATGTAATTTTTTAAACGACACCATGGCATTCTTTGGTATTGTAGCTGTCGTTTTATTTTTATGTCAGTTATACGACTAGGATAATAGATTGTTTAACTAAGTTATAGATCTAGAACTAAAAAAAAGAAAACTGGATCTCAAAGAAAGAAAGTAAAAAATGTCTGAGCAAACGAATGTGCAAGAGTAATGTGCTTTAATGTGTTCCTTTTTTGCCCTCGCTTTCACCACCATTTCTTACCGCAATAAACAGAGCAAAACTATTCTTTTTTGTTTGTTATTCAAAAATTTTTTTTAAGTTTCAAAACAAAAGCAAAATTTGTATTTAAATCTCAACTGTGATTAACACCTGATAATGTGGAAGGCGTTTGGATTGTAAGTTAGTGGCATTCAATGTACGTAATAACGACACTTAAACGCCTAAAAAGTGACACGACAAATAAAGTGACAATTGTCATTCTGCGGTCTATTTCACCAAATTACAAATACAATTACAAATTTGTATTTGTTGCTTACATTTACAAATGTGTTTACTTATTTTCTGTTTTACAAACTATACAAACTTAATTCTAACAAATTTGTTAAAAAGATACAAAATTAAGGGAAATTGTATTTGTTATTTACCAATACAAAAAAAGGCCGTTTCACCGTTTACTTTGCAAAGTTGTATGCAACAACTCTTTTTCACAAATTTCTAAGCTCTCTAGAACGTACAACATATAGCATTCCATTTGTTGCGTCCGGTTGTGCGTTGCTTTTAACTGTTTGTCGGATTGGGTGCCCCAATGAATCCGTTGTTTCAAAATACACATTGCAACCTCCAGTGCTTAGGCTTAGGATAAATAAAATAAATAATTTTATTGGCTTGACAGCTCCCTAAAGGCAAAGGCCTAGTGACTTATACTCTCAACCATTCCTGTGTGTGTGTTGTTATTCTGCAAGAATGGAAGGGACCTACAATTTAAAGCCGAGCCCGAACGACTACATGAGATGCACTTTTTCGAGAAAAATTTTTACTCTTGGAATTTTGTCAGTTCCTCGCAAGAGGCAGTACCCCGGAAAAGAAGGTGAAGGTGGCTATGAACGGGACTCGACACCAGACTCTTCGCTAAGCAGTCCGACACTAACCACTAAGCCACGGGCCACTAGTGATTTTTCTTGATACAACGTTTAAATTCAAACATTTTATTTGTTGTTGTTGTTGTTGTTGAGTATTCATCATTTTCAAATAGCATTGAAATTAAGCATTTGCATCATGAATATAAACAAATAAATGGGTACGACTGGGTCGCACGTACTTGCTCTTCTGAGCCTAATCACATCGGAGGCAAGGTCTTTGATAGAAATAAGTAACATTTGCTAGTAAAAATTACACGTTCTGAAATTATAAAAATTGTCAAAACCACAATACTTAACCGTTTTTAGTAAAAATGAAGTACCCCATCACACTTAAATAACAATGACAAAGATTTTCTAAGAAAAATAGTACTCAGAAAATTGTGATTTTGATAAAATATTTTTTTTTATTTTTTATTTTTTGAAAAATATTAAATTTTGAAAAAAAAAATAAAAATTAATTTTAAATACAAACATTAAATTATTCAAAATATTTGTATGCATAATTAATTTGACTGCATAGGTCTTTTAAAATATAAAAATTTTATTGAAATTCAATAAGCCGTTACTGAGAACGCGGAAAATTAAAAAAACGTTTCATGAAAGGTACTGTTGATAAACTTTTCCCTTTAATTTTGTTAGGATACAATGAAAAATACGACCCAAAAAAAACCTCAACAATTTTCGTCAAAATCGTTGGAGCCGTTTTCGAGAAAAATAAGCTTTGCTTTAACGGTTATATGGCAGGTACCGTAATTTTTCTTAAAATATTGAATATTTTATAATATTAAAAATTTTGGTATGCAGAATTAATTTGTCTACCTAGATCTTTTTAAATGTAAAATTTTAAAGAAATCCAATGAACCGTTAGTATACTTTTAAAAACCGTGGTGTGAAAAGGTCTACCGTTAATAAACTTTTTCGGAAATTTGTTTCCAATAAAATGATGAAAAAAATCTCAAAAAAATTATCAAAATCGATAGCCGTTTTCGAAAAATGTAGCTTTTCTTCAACGGTTATATGGCAGGTACCGTTATTGTTAGCCCTAAAAATAAATTTCTATTTCTCGTCTGAGGTAAGCCAAAAGAATTACACATACCAAATTTGAAGGAATCGCTTTAGCCGTTTATCGTGCAGCTCATTATACATACGGACGGATTAATATATCAAAATCAAATAATTACGCTCAAACAAAACTTCCTTTTATTTCCTTAACACGTTTTAAGCGAAAGTTTTCGTTGAAAACACAAGAATCTCAAATTTGATAACTATCCGTGCTACAATGTTTTCGACGTAAGAACATTTTTAAGTTTGACATGCGATTTCTTTCGAAAAATACAAATTGTTATAAAATAGACACACGATCTTTTTATTGTAAGAAATTTTCAGCAACTGAACAAATTTGTAAATTTTTTTGTGAAACACAAACTTACAAGTAAATGTGAATTTTAACAAATTTGTACTTGTTAACAACAAAGCAAATTAGCTTTTGGTGAAACGGATATAATGAAATTTCTACAAATTTCCCTTTGTAAACTACAACTACCATTTTCTAGCACAAATATTTTGTGAAACAGAATAAATCGATTTTTCTAAAAATTTGTTGAAATAGTGCTTGTAAATTACAATTTGTAAGTTGGTTAAATAGGCCACAGGTGTTACGCCATTCGTAAAAGGGGAGATATGCTGGTATGAAATAATTGTTGTATTACTTTTTTTTATCGCACGTACATAATCTAAATTTATCGGCTGACCTAAGGTAGTTACTCCGTTCCATCCTTTATTTGGCGAAAATAAAATAAAATCAATTATGTATAACTTCATTGAATTCTATTATTTTTATTGAAATCTGATAAAAAAAAGGCTAGAACTATGATTTTATTCAATTTAAGGCTGCCTAATACATACATTTTTGAGAATGGTTTTCCAACTCGAACTCGGAAACACGCCACATATAGCTGGCCGTAAGAAAAGCATGATATTTCCATATTTAAGCCGGACATTTAGACTGTCGTTTTGACTTGTGTACGGTCATCGCGAATGCAACTTTCACTGGGGACTAAATACGTTTGAACTGGAACGGTAAATCGTTTGAAGTCATTCTTCTCCCTTAAACCGCGCTTTCAAACTCTTTGCCACTATCGCACTGTTCACTAGCTTTGTCATAATCAGTCGACTTCCATTACACATTTTTAGAGCATGAAGATTTCGAAGCAAATCTGGCACCTGGCCGCTGGCGGTTATTTTTCAAATTTTACTGAACTGCAATGCTGACAAACGACAGACATCTGATTGAATTGAACTGATGCGTGTGCATCAATTCAATGTTTGGCTCTTATCAAAAGGGTTTTGGTCTTCGCCGACAAGCAAAAACAATGATCTTACTTTTTTGTGAACGAAATATGTGCAAATAATATCACTCAATGGAAAATTATAAACACATCATTAAAAAGAACAAAGAAGTCCCGTCAAAATAATTTTTTAATTTTAAAAACATTTCGTGTTAATTTATACGTTGTATAGATTACTAGCCGTACCCGGCGCACGTTGCTACGCCCAAGAAAAAAAATTATATTTAATGTGAAATGAAAAATGAACCTCTGGCTTGAAGTTTTTGAAGGCGAGATCCACGTTGCTCTTCAGTTTCTGCGGTTCTGTAAGTGAAAGTTCTGTCGTGCATTTTCTGAAGGCGAGATCCACGTTCTGCTTCAGTTTCAGCGTCTCTGGAAGTAGAAGCTCTGTCGCACATTTGCTGTAGCCCTGAACAGCGTTGGCCTTCAGTTTCAGCTCGGCTCTTTTTTTCTTTTCTATTCCTTGTTTCTGATGATTTGCTTCTAAACGACGTTTTTTTTGTGGCATTTTGAATACTGAATCATATTGAATCTTTATTTATTTGGTGATTGTGGAAAAAATGTTGATTGTGAAGAACACTAGCAATCGATAGAAAATGAAAAAAAGCAATTCACACAATTGCCTCCACGAATATCATTAAAGTGCGAAAAGAACACTTGCAATCGATCGAGGGAAATGTGGTTAAAACGCATTTACTATTAACTGTGTTTTGTTTTTGTAATCATCACAAAATAAATTTACCAACCTCTTTTTTCAAAATATGTTTTCTTAAAATTTGCAGCCAACGATTTATTCTGCGATTCATGTCACGCGGGTTAAACCTATTGTGATGTGGCAACAAAATGTTTAGATATTCGGAGGATACATTTTGTTTGTAAATTAACGCCATCTGTGGGATTCATTGTGTACAACAACCAACATTTACTGCGTACAACAATCATGTTTCTAAAAGTATGCTACATGTTTGCAATATGTTTTAACAAGCACTCCATCATTGTTTCCGTGGTAAAGTTGCAGGCGATCCACATGGACAATTTTCATTTTTGCTCTATGTCCTCGTTGGATTCGAAAAACGACATCATTAATGCGCGTAACTACTTGGTGGGGACCTTCCCACTCCTGCTGAAGCTTGGGCGATTTTCACTTTCTGAGATGTGGGTTGTAAAGCCACACCAGATCTCCCTCGTTGAATTCAGGTGCGGTTGCTCTCGCATCGTATCTGGTCTTCATGCGGTCACTCGCAATTTTTATGTTGTTTCTTGTTCTCTGGTGAATGTCGTTGATCCTTTCTCTAAGATTCAGCGCGTAGTCCTCTTCGCATTTTGGGTCTTCAATAGGAAATCCGAATTTTAGCTCACTTGGGAGCCGGGCAGTTCGTCCAAATAGAATTTCGTCCATTTAGAATCCAATTGTACTATGAACCGCATTCCGGTAGGCCATAAGAAATAAAGAAATTCGCCGATCCCAATCCCGTTGGTTCTCATTCACGACTTTGGACAGATGTTCCTTCAAGGTCTTGTTAAATCGTTCTACCACTCCATCAGACTGTGGATGAAGAGGTGTTGTCCTTGTTTTCTTTAACCCGAGTGATGCGCATACTTCCTGGAATACCTTCGACTCGAAGTTTCGCCCTTGGTCAGAATGCAATTCCATAGGCACTCCGAACCTGCAGACCCAGTGATCCACTATCTGCTCGACAACGGTCTTAATTCTTGATGGGGTATCGCAAACGCCTCGGGAAACTTGCCGAAGTAGTCCATGACAACAAGGATGTAACGGCTACCGTTTTCAGTTTCCGGGAAGGGGCCTGTGATGTCAACGGCGATTCTTTCAAACGGGGCGCTCACGTTGTACTGGTGCATTTTACCTCGTGTTTTGACGTTGGGTCCCTTGCTAGCCGCGCATGTTGTGCACTTTCGACACCAGCTCTCTATATCGTTTCTTGCACTTAGCCAATAAAAACGTTCCCGTACCTTTTCCAGTGTTTTTTTGATTCCCAAGTGCCCACCGGATACTCCACCATGCATTTCTCGTAGGATCTCCTCTACTTTATATCGTAGAACCACAAGCTGCATCTTAAAGGATCTTCCATCTGGCATTTCCAATTATCTCCGCAAAACACAATCTTCCACATGAAGAGAGTCCCATTGCGCCCAGTATGCCTTTAAAGTAGAACTTCTGTCGGAGATGTCTCTTGCGTTTGGTTTCTCCATAGATTCCTTCCATGCAAGGATTGGTTTCTTTCTCCTGCCCATCGGGTATCTGCGACAAGCTAGTATTGGTGTCTCACAAAGTCGCTGTTTTAGATGTTCAAAGCTTCTTTCGCACTCACCTGACCATTTAAATTGTCTACCCTTCTCAGTTAGCTGGTGCAGATACTTTGCGATTCCTGCAAAATCCTTGACAAACCTCCTGTAATAAGTGGCGAGACCTAGAAAGCTCCTCAGCTGGTGTTTATCTTCGGGAACTGGGCAATTTCTCACGGTTTCGATTTTCTATGAGTCAGTGTTTACTCCATTTGATGATATCACATGTCCCAGATACTTCACCTCAGCTTTGAACAGAGCACATTTCTTTGGATTTAGTTTCAAATGTGCTGTTCTAAGTCGTGTAAACACCTCCCTTAAGTTGTCGCGATGTTCAGCGAACGTCTTTCCCACAACGATGACGTCATCTAAGTACACCAGGCAGGTTTTCCATGTCAGACCCTGTAACACACGTTCCATTAAACGCTCAAAGGTGGCTGGAGCGTAGCCAAATGGCATAAAGGTAAACTGCCATAGTTCATTTCCCGTTGTGAAAGCGGTCTTTTCTTTGTCCTCTGGATGGAGCTGTACCTGCCAGTATCTAATTTTCAGATCGAGGGTGGAAAACCATTTTGCTCCAGAAAGGTTACCCAAGGTTTCATCTATTCGAGACAAGGGGTAGCTGTCCTTCTTGGTGACATCTTTGAGCCTCCGGTAATCTACGCAGAATCGAGTGCTGCCGTCGTTCTTTTTCACTAGTACAATGGGTGGTGCCCACGGACTTTTTGAGTTTTCGATTAGACCATCTTTTTCCATGGTCGATATCATCTCATCGACTTCCGCCTGTTTGGCCAATGGAAGTCTTCTAGCAGGTTGTCGGATCGGTCTGCTATCGCCGGTGTCTATGCGGTGCTGTACTAGGTGTGTCCGACCATAGTTTCCATCCTGCGATGCAAATATATCAGCAAACTCGCCAATGAGATTTTCGGCTATGGTTTTCTGCTCCTGATTTAGCTCACAGTTTCCGAGAATAGCTTTACATACCTCAGCCAATTTCGTTGCAGAAACAGCACTCGCAGATTCGCTCCCAGATGTTGTCGATATGGCTGCAATGGGTACGCATCTTCCAATCACGTCTCCTTGTCTGAGCTTGACGTTTGTTCGGATTCATCAGCCTTACCGGAACCATGGTTTTCTTTGGTTCTACTAAAATTTTTCTTACGATATAGCTTGGAAAGTCCTCTTTATCATCTGCTTCAACGAAATTGAATCGGTGGTTCCCAGGATCACCCTCCAAACGCGTCCAAAAACTGTCTCTGAAAATGGTGGTAGGACTTCATCTCTGCTTAAAACCGCCCGAAGATTCACAGCGTTCTCGTTTTCGTATACCATAGGGATCTAAACGGTTCGATACCTTAACACTTGCATTCGTAGGTCTATGATTACCTCATGTGCCTTCATGAAATCCACTCCTATGATGCATTCATCGCATATTTCGGCTACCAAGAATGCATGTGAGAAGGTCAACCCTGCCAGTTTTATCTTTAGAAATACCTCCCCGTATACTTTTGCTGCTTCTCCGGTAGCTGTTTTCAGAGTGTAGCAGCTGGTGTTATGTAGCCAGGACGTCTGAACAAGATCTCTTCTGATTATGGAGGCTGTGGCACCCGTGTCAATAGTGGCAACACATTTTCGGTTTCTGATGACTGTCTCCATAGTCAAGCTCTTGCTACAGCGTGTAGTTTGCGAAACTTGGATAATGGTCCTGGGGGCGTCGATTCTATCAACCAACTTCAGCCCCGCGAAGTTGGTTCTTAGGCGTTTCCCGCCTGCTGTTGATCAGAAGCTTGTCCAGCAGTGTGAGTGTTATTCAATTTTCCAATGTGGGCAGCTTACCTGTTTAGGTGGAGACCTGCATTGTCGCTGTAGGTGTCCTAGCTTGTTGCAGTTCCAACATCTCATTTGACCTCGAGCAGTGTTTGGGTTTTGTCTTTCAATGTCAACGCGTTGACATGAGCACTCTATCGTAGCCATTTCCCTGATGCGATGGCTACCTTGCGAAGCTTGGTCTGCTGCTTCCATTGTCAGGGCAAATGCTAAAGCCTCAGCGAGCGTTTTCTTACCTGCCATTCTTCTTACAGCCATTTGTAGTTTTCCATCTGCAATCGCATTAGTGAACGCATCGGTTGCCAGTTCGTTTATGATTTCCCTACTGGTATTGGGATAAGACAAATTCGCCAAGCGCTTGATGTCAGCTTGCAATTGTTGTAGCGTTTCACCTCTTGTCTGTACCCTTCGGCGCAACTGGATTAGGTAGACTTGCTGCATGTGGTCGTCGCCAAACCTCATCTCAATTGCCTTGACCATGGCATCATAACCATGATGTTTGTCCTCGGGAATAGGCTGTAGCAATTCAGCAGCTGTTCCTCTGAGCGCAAGTGTAAGAGCAGTTGATTTGTCTTCGTTGTCCCAGTTGTTAGTCAAGGCGGCAGCTTCGAACTGCCTCTTATAAATTGGCCATGATGTTTGACCATCGAAGACAGGGGGCTGCATTTCCTTTCTTCGTGGACCGTCGCTCGAGTATTCCCGAACCTTCTGCTTTTTCAAAGAATCAACCTCCTTAGCCAGGTGTTCGTACTGTTGTTCTACACTTTCTACTTGCTTTCCGAACTTTTCTTCTAAGCTTTCTATTTTGGCTTCAAATTTCTGATCTACTATTTGAAGTCTTTCGCTTAGTTGATTCTGGAGAGTTTCTAATGAATCCTTTTGTTCGTCGAATTTACTTTCGAGAACGTTCCTTTGGTCTTCGAGAACGTTCCTTTGTTCGCTTAGTTGTTGCTGGAGAATTTCCAACGAATTCTTCTGCTCATTCTTTTGTTCGTCGAATTTCGACAGAAGCAACTTCATGAAAGCAGGCATTTCATCGGCTGTACTTACTGTGCATTCTTTCCCTTGTTCTTCAACATCGAACAACATGGTATCAGGGTTTCCACCATCCTGATTGATAGCATTCTGAAGTCAGAGCAATAGTTCCTTTTTCAGCCCCGAAGTTTGAAGATTTCTTTTTCCTAATTCTTCTTTCAACTCAGCTGTTGTTAATTGTTCTATTTTGCGACCCATTTTATATAACCGAAACACAATTTTCGTGACAAAGTCAAATTTATTTTAGTATCTCTTCTAGAACAATCTTTTTCAAAAACTATTTTTATCAAAAATATCCGCTATTCACAATTTTATGCACAATAGTTTCTGGAAAATTCCACTTTCACACTTACATGAGTCACCGGCACTGTTTTAGAAAATGTCACTACTGAATTTTCTAGCGTTTTACTGAGTTTTATTCCCAATTTCTGACACCAATGTGAAGTTTTGGCCTGGGGTTCGACAAATAAAACTCAATCAAAATTCCAAAATAATACAACAAATCTCTTTATTTTATGAAACACAATGTCTTTCAGTTTAAATAACAGCAAATTTAACTTTTCCACTTATTAACAATTCAAATACGTTTTTATAATTCAACATTTTTAATTTAATCTCATTTCAATCACTTTTTACTAACGGTTCCACTTTTTAAAAATTCCACTTTCGAAAATAAACTTAACTTTCAATCTACTCTTGTATTTATGCAAACGTTCAAGCTTCTGGAAGCTTCCGTCTGGTTCTGGTACATTCTAAGCTTTCGGTACTAATTCGAGTCTCGAATTAGTACTTAAAGTTCGATTTAGTACTCAGTCAAAACATATTGCAAATATGTAGCATACTTTTAGGGGCATGGTTGTTTTAAACAATAAAGGTTGGTAGTTGTACACAATGAATCTCACAGATATCGTTAATTTACAAACAAAATATATCCTCCGAATATCTAATCATTTTGTTGCCACATCACAGTACTATCAAGATGGGTGTTTCACCTAGCGCCATCTTGTTTCGCTATCTCGCATTGTAAACTTTTAGTCGGGAAGATGTTTTCAACACATATGCAATGTTAGAAAAAGACAGAACGGGAAAGATTTATATAAAGTGTTAGCAGTCAGAAGGAGGATTTTTTCCTGTTATTTCTTTGTCATTTTCTTAAGAATAACTGATAATGAGAGAATGAAAGATAGAAATTTAGACAGGCTTGTGAGGAGTTTTCATTTCTGCACTGAAAATACACTGTTTTTGGATGGGCTTTTTATATATACGGCAACAGGATGAAATTTTCCTTTTTAATGATTTTTGCTGAAATTTATTTATTGGTTTGTTTTTTTTTGTACAATTTAGAATGGTCACCATGTTTGATTACTATGTAATTTTTTTAAATCTGCAAAAATTTAATTTGAGTGGAAGTACCTACCTTGTTACTTATTTTAGAAATAAAATACATTGCTTGCAGATGTTTGTACCTATCTTATTGCTTCACTTCACTTATCACGTCAAAAAATCTAGTACTTATTCTACTAAAAAATTCTAAATATAGTACTAAATCTATTACTAACTACTAAATCTAGTAATAAATATACTACTAAGTACTAAATATAGTACCAAAACTATGATAGTACTAAATTCTAGTACTAAGTACTAAAAATCTAGTACCAAAAATACTATTGCACCAACAACATAGTACCAATCTGCATCAGTTTTATATATAACTAGCGTTCGAAATTGAACAATATACATTAAAACTTTAAAGAGTCATATCCGAATATGGCAACACTGGGAATTGATTTCGGTATAAGAAATACAGAAATAACAAAATTTCTTGAAAAATGCAAAATCCAAAAAATAATTGAAGACGCACAATCTTGGTTTTTTTACGAAAAATCAAATGGAAATCCACTTATTTTTGTTTCCCTTACTCTACCATACCATATGGTCTAGTGTCACTTTTATAGCCTTTCACTCGTACTTATTATTCATTATTCCTGCAAATGCTTGTACTCATTCTAACTCATACGTTTCTAAAAATATAACATACAACCTACTCTTTCATCATTATATTTTATTTTACTCAAAACCCATACAAATGTATATCAAAAACTACTGCAGCGCTATAACGGCAGTTTCTCGTTCAACTAGAAGCTGCCTCATAGTATGATAAAATATACGCTACTCAAATAACAATCTCAGAAGGACTGTAAGCTTTGTATATGAAACCTATAGTACTACCATCAGTGTTCGAAAACTAACGCCATCTAGTGCGTCTACATCTCCCTAAAGTTTTTCTCTGAGTGGAGACTGCAACGTAGACTTTAAGTCGGGGAAATGTATTCAACACATATGCAATGTTAGAAAAAGACAGAACGACAAAGATGTATATAAAGTAATAGCAGTCAGAAGGAAACAAACCATGAACACTTTTTCATGTTATTTCATTACCATTTTCTTTAGAATAAGCGATAATGAGAGAATGAAAGATAGACATTTTGACAGGTATGTGAAGAGTTTTAATTTCTGCCTTGGAAATACACTGTTTTTGGGTGGGTTTTTTATAGATACGGCAACCGGATGAAATTTACCTTTTTAACGATTTTTGTTGAAATTTGATATTTGGTTTGGTTTTTTTGTGTAAAATTTTGAATGGTTACCATGTTTGATTATTATATCAATATTTTTAAGTCTGCAGAAAATTTAATTAGTTGAAGTAACCTATATTTTGTTTCAATGAGTAAGAGTGACTAGACGATTGATAATCTCGTCCGGCTAATTTTCAAATTTCTATCTGAACTCTGCCTTAATTTTGAGTTAAAATATAAAAAAAACTGCTGTCATACTATTGCGGTCTGTTTTACTTGCGAGTTTTATCAACTAATCGATTTTGTAAACTTAATATTAATAGTAAAATAAATTATATAAGTTCGATGGCGGGTAAAACGCGATCTGCGGATAAAGAGAAGCAGTCAACGGTTACACCAAGGGCAGGGGGAGTTCAAACTGCACAAATACAAACAAATACACCGAAGCAATACACTACACCTGTAGGAAAACAAGGAAATATGGGCAGTTCAACTTCGGGTTCTTTTAAATCCGTCCCAGGTATGTCACTTATTGATTTGGAGGAAAGATTTTCTTTGCTGACACGAAAAATAACAGACCAAATCTTTACGGAAATAAATCTTTTGCGTAAAGATATAATAGATCGAATATCGCTTATTGAAGACCGTTTAGCTACACATGCACAAGATTTCAACGCTGCTCTTAAAAATCTGGAATGCCGTCAAGAGAAAACTGATCTCAAATTTCAAAAGACAGAGGAATCTCTTCATGGACAATTAGCTACACATACAAAAGATTTCGACGCTGCTCTTAAAAAGTTAGAATGCCGTCAAAAGAAAACTGAGATTAAGCTTAAAGATGCAGAGGAATCTCTTCAAACTCTACAATCAATAGAAATTGAGACACACATTGATAAAACACAGGTGCTCGAAGGGGAAGTGGCCGATTTGGAGAAACGATGTGATGCATTCGAGCGACGTGAAATTGGAGCCGACGCGATCATATTTGGTGTACCACAAATGCAAGACGAAAATTTGAAGGCAATATTTAATCATCTTTGTCATATCATTGAATGCATTCCGCCAACACTGAATGCAATTTTTCGCTGTCATAGAGCTCACCGACCTAACGGACCGACTAACATGGATAAGACAGACACACCCATTATAGTCAAATTTCACTCTCCGAAAGAAAGAAACACCGTTCTGCAAGCAGTTGCTCTCTTTTCCAAAAACCATAGACAGCTTTCTCTCGAAGACGTTGGTATCAAAGCTGAAAATAAAAAAAACATCTATATGTATGGGAGCATGACCCGCAAAAATCGATTACTTTACCAAAAAGCTTCACGTCTCAAGCACAACAAACAGCTGTTTTCTGTTTTTACACATCTGGGTTCCGTCTATGTGAGAAGGAGTGCAAATGCAAGGGGTATTTTAGTGGAGAATGATAGAATGCTGAATATTATAGCCACGAGTAGTCAGACTGAAGAAGAAGAGGAACAACAACAACACCAACAACAACAACAACAATTATTATGATTTTCACCACTCAACAATTATTATTAAAATATTTTTGTTTTGATTATGTTATTTATTTACCATTTATTCTATCTTTTGCTTCTTTCTCTTGTAATTCTTTTATTATTGTAATGATTTTGCTTGATTTATTTTTTAATACCTGTCCCTTTGTATCAATGTTATTGCTTTGGAAATTAGCTGAGGTGCCTGTGATCGGTCTATGTGTGTCGCCTGGTTCTCCTATGTTGATATAAAAAATGGATTTAAATGATAGCGGAGTGACCTCCATGGGCAAAAATAGCGATATAATATTGCGATCAATGGTAAGGGTGTTTTGTTGTCGCAGGCAGGGGCTTAAAGTTTGTCATCTTAATGCACAAAGCTTGCTACCAAAAGTAGATGAATTTAGAGAAATATTTGTTAATTCTAAAGTTGATGCGATCTGTGTGTCGGAAACTTGGTTTTCCCCAGATATAAAGGACGCCGTCTATGCTTTAAATGGTTACAAATTTTTTCGATCAGATAGAAGCAATCGCATTGGTGGAGGTGTAGCTATTTATGTAAGAGAAGGTCTGAGTTGTAAGCTGAAATGTAGTTCACCCAACGCATGTCCGATTGAATACCTTTTTGTAGACATTAATTGCGGAGGAAATTTTGTTCGTTTAGGTATCGTTTATAGACCTAATAGGACTGTTGAATTAACACCTGTATATTCCATAATGGAAGAGTTTTCAACCACAGTGAGTGATGTTATTGTATGCGGGGACTTTAACAGCAATATTTTAGTAGAAAATCATCTTACTGAAAACATGATGGCTTTTGATCTACATTCAGTAAATACCCAAATGCCTACTCATTTTACCAATACATCAAGTACCCTTCTGGATTTATTTTTTGTTAATAATACTAACAAGGTACTTTTTTATGATCAAATATCCGCACCCGCTTTTTCAAAGCATGACCTCATCTTTCTTACATTTGACTTCAATATTAATATTCGTTCCAGTTCGACAACTTATAATTTCCGAAACTTTAAAAATATAGATAGTGCTGCTCTTGAAAATCATATTCGCGTCATTCCTTGGAATCTCATTTACGGTATGACATCGCCTGATGACCAAATTGAGTTTCTTCATAATAATGTTAATTACCTTTTTGATACACACGTTCCAATATCAACCGGTAGGGTGAAGTCAAAGGCAAGTGCTTGGTTTACGAATGAAATTCGTTTGTTAATCATTCAAAGAGATGAAGCTTACCGTCGATGGAAGCGTTTCCGTATAGAGGAGCATTTTCGTGCTTACAAAGATAAAAGAAACAAAGTTGTTCGTGAAATAAGAATTGCAAAAACACAGTTTTATTCCAATCAAATTAATCCTAATATAGATGGTCGAAAGATGTGGAATAATCTCCGTCAATTAGGGATAGGCAAGCAGAAATTGATCTGCACAAATGACTTTGATAGCAACGAGCTCAATCGCAATTTTTTGTCGATTCCAGATACTGATCCCTCCTATGGTAACAGAACCTTTTCAAGTCCTGCTGTCTCTACGGATGCACCTTTTTCCTTCACAAGAATAGAGAGCACAGATGTAGTGGAAAGCTTTTTAAACATAAAGTCTAATGCTGTAGGAATTGATGGAGTTCATCCGGTCTTTATGAAAGCTATACTTCCGATATTGCTTCCGTATATTACGCACATAATAAATACCATTCTAATGACCGGTGTTTTTCCTTGTCAGTGGAAAAAAGCAAAAATAATACCGATACCTAAAAATTCCACTGGTGAGGAATTCAGACCCATATCAATTCTTCCTTATCTATCCAAAGTTTGCGAACGAATAATGCATAAACAAGTTAATGAGTATCTTATACGTAATAAACTTTTGGTTTCTGTTCAATCTGGTTTTCGTGCCACACATAGTTGTACCACTGCACTTTTGAAAGTAGTAGAAGATATAAGAACAAAATTAGACGAGGATAATGTTACTTTTCTTATTCTTTTAGACTTTTCAAAAGCATTTGATAAGGTTGAGCACTCTATCCTTATTGATAAGTTACGTCAATGCTTCAACATGTCTTCTTCGGCTGTAAAGTTATTCTCGTCTTATATTAGAGGGAGAGAACAGGCTGTATCCCTAGGAAATACATTATCAGAATTTCTTCCTTTGGTACAGGGTGTTCCACAAGGATCGATTTTGGGCCCCCTCTTATTCTCTCTTTATATAAATGATATTCAAAGCACAATTCTGAACTCATCTAAGCATTTTTATGCTGACGACATTCAAATTTATAAAAGTTGCACCCTTGGCCTTATCGAGAACTGTGTATATGAGTTGAATGAAGACCTTAAAGGCATCTCGATGTGGTCGTTAAATAATGGTCTCTCACTCAATCCGAAAAAATGTAAGTGTTTGGTCATATCAAGAACGAAGCTAGAACTTTCTTATTTTCCAGAAATTAAGCTCGATTGTTCACCTATTGAATTTGTTGAAAGTTCGAAAAACTTGGGTCTGGTATTCAACAGGACATTAACGTGGAATAATCACATAAATGGGATTGTGGGCAAAGCATATGGAGTTCTTCGAACTTTATGGACGGCTCAAAAGTTTACACCACCAAAAACAAGATTAATTCTCGCTAAATCCTTAGTTATTCCAGTTCTCATTTATGGCTGTGAAATATTTAACAACTGTGATACTGAATCTAAAAGGAAGCTTCAAGTTGCATTTAATAGTACTCTTCGATACGTTTATAATTTAAGAAGATTTGACCATATCTCGCATTTGGAAAACAAGTTATTGGATATGTCCCTTTTCAATTATATAAAGTTTCGTACCCTGCTTTTATTGTTTAAAATCATAAAAACGAGGCAGCCGATATATCTTTACGAAAAAATCCGGTTTTCGGCATCCAACAGATCTGCTTGTTTAATTTTACCACAGTTTACTTGCCTAACATCCGAAAGGCAATTTTTTATTTCTGCTATACGCCTTTGGAATGCACTTCCGCGCAATTTGAGAGAGCTAAGTGACACGCATCGATTTAAGAACGAGCTAAGGCTGTTCTTCACTAACCAAAGCAATCAATTTTAACTTTACCCCCCTCCTCCTTCCCCTTTCCCCTCCCACACCATCTGATCAAGCAAACTCAACTAATAATTTAATTCAAAGTAATTTCTTTTTGAAAATTTTAAATTTAGATACATTTTAAAGTATAAAGATTGTCAGATTATGAAATTAATTGTTATCTCAACTTTTTTTTTGGTTTTCTTTAATTTATTTTTTTTATTGTGTTTTCTTGTTCTTCGTATACTTATAAACTCATTATCTTATATTACTTTATATATCTTATTTTAATACGTAATATATTGCAACTTATAATTGTCAACTTTTCACAGACTAAAAAGTGTACTCTTATTGTGAATTGAAATATATATTATTAAATAAATTGAAATTGAAATTGAAAAATACCTGGTTACTTATTTTACAAATAAAACACATTGTTTGCAGATATTTGTACCTATGTTATTGCTTTAGGGTATCTTTGCTTATCATGGTTATTATGGTAAGTGATTTTTGTGTCGTGTATTCCAATGTTCGTGGTATAAGAAAGAATTTCTTTCACCTGTACGTCTACTCTGTTCAATACAGGCCAGCTGTTTTGGCATTAAGTGAAACCCAGGTTGGAGTAAATACTGATTTATCAGAGTTTGCTCTACATGGGTATAGCTTGGTGCCATTACTCTTTTCCCATCATGGTCTCGTGGTCTATGTTAGGAATGATATTGCTTGCCAGAGCCTTCCCCAATATGGGCAATGTTCCAACACGGACTTTAACTTCTTGTGGCTCAAATTCACTGTCCGCAAGCATGTCATTTATTATTGTTTTATTTACAGGAGTCCAAATCTCGAAAGCAATTCCACTTGTAACGAGTTTGATGCGCTGTCTGATTCCATCTCAAAAATTGTTTCCCTTTGTCCTCGCACTGAAATCGTTATTACGGGCGATTTCAATGTACACAATTCCAATTGGCTCCGCTATTCTGGTCAGACAACACCCGAAGGAAGGTATGTCGAGCTCTTTGCCGGGTTACATCACCTTACCCAACTGATCGATGTGCCAACGCGTATACCGGATGTTGCTGGGCAAGCCGCCCATACTCTTGACTTGTTTCTTACTTCTCAATTCTGAGAGTAAAGAAGCTATCAGGCTCAAAGAAGTAAGTTTCCGTTCTTACAAAGCCAACCCTACAGAGGAAAATCGGAAAAAGCACAAACAAGCAAGAAACTCATGCAACTCCGGCAAAAAATTCTGCAGTGTCCCAAAGGCAGTAAAAATTTTTGGTCATTTGTAAAAAATATTAAAAACTCCTCAACATCTTCGGTTCCAACGCTCATCGACAGTAACAAACCAATTGTTTACTCTTCAGAGAAGGCAAACTTGCTCGCCGCCCATTTCGCTGCTAGCTCCACGCTGCCGCATAGCAACGTTGCCCCTCCTGTACTGGAGAATGTAATTTTTTCCATGGGACAGATTTTTTTCCGCACTCGTACAGTAGCAAGAGTTCTCAAAGATCTCGATATACACAAATCCGCTGGCCCGGATGGTATACCCCCGATTCTTCTGAAGAGGTGTTCTTCCACACTGGCAAAGCCACTGCGTAAGCTTTTCCACCGCTCCTACTCTTCTGGAATCTTTCCTAGAAGATGGAAAACAGCATTTGTCCAGCCTGTCCCTAAGAAAGGTGACCCATCCTCCTCCTCCTCCTACCGACCCATAGCACTGACATCCCTTCTTTCTAAGGTCATGGAAACACTGATTAACCGTCAGCTTAAGGAATATCTCGAAGATCGTAAGCTTCTCCATGACCGTCAGTATGGCTTCCGCAGCAACCGTTCCACTGGTGATCTGATGGCATATCTCACCGAACAGTGGAACAAATCTTTACATCGCTTTGGTGAAAGTAAGATTATTGCTCTTGATATCTCCAAGGCATTTGATAGAGTTTGGCATGAAGCTCTCTTATCGAAAATGCGTGCTTTTGGCATCGATAATACTCTTGTTCGTTGGATTAGAAGCTATCTTCTGGACCGTTCAATACAAGTTGTATTGGACGGATTCAAGTCTGATTCCCATAAAATAAATGCTGGTGTGCCCCAGGGCTCTGTTCTATCTCCGACTCTTTTCCTCATTTTTATAAATGATCTTCTGTCTGTTACTTCTAATCCACTTAACTGTTTTGCTGACGACTCTACCCTCAGCTTTTCATATTCGTTCGATAATTCACGTCCTTCGCCTTCGGACGTACAATTGCAACGGTGCCGTATGTCAAGCTCATTAAACTCCGATTTATACAGCATTGTCAAATGGGGTAATAGAAATCGTGTGGAGTTTAATGCTTCGAAAACTCAATGCTGTCTTCTGTCGTTAAAGCTTAACATTCCCCCAATGCCATTGTCCATGAATGGCACTTACATCGAAGAAACCGAAAAGCTCTCAGTACTCGGTATGTGTGTCAACGACGACCTCCGTTGGAACGACCATATATTAGAAATCGCTAAGAATGCTGCTAAGTGCTTAGGTTTTCTGTATCGGTGTAAGAAGTATTTTTCCCCATCTGATCTGGCTACAATTTATAAAGCGTTTATACGCCCTAAACTCGAGTATAACTCCCACCTGTGGGCAGGTGCTTCACAAACATCGCTTCACCTGCTTGATAGAATACAAAATCGAGCGTTAAGATTGATAGGAAATAGAACTGCCGCTGAAACAATTGCCCCTCTCGAACACCGACGCAATGTTTCATGTCTTTCCTTATTTTATCGTTTCTTTTATAAAAAATGTTCACTCGAGGTAGCCAGCTGCATTCCTCCCCTTAAAAGTTTCGCCCGTAATACTCGTCTTGCTAGGAATGCCCATCAGTTCACCCTTGAGCCCAATTTCGGACGAACCGTGAAATATAGGGATTCTTTTTTTAGCCGTACAACACGACTTTGGAATTGTTTACCCGGCGAGATTTTCCCTTGCCATTTCGATTTGCAAACATTCAAAACCAATGTTAATCGACACCTCCTATCTCTCCCCTCCCTATCTTCCTAATGCCCGCGCAGTGTGTTACATTAAAAGGGAGACAAGTGGTCCCTTGTGCGCGCGTTAATTATATAAAAAAAAAAATCACGTCAAATATCGAGTACTAAATCTACTACTAACTACTAAATATAGTACTTACTCTACTACTAACGACTAAATCTAGTACTGAATCTACTACTAACTACTAAATCTAGTAATAAATATAGTACCAAAACTACGACAGTACTAAATTCTAGTACTAAGTTCTAAAAATCTAGTTCCAAGATACTATTGTACCAACAACATAGTACCAACTGGCACCAGTTTTATATTTAACTAACGTTCGAGATTGAACAATATTTATATTAAAACTTTAAACAGTCGAATACGAATATGGCAGCACTGGTAGTTGATTTTGGTATAAGAAATACAGAAAATGCAGAAATAACAAAACTTCTTGAAAAATGCAAAATCCAAAAAATAATTGAAGACGCACAATCTTGAAATCCATTAATTTTTGTTTCCCTTACTCTGCGATACCATATGGTCTAGTTTCAGTTTTTGAACCTTTCACTCGTACTTATTATTCATTATTTCTGCATTCTCGTACTCGTTCTAACTAAAGACTTTTTTCAAACAGACCATACAACCTACTCTGTCATCATTATATTTCTTTCTACTCTCCAAAACCCATACAAATGTATTTCGTGTTGACATAAAAGCTATTGCAGCGACGTTGCGGCTCTACCTCGATTAACTAGAAGCTGCCTCATGATACTACTATAGGTTCTATATACAAGGCTGTAAGTGAATTTTAAAATTCTACGGAAAAAAATAATGCATACCTCTAGGACCCCAACGGAAAGAAAATAAAGCATAATTCTTGGTGTCTGTTTTATGATCAAAACAGATGTGCAGATAATTTCGTGCAGGAAAAATAAATTACACAGGCTCTTATGGGGATGTAAACCCAAAATTCTGCAGGGTTGCAGAATCTGCACGATCTCTATTTCAAAATGTCATGCCTAGTTTTATTGCTGCCACAACAACAAACGAAAAAAATGTAAATGACAGCTATCTGGCATTACTGATATATACTACACTTGTTAACCAGCGTTACATTTTTAATGTGCATATTTTTTGACATTTATGTATTCCTCTATTAATGCCAAAATGCAGCGTTACCACTGGACATTATTAAAAAGTTTAAAAAAAATTGTTATACTGAAGAAAAAAATTACAACAAATCCGACAAAAAATCAGCGGTAACGCTGATTGACAAAGTGTGAAATACAAAAACGTATTATATATGGACTGCTAGTTGCCTACCTCAAGTTGGTTCCACTTTAGTCTCAGCTATTTTGGGCGACACTAGCCCTCCTGAGTACACTAGTGGGAAAAAAAATTAAACCTCAATTTTGACATTTCATCCAGTAATCCCAGACTTTGGCAGCAAGTTTTCCCACGTTGGCATGTTAATAAATGTAGCGTGACCGAATCAGAAGCTGAAGCGTGATTGTGTTTTAGCCGAGAATGATATAAACAAGATTACACCGGGCACCCGTATCGATAGTTGCCAGCAATTCGGCAGCTGTTCCTCTGAAGGCAAGCGTAAGAGCAATGGACTTATTGACTTGTTTTCGTTGTCCCAGTTGTTCGTCAATGCGGCAGCTTCGAACTGCCTCTTATAAATCGGCAATGATGTTTGACCATCGAAGACAGGGGGATGCATTTCCTTTCGTCGTGGGCCATCCCTTTAATATTCCCGAAACACAATTTTCGCGACACAGTCAGTTTTGTTTTAATATCTTTTCTAGAAAAACTTTTTTAAGCACTCTTTCTAACAAAAATATTCGCTTTTCACGATTTTATAGCACAATCAGTTAGTTTCTAGAAAAATCCAGTTTTGAAATTATATGAGTCACCGACACTCTGGAACTTTTTACTTTAAAAAACTCTTTGAAACACAAAACACTGTTTTAGAAAATGACAAATAAAACTCAATCGCACTTTCAAAATAACACAACAAATCTCTTTATTTACTGAAACTCAACGTGTTTTAGTTTAAATAACAACAATTTAATTTATTCCACTTATTCACAATCCAAATTAGTCTTCGTACTACACTCTTTTTATTTTATCTCAATTCAATCACTTTTTACTATCGCTTCCGTTGTTTACAACTCAAAAAATAAATAAAATAAAATTAAACCCATCTGGAAACTTCCGTCTGACAAGATCTACACTGGTAATTTTCCATTGCATTGTCCTGGCACAATCTAAGCTTTCGATTGTTTGTTCTTTGGTGTTCGAATTCGAACTCATTCGAGGCATATTGCAAAATATGTTTCATAATTTTAGGAGCATTTTGTGTTGTGTTGAAAATGGTTGTTGAACACAATGTATCCTGCCAATCCTGTGAAAGTCGTTAAATATGAAACAAAATGTATCCTCCCAATATCTTAAAATTTTTTTGCCACATCACGATATTATGATTTTGGCTTTTAAAAAGTTACGCGTTATGACATGTACACACATACATATATACGATTAATTGGACGATGTTTGCTCTGGTCTAAAAAAGTTAAATAAATGAGTGAAAATAACAAAAGATATATTTTAAATAATACTGGTTCTCATTTTCTTGTACAACTTTTTGATTTAGAAGATTTTTGAGTAAGAGGTGAGCTGTTGTCCCTTCCGTAGCGGGCTAAAATTTCTTTTTTAAATGATTCAAATCTCTTCCGATTTATATTGTTTTGTTTTTCTCTCCAAGCCGGTTTCATTTTTTTCATTTGTAAGCCCCAGTGGCATGTAAAGACGGGAGATAAGACGTGGAATGTGTATCCGGCTATAAACATTTCGTAGACCTAAAATAAAAATAATTATAATCATAAGCATATCACAATCCTTAATGTATTTAAAGAAAGATGCTTATTGAAGTAGTAGTGACATTTAATTTTGAAACAAGCAGTACAGCTGATTTTCATGCATTACAAAATAAATGTTCTCAAAAAATGCCGTTGCGTTGTCGAATTTTCGCGGCAAAGATGCAATTCGGTGAACTACATATTATGTACACTTCGAAAATTTATAACTTCTATTTCCTGTTCTTATTTAGACCTAGAGCGCGGCCAAGCCTCTCCGTAGCATCCATTGAGCTTCTGTACATTAGGCGGCGATCTTAAATATCATCTTCGTTATCGTAAACAAATGGGTGATTTTTTTTGGTTTTATATTGTACGACTGGATCACACGTACTTGCTTTGATGTGCGGTCACACCCCAGTTTATTTCTTTAAAAATATGAAAATGTGTGATTTTTTTTTTCAAAATCGTATAGGAAAGGTTTTTAAATAAAACGGCTTTTTTCACAATTTTCTTAAAAATAAAACAAAATTCAAGAATGCTTAAGCACAAAAATAACTTTCATTTAAAAAGAAAAATAAAAAAAATTCTCTTACCCGTTTTTAAAATATTGATTTTTCAAAAAAAAAAATTAAAAAAGATATTAAAAATACAAAAAAAAGTAATTTTAAAATATTTTATCATTTTACCGTGAAATCGTTTTGGATATCAAATTCGATTGTAATCGGTTAACTAGTTCTCCAGGAAGTCTAAGAAAAAAAAACTATCCTACGGGATGTATCGTTTTCAGCTCCAAACGTGTACAAAAGTACCCATTTTTTCATAAAATTTATTAGAGCCGTTTCCGAGAAAAAACGCTTTTATTGAACGGTTATATGGCAGGTATTTGATTGTTAAAAAGTGGTGAGCTCTCTATTTAAGTAAGAAACTACGAACAATTTAATAGCGAGTTTCATTGAAGAAAAGATTTGCTCTTTCTGTCAAAAGATTTGATCTTTTTCAGTTTTGAGAGTTGCAAGAAAAAAGTGCCAATCTAGATCAAATCTCAACACAAAAGATTTGATCTCTGATGGGGTGGCAGATTTGATCTGAGTGCACATATACAAGGTGGGCAAAAAGAAATCACCCTATTGGAAGATGCTATCATTTTTGCAAATGGCCGCTAATGTCAAATCTGTTTTGACATTTGTGGACTAGACAGATGCAGAATACAAATGAACAAGCCATGGAGCGATACATGAACCGATATTATGAATGCGGCGTTCCCGGGTAGCCTCATCTCTCGTTTTGGCGATTTGCACTGGCCTGCAGGATCGCCCGATTTAACCGTTTCAGACTTTTTTGTGGGGTTTTTTGAATTCCCGTGTTTAAGTGAACAAGCCTGAGACTCTGGAAGCCCTCTAGGACAACTTTGGACACGAGTGCGAGAATCTGTAGTCCGAAGTTCTCGCTGAAGTGATGAAAAATGCCATAAAACGAGCCGGTATGGCAATCAATTGTGACGGCGCCCATTTGGCCGATATCATCTTCTCCTCTTGACCAATACAATTCTAAAGGTTCAATAAACATCAAAACATCAAAAAACAGAATCGAAGTTTTTCATTTCGAAAAAAAGATAGCCAAACAACATCGGATGGATGACTTCTTTTGGCCCACCCTGTACATGTAAATAGTCTTCGGTCAAATGGAAAATTTTTGTTATCTTTTCTCTTTTCAATGATTTTTTATTGCATTAAATCTTATAACTAATTAAGTCTAGACAAAAATCTTAAAAACTAGTTAACACTATCAACTTAATTAACTTACTGGGCCAATGCGGGCGCTCTAAATTAATCAATATCTTAATTTTAATTGCCTTTCGGCTTTAAACTAACTTATATATATTATATATATATAACTAGCGGGTTTTATTTTCACCCAGAAAAATAAAAAAACTGGGTAAACTGAAAAAAAATTTTGTTATTTGTTGTAAACTTGTGCCAGCCTATGTTTAGCAATAAAATTAACAAATATTCGTAAAATAAACAAAACAGTAATAAAAAATGTTTGTGAAGTCAGAAAATACCAAAAAGGCAGTTTGAGTGAATCAACAACTGTGCATACATATTTTTGTGTGTCGACAAAATACTGTGTGTGCTCGTCAGATAATCTACGATCAAATCGTGAAACAAGTTTCACTGAAAAGAACAAATCTGAATTATTGATATCAAATCTTTAAAATTTGAATGAAACTCGCTATAAGAGATAAACAGTTTGTGACAGTTTTTCGGTGATTTTCGGCAAAGTTCACACTTTGCACACGGATTAGAAGAGACATTACATATTCTTGGACAGAAATTCACAGATGAGAGAAATTTTAAGGATACTTATAGCGAGTTTCATTCAAGAAAAGATTTGCTCTTTCTGTCAAAAGATTTGATCTTTTGAAATTTCGAGAGTTTCATTGCAAGAAAAAGAGCAAATCTAGATCAAATCTCAACACGAAAGATTTGATCTCTGATGGGTTGGCAGATTTGATCTGAATGCACACATACATGTAAATAGTCTTTCGGTCAAACGTCAAATGGAAAATATTTTGTTATTTTTGTTGTTTGTTGTGAACTTGTGCTAGCCCGTGCTTAGTCAAAAAATTAACAAATATCCATTAAATATACAAAATAACAAATAAAGTTGTTTTTGAAGTGAGAAAATACAAATATGGCATTTTAAATATATATACTGTACATGCCTGGTATTTTTGTGTGTGATATCAAATACTGTGTATGCTCGTCAGTGAATGACCAATACTAGGATTAAATGATGAAACAAGTTTCATTGAAAAGAGCAAATCTTGATTTTCAGATCAAATCTTTGAAATTTGAATGAAACTCGCTATTATGCAACGACGTAAACTTTCCGATTTGATATCGTAAGATATGTCATAATTAATTCAGCTGTTTCTTGAACGTCATGTCTAACTGAAAGAAGTATTAAAGGGAAAATTGTCGAACTGCATGAGAAAATTGTTTTGTTATTTGCAGAAAATGATGGTTTGTACATTTATCAATTTCCGAATTCCTAACCTAAATTTAGAAATTTCATGAAATTAATAAAGGCGAAGTGAATGAGATGATAGAAGACTTGGTCGTCATGGTGAAAGTAGATGAGCTCCCGATATACTGATCGGTATGTCCAACAAAATTTTGTTGTTGCAAAAATATTACGACGTTTTCGACCAAGTTTACAACACAAATTCTTGTCGGAAAGTTTACTATTCGTCCCATTTACGACGTTGCATGAATACCCTTATTATTCTACTTTCTTTTGTTAAAAAAAAATCGAATTTTTTGCCTTTAGAATTTTGGAATATTGCATTGTCCAAATTTCCTAAAAAATTGGAGTTGGTGTGGAACAAACATAATTATTATTCGTCAATTAACTCTCAATAACAATATTCGTAGTTTCTATGTATCTAGTTTTGTTTTATTCAGATTTGCTCTTTTTGTCAAAATATTTTATCTTTTTGAATTTCGAGTTTCATTGCACGAAAAAGAGCAAATCTAGATCAAATCTCAACACGAAAGACTTGATCTCTGATGGAGGGGAAGATTTGATATTGTGATGTGGCAACAAGTTTAGATATTCGTAGGATACATTTTGTAAATTAACAGATGTCGATCTGTTAGATTCATCGTATACAACAACCGTGCCCCTAAAATTATGCTACATATTTGCAATATGTTTTAACTGAGTACTAAATCGAACTTGAAGTACTAATTTGAGACTCGAATTAGTACCGAAAGCTTAGATTGTGCCAGAACCAGACAGAAGCTTCCAGAAGCTTGTAAACTTGTATAAATACAAGAGTAGATTGCATTGAAAGTTTAGTTTATTTTCGAAAGTGGAATTGTTAACAACTGGAAGCGTTAGTAAAAAGTGATTGAATTGAGATTAAATAAAAAGTGTTAAATTATAAAAAACGTATTTGAATTGTGAATAAGTGGAATAAGTTGAATTGGTGTTATTTAAACTGAAAGACGTTGTGTTTAATAAAATAAAGAGATTTGTTGTATTATTTTGGAATTTTGATTGAGTTTTATTTGTCGAACCCCAGGCCAAAACATCACATTGGTGTCAGAAATTGGGGATAAAACTCAGTAAAGTCACTATGGAATTTTCTAGCAATTCCATAGTGACATTTTCTAAAACAGTGTCGGTGACTCATATAATTGGGAGTGGAATTTTCCAGAAACTATTGAACTGATTGTGCTATAAAACTGCGAATATTTTGGTTAACAATAGTGTTTGAAAGAGATTTTTCTAGAAGAGATATTAAAATAAAACTGACTGTGTTGCGAAAATTGTGTTTCGGTTACATAAAATGGGTCGCAAATTAGAACAATTGACAACAGCTGAGTAGAAAGAAGAATTACGAAAAAGAAATCTTCAAACTTCGGGACTGAAATGGGAACTATTGCTCCGACTTCAGAATGCTATCACTCTGGATGGTGGAAACCCTGATACCATGTTGTTCGATGTTGAAGAACAAGGGAGAGAAAGCACAGTAAGTACCGCCGATGAAATGCCTACCTTCATGAAGTTGCTTCTGTCGAAATTCGATGCTCTGGAAAGTTCCTCGAAAGAACAAAAGAACTTTCTCGAAGAACAAAAGAATTCGTCAGATATGCAGAAGCAACTATGCAAACAAAAGAACTTTCTCGAAGAACAAAAGAACGTTCTCGAAAGTAAGTTCGAAGAACGAAAGAATGAGCAGAAGAATTCTTTAGAAGTTCTTCAGAAGCAACTAAGCGAACAAAGGGATACTCTCGAAAACAAGCTAGATGCACAGAATGTTCTCTTCGACAAGACTCCAAATAGTAGACCAGAAAATAGAAAACTTAGAAGAAAAGTTCGGAAAGCAAGTAGAAAGTGTAGAGCAACAGTACCAACATCTAGGTAAGGAGGTTGATTCTTTGAAGTAGCAGAAGGTCCGGGAATATTCGAGCGACGGTTCACGAAGAAAAGAAATGCAGCCCCCCGTCTTCGATGGTCAAACATCATGGCCAATTTATAAGAGGCAGTTCGAAGCTGCCGCCTTGACTAACAACTGGGACAACGAAGACAAATCAATTGCTCTTACACTTGCGCTCAGAGGAACAGCTGCCGAATTGCTACAGACCATTCCCGAGGACAAACATCATGATTATGATGGCATGGTCAAGGCAATCGAGATGAGGTTTGGCGACGACCACATGCAGCAAGTCTACCTAATCCAGTTGCGCCGAAGGGTACAGACAAGAGGTGAAACGCTACAACAATTGCAAGCTGACATCAAGCGCTTGGCGAATTTGTCTTATCCCAATACCAGTAGGGAAATCATAAACGAACTGGCAACCGATGCGTTCACTAATGCGATTGCAGATGGAAAACTACAAATGGCTGTAAGAAGAATGGCAGGTAAGAAAACGCTCGCTGAGGCTTTAGCATTTGCCCTGACAATGGAAGCAGCAGACCAAGCTTCGCAAGGTAGCCATCGCATCAGGGAAATGGCTACGATAGAGTGCTCATGTCAACGCGTTGACATTGAAAGACAAAACCCAAACACTGCTCGAGGTCAAATGACATGCTGGAACTGCAACAAGCTAGGACACCTACAGCGACAATGCAGGTCTCCACCTAAACAGGTAAGCTGCCCACATTGGAAAATTGAATAACACTCACACTGCTGGACAAGCTTCTGATCAACAGCAGGCGGGAAACGCCTAAGAACCAACTTCGCGGGGCTGAAGTTGGTTGATAGAATCGACGCCCCCAGGACCATTATCCAAGTTTCGCAAACTACACGCTGTAGCAAGAGCTTGACTATGGAGACAGTCATCAGAAACCGAAAATGTGTTGCCACTATTGACACGGGTGCCACAGCCTCCATAATCAGAAGAGATCTTTTTCAGACGTCCTGGCTACATAACACCAGCTGCTACACTCTGAAAACAGCTACCGGAGAAGCAGCAAAAGTATACGGGGAGGTATTTCTAAAGATACAACTGGCAGGGTTGACCTTCTTACATGCATTCTTGGTATCCGACATATGCGACGAATGCATCATAGGAGGGGATTTCATGAAGGCACATGAGGTAATCATAGACCTACGAATGCAAGTGTTAAGGTATCGAACCGTTTAGATCCCTATGGTATACGAAAACGAGAACGCTGTGAATCTTCGGGTGGTTATAAGCAGAGATGAAGTCCTACCACCATCTTCACAGACAGTTCTTTGGACGCGTTTGGAGGGTGATCCTGGGAACCACCGATTCTATTTCGTTGAAGTAGATGATAAAGAGGACTTTCCAAGCTATATCGTTGGAAAAATTTTAGTAGAACCAAAGAAAAACATGGTTCCGGTAAGGCTGATGAATCCGAACAAACGTCAAGCTCAGACAAGGAAAGGTGATTGGAAGATGCGTACCCATTGCAGCCATATCGACAACATCTGGGAGTGAATCTGCGAGTCTTGTTTCTGCAACGAAATTGGCCGAGGTACGTAATGCTATCCTCGGAAACTGTGAGCTAAATCAGGAGCAGAAAACCATAGCCGAAAATCTCATTGGCGAGTTTGCTGATATATTTGCATCGCAGGATGGAGCCTATGGTCGAACACACCTAGTACAGCACCGCATAGACACCGGCGATAGCAGACCGATCCGACAACCTGCTAGAAGACTTCCATTGGCCAAACAGGCGGAAGTCGATGAGATGATATCGACCATGGAAAAAGATGGTCTAATCGAAAACTCAAAAAGTCCGTGGGCATCACCCGTTGTACTAGTGAAAAAGAAGGACGGCAGCACTCGATTCTGCGTAGATTACCGGAGGCTTAACGATGTCACCAAGAAGAACAGCTACCCTTTGCCTAGAATAGATGACACCTTGGATACCCTTTCTGGAGCAAAATGCTTACCCCACCCCTGGCAAGACATTTATTGTGGACGCGGATGCTAGTAACGTGGGTGTTGGAGCAGTTCTGTCGCAGATACACGATGGGCAGGAGAAAGTGGTAGCCTATTTCAGCAAAGTTCTGTCGCGACCAGAGAGAAACTACTGTGTAACCAGACGGGAACTCCTTGCTCTGATACTGGCGTCAAAACATTTCCATAAATATCTGTATGGACAGAGATTCATCCTGCGTACCGATCACGCCGCTTTAAAATGGTTGCTACAGTTCAAAATTCCTGAGGGGCAAGTAGCAAGATGGATCGAACGATTGCAGACTTACGACTTCGAAATACAGCATTGGAAAAGAAGACTGCACTGCAATGCGGACGCGCTTTCCCGCAGACCATGTGAACCCAGTTGCAAACATTGTGCGCGAAAAGAGGAAAAGGACGAAGGTATTTCTGTCCAGAGAATAAGAGCCGAACCTGTAGAGGGTTGGAGTGCCGAAGAACTTCGTAATGCACAAAAAGAAGACCCTGACATCGAGCCAATCCTTGCATGGAAGGAATTTATGGAAAAACCAAATGCAAGAGACATTTCCGACAGAAGTCCTACTTCAAAGGCATACTGGGCGCAATGGGACTCTCTCCATGTGGAAGATGGTGTTTTGCGGAGAAAATGGGAAATGCCAGACGGAAAATCCTTTAAGATGCAGCTTGTGGTTCCACGATCGAAAGTAGAAGAATTTCTACGAGAAATGCATGATGGAGTATCCAGTGGGCACTTGGGAATCAACAAAACACTGGAAAAGGTACAGGAACGCTTTTATTGGCTAGGCGCAAGAAACAATGTAAAGAGCTGGTGTCGAAAGAGCACAACATGCGCGGCTAGCAAGAAAGAATCGCCGTTGACAGGCCCGTTCCCGGAAACTGAAAACGCTAGCCGTTACATCCTCGTTGCCATGGACTACTTCAGCAAGTGGCCCGAGGCGTTTGCGATACCCAATCAAAAAGCTAAGACCGTTGTCGAGCAAATAGTGGACCACTGGGTCTGCAGGTTCGGGGTGCCTATGGAATTGCATTCCGAGCAAGGGCGAAACTTCGAGTCGAAGGTATTCCAGGAAGTATGCGTATCACTCGGATTAAAGAAAACAAGGACAACACCTCTCACAGTTGGAAAAAGGCTTACTATTGAACTGAATTCAGTACAATTTGATATCGTCAGTACAAAAGTACATCTTTGCCATTTTCAGTACAATTTTGAATTGTTTTTACAAAATTGATTTATTTCTTTCATTTTATGTTATCTTTCAAAATATTCATCGAATTATTCAAGGTGCTTTCTGTATTCCTCATTCTTCAGCAAACGTTGATAGAAACCAAAAATCACATCAAAAAATAATGTTGGCACAGTCTTATAAATAATACAAATCTTGTCAATAAATTTTTTTTTCTACGGCGAAAGATAACAAAATCTTCAAAGATACCATGGGCCCGTACCTATGGTAGTGTGAGGTTCTTACTCACTAAAAAAACACCTTTAGAACAAATGATCTAAGTTGCCTTATCAAGTAGTTTAATCTCCATTTTTATTAATCACGTTTGGTAGGGAGCTCTCCACCGAGGGGACCTGCAATACCGCATAATCACACGGTTATCGTTGTCTTGCTACACTAGGTCGAACGGTCTCGTTCTCCGAAGTCGGTGTACAAGATTGTATGTACCATGGAGCACCAATAATTGCTCTGAGGACTTTGTTTTAAAATGCTTGCAGGGTTTCTATATGGCTTAGTTTGGCACAACCCCAAAGTTGTATTCCGTAAGTCCACACAGGTTTTAGCACTTGCTTGTAGATAAGCAGTTAGTTATAAGTACTTAGATTGGAATATTTTCAAATTAGCCAGTCTAGTTCTCGTAACTTAATATCGAGTTCTTCTCTTTTCTTTTTAACGTGCGTCTTCCATTTAAGCTTAGAATCAAGAGTCATGCCTAGATACTTTGCTTCGTTAGCATACGGTATTTGAACCGAGTTAATAAAGATGGGTAGATTGTTAACATTCTTGTAAGTAAAGTTCACATGTGTTGATTTGAACTCGTTTAGAACAATGCGCCATTTCTTTGTCCAGTTTGTTATTTTGTCAAGAGTTTTCTGTAGCTTTTCGGTTGCTCTTTCAATTGAGCTGGATGATGCAAGTATGGACCTATCATCAGCAAATGTTGCTATCGTGACGTCTTCTTCTTGAGGTATATCTCGAGTATAAACAACGAATAACACTGGGCCAAGAACGCTTATTTCTTTAAATCATGTCACTCTGAAAAGTCTATTTTCCAGATAGGATTTCAGAATGTAATATATTTGTTTCGGAAAAAACTGTCTTAATTTAAATCTTAAGCCGTCGTGCCAGACCTTATCGAAAGCTTGGGAAACATCAAGAAACGCGCTTGGGCATATCTTTCTTCCCTCTAGGGATTTTTCAATTTCATTTGTTATATCTGTATACTTGATCAATTGTTGAGTGGTTATTTCTAAAACCGAATTGGTGTTCGGGAATAAGCCGTTTGTCTTCTACAATTGGAAGTAGGCGCTTAAGTAATAATTTTTGGAATAACTTAGAAATTTAATACAATATTGGTCTGTAAGACTTCTTTTCATTAAGAGTTTTCCCTGGTTTTGCCACCATTATGATTTCGTCCACTTTCCATTGCCGTGGAACGTATGCAAGCCTAAACGTGGCATTAATCAGATGTTGGATTTTAGTGATTGCTTTTCTCGGCAACTCTTTAAGAATGGGTGCATTTATCATGCTTTTTTGTTGCTTTCTTATAGCGTCGAAAAGTTCTGAAAATGTGACATTTCGAATTCGGAAGTTTTCAAAGGTCCAATGAGTATCAACAGTTCATTCAACAACTCCTCACCGTCAAAGGGTTTGAAAGTTTCTTCGAGGTGATCGGCAAACAGATTTGCCTTTTATTTGTCTGTTTTAGCCCAATCTCCATTGTTTGTTCGAATTGGTGCTAATTGTAACTTGGGTTTTTTAACACCTTTAAAAGCCTTCCACAGGGAGTAATTCGTACTTTTTTCTGCGGAAAGACCTTCGAGATAAGTAGAAATCTCACGGTTTCTTGAATCTCGAATTGCATTTTTCAGTTTACTGCAGAGGTGATTCAAAATAGTTTTGTGTTGAGAAGCGCGGGATTGCTGCCATTTCTTACGTGCTTTTCTTTTTTCGAGTATAAGTTCTTTATTTTCAATTGAAACATTTTGCTCGTTAGGAATTGAATTTCTGCTATTTTGCGGAGTGTTTTTTCCAGACAGCATCAAGATGCGATTTTAATAAATCTGTCGACTTCATCTTCTAATTCAAACGGAGTTTGCAATGATACTTCAAGTGTAATAGCCTCTTCGCAATCTGCACGAAACCCTTCCGAATTCGTTCTGTTGTTTGTCAAAAATGACGTAATAAAAATGTGACAAACACTCCTCTCCAAAAAGAAGAATTTTTAGAGTAAAACTCATTTAGGTAATGTTAACTAACTAACTATTATTTAAATATCTAAGGCACCAGTTGTAATAATCTTTGAAACTGACTATTAAATGTTTCCATTTTTTATTTGGAGGTGCTGAAGAAGTAAGACCAGTGATTATTTTGATGGCACAATAAACCTGATATTTTGACTTTATTTATTAGCAGAAGTTTACTTGATCATAATACACATAAAGGGGTTTTAAATAAATATGTGTTATTTATTTCTGCATAAAAAAAAATCAATGATTTAGAAATCCTTTAAAGGCTTTAATGAACTCCACAACTGGATCGTCTGATATGGGGATCCGTCCGTTATTTATTTAGCTATAATAACGAAGGTCCATTAATTGTATTTATTTCACCTTCATTTGTACAAACTAATAAGCTAACTAACACACCTGGCGTTGCTGTGGCATAATATACATTTTCTTGATACCCGAAAACAGCGTCACAAATCGGTTCCAACAGTAACTAAACACTATCAACATAATCGTGTAAGTACACAAACAAAATGTTATATTGTTGATATGAAAATATGTACATTAAGTAGCTTTAGTTACTCATTTTAACATCAGCTATATGTCTGCGAAAGCGCTGTCAAAATTGGTCCATGAATAAAAATATATGGCACCACCTACTTAGTTATTAAAAAAATAGCCTTAACTCTTTCTTACAATATTAACTATCTTCTTGTGAAAGTCCCTTCAAAATCGGTCCATAAATAAGAATTTTCGAAAAAAGGACCCCATCTTGACCCCTAAGCTACTTCCTAGAACATCAGCTTTCTGTCAGTAAAAGTCTCGTCAAAATCGGTACAGCCATTCCTGAAAGTAGCCCGAAAAAACAGACAGACAAAAAAAATTAAAAATTGTGTTTTTGTTTTAACTATACTTTCATATGCCATTTTGTATAAAAGCTGTTATTTTGATTTAAAAACATAATCAATTTTTTTTATGTTAATAAATTAATTGTTTTTTTTTTGTTGTTCTTGTTTATAAAAAAATAAAAAATGTTATTTTTGAATTTGTGTTTGCTTACATATCAATTTAAAAGAGCCCATTACAATTTGGTCATTTTCAGTACTATTTAATATCATCGTTCAGTACAATCGAAAATAGTCGATTTCCATCACTGACCTCTTCATCCACAGTCTGATGGAATGGTAGAACGATTTAACAAGACCTTGAAGTAACATCTGTCCAAAGTCGTGAACGAGAACCAACGAGATTGGGATCGGCGAATTCCTCTATTTCTTATGGCCTACCGGAATGCGGTTCACAGTACAACTGGATACACTCCATCCGAAATTCTATTTGGGCGAACTGCCAAGTGAACTAAAATTCGGATTTCCTATTGAAGACCCAAAATGCGACGAGGACTACGTGTTGAATCTTAGAGAAAGGATCAACGACATTCACCAGAGAACAAGAAACAACATAAAAATTGCGAGTGAACGCATGAAGACCAGATACGATGCGAGAGCAACAGCACCTGAATTCAATGAGGGAGATCTAGTATGGCTTTATAACCCACATCGCAGAAGGGGAAACTCGCCCAAGCTTCAGCAGGGCTGGGAAAGTCGCTACCAAGTAGTTACTCGCATTAATGACGTCGTTTTCCGAATCCAACGAGGACCAAGAGCAAAAATGAAAATTGTCCATGTGGATCGACTGCATCGTTACCACGGAAACAATGATAATGAGCTTTTTCGGGACGAACAAAACTAAGAGGGGGACAATGTGATGTGGCAACAAGTTTAGATATTCGGAGGATACATTTTGTAAATTAACGACATCTGTTGGATTCATTGTGTACAACAACCATGCCCTTAAAATTATGCTACATATTTGCAATATGTTTTAACTAAGTTTTAAATCGAACTTAAGTACTAATTCGAGACTCGAATTAGTACCGAAAGCTTAGATTGTGCCAGAACCAGACAGAATCTTCCAGAAGCTTGTAAACTTGTGTAAATACAAGAGTAGATTGCATTGAAAGTTAAGTTTATTTTCGAAAGTGGAATTGTTAACAACTGGAAGCGTTAGTAAAAATTGATTGAATTGAGATTAAATAAAAAGTGTTGAATTATAAAAACGTATTTGAATTGTGAATAAGTGGAATAAGTTGAATTGGTGTTATTTAAACTAAAAGACGTTGTGTTTAATAAATAAAATAAAGACATGTGTTGTATTATTTTGGAATTTTGATTGAGTTTATTTGTCGAACCCCAGGCAAAAATATCACAATATGAATGCACACATACATGTAAATAATCTTTTCTGTCATTGTCAATAGCAATGCAAGCTAACATCGATGTTTTCGAAAATCGATGTATCGTTCATTAATATCGTGGTGATCTTAAATTTAGTTAGGGAAATTCCATGCAAAATCAGTTTTGTAGTATCAAGTCAAAGGTAAAGGTATTGCTAATGGGTATGGTAGCTAGCTGGTTTTGTATTTTTAGTGTTATTTTGTGGACAGGCAAATTGTAATATTTTCTGTGTAGTTTTTTAAATCATAATCACATTATTGCTTATATAATTTTTGCTTCTGATAGTGGATAGTTGGCAATAAAAGACAGTTTTTGATCTGAATAGATGTTCTCGTAGTTAGAGTCAAAACCAGAAACACGCGTACGTGGACGCAGTTTTAAATTAAAAATGGTGAAATGTCATTTCCTAATTAAATTTATGAAATTGTGATTGTTTATTTGAGATAATACCAAAATAAAGGCAAACTCTAAGAAAATGGCTGGTTAATTATTATTATTGTTTTATTTTTATAGCCAGTAACGGTAATTGAAAAGATCTAAATAGCCAATGTAATTCTGCATACTAATATTTTGAATAATTTAATTTTTGTATTTAGAATTAATTGTTGCATTTTTTTTTGAAAATTCAATATTTTATGAACTACATATGTATTCCAAAAAAAATATTTTAAATTTAATGATCAACTGTATATTAATAAACTCTAAAAAACTGCATACCAAAATGTCAATTTTTTTAAACCAAAAATAAAAAAACAGGAATTTATCAAAATCCGCCGTGGAATTTTCAAAATATTTTTTTCATAAATTCAATAGTATTTAAGAAGTGTGAGAGCGTACTCCATTTTTACTAAAAACCGTTAATTGTTGTGGTTTTGGCACTTTTTTATAGGTTCAGACCGTGTGATTTTTCTATGTAAATAATGTAGCTTATTTCTGTTATCTTGCCATCTAAAGTGATTAGGCACATAAGAGCATTGTGTAGACATTCTCTATAGTACTCTCATGGTGTCATTTTTCGTCTGGCCATCTTCCTAGTTGATTCGTAACTAACTCTAAATAATGGAGACGAGAACATTTACCGCTATATTACCAGTATTTAATACACTTTTGTTGTTTGTTCTTATTCTATATCCACACTAATTGGTGATTTCAGAGCGCCTTATTACGACTTGATTCGGATTAAAAATATGATGCTTCATGATAGTACTATGTATATGCAGTGTATATGCAAAGATAAAAGCAAGTACGGTGCAACCCAGTCTGTACTCATTTTTCTTAAATAAATATATCATAATCAAATAATGGTATCAAAAATCGCGAAAACATCGGTATTGTTATCATAACATCGATGTTTTTATGAACGATGTTTTATCTCTAAATGCAGAGGAAGTGTACCAGTTATTCACCAATACTACAATTAAACCACGAAACAAGTTTCATTGTAAAAAATCAAATCTCTATTTTGATATCTTCGATATTAAGTATGTACCTGTGAATTTCTTGTGAATCCATATCCTAGAAACCGCTCATCATGAGCTGGAGAATCATCTGAGGCCACATAGAAGGGTTCATATAAAAATTCAAAGTTTGTTACGTTATGACTGATAAAAGTATCAAGATCAGATCTTGAATCCTTTTGCCATCTAAAAAGAAACAATGTTGTATAAACAAATTAATACATACATTTAAAAAATATATAAAAAATAACCTTGAAAAGTTTGTTGCATACTGATTGTATATAAAGACATTCTCATGGAATGGCCTAGCCAAATTTTTCTTTACCAAACGGAGCAGTTCTACTTTGTCAGCTGGAAATTTGGCTCGACTATCAATTTCATAAGTTGGAATCACAAAAGCGCACATTTTAATACAATTTGTTCCTCTCAGAAATACACTTAAATCTGTGAAAATATTTTCGTTCGGCACAATGTCTACATCGGTTAGAAAAACATATTTAGTTTGACAGCCTTTCCTGGCCAAGTTCCGTAAATGGTTCTGTGGATAGACATTTCTCAGTCTCCACTTCAGGCTATTAACGCTTCTAGATTTTAACATCTTGCTCAACGTCACCTTTGGCGAATGACAGTCAAAGCTTGTAGTATATGCGAAGTGCTTCTGTGTGGTATTTAACGGACTTGTTGATTGTGGAACCAGAACGTGAAAACTTATGTTGTCATTGATGAAATTAAAGCACAATCTTAAATATGTAACATAATTTTGTAGTATAAAAAACTCTTCACTATCCGAAACAAAAACTGCAAGAGAAATTGGACCCATCCAGTGTTTGCTGACTTGGACAATTGAATACAGCCTCTCTATGGAACTTTGAGTAGCCAAACAAACAATGCTGTTGGTAGATAGTTTTCCAAACCTGTCCCCCACAAGGGCAAAGTCGAATATTTTGTACAGCCTCTGATTGTCCCATCTTCCAATTTCCGAATTTATATTACTGAAAGCCAAATTGTATGGATAAAAAACGGATGCTTTGGTTTTCTTTGGTACAATAATTTCATTAGTTATTCTTTCGTCCAAATTCTTTGCTGCTATTATAGATGTATTATGTGTTTTGTTGTGAAAATAATTTTTTGTATTAAGAAAATGAAGCGTCCACAAAAAATTGCAAAGGACAAACACCGAAACTATTCCAAAGAACGTCGATTTGAACTGAAATCGTACCATCAGTTTAATTTGATAAAATGTTTAACACTGTGCAAATAAAACATATACTTACTTCCATCTAACGAAGCTATTAAAATATAGTTTTAGGGGATGAACCGTGAATGGGTTGATTTGGGTGGTTTAGTAGGAATCACAAAATGATGGTTCAAACGCATGTGTAGAAAATATACAAGGAATTTGTAATTGCTTTTTGATTCTAATAGCGAGTTTCATTGAAGAAAAGATTTGCTCTTTCTGTCAAAAGATTTGATCTTTTTCAGTTTTGAGAGTTTCATTGCAAGAAAAAGAGCAAATCTAGATCAAATCTCAACCCAAAAGATTTGATCTCTGATGGGGTGGCAGATTTGATCTGAATGCACATATACATGTAAACAGTCTTCGGTCAAACGTCAAATGGAAAATGTTTTGTTATTTGTTGTTTGTTGTAAACTTGTGCCAGCCTATATTTAGCAATAAAATAAACAAATATTCGTAAAAGAAACAAAACAGTAATACAAAATGTTTGTGAAGTCAGAAAAAAACAAAATGGGATTTTGAGTGAATCAACAACTGTGCATAGACATTCTTGCGTTCCGTCAAAATACTGTGTGTGTTCGTCAGATAATACGATTAAATCGTGAAACAAGTTTCATTGAAAAGACCAAATCTGAATTTTGAGATCAAATCTTTAAAATTTGAATGAAACTCGCTATAAAAGTTTACATATGGATCTACTCTTGAAATCGAATTTGTTTACAAAAATATGTCAACAGTCATGACAACTTATCATAAATAAATAAATAATATTAAGGTTATATTTTTGTTTACTATTTAGCTATTAGCTTAGCCAAAAGCCAAGTCTTGTTTCCTCTTCATACCATGCAGCCAATCCCACTTTAATAATTCCCTTGTAAGGACAGACCGGATTGAAATGAATTTCGTTTGATTATTAATTCGATAGCTTTGCGTGGCCTTTTCAAAGTGCCCGAACACATTGACACAAGCGCGCTTGCAACTTGAATGAATGATTTTCAATAAAAATAGGAAAGAGCATAGCGTAAATATATTATATTTACTCTATGGGAAAAAGATGAGTAAAGAATCTAAAATCTGCTCGAGTCATTTGTATATACACTGCATATATTATTATCATAAAGGGCCCGACCGCCCGACCCATAGAATCCGCTGCTTCTGGAACGGAACCTACAACCGTTGCTTGACCTTTATAATGTTGCCGGATTGGGGTGTACCAATGAATACGTTGTTTTAAATACACATTTCAACCCTTAGTTCTTAGACGGACGGGATTTTTCTTGAGACAAAAAATAAATAAAACCAAATTTAATTCAGTGTTCCCATTGTATATAGAATCTATAGTACTATCAAGGTGGGTGTTTCACCTAGCGTCATCTAGTTTTGCTATCTCGCTTTTTCTCATTGTAGACTTTTAGTCGTGGAGATGAATTCAACACATATGCTATGTTAGAAAGAGACAGAACGGAAAAGATGTATTTAAAGTGTTAGCAGTCAGAAGAAAACAAACCATCGACACTTTTTCGTGATTATTTTTAAATCATTTCCGTATCGCTTAGAACTGGTAATAAGGGATGACGAAATATTCACACAGGGAAGGAGTGCAAAATGCATTAAGCGCCTTAAGGAAAAAGATTTTGATTTTTTTTTGCCAAGGAAAATCTGAAAAATGCAAACAAAAAGATAAAATTGAATTCTTACATACCTTCTCAACATTTTGCAAATTTGTAAAAGGGAGTATTTGCAAAATAAATGTTTGAGTTTGTTCATTTTACGCAATAAACGTGACCTACGTACCATTAACTCGGCTAAAGAACAATATAATTAAAACCAACAAACAAGACAACACTTTATATAGTCTTCCAATATTGAATTCAAAAAAATAAGGGATCGACCAAAAACTCCTTAAGAAAATAAGTCCTTATTACGGGCGCCCTACTTAATGAAAAAGAATGCGCTCATGATTTTACTCTGTCATCAGACAAAAGGAAATAATGAATGCTTTATTTTCTTATGAAGCTTCGCTAGCAATATACATCACTTACACTGTTTGTGTGTATTATTGTATGTACGCCACTCGTATTCTGTATCTTTCTTCATTGGCATGGATTTGTTGGAAGAATTTCCTGCTTTGCACATATATGGTTACCTTGTTTGATTATTATATCAATTTTTTTAGTCTGCAAAAAAATTTATTTGAGTTGAAGTAACTACCTAGTTACTTATTTTACAAATAAAACACATTTATTGCAGATGTTTGTACCTATGTTATTGCTTTTGAGTATCTTCAAAAAATGGTTAACATTTTTCGAACCGTAAAATAGAAATTTGAAAAATAAAAAAATATTCTGGGTTTTTATTTTTTTTGAAAAAAAAAAAAAAAATTCACGGAAACATAGACCTTACCTATGTATGATCGTAAGCAGTAGAATGCAATAAAAAATAGCTTTTACTGTTCTTTCCTTCAATAGAAATGTTAATAGGACTACCTATGTTTAAATACAAAAAAAAATCAATTCCTTATTACGTTCGAAATTGAACAATATTCATTAAAACTGTAAACAGTCAAATCCGAATATGGCAACATTGGTATGTGATTTCGGTATAGCTACAGAAATAACAAAATTTCTTGAAAAATGCAAAATCCAAAAAATAATTGAAGACGCACAATCTTGGTTTGCTTACGAAAAATCAAAGGAAATCCATTAATTTTTGTTTCCCTTACTCTACTATACCATATGGTCTAGTGTCACTTTTTGAACCTTTCACTCGTACCTATTATTCATTATTCCGGCAAATGCTTGTTATCATTCTAGCTCATACGTTTCTGAAAATATAACATACCTACTCTTTCATAATTATATTTCATTCTACTCTCCAAAACCCATATGGATCTTTGTCGATAAATAAAACGATCCAGATCTAGATCCATATCATGTATTATTTTGTGTTCAATTCCTTTTACAATACTGCAAAAGGGCCATCTGTTTTCCAGAATTAATACTAATTCTTGGATCTTTGAATAGATCCAAATAGAAAGCATCGATGATGGCATCGTATTCTTCTATTCTGGGGAACCTTATCCATTTAGGGCCTAGCTTATTTTGAAGTATTGTCGATACTTCAGTTCGGCTCATAGCCAATATCCCTTTGCAGCACAGAGGCGTATGGGGATATATAGATAGATAAACGTTATTCTTTGCCATTGCGTCATGTGTGGACGCATTTCCTCCAGAAGAATATGTGCTGCTTCCCTATTAAGCCGGTATAGTTCCTTAAATCCTTCTTCGGGCATATCAAAAGGATTCGTTGTATCGCGGAACCTTCGTCGGTGAACTCGCATTTTATTTCTTCTTTCATTCGCAGCCAAAAATAACACAGCAAACATTTTTTATTATTAATTATTAGTTGGATAATACACACAATTATAAATTTGATAATACACAGAAATAAGGAAAATTTGCTCGCCGCCCATTTCGCTGCCAGCTCCACACTGCCTCACAGCAACGTTGCCCCTCCTGTACTTGAGAATGTAAATTTTTCTGGGACAGATTTTTTCTGCACTCGTACAGTAGCAAGATTTTTTTCCGCACTCGTACAGTAGCAAGAGTTCTCAAAGATCTCGATATACACAATTCCGCTGGCCCGGATGGTATACCCCCGATTCTCCTGAAGAGGTGTTCTTCCACACTGGCAAAGCCACTGCGTAAGCTTTTCCATCGCTCCTTCTCTCCTGGAATCTTTCCTAGAAGATGGAAAACAGCATTTGTCCAGCCTGTCCCTAAGAAAGGTGACCCATCCTCCCCCTCCTCCTACCGACCCATAGCACAGACATCCCTTCTTTCTTAGGTCATGGAAACACTGATTAACCGTCAGCTTAGGGAATATCTCGAAGATCAAAAGCTTCACCATGACCGTCAGTATGGCTTTCGCAGCAACCATTCCACTGGTGATCTGATGGCATATCTCACCGAACAGTAGAACAAATCTTTACATCGCTTTGGTGAAAGTAAGATTTAGATTATTGCTCTTGATATCTCCAAGGCATTTGATAGAGTTAGGCATGAAGCTCTCTTATCGAAAATGCGTGCTTTTGGCATCGATAATACTCTTGTTCGTTGGATTAGAAGCTATCTTCTGGACCGTTCAATACAAGTTGTATTGGACGGTATCAAGTCTGATTCCCACAAAATAAATGCTGGTGTGCCCCAGGGCTCTGTTCTGTCTCCGACTCTTTTCCTCACTTTTATAAATGATCTTCTGTCTGTTACTTCTAATCCACTTAACTGTTTTGCTGACGACTCTACCCTCAGCTTTTCATATTTTTTCGATAATTCACGTCCTACGCCTTCGGACGTACAATTGTAATGGTGCCGTATGTCAAGCTAATTAAACTCCGATTTATACAGCATTGTCAAATGGGGTAAAAGGAATCGTGTGGAGTTTAATGCTTCGAAAACTCAATACTTTCTTCTGTTGTTAAAGCTAAACATACCCCCAATGCCATTGTCCATGAATGGCACTTACATCGAAGAAACCGAAAAGCTCTCAGTACTCGGTATGTGTGTTAACGACGACCTCCGTTGGAACGACCATATATTTGAGGTCGCTAAAAATGCTTCTAAGTGCTTAGGTTTTCTGTATCGGTGTAAGAAGTATTTTTCCCCATCTGATCTGGCTACAATTTATAAAGCGTTTATATGCCCTAAACTCGAGTATAACTCCCACCTCTGGGCAGGTGCTTCACAAACATCGCTTCACCTGCTTGATAGAATACAAAATAGAGCGTTAAGATGGATAGGAAATAGAACTGCCGTTGAATCAATTGCCCCTCTCGAACACCGACGCAATTTTTCATGTCTTTCCTTATTTTATCGTTACTTTTATAAATAAATTTCTCGACTGGATCGCACGTACTTGCTCATATGTGCGGTCACATCGCCGAATAAAATTCAAAAAAATGCACGTCTGGTTCGCACGAACTTTTTCTTATGTTAGATAATTGCTTAGTGGCTGCATATGAGGGTGGGCCAAAAGAAGTCATCCATACGATATGTTGTTTGGCTCTTTTTTTTCTAAATGAAAAACTTCGATTCTGTTTTTTGATTATGTTTATTTGAACCTATAGAATTGTATTGGTTAAGTCGAGAAGATGATATCGGCCAAATGGCTTGATTGATTGATTTATGACATTTTTCATCACTTCAGTGAGAACTTCGGGCTCTCGTGTCGAATGTTGTCCTTGAAACTTCCAGAATCTCGGGCTAGTTGAAACGGTTAAATCGGGCGATCTTGCGGGCCAGTGTAAATCGCCAAAACGAGAGATGATGCTACCCGGGAAAACCGCCGGTTTATGTATCGCTCCATGGCTTGTTCACTTGTATTCTGCATCTGTCTAGTCCACAAATGTCAAAACAGATTTGACATTGGCGGCCATTTACAAAAATGAGAGCATCTTTCAATAGGGTGATTTCTTTTGGCCCACCCTGTATGTATATAAAGGGTGTTTTTTTAGACGTGTGGTTTTCAAGAACAAATAAAACGCATATAGTTTAATGTTTTTTTAGTTTTGGGAAAGCGGCCGCCGCGGTTGGCTCGAATAAATTCCAGCCGAGGCCCAATTTTGTGAAAATCGGGATCGGTGGCCATGTCGTTTTGGTCCCATTCACCAAACGTGTGACGCGCTTGATGGTCGTTCGGCTTCAATTCTTGCACGAGTTGGATTTGTAAGTCTGCAAACCAAGATCCTTCCGCAAAATCTTCCATAAAGTGGATGGGCACATCTCCAATTGTTGCGCGCGATGGCGGATGGACGCATTCGGGTCTTCTTCGATACTCTTCTCCACCGAAACGAACCATTATTTTGGTAATAAATTTGCACAATTTGCAAACTTTGTTCAGGAGTAATTTTATTCATTATGAAATCGCGAACCAAACTGATCATAAATCAAGAGACAGCTGTCAAAAAGATCAACTCCGAAAAAGTATTGCCAGATTGAAAACCACACGTCTATTAAAATAAAAAAATATTTTTTTTTAGAAAATTCTTTTTTTTTTTAATTAGTTTCAATGTTTTCTTGGAAAAACTAAGTATGCAATAAAATTTGAAAACTAAATGTCTATCGAATAAAAAAAATTTTGAAAATCGTTCGACCAGTTTTTTTAGAAAGTCGTTTTTTTTTTGAAAAACTTTTCGAAAAAATATTTTAAATTTTGTTCTAGTTTTATTATTATTTACATTATTAAGGCAATCTGTAGTTTTCATTTAGGAAAATTATTTAAAAAAATTCAATCCACCCATTTTCAAGATATTTCGAAAACTAATTTTTTTTTTTAAATTTAAAAAAATCGAAATAATGCGATATTAATTGAATTATAAATGACTTCCTGTGTGCAAAATCTTATTTAAATCAGGATAATAGTTTACGATAAAACCGCAATCGCGCGAATCCCTAAATTGCATTTTAGTACCTAAATCGCAAGTAAAAAATGTTCACTCAATGATTAACTGTGATTTTTATAGAGCAAGTGCATAAAGCACCTATTGTACCGAGAAGCCTCTGTTCCTTCATCATCGTGTTTCGTTTTTCGATATCGGGTAGTCCGTAAAGTTATGTTGTTCATTGCTTTGACTCTGCGGGTCGGATTTTGAATAAACAAGCAAGCTCCGATTCATTCATTTTCATTCATTCAGTCAGTTATTTGGTTAAATTTTCTTTTATTGTATATCAGCATATTCACTCTCTAGATTATTGATAGTATACGTAGTATTCGTTGCTATTTAAAAGTTTTAGAGTAACAGTTGATATTGGTGATTGAGAAGGGAGAGAAGGGGATTAGTCATTGTTGATATATTAAAGTAAGAGTCGCCAAAACTGAGCGGAAGCTCTTCCATTGGATTTCAGGATTAGTGGATCCCGAGTGACACCAAAAGAAAATGATGTAAGTCGGTATTAGATTTTGAGAGAGTTTGAGTTTTATCTTATACAAGATGGATTTTTCAGGTAGTGGAGCAGATGTGTTAGAGTTGGATGGTGCAGTAGAGGTGTGGCAAATGTGTTAGTTTTTGTCCACAGTTTCACAGTTTTGTGAACAGTTTCTTGCGCATCTATTGTTGAATGATTTCTTATGGATATTTTTAAATCGATGAAACCCTACAAACTTGCAGATTCCCTTGGATAGCGTCAAGGTGCCACAAGAAAGGAGGGAACAGTGGAAGCAACAAGAACCATCCCCAATCCGTCGAGCCAGCCGTGCAATGACAAGCGTGCCGCCGCCCTTTTACTGCTCCAAAGCAGATTAGATTATTTTTAGAGTTGGTCTAAATATATCCCAGATCACTGCGGCCTCTTTGAGCCTATTGTGATATCCTCTTATTTAGAGCTCATCCATGATATTACATTTGCTTATAAATGCAGCTAACTCTTTGGGTGAGCTGGCAGCTATGTCTGCTGCTTCAAAGTAGAGTTTACCTAAATAATGATGACGTGTTTTTACGAGACAGTTACATTTGCATAATATGTGTTCCGCTGTTTCTTCGTCTTCATTGCACATTCTACAGTTGCAATTTTGTGCTATTCCCATGGCCATCAGGTGTTTTTTCACTCTACAATGTCCTGTGAGGAAGCCTGTGACCAGTCTTATCTGACTCCTGCTGATTTGCAGAAGTTGATTTGTTCTTTTGTGGGAAGGGTATGGCATGAAGTTCGACTGTATGTTACCTTCGGTTTCCCTCCAGGAATGGCATGTTTGGTTCAGAACCCATCTGTTTATTTTGTGTTAGTGGTAGATTGGCAGACCACAGGATGGACTAGGCATCATAAATTGAGTTTCAGATCCTTTTCTGGCTAGTTCGTCTGCTTTCTCATTGCCTTCATGCCCACTTTCTCCAGGTACCCAATTAAGATGAACACTGTTTGAGGTAGCTAGTTCTAGTATACATTGAAGGCAATCCCACACGAATTTTTACGTAATTTCAAAGGATTTTAATGCAAGGTGCTGCTTTGCTGTCGGATAGAATATAGATGTTCTCGTTAATTAGAGATCTGCTTAAATTCTTCCGATTGCATGTATTTCAGTCTGAAAAACGGAGCTGCTTGAGTCCATGCTAGAGAATATGGATATATCTGATCGAGTACTGAATACTCCAGCACTAACTCCTTGATTTGTGTTCGAACCATCAGTGTACCATACACAAGGATTGTTTTCAAAACTTGGTCTATTTTGTTCCCAGTTTTGTCGAATGTGACTTTTAAGTTGTGATTGAAGTTAAACCTTGGTAGACATTTATCTGTCAACTGAATTCCAAGTAGTTAATTTTTTTTATTTCTTGTATGATATCACTGTGAAAATTTTTGGAATTAGATTCATCTTCGATAAAAAGGCCTGATGCCAGACTCTATCAAATGCTTTAGAAATATCGAGCGCAATAATTTTGTTTTCTCAGAAACGGTGCAAGGATTTATTCCACTGTTCGGTAAGATAAGCCATAAGGTCACCAGTGGACCTTTTTCTACGAAAGCCATATTGCCGGTAATTAAGAAGCTTTCGTTCTTCGGTATATTTCCTTAGCTTATAATTAATAAGCGTTACCATGGCCTTGGAAAGAAGGGTGGTAAGCGCAATCGGCCTGTTTGCGGGTGAGGAGAATTCGCTGTTTTTGGGCATAGGCTGGACAAAAGCTGTTTTCCATCTGCTCGGAACGAGCCCAGAGAAATAGAATATGTAAAAAAGCTTACGCATTGGTTTTGCAAGTTTGTAAGAAAACCTCTTCGAAATAATAGCGGGGATATTATCCGTGCCAGCGGATTTATGTATGCCGAGATCTTTTAAAACTTTGAATCATTTAAGCTCTCAAGTACTGATGGGACTATGACACTTCTGGCAGCGTAGAGTTAGTGGCTAACTACGCAGCAAAAAGATTTGCTTTTTATACTAACAAATGGAGTATTATTAAAGACAAGCCTTGGGATGGAGGAAGAAGAGGAATTCTTTACATTTTTTTACGAATGACCAAAAATGTCTGCTACCTTTGGGACACTGTAGAAGTTTTTGCCTTAATTTTGGGTCATGTTAAACTTCATTTTTTGAATATGGGCGTTACAGGCCTTCCTGGCTTGTTTAAACTTTTCCCGGTTTTCTTAGTTGGGTTAGCTTTATACCAACGGAAACAATTCTTTTTGAACTCCACCTCTTTGCAGCTTGGGTTGAACCATGGATTTTCGTTGGGTCTGATGCTTTTAATTTTATTTGGGATAAAAGTTCTCATTCCCGATAGAATTGGGTTTGTGATCATATCTGCACTGGAATCTACGTCACTATCCAGGAAGCATAGTAACCAGTTAAATATCCTGAAGAAATTACTGAGACCGTCCCAGTTGGCTTTCTCATACTGCCAAACGGTTCTCTGAGGAACTCTTTCCTTAACTGGAATAGTTTGAAATGAAAATATATAGCAGATATGGGCTTCGATAGAGGCAACAAATGTGAATTTATTATTTACAGTGAGCTTGAACCCCATGAACTCAAAAAAGGAATTAGTACAAGGACCATATTGTGGTTGGAATTGGTTTGCAACATCATTCCTAATGTAGACAGCTAGACCATGATTGGAAGAGAATAATGGCACTAAGTTGTACGCTTTCAGGATAAACTCCGTCGGATCGGAAACTTCTCCTAACTGAGTTTCACTCAGGGCCATAACAGCTGGCCTAAATAGGACAGTATGGTAGTACACAGCCAGAAACCCTAAATTTACCACCCATTTTAAGAACAAAAACCTGAAAACTAAAACAGACGAAGAAAAAAAAACAAATAAGAAAATAAAAATATTGCTATATAGAGAAACTTCACGTAAACACTCTATCACTACTATTAGCCTAAGTGACATGTGAAACGATCCGCCCCTGTAATAGAGCAACATTTTTCTTTCAATGCATCCGTTAGTATCTCAACTCAACCAAGAATACAACGGTAACTGTTTTGAAAAAAAAATATATATTAAGACTTAAGTTGTAGAAATTATAATGTGCTACAAGTTTTGCATTTATTTTATTTCCAAAAATCAAAAGTGTCGAATTTATTGGCCAAAATAAAATGTTCATTAAATTCAAAATGGCAGCTGAAACTTCAGCAGGATTTTCTCGAAAACCGAAATTTAGACTACAAATGACCCCTTCCAACAAACTGTAAAAGAAAATTGTACGAATTAGTTTTTTCCATTTCAGCCCTTTTTTTGACAACGCGACTGGACTAGCGGTAATTTTTTGATATTATCCCTTGCGGCTTGCTTTACCTCCACGTGGTCGTCCCCGGGCAATGATTTGTGTATATTTTTGTACACAAATTAGCAAAAATTGCAAGCACTTCCTAAGGGTTGGCGAGGGGCTAGTAACCTCTCCCGTACAAAAATATTACTCAGAACCCGACAACAAGCCTCGGAAATATACTGATTTCTCAACGACGAACCAAGCAACGACTACGGCTAAACGATTTAAGAATTTTCTCATGGAACGTCAGAACGCTCTATAGAGCTCGAGCTGCACAACAGCTAGCTGATGTCCTGGCCATGTATAAAGCTGACATAACAGCACTTCAGGAAGTGAGATGGCCAGGGAATGGTATTTTGCAGAAAAAAGAATACGACATATATTTTAGCGGTAGGCTTCCTAGTCAGTCAAAAAATTAAGCCTACCGTCATCGGCTTTAACGCAATAAATGAAAGGCTATGCACCCTTTGCGTGCGGGGCAAATTCAATAACATCAGCCTCATTAACGTTCACGCACCTACTGAGGAGTCCGAAGAAGAAGAAAAAGATTCCTACTACGAACTTGTAGAGAGGACGCTCAATGCCTGCCAAAGGTATGACGTTAAAATCATCCTTGGTGACTTCAACGCAAAATTAGGTAGGGAGCCAGTATTCAGGCAGTACATAGGATCCCATAGTTTGCATGAGAACACTAATGACAACGGACTACGAGTCATAGAAATGGCAGCATCAACAAAATTGGTCGTTGCGAGTACCAGCCTCCCGCGTAAGGATATCCACAAAGTCGCTTGGGTATCGGCTGATGGAGTCACTCGTAACCAAATTGACCACGTGTTGATAGATCGCCGCCACTACTCGAGCCTGAGGACGATACGAACGTATCGAGGTGCCAACATCGACTCGGACCACTATCTCGTTGGTATGGTGTTCCGAGGGCGGATTGCTATGCGAAGAAGTATTGCATCCGCTGGTCAGGCTCGAATCAACACGGCTGCCCTACGCGATGAATGCAAAAGCAACCAATACAGTTGCGCACTAAGGCTCGCCCTCGGAGAGCTCGATGAGGGAAGAGTAAGTCCTGGGGACAGAATGCCGGGCGTAGAGGAAAAATGGTCACGCTTTAAGAACAAAGTCATTAGTACTGCTGATACCATCTTAGGCAGTAGTCGCAGAGATCGGAGCGACTGGTTTGATGATGAATGCAAACTAGCGTCTGAACGTAAGAATGCTACATACCGAGCAATACAACAGTCTCATAGAACGCGGGCACGCGAAGATTAATATAAAGAGCTCAGAAGAATAGAAAAAAGAATTCACAGACGAAAGAAGGCAGCCTGGGAAAAAACATTGTATGTGAAATGGAAAGAAATAGAGAGCGAGGTCCGCACCAGGCGCAGAAGTTCTACCAATCCGTCAGAAACATGTCGCAATACACACCACGCTGTACATATTGTAAAGACGGAGAGGGTAATCTGATCACCGATCCTGAAGGCATTCTGGAGCGATGGGAAGTGTACTTTAATGAACTGCTGAACGGTCAGCTCACGGAAGAAATGGAGACTCCAACATTTCAAGAAGAAGATCTCATGCTGCAGCCACCAAGCATTGAGGAGATAAAACAGGCGATTAATCGGCTCAAAAATAATAAGGCCTCAGGAGCCGATGGTATACCTGCCGAGCTGATCAAACATGGAGGGCCAACACTACATCAAGCAATTCATGAAATCATAGTACACGTATGGGAACACGAAGAGATGCCAGAGAAGAATGGCGAAAAGGCATCATATGTCCCATACATAAGAAGGGAGATATCACAAAATGCAGCAACTATAAGGGTATAACATTGTTGAGTTCATCCTATAAGATATTCTCCTCTATCCTGCAAGAACGGATAGCCCCATACGCTAATACCATAATCGGCAAATATCAATGTGGTTTTATACCAGGCAAATCAACAATTGATCAGATCTTTACCCTTAGGCAGGTGATGGAAAAAAGTCTGGAATTTAATATCCGAACATACCATCTTTTTATAGACTTTAAAGCCGCCTACGATAGCATAGCCAGGGTAGAACTTTATAAGGCCATGAGAGAATTCGGCATTCCAAATAAATTGACACGACTATGTAGGCTGACCATGACCAACATCACAAGCCAAGTAAAAGTAGCCGGTTTGCTATCCAGACCAATCAACTTCTTTAATGGACTCCGACAAGGGGATGGTCTGGCTTGCATCCTCTTCAACCTGGCGTTGGAGAAAGCAATCCGTGACTCTGGCACGTCAACAAGAGGAACTATCGTCACCAAGTCCAGCCAGATACTAGCTTACGCAGACGACATCGACATCATCGGCAGAAGCCAACAAGCTGTACAAGACTCCTTTACCCAGGTCGAGCAAGGGGCAAAATACCTGGGGCTGCACATAAATGAAGGGAAGACTTAGTACATGGCGGCAACGTCTGCGAGAAATGTTGGTACAACCATCAGGGTAGCGGAGCAAGAACTTGAAGTAGTGCAGTTCTTTAACTATCTTGGGTCAAAAGCAGCAGCCGATAGCAATATGGAGGAAGAAAAACGCGGGCGGCTGCTGAAATCCAACAAAACCTACAATAGTCTGTCAAGGCTCTTTAAATCCAGAAACCTTACCATAAAAACCAAACTGTTGCTGTACAAGACTATGGTCTTACCAGTACTCACATACGGATCCGAGACTTGGGTGCTTACAAAAAGGCACTCTGATCTCTTATCCGCGTTCGAGAGAAAAGTCTTACGGAGAATTGTTGGCCCCGTGTGTGAGGAAGGACGATTCCGGAGAAGATACAATCATGAATTGTATGAAATCTATCTCGAAGCAGATGTTGTTGAAAAATAAGGCTCGGTAGACTCCTGTGGGCTGGACACCTAGCTCGCATGAGCGAAGAGGATCCAACTCGGAAAGTCTTTTGCGGTACTTTTTATAGTAGAAGACAACGTGGTAGACCTTGCTTACGTTAGAAGGATGGCGTAGACCAGGACGCCCGAAGCCTTGGGGTGCGCAATTGGATGGCGTCGGCCAGCAATCGGGATGTATGGAAGAATTTGTTGAAGGAGGCCCGGACCGGATCCCGGTTGTTGCGCTGATGATGAGCGCAAGTGAAATGTTCATTGAATGACATTATAATATTATTTTTTTGTTTTATTTTTATACATGAGACACGGCACAGATTTATCATTAAACTAGCAGACCCGTGCTCGCGTTGCTTCGCAAAATTTAAAGGCGAATTTCTGTTTACCATGAAATCAACCAAAAGTTTATATATGCTTACAGTAGGTTTAGAGAATTCCATTCAGTTTAAAGGGAAACAGTTTTAAAAGAAATAGTGTTTTTTGATGTCTGTAGATTGTTTTTTTAATTCAAAGCTTCAGGATAGATAATGTTGGCAGCCCCAAAAACTGATTGACATTTGAAATGTTTATACTCGGTTGCTTGCTGATGTTTTGTTTTGAAGTGCATTTCCACGACGTCGTGTCACATGTGCGTTTTGAATATTATGTATACTTAATCTTTCTTCTCTTTGTGAAGGTTACTCATTAAGACGTTGAGAACATTTTCTTGTGAACATTTTATTTAATATCTATTCAATGAAAAGAAGATTTATTTTATGCAATAAAAAAAATCATGCAGTAAAAAGGGATTTGAAAATAATGCACAAAAAGGATAAAACATTTCTCTACCGAAAAACTTCACAGTTTCGGTAGATTTCGCCCTCTTTAATAGACACAGAACATTAAAAAAGTGGGAACATAAAGCATTCCCCATTTCCTATGGAGTGCTAACCAGCTATTCCACAAAATGACTGATGTTTTTTATTACTCTGTTCAAGCACAGTGCAAAAGTGCAAGCGCCAATCAATCTCAAGCGAATTAAAAATATAACTACTGACGCAAAGAATTAAACAATTGCCCCTTTAGAAAATCGACGCAATGTGTCACGTCTTTCCTTATTTTATAGCTTCTTTTATAAAACAGAATTTTCCGTCGAAGTAGCCTACTGCATTCCTCCCCTTAAAAGTTTCTCCCATAATACTCGTCTCGCAAGGAATGCTCATCAATTCACCCTTGAGCCCAATTTCGGACGTACCGTGAAAAATAGGGATTCTTTTTTTAGCCGAACAACATGAATTTGGGATAGTTTATCCAGCGAGATTTTCCCTTGATATTTTGGTCTGCAAGCATTCGAAACGAATGTTAATCGAAAATTCCTATCCTTCCCCTCCCTATCATCTTAATGCCCGCGCAGTGTGCTCTACATTAAAAGGGAAACAAACAATATCTTGTGCGCGCACTAATTATAAAAAAAATACATTCGGGGTATTTTATACATGTTAGTTATTTGGACTGCACTGGAATTGAATAACTTTAAGAAAAGTCAAAACACGCAACTTTCAGTGTATACTGTAATATAAATTAAGAGAGCATTAGAGGAAGAGAAAAAGCAAAGAATTTGAAATGATAATGAAATGAAACAAAGCAGCTACCTCGCGATTGCAATGAAATTAAATTTATGGATTAAATAAATATAAGAAGTTGATATTTCTAGAATACGTTTATGTTTATTTATCAGCTTGAGTAGTAGAGCCAACTAAAAATGATTTATAGCTTAAAACTTGCGCTATTGTATTGATTTCTTTGAATGATTTTCATCCTTGTAAAATATCAAACAGGTCAATGTCAAAATGGTCAATTTTCTTTGTAAATACCTATATTCATATTTTAAAAACAGTTTATTAAAAAAAAAAAAAATGCCGCAAACCATCTCATAATAGTAACGAATATTACAAAATTTGTTTTGAATAAATCAGTTTAATACTTTCTGAGATCCTGCGTGACAAACATAATTGTTACGTCTTTATATAATGGTATGGATGATTAAATGTGATGATTTGTAAGTAAAATAAAGAAATATAACTTTTTTTGTTGGGCTAATTAATTTTTTTGTAGGGCTATTTGGATATATCTGAGCGAGTACTGAATACTCCAGCACTAACTCCTTGGTTAGTATTGGAACCATCAGTGTACCATACACAAGGATTTTTACCAAAACTTGGTCTATTCTGTTACCAGTTTTGGCGATCTGGAAATGTGACTTTTAAGTTGTGATTGAAGTTAAAACCTTGGTAGACATTTATCTGTCAACTGAATTCCAAGTAGTTAATTTTTTTTATTTCTTGTATGATATCACTGTGAACATTTTTGGAATTAGATTCATCTTCGATAAAAAGGCCTGATGCCAGACTCTATCAAATGCTTTAGAAATATCGAGCGCAATAATTTTGTTTTCTCAGAAACGGTGCAAGGATTTATTCCACTGTTCGGTAAGATAAGCCATAAGGTCACCAGTGGACCTTTTTCTACGAAAGCCATATTGCCGGTAATTAAGAAGCTTTCGTTCTTCGGTATATTTCCTTAGCTTATAATTAATAAGCGTTACCATGGCCTTGGAAAGAAGGGTGGTAAGCGCAATCGGCCTGGCGGGTGAGGAGAATTCGCTTTTTTTGGGTATAGGCTGGACAAAAGCTGTTTTCCATCTGCTCGGAACGAGCCCAGAGAAATAGAATATGTAAAAAAGCTTACGCATTGGTTTTGCAAGTGTGGAAGAAAACCTCTTTGAAATAATAGCGGGGATATTATCCGGGCCAGCGGATTTATGTATGCCGAGATCTTTTAAAACTTTGAATCATTTAAGCTCTCAAGTACTGATGGGACTATGACACTTCTGGCAGCGTAGAGTTAGTGGCTAACTACGCAGCAAAAAGATTTGCTTTTTATACTAACAAATGGAGTATTATTAAAGACAAGCCTTGGGATGGAGGAAGAAGAGGAATTCTTTACATTTTTTTACGAATGACCAAAAATGTCTGCTACCTTTGGGACACTGTAGAAGTTTTTGCCTTAATTTTGGGTCATGTTAAACTTCATTTTTTGAATATGGGCGTTACAGGCCTTCCTGGCTTGTTTAAACTTTTCCCGGTTTTCTTAGTTGGGTTAGCTTTATACCAACGGAAACAATTCTTTTTGAACTCCACCTCTTTGCAGCTTGGGTTGAACCATGGATTTTCGTTGGGTCTGATGCTTTTAATTCTATTTGTGATAAAAGTTCTCATTCCCGATAGAATTGGGTTTGTGATCATATCTGCACTGGAATCTACGTCACTATCCAGGAAGCATAGTAACCAGTTAAATATCCTGAAGAAATTACTGAGACCGTCCCAGTTGGCTTTCTCATACTGCCAAACGGTTCTCTGAGGAACTCTTTCCTTAACTGGAATAGTTTGACATGGAAATATATAGCAGATATGGGCTTCGATAGAGGCAACAAATGTGAATTTATTATTTACAGTGAGCTTGAACCCCATGAACTCAAAAAAGGAATTAGTACAAGGACCATGTTGTGGTTGGAATTGGTTTGCAACATCATTCCTAATGTAGACAGCTAGACCATGATTGGAAAAGAATAATGGCACTAAGTTGTACGCTTTCAGGATAAACTCCGTCGAATCGGAAGCTTCTCCTAACTGAGTTTCACTCAGGGCCATAACAGCTGGCCTAAATAGGACAGTATGGTAGTACACAGCCAGAAACCCTAAATTTACCACCCATTTTAAGAACAAAAACCTGAAAACTAAAACAGACGAAGAAAAAAAAACAAATAAGAAAATAAAAATATTGCTATATAGAGAAACTTCACGTAAACACTCTATCACTACTATTAGCCTAAGTGACATGTGAAACGATCCGCCCCTGTAATAGAGCAACATTTTTCTTTCAATGCATCCGTTAGTATCTCAACTCAACCAAGAATACAACGGTAACTGTTTTGAAAAAAAAATATATATTAAGACTTAAGTTGTAGAAATTATAATGTGCTACAAGTTTTGCATTTATTTTATTTCCAAAAATCAAAAGTGTCGAATTTATTGGCCAAAATAAAATGTTCATTAAATTCAAAATGGCAGCTGAAACTTCAGCAGGATTTTCTCGAAAACCGAAATTTAGACCACAAATGACCCCTTCCAACAAACTGTAAAAGAAAATTGTACGAATTAGTTTTTTCCATTTCAGCCCTTTTTTTGACAACGCGACTGGACTAGCGGTAATTTTTTGATATTATCCCTTGCGGCTTGCTTTACCTCCACGTGGTCGTCCCCGGGCAATGATTTGTGTATATTTTTGTACACAAATTAGCAAAAATTGCAAGCACTTCCTAAGGGTTGGCGAGGGGCTAGTAACCTCTCCCGTACAAAAATATTACTCAGAACCCGACAACAAGCCTCGGAAATATACTGATTTCTCAACGACGAACCAAGCAACGACTACGGCTAAACGATTTAAGAATTTTCTCATGGAACGTCAGAACGCTCTATAGAGCTCGAGCTGCACAACAGCTAGCTGATGTCCTGGCCATGTATAAAGCTGACATAACAGCACTTCAGGAAGTGAGATGGCCAGGGAATGGTATTTTGCAGAAAAAAGAATACGACATATATTTTAGCGGTAGGCTTCCTAGTCAGTCAAAAAATTAAGCCTACCGTCATCGGCTTTAACGCAATAAATGAAAGGCTATGCACCCTTTGCGTGCGGGGCAAATTCAATAACATCAGCCTCATTAACGTTCACGCACCTACTGAGGAGTCCGAAGAAGAAGAAAAAGATTCCTACTACGAACTTGTAGAGAGGACGCTCAATGCCTGCCAAAGGTATGACGTTAAAATCATCCTTGGTGACTTCAACGCAAAATTAGGTAGGGAGCCAGTATTCAGGCAGTACATAGGATCCCATAGTTTGCATGAGAACACTAATGACAACGGACTACGAGTCATAGAAATGGCAGCATCAACAAAATTGGTCGTTGCGAGTACCAGCCTCCCGCGTAAGGATATCCACAAAGTCGCTTGGGTATCGGCTGATGGAGTCACTCGTAACCAAATTGACCACGTGTTGATAGATCGCCGCCACTACTCGAGCCTGAGGACGATACGAACGTATCGAGGTGCCAACATCGACTCGGACCACTATCTCGTTGGTATGGTGTTCCGAGGGCGGATTGCTATGCGAAGAAGTATTGCATCCGCTGGTCAGGCTCGAATCAACACGGCTGCCCTACGCGATGAATGCAAAAGCAACCAATACAGTTGCGCACTAAGGCTCGCCCTCGGAGAGCTCGATGAGGGAAGAGTAAGTCCTGGGGACAGAATGCCGGGCGTAGAGGAAAAATGGTCACGCTTTAAGAACAAAGTCATTAGTACTGCTGATACCATCTTAGGCAGTAGTCGCAGAGATCGGAGCGACTGGTTTGATGATGAATGCAAACTAGCGTCTGAACGTAAGAATGCTACATACCGAGCAATACAACAGTCTCATAGAACGCGGGCACGCGAAGATTAATATAAAGAGCTCAGAAGAATAGAAAAAAGAATTCACAGACGAAAGAAGGCAGCCTGGGAAAAAACATTGTATGTGAAATGGAAAGAAATAGAGAGCGAGGTCCGCACCAGGCGCAGAAGTTCTACCAATCCGTCAGAAACATGTCGCAATACACACCACGCTGTACATATTGTAAAGACGGAGAGGGTAATCTGATCACCGATCCTGAAGGCATTCTGGAGCGATGGGAAGTGTACTTTAATGAACTGCTGAACGGTCAGCTCACGGAAGAAATGGAGACTCCAACATTTCAAGAAGAAGATCTCATGCTGCAGCCACCAAGCATTGAGGAGATAAAACAGGCGATTAATCGGCTCAAAAATAATAAGGCCTCAGGAGCCGATGGTATACCTGCCGAGCTGATCAAACATGGAGGGCCAACACTACATCAAGCAATTCATGAAATCATAGTACACGTATGGGAACACGAAGAGATGCCAGAGAAGAATGGCGAAAAGGCATCATATGTCCCATACATAAGAAGGGAGATATCACAAAATGCAGCAACTATAAGGGTATAACATTGTTGAGTTCATCCTATAAGATATTCTCCTCTATCCTGCAAGAACGGATAGCCCCATACGCTAATACCATAATCGGCAAATATCAATGTGGTTTTATACCAGGCAAATCAACAATTGATCAGATCTTTACCCTTAGGCAGGTGATGGAAAAAAGTCTGGAATTTAATATCCGAACATACCATCTTTTTATAGACTTTAAAGCCGCCTACGATAGCATAGCCAGGGTAGAACTTTATAAGGCCATGAGAGAATTCGGCATTCCAAATAAATTGACACGACTATGTAGGCTGACCATGACCAACATCACAAGCCAAGTAAAAGTAGCCGGTTTGCTATCCAGACCAATCAACTTCTTTAATGGACTCCGACAAGGGGATGGTCTGGCTTGCATCCTCTTCAACCTGGCGTTGGAGAAAGCAATCCGTGACTCTGGCACGTCAACAAGAGGAACTATCGTCACCAAGTCCAGCCAGATACTAGCTTACGCAGACGACATCGACATCATCGGCAGAAGCCAACAAGCTGTACAAGACTCCTTTACCCAGGTCGAGCAAGGGGCAAAATACCTGGGGCTGCACATAAATGAAGGGAAGACTTAGTACATGGCGGCAACGTCTGCGAGAAATGTTGGTACAACCATCAGGGTAGCGGAGCAAGAACTTGAAGTAGTGCAGTTCTTTAACTATCTTGGGTCAAAAGCAGCAGCCGATAGCAATATGGAGGAAGAAAAACGCGGGCGGCTGCTGAAATCCAACAAAACCTACAATAGTCTGTCAAGGCTCTTTAAATCCAGAAACCTTACCATAAAAACCAAACTGCTGCTGTACAAGACTATGGTCTTACCAGTACTCACATACGGATCCGAGACTTGGGTGCTTACAAAAAGGCACTCTGATCTCTTATCCGCGTTCGAGAGAAAAGTCTTACGGAGAATTGTTGGCCCCGTGTGTGAGGAAGGACGATTCCGGAGAAGATACAATCATGAATTGTATGAAATCTATCTCGAAGCAGATGTTGTTGAAAAATAAGGCTCGGTAGACTCCTGTGGGCTGGACACCTAGCTCGCATGAGCGAAGAGGATCCAACTCGGAAAGTCTTTTGCGGTACTTTTTATAGTAGAAGACAACGTGGTAGACCTTGCTTACGTTGGAAGGATGGCGTAGACCAGGACGCCCGAAGCCTTGGGGTGCGCAATTGGATGGCGTCGGCCAGCAATCGGGATGTATGGAAGAATTTGTTGAAGGAGGCCCGGACCGGATCCCGGTTGTTGCGCTGATGATGAGCGCAAGTGAAATGTTCATTGAATGACATTATAATATTATTTTTTTGTTTTATTTTTATACATGAGACACGGCACAGATTTATCATTAAACTAGCAGACCCGTGCTCGCGTTGCTTCGCAAAATTTAAAGGCGAATTTCTGTTTACCATGAAATCAACCAAAAGTTTATATATGCTTACAGTAGGTTTAGAGAATTCCATTCAGTTTAAAGGGAAACAGTTTTAAAAGAAATAGTGTTTTTTGATGTCTGTAGATTGTTTTTTTAATTCAAAACTTCAGGATAGATAATGTTGGCAGCCCCAAAAACTGATTGACATTTGAAATGTTTATACTCGGTTGCTTGCTGATGTTTTGTTTTGAAGTGCATTTCCACGACGTCGTGTCACATGTGCGTTTTGAATATTATGTATACTTAATCTTTCTTCTCTTTGTGAAGGTTACTCATTAAGACGTTGAGAACATTTTCTTGTGAACATTTTATTTAATATCTATTCAATGAAAAGAAGATTTATTTTATGCAATAAAAAAAATCATGCAGTAAAAAGGGATTTGAAAATAATGCACAAAAAGGATAAAACATTTCTCTACCGAAAAACTTCACAGTTTCGGTAGATTTCGCCCTCTTTAATAGACACAGAACATTAAAAAAGTGGGAACATAAAGCATTCCCCATTTCCTATGGAGTGCTAACCAGCTATTCCACAAAATGACTGATGTTTTTTATTACTCTGTTCAAGCACAGTGCAAAAGTGCAAGTGCCAATCAATCTCAAGCGAATTTAAAATATAACTACTGACGCAAAGAATTAAACAATTGCCCCTTTAGAAAATCGACGCAATGTGTCACGTCTTTCCTTATTTTATAGCTTCTTTTATAAAACAGAATTTTCCGTCGAAGTAGCCTACTGCATTCCTCCCCTTAAAAGTTTCTCCCATAATACTCGTCTCGCAAGGAATGCTCATCAATTCACCCTTGAGCCCAATTTCGGACGTACCGTGAAAAATAGGGATTCTTTTTTTAGCCGAACAACATGAATTTGGGATAGTTTATCCAGCGAGATTTTCCCTTGATATTTTGGTCTGCAAGCATTCGAAACGAATGTTAATCGAAAATTCCTATCCTTCCCCTCCCTATCATCTTAATGCCCGCGCAGTGTGCTCTACATTAAAAGGGAAACAAACAATATCTTGTGCGCGCACTAATTATAAAAAAAATACATTCGGGGTATTTTATACATGTTAGTTATTTGGACTGCACTGGAATTGAATAACTTTAAGAAAAGTCAAAACACGCAACTTTCAGTGTATACTGTAATATAAATTAAGAGAGCATTAGAGGAAGAGAAAAAGCAAAGAATTTGAAATGATAATGAAATGAAACAAAGCAGCTACCTCGCGATTGCAATGAAATTAAATTTATGGATTAAATAAATATAAGAAGTTGATATTTCTAGAATACGTTTATGTTTATTTATCAGCTTGAGTAGTAGAGCCAACTAAAAATGATTTATAGCTTAAAACTTGCGCTATTGTATTGATTTCTTTGAATGATTTTCATCCTTGTAAAATATCAAACAGGTCAATGTCAAAATGGTCAATTTTCTTTGTAAATACCTATATTCATATTTTAAAAACAGTTTATTAAAAAAAAAAAAAATGCCGCAAACCATCTCATAATAGTAACGAATATTACAAAATTTGTTTTGAATAAATCAGTTTAATACTTTCTGAGATCCTGCGTGACAAACATAATTGTTACGTCTTTATATAATGGTATGGATGATTAAATGTGATGATTTGTAAGTAAAATAAAGAAATATAACTTTTTTTGTTGGGCTAATTAATTTTTTTGTAGGGCTATTTGGATATATCTGAGCGAGTACTGAATACTCCAGCACTAACTCCTTGGTTAGTATTGGAACCATCAGTGTACCATACACAAGGATTTTTACCAAAACTTGGTCTATTCTGTTACCAGTTTTGGCGATCTGGAAATGTGACTTTTAAGTTGTGATTGAAGTTAAAACCTTGGTAGACATTTATCTGTCAACTGAATTCCAAGTAGTTAATTTTTTTTATTTCTTGTATGATATCACTGTGAACATTTTTGGAATTAGATTCATCTTCGATAAAAAGGCCTGATGCCAGACTCTATCAAATGCTTTAGAAATATCGAGCGCAATAATTTTGTTTTCTCAGAAACGGTGCAAGGATTTATTCCACTGTTCGGTAAGATAAGCCATAAGGTCACCAGTGGACCTTTTTCTACGAAAGCCATATTGCCGGTAATTAAGAAGCTTTCGTTCTTCGGTATATTTCCTTAGCTTATAATTAATAAGCGTTACGATGGCCTTGGAAAGAAGGGTGGTAAGCGCAATCGGCCTGGCGGGTGAGGAGAATTCGCTTTTTTTGGGCATAGGCTGGACAAAAGCTGTTTTCCATCTGCTCGGAACGAGCCCAGAGAAATAGAATATGTAAAAAAGCTTACGCATTGGTTTTGCAAGTGTGGAAGAAAACCTCTTTGAAATAATAGCGGGGATATTATCCGGGCCAGCGGATTTATGTATGCCGAGATCTTTTAAAACTTTGAATCATTTAAGCTCTCAAGTACTGATTGGACTATGACACTTCTGGCAGCGTAGAGTTAGTGGCTAACTACGCAGCAAAAAGATTTGCTTTTTATACTAACAAATGGAGTATCATTAAAGACAAGCCTTGGGATGGAGGAAGAAGAGGAATTCTTTACATTTTTTTACGAATGACCAAAAATGTCTGCTACCTTTGGGACACTGTAGAAGTTTTTGCCTTAATTTTTTGTCATGTAAAACTTCATTTTTTGAATATGGGCGTTACAGGCCTTCCTGGCTTGTTTAAACTTTTCCCGGTTTTCTTAGTTGGGTTAGCTTTATACCAACGGAAACAATTCTTTTTGAACTGCACCTCTTTGCAGCTTGGGTTGAACCATGGATTTTCGTTGGGTCTGATGCTTTTAATTTTATTTGGGATAAAAGTTCTCATTCCCGATAGAATTGGGTTTGTGATCATATCTGCACTGGAATCTACGTTACTATCCAGGAAGCATAGTAACCAGTTAAATATCCTGAAGAAATTACTGAGACCGTCCCAGTTGGCTTTCTCATACTGCCAAACGGATCTCTGAGGAACTCTTTCCTTAACTGGAATAGTTTGAAATGAAAATGTATAGCAGATATGGGCTTCGATAGAGGCAACAAATGTGAATTTATTATTTACAGTGAGCTTAAACCCCATGAACTCAAAAAAGGAATTAGTACAAGGACCATATTGTGGTTGGAATTGGTTTGCAACATCATTCCTAATGTAGACAGCTAGACCATGATTGGAAGAGAATAATGGCACTAAGTTGTACGCTTTCAGGATAAACTCCGTCGGATCAGAAGCTTCTCCTAACTGAGTTTCACTCAGGGCCATAACAGCTGGCCTAAATAGGACAGTATGGTAGTACACAGCCAGAAACCCTAAATTTACCACCCATTTTAAGAACAAAAACCTGAAAACTAAAACAGACGAAGAAAAAAAAACAAATAAGAAAATAAAAATATTGCTATATAGAGAAACTTCACGTAAACACTCTATCACTACTATTAGCCTAAGTGACATGTGAAACGATCCGCCCCTGTACTAGAGCAACTGTTTTGAAAAAAAATATATATTAAGACTTAAGTTGTAGAAATTATAATGTGCTACAAGTTTTGCATTTATTTTATTTTCAAAAATCAAAAATGTCGAATTTATTGGTCAAAATAATATGTTCATTAAATTCAAAATGGCAGCTGAAGCTCCAGCGGGATTTTCTCGAAAACCGAAATTTAGACTACTAATGACCCCTTCCAACAAACTGTAAAAGAAAATTGTACGAATTAGTTTTTTCCATTTCAGCCCTTTTTTTGACAACGCGACTGGACTAGCGGTAATTTTTGGATATTATCCCTTTTATTTTATATTAAATTTGGAGCGCAAGTGAAATGTTCATTGAATGACATTATAATATTATTTTTTTGTTTTATTTTTATACATGAGACACGGCACAGATTTATCATTAAACTAGCAGACCCGTGCTCGCGTTGCTTCGCAAAATTTAAAGGCGAATTTCTGTTTACCATGAAATCAACCAAAAGTTTATATATGCTTACAGTAGGTATTGAGAATTCCATTCAGTTTAAAGGGAAACAGTTTTAAAAGAAATTGTGCTTTTTGATGTTTGTACATTGTTTTTTAATTCAAAGCTTCAGGATAGATAATGTTGGCAGCCCCAAAAACTGATTGACATTTGAAATCTTTATACTCGGTTGCTAAATTATTACTTGCTGATGTTTTGTTTTGAAGTGCATTTCCACGACGTCCTGCACATATGCGTTTTGAATATTATGTATATTTAATCTTTCTTCTCTTTGTGAAGGTTACTCATTAAGACGTTGAGAACATTTTCTTGTGAACATTTTATTTAATATCTATTCAATGAAAAGAAGATTTATTTTATGCAATAAAAAAAATCATGCAGTAAAAAAGGGATTTGAAAATAATGCACAAAAAGGATAAAACATTTCCCTACCGAAAAACTTTACAGTTTCAGTAATTAGAAATATATGTGTATCGCCTTCTTTAATAGAAACAGAACATTAAAAAAGTGGGAACATAAAGCATTCCTATTTTCTATGAAGTGCTAACCAGCTATTCTACAAAATGACTGAGGTTTTTTATTACTCTGTAGTGCAAGTGCCAATTAATCTCAAGCGAATAAAAAATAAAACCACTGACGCAAAGAATTAAACTATTGCCCCTTAAGAAAATCGACGCAATGTTTCAAGTCTTTCCTTATTTTATAGCTTCTTTTATAAAAAAAAAAAATGTTCACTCGAAGTAGCCTACTGCATTCCTCCCCTTAAAAGTTTCTCCCATAATACTCGTCTCGCAAGGAATGCTCATCAATTCACCCTTGAGCCCAATTTCGGACGTACCGTGAAAAATAGGGATTCTTTTTTTAGCCGCACAACATGAATTTGGGATAGTTTATCCGGCGAGATTTCCCCTTGCCATTTTGATCTGCAAGATTTCGAAACCAATTTTAAACGACATTTCCTATCCTTCCCCTCCCTATTATCCTAATGCCGGCGCAGTGTGCTCTACATTAAAAGGGAAACAAACAATATCTTGTGCGCGCGCTAATTATAAAAAAATACATTCGGGGTATTTTATACATGTAAGTTATTTGGACTACACTGGAATTGAATAACTTTAAGAAAAGTCAAAACACGCAACTTTCAGTGTATAGTTTAACCTAAATTAAGAGAGCATGAGAAGAAGAGAAAAGGCAAAGAATTTGAAATGATAATGAAATGAAAAAAAGCAGCTACCTCGCGATTGCAATGAAATTTAATCTATGGATTAAATAAATATAAGAAGTTGATATTTCTAGAATACGTTTCTGTTTATTTATCAGCTTGTAGAGGCAACTAAAAAATGATTTATAGCTTAAAACTTGCGCTATTTTATTAATTGCTTCGAATGATTTTCATCTTGTAAAATATCAAACAGGTCAATGTCAAAATGGTCAATTTCCTTTTTAAATACCTATATTCATATTTTAAAAACAATTTATTCAAAAAAAAAAAAAAAATGGTGTAAACCATCTCATAATTTTTTTTTTATAATTACACACAGGGACAATTTGTTTCCCTTTTAATGTAGAACACACTGAGCGGCCATTAGGAAGATAGGGAGGGGAGAGATAGGAGGTGTCGAATAACATTGGTTTTGAATGGCAAGGGATAATCTAAACTATTCCAAATTCGTGTTGTTCGGCTAAAAAAAGAATCCCTATATTTCAGGGTACGTCTGAAATTGGGCTCAAGGGTGAACTGATGGGCATTCTTTGCGAGACGAGTATTACGGGAGAAACTTTTAAGGGGAGGAATGCAACTGGCTACTTCGAGTGAACATTTTTTATAAAAAAAAAAACGATAAAATAAGGAAAGACATGAAACATTGCGTCGGTGTTAGAGAGGGGCAATTGTTTCAGCGGCAGTTCTATTTCCTTTCAATCTTAACGCTCGATTTTGTATTCTATCAAGCAGGTGGAGCGATGTTTGTGAAGCACCTGCCCAGAGGTGGGAGTTATACTCGAGTTTAGGGCGTATAAACGCTTTATAGATTGAAGCCAGATCAGATATGGAAAAATATTTCTTACACCGGTACAGAAAACCTAAGCACCTAGCAGCATTCCTAGCGATTTCAAATATATGGTCGTTCCAACAGAGGTCGTCGTTGACACACATACCGAGTACTCAGAGCTTTTCGGTTTTTTCGATGTAAGTGCCATTCATGGACAATGGCCTTGGGGGTATGTTTAGCTTTTACGACAGAAGAAAGCATTGAGTTTTCGAAGAATTAAACTCCACACGATTCCTATTACCCCATTTAATAATGCTGTATAAATCGGAGTTTAATGAGCTTGTTTACATACGGTACCGTTGTAATTGTACGTCCAAAGGCGAAGGACGTGAATTATCGAACGAATATGAAAAGCTGAGGGTAGAGTCGTCAGCAAAACAAATAAGTGGATTAGAAGTAACAGACAGAAGATCATTTATAAAAATGAGGAAAAGAGTCGGAGACAGAACAGAGCCCTGGGGCACACCAGCATTTATTTTGTGGGAATCAGACTTGAATCCGTCAAATTAAATTTGTATTGCACGGTCCAGAAGCTTCTAATCCAACGAACAAGAGTATTATCGATGCCAAAAGCACGCATTTTCGATAAGAGAGCTTCATGTCTAACTCTATCAAATGCCTTGGAGATATCAAGAGCAATAATCTAAATCTTACTTTCACCAAAGCGATGTAAATATTTGTTCCACTGTTCGGTGAGATATTCCATCAGATCACCAGTGGAACAGTTGCTGCGGAAGCCATACTGACGGTCATGGAAAAGCTTTCGATCTTCGAGATATTCCTTAAGCTGACGGTTAATCAGTGTTTCCATGACCTTAGAAAGAAGAGATTCTGTGCTATGGTTCGGTAGGAGGAGGGGGAGAATGGGTCACTTTTCTTAGAGACAGGCTTTGCCAGTGTGGAAGAACACCTCTTCAGAAGAATCGGGGATATACCATCCGGGGCAGCGGATTTGTGTATATCGAGATATTTGAGAACTCTTGCTACTGTACGAGTGCGGAAAAAATCTGTCCCAAGGAAAAAATTACATTCTTAAGTACAGAAGGGGTAACGTTGCTATGGGGCAGCGTGGAGCTGGCAGCCAAATGGGCGGCGAGCAAGTTTGCCTTCTCTGAAGAGTAAAAAATTGGTTTGTTATTGTCGATGAGCGTTGGAACCGGAGATGTTGCGGAGTTTTTTAATATTTTTTACAAATTACCAAAAATTTGTACTGCCTTTGGGACACCGCAGAATTTTTTGCCGTAATTTTTGGTCATGCAAAAATTTGGTTCTTTCAATAACGGAGTTGCATGAGTTCCTTGCTTGTTTGTGCTTTTTCCGATTTTCCTCTGTGGGTTTGGCTTTGTAGAATCGGAAACTTACTTCTTTGAGCCTGATAGCTTCTTTACACTCAGAATTAAACCAAGACTTTTCTTTAGGCTTGATGCTTTTTACTCTGTTAGGAATAAAAGCACGCATCCCTAGAAGAATCACATTTGTGATCATTTCAGCACTGGCATCAATGTCACTATCGAGGAAGTAACGAATATTACAAAATTTGTTTTGAATAAATCAGTTTAATACTTTCTGAGATCCTGCGTGACAAACATAATTGTTACGTCTTTATATAATTATATAGATAATTAAATTTAATGATTTGTAAGTAAAATAAAGAAACATAATTTTTTTTGTTGGGCTAATTTATTTTTTTGTAGGGCTATTTTTTTACAATGGAGATATGGACAGTGATGCTTTTTATTAGGCCATTTTGGTTTCTTTTTTATTTGTTTAGGGTTAAGGTACACATGGATAATGATAATTTTGCTGGGCAATTTTTTTTTGAAACCAACACAAAGTAATTTTTCCATAGTAATATTGTCTCTGTTGCCACGATTTGTGCTCTTGTATTTGGATTCGCTTTCCCTTGTGCACACCATATACAATACGAAAATGGTTCTAGTCTGTTCAAACAAAATTGTCAGTAGAAGGAAGATGGGAAGCTTGCCTCTCAGTCTGGTTGCATTGGCTTACTAGTCCGGGAGGCAGCGACAGAAATTTCCGTTTTATTTTCGCAAGCTTTATATTTTTTGTATGATTCGTTCAAGTGGTAAGTAATAGTTACATGGACGTCTTCCACCGCACCCTTACAACGGGGGGTTACAGGAGTGTTTCAAACCCCGCAAAAAAAACATGAAAAAAATTCATAACCGCAAACGTAAAACTTTTTCGACGCATTATTTGACACATAAGAAGAAGAAGACAAAATACGTCTTCCAGACACGCAAAAACCGCAAAACTTTTTTGAAAAAAATTCATTCCCGCGAAGATGAAATGTCTATATATGCTAATTCTTAATGTAATAAACATAAAATAAATAGTGTTCCACCTATAACATACAACAAAAGTCGTCTTCCAAATGTGGGTATACTGATAAGATCAAATGAAAAAAATGAGACAGTATCAGTATTGTTGCCTCCAAATCTTTCTCTTTTGCTCTCAGAAGTATACATTGTATGCAGCTTTATTAAATTTCTCCAACTAAAAAGAAAGCTTAGAAAATAATGATAAGAAGTGTTTCTCACTCTAACAAGGACCCCTTACGAGGGGCATTAATTGAAATGATTATATGTACTTATAATTTCGAGAATTTAAAACACTACAATTAAAAATTGTAAGTTATTTCTCCAGCCGAAGGTTCTTGACCCTTTTATGTATAATTTATATAGCGATCAGCTGTAAGATATGTCTTATAAAAGTACAGTAAGGAGTGCGAGCTTTCTTCTAAGTAAATTTAAGAATTTCAAATCACTTGCTATTAAAGCTGGAGTTAAACCATATTGTGTTTTTTGTGAAAAAAAGCAGAAAGCTACAAACATTTGTTAGCATTATTTTGAATAAGAGTGCTCATATTCTTTCAAATCAATCAAAGAAAATAATTTACATTCAAATAATATAATATTGCCTGAAGAAGTTAATAGGTTTGTTCGATGATCCCCGCCCCAGTGCGCACTGGGGAATGTCAGTGCATTTCGTTTAGCTGTCAAAAAACTGTGTTTCTGCTCGGGGTTTGATTTAACATCGAACAGCTCAGTGCAACAGTTTTAGTTTTTTGACATTTCATTTATGTATTAATTTTCTTTACAAAGTTTACAGTTTTTCCATTTCCATCAGATTGAGTATATCTCGGCATTTTATCTAAAATCACAAAAATAACTTAATAATTGCAAAATAACCTACAAAATATCTTATATTTATCAGATATTGCACTCCAAGTTTGTAAAATAAAATTTGTTTTAAACTTCTACCACAAGCACCAACAGCTGATTTGAATTTTGACAGCACTGATTTCTTACACCGACCAAAAACCTGGGGCGTGAGAGTGTGCACTCAGTGCGTGCTCGGGGTTGACATCGAACACAGTGCAAAAACACTGGGGCGAAAAAAGTGTCACATAAAACACCTCAGTGCGAATCCAGTGTACACCAGTGCGCCCCAGGATAGACATCGAACAAAGCTAATGAGTATCAGAAATAACACTCGGCCTGTTACTCAAAGTTTACAGCAGAGCCGCAAGAATATAAAGTTGTTCCAGCAAAAGATAAGCCATCAGAATCAACTCTAAAGTTAGTATAAGGCTGATTTTGTTTTGCATACCAATAGAAAGTAAAAAGAAGCGTCTTTGTACACTCGTAACCTATGTAATCTTTTAAAAATAATTTTTGGTTTTAGCCAAATCTTAAAAATATGAGGCCCTGAGTTAATTTAAAAAAGAGGCTCTTTTGACTGAAATGAGTCTACCAGTGATAACTCTGATCAGCTCTGACACTGTACACAAAATAATTGAAGCCGCTCCAAAATTGAAGAACACTGGCATTTTTATTCACCGAGAACAATCCTTGGTCTATCGTAACAAGAAGAAAAGCCTATATGATTTAAAGAGCAAATTAGTTACGAGAAACCCGAACATCAAAATCTTCGTAAAAGGTGCAAGGTTACAAATTGAAAAATTCACTTTTGGATACGATATTCTCCGAGGTTTAAAAGTAAAAACGAACATCGAACTTCAATTCATCCAAAAAAAATTTCGGAGATGAAGCAACGTGTTATTTTAATGTAAACAACGTCAATGCAATTCAAACTGTCAACTCAGAAGCAACCTATTAGCAGAGACAAATGTTAACCAACACGTTTATGATGAAGGAGGTGCGGGTCCCAGCTATAAATATGACAGGGTTGCCGTCTGCCAATTAAATTATTTTCTCACACATAACTTTAAATTAAAAATTTTATGTTACAGTATTACAGGTTTTAAAAACAAACTAATAATGCCTGAATTCGTTGATCTTGTCACTAAATATGATGTATTTATTCTCTTAGAAACCTTTTTAGAAAATGGAAAGGAACTGCAGTACTTAAAATACTTTAAACACTTCGACATTAAATGTATCCCAGCTATTAGAAACAGTAGCGTTGGTAGGTCTACTGGTGGGATAATGTGTGGTATAAAACACTCTGTATTTTGCCGCTCTACAAGAATCCATCATTAATTTTTGGCGCCATACTTATCGTACTTGTGCCCACTAAACTGACTCTTGATAACTTTAACTGCACTTTTTAATCATAAAATACCAAATATTATTTCGCAGTGTAAATACGGATTCAAATGAGAGTTTTCTTGCTATCGGAGATGTACATGTACATATAGAAAACGTTGAAGGACATGCCCCAAAAATGTTGCTGGTGATTTTTCAGAAGAAGGAGAGAGTTCCAAAAAAACTCCACTAACTTTGTCAGAGGATTTAAAAGCAAGTAATCTATGTTTTTTTTGTGATAAAGAACGAAAATTTCATAAACGTCACTGGCAAATTTTGCACTTATGTGTTTCGGAAGATGCCTTAAAATCACTTGTCGAAGAAATTAACAATAATAAATTGGTGTCAAAAATTAATGATATACGTGAAAAGAAACAAATAATTTTCTATCACAAAGTTTGCAAACAAAAATATGAATATCGACTAGAATCGCAATCAGCTGAAAATAAACCAAAATCAAAGTGGCATAATTTGCGAGACGTTCATAAAATTGCTTTTGATGAAGTGTGTTCTCATGTAAGAGAAAATATAATCAGCAAAAAAAGCTGTTTCTTTTTAAACTTCTTCTTAAGATTGTACGTCAACACTTTAAAAAAAGAATACGAAGAATATGGTCGAGAAGATATGTCCGTAAACTTAGAAGCGAATTTTCATTTAGAAGAAAAATTATTGCAAACGTTTCCTAAAGATATCAGTATAGTTACACTAAAAAAAAAGTTGTAAAACCATACACTGGAGTTTTATTAAAAAATAATGATGTAGATGCACTGGAGAAACAAAATATTTTACAAAGAGCAGCTCTTATTTTTAGACGTGAAATTGATAGCATTAAACGTTTGCTTTTGCCGGATCAATTAAAAACGACTGTTTTGATTAAAGGAGAATGCGTCTTGCCAACGTCACTCACACGTTTTTATGAGACAGTACTCAGTGGACTAAATTATCGCAGAGAAAGTAGTACGAATAGTAAAAGATTAAGCGAATCTTTCTCGGCTGATTTTATCTATGGTTTAATCCATCCAAACACATAACATTTGGTTTAACAATAAAAGGATTCACTGACAGCAAAAAGATTGTAATTATTTAAAACATATATGGCCATTGTTGCAGCTACACCGTGTTAGAAGAATTAGAAACAGAAGCAACATTTGCATCAAGTAATCGACTTAAAATTTGTCCAGAAGACATTTTAGGAACATCAAATTTGTGCACTGGTCCTTCTTTTAATAATTTCGACCGATTTGTAGATACACCGACTGACAAGGATACATTACACGACACCGTTGGTATCAAAATAACAGCAAAGTGGCAGAAAATATAGTGACAAATATACATCCTGAAGGTTCGATAAAACGAAATCAGACTTATGACGCAGTAAGTCATGATTTAGAATCTTATTCCAAAAAACCAAGTTTAGTTGAGGTTTTCAAAGATTTTGCGCATCAGTAGACTTGCCTAAACCAGATAATTTGGACTCTTTCAAACAAATTCATTTTGCATGGATGGTTTCGCATTTCTTACAGATACAAAGTGTGCCGATGTGGGTAGGCTACAATAGTTTAATATACGATGATCAGACTTGTATGCAGAAAGTTTCTTATTTGAATACGATTAATGCCTCACCAACAAGTACTGCAGTTGTTATAGAAACTTTAGAACAAAGCCAAAAAGTCGCCAACGAATGTAATGAAACATATACTATGCAGGTAAAATTATGATTTAGCAATTGCTAAAATCGCACTACAAATACAATGTACTGAAAAGCCTCGTTTTGATGATTTGTTCATCCATGTGGGGACATTTCATGTGATGATGGCTTTTTTTAAAGCAGTTGGAAAATTTATTGACAACAGCGGAATAACAAATATTATGATCAATTCAGATTTGTTAGCGAGTGGTTCTGTCACTGTTTTTATTGAGGGCAAACATTTTAATCGATGCAAAAGACTGCATCCAATAGCTTCTGTCGCAATTCAAATGTTGCATTTCGAGAACATTTTAAATGAACAAAAAATTGAAATAAACGGTGATATTAAATTATATTTGGAAGAATTTAAAAATACGCGCTCTGAAAAACCAAATATTAAAAAAACTAATTTAAATCAGCTGTTCAACGAGTATGAGAAATTTCAACAAAAAACACTCCAAGGGGATCTTGGAAAAACTCCCCAATTTTTTCTGATCTATGTTCAACTTGTAGACTATTTTTGTATGCTTAACAATGCAATCTGCACATCAGACTTACATGTGTTACCTAAAATAACGAACATTTTTTTTTATATTTAACCAGCCAAACTATTCTCGTTATCTATTTAAATATCATGATAATTAGATAAAAATTAATGTTACGCATCCAGGGTTGCAAGTTCAACTTGAGAAAGGCTCTTTTGGCGTCAAAAGGACAGAAAAAAACTTCTCTCGGCAACCAGTGCATTTGACACTAGAGCAAACCATTAATGCAGATGCGGCTAATAGATTAACGGGGATCGTTCATAACACAAATTCATTGTCTGCGCGAAAGCGTTGGTGCAAAAGCCATAGCATAAGGTCCTCAATAATAAGTCATGGTATGGATGAAGTGATATAACCGCTGACTTAGAAAAAAATCGAATTAAAATGAATGCATCTCAAATACAAAAATTTATTTCAAACATAAAAAAGTATCTGTCTTTGGAAAAATAGTCATGATGCGAATGCAGCGAGATTTATTCGGCAATCTTTTTCGAATATCTCTTGAAAAGACATTAGACATTAGTAAAGTGTTAAAGTATCAGCTTACGCCAATCCATTTCTCACTCTGCCATGTTGATGGTTCAATATGTAAAACTGACAAATCAGCCTTATTTAAGTTGTTGGAAAAACATATCGATAAGGATCAACCACGTTGTATTGACACTATTGTTCATGATGGCTTTTTTATTGCATTTAATGAAAGATATTCCTCTTACTTTTTCGGGTATTTCACAGAAATTCCTGAAGATTTGTTTAACTGAGAAAGCAGAAAATATTATTATAACATTCTATCAGTACATTTCACCTTCTATTAAAGATAATGAACGTTTATTGCGAGGTTCAAAAGAAGATAACTCTTTTCATATCCATGGACTAGATCTGAGGCGCCCAGCAGACTTTTCCTCAGAATTAAAGAACGTTCATTTCAAAAAAGGCAACCACGAACCACTATGCACCGTTCATTCAGAATAAAGTCGTTTATTTGAATTATGAATGTTGCTATAAGTACGAAGTTGTCCATGAAAAAGTCATTAGAACACTTGATGACAAATTAACATGTCCGCAGCATGAAGAAGCCGACACTAAAATCACTTATCACATATGCAATATCGATTGTGAATCAAATGTTGTCGTCAGGTGCTCTGATACCGATATCCTAGTTGTGTTGCTGGGTAATATAGCTCACATTAGGGAGCACGTTAATGTATGTCGGAGTTGGGAATGCACAAAGCTTTTGAACGTAACAGAGCTGTACAAAAAGTTAGGAACAAAATTATGTAATGCGTTACCAGCTTTCCACGCCTTAACGGGCTGTGACTACAATCCATCTTTCTATCGAAAAGGCAAAAATCGTCCATTTAATATATTGAAGAACTGCGATAGGTACGTTACTGCATTTGAAAGCGTAAGCGAAATTAATAATAATGCTTACACAGTTCTGGAAGAATTTGTTTGTCGCATGTATGTAGCTTTATTTATGAAAACCTATAAAATAAACGAGTGTGACGAGATCTTCCGCACCAAGGCAGAAACAATTAAATCGAACCGCATACACCGCTCATCTTTGGAGGCATGCATATCTCCCACAACCAACACAATTTTCCCCCACTGACTATGGTTGGGAAATACAAGACAATAAACTTGTTTTTCAATGGTTTGAAGGAGATCAACTGCCGAGATCTATTGACGGCATAGCTATTAACTCAGGAGAAAATCAAGGTGTTATAAAAAATTGCCATTATTTAATTATCATACCTATAAAGTTTGTATATACAGAAAATGAACCAAATAATGCATCGGATCTGTCAGACGAAGAAGAGGACGCTGAAAATTTAAGTTTCAATTATACGTTTGATGAAACGGATGATTCATTTCATCAAAGTGATATGGATTAAATGGATGATTTGGATGAATGATTATGCAAATAATCATAATGTTGTGTACTTACTTACTTAGGTGGCGCTACAGTTCGGGACGAACCTGGGCCTCAACCAACATGCCTCTCCAGCCAACTCGGTCTTTGGCTAGCTGCCTCCAGTTTTGCACTCCAAGTTGGTTGAGGTCGACCTCCACTTGAGCGCGCCACCTAAGGCGAGGTCTTCCTTGACTGCGTCTACCCTCTGGGATGGAATCGAAGATCCTGCGAGCCGGAGCATTGTTGTCCATTCGCTCTACATGACCTAGCCATCTTCAACGTGATATGCGTATTTTTTTGACCAGGTCAATGTCGCTGTACAGCTCGTATAGTTCTTGGTTGAACCTTCTGCTCCAAAGCCCGTTAACGCAGATAGGGCCAAAAATCTTCCGGAGAATCTTACGCTCGAAACGACTAAGGATATCTTCATCCGCTTTAGATAGAGTCCATGCCTCGGCGCCATAGAGTAGGACTGGGATGATTAGGGTCTTATACAGAGTCTCCTTTGTCTTTCGAGAGAGGGCTTTGCTACTCAATTGCCTTCCTAGCCCATAGAAACAGCGATTGGCAAGAGTAATTCTTCGCTTTATTTCTGACGAGATGTTGTTGTCAGATGTTATAGCGGATCCGAAGTACACAACTACCTCAAAGTTGTACCTGTCTATTGTGATGTTTTGTCCAATCCGCCGGTGTTGTGTGTCCCTTTTTGTGGACAGCAGGTACTTCGTTTTGGCCTCATTGACTGCTAGTCCCATCTTAGCCGCTTCAGCTTCAATGCTAGCAAACGTTCCAGTGACAGCTCGCCGAGTTCTGCCAATGATGTCTATGTCGTCAGCGTATGCTAGCAATTGCACAGACTTGAAAAAAATTGTCCCACTACAATTGACTTGCGAGTTTCTTATAATTTTTTCAAGTATTAAGTTGAAGAAATCGCACGATAGCGCATCACCTTGTCGGAATCCTTTTTTGACGTCAAAAGCTTCTGTGAGGTCAGAACCAACCTTGACGGAGCAGCGAGAGTTCTCCATCGTCATCCTGCACAGTCGGACGAGTTTTGTGGGAATGCCAAAACCTGACATGGCTCTGTATAGCTCGTCTCTATAAATGCTATCGTACGCGGCCTTAAAATCGATAAAGAGGTGGTGGGTATCGATTTGGAATTCTTGGGTGGTTTCCAGGATCTGCCGTAGCGTGAACATTTGATCGATTGTGGACTTTCCTGGTCTGAAACCACACTGATAGGGGCCAATCAGGTTGCTGACGAAAGGTTTCAGGCGTTCACATAGTACGGCAGAGAGGATCTTGTAGGTGATATTCAGGAGACTTATTCCTCTATAGTTGGCGCAGTTTAGAGGGTCTCCTTTCTTGTGGATCGGGCAAACGATGCTGAGGTTCCATTCGTCAGGCATACTTTCTTCTGACCAAACTTTAGAGATGAGTTGGTGTATGCACTCCACCAGGTCATCTCCGGCCGCTTTAAAAAGTTCGGCGGGTAATCCGTCGGGTCCAGCAGCTTTGTTGTTTTTGAGTTTAGATATTGCTATCCTTATTTCATTTTGGTCAGGTGGACGTAAGTTTTGTCTGTCATCATCCATGTTGAATGGTTCATTCTGCCTGACAGCGGGATTTTGGCCTTCATCGCCGTTTAACAGTCTGCAGAAATGGTCCTTCCATGTACTCAGCACCGACTGTGACTCAACTACGAGGTTTCCATTCCTATCTCTACAGGCTTCTGTGCGGGATTTTTTTCCTTGGCATGTTCTTTTTACCTGTTAAACTTCCGCACGTTGTTCCTGGAGTAGCATCTCTCAATATCTTCGATCGCGCGCTTCTCATGCTCTCTCTTTTTCTTTTGGAGAAGCCGGTGTTCTTCCCGTCTTTTCTGCTCGTAAAGCTCACGAGCAGCTCTCGTCTTTCTTTGCAGCGTCGCTTTATATGCCTCTTGTTTGGCTGCATGGGCCTGCCTGCATTCGTCATCAAACCAGAGTTTTCGTGGTGGTGGTCTGGTGAAACCTAGCACATCAGTTGCGGCATCTCTGATGGCAGTGTTGCCACTGATCTTCGGCACTTGATGCTGGCGGTACTGGATTTCTTGAGAGGTTACGGGATATTCGATCGGCATAGGTTCTGGCGGTCATACTTCCTCACAGTATTACTCCGTTGTTGTGGAGTTCGGGTTATTCGCATTCTTACCTTTGCTGCAACAAGGTAGTGATCCGAGTCGATGTTAGCTGCTCGGAAGGTGCGAACATCCAAGATACTGGAGGCGTGTCTTGCATCGATCGCAACGTGATCAATCTGATTGACGGTTCTTTGATCTGGGTGTCGCCAAGTCCCTTTGTGTATATCGAGATGAGGAAACCGTGTGCTTGCAATGGTGACGTTATGTGCCGCTGCGAAGTCAATTAGCCTAAGTCCGTTTTCAGACGTTGTGTCGTGTAGGCTATGTTTTCCGACAGTCCTACCAAAGATTTCCTCTTTACCTATTTTGGCATTAAAATCGCCTAGTACGATCTTAACGTCGTATTTAGGGCATTGCTCATAGGTTTTGTCGAGGAGCTCATAGAAGTCATCCTTGGTGGCGTCATCTTTGTCCTCTGTGGGGGCATGAGCGCATATTAGGCTAATGTTGGCCTTGATACGGATTGTCACAAGTCGCTCACTTACGTGTCGAAAGCCCAAGACTTCTTGCCTAAGTCTACCGCTTATGACGAATCCGCACCCAAATAAACGCTGTGGTCTTCTTGCGCAATCACCGTAGTACACGTCACAGTTTTTCATCCTCCTTTTGCCCGGCCCATTCCATCGCACTTCCTGGATGGCAGTAATTCCTGCTCTGTAGCAGTCTAGGGCCTCCGCTAGTTGTTTGGATGCACGTGGTCTGTTAAGAGTTCTAACATTCCACGTGCAGATCCGAAGGTCGTTGTCCTTGATTCGTTTTTCCGGGTCGTCAACAGTAAATCCGTCCTTTTCCGAGGCTATTGGTCGCTTCGCAACTTTTTCTTTTTTCCGTGGCAGGGTTGTTAACCCCACGCACAACCCCCAACCTGGAGGGCCAGGTCCTTTGTTGGATTCCTTGGACAAAAGGAACCGGAGAAACCGGAGTCAGTAACCCACTTCGGGGATATGAGCGCTGCCGTTGTCCCATTAAGGGTTCATCCGCCACCATCTCTATTTCAATGCCCTGACTTGCATTGAATTGTCCTAATGACCTTATCTCCAAATACGTCGAAGTAGCTCATTAGGACGTCTGCTTCGTTGACTGTTGACGCCACCGTTGGTCCAATTGGTTGGGCTCATCCGCCGTACGTCCTCTTTCTGAGGGGCTCGTGCAAGACTTCTGCAAATCGATCAGAACAGTCATTAAAGCAGAGCATTATAGTGTTGCTATTTTTTCTGTGTTCAACACTCGCGCTTATAAGTTTAGCAGGAATGTCCGGATGGACAGACCAGTACCCGGTGGTTACCGCGGGGAGGTAAAATAAGCACAATTGATGTGTACGATATAGTTGCAGCGACTGTGCATCACCAGTTTGATGCCTTTCAGTGCCTACCCTATTCATACAGCACCCAACCACCAACCAATGTTGTGTATACCTGGAAAATGCTGAAAATTTTAAAAATAAATAATACAAAAATCCTTATAAAAATCAATAAATAATTTTTTCACTTTAAATTGAGATTGTTTTAATTAGAGAACACACAGAACAATATATACTTTATGCTCGATTTTCATGACAAATCAATTCATTGAAAAAATCTACATATAATGTAAAATAACAACTTTGTTATAGTCTTTCAACGAATTAAATAACAACGAGTCTTTCATGGAGTTTTGAATTTGAAAATAAGAAAAAAAGACCAAAGTGCGGTGTGAAACATTAAAGCCTTGGAAGACGACTTTTGTTGTGTGTTATAGGTGGAAGACTATTTATTTCATGTTTATTACATTAAGAATTAGCATATATAGAAATTTCATCTTCGCGGGAATGATTTTTTTTCAAAAAAGTTTTGCGGTTTTTGCGTGGGTGGAAGACGTATTTTGTTGTGGGATACAGGTGGAAGACTATATTTTTCAAACTTCTTATGTGTCAGATAATGCGTAGAAAAAGTTTCACGTTTGCGGCTATGAATTTTTTTCAAGATTTTTTGCGGGTTTTTAAACCTGGTCCTCTGATGCAGGACCATGAAATTATTGTTAGTTATAATACGAATAACTCATATACGAAAAAAAAAGATTGCGAAAATGGTGTAATGAAATCTGTCACACAATTGCTGTGTTTCATTATCTTCGGATCTGGATCTGGATTATGTCTTAGCACGTTTTACAATAACAATTTTAAATCCTACTTTCTATCTGGATCTATTTCAAGATCCAAGAATTAGTATTAATTCTGAAAAACAGATGGCCCTTTTGCAGTATTGTAATAGGAATTTAACACAAAATAATGCATGCTCTGGATCTAGATCTGGTTCGTTTTATTTATCGATAAAAATCCATATGGATTTTGGTGGATATAAAAACACATCTTATATCATGTCAAAATACTTTTCTGAATTATGATCACGTGATGTACTTGCAGAAGTTCGAGAACATAACTTCTTTCTACGAGTTTTTTTTTTAAAGAGATAAACACAATTCATGTACGTAGTGGCTTAGTACCTTTTTTAGTAGAAGTTTTCTCAATTAAGTGTAGTGACAATATGCACAGGCGCCATTGTTTTGGAAAAAGCTAGCCCTTAAGCTTTGTACTGACAATTTTTACTGAACAGACTATAGTTATTCTTATTCTCTTCCTTAAAAAAACTGAATCCTGTTTGGGGAACGTGGCTAGAACCAAATCCAAACGTATCGCACAATTTTTAAAGGATCAGGACGCATATTGCCAAACTGTATATCAGCACAGATTCCCATATATTCTGTGCTGAACTACATACTGCTTAAAAAATTCAGAATTATTTCAGAGCAAACTGTATGCTACCACAGAATGATCTGTAGAGCAATGTCTGAGTCAGTATTAATTTTGCTCACCAAAGCTTAGAGCAAAGTAACTGTGACTACAGATAGTTCAGTGAGATTCGAGTAGCTTGCGTCAGATATTTCTTTTGTGTGGACTAAAAAGCAGGTAGCTAGTTGGTAACATTTTTATTTCACTGGGGCATGTTAAGGTACGTCAAAATCTCATATTGACGTACCTAAATACTAATTAGCGAATTATATACAAAAATGTGTATGTCTATTCTATGAAGGTATATCTTTTCCATTGCGTCGTTATTAATGACGTTATTTTTTATGCTTAACAACAAATTTGAAGATATGTCCCACTTTGATAAATGTTAGTATGAAGAAGGTATGGGGGGCATACAGCACCCCTGCAACCCCCTGCTTGGGATCACTATAGGATTTGGAGAAGGCGCTTTTTATTATCAAGTATCTTCCAACACGTCCAACTTCGTGGTGAAAAAGAAAAGAAAACTGAAAAGTAGAGGTCATTTATTTGACTACTACACTCTCAATCGGCGTCAATTATTTGACAGTTCAGCACTACTACACTCTCAATCGGCATCAATTTTTTGACAGTTCAGCACTACTACATTCTCAATTGGCGTCAATTTTTTGACAGTTCTACACCAATACTTATTTGACCAGCTTGTAGGCCTTGTCAAAAGAAGGCAGTAGATTTCCCTCTTTATAGTATAGTTACTCTATGGCTAACACTGATAGTCGTGGAGTAATGGAGTAAAGCATTAGAGAGTAAATTATTTCTATTTTGGTCGCAGCAACCATCGCTCCCTCACCTCATCAAAGCATCTGAAGTGTTAAGGGATGGAACAAGCTGTATGTCTTGAACATATGGTGTAGACGCATATTTCCCCACTCAAAGCTTGCGATTTATCCATTGTTTTCTCCTTCCTTGCTCATGTCGATCTTAAGCTCATAGAGGCCGGACGTCGGGTCGAGGTGAGCGCACAAATAATTAAAACAAAAGTAAAAAAAAAAAAAATTATTGCGCATTGTTATGGCGAGTGTTTTAAAAAAAATTATATTACACACTCGTTTGAGAAATTGGCAAAACCCCCTCGCGTGTGCTGTAAAGAATATATCAATATCCACTCGCGTCGTTGGAAGAAAGATAAGATGCCCATTCGCGCTGTGGAAGAAAAAAATAAAAAATAATACACACTTGCATAACAAATCAAATTATCCTCTTATCTGTCCCAAGACCTTTGTGCTTAGCTTAACTGCCTCTTTCTTATCTACTGTAGGCATCGTATGACCATCTAATGCTTGCGGTAAATAGATAAGGGCATCTGAGTTCGTCCTATTGTGCTGAATCACAGTTGGAAAAAGGCTTACTATTGTACTGAATTCAGTACAATTTGATAGCGTCAGTACAAAAGTACATCTTTGCCATTTTCAGTACAATTTTGAATTGTTTTTACAAAATTGATTTATTTCTTTCATTTTGTTATCTTTCAAAATATTCATCGAATTATTCAAGGTGCTTTCTTTATTCCTCATTCTTCAGCAAACGTTGAAAGAAAGAAACGTTGATAGAAACCAAAAATCACATCAAAAAATAATGTTGGCACAGTCTTATAAATAATACAAATCTTGTTAGTAAATTTTTTTTTCTACGGCGAAAGATAACAAAATCTTCAAAGACACCATAGGCCCGTACCTATGGTAGTGTGAGATTCTTACTCACAAAAAAACACCTTTAGAACAAATGATCTAAGTTGCCTTATCAAGTAGTTTCATTTTTTATTAATCACGTTTGGTAGGGAGCTCTCCACCGAGGGGACCTGCAATACCACACATAATCGTTATGTCTTGCTACACTAGGTCGAACGGTCTCGTTCTCCGAAGTCGGCGTACAAGATTGTATGTACCATGGAGCACCAATAATTGCTCTGAGGACTTTGTTTTAAAATGCTTGCAGGGTTTCTATATGGCTTAGTTTGGCACAACCCCAAAGTTGTATTCCGTAAGTCCACACAGGTTTTAGCACTTGCTTGTAGATAAGCAGTTTGTTATAAGTACTTAGATTGGAATATTTTCAAATTAGCCAGTCTAGTTCTCGTAACTTAATATCGAGTTCTTCTCTTTTCTTTTTAACGTGCGTCTTCCATTTAAGCTTAGAATCAAGAGTCATGCCTAGATACTTTGCTTCGTTAGCATACGGTATTTGAACCGAGTTAATAAAGATGGGTAGATTGTTAACATTCTTGTAAGTAAAGTTCACATGTGTTGATTTGGACTCGTTTAGAACAATGCGCCATTTCTTCGTCCAGTTTGTTATTTTGTCAAGAGTTTTCTGTAGCTTTTCGGTTGCTCTTTCAATTGAGCTGGATAATGCAAGTATGGACCTATCATCAGCAAATGTTGCTATCGTGACGTCTTCTTCTTGAGGTATATCTCGAGTATAAACAACGAATAACACTGGGCCAAGAACGCTTATTTCTTTAAATCATGAATATTCAGTATCTTGTGTCACTCTGAAAAGTCTATTTTCCAGATAGGATTCCAGAATGTAATATATTTGTTTCGGAAAAAACTGTCTTAATTTAAATCTTAAGCCGTCGTGCCAGACCTTATCGAAAGCTTGGGAAACATCAAGAAACGCGCTTGGGCATATCTTTCTTCCCTCTAGGGATTTTTCAATTTCATTTGTTATATCTGTATACTTCATCAATTGTTGAGTGGTTGTTTCTAAAACCGAATTGGTGTTCGGGAATAAGCCGTTTGTCTTCTACAATTGGAAGTAGGCGCTTAAGTAATAATTTTTGGAATAACTTAGAAATTTAATACAATATTGGTCTGTAAGACTTCTTTTCATTAAGAGTTTTCCCTGGTTTTGCCACCATTATGATTTGTCTGTTTTAGCCCAATCTCCATTGTTTGTTCGAATTGGTGCTAATTGTAACTTGGGTGTTTTAACACCTTTAATAGCCTTCCACAGGGAGTAATTCGTACTTTTTTCTGCGGAAAGACCTTCGAAATATGTAGAAATCTCACGGTTTCTTGAATCTCGAATTGCATTTTTCAGTTTACTGGAGAGGTGATTCAAAATAGTTTTGTGTTGAGAAGCGCGGGATTGCTGCCATTTCTTACGTGCTTTTCTTTTTTCGAGTATAAGTTCTTTATTTTCAATTGAAACATTTTGTTCGTTAGGAATTGAATTTCTGCTATTTTGCGGAGTGTTTTTCCAGGCAGCATCTTGGACGATTTTAATAAATCTGTCGACTTCATCTTCTAATTCAAACGGAGTTTGCAATGATACTTCAAGTGTAATAGCCTCTTCGCAATCTGCACGAAACCCTTCCGAATTCGTTCTGTTGTTTGTCAAAAATGACGTAATAAAAATGTGACAAACACTCCTCTCCAAAAAGAAGAATTTTTAGAGTAAAACTCATTTAGGTAATGTTAACTAACTAACTATTATTTAAATATCTAAGGCACCAGTTGTAATAATCTTTGAAACTGACTATTAAATGTTTCCATTTTTTATTTAGAGGTGTTAAAGAAGTAAGACCAGTGATTATTTTAATGGAACAATAAACCTGATATTTTGAATTTATTTATTAGCAGAAGTTTACTTGATCATAATACACATAAAGGGGTTTTAAATAAATTTGTGTTATTTATTTCTATATATTTATATTTATTTATATTTATCATAAAAAAAAATCAATGATTTAGAAATCCTTTAAAAGCTTTAATGAACTCCACAACTGGATCGTCTGATATGGGGATCCGTCCGTTATTTATTTAGCTATAATAACGAAGGTCCATTAATTGTATTTATTTCACCTTCATTTGTACAAACTAATAAGCTAACTAACACACCTGGCGTTGCTGTGGCATAATATACATTTTCTTGATACCCGAAAACAGCGTCACAAATCGGTTCCAACAGTAACTAAACACTATCAACATAATCGTGTCAGTACACAAACAAAATGTTATATTGTTGATATCAAAATATGTACATTAAATAGCTTTAGTTACTCATTTTAACATCAGCTATATGACTGCGAAAGCCCTGTCAAAATTGGTCCATGAATAAAAATATATGGCACACCCTACTTAGTTATTAAAAAAATATCCTTAACTCTTTCTTACAATATTAACTATCTTCTTGTGCAAGTCCCTTCAAAATCGGTCCATAAATAAGAATTTTCGAAAAAAGGACCCGATCTTGACCTAAGTCACTTCCTAGAACATCAGCTATCTGTCAGTAAAAGTCTCGTCAAAATCGGTACAGCCGTTCCTGAAAGTAGCCCGAACAAACAGACAGACAAAAAAATTAAAAATTGTGTTTTTGTTTTAACTATACTTTCATATGCCTCTTTGTATAAAAGCTGTTATTTTGATTTAAAAACATTATCAATTTTTTTTTATGTTAATAAATTAATTGTTTTTTTTTTTTTTTTTGTTCTTGTTTATAAAAAATGTTATTTTTGAATTTGTGTTTGCTTACATATCAATTTAAAAGAGCCCAGTACAATTTGGTCATTTTCAGTACTATTTAATATCATCGTTCAGTACAATCGAAAATAGTCGATTTCCATCACTGTGCTGAATATTTAAATTAGTTGTTTGTATGCAAGCTGTCTTATGGGCATAACACCTAAGACAGTTTGTTTATTACAGAAATTAATTTGGATTTTCACTGCATGGTTCGACTTAGTCAGAATTGTGTTTTGTGTGTAAGTATTTTAAATGGTAAGTGATTTTTGTGTCGTGTATTCTAATGTTCGTGGTATAAGAAAGAATTTCTTTCACCTGTACGTCTACACTGTTCAATACAGCTGTTTTGGCATTAAGTGAAACTCAGGTTGGAGTAAATGCTGATTTATCAGAATTTGCTCTACATGGGTATAGCTTGGTGCCATTACTCTTTTCCCATCATGGTCTCGTGGTCTATGTTAGGAATGATATTGCTTGCCAGAGCCTTCCCCAATATGGGCAATGTTCCAACACGGACTTTAAATTCTTATGGCTCAAATTTACTGTCCGTAAGCATGTCATTCATTATTGTTTTATTTACAGGAGTCCAAATCTCGACAGTAATTCGACTTGTAACGAGTTTGATGCGCTGTCTGATTCCATCTCGAAAATTGTTTCTCTTTGTCCTCGCACTGAAATCGTTATTGCGGGCGATTTCAATGTACACAATTCGAATTGGCTCCGCTATTCTGGTCAGACAACAACCGAAGGAAGGTATGTCGAGCTCTTTGCTGGCTTACATCACCTTACCCAACTGATCGATGTGCCAACGCGTATACCGGATGTTGCTGGGCAAGCCGCCCATACTCTTTTTGACTTGTTTCTTACTTCTCACCCCGATAAATATACCAATAGTGTAACTTCTCCATTTGACACTTCAGAACATTGTGTCATTTCTCATCCTCCACCCATCCAGTTAAAGAAAAACTTCCCACCAGGACCGGCAATACGAGGAAGCCAACTGGGACGGCCTGAATATTTTTTCCCGAAACTTTAACTGGTCACTATGCTTCCTCGATAGTGACATTGATGCCAGTGCTGAAATGATCACAAATGTGATTCTTCTAGGGATGCGTGCTTTTATTCCTAACAGAGTAAAAAGCATCAAGCCTAAAGAAAAGTCTTGGTTTAATTCTGAGTGTAAAGAAGCTATCAGGCTCAAAGAAGTAAGTTTCCGATCCTACAAAGCCAACCCTACAGAGGAAAATCGGAAAAAGCACAAACAAGCAAGGAACTCATGCAACTCCGTTATTGAAAGAACCAAATTTTTGCATGACCAAAAATTACGGCAAAAAAAATTCCGCAGTGTCCCAAAGGCAGTCAAATTTTTTGGTAATTTGTAAAAACTATTAAAACCTCCTCAACTTCTTCGGTTCCAACGCTCATCGACAATAACAAACCAATTGTTTACTCTTCAGAGAAGGCAAACTTGCTCGCCGTCCATTTTGCTGCCAGCTCCACGCTGCCGCATAGCAACGTTGCCCCTTCTGTACTTGAGAATGTAAATTTTTCCATGGGACAGATTTTTTTCCGCACTCGTACAGTAGCAAGAGTTCTTAAAGATCTCGATATATACAAATCCGCTGGCCCGGATGGTATACCCCCGATTCTTCTGAAGAGGTGTTCTTCCACACTGGCAAAGCCACTTCGTAAGCTTTTCCATCGCTCCTACTCTTCTGGAATCTTTCTTAGAAAATGGAAAACAGCATTTGTCCAGCATGTCCCTAAGAAAGGTGACCCATCCTCCCCCTCCTCCTACCGACCCATTGCACTGACATCCCTTCTTTCTAAGGTCATGGAAACACTGATTAACCGTCAGCTTAAGGAATATCTCGAAGATCGAAAGCTTCTCCATGACCGTCAGTATAGCTTCCGCAGCAACTGTTCCACTGGTGATCTGATGGCATATCTCACCGTACAGTGGAACAAATGTCAAGCTCATTAAACTCCGATTTATACAGCAATGTTAAATGGGGTAAAAGGAATCGTGTGGAGTTAAATGCTTCGAAAACTCAATGCTGTCTTCTGTCGTTAAAGCTAAACATACCCCTAATGCATTTAGAAAGCCTTTTAATTCTTTTACGTGGAATAGACTCATCTAAATAACTTGGAAGCTATGCTCTTGGTTATGAAGTGACGAAGTGAAATGCTCACCACTTGTTGATGCAAGATTGTTAGCAGGAAGGTGTAAATCGAACAAAGCTGTACTCTATACTTAATTATCAGCTTCTTAAACCGGTTCCTTTATGAGAGAATTAGTCTCTAGCTGAGTTGTTGACTATTTAGATATCTGCACTACATCTTTACATTTTTTCAAAGCTAATTTTAAAGGTAAAGCCCCACGAGTTGCCTAAAAGCAATACAGTTCCATTACTTACGGATTTTCTTCCTGCAAATACATACGCTAATAACGGGTCCGCCAAATAACTTTTTTTTTTTTTTGAAAATGCTTCAACATCGAGTGTAGCTTCGGCTGTGTGGCACGTAGCGCCGTCCTGTTGAAACCAAATGTTGCCAGTACCCTCCTCTTCAATTTTTGTGAACAAAAAATTGTTCAACATGGCCCGATAACGATCGCCATTGACTGTAACGGCCACTCCTTGCTCATTTTCGAAAAATCGCCCAATTATGACTCTGGACCAAAATCCGCACCAAACAGTGACTTGATTTGGGTGTATCGGCTTTTCAATGTATGCGTTCGGGTTTTCTGTGCCCCAAATGCGACAATTTTGCTTGTTTACATACCCGCCAAGATCAAAATGAGCTTCATTTGAAAAGATCATCTTTTTTTTTTTTGGCAAAATCGGCATCTTCGCTAAGTCGATCGCAGGCAGTAATGTCGCAACCATATTCGTTCAGCGGAAGAATAAAACTAATTATCTGTCAAATCAGACATGATCTAAGTGTTACCATTCACGAAATAAGCACTAGTTGAAAAAAAAAGTCAGATGGCGGATCTTTTATAAGAATGATACTATGTCAGAGGACAAGCACACATTGCTTTAAATTTGTATACTCAATTTCATACATTTTACTTTTATTAATATACAGACGTTTTACTTACCATAATTTACTATTAAATTTTATCAAATTACAGGAGGTACAAACTTACACGAGGTTTAACAAATATGAGCGTAATCTTGACACTTGGCTGGTTTAAGAAGAACCGTTAATATGGTTTGCATAGATGCATGAGATACGAGGTTTTACGTTTTCTCAAATGTCATATTATGATACGAGTTTTTTGTATTTGCTTGTCACGGTTTTGTTTTCATTTTGATTCAGATAAGAGTATTTTCATTCGATGCTGAATAAAAATCTCATATTTATGGGAACTTTAACTCAACTTTAACGGTCAAGACTCACAAAAATTAACATACGAGGTTTTGAATGTTCGGCGAAGATATCTTAAATAATCTTCTTTTTTAATAAATATCATTCTTCTGTACGCGTGTTTGTCACTTAACTCCTCCTAAGCGCCTGGACATATTTTTTTTTTTTTTTTTTTTTTTTTTTTTTTTTTTATAATTAGCCCGCACTAAAGGGATTTTGACTACCCTTATAATGTTAATTAAACACAGCGAGGGCTTTAGGAAAATAGGGAAGGATGTGAAAGGAGGTAACGATGCACATTTGTTTTAAAGTTCTGCACTTCAAAGTGGGAGGGAAAAACAGAGTCTGGCAAGGCATTCCACATTCGCGTGGTACGACTAAAGAAAGAATCCCTGTACTTGACAGTACGTCCGAAGTTGGGCTCAAGGGTATAATGATGGGCATTCCTTGCAGTGCGAGTATTACGGTTAAAGCGTTTCAGGGGAGGAATGTAACTGGCTATTTCGCTAGAGCATTGTTTATGGAAGTAGCGATAGAATAATGAAAGGCAGGAAACATTACGTCTGTGCCCCAGAGATGTAAATGTTTCTGTTATTGTTCGATCGCCTATCATTTTTAAAGCTCTTTTTTGTATTCTATCTAGAAAACTCAAGTGGGTTACAGGAGCACCTGCCCAAATGTGGGAGTTATACTCAAGTTTAGGGCGAATATATGCTTTGTATACTGTAGCCAGATCAGACGGGGTGAAGAACTTCTTGCATCTTCGAAGGAAACCTAAACATCTCGCGGCATTTTTGGCAACGTCAAATATGTGGTCATTCCACAGAAGGTGGTCTGTAATGCACATACCGAGAACTGAGAGGTGGTTGGTTTCCTCTATGCAAGTGCCACTCATGGATAGTGGCATTAGGGGTATATTTCGCTTTAACGACAAAAGACAACATTGTGTTTTCGAAGCATTAAATTCTACGCGGTTTCTTATTCCCCATTGTACAATGCTGTCAAGATCAGAATTTAATGAACTTATCATACGCTGCCGTTGCAGTTCCACATCCGAAGAACGAGGATGTGAATCTGGAAACGAATATGAGAAGCTGAGAGTACTGTCATCTGCGAAACAATTGATAGGATTAGTTGTTTCAGATAATAAGTCGTTGATAAAAATAAGGAAGAGAGTCGGAGACAAAACAGAGCCCTGGGGCACGCCAGCGTTTATTATGTGAGAATCAGACTTGAATCCGTCCAATACAACTTGTATTGAGCGTTTCGAAAGGTAATTACTAATCCAACGAAGAAGAGATTTGTCGAGTCCAAATGCACGCATTTTCGATAAAAGAGCTTGATGCCAAACTCTATCAAATGCCTTAGAAATATCAAGTGCAATAATTTTGCTTTCCCCAAAACGATGGAGAGATTGGTTCCACTTTTCGGTGAGATATACCATCAAATCACCTGTTGCTACGAAAGCCGTACTGCCGGTCATTAAGAAGCTTTCGATCCTCAAGATATTTCTTAAGCTGAAAATTAATCAACGTTTCCATGACCTTGGAAAGAAGGGACGTAAGTGCAATTGGTCGATAGTTTGAGGGAGAAGAAGATTCGCCTTTCTTAGGGATTGGCTGGACAAATGCTGTTTTCCATCCACTCGGAAAGAGACCAGAGGAATAGGACAGATGGAAAAGCTTACGCAATGGTTTTGCCAGCGTAGAAGAACACCTCTTCAGAACAATAGCGGGGATTTTATCCGGGCCAGCGGATTTGTTTATGTTAAGATCTTTTAATACTCTTGCGACTGTACGAGTGCGAAAGAAGATAGGTCCCATGAAATCATTTACGCTCTCGAGTACAGGAGGAGTACAAACACCTGCTGGCAGCGTTGAGTTAGCAGCGAATTGGGCTGCAAGCAGATCTGCTTTTTCTTGAGAACTGACAACAGGAGTATCATTGAAGACAAGCGTAGGAACCGATGATGACGAGGAGTTCTTTACGTTTTTAACAAATGACCAAAAATTTTTACTGCCTTTGGGACATTGCAGTATTTTTTGCCGGATTTTTTGTTCATGTAAAAATTTTGTCTTGCGAATGTGAACATTACAGGTCTTTCTAGATTGCTGAAACTTTTTCCGGTTTTCCTCGGTTTTGTTGGCTTTATAACATCGGAAACTTACCTCTTTCAACCTGATAATCTCCTTACAGCTCGAATCAAACCATGAGTTATCTTTAGGTTTGATACTTTTTGACCTATTCGGGACAAAATTTCGCATACCTAAGAGGATAACATTTGTTACCATAACTGCGCTGGAGTCTATGTCACTACCGAGGAAGCAGAGCGACCAGTTGAAGATCCTAAAGAAATTATTGAGACCGTCCCAGTTGGCTTTCTCGTATTGCCAAACGGTTCTCCTAGGTGGTTTCTCTTCAACTGAGTTTTGTTGGCACGAGAGATTTGCAAAAATGACACAATGGTCTGATGTGCCTAGAGGCGAAAAAACACGAATTTTGTGTTTATCAGGATCGGAGGTAAGAAACAAGTCTAGTGTGTTGGCGGCTTGGCCTGTGATGTCAGGAATTCGCGTTGGCTCATCAACAAGCTGAGTTAGTTGGTTTAACTCAGCAAAGATTTCAACATACCTTCCTTCGGGTGTTGTCTGGCCAGAATAGCGAAGCCAAATTGAATTGTGTACATTGAAATCACCCGTAATAATGATTTCAGTGTGAGGATAATGGGCAACAATACTTTGTATGGAGTCTGACAAAGCATCAAATTCGTTGGAAGTTGACACTCTATCCAAATTAGGGCTTCTATAGATAAAACAAGTATGTATAATGCGCTTATTTACCGTGAATTTTAACCACATGAAGTTAAAATCTGTATTTGAACACAGACCATATTGTGGTAGAAGTTGGTATGCAACATCATTCCTAATATATACGGCGATTCCGTGATAGGCAAAGAATAATGGCACTAAGTTATACCCATGAAGGTTAAATTCCGAGTGATCAGAATTTTCTCTTACTTGGGTTTCACTTAATGCCAAAACAGCTGGCTTGTTTAACGAAGTATAAACGTATGCAGCACAGAAATTTTTCCTCAGCCCACGAATGTTGAAATAATCAACTCTGAAAATACCCCCCATAAAGAATACAAAACTTAAAAAACAAAGACGGACAATGAACTATAATTAATGATCCACTAAGTCCCAATTTGAACTTCACAAAAACAATGATCACTAGTGTTATGCCTTAATAGTAATTGAGTTGATATTTGAATGAAATTTTGTGTATATTCCAATGGGTCCCAGAATAGTTGAAGAGACAATGGGACCCAGTAGGTGGCCCTGCTTTTGGAATGTCACTAAATTTGATTTTCTGAATAATTGACAACATCACATAATTTTGAACGGTAAGTTTTATTGCTTTGGTCGAAAGAATGGACAATTATAAACTGCCCGTAATTTTACTGGGGATTATAGGGACTTTAAGGAGAGTAAGATTCGTGAATATAAAAAAAATAAGATAACAATCAAACATGACACTACGATCATATGACCGTTTAGGAAAAGCTTATTTGCTCGAAAACGGCACCAACGTTTTTGATGAAATTTTTTAAGATTTTTTTTGTTGTTACTAGCTATAATTTAATCAGAACCACATTTATGAGAAAAGTCTATTAACGACACCTTTCATATAACACTTTTTTATTTTTTGGCTTTCTCGGTAACGGCTCTTTGGATTTCTGTCAATTTTTTTTTTATATTTGAGAAGATCTAGGTAACCAAATTAATTCTGCATATAAAAATTTTTAATAACTTCTTTTCTTATTAAAATTAATTTAAAAAAAATTTTTTTTTTGAAAGTCTTTTTTTTTAAACTGATCATTGTAAGGCTGCTAACAATTGTTTGTCCTTAGTTTGATATTTGTGTCTAATAATTTATACTCCTAAAGAACTTACATTAAAATAAAAACATACAAATTAATTGAAAGATTAAAGTGTTAATAGAGCGTTTCTCTTCCAGAACCAAACAAGGGGTATAGAAAAACATTGCCGCAATTGTTGACACAATGCCAATGGATGCCATGACAGGACGAGCTTCTGAAAAAAAAAATTTTGTTTGAGCATTAAAATAACATTAAAATTTAATTTCGCCAGGAATATTATCAATCGCTGCTTTGGATGAGACTACATTTTTATGATATCCCACAACTTCGATCATTTTGAAATGTGTGGCTTGGAAGCGATAAATTATATGTGTAAAAAACCAATTTGAAGAAAGGCAGGACAATGTCTGCTGGGCCCGCTAGTATATACATATCTTATATTAATACGAACAAAATTAATATACATATTTATTGTTGTGTACTGTGTTTATCACACGACCTACCTCTCGGGCTGTTGGTTTTGGTTATCGACTGACTATATTCACCTGATAAGCCCGGTATGTTTTTGTACATAGACGGACGAACTTAAACATGTTTATATGCATGCGTATAGCATCTGTACACTACATCTCTTCCTTGTTGTGATTTATTTTGATTTCTCTATTTATAACCTAAGAATGTGAAATAAGTATCCATAAACCTTTATTCAAAATCAAATTTATTCATATTCATAACCAATCCAACGAAACATAAATTTCTTTACTTTTATTTTTTTTCTATTTTTTTTTTCATTAACTTGTGTACACTTTTATAATTAATTCTATTCAGTTTTGTAAGCACTTACTGCGTCCATACAGTTAATCTCAGTTACTTCTTCTCCACCTTCTTTGCTGTCTCCATCCACAACTTTACATTGTCCTTCAATCTTTTTTAGGTGCACCACATTTCGTCTTAATCTATTTCCTGTCTCATCGTTCTTAAGTTGAATATCTCCATTATTATTTGATTCCACTGTGTGTGTAGTTGGCTCATAATTTAAACTTAATTTATTACTTTTGTTAAAGTTTTTAATATAGACTTTATCACCAACATCCAAATCGCAAAATTGAGCTCGCCTTTTTCTATCTGCATACTCCTTCCCTTTTTCTTTACATTCTTTTACCTTATCTCTCATGTCTTCGTCTATGGTATTATAAGTCATGTCCCTAATCATGGGTCATTTGTCTCGAAACTGTCTACGGAAAAACAATTCCGATGGGGTCTTACCCGTTACGGTGTGGGGAGTACAATTATACATTGTCATATATTCACGTAGTGCTTCCTTCCAATTTTTTTTTTCAGCTTGACTTATTTTAAGTCTTTTGAGTATGTCTTTGTTTTGCCGCTCAACTTCCCCATTTTGTTGGGGAAAGTATTGGGTTGTGTGGAAAATCTGTATGTTAAATTCTTTACAAAAGGCATGAAATTCAGCACTAACGAACTGTTGACCATTATCTGCTGTAATGGAGACGGGGTTTCCAAACCGACTGAATATCTCTTTTAAATATGCAATGATTACTGAGCTTGTAATTGTTGGACATATTTTTACCTCTTTATATCGACTTGGTAACGGACCCATTAAATCGATTGCTACATCAATCCAGGGTTCTGTAGGTAGTTCACGTGTCTTAAGTGGATTAGGTGGATTGGGTGCTGAGACTAGAGTGCACCCTTTGCGAGATTTGCAGAGATTTTCAGTCTTTATCACATTTTGGCAACCAAACTTTTGTCCTTAATCTGCTTTTCATGGCTACAATGCCAGGGTGGCCCTCATGTGCGGCTCTTAGAACACTTTCTCTTTGTTTAGCTGGTATCACAATCTTCGTTCCTCTAAGTAAAACATCCCCATTAAAGCATAACTCGTTTTGGAAGATTTTAAGACTTTTGACTGTTTCGTCCCAAGTCTGATTATAAAGGCCTTCTTTAACTTTATGTATTTCCGAGTCTTGTTTAGAGCACTCTAGAATTTCATGGAGTGATACAGCTGTCGGTCTTAAATGCTCTAAGACATTGTTTATATACTTTCATAAATTGTTGATGGATTTGTTGCCAATATACAAAGCCTAGACAGTGGGTCTGCTATATTGTATTGTATTGTATCCTGGTCTATATTTCACCTTATACTTAAAGGACTGTAGTCTTAAAACCCATCTCTCGATACGAGCACAAGATTTTGTTTTGGGTCCAAATATAACTTCTAGAGGTTTATGGTCAGTAATCAAGAAAAACTCTTTTCCATAGAGAAACATATCAAAATGCTCGCATGCCCAAACCAATGCTAGTGCCTCTTTCTCAGTCTGGCAATAACGACGCTCACAATCATTGAGAGTTTTGTTACCGAATGCAATTATCCTTGGTCCTTTTTCATTGATTTGTACCAGAACTGCTCCAAGTCCTACTGGGCTAGCGTCAGCTATAACCAGGGTCTCGTCATGAGCGTTATAATACCCCAAAAATACCACGTAAAACGTCCCAATAAGTTGCGTGTTCCGTTAGCAATAACATAAAATGTTGCGTTAACAGATTTACCCGCAAATTCAATTTCAGTGTCAAAAGAGCCCAAAAGATCCAAAGGCTTTTCACTTCCGTAGGCTAAAAAGTTTTTGTTTGGGTTTTTATTTTGGTTCTTGACATGTATCTGTTTTTTCTTCAAAATGTCCCATGATCTGTCCGTTATTAAGTTTTGGTTACAGCCCGAATCGACTAACATTTTAATTTCTATATTTCCTATTCTGCATGAAACTGTTGCATCACCGTAAATGTTAAAAACGTAATCAGTGTACTTGTGACTCGTCTACCTGTTGAACATTGTTTGTCCTCTTCAGGTTTTTTCAGTTTAGTATTATGTTCATCAGCATCTGAAATCTCTTGCCTTCTCTTATTTACTTGTTTTGTCCTGCATTGTCTTCGGAAGTGGCCTATTATCCCGCACCTTAAGCATTCCTTGTATCTAGCGGGACAGTCTTTGTCTCTGCTTAAGTGTTTTATACTCCCACACCTTGAACATCCCGTTTTATTACACCTAAATGACGTTTTATCAATTATTTTATTGACAGTTTGTGTATCTGTTTTATCGCCAAAATCATTTAACTGGCGCTCAACGGCTTCAATAATGTTTGCTTCTGCTTTTATATCGTCCAACGTCATATCGTCACCAATTTTTAAAAAAAAAATTTCTCAAAGCAACTGATGAACATTTTTCTATCACCTGACTGATAAGACTTTCATTAATGTCGGCAAAAGCACATTTTTCTGCTTGCTGTCTCCGACGTACTAAACTCTTTTGAAATTTTTCATTTGGTTCTTGTTTGAAACTTCTAAATATATGACGTTCAAACGCAAGACATTGCTTCGGAGCGAAATATTCATCTAGTTTTTCTATGGCTATTCTAAAAACGTTCCCGCCATTTTCTTCATCTGGCTCTACATTTGCATCCACAAGGTTATAAAATATTTCTTGCAATTCCGTACCTCCAAAATGAAGTAGGCTTGCTCTCTTTTTTACCTCAGTGCCGATGCTTGCAGCCTCTAAATATTTATACAAACCTCTTTCCATCGTTCCCATCTGATTGAAACTGAACCCTCTCCCTCGCAATCAAATTTTTCTAGGGTATATTGTTGGGCCATATGCTAGACTAATATAACAGACAATGTTTAATACCTCTAAGCTGATCTTAATGTTTGCGCAATTTAATGCTTTATCTTCCAATAACTGAAATTGTACATAATACATAATATACATATTTATACGTACAATCTTTTCGCAATTTAATGCTCAATGCCTGTTCTTTTCTTTCTCCACACAATTGAATGCTCTCTTCGCAATTAAATGCCTTAAATCAAAATGGATTACGTATGAGAAAGTAAATATATACATATACACGCAATTCAATGCAATCAATGAATTTTCAATTTAATTTTTTTTTTTATAAAAACGTTATGCCACAAGAACAACAATTTATTAAAATAATCACTTCAAAACACTTTTCTACAATAGTCCAGATTTATTTAACACAAATAATTTATATACATATGTATTATAAATATATTTACCGTTCACCTCGTCGCCAAAATGTTGTGTACTGTGTTTATCACACGACCTACCTCTCGGGCTGTTGGTTATTGACTGACTCTATTCACCTGATAAGCCCGGTTTGTTTAAGTTTAAGTTTAAGTTTGGGTTAAATTTTCAAGAATGTATGAGTACATTTTTTGAAAACGACAACGTTCAATTTATAGGTAGCAGATAAACCCAAATTGAATATCTTAAAAAAAAACACTTCAAAAGGCTGGTCAATGACATATGTACTTGTACATGTATTGCATATAAAAAAATGTAACCAACGAAAATGTTGGATCGTGTATGAATCCTAACAAAAGTCTATATACAAATCACTTCAAAAGTCTGATCAATGACGTCAATGATATACAAAACAATGTATATACAAATGTATTGCATAAACAAAAAATGTAAGCAACATCATCAACATCAAGTTAATTCATCTCACCTTCTTAAGCATCTTTTTTTAAATTGCTTATAAGTCAACAAAATTGTATAATTCAAAGAGATTTCCTCTTAAAATTCACCAAGAATGTAGGTAAACCACACAATTTTCCAACAACATGCATGTTCATCAGGCAACCAAAAGCCATCAAAAGAGTCAAATAATATACTCAATTATTTCATTCTCCTTCGCTTACAGTCACATTGCACATGCGCAGTAATGTAAGCACTGAGCATAACACTTAAAAACATGCTCTTATTTCTCTCTATCTCAAATAAAATATGCCTACACTAGCACTCCAAGCGGCTCTAGGGAAAAAGATTTTTCTCGTCTCATGATAGTACTATAGCAGTTTATATACAATGGGACGAGCTTAAACATGTTTATATGCATGCGTATAGCATCTGTACACTACATTTATGTTTTTACTTACTTTTTTAAATGTTGTTTTCCTTTCTGCAGAAATGGATTACGGAACATTAAAACGATCAGTGATCAAATTATGTTATTATAGGTACTATAATTCAAGTTATGGATTCGTGCGAAAATATTTGTAACAATCAAACATGATATTTCGATAATAGAGAAGTTGAAAAAAGTGGGTCCGGAAATTCCGTCCGTCTGTCTGTCTGTTCGCACCTGTACAGCCTAAACGGATGGACCGATTTCCTTCAAACTTGTTATTTAGTATTTATTAGGTAGCATCTCGGGGGGTGTTTTTCATTTTTGCTCTAGGTCGAAAAATAACCATACTGCCATACAATTTTATTTTTTTAGAACAATACATCTTTGAGTTAGAATATTTTTTTCGAAATTTGTTCTATAACGGTAGGTACCGGTAGGTTTCTGAAATTCGGTTTTATCGTAAACCATTATTCCGATTTCAATAAAATTTTGCACACAGAAAGTCATTTATAATTCAATTAATATTGCATTTCAAATTTTCAAAAACTTGTTTTTTCAATTTTTTATTTTTTAAAAAAATTGGTTTTCGAAATATTTTGAAAACGGGTTGATTGAATTTTTCTTTAATTCTTTTCCCAGATGAAAACTACATAATTCCTTATAATGACATACTACAAAAAAACTGAAAATATTTTTTCGAAAAGTTTTTCAAAAAAAACGACTTAAAAAAAACTGGTCGAACAATTTTCAATATTTTTTTCCTCGATAGACATTTATGTAGTTTTCAAATTTTATTGCATACTAGAAATTATAAGCAAAACACTAACAGGATCACAATTCACAAATCGCAAAGGCCGCGCGGTTTTTATGTTATGCATATACCCACATAACGGTGCTTGAAAAATAGGGAGAGTGAGGATAAAAATTAATGGGTGCATTCACATTTTCATCGAATTTGCAATTTCGTATACCTAAAAACTACACAAAGGTATCTAATCCAAAAAATAAAATTGTATGCACCCAATGTCATAAGCAAGCTTATGAAAGAGAGATCCAATGGAAAATATCAGTACGTTTACATGGAGATTTAAAAGATACAAATGCTTGAGCTTTAAGCTTCAGTTTTGTATCTTTACGTTTTGTATGTTGCGAGTCGCGATCGCGCCTTTCAAATTTCAATTCAACTTGAAAAGCATTTCCACAGCGACAAAAGTGAAACCAGTTGGTATCCGAAAGATGCATGCGCAGTCTGCTTGGTCAATTCGTTTCGTATTGGATTTGATTGTTGTGTGCAATAATTATTGAGTGACACTAAAATAATAATATTTATTTTAAACTTGCACATAGTGTTTCTCCATTCAAACATTCTTCTATTATTTGTGATCAAAATGAGAATTTTGTTTTAAATGAGTGATCATTCCATTAAAAAAATATAAAACCTACATAAAAAAAAACTTCTGTATTGGCTAACCAGATCAACTTTCACAAAGTGCCTTGCCAGTGTTGTGTCTTGAATTTCTGTATGTATATAGAACGCGAAAATAGTGCCTACGTTGATCAACAAAGAAAATAAACGATCTCGAACTCTATCAATAAAGATACATACTTTGGAGCATGAATTATGGTGTAGTGTTTTTACGGATACGACTTATACATTCACATAGCTGAATGAGACAGGTTAGTACCTACTTACTTATAGGTATTATTATTTATTAACCATTTCTTAAATAAAGACAAAATAAATCATTAAGATTGCTCAAATAACATTTCAAAAGCTCTGGTCTTTTCAATAAAAGACCAAAGAAAAGATCAGTCCGCATCACCGAATTTTTAGTTTCGCATTCAACGGTCGTAGTGAGGGAGCAGTGGCAGGGCGGGCTTAAAAGCAGAATGTAGTAATAACAACTTTTAACTTGGAATGAGCAATACCCCAGCCCAGTACCCGACCTCTGCCTTATTTAGTTGGTATATAACCAATGTAGGTATATATGCTTGTATTTGAAATTTAGATGAAAGTGAATTTTACGGAGTGAAGGTGTGTTTAAATGCAGGAAAAATGTAGCAAGATAAAGGTTTCCCACTATACATTTCTTTCAACTGAGCTTACTAAGAGAGCCAAAAAAATGCTGGAACTTTTGCAATTAATATAAAAAGATACATTTCAATTGCAACATTTTGAAAATGCAATGCAATGGAAAAGTTAAAGAAAAAGCATTAATGCTTCTGATGCAAATTGGAGAAATAATAAACTTATTTCAAAACTATAAAAAAAATTGTGGGTGGCTTGGAACTGTTTAGTTATCACTTACATAGCCTTTTTCGAAGTTTTGAATTAACAGGTGAATTTATTAGGAACAAATTAGTTTACCTACCTTTTTTATTAGTAGGTCCTGTTCCAGGACAAATATATGTACCCTACCTACCCACATAGGAAAAGTGTTCGTTAATCTCATTTTTTTAATTTTTTTTACTTAAAACAAGGATTGAAATAACATAAAAAATCCCGAAACTGGGTCAAAGGTATTGACCTAAGTATGTGCGTTTTTACATTAACATAGGTTAGCCGAATTAGATAAGTACATAAATCTATATGTAAGTACTATTGGCATTGCAAAATATTAACGGATATTAATTTTTTTTTACTGATGGGGTGGGTCTAATTCTCCCGCTTAGGTGTGGGGGGTAGGTATACGTAAAAGATCGGCAACACATTAATATGAAGATTTATACCTGATTTGAAATCCAGAAATACATAATTTCATTGAAAAGGTTTATTTACATTTAATATTTCAAGCAAACTTCGCGCTTTACACTGATTCCCTCAGTTGCCGAAAGAACGTTCACTGATAGCGGCCCTGACCCTGTGGACGTGAACCTGCGTTAACAGCAGTGCTGCCACCCTATTGTTGACTAAGCGCAGCAAACCTACATGATACAAAAACGCAGTAGATGGCAATATATCGCAATAGATCATACAAACATATATATAAATACTAGGTGACCCACTCGGCGTTGTTCGAGTTTACCACCCCAACAACAGCGCCACAGTAACAGTAACTAAATGCCACCAACGTAATCGTGTTATTGTTGATATGAAAATATATACAGGGAAAACTTCATTTTCGGAAATATTATAATATTACGTCGGCGACACCTATCGGGTCAAAATTTTGCAAAACACTCATTTTAATATATTTATTTGAATATTATAAATATTATTACATGTTGTTTATTTGAGTCAAATCAGCCAATAAAATAAATTTTCGAAAAAAAGCCACCTAGCGCCACCAATGGATATTTAAAACAGCTTAAGGAACTCCTTCAAAAATCAACTATCTAGCTTGAAAATTCCGTCAAAAACGGTTCATAAATAAGATAAAGTAATTTGAAATACTCGGTGGATACATTCAGATTAAACATGGTTGTACATTATAAACATTTAAAATTCTGGATTTATATATTGAATAATGTTCAAAATTTTCAAAGAGGAGTAATAATAATAATAATAATACTTTAACTACGTTGCACGACACTAGTTAGAAGAATTAGAAAGACAGGAAAGAATTTTGTGAATATATGCAACCGCAGGAAATTTCCAGGAGGCGGATTTAACCCCCCCCCCCCCTTCTTGCCCTACCACGCGGGCGCCTATGGCTTTGAGTCTGTGGGTATATTTTGTATTTTTCAATTTTCTCGAAAAACAAGGAGACATAAACATCTGGGCCCTAATTCACCAATTACTTAGCAATTTGCAACTTTTAAAATTTTATTTCACCAAACGCCAATTTGCCAAGATTATTTTTTGAAAAGTAACAAAAATGTAGTTCTCCATTTTGCCAACATTAAATACAATTATTTAAGCAACACATTTTAGATTGTAATAAATCCTTAACTTGTTTTAATTCGAACATAAAACACTAAATTTTGTCACAACGACGAAAACAAATTGTTTGACTTTCCAACTTTTTAAAATACGACTGAAAATGAAAAATTAACTTTTTTAGGTGAATTCCCCCACTTTTGATTTTGCAAAAAAACATGAAACATTGCAAAGTGCAAAGTCGTGGGAGCTTTTATTTTTGGTGAAATACTTCGCACTTTTACTTTGCAGGAAATTGCTATTTTGAAAAGTGAAAAGTGCAAATTGGTAAGTGAAATAGGGCCCTGGTTTTCAGCATCTGATTAATTTTATAACTCAATTTTAAAATTATTTCGAAAGCTTGAAAAAATAGGAGATAGGTATTTCATTCTTTTTTAATATTGCTCTCCTAGTTTTAAATTTTTAAATTAAATAAGTGAATATAATTTGATTTTAAAACTTAAAGAACAAACTAATTCCTGGCATTTGGGTAAACATATTAATATTCAGTGTAGCCGTTGTTTGTACATGTATTTTTTTTCATTTGAGTATAAACTAGGGTGTCCATAATGTAACTAGAAAAAAAGAGAACATTTTCAAAAGTCAAATAATACTACCATGCCCTGGTTCCAGCAGAACCAAAATAATGTATCTTTTATAATTAAATGACCAATTTTGGCTTTATAAGCAAATTTCATTGCATTTATTGTTCAAAAATAATTTCTGACATATGGCCTCCGCGACTGCGCCTTATGAAAGCCATCCTGTCGGTCCAATTTTGCGCCACTTTTCGATCGCACCCTCTCTAAGTTCGTCAATAGTGCGTTTAATGGTGGCTTCTAAATGATCAATCGTTGCTTGTTCATTAGCCTATAAAGAGTAGTCCAAAAGTGTCGAATCACAGGAACGAGGTGGCCAATTCACATGAGATGATTCGGTCATCAAAGTGATGGTTGCACGCGCTGTACGGCATGTTGCACCGTCTTGTTGGAATCATATCTCCTCTAAATGATTTGCAATCATATCAGCAATACAAAAATCAGGAATTATTTGCCTCTAGCATTCGCCATTCGCGATAATATGTGCGCCGGTTTCGGATTTAAAAACAAATGGGCCCTGATGACACCTTCGGCATTTAAACCGCACCAAACAGTGATTTGGGGATGTAATGGAGCCTCAAGAGTCTCATCAGAATCTCACTCCAAAAACGACAATTCGGCTTGTTCATATACTCGCTGAGCCAGAAATGAGCCTCATCATGATTTGACGATAAAAATCTGCTTCCACTTCTAGTTGATTCTCAGCCCATTTACCGAACACATGACGCAATTGATGGACCGCTGGCTTTAGATCTATCACCGCTTGGATCTTATATATAGATGTAGGCCAAGATCTTTACTTAAACTTTTCCAAGTTTTCCAAGAGAGCGAGCAGGGACCGAGTTGCTGACAACGGCTTCGGAGTTTGGATCGATAAATTCAAGTCCTCCGTCATACTCACGTCTACAGCAGCGATGGCTTCTTTTCTACGCACGTTACGTAACGTAGCTTCTTAAATGGACGATTATGCGCACCGTAAACTTGACGAAGTGCTATATAAGTTTAGAGAACAAAGCGAAATTTTGTAAATAAATTTCCACGATTTGTACACGTTCAAGTCTGCATGGTGATTTGCCATAGTATGGAAAAAAAGTCAAACACACTTCATTAGTATGACAGCTAGTTTGACAGTTATCCCTAGCGGAAGTTATATACCTCTAAAAAACACCCTTTTATTTTCAAAATAAGGGCTTGATTTTTGACTTTTGAAACTTTTTAAACGTGTTAATGTAGTTTTATACATGAAAAATTTTTGGTTTTGATTTTGAAATTTTAAAATTGAAGTAAGAGAGGGAAAAAGTTGTTTGATTCCAGAAATTCTCTAGAGGAAGATAGAAAAAGAGACTAAAAACGGACGTATAAACAAGAGGACAAAAAAAGAATTTTATAAAAAAAGAGAGTGTAAAATAGATCTGAGTTGAAAAAGAGACTAAAAACAGGACATATAAACAAGAGGACAAAAAAAGAATTTTATAAAAAAAGAGATTGTAAAATAGATCTGAGTTGAAAAAGAGAACATGTTCTCTTTAAAAGAGACGTTCTGGAAACCCTAGTATAAACCACTCACGTAGTAATAAGAAAAGAAAACCTACGCATATTAAGTTACTCTACAAGAATTAGATATTAAATATTACATTATATTGTATATTAAATATATTATATTTTAGTATTTTTAACAAAAAACTCACTTTCTCAAAACCATGATACGTTGGTGAATAAATGTTAGTAAAGAGGCAGTCAGTACATAAGTGGAAATCAATCGCAAGCAGTCAGTTGGTAAAGTGAAGTCGTAACATACAGTCAGTCAGTTGGAAAATTCAAGTCGCATCGTACAGTAGTCATCATATCAATAGTCGTCCTATTATAATATTAAAGTTGTCATCGTTTTCTTATCGTTATTCATTTATTACTTTTACTTCAATTAAAGGCTTTAAATAATTGCCAATTATTTGTGTTGCTTATCCATTTCACACAAATATTAAATAATTGATAACTCGTCTTTGGGATAAAATTCCGATCTGCAAAATTTGTAGGTGATGTTCATAAAAGCCCTTCTACACGATAGGCCATTGGGACAAAGCGATGGCCGAGTTTTTGTTTTTCGTTTGGGATGCGTCCACACTACTACTCATTATTTGCCTGAACTTTATTAAGTGAAAACGTGCTCATTTTTGTTTTGAAGAGAAAAAATACAAAAACAACACATGGCCATCGTGAAGAAGTGACGCCACCATCGTACCGCTATGCCATCGACCATATCATTGTTCATGGGCTATTATTGCACATCGTGTAGAGGGGCCATAAGCTGGAAGATTGTAAGGATCGGCCCAGAGTAGCTCTTTTCAAGCAAAACGAATTAATTTATGGTTAACGGTCTCAATACAAGTACCTACTATAGTCTGTTCAACAAAAAAATCTGTACAGGGACGATAGGACGTTTGCCTCTCAGTCTGCTTGCATTGGCTTGCATATTTCCTTTTCAAGTAAAAGCTCTAACAGGGTTACCGTACTTATCATTATAAATGTTTGCAAATCGGAAAGCAATGTGCTTAGGGTTACCACTTGCTGATAACAATACAATTCAATACTATTAATTTAAAAAAACTATAAATTCCCTTTTTTAAAAAACAGCACTTCACAGTTTAAACAATTTAAACCAATTTTAGTTCGATATATTTACCTATTTATACTATATAATTATTAATCACAATGTCACGTCAAAACACTTTTCCGAATTAATGATCACATAATGCTTTGAAATCGATAAAAAGGTGGTGGGTATCGATTTGAAGTTCTTGAGTTTTGTATGCACTTTCAAACTTATAAAACCAAAAGCCAACAAAACTTAACTGCATTTAAACGATTTTTCTACTATTGGTACTAAAAATACACAAATACAACACCTACCCTCTCACTTTACTAAATTTGTTGGCCCACATAAGTGCAGCTGTTCTATTAACAATAAAGCTGTCCGCCTGCCTGTCTATCCGCCATTTTGAAACTTTAGATTTAAGCTTTTTAATTGATTCCTTAGAAGTGAAATTGATGTTTTATAGCTCGATAAATAATTGTATTTTTTTCGAAAACTGCTCTAATGATTTTTTATGAAATAACTTTTTTTATTGTAGATATGTGTCTATTATTTTATTAATACAAATTTACGGAAGGAGTCTTACGATACTTTTCATATAATGTGTTTATTTAAGTTTCGACTTTTTCGTAAACGGCTCATTGGATTCCCATCAAATTTTATGTTTGAAAAAACCTAGGTAACCAAATAAATTCTGCATATCGGCAATTTGAATCGTTTTCTATACCAATTTATAATTCATTTTTGAAAGTTTTTTTTTTATTTTATATATTTTAAAAACTAATTATTAAATTTAATTTAAAATCTTAGAATAGCTAGATATTATAACAAACTCTAAAAAACTGCAAACCATGGCATGGTGGGATATACAAGTTTTTTTTCTTGTATGTATGTTTTTTCATTAGAAACGCAGGCCCCACTGTTTTGAAAAAAGCTCGCCTATAAGCCTTGTACTAACAATTTCTATATATAATTTTATAATATAGGAGATCCAAAACTGTGCGGTGTGTTCAGGATGTCTGCGCACATGAAAATAATAGATATACTATTGTAGGTAAGGTATGATCTAAATTTTGGTAAATAATATTTTTTCTAATACGATACCTCCTACAGAAAAGTGTTTTTTTTATATGAAAAAGCTTTTTTGTGGACATCGGTATTATTGTTTACAACAAACAAATATGCCGCAAAGATTCTTCATAATTTAGTTCTTTTTTAATACTTACACAAAATTGACTCATTTAAATTGAAAAACTAGTAAAATTATAACATTCTTTTATATTCAACAAAAATATTAACTTCACCACTTACCTGTGGTCTCTCCGAGTAGATGAAAAACAGCTTTTGTCCATCCTGTCCAGAAAAAGCTTAATCTTCATTACCTTCGACTTCTATCTAAGGGGCCAGTTATAGCGATCATTAAAAACCATCATCAAAAAATTTCAATTGGATAATTTTGTGTGTTAGAAAAAGATTTAAAACATGAAACTTATGCCAATCGATGGCAAATCAATTGAAATAATTTATTTTGACAAAAAATAAACCCGGGAAACAGTATTTTTTATTAAAAAATCATTTATTTATTTTAATGATGAAAATTGGTTTTACTGAGCAGCTGATTGTCATTTGACCATTGAATATACATTGCCAGTTCATATACAATGCATTTGACAGAATAATGGAACATTTCGTTCCAGTGTTTGTGGTCCATTTTTTTTTTAATGTTCCAACCCATCAGTTAAAAGTTTACTGAAGCATTTTGCATCATTAAAACAAATTTGAGGTTATGGCTGGTGTGGTTGGCCTGTAAATTCTGACACAACTTTAATGATCGCTATAACTACCCGTACGTACAAAATTCCAGTTTCCAGCTGTTTCAACTTTTAATGATGGATTTTTAATGATCGCTATAACTGGCGCCTAAGGCTGCGCGTACAGTTCGAAATATGAAAAAAACTCGCTTGAAAAAGCAAGCATCGCGCTTCGCAAACTCTTCTGACGACTTTTTCAAGCGAGTTTCTTCATGGCTTGTCGCAACAATGATCTCTAAATTCTGCTTATAATCCTCTGATTTACAATTTCGCGGTGTGTCTTGAATCATTGTCATCATGTTGTAAAATCCTTCGCAATGGCATATTCTCGTCAGCATTCGGAAGCTTGACATTTTGAAGGATTTCCCGATACATTAAAACAAATCCATAAACCGTTAATTCTATATGAATTGGACCGATTCCTTGACTCGAAAAATATCCCCAGAAAATAATATTATATACCTCCACCTTGCTTAACTGTGCTCTCAGGGATTAAGGCGTTCACCCTTTGTCGTCCGTACGGCAAGAAACCCGTTAGATCCCTTGAGTTCGAATTTTGATTCATCATTCAAATGAAGCGTTTTCCATTTTTCCGAAGTCCACCTAATGTCCTCCCGTCCTGCTCGTTGATTTTATAGGGAAATAAATCAATTTGAGGCCTTCTGGTGAGAAGCTGAATTCAATCTGCAACTTTGTTTAAAGAACAGAGTAGTTTACCATATCAGAAGCCTAAGAGAAATCGAGAAAAACTAAAAATGTAACACAACCGTCGTCGAGTTTCCCTCTTATGTCTTCAATTACTTTCAAAAGTCCTGTCGTAGCAACAATGGTAATATCTATGGCTTTTAAAAAAAACGGGTTGATTGTATCCACACCTGATGCATGAGATTTTATTGAAAGAAAACTTTCTAAGACATCTAAACTATGAAGGCGCGAGAAACTGGAAAAGCTGTTGGAAAATCACTGGAAAACTCTAAATCAATCGAGATAGCACGGCTGGAAAGAGATAAAAACTTACGATTTAATTCACTACCGTCGATGTTGTTTTCTAAAACAGGGTATTGTTTTCCGGTTCCGAGCTCCCGGAGATTTCTTTATAACCATCAGAGCACATATTCAGGCTGTTGGAATAAAAAAAGTGTTTTTGAAACTCTAATTTCCTGCACAACTCTGTTTGTAAAACTTTATAAACTGCATACAGCTCTTCCACCCGAAAACGTTTCGAGCGTCGCGTCGGTAGGCCTGTTCGCATTCATTCATGAAATCTTTAATTACTTCTGTAAGCCAAGGTTTGAATAAGTAGACTAGTTTTAACGATTATAGGGACTATAAAGCAAGTTTAGGATTCGTGAATATGAAAAAAATTGAGATACAAATCAAACAGGACATTACGATCTAAAAAAGTAAGTGGCAAAAAATGTCTGTCTGTCAGTATGTATAACGAGCTATAGCCTAAACGGCTTACGGGATTATCTTCAAATATGGTGTGTGTGATTCTTTTAACATTCCGAAGAGGGGAATATGGTACCTGCCATATGACCGTTTTGGAAAAGCTTATTTTTCTCGAAAACGATTTTGATGAACATTTTTGAGAATTTTTTTTGTATTGGCTATTATTTACGGGAAAAGTCTATTAACGGTACCTTTCATATAATGGTTTTGGCTTTCTCGGTAGCGGCTCTTTGGATTTCTGTCAAATTTTATATTTGTAAGTAGCCAAATAAATTCTGCATATCAAAATTTTGAATAACTTTTTTTTCTAATTAAAATTAATTTTTTGAATTTTTTTTTCAAATTTTATTTTTAGGTTTAAAAATAACGGTACCGAAAACGGCTCCAACGATTTTGATGAACATTTTTGAGAATTTTTTGTTGGTATTGGCTATCATTTGATCAGAACCAAATTTACGGGAAAATCTATTAACAGTACCTTTCATATAACGGTTTTTTGAATTTTTGGCTTTCTCGGTAACGGCTATTTGGACTTCTGTCAAATTTTATATTTGAGAAGTTCTAGGTAGCCAAATTAAATCTGGGTATCAAAATTTTAAATAACTTTTTTTTAATTTAAAAATAATTTTTTTACGTAAATGTTACTTGTCTTTAGTGGGACGTGTATATCATAAAGATTTGATATGTTTTCATTCAAGAACTTTACTTGTTCAAGTAAAAGATAGCGAAAATTCTATTTAAAATAGAACTAAATGTTTTCTTTATTAAGACTTTTCAATTTTAATATTTATTTAAATTGTGAAACAAAATTGAAAAGTCTTAATAAAGAAACCATTTAGTTTTATTTTAAATAGAATTTTCGCTATATTTTTTTTAAATCTCAACAACATGGTGGCAGAAACAAAAACTTTCTTTACTTATTCATTGGATGTATACATAAAGTAAATATGTTCCCAGTGAATAGTGCTAATATCCTGTTCCAGAGCCGATCTATTTATGTATATATAGAACAAGCTGTGCTAAAAATATATGTAAACCAACAAAATTGTATTATCTATTGAATTAATATCTATCTGTCTATCTATCTATCTATCTATCTATCTAAAGAATCTACCAATTCAATCTCGCACATACTCGCCCCCCATACCTACCTCATACTAGTTTTGTGATAAAATCTCAAGAAATTTCTTTTCACATTTATTCTCTTATAACGCCGAAATTGTGAGCGAAATTACCATTTTTGTCGAGAATACAGTGGAAACCGAAATTTGCCGTTATTTCCTTTTTTTGGGATATAAGATCGAATCGACCTTATTACCAACCATCTACATTATTTCACGGCACCTATAAACTGCAATATTAAATATTTAATATTCAAATACTGCAGGTCCTTCCTTATTTTTGTGACAGAAAATGCTATTAACTAAATTAACAAACAGTAATGTTCTGCAGATAATCAAAGTTTGAATGCATCTCTTCTAATATTCATAACGGTATTTCATTTTATTATAGAATATATATGCGACCGCATTGGGTGCTTACATACTTACTTTTGTGGTGGTTCACTGTATTATAATGTCGCTTATCAATCAGTTCATGCAGGCGAAAGTCCTTTTTAAAATAAAAGTATATATAGGTACCCAAATGAATTCGTCTAAGTACATGCAGATCATAGGTGCTTCCATCCTTAACGGTACAAAGTGCATATAAAAATAATTTCTGTAAATTTCAAGGTTGTTCATTGAGCGAGCAAAAGAAATTTCAAAAAGAAAATCAAGGTCTTCGCAATTAAATCCTTCTTTTGTTCGTCACACATGCATTTCTCAAACGTCCTTGAACAATCACCATCATCAAGTGATATGTAAATTCTTGCTACAAATTAGGTAATGTTTGAAAGTAGAAAGTAGCGGATGTACATACATACATTGTAGAAAATATCCACAGGAAGAAAATCTCTTTTTGTAGACACAAGATCCTAGATCGGTCAATAAAGCAATACAAAAATTGAATCCTTTTTATGTAATTTATGTGTTAAGGGTTATGTAAACCCTAATGGGTGTATTTGTGTTTAAAATATAGTAAGATTCTTTCAAACAAAAATTGAAACTGTAGTTATTTAGTTCTTGACTTTTGCGGTGGTGAGTTGAAATGTTCGGTAACCATTTTCTGTAAACTCATAAAAGCAAAACCTTAAATATTAGAAAAATATTAGAAAAAAGCGTGATCGCGATTTAAAAGTGTTTTGGCAATTCTTTCTTGTTAAGCAAACATTAGAAAGCAGTTTTATTTTAGAACAATGTTTATTTTTAATTTAAAAAAACAAAATAATTTTTAAAATTTTTTGATTATTTTAATTACAAATTAAAAAAAAAAACAAATTTAATACAGTTTATACGTAAATTTTTTTTATAATGCAACGCGTTTCGGAATAAATTCCATCATCAGGCGTAGTCGAAAGTTTGGGATGTACTTAGAACAATACATACATAATGAGTTTTATTTTAATAAATATAACTTTCGTTAAGGTTTAAGGTGCCAGGATGGAAATGCCTTGGAAAGTTTTGTTTTCTTGGAGCAAAATGAAGTTCTTGTTAAAAAAAGGACCGTTGGTGTTGAAATTTAAATCCATATAAAATATTGCACACAAATTTTTTTAGATATAACACAGTGAGCGGTTGTTTTGTACTTGAAAAAACCACCATGAAAAAGATACGCATTATCCTAAATGAAACGTCATTAAAAACTCCATAGTTTATCTATAGAAATTGAAAATAATCTTAAACGCGATATTATATTAAAAACCTATTATGCAAAAAAATCAAAATTAGCCTTTGATAAACCCAAAGTTTTTATGGTAACAATATAATGTGTTTTGTAATGTTCTGAATACAAATAAATCTATGTAATAAAAAACTATTATTAGGATACGTTTCTGTATACACTTTGAATTCCTTAACTTTTATATAAAGAGTATAAGGATGGAAAATAATGTCATTGTCCCTTCTAAACCACCTGAGCCACCACTGGTGAGTAATTTTATTTTACTAAATACTTTATATATACCTAGGGTGACCAGCTTTCCCATAGCCGATTACGGTACACAGGAAAACATATTTTTAATCTTATTTTACAGTATTTAATACATTATATTATATTTTTAAATAAACAATAATTAAAAATAAATATTTATTATTTGAATTACCGTATTTTTTGAATTCGACAATATTTCTTGAAGTATTTTTGGCTAGCAATTCAAGAATTCGAAGAACTCAAGATATGACATTTTTACGTTGTTTGACGTAAACAAAGTTATTCAAAGTTGAAAATCTCAACCGGCTTTATCGGTGGACCATATTTCGATTGGCAAACAGAAATATATCCAACAATTCTTACTATATGATTCCATCGTATTGAAGAATGTTTTGTTTTCCAAAGCAATTTTTTCTCATGATTCTTCGACGGTATGAAATATGCGGAAACAAATGTAGTATTCTTTTTAAACAAAAAAAAAAAATAAAAAGATTTTGACTTAATGTTTGTTTAAATGTAGGTACACGAACTCAATTTCAGTTCATTTGTGTGTACCGATGCTTTCTTCGGTACACGGTACACAGTGATAAATTTCGGTATTGTACCGGTCATTTCGGTACAGGTATGGTAACTTTATATATAGCTATGTTATGTATTTAATTTTAAAGAGTGATTTTATATTCCAACTCTAGCAATGCTGAGTTTTAAATCAACCATAAAAAATATGATTGTTATTATACTCTATCCGATGGTAGTTTGCAGTACAGGGAAGATAGGGATGTTTGTCTCTCATTCGCACTCTTTTGTTTGCCGTAAAGGCTTTTCAGCCACAGCCAGTCAGTGCGCCTGCGCAGTCAGATGTGCTCTGAATAGGACGTCTTGGTTTGCGTCAGATGGAATTGGAAATTCGCTACTGATTTTAAAAAAGCTTTCCCATAAGACGTGTACTGCAAACTACCACCGGATAGAGTATAGTCACTTCTGACGCTGAGGATATATGTAGTTCTAGGTACTTTTCTTGTTTTTTTGTAGTGCCAAGTTGTTAGTGTGCCGGGCTGAGTTCTCCGTCAGAGCTACATGTTTTTCAAAAAAATCTTTCGTAAAGTTTGTCTCGAAAAAGTGTATCTCGGTTGGTTTTCGGTTAATCGTCCGGGACGTCTGATATCATTTTAAAATCGTTTCATTGGCACAATAGACAATTTTGATAAGAGAATTTTGCTTTTTGATTAGAAGTTTGAGTTGATTAATAAAGCACTTATTCTTATTCCTCTTCTTTTTCAACAGATAAATTATGTCGACTTTCCCGCTTTGCGGGCCGCCTTTCCGGTTTTGGATTGTTCCATGTCTGAGGCCAACTAAATGCAGTTGTCGTTGCATTTAAAAGTTTTTTCCCCTGAATTTTTCCGCGATTTGCAATTTTTCGACACGTGCATACTCGACTTTTTGTCCGTGTTTGATCTTTCTTTCACAAAATCTTTTATCTCCTATCATATGTCAACTCAGGGATTTGCATGCTCATTTGTGGATTGTATTTGCGTGATATAGTGTCACTAGGCTCACCTTGATGTTTTTATTGAAAAAGGTATAAGATATCTGGATAAATCAGTAAGAAATAGATCGAGGTACATACAATCTCTAGCATTTGAATTATTTTTAAATTAACTGGTTTTTTGTACCTTTTCGATCTGTACATATGAAGTTGTAAATTGGGTTGAAAAATAGGAATGAATTCTTCAGTCTTTAGAAAAACTTAAAAAAGTTTGGAAAAGCTAACGGAATTATCTGAAACTATTTCATTTGGATTCACTAAAGTGCAATTTTTTATTTGCGATTATAGAGACTATTAGGCAAGTTTAGGATTCGTGAATATAAAAAAATTGAGATAACAATGAAACATGACATTACGGTCATAGGGAAGTCTAAAAAAGTGATCGACAAAAAATGTTTGTTTGTCTGTCAGTATGTATAACGAGCTGCAGCCTAAAAGGCTTAAGCGATCATGTTCAAATTTGGTGTGTGTTATTCTTTTGGCATTCCCCAGAGAGCGAATTGAAATTTTATTTTTAGGCCTTTTAGGCCTAGAAATAACGGTACCTGCCATATGACCGTTTAGGAAAAGCTAATTTTTCTCGAAAACGACTCCAACGATTTTGATGAAAATTTTTGAGATTTATTTTGTTGGTATTGGCTATTATTTGATTACCACCAAATTGTACGGGAAAAGTCTATTAACGGTATCTTTCATATAACGGTTTGTTTAATTTTAAAATTTGGATTTAATCAAAACCGGTTTTACTATTTTCGAAATACATTTTTCATAAATTCGTTGTTATTTAAGACTTGTGATGTCGTACTTTATATTTACTAAAAACCTTTAAGTATTGTGGTTTTGACACTTTTTATAAATTCAAACTGTGTTATTTTCAACTTAAATGTTACTTGTTTCTGTCAAAGATCTTGCTTTCCAATGTAATTAGGCACATAAAAACAAGTACGTGCGACCTAGTCGTGCCCATTTTTTTTGTAACATTACGATAAGAATCACTATGTTTATTGTAGTTGTGCTTCGGATGTGGAACTGCAACGGCAGTGTATGATTAGTTCATTAAATTCTGATCTTGACAGCATTGTACAATGGGGAATAAGAAATCGTGTTGAATTTAATGCTTCAAAAACTCAATGTTGTCTTTTGTCGTTAAAGCGAAACATACCCCCATTGCCACTATCGATGAGTGGCACTTGTATCGAAGAAACAGAACACCTATCAGTTCTCGGTATGTGCATCACAGACCACCTTCTGTGGAACGACCACATATTCGAAGTCGCCAAAAATGCTACCAGGTGTCTAGGTTTCCTTCGAAGATGCAAGAAATTTTTTACCCCTTCTGATCTGGCTACGGTAGCGTATATTCGTCCAAAACTTGAGTATAATTCCCATATTTGGGCAGGTGCTCCAATTACACACTTGAGTTTCTTAGACAGAATACAAAAAAGAGCTTTGAAAATGATAGGCGACCGAACAATAACAGAAACATTTTTATCTCTTGAGCACCGTCGTAATGTTTCGTGCCTTTCGTTATTTTACAGTTATTTTTACAATCAATGCTCTAGCGAAATAGCCAGCTGCATTCCTCCCCTGAAACAATTCAACCGAATACTCGCGCCGCTAGGAATGCCCATAAATTTACCCTTGAGTACAACTTCGGACGTACAGTTAAATACAGAGATTCTTTCTTTAGCCGTACCAAGCGAATGTGAAATGCCTTGCCAGACTCTGTTTTTCCCTCCCATTATGACTTGCCGAACTTTAAAACAAATGTGCATCGATATCTCCTTTTATACCCCTCCCTATTTTCCTAACGCCCCCGCTGTGTTTAACATTATAAGGGTAGCGAAAATCCCTTTTGCGTGGGCCAATTATAAAAAAAAAATGTTAAAATGAAAACCAACATTTTTTTTAAGAAAAATACTTTTATTCATTTACTATAGCTTGCACAATTATTTTAGGACTTTATGTACGACCTCCTTTATTTTGAATTACGTCAAAAATGCGGTTTTTTTAATGAAGCATACAAAGTTCTGAATAGACAGAGGGAAATACCGGCCCAGGCCACTTTGATACCTTCAATAAGCTCCTATTTGTTGGTGTTCACCTTCATACACCTTTCGTGTCAACCAACCCCACCCATTTTCCATGATGTTTAAATATGATCTTGTTATCAAATTTCAATTACTCCGACTGTGTGAATCAGTGATAATGCATCGAAAATATTCTGGAACTGAGGTAGAGTGTTTTCCAGTACAGTTTTGTAATACGGTGCTGTCTTCTACAGCTCGATAGTTCTGTAGTATGTTGTATAATGGGGCGCCCACATAACGCCTCCCTCGCGGCTGTGGTGATGTCCAAAAACAATTTTTCTTTTCTTAAATCACGGAAGTAATAGTTGTTTTCGCTGGGCCCATCGAGGTTGAAGTTTCATTCATCAGAAAATTTTACATTTCGTAAATCATTTGTGCCATCAGTGATCGAAGTGATCTTGTAAAATTAAGCCGCTGTTGCTTTCGAGTTTTGGTATGTTTTTTTTAGGCGTTTCGGTGTCCTGTACTTTTAATTACTCTATTTATGTATTGTCATTCGGCTCCTTTCTAGCACTCCTTCGTGTCCGATCTTACTTAAGGAATGGGTTGAATTGGAAGCTAACCTTATATAATATTCCGTTTTTCTCGGCTTGAAAATACAGTAGAAGTACGGCCTTTGTATTTTTGTCCGTAAAATAATGTATTTCTTAAATAACTCTTAACTACTTTTGGACTTCTTTCAAGTGTTTTAGCTAAAGCGCGATTAGAAAGATTTTGTTCATCGTAAGCCTCTGTCTTAGCAATTTCAGTTGGATCTAAAGATTTTTTTCTATCCATTTTAACTATTAAACAGATCATAAACCGATTATCACTCCCGATAGCTTTACTATGATCGCGCTGCTATACTTTTGCTTACATCAGTCGTGTTTTATTGGGAAATCTATCCGTAGCGAAACCAGATCTTACACACACTACAAATACAACAACGCCGAAAAAAGTAGATGTTGATGTTCGACACAACAAGATTTCATTCACAATAGACATGATATAAGACTTGTATCATGCTACAGATACTATATTTCCATAGATATTGCACGCAGAGCGTGTTGGAATCTTTAGATACACATTTATTTGTTGGGATTCGAATGCCAATGCAACAAATGTTCGTGCTCGATCCACTTTTTGGTTGTATCTTGTGTGTAAATATTTTTTAGAATCACTGCTCGACGGTCTTTTGTGAATGATCGTTTTAGGTTGCAGGGTTGCACGGGACATAAGACAATAGGCGACTGCCTATGCGTTTTTTTGGAAAGCTGCCCATAGCTTTCCCAAAAAATCACGGCTAATGAGTAAGAAAGTTAGCTGAGGGTATTTCAATGCTACACAAAATAATGCATATTTCAATGAATGCATACAAAACTAGCTCAAAAAGTATGATTAACTCAAACAAATGTTTAAAGCTCTCCTAATATCAGCAACTGTCGCTCTAACCTTGTCACCCAATGCATATTTCTTTCGGTACACATCAAAGAGCTCCCAAAATAGTTTAAAAAAATAATAAGTGAGAGTAAGGCTATAAGTAAGTAAGTAGGTAAGAAAACCATTTATTGCAATTTTCCTTTTACAATGTATTTTTGTTATATGAATAATAAAGCTTTGGCTTTGCCGTCAGCTCGATTGGCATCTTAATTTTAATAACTTACTAACTTTAAAAATTATCTTTAAGAAAAGTATGAAATATATTTATATATTTTTATATATGTAATATTTTAAAGTGGTTATGCATATTCCAACATAAACAGCATCCTGAAATGGCAGCTATCCTTGTAGTTTACGAGTTTTACCCAGTTCTCTCTATTTAATATTTTTATTTACATATACATACATATAAGGGTAAGGTATTTGAACTGCACCCATTGTTTGTGAACTAGGACCATGAAATCTGATGCTAATCGGCGACTTTAATGAAAGAGTTGGTCTATCACAAAACAACTTTAATAGCGGATTGAACTCAAAACATATTTATTATGATCGAAAATCAAAGAAAATCAAAATTCTGGAACTGACTGATGCCTTGGACTGTCACGTTCTAAATGGGAGTTGTGAAGGCGACCTTGGTGGCGAATTCACTTTTATTCGTGGAACAGCGTGTTCAGTGCTAGACTATTGTTTTCTGTCTGGAGATTGGATCACCTGTTTTGACGAATTTCAAGTGGCAGTGAAAACGTTTTCGGACCACATGCCGTTAGAGGTCTCGTTTAAAATAAAAACAGAGCGTGAAGGAGCAGTCGAACATAAGCCTAGTCTTTCTTCGAAAATTCATTGGGATCACAATCGCAGAGAAATTTTCCAGCGGAATCTTAATAGACAGATTTGTATGCGGATAACCTCGGAAGCCCCAAGCAACCCGGATCTAGACACTCTAATAACCGCGATTAAAAATGCAGCACCGCAAAAGATATTGGGAAGAAAGGTAATTCAAAACAGGCAAAAGTGGTTTGACAGTAAATGTTTGGCGGCAAGAAATTTATAGTTTGCGTACTTAAAAATATTTAGAGCCCCTGACAACATAAACTTCAAAATTCTTTATGCATCAGCAAACAAAAACTACAAGGAGCTTTGCAAACAAAAAAAAACGAAATTTGGACCTTAAAAACAGAATTGGCAAATAAAGCCAAAAACTCAATGGATTTCTGGAGAGCAGTTAAACTTGTGAGTGGAAAAACCATTTCAACTTCTTCAGTCCTGGACATAAATATTCTCAAAAATCATTTTTCGGACCTTCTTAATGCAGTGGATTCACCACCTCCAATTCATTATGCTGCTCCTTTAATAGTTGATGAATTTCTTGATGTTCCAATTTTTCAATCCGAAATAGAAATAGTGATAGAAAACGCTAAAAGTAACAAAGCTCCTGGAGAGGTCAGAATACCTGTCGATTTTTTTAAAAATTTAACACCCGAATTTTTAAGACTCCTTACTGTCGAATTCAATAGAATCTTCGAGACATCTGATGCTCCCAATATTTTCCGGACAGCAATTATGTTTCCGTTACATAAAAAAGGAAATCTTGAAGATCCGACAAACTACAGGGGCATTTCATTTTTAAACACAGCTACTAAGCTTTTTAGTTCAGTACTTTATACTAGGCTCTGCGATTGGATTGGACTCAAGGGAATTTTGAACGAATTCCAAGCTGGGTTAAAGAAGAATTATTCAACTGTCGACCAAATATTCTCTTTAATAAATATCGCGGAAATTTATAAGAAGAATAGAAAAAGCTCTACGCCTATTTTGTTGACTTTCGGGCAGCGTTTAACTCCATCCCACGGGAAGCACTTTTTTATAAACTCTTCAATTATGGAATTTCAACAAAAATCATTCCAGTCATTAAAACAATGTACAAAGATAATATAGCGACGTGTGGGACGGAAATCTACTTTCGGATGAGTTTTGTACTTCGATGGGAGTTAAGAAAGGATGTGTCCTGAGTACCCTTCTTTTCATTTTATACATTAATGACATCACTGAATCTGTAAAAGGTGGCATAGTGCTGGGTGGAAAAACTATCCCAGGTCTCATGTATGCAGACGATATAGTTTTCCTAGCCGATTCTATAGACGGGATGCAGTTGATGATGTTCAACGCTATTGCAAGATCTGAAACTTATCCGTTAACCTTTCGAAGTCAAACATGATAATATTTAGAAGAGGCGGCGGGAGATACTCAAGACAGGAAAAGTGGACGTTCGATGAGGAGGCAGTGGAAATAGTTAAGGAGTATAAATACCTAGGAGTCTTGATCACACCGAACTTGAACTTAGATAAGCATCTCCGTTCAAAAGTAGCAGAAGCTAAGCATGCCATGTGTTCGGTATGGAGAAACTGCTATTTAAAAAATTTTGGAATAGTTTACCCGGCGAGGTTTTCACTTGCCATTTCAATTTGAAAGCATTAAAAACCATTGTTAATCGACGCCTTCTGTCCCTCCCTCCCTAACTTCCCAATAATCGCGCAGTGTGTTTTGACATAAAAAGGGCAACACAAATCCCTTTTGTGGTCGCACATAAAAAAATGAATAAACAAAATATTTAAGAATTACAAGGAAAAAAATATTAAAATGAAATAATGATAATAGTAAGTTGGTCCTTGGTGGTCCCCAACCTTTTTTTTTATAACATGCGCGCGCAAAAGGGATTTGTGTGTCAAAACGTACTGCGCGAACACAGGAAGATAAGGGAGGGAAAGAATGTGTCGATTAACATTGGTCTTGAATGCTTGCAAATCGAAATGGCAAAGGAAAATCTCGCCGGGTAAACTATTCCAAAGTCGTGTTGTACGGCTAAAAAAAAATCTCTATATTTCACGGTACGCCCGAAATTGGGCTCAAGGGTGAACTGATGAGCATTCCTAGCAAGACGAGTATTACAGGCGAAAGTTTTAATGGGAGGAATGCAGCTGGCTACCTCGAGTGAACATTTTGTTATGAAAGAAACGGTAAAATAAAGAAAGATATGAAACATTGCGCCGGTGTTCGAGAGAAGCAATTGTTTCAGCGGCAGTTCTATCTCCTATCAATCTTAACGCTTGATTTTGTATTCTATCAAGCAGGTGAAGCGATGTTTGCGAAGCACCTGCACAGATGTGTTATTTATACTAAAGTTTTGGGCGTATAAACGCTTTATAAATTGTAGCCAGATCACCGATACAGAAAACCTAAGCATTTAGCAGCATTCTTAGCTATCTCAACCTTGTCAACTTCATGATTTTAGGGGTCTATACGCTATACCTTTACTTCATAGTGTGCTTCTACACGTTGACTGCTAAGTCTTGACTCACATTAGAGCAAAAGAGATATCAAATTCGAAAGTTGAGAAGAAAAAACATTTTACCCTTGAGTCGTGGGCAATTTTTTCATTGACTTTTTTGCCGCTTGGCTTTCAAGAAGAAATAAAACGCATATAGTTTAATGTTACGCCCAAGAATTTAGCTTGATTAAAAAGATAAGGGTTTGCATTATGTTTTAAAAACGATTTTGTGAAAATTGGGATCGGTGGCCATCTCGTTTTGGGCACATTCACCGCTTGATGGTCGTTCGGCTACAATTCTTGCACGAGTTGGATTTTGTAAGCCTGCAAACCAAGATCCTTCTGCAAAATCTTCCATGAAGTGGATGGGCACATCTCCAATTGTTGCGCACAATAGCGGTTGGACTCATTTTTTATAAAAATTCTTTCATTTTTTTAATTAGTTTAAGAGTTTTCTCGGAAAAAACTAAGCATGCAATAAAATTTGAAAACTAAATGTCTATCGAGGAAAAAAAATATTGAAAATCGTTCGACGATTTTTTAAAAAGTCGTTTTTTTTGAAAAACTTTTCGAAAAAATATTTTGAATTTTTTTATAGTATGTCATTATAAGAAAATCTGTAGTTTTCATCTGGCAAAATTACTTAAAAAATTCAATTTCAATTTTCAAAATATTTCGAAAATCAAATTTTTTTTTAGAAAATTTTAAAAAATCGAAAATTTTTTTTTTCAAAATTTTGAAATGCAATATTAATTGAATTATAAATGACTTTCTGTGTGCAATATTTTATTGAAATCGGGATTATAGTTTACGATAAAACCGCATTTGAAAAAACAGGTTATTTGAGAGGTACCGTTATAGAAAAAAATTCGAAAAAATCATCCTAACTGAAATATGTATTGTTGTAAAAAAATAGCACCCTGAAAGTTTTATCAAAATCGTTAGAGCCGTTTTCGAGAAAATCAAGCTTTATGTTAACAATTGTATGGCAGTTACCGTTATTTTTCGACCTAGAGAAAAAATGAAAAACACCCCGAGATATTACCAAATAAATACTAAATACCAAGTTTGAAACAAATCGGCTTATCCGTTTAGGCTGTAGAGGCGCGAACAGACAGACAGACAGACGGACGGAATTTCCGGACCCATTTTTTTCAACTTCTCTATTATCGTAATGTCATGTTTGATTGGTAGATTTTTTTTTGCACGAATCCATAACTTGCATTATAATACCTATAATCGCAAGTAAAAAGAGCAAGGAAGAAAGCCAAATTTGAGTCAAGCCAGTCAAGCGAAAAAGTCGATAGTGTAGAAGCGCGAGACTCACGGAAAGAAAATAACAAAGAGAACTTCGAAAAAAGTCATGACTGGCCGAGGCCAGTCAACGTGTAGAAGCACACATAGCAATCTCAAATTTGGGCCGTGTAGCATTCTTAGTATTGGTACCAGGTCACCCTCCTTGTAGTTTTGAGTTGAACACCTTTTCTTGTTTTAAGTTTTCTTAGTTAAGTTTTAGTCTTGGAGCGCTGCGTTTGATACTCCTGCCATTCCTTTGCCTTTGTCTCGCCTCTTCTTTGCTTACGATAAACAGCTCTTTAGTGTCATCGTCTATTATTTCTTTTCTTTTCAGGCTCTGTGTCGCTTCTAATTTTGGTCCCAAACAAGAGTTCAAACGGCTTAAAATTAACACTTTCTTGCCAGGTAGAGTTGATGGATGAATTTCATTTCAATGAGTGAAATCTGTAACTTAAAGCTTGGTAATAATAACAAGGTTTGTGCGTTCCAATTGAGAAACCCTTGAACGAACTTAAACCGTTCAACCTTTTTCAGATATTGTAGATATAAAGTTTGTTTTCGGTAGACGCAATATTGAAAGGGATCGTTAATTCGTTGCCAAACTGAAAGAACGCGAAAATTTTGGAAGACATTTTTCGAAACACACCTTCACTACATGTCATATTTTGAGTGCCTCTTAGTTTCCCTAGATTTCACCGAATCATCGTGCAAAATTGAAGATGCTTAAAAAAAATTCCAGTGTGTGTTTTGTGAATCTGCAAGAATGGAAGGCACCTACAATTTACCGCCGAGTCCGAACGACTACATGAGATGCACTTTTTCGGGACAAATTTTACTCTTGGAGGTTTTGTCAGTTCCTCGCAAGAGGCAGTACCCCGGAAAAAAAGGTGGCTCTGGCGGGGAGTCGAACTCCGACTCTTCGCATTCCAGCACACTAACCACCAAGCCACGGGGCTTTCATTATTATTAAACAGTGAAAATACAAAAATATTACGAAGCACGGAGCCTCATTAAGTTGCACATCCTCCCATAAGTTTGTTTTTCAGCAACTATCCGAAACACATTACGTATTGTTAAGCTATGGTTTGTGGATAAAAGCAAATGTTTTGGATTTGTAATCAAAAGTAGCACGAAAAACATTTCCGAGGGGGCTAGAGATAAGTCCTTTAAAAAGTATAAACCTAACCTTGTAAAACTAGCAAAAATCAAAAACGAAAAATCGAGAAATCAATATGATAAATATGGATAACAGAAAACTTTGCCAAAAAATGGGATGTAAATATATTTTTCTAAATTAGAAAGCAGTCAAGGATTCTTTGAAATCTTGGAACATTTTTAAAGGTCTAAATAGGAAAAATAAATTGCACGAATATATCGTTAGTATGCAATAAAATTTGAAAACTAAATGTCTACCAAGGAAAAAAAATTATTGAAAATCGTTCGAACAGTTTTTTTTAGTGTTTTTTTTTTTGAAAAACTATTCGAAAAAATATTAAATTTTTTTTAGTATATCATTATAAGAAAATCTGTAGTTTTCATCTGGGAAAATTATTTTAAAAAAATTCAATCAACCCGTTTTCAAAATATTTCGAAAATTAAAATTTTTTTTTTTAGAAAATTTTAAAAAAATCGAAAACAAAAGTTTTTGAAAATTTTAAAATGCAATATTAATTGAATTATAGCACCTTTTTCAACCTCTAAATAATTTATTCAAAGAAGAATCATGTATGTAGGTACATGTAAACAATTTTTAGACAGCAAATACAAATTACCTGATACTATTTTGCTACAAATATCCTCGAAATCATGTGTTTCTTTTTTTGTTATGGTCATCAGTTGTTGATCAGCTGTCTTTTTACAAGTATTACAACAATAACGAGCTATTTCCATAGCGAAGGTATGAGATACCGAACGCCCTCATTTATATGTATGTATGTGGGTTTCTAATTTGTAAATAAGATCGGAAATTTTTTACAACCAATCATACTAAAAAAACCGCTTGAATTGTTGGTAAATTAAAATAAATTGCTTAAGAAATGCCACCTGGGTTCGTGACTTTTATTCTTTTGGTGTTCGTACTTTTTTATCCACGATATACCCGGAGTTCACAAATGTAACAATGCAGCACCACTGCAAAATACAATTGTAAAAATATGGCACCATTTGTGTACATTTTTTGCCAAAATTTGATTTAATAATTGAGAGCGTTTGTCAACACTTCTAAAAAAGTTAAAAAACTTTCCAATGCACGGGGTATTTGCCTGGAGAAATGGATTGTGCTTTTCCAATTTTCCTCTGTAGACGGTAGGGTTAGGGTTGGCTTTGTAGGATCGCAAACTTACTTAGCCTCCGAGTTAAACGAAGACTTTTCTTTGGGTTTGATACTTTTTTACTCTGTTAGGGATAAAAACACAAATCCTTAGGAAAATCACATGTGTGTTATTATGGAATTTTGAAAGACAAGTTTTTGAATTTTAATATATGTACCTACCTACCTAACTATCTAATTGTTTAGTTTTTGTTTCTAGTTCTCTACCAGCCACTGTACCTATATGTAGATAAGGGCGATTCCGCTATAGACGATTTTTGAAATTAATTTCTTAATCACAGTAGTTGTTACTTTTGTTGATATCAATACGAAAAAATATCTAAACCTAATAATAAAACTATTTTTGTCTACATAACTTTATACTAACGTTTTGTATGCGGTTAGAAATATTAGCATTCGAATGTTTGATGAAAATATAAAAACGATGCCTGGCAACACCAGCTCAAAACACTATTAAAAACAAGTTGATGTGTTATATTTTACCAGTCAATCTAGCAGTGACAACGTTTGTTTATTTGTTCGTGCAAGCACATGTGAGAATTGTTTTATTTTTCAGCATGATTCTCGATTACAAAAAACACATTGTTAGTTTTTGGCACCCGCGATATAAAACGTATAAAAGTTTGGTTTTCTTATAGAAATAAAGTGCAAATGTTTTGAAACTTTGTAAGAGTAAGGACAAATCAAAGGTTTACTTAAATCTATTGAAATGAGAAGCCTAAGATAAGTTTAATTGAAATTAACATTAACTTGAATTGGTTGCACCCGCGATCGCGATATTTGTATCGCGAGTGCAACATTTTTGATACTTAACGTTATGGTGTTATATATCATATTTGATTGATTTATTTAACCTAAATAACGGCATCATGCTATGTTTAAAGTGATTCATATTTAATAGATGATCTTTTTAATATTTTACTTTGGAAATATAGGCAAACTCTATTCAACGATCTTAGTTGAACTAAGCCACTGCGGGTGGTAGTGGTGCAGTAGATAAGATGTTTGCTCTCACAGTCGTTCAGCAACTGTGGAAGAGTGAAGGCTTTGTTGACGACTTTCACAGTGGAAAAGTGATATTTTCAAGTGATTATTTTTATATTAAAGTAATTACAGTAAAAATCCGTTTGTTTTTTGCCAAAAGGCAAATTATTTTAATTAATGTGTTTTGTTTTGCTTTTAATAAAGCAAACATTAATTTGGATATAATTTTCCAAAAAAAAAAAAAAAAGCTTTTTTAAAAGCTACCGTCCTTGAACTTTGGACAAGCAAGTCCAAAGTTATATAGGCGAAAATACAGTAGTTTTACCATATGAGCCAGAAAAATCGGCTGATGTCCCAATGACGTCAGTCAAGAGAAGAAGACGACAAAAGGTTCAGCCGAACCTAGTAACGAAAAGGCCAACAAGGGCAAATCTGGTTCAACAACAAGTTGGAGAGAAGGAAGAGGCGCGACCAGCTAAAACATCCGCAGCTTCCAAAATACGTCAGCAGCTGGAAAATGCTGGACTAGCGTCGGACATATCAGTGTCGTATGTGTCCGACGAAGGAGAGGGGCACTACACAAGTACCCCAGACGACACACAAGTTGCCGAAGACAACAACAACAAAAACAACAATCATACAGAAGGAAGGCCTTCCTCATCAGAATCCGACGATGAGGAGGAAATTATCAGTGAGTTTGAGCGCAAGATCCGGGCGGTCAGAGCCAAACAAGAAAAAAGAAGGAGGGATGAAAGGCTCGCCAAAGAGCAAAAGGAGGCAGCCAAACTAAAGGCCCTCCAGACGGCTGAGCAGAAACAGCAGCAACAACAACAACAGCAGCAAGCACAGCTGCAGAAACAACAACCACAGCAGCAGCAAAAACAACAGCCTGCTAAACAGCAGCAGCAACAACAGAAAAAAGAACAGCCACAGCAAGTTAATCAACCATCGACGTCTAAGAACGCCCAACAGCAGCAGCAAAACGAACAGCAGCAGCAAAACCAACAGCAGCTGAAACAACAGCAGCAGAGTAAACAGCAGCAGATTCAACAGCAGCAGCAACAGCCAGCCAACACAAAAAAAAGGTAAGGTACCGCCAATTAACACTTTTAAAATGAATATTATCGATATATGTAGGGACGCCATAGGCGATACCTTTTTAATTAAAAGACTTAGTAATGATAGACATGCTATCCACTGCTTCTCAGTGGATCAGCATAAAAAGGTTAAGGAAATTCTCGAGAAAACGGCCACTGAACACTACAGTTTCAGGCCAAAAGAGGAAAAAATTCAGACGGTCCTCTTAAAGGGCCTTGATAACTCCACTGACACGGTGGCGCTTTTAAACGAACTCCGTCGTGTAGCGACGAACGATCTCGAGTTCGTGGGGGTTAAGCCTTTCACGACTGTCAGAGCCAGACGGGAGCAACGGAAATTACCGTTCTTCCTGGTTCAGCTGTCGCCCAAAAGCAAACTGGATAGTCTACGGAAAATTACCAACGTAGACTAACAGGTTGTAACATGGGATAAAAGGGACGCGGCGACATGCTTCAATGCATGCGCTGCCAAAGGCTCGGGCATGCCGCGGCGAACTGTGGTATGCAGTCTCGCTGCGTGAAATGCAGTGAGAACCACAATTTAGGTGAGTGTAAACTCGGACAGGAAAGGGTCGAAGATAAGACTACTTAAATGTGTGCTTTGCGGGGGCGAGGGGCACCCTGCTAGTTATCGGGGCTGTCCTAAGTTTCAGCAGATAAAGCAAACAAAAGCTCCGAAGGTGGTGGAGAGGCGACCTATTTTTGCTCCTGCACCGATAGCCGTTGTGCCACTCTCTTACGCCCAAATGGCGGCAGGGAGGGCAACAACAACGGTACAGCCACAACCAAAGGTTGCCACAGGCCCCCGTGCCTACGGCACCGGCGGGACAGGCCGATATAATGACTGTGTTGCTGGCCATGCAGGCTCAGTTAACCAGCCTACAACAACAGCTCGGAAAGCAGGAGGAAAGACTAGACCGTGTCTACGCTTACCTTCCCAGCTTAGGGCAATTTAAACCATAATGGGCGCGCTGTACGAGAACCCCTTTAAAATCCTGGCTGTGAATGTAAATTCACTAATCAGGACCGAACGTAGAGCAAATTTGTTTCAATTGTTGCATGATCACAGTCCAGATGTCTTTTTGGCTACCGAAACCAAGCTAAACCAGAAACACAAACTGACTCATAATAATTACAATATCGTAAGAAGGGAACGGCCCAACTCCACTCGTGGGGGCGGGGTCGCTATCTTTTTACGAAAAGGTATTGATCATAAGGTCATATATAATAGTGAAGTGCGAAGATTCGAGTTGCTAGAAGCTTGCATCATATGCATTCCTCTCCAACATGGGAAGCGAATGTATGTGATCGCAGTGTACGCACAAGAAGCACCTCAACCTGCAAACTTTATTGCAGAGCTCGAAAAACTTTTCGAGTGCTTTAGCCTGCACTCGGATGAAAATTACTTTATTATCGCTGGGGATTTCAATGCCAAACATGAAGATTGGGGAAATCAAATCCAAAATCCAAGGGGTGCTTTTCTAGATCTACTACTGTTAGACTCAAGACTGACAGTAACTGACACTGTGGGCCAACAGACAAGAAACTGTTTACAGACGGTAGAATACGACAGTGACCACTGCGGACTTTCCGCCGTCATACAGCTACCAAATGAACTTGTGGTGTTGGATGAATTTGTGCCTGCGCGCTCTTACAATTTTAGTAAGGCACGCTGGCCACGTTTCTCCAACATCCTGACAAGAGAACTCCTCTCTAACGACATTGTGCCTCCAAATGACAGGAATCTATCGAACGTAGAGATCGATGGATACCTGCTTCAGATGGATGGTGTCATAAAACAAACGATGGACAGAACGATCCCACGATACAAAGAACATAACGCAATTGAAATGTACAAGAACGCGACAATAGACGCACTACATAGACAAAAAAGTGGCCTCCTGACAAGATTAAAACTCTTGTACAGGCGGTTTACTGACAGAAACGATCTGGAGATTAGGACACTGAAGTCTTCAATCAAAAATGTCAACTCGCTCATCAAACAAAACTATCGATTGTCTATTAACTCGTACTGGGATAACAGAATTCGAGCCGTTAATTCTAGCGACCCGAGTATGTTTCCCGAGATTAATAAAATCTTTAGAAAGAATACTCAAAATGATCTTCCGTGTCTTAAGCTCCAAAGAACGACAGACAACGAAAACATACTCCTGACCGCAGGAGTAGATCTGGGGAACGCCGTCTTGGACGACGAATTCTTTGTGATCGAGGATCCATTGGAGAAGGTTGAGACAGTGGGTTCTGCTTTTCAGCAAGTGTATAAGGTGAATGAGTCCATTCATCCAAATCACGACCTGGAGAACAGAGCTCTGCTGAATCACTTCTACCTTCGAAATATCATCACGCAATGGCGATCTGAGAATCTTGGTTTTACCGGATTCAATGAAGACAATCTTGCAAATGCCACCGTCGCCGAGCGAAATGGGCCAAGTTCCCTGCTCATCTCTAAGGTCGAACTACAAATGATCTTCATCATTAAAGAAAAAGAAGTCAGCAGGAGTCGATGGTATACCCAATGTTGTACTACGACATCTCCCCGAGGATGCAATTAACATATACACAACACTGTTCAACAACGCGCTGAATAATGCATATTATCCAGTGAGTTGGAAGACAGCTGTGGTACATCCTCTCCCCAAAAAGGGAAAGGACAATTCCAATACGGCAAATCTCCGGTCGATAAGTCTTCTTCCGAGTATCAGCAAGGTATTCGAAAAAATTATCAATAGAGCTCTGTCCAAGTGGGCCGAGGACAAAAATATAATTCCAGACACCCAGTTCGGCTTTAAGGCGGGACATGACACAATTCATGCCGCGTCAAAGCAAGTATCTGCTGTCCAATGGAACAATGCTAAGAATCAATGCACGGGTGCCTGTCTGGTTGATTTGGAGAAGGCTTTCGACACCGTATGGTTAGAGGGTTTGTATCTGAAGCTAACCAGATGGGACATAAGTAAACCACTGCTATATATGCTTTATGACATGCTTAATGGTAGAAAGTTTGTTGTCAAGAGTGGCAATGTAACATCTACCACAACGTTTGATATTAAAAACGGTCTGCAACAGGGAGCGGTGAACTCGCCGATTCTCTTTAGTATTTACACCAGCGATCTCATTGGGAGTCTACCTCATGCAATTGCGTATTTCGATGATTTAGTTGCGTACAGAACAGGTCCAAAAGTTGAAGTCATCAGAATTCTCTTGCAACGTGATTTCGATAAAATTCAAAACTACTGTAATGATTGGAAGCTGAAAATTAACTTCCAGAAATGTGAAACTATCCTGTTTAGAACCCCTTTGTCTGGGGCCTCTAGGGATACGAGAAAGAACTGGCGCAAGCTAGTGATCGCTGGGCCACATGGACATCCACTGGCGAGTAAAAGTGTAGTAAAGTACCTTGGCATCTGGTTGGATCAGTATCTATATTTCAATCGACATGTAGAGGCTGCTCTGGCCAGGGCTAGGGGAGCTTTTGCCCTGACAAGACGGTTGTTTTATAGCAGCCGCCTTGATAGCAGGGTGAAAGTGATTTGCTACATGGCCCTAATCAGGCCGATGATTGCCTATGGATGCCCTGTGTGGTTCAACGTTGCACCATCTCTATTGGAAAAGATTCGGGTGTTCGAGAGACAGTGCCTTCGCACTTGTCTCGGACTTTATAGAACACCAGAGTCGGAGTACAAACATTATTATTCCAACGAGGTTCTATACAACGGGGCAATATAAATAGGATAGATAATTTTTTTAATTAAGCTCATTCGCGGACACATTGCAAGGGCGATGACCTCAACTAATGGACAAATCTTCGGGGCTTACTACCCCCAAGATGAATATTTTGAAAGCACACGTTTGAGTGGTTTTATCCCGCCCGAGGCTTTCCTATACCTTGATAGTCGAGGGCTGATTCAGGATAGATCGGCGGTTCCGTTGATCTACCACGTCGGCCGCAGAACAGTCGATAGGCGGCTCCTCTACGACCGGGACATAGTCGCTGGAAGCGAAGCAGAGCGCCTCCGTTTCAGTAGGGCCGTGCCCGACCGGGATCGGAAGGAAGCCCTACATCAGGTCCACCAATTTTGGTGGCTTAACTAAAACCCGATAATTTTCAGTCGGAAAAGACGAAATATCGCCTATGGCCGACTACATATATCTATTGTAGCTTTAAGTTAGGTAGGGCAGTTGCGGCGGCACCAAAAAAAAAAAAATATAAAAACACCAAAATCAAAAAAAAGCTTGCTGTGGCTGTTCTAATTTTAAGTATTTAAGGTTTATTTTAAGTAATTTTAAGTTTATCTTTAGTTTATTTTAAGTTCGTTTTTAAGTAGTTTAAGATAGATTAAGTTAAATAGATAAAAATAAACCAGTTTTTTTAACTTTCTGGGAAAAAATAAAACCCGATATAGATAAGATAAATTTAAGTTATTTTTAGGCCGAAAGGCAATTAAAATTAAGTTAGAGATTAATTTAGAGCGCCCGCATAGGGCCAGTAAGTTAATTAAGATGATATTTTTAGCTAGTTTTAAGATTTTTGTCTAGCATTTCAGTAGATATAAGAAAAAGTTAAAAATAAAAATCTCTTAAAAGTAAAAAAAGATGTTTGCTTCTTAAGCGAGAGATCCTAAGTTCGACTCTCAGTTTGGGAAGCAATTTTTCTAACTCGTAGTTCAAGCTCGAGCCATCTTTTGGTTTTAAGTGAGAAAATAGCCATCTAATTATCGATCTACTGTGCCGAAAAAAAATTCTTTCCTATCTAGATATCTAATTCTTCTAACTAGTGTCGTGCAACATCCGGTTGCATTCTAAAAGGCATTGTGCCTTACAGACACATAGTTAATTATTATTATTATTATTATAAATACACTGCATATATTTCTGGAAAAAAATTTGGGCTACATAAAATCTATAAATGATAATATTAAATTCACAGATATTTTCAGCTATAACTGCATCAACTTAAGATTCGGTATGTAATGGCACGCATTAATGCTCTTAAAATAGAACACAGAATTAATCACCTCAAATGGAACTTTTTCGCTCTCACATTGCGAAACTTTCATTGATGAAATCGGGGGAAGTGTTCATAGATGCGGGTGGTTGGCTGTTAAGTCCCAAAGAGCACTAGTTAATAGCGCCCAATAATTCTATGACCTGTCACGCAATTTCTTTATGAACATTTTCATTTCATATTTATTTAAAAAAAAAACATCATGAATAGAAAAATACCATGTTAAATGAAAATTAGGGAAGGCTGCAAAATATACCATGCATTCAGTCAAAACATTTGTTACAATCTGAAGACGGCAACATAATTTCTGGCGCGAAACTCTAAGTCTCATCTCAATTGCATATTAGATTTAAATATTGACGCAGAAATAGGAAGTGATTAGGACGAAGAAGATTTGGAGCATAGATACAATATTATAAGGAGAGAAATCTTTTGCCTACAGGCATCTCATTACTTGACATTTTCGGATAAGTATGAGTAAAACACAATGATAATGATATACAAAAGAAACAACAAAAATTGAGGGTGCTGGGAATGGAACGTTCGAAAGATTTTCCTCTTAATAATATTTGTACTCTATGATTTGGAGGCTCTTTCATGTTCTATAATAAACAACAGTACAATTTATAAAGACAACTGATTGTAAACCTTTCATTGAAATCATAAACAACATAGCACACGATCAGTTTGAAAATATAATCTCGAAACTGGAAGCACCACAAATAAAGAACGATTTATAGAATTTTCTGAAAAGAATTATTAACCTGAATTGGCAAGTAACTGTACTATGTTGCTGTTGATGATAATGTTATAATGGCTAAAGCTCCGAATGATTTCAATGTGCCTGCTAAACAAACTGAGGTTGCATCTAGAGATCAAAGTTATATTGAATATTCAAAATGGTGAATTTGTAGTTTACACGAATTTAAAATGGTTTCATTTGTCCAAGTTCAATCCATCAACTTCGACTGATTCAATCATTCAGTATTTATCATCGAATTTAAACGTGAACTCGACATATTTCAAATGCTACAAGCTTCTAAAAAATGGATCTGACGCAAATATGAGATACCTATGTTTGCTTTAAAATCGGAATTCCTGCTGAATTTGTACAATCTGTTTTCAAGCCATCTTTTTAACCTTATGCAATACAGATTCGTAAATTTGACTACATTCCAAAAAACGTATTGTAGAGGGAGATGTTTCTCCATCTAATTCTGATTGCTCAAAAGTGTATTATCACAATTCTACTGGAATTCGTACTTCAACCTCTGCGCTTTTCCTTGGTAATGTTGACTACGATATAATCATAATTGTGGAATCTTGGCTTTGGAGTGGAATTTCTGACTCGGATATTGTTGACACTAATTCTTTATGGTTTTCCAAAGAGATCGCTGTGTTTCTGTTGAAGATGGTGGAGGTGAACTACTTGTAGCTGCTCGATCACACTTGTCATGTCAATTAATTGAACAAATTTGTATTTCCATCAGTCTTAACCCTGGTATCCTAATGTATATTATCGTAAGTTATATACCTCCAAAAAGTAATATTGAGCTTTATGAAAAACATCTTAGAAACATTGAATTTGTAGATAATTTAAATAATAACTTGCATAAAATGTTTATAATTGGTGATTTTAACTTAGCTGATATAAATTGGTCTTATTCATCCAGTGAAAATATGCTAATTCCGTGTAACCTAAAAAGAGATTTTGAATTAACTTTTATTGACCATCTATTTGCTCTGAATTTGTGTCAAATTAATAGTATTGTTAATAATTTATATAAAATCCTCGATCTAGTTTTCACTTCTCAAGATGAGTTGAAAGTTTCAATCAGTGATATCGTTCCACATAAATTGTTAAACAATTCAATCCACCATAAAGAATTATAAATAGAAATCAAATTTGAAGAATATGCTTAACCATTTCACAATTATCTTATATACTGTTTTTAATCTATTTGTACCTTATAGGATAAAAAGGAATGTCTTTAAACATCCTTGGTACAACAAAAGGTTGACTCATTTAAAAAAAATTAAAAAATAAATCATTCGCTAAGTATAAAATGTCGAACACATTAGATGACAAACAAGCATTTTGTAAATTTCGTAAAGAATTCATAGTTCTCAGCAAATTATTGCATAGAAACTATATCTCGAATGTTGGGTTTTGAGATTTAAACAAAGCTCTAGAGCTCTTTGCTCAATTCTTTGAATCGGTTTACTCAAACTCCAAAGAAAACTCCCAAGCTCTTTCAGAAAATGTCCCTAAAGTGGATATTGGATCGATGCAATTTGACTTCTCCGATGTTTTAAATTCTTTACAGGATCTTAAGCCAAATCACATTCCTGGTGTCGATGGTATTCCTGCCCTTGTCTTGAAAAAATATTGTAATTCCATCTGCTTTCCATTGCTTATCATTTTTAACCTATATCGTCCGGAATATTTTTGGATGAATGGAAATCTTCTTTCCTGATTCCAATCTTTAAATCCGGCTCAAAAAACAATGTTGAAAATTACAGAGGTATTTGTAAGTTGTCCGCTATTCCTAAACTGCTCGAAAGTTTAGTAAAGAACAAACTCGACTTTTTAGTGAAAGACCATCTGAATGATGCCCAACATGGTTTTATTCGGGTATATCAACTATCACTAATCTGGCATGTTTTTCGTCTTTCGTAACTAATTGTATTGAGAGCCAAAGTCAAGTAGATGTTATCTACACGGATTTTAATAAGGCATTTGACTCAGTTTGCCACAACATACTGCTTGTAAAACTTTAAAGATTTGGGATTCACTCAAATCTCCATCAGTGGATATCATCCTTTTTAATTTATAGGTTCGAAAAAGTTATAATAGACAATCAAACCTCGAGATCTATCAGATGTACCTCTTTCTACAGAGAACTACTAAAGTAAAGGACTTGAGTGTTTCCTTTGACTATAAGTTTTCATTTACTCCGCATATTAATGCAATTGTTGCAAAAGCCAACACAATGATTGTTTTCAACAAAAGAAACTCAACTGACTTCTCGGACCCCTATACACTTGTGTCTCTATATACCACATTAGTAAGACCATCACTTGAGTATGCTGATGTCATTTGGAACCCTTACCAACAAACGTTTTCGGATAGAATGGAGAAGGTTCAAAATCGTTTCACAAGGTTTGTCTTTTTTAAAATGCGTTGGTATTTTTGCCCAGCTTCTCAAGCTCGACATAATCTTCTGGGTTTGAAATCGCTCAAATCACGAAGAACTATTCACGATATAGTATTTGTGCGAGATATATTATGTTACCATATAAAGTGCCCCAATCTTCTATCCTTAATTTGTTTGTATACTCCAGCGAGACCATTGAGAGAGAGAGACATCTTCTTTGCCAGCCTTAACATAGGACAAATTACGGTATGAACGAACCAATTTCAAGGTCAATTAGGGAGTTCAATGAAAGTAACGGTTATATTGATATAGCATGTCATAGAAACAAATTAAAAAATGAGTTGTATTATTTATTTTTATGAATTTAAGATTATACATACCTGTTGTAAATTTTAAGTTTATGTATATCTTGCATCTGTTGAGTCTGATACTCGTAGATTTAATAAATAAATAAATAAATTCATGTCATTTGATATCTTATTATTTATATTTGTGTGCTCATAATGACGTTTATGTTAACTAATTTTAGACTGGTTGCACCCGCGATAATTTGACGTTGCACCCGCGATTGCTTAAAAATCCAAAAATTTATTTATTAAGCTTATTTTCTCAAATTTTTGATTACTGAATGATCGTTTGATATGTAGTCTTTTAATATATAAATGCATTATTAAATAAATGTTTTAAAATTAACAGACGTTTGTATTTTTGTGTCAGAATCTGGAAAGGTGGGCCGATTTGGTTGCACCCGCAATAAACTCCTATTACGGCTAGGTATTCATTCAATTGAATTTCTTTGTAACAAATCAAAAAATAACAATTCAAAATGTTATCCCTCAAAGAATAATTTCATTTAAAATGGTTTTTATTCTATTAATAAGAAATCTTCAAAGTGTATAAATGTTGCATCCGCGATAATGGAATCGCCCATAAGTAGGTTTATTCAACATTTTTCTCATACCTACATAGTATGTATAGGTACACTACCTACGATTGCAAATATTTTTCTCAAATTATCCATTCAACTACATATATGTATTTCTTTTTATTATAACCTAGAAGAATAGTTAAATTTTCAAAAGTTATTAATTTAACCCATGGCCGTTTAACATTTATCAAATATATACTCTCCTAAAACACAACTAAAGATTACCATAGTACCTAGGAAGCTCGTTCAACCTTTACTTTTCTCCCATTTACCTACCTGTCTTGTCTATTAAGTTGAAATGTTAAACACATTTGCAAAAGAAAAGATTGGAAACGCCAAGGTCACACTATACATTCTATATACATAGCTATGAAGGTACGTATGTACAACACTTAAACTATCTACATAATGTACCTAAGTATACCTACCTAGATTAAGTTAGTTTAATTTTAAGAAAGTAAATTATTTGTTCAACTAAAATACTCATACCTAAGTAGGTAGTTCCTATATAAAAAAAAATATATTGTGCTTTCCTTTTCTTTTTCGACCTTCACATTCCATTTTAACGAATGTATGTAGGTACCAACCAATCTATAGTTAAGTCAGTTTTATTAATTTGAGATTTTCACAAGAAGTTGTTCATTGAATTGTTCATTACTTTTTGCATTCAATGACAGATATTCATATTGAAAAAACAGAATTAGGTATTAACATTGCACCTGCTAAATAGCTAACTCTTCTCCGTGTGCTTTTTCAATTCAACAACATGAGACATCAGTTCTTTAAAAAAAAAAACTTTTTAATAAAAGTTAACAACACTATGAACACAAAGTTGGTAACCAAAGAAGACTCAAACTCACTACAAAGCACAACTAATTTTCTATCAAAACGAGTTTTTTTTCATATCACGCTTGCCCAACATACTTGGCCTAGTATTAACGTTATGCAATTACTCCACTACCCTTCTCCAATAGTGTATATTTGTTTGTCTTTTTCTCACTCTTTCCTATCTTTATTGTGTTCCTTTCTCATATTACGAAATGTAAACAAACGCAAACAAGTTTTATTTTCGGATTCAGATTCAGACAACTCAACTCACTTTTACTTTTATAAGCAGCCAAACAAAGACCCCTATGTTGGTGTGTTGGTTGTTTGCTTTGTAAGTTTTGTGTTGAATCCGCGGAGAAAGCTTTTATGTGATGAAACTTACAAAAAATATTCATATACCTACGTACCTAACCTACTATATATACATATGTAGCAGTAGCTTAAGCTGCATAACCGTTCGTCCGTCGCGTCGGATAACCTGCTCAGCACCAAAATGTACTTACATTATGTTATATGAGTTGTATTGTAATTCCAATAGTAAAATGTTTGAGGTACCAGTACCAGTACATAATAAAATAACTTATAAAAAAAATCAAAAATAGGTATACATTAGAAAATTAAATACAAAACACTACAAGTTGGTGGTTTGCATTTGCCCTTCAGCAGAAGCATTTGTAATGTCAGTGATTAAGTAAAGTGTTCTTTGCAATATCTCTTAGCAAAAACAATACTATTGGCTATCTTTATTACCATTTACCAATTACCCGCCTACCCCATACAAATTATAAATACATTCACAATCACAACTCTTGCGCCAAAAATTTGTTAGAGAGAGGAGCTTTTTGTTTTCTAATGCAATGTCGATTCGATACCAACTAGTGTTGCTATGTTTTTATGTTTTTTTTTCTGTATTTTCATGTAAATTTCGACATCGGCAGGGAGTACGTAGTTGTGTTGAAAATCTGTCGATTATATTAATAATAAGAGCTTTTAATATTTAAATATTGACATAGTTTCGTACTTAAGATAGGTACTTGTTTAATATTTTACAAGGATTTAGTTGAAGTTTGAAGGATCATTAAAAAAGGCAGACTGGTCACTCGTATTGAACCTTACTTGCCTAGATTTTACAAATATGTATGTACATTACGATGAATATTACGATTTGACAAAATAGAAAGTTTCAGAAATATTAGACAAATACAAAATAAAGTACAAAATAAAGTATACTACACATATTATAGTAAATCAGAGAAATGGCTTTTTAACTTTTAAGTCCACCAAAAATTGGCGTTTTGTCCCGGTAACTCAATTGGACTCATCAGTTGACAGCGAGTACCCTTAGACGCAACTTTAGATTTGTTCAGTTCAACATATGTACATATGTATATAAAGTTTTTGCGAAAAACATTATTATATGCGGTGATTTCAATGCCGATCTTTTATTATCAGATACTCGAGCCCACCAACTGAGAGTTGGAATAGCAGCAAAAGGACTCTTTGTTTCTAACCGTAATGCCACACGGTTTGCTCCTAATTCTACCCCTAGTCTTCTGGATCTTATGATTGTCTCTGATCTAACGAATGTTTTCCTGCAAAGTCAATTGTCCTTGGATGGTATTCCTGATCATGACCTTATCTACTGCACTTATAAACATTGATTTCTCACGTGTACCTTAACCAACGACTTTTCAATTCAGAGATTTTAAATCATTAGACAGTTTGGCACTCCAAGCTGATGCCATCGGGATTCCTTGGCACCTATGTCAAAATTTTCCTAATTCTTCTGACCAAGTTGAATATTTTCAATCATTTCTTCCTGAACTATTTCACAAGCATGTTCCTATAAAAAGGTATTAGTTCGTAGTAAAAATTGCCCTTGGTTTACGTCTGATGTTGTAAGGTCTATAACAAATCGTAGAAAATTATATATAAAATGAAATAATGACCCTACTAATGAAAATTGCGAATTATTTCGCCGTGCGAGAAATAATTGAACATTTAAGACTCGTACAGCCAAAAAGCGTTTTTTCATGACTAAACTAGATATAAATCAATCTTCTTGAAATCTGTGGAATAACCTACGGTCCATTGAAATTGGGAAAAAGGATGTAGTTCAGAATTTGCCTGATCCAAATGAGTTGAATAAGGCTTTCGTATTTAGAGACCTTCCAAGTCAAGATTTTGTGCCTAACAAACATGTTCCTTATGATGCATCCGTGGAACTTGAATTCTTCTTCAAACTTCTCTTTCAGAATCTGAAGTTTTGGATAGCATTTGTTCAATAAAGTCTGATGCTCTTGGACAGGATGGAGTGCCAATGTGCTTCATTAAGATGATAATGCCATATATTTTGAGTGCATTGACAAATCTTCTCAATTTCTGCATATCACCATTTCAGTCTGGGTTTCGTGCAAACCACAGCTGTCAAACTGCCTTAATTAAAGTTCTTGATTGTATCATGAATATGATCTGAATAATGCAACTGTTCTTTGTCTGCTGGATTTCTCGAAGGCTTTTGACAGAGTTAACCACAATATTCTCTGTAAGAAACTTAAGAGCTATTTGGGTCTAATAGCAAGTTATTTATATAATCGCTGCCAAAAAGTAAAGTTTTGCGGAGTTGAATCCGATACTTTATATTTACATATGGGCGTTCCGCAAGGATCTGTTTTAGGACCTTTACTATTCTGCATATTTATAATTATAAATGACCAAAATGTTTGTTCAAATGTACAGCTTCATCTGTATACAGAAGAGGTACAGGTTTACTTATCCAGACCGTTTGGACTACAAGAAGTTCTGATTTGTAGAATTAATGAGGATCTCATTGGCAATTTCAAAGTCGCCTTTACTTTAAATCCGGTTAAGAGCCAAATAATCGCGATATCTTAAAAGCAAATTGGTACTTCACAGTTTCATCCAATTTTCCTTTTCCAATCCCAGCTTCATTTTGTTGACAATGTTACAAGCCTATTAGAATAAATAGATCGCTTTCAGCTGAAACTCACGTAAATCACATAGTTGGAAGAATCTACTCAGGACTACGTTTACTCTGGCCGTTTTCTACCATAACTCCATAACACAAAACTAACGTTAATAAATACGTTACTTATCGATTATGCTAATGCCGTTTATTGTAAGCCCGATTCACATTCTCAACATAAACTGCGTGTGGCTTTCAATGACATGATTAGATACGCTTATGGTCTCCGAAGAAATGAACACATCTCACATTATCATAAGTTGGTCCTTGAGTGGTCTAGAGCTGTGTCAATCGTGATTGATTCGGTCTTTACGACCAGTTCACTGAAAAAGTATTGATGATTCACTTCCATAAGTCGGTCGTTCACATTTTCAATACTTTTTAAATGGACGAGAACGCTACGATGCGGAAAACGACACTGAAATTCAATGAATCATTGACATTGTTTATACATTCTCTATAGTACTCTCATGGTATTCATTTTTCGTCTGGCCATGTTCCTGGTTGATTCGAAACTAACTCTAAATAGTGGAGACGAGAACCTTTACCGATATTTTACCAGTATTTAATACACTTGTTGTATGTACTTATTCTATATTCACACCAATTGGCAATTTCAGTACGCCTCATTGCGACTTGATTCAGAACTAAAAATAAAAGGCACGACTGAGTCGCACGTACTTGCTCCTGTGTGCTAATCCTTTTTAGGTACAGGCGTCTTTTTGACAAAGATTTAATTTTAATGTTTTTTTTTTGACGTGCAACTTCTTTAGAATCGTTGTGGTTTGAAGCTCGAACGAACATGCGTCACGATAAAAGGATAAACACGTAAATATATAGGATTGTTAGCTTTTGCAATTTTTTAGTGTATTATCTTTCCACTTGCTGCTTACTGTTTATAGTTAATATAATTTGCTAATAGAAAGATATAAGGGACTTTTTTCAGTTATATTTTCATTTTGGTATGGAAAAATTTGAACAACTGGCATAAAGATTCGTCGGAATCAGCAGTATGGCAATAATGCTAGGTAAAGGGACCTTTATACGTCCCAATATGGGACCAATGGAATGTATAAAGGATTTATGTACCTATAATAAGGTTGGAAGGAAGGTAGGTACTAAAATTAAGATACGCATTCCAACTACTGTTAAGCGAGTAGGTATAGAGACAATATTAAAAGTTAACACAGTGGTTTTGTTTGTTTATAAGAAAGTGTAAACTTTTGATTTCTCGATTGAAATTTTTGCATTCAGTAGTAATCGAATATTTTTTTTTTTATTTGTTAGTTGTTTTTGTGTGTTTATCAAAGGCTTCCTTATTTATTCTGTGCTTTTATGATGATGAAAAATACTTTAAAATACGTAAGTATGTATGTAATGTAGGTTGTCACTTTCTTTTTTTTGACTAATGGCTAGGGCTTAGCCGAGCAATATGAAATAAAATGTTGGGGAAAAAATTTTATGAAATCAAAAACGTTTTTTGGAAAAAAATGTTGTAAGCCATCTTATTTCTTTTGCTGTTTTCTATTTTATGAATTTTTCATTTCAAAATCGTTCGACCAGTTTTTTCAAAAAAATGTTTTTTTTGAAAAACTTTTTGAAAACATATTTTAAAATTTTTTAAGTATGTCAATTGTAAGAAATCTATAGTTTATACTAGGAGAAAAAATAAAAAAAAAATCTATAGATCCGTTTTCAAAATGTTCAAAAAACAAAATATTTTTTTAAAAAAATTATTAAAATTTAAAAAAAATGTTTTTGAAAATTTTGATAAGCAATATTATTTAAATTATAAAACACTACATATTTTGAAAATTTCATCAAAATCCGTCAATTAGTTAACGAGAAAGTCTGATTTTAAAAAAACGGTCATATGGGAGGTACCGTTATAAAACTTTTTCTGAAAAATCCATTAAAACTAGAAGATAGATTTTGCACAGAAAACATCAATCTGAAAGTTTTATCAAAATCGTAGGAGCCGTTTTCGAGAAAAATAAGTTTTTCAATAAAAGTTATATGGCAGGTACCGTTAGTTTTGGAGCTAGAATGCCAATTCCAAAAACTGTCGGGTAGAGCACTCTAAAAATACTATATTCCAAGTTTGAATCAAATCGGCCCAACCGTTTAGGCTGTAGATATCGATACGGACAGACAGACAGACAGACAAACAGACAGACGGACGGAATTTCCGGACCCACTTTTTTGACTTCTCTATCATCGTAATATCATGTTTGATTGTTAGATTTTTTTTTTTTTACGAATGCATAACTTGCCTTATAGTCCCTATAAATCGCAAGTAAAATGATGCTTTATGATAGTACTATAGGCAGTGTATATAAAATGATACTATAGGCAGTGTATATACAATGTCATTGAATGCAAAACAGAATACACAATACAATACCCAACGAACCAGACCAGATCTTTGTATATACACTGCATATAGTACTATCATGGAGCATCGTTTTTTAGTTCTGAATCAGGTCGCAATGAGGCGTGCTGAAATTGCCAATTGGTGTGAATATAGAATAAGTACAGACAACAAAAGTTTATTAAATACTGGTAAAATATCGGTGAAGGTTCTAGTCTCCACTAGTTAGAGTTAGTTCTGAATCAACCAGGAAGATGGCCAGACGAAAAATGACCACCATGAGAGTACTATAGAAAATGTATATACAATGACCAGATATAGAGAATGATTAAAATAAATGGACGAAACTAAAGTGAAACTGAACTGAAATTTAAATATTTTGTTTACACAGAGTTTATATACAAAAACAGAGAGTGAGACTAGTGAGAATGACATACACAGACACAAACACCAACCTAATTAAATATAAACAAAATTGAGATAACAATCAACATGACATTACGATCATAGAGAAGCCTAAAAAAGTAATTTCCAAAAAATGTCCGTCTGTCTGTCTGTTCGGGTGTGTATTGAGCTGCAGCCTAAACGGGTTAAGCGATTATCTTCAAATTTGGTGTGTGTAATTCTTTTGAAATTCCCTAGAGGGGAAATTGAAATTTCATTTTTAGAGCTTAAAATAACGGTAATTGCCATACGACCGTTTAGAAAAAGCTTATTTTTTCGAAATCGGCTCTAACGATTTTAATGAAAAATTTTGAGAATTTTTTTGTTGTTACTGGCTATTATTTGATCAGAACCTCATATACGGGAAAGGTCTATTAACGGGACCTTCATGTAACGTTTTTTTTAATTTTTGGATTTCTCGGTAACGGCTGTATAGATTTCTGTCAAAATTATATTTGAAAAGATCTAGATAGCCAAATTAATTCTGGATATCAAAATTTTGAAAAACTTATTTTTAATTAAAATTAATTTTTGAATTTTTTTTTGGAAAATCAATAGTTTTAAAACTAATAAAAAAAATTATTTAAAATTTTACAATCACATGTATATTAATAAACTCTAAAAAACTGCATACCAAAATTAAAAAAAAAAATTGTTCAAAGAATTGAAAATAAAAAATAGGATTTTATCAAAATCCGTCCTACAATTTTCAAAACACTTTTTTTCTAAATTCTTTGTTATTTGAGACGTGTGGTGGCTTACTTCATTTTTACTAGACACAGTTAAGTAGTTTTGATAGTTTTTATAAGTTCAAACTGTGTCACTTTCAACGTAAATGTTATTTGTTTTTGTCAAAGATCTTGGCCTTCCAATGTAATTAGGCACATAAGAGCAAGTACGTGTGACCCAGTCGTGCCCATTTTTTAAGGAAGCACTTGTATTAAAAAAAAATTAAATATAGTCAACACTAACAATAATGTTCTACTTTAAAGCTAAAAGTAATAAGAACAAACTTTTAATCAGCCCTCGATTAAGCAATAGTACCGACTCTAGATGAGTCTAAATTTTAAAAATATTAAACATCTTTGCTAACTAATACTGTCTTGTAACGTAACATGAGAAAATATCCAAATTTGATATGAAGTGAAGATGACAAATAATAAAAAATAAACAAAAAATTTAACAAAAATTCCCTTAAATCTGATTCTGTTGCTGCATCTCCCGCAAAAAAATAAAAAAGGAAGCCGAAATCAACTCTCAACTCTATCTTATCCTCCTAACAAAGCAAGTGTACATTAGTATGTGTATAATATATAATGTATAGTACATTAAACATGTATCTATAAAAAAAACTGTAAGAAAATTTCAGCATTACCTACAGAAATAAAAACAATTACAGATTCTTGTAACTAAGTTACTACGTACATTTTTGACGTGATAACGTCTTATGAATCGATGACACCGGCTGCACACACGAAAAAGCATTACTCTTGCTCACGTTCCGCGGAATATCCTAAGCACAATGTGTGGTTTGTGTATTGAATGCTTTTTATACCAACTGAAAGACGATTTGATAAATGTACACGATACTTTGTTTGTATTCCAAAAGATGGCATTGTATTTTGTATTTAATGCAACAACCTTTTTGTCCTTATTGTCTTGTTATTACAAAACGTATAATGAGTATGGAGTGGAGTAAGTGGAATTGTATATGGTGTGAGTTAACGAGCTGTATGTTGGTGTTGGTGTCATCAATGTTTTCTTAAGACGTTATCACGTGAAATTATCGTCCATAAACCGACTTTACAGACAATCAATTTTTACTATCGTAGGAGGTTAACTTTTCTTAAAAATTACATGAAATGAAAAAAACAATTATTTAACAACAACGGCAAAACTTACAACTAAGAACTATAATTTCTTTGAAACATACAAATTTGCACTTAATTTTATTTTAAATATTTTTTGAAAAAAAAACTTACTTCAAACTTAAAACACAAAAAAAATACAATACATTATGTTCCCCTAAGCATAATGCAGTTTTTTTAGATTTCAAAGAATCTTTAAAAATCCTATAGTGATGCTTAGCAAGGGGGTTGGTAGTTCGAGGCAGCAGCATGCATACCTACCTCACGATTCTCAGCTTAAACCTTTGTATATATGTATGTACACTGCATATAGTACTATTATGAAGTACTATTAATCAGCGAATCAAGTCGCAATGAGGCGCGCTGAAATCGCCAATTGGTCTTGATATAGAATAAGAACAAACAACAAGAGTGTATTAAATACTGGTAAAATATTGGTAAATGTTCTCGTCTCCACTATTTAGAGTTAATTACGAATTAACCAAGAAGATGGCCAGACGAAAAATGACACCATGAGAGTACTATAGAGAATGTATATACAGTGCTTAAACATTTGAAATGGAAAGCCTCCTGGTTTTCGATGGTTTCATGTCCGATAAGGTCAACTTAATCCAGGTATTGTAGCATTTGTTTGATCCCGGAGGTTTTGCGTGGTGTCGTGAAAACAAAGATGTTATTCTTACTTTTTAAACATCGCGGGGTAAACCGAATGAAAAATTCTCATGCAGACGTTTGAAATACATATTGTGATATTTTGGCCTGGGGTTCGACAAATAAAACTCAATCAAAATTCCACAATAATAAAACAAATCTCTTTATTTTATAAAACACAACGTCTTTCAGTTTAAATAACACCAATTTAACTTATTTCACTTATTCACAATTCAAATACGTTTTTATAATTCAACACTTTTTATTTAATCTCAATTCAATCACTTTTTACTAATACTTCCAGTTGTTAACAATTCCACTTTCGAAAATAAACTGAACTGTCAATGCAATCTACTCTTGTATTTATACAACTTTAAAAGCTTCTGGAAGCTTCTGTCTGGTTCTGGCACAATCTAAGCTTTCGGTACTAATTCGAGTCTCGAATTGTTTCGTCAAGTTCGATTTAGTACTAAGTTAAAACATGTTGCAAATATGTAGCATACTTCTAGGGGCATGGTTGTTGTACACAATAAATGGTGGTTGTTGTACACAATAAATGTTGGTTGTTGTACACAATGAATCCAACAGATGGCGTTAATTTACAAAATGTATCTAAACTTGTTGCCACATCACATTGTCCCCCTCTTAGTTTTGTTCGTCCCGAACAAGCACATCATCATTGTTTCCGTGGTAACGATGCAGTCGATCCACATGGACAATTTTCATTTTTGCTCTTGGTCCTCTTTGGATTCGGAAAACGACGTCATTAATGCGCGTAACTATTTGGTAGGGACCTTCCCAGTCCTGCTGAAGCTTGGGCGATTTTCCCTTTCTGCGATGTGGGTTATAAAGCCATACCAGATCTCCCTCATTGAATTCAGGTGCTGTTGCTCTCGCATCGTATCTGGTCTTCATGCGGTCACTCGCAATTTTTATGTTGTTTCTTGTTCTCTGGTGAATGTCGTTGATCCTTTCTCTAAGATCTAACACGTAGTCCTCTTCGCATTTTGGGTCTTCAATAGGAAATCCGAATTTTAGCTCACTTGGAAGCCGGGCAGTTCGTCCAAATAGAATTTCGGATGGAGTGTATCCAGTTGTACTATGAACCGCATTCCGGTAGGCCATAAGAAATAAAGGAATTCGCCGATCCCAATCCCGTTGGTTCTCGTTCACGACTTTGGATAGATGTTCCTTCAAGGTCTTGTTAAATCTTTCTACCATTCCATCAGACTGTGGATGAAGAGGTGTTGTCCTTGTTTTCTTTAACCCGAGTGATGCGCATACTTCCTGGAATACCTTCGACTCGAAGTTTCGCCCTTGGTCGGAATGCAATTCCATTGGCACCCCGAACCTGCAGACCCAGTGGTCCACTATCTGCTCGACAACGGTCTTAGCTTCTTGATTGGGTATCGCAAAAGCCTCCGGCCATTTGCTGAAGTAGTCCATGACAACAAGGATGTAACGGCTACCGTTTTCAGTTTCCGGGAACGGGCCTGTGATGTCAACGGCGATTCTTTCAAAAGGGGCGCTCACGTTGTACTGGTGCATTTTACCTCGTGTTTTGACTTTGGGTCCCTTGCTAGCTGCGCATGTTATGCACTTTCGACACCAGCTCTCTACATCGTTTCTCACGCTTAGCCAATAAAAGCGTTCCCGTACCTTTTCCAGTGTTTTGTTGATTCCCAAGTGCCCACCGGATATTCCAGCATGCATTTCTCGTAGGATCTCCTCTACTTTCGATCGTGGAACCACAAGCTGCATCTTAAAGGATCTTCCATCCGGCATTTCCCATTTTCTTCGCAAAACACCATCTTCCACATGGAGAGAGTCCCACTGCGCCCAGTATGCTTTTAAAGTAGGACTTCTGTCGGAGATATCTCTTGCGTTTGGTTTCTCCATAGATTCCTTCCATGCAAGGATTGGCTCGATGTCAGGGTCTTCTTTTTGTGCATTACGAATTTCTTCGGCACTCCAACCCTCTACAGGTTCGGCTCTTATTCTCTGGACAGATATACCTTCATCCTTTTCCTCTTTTCGCGCACAATGTTTGCAACTGGGCTCACATGGTCTGCGGGAAAGCGCGTCCGCATTGCAGTGCAGTCTTCCTTTGCGATGCTGTACTTCGAAGTCGTAAGTCTGCAATCGTTCGATCCATCTTGCTACCTGCCCCTCAGGATTTTTGAACTGTAGCAACCATTTTAAAGCGGCGTGATCGGTACGCAGGATGAATCTCTGTCCATACAGATATTTATGGAAATGTTTTGTCGCCAGTATCAGAGCAAGGAGTTCCCGTCTGGTTACACAGTAGTTTCTCTCTGGTCGCGACAGAACTTTGCTGAAATAGGCTACCACTTTCTCCTGCCCATCTTGTATCTGCGACAGAACTGCTCCAACACCCACGTTACTAGCATCCGCGTCCACAATAAATGTTTTGCCAGGGGTGGGGTAAGCTAGTATTGGTGCCTCACAAAGTCGCTGTTTTAGATGTTGAAAGCTTCTTTCGCACTCACCTGACCATTTAAATTGTCTACCCTTCTCAGTTAGCTGGTGCAGACACTTTGCGATTCCGGCAAAATCTTTGACGAACCTCCTGTAATAAGTGGCGAGACCTAGAAAGCTCCTCAGCTGGTGTTTATCTTCGGGAACTGGCCAATTTCTCACGGTTTCGATTTTCTCCGGGTCAGTGTTTACTCCATTTGATGATATCACATGTCCCAAATATTTCACCTCAGCTTTGAACAGAGCACATTTCTTTGGATTTAGTTTCAAATGTGCAGTTCGAAGTCGTGTAAACACCTCCCTCAAGTTGTCGCGATGTTCAGCGAACGTCTTTCCCACAACGATGACGTCATCCAAGTACACCAGGCAGGTTTTCCATGTCAGACCCTGTAACACACGTTCCATTAAACGCTCAAAGGTGGCTGGAGCGTTACACAAGCCAAATGGCATAACGGTAAACTGCCATAGTCCATTTCCCGTTGTGAAAGCGGTCTTTTCTTTGTCTTCTGGATGGATCTGTACCTGCCAGTAACCACTTTTCAGATCGAGGGTGGAAAACCATTTCGCTCCAGAAAGGGTATCCAAGGTGTCATCTATTCGAGGCAAGGGGTAGCTGTCCTTCTTGGTGACATCGTTGAGCCTCCGGTAATCCACGCAGAATCGAGTGCTGCCGTCCTTCTTTTTCACTAGTACAACGGGTGATGCCCACGGACTTTTTGAGCTTTCGATTAGACCGTCTTTTTCCATGGTTGATATCATCTCATCGACTTCCGACTGTTTTGCCAATGGAAGTCTTCTAGCAGGTTGTCGGATCGGTCTGCTATCGCCGGTGTCTATTCGGTGCTGTACTAGGTGTGTTCGACCATAGTCTCCATCCTGCGATGCAAATATATCAGCAAACTCGCCAATGAGATTTTTGGCCATGGTTTTCTGCTCCTGATTTAGCTCACAGTTTCCAAGGATAGCATTACATACCTCAGCCAATTTTGTTGCAGAAACAGGACTCGCAGATTCACTCCCAGATGTTGTCGATATGGCTGCAATGGGTACGCATCTTCCAATCACCTCTCCTTGTCTGAGCTTGACGGAGTGTTTGTTCGGATTCATCAGCCTTACCGGAACCATGTTTTTCTTTGGTTCCACTAAAATCTTTCCAACGATATAGCTTGGAAAGTCCTCTTTATTATCTGCTTCAATGAAATAGAATCGGTGGTTCCCAGGATCACCCTCCAAACGCGTCCAAAGAACTGTCTCTGAAGATGGTGGTAGGACTTCATCTCTGCTTATAACCGCCCGAAGATTCACAGCGTTCTCGTTTCCGTATACCATAGGGATCTCAACGGTTCGATACCTTAATACTTGCATTCGAAGGTCTATGATTACCTCATGTGCCTTCATGAAATCCACTCCAATGATGCATTCGTCGCATATGTCGGCTACCAAGAATGCATGTGAGAAGGTCAACCCTGCCAGTTGTATCTTTAGAAATACCTCCCCGTATACTTTTGCTGCTTCTCCCGTAGCTGTCTTCAGAGTGTAGCAGCTGGTGTTATGTAGCCATGATGTCTGAACAAGGTCTCTTCTGATTATGGAGGCTGTGGCACCCGTGTCGATAGTGGCCACACATTTTCTGTTTCTGATGACTGTCTCCACTGTCAAGCTCTTGCTGCAGCGTGTAGTTTGCGAAACTTGGATGATGGTCCTGGGGGCGTCGATTCCATCAACCAACTTCAGCCCCGCGAAGTTGGTTCTTAGGCGTTTCCCGCCTGCTGTTGATCAGAAGCTTGTCCAGCAGTGTGAGTGTTATTCCTGCCAGATGCTTCGTCATTCTGCCTCCTCCTTGTGCAATGTGGGCAGCTTACCTGTCTAGGCATAGATCTGCATTGTCGCTGTAGGTGTCCTAGCTTGTTGCAATTCCAGCATCTCATTTGACCTCGAACAGTGCTCGGGTTTTGTCTTTCAATGTCGACACGTTGACATGAGCACTCTAGCGTAGCCATTTCCCTGACGCGATGGCTACCTTGCGAAGCTTGGTCTGCTGCTTCCATTGTCAGGGCAAATGCTAAAGCCTCAGCGAGCGTTTTCTTACCTGCCATTCTCATAGCCATTTGTAGTTTTCCATCTGCAATGGCATTAGTGAACGCATCGGTTGCCAGTTCGTTTATGATTTCCCTGCTGGTATTGGGATAAGACAAATTCGCCAAGCGCTCAATGTCAGCTTGCAATTGTTGTAGCGTTTCACCTCTTGCCTGGACCCTTCTGCGCAACTGGACTCGGTAAACTTGCTGCATGTGGTCGTCGCCAAACCTCATCTCGATTGCCTTGACCATGGCATCATAATCCTGATGTTTGTCTTCAGGAATGGTCTGCAGCAATTCGGCAGCTGTTCCTCTGAGAGCAAGCGTAAGAGCAATTGATTTGTCTTCGTTGTCCCAGTTGTTCGTCAAGGCGGCAGCTTCGAACTGCCTCTTATAAATTGGCCATGATGTTTGACCATCGAAGACAGGGGGCTGCATTTCCTTTCTTCGTGGACCGTCGCTCGAATATTCCCGAAGTTTCTGTTTCCTCAGAGAATCAACCTCCTTAGCCAGATGTTCGTACTGTTGTTCTACACTTTCTATCTGCTTTCCGAATTTTTCTTCTAAAATTTCTATTTTCTGGTCTACTATTTGGAGTCTTTTGTCGAGGAAAACATTCTGTGCATCGAGCTTATTTTCGAGAGCATCCCTTTGTTCGCTTAGTTGCTTCTGGAGAACTTCTAAAGAATTCTTTTGCTCATTCTTTTGTTCATCAAATTTACGTTCGAGAACGTTCTTTTGTTCTTTCGAGGAACTTTCCAGAGCATCGAATTTCGACAGAAGCAACTTCATGAAAGCAGGCATTTCATCGGCTGTACTTACTGTGCTTTCTCTCCCTTGTTCTTCAACATCGAACAACATGGTATCGGGGTCTCCACCATCCTGAGTGATAGCATTCTGAAGTCGGAGCAATAGTTCCTTTTTCAGCCCCGAAGTCTGAAGATTTCGTTTTCCTAATTCTTCTTTCAACTCAGCTGTTGTCAATTGTTCTAATTTGCGACCCATTTTATGTAACTGAAACACTATTTTTAACAAAAATACTCGCTATTCACAGTTTTATAGCACAATCAGTTCAATAGTTTCTGGAAAATTCCACTTTCACAATTAAATGAGTCACCGAAACTGTTTTAGAAAATGTCACTATGGAATTTTCTAGCACTTTACTGAGTTTTATCCCACTTCTGACACCAATGTGATATTTTGGCCTGGGGTTCGACAAATAAAACTCAATCAAAATTCCACAATAATAAAACAAATCTCTTTATTTTATAAAACACAACGTCTTTCAGTTTAAATAACACCAATTTAACTTATTTCACTTATTCACAATTCAAATACGTTTTTATAATTCAACACTTTTTATTTAATCTCAATTCAATCACTTTTTACTAATACTTCCAGTTGTTAACAATTCCACTTTCGAAAATAAACTGAACTGTCAATGCAATCTACTCTTGTATTTATACAACTTTAAAAGCTTCTGGAAGCTTCTGTCTGGTTCTGGCACAATCTAAGCTTTCGGTACTAATTCGAGTCTCGAATTGTTTCGTCAAGTTCGATTTAGTTAAAACATGTTGCAAATATGTAGCATACTTCTAGGGGCATGGTTGTTGTACACAATAAATGGTGGTTGTTGTACACAATAAATGTTGGTTGTTGTACACAATGAATCCAACAGATGGCGTTAATTTACAAAATGTATCTAAACTTGTTGCCACATCACAATATGTAAATCTATTCAAAGGTACATTTTCAGCGTTGAAAATCTAAACACAGTTAGGAATCTTTATCTGAATGTCTTTATAAATTAAAAGCGAAATAAGGCCGTTATTTCGCTTTCATAAAGTGAATCTTGTGTTGAGCCCTTTAACCGAATCTACGCCTTGCTAGGTCCTGTGGCTTTAACTCTTGCACGAGTTGCATTTTGTTAGCACGCAAACCAAGATCATTTTGCAAAATCTTCCACCTAAAGTGGTTAACACATATCCAATTCTGTGCACGTTGGCGGATATTCTGGTCTTCTTCTACGCCACACTCTACAGCAGCAATGACTTCTTCTGTACGCACTGTACGAGGTCTTTGTGGATGCGTATTATTATTTGAAGTAAACGTGGTGGGAAAACGTTCCATATTAAATCGAATTAATTGCTCTGATGGACGATTATGTTGGCCGTAAAATGGACGTAGTGCGCGATATTTGATTTCGAACAAAATCAAGATTTTCAAAATAAATTTGCACAATTTGGAAGAGTTGTTTAGACGTTAGTCTATTCATGTTGAAATTCAAACCAAACTTAAAAATAAATCACTTGACAGCTGAAAAAATGCAAGCCAGTTAAAATAGTGTTGCCAACTTAAAGTTCTATACCTCTAAAAAAAAAGTGTTATGAGATATGGCTTTGCTAAAGAAGTAATTACATCAGTAGTTGTGCCAGGTTCTAAACGAGAGATGAACATTGATTTAGACTTTCAAACAGCTTTGATAGTATTTAAATCTAGAGAAATAGAACTTAGAGCAGCCCCCCCCCCCCCCCCTCTAAGGGCAGAGTTCTTAAGAAGCGATGATTTGTCTCGGCCTTTTATTCTTATTTTGTTTTAGACCATCAGATACAATTACCTTGCCGACTTCAAGATCTGGCTGTAAATGGAAATCCTCGTCAGCAGACGTGATTGTAGATGTATTGTAATCCAGAACTAAATCATAACTATAAGTGGAAATATCTAATATGTCATTGCTTAAGGTATACGAGTTTAGGTTAGATCATAAAAAACCTTTTAAATTTGTATTTGTCTGCTTTAAAAGAAGACATTTTGAAAGCTTATTAATGACAATTAATCATTTTGTTTTATTATTAATCAAATTGTTTTTAAAGTGGTTAGCTAATTTATGGTTTTATTCTAGGAACCTAGAATGTTGATGCTGCAATATAGTAAACATGGAGAATGTATTCTCAAAGAAATTAAAGCTGCCTTTCGAGGTGAACACCCGGCTGATTTATTAATTGTTTGTGAAAACAAAGTAACTCTTCATGCTCATAAACTGGTCCTTGCTGCTGCTAGCCCTTTAATAAGGTAATACTATCAACAAAAAAAATCATTTTATTTTATCTCATCTTCTAGGATGCTTCTTGAAGAAACTCAATTTTTGGACTGCACCACAACAGTTTACTTTCCCGATGTCAATGCAAATTATTTCCGTTCCCTATTGGATTTCTTGTATTCAGGACAAACGTGCATTCCCTCAAATGATATAAACTATTTGCATGATCTCTTACTTTTATTACAAATTAAGTCCGATTATTTGAAAACTTGCGATTCTCAATACTTAAATACAGCAAAACACGAAAATGAAATTGAACTTTATAGCTCCTCTTACTGCAGCAAGGACATTAGGCGAAAAAAAAGATTATCAAAAACGGAACCACCTACCTCCGTAAAATGGGAAAACTTAAGTGACGAATGTAAAAAGGAGGGCAAAAAATCGAATACATCAAGGGAACACCTCAGTGATAGAACGACGGACAAATCCTTAGGAACAGAAGACAAAAGGTGCGAAGATCCGTTATTTGACAAAGCAGCTACACGTACCGAAATATCTGAAAACAGAAACTTAAACATCATTGGCGAAAGGAGAATGTCTTCTGATCCTGTTAACTTATCCATTGGAACACGAAATATGGACGAAGAATCCGACTCTCATACCCAACCGAACGATGAAAATATAAATCTATCATGCAAGGGACAAGAAAAAAAGAAAACATTATCACTTCTCTCAGACTCAGAGGTTCTAAAGCAGCTGCCAGATCATCAACTTTTACAAAACTCTCCAGAAGATTACGTTGTTACACCGCATAGAAAACGTAGGCCAGGATTTCATAACTCGCCTAGTCAAAACCAGCCTTTTCTTCCGTACCATCCTATGATAATGGATGAGTTAAGCTCACAAAAGTCGTCTTCCACATACACTTCAGAGAGAAACATGCTGAATTCAACGGCAAGAAGTCTCATAAACACTGAAGATCTGTTTGCATACAACCACAAAGGTGTAGCCAATAGAGAGAAAATGGCAAGTCCTGATCAAAATTTGCAAATAAGCTCACCTTTTATTTATCAGTGGCAATCCTCCCACAATTCAGCTGCTTCATCTCAGCTTGATATGTCACCAAACATAAACATGTCGGCATTGGGCTGCAAAATAGATCCATCTGAAACCGATGCTCCAAACTCCAGTGTCAGAAATAGCACGAACGCAAATCAAATATTTAGCAACAGTGCAGGAAGTAGTGCAGTTCGAGAATATCGTTGTGAATATTGTGGGAAACAGTTCGGCATGTCCTGGAATCTGAAAACCCATTTAAGAGTTCACACGGGAGAAAAACCGTTCGCTTGCAGACTTTGCGTAGCAATGTTCAAACAAAAAGCCCATCTTCTTAAACATTTGTGTTCTGTCCACCGTAATATAATAAGTTCAACAAATGACTCCGAGACAATAAAAGCATACAGCTGTTGCTTCTGTTCAATGGGATTTGAATCAGTACAAGAACTCATAAGGCATCTGTCAGGCCACCATAATAATCTACTTTTAACGAAAAACTTAAGAGATTAAGCTGTATAATAATAAATGTAATTATATAAACTGTTGTAGCAAAATAACAGTTAATCAAAGTAAAAAAAAACTCACAACAAAAAAGTATTGGAAAATTGGCATCTTTGGTTTTGTTGATGTGATACAATTAGACTGGAAGATACCATATTTATTGAATCCGAATCAAACTAACAGTTCTTCCCGGTTACAAATAGCACTATATGCGAACAACCTGTGCTTTAAGTGTACTACAAAATTGTAAATGCTTAGGTATTAGCTTTACTTGTAAGTTTTTTTTTTTAATTTTCCTCCATTTGAAAACATTTAGATATTAAAATATAAACAAAAAAAATTGTTGTAATAAAAAAATATAAAAAAAATTCCATAGACATTTAAGGACACACTTTGACGAATAAAAAAAACTTCACTGAACTATTTGTTGAATTTGAATTTTTAATTTTGCTCTCGTTTGAACCAAGGTAGGTCAACTGTTTAAATATAATATACAAAAAAATATGAACTACATATGTACATATATAGTTTATTAATATCCTGTCGTTATCTTCACGACGATTCTATTCTCAATAAAAAGTTTCTATTTAAAAAAAAATACTTTTATTAATTTTCAATATCAAATGCAAAATTAAAATGAAAATCAAAAGCATGGACAAAAAAAAAATTAAAAGTAGATTGCTAAAAAATTATTAATGAAAATTATTTGTAAGCAAATAAATAGTTAGTTTAAGGAAACAAAGTAATTTATAATATGTAAGTGTGAGTTATTTAGTCAGTCACATCTAAGTACCTTCAATTTCATCTTAATATGAAGCGTTTAGAAAAATGAACTTTTCTACCAAAACGAGTTGTCTTGGAAATATTGTCTTCTGATTTAAGCTTCGTTTTGGTTTCTAATTTGCTTGAGTTGGATTCGCTTGATATATTACTCTTTTTGATTTTCAAGTTTGGATTTTTGATATGACTTTCAAATTCATCGGTTAAATGTGCTGGTTTCAGTCTAGTAATAATAATATTTCTTAATGATTGAACCAACCTGGAAATCACCACATTTTTATCGTTTCGGTTGATGATTTTAAAGGGGCCATCATACGATGACTTGAGTGCAGTTAGAACAGAATCATCTCTAATAAATACATAATTGCAATTTTTTTAGTTCTTTTTGAATAGACTTTCTGAAGAGTGGTTTGAAGTTTATACAAGTTTGAGTTGTTGAATGACTTTTCCTAAATCATTGATGAAATTACTCTGTAAATACTGTAGGTTTACTTAACAATTATCCTGGTAACTTAATAGTTTCTCCAAAAACCATTTCTTTTGAGGTCTTCTTTGAATGTTGTCCGGAATCCTTATAAAACTATTGGTAAATAAATCAATCCAGTAGGAGTTGGTGTGGCATTTTATTGCAGTTTTTACAATACCGTTAGCTTGAGTATGGTAGGCTGTAGTGCGAAAATGTTTTGCGCCAATAAAATTTGATAGTTCCTTGAACAGCTTTAACTCAATCCCTGATATATCGATATTATATCCGGTACTCTAAAATTGGCGATCCAGCTTTCTGCTGTTAGTTCTAAATATGTCAATGCATGTGAGGCAATACGTATTTGAATTTTGAAACCTGCAGATATTGAAAGAAGTCTAATTAAATCAATGTTAATGTGTCGAAAACCACGATTTGGCACTGGAAACTTTGACAGCGCAGAATGATAATGTTTGATTGACCTTAGATTGTTAACATTTAAGTAGTTACCATTTTTTATGTCATCTTTCATATTTAACCACACGAAACGTTCTGTTATGAGTTTAACTGTTGACTTCTTACCTAGGCGATCCAAATTGTGAATAGAATTAGAATTCATTCAAATAATAACAGAACTATCAAACCACCTACCTATGTTTTCAAATCAATACAAACCCCTCATACAGAAAGTCTCCCATGCAACCTGTTTTTTTTTTAATAATTAACGCGCGCACAAGGGACTATTTGTTTCCCTTTTAATGTAGAGCAAACTTCGTGGGCATTAAGAAGATAGGGAGGGGAATGATAGGAGGCGTCGATTAACATTGGTTTTGAATGCTTGCAGATTAAAATGGCAAGGGAAAATCTCGCCGGGTAAACTATTCCAAATTCGTGTTGTTCGGCTAAAAAAGAATCTGTATTTCACTGCATTCCTTGCGAGACGAGTATTACGGGAGAAACTTTTAAGGGAGGAATGTAACTGGCTACTTCGAGTGAACATTTTAAATAAATAATGTGCTTAACAGGGCATGAAGGCATTTCGTTGAAACTGGAAAGCAGGGTGTAAGCATGTAAATTTTGCGTCCAAAGACACAAAAAATTCATTAAGTCCAAAAAAATGTTCAATTAAGTGCTTTATAAAAAGTCAACATTTCTAGCCGGAAATGATATAAAATATAAAACATAAAATATAAAATATAAATAAATATATTCTTTCACCATTCCTCAGAATGTTATTGATATTTAAATTTTAGGGCTTAAAACAACGGTACATGCCATTTAACCGCCACTGAAAAATTAACAGCCCTATTCTGGCTTTCAAATATCAACACGATACATGATAATATTTGATTTAATAAGTCGATATTATGGTGATTCCCTCATCAACTCTTCCGGTCTTTCTGTTCGTTATAATCCTGCTTCTACATATGTAAATAAACAAAATATTTGTTAGGAAACAAGCGAATTTTGTTTAATAAAAACAACTTAAATAATTTTCTCCAAGAACTTTTATGAAAAAAATCAGTGTAGGTAAGCATTATATTTTGGTTAATTTGTCGGGCCAAAAACGGTACCAGCCAGGACCGGTTTTTTTTCTTCGAATTTCTCGAAAACTAGTGATCCGATTACTATCAAAATTGATATTCGAGAAGATGTAGACAGCCTTAATAATTTCACATACATATTTTTTCGAAAACTTTATTTTTGTATTTTTTATATTTTTTTTATTTTTTTTTTTTTTTGAAAAATCAAAGTTGTTAAAAAACCGCTTTATTTAAAAACCGCTCCTACGATTAAAAAAAATCATACTTTTTTAAGGTTCTTAAAGAAATAAAATGGCGTTTAAATTATTTTACTCAATACAATTTAAAGTACTTTATTCAAAATCGAATAAATGCTTTGATGTTCCCTTTAAAAGCAGAAACACAAATACTCTTTACGACCGACTTTGACAATAAGGAAAAGTTCGACAATAGGAAATATGTATCACAAATCACAATGCGGCTTTCTCTATAAACGCTTTGTTTGCCGTACGTAAGGATAAGGCTATTTGCACACACACCGATTTTGGACGGCCAGAGTAAAATTGAAATCGACCGATATTTTATTAATAGCAGGTGCTTGCACACACCGGATTTTTTCACCCATTAGACTACCAAAACTAGTTTTACATGTCATACATTCCTACAATTTCACACAGCAGTCGAATGAAATGGTCGGTAAATAATCGGTGTGTGTGTAAGCGTGTATTTAGTCACGTACGCCACTACTTTCCGGTAATGCCGGCGATACAGACGCCTGCTTACCGGAATTTTACCGGTACCGATCAGCGGTCGGCGTGTGTGCAAGATCCCGTTCCCACTTGTGGTTCACTATTGAAATTTGGACGACCGGTATAAATTTGGCCGTCCAGTGAGATAGAGGCTTAAACCAGATAAATTATATATTTCGTTTTAAAGGTAATAAATAGATCTATGAAACTGTGGAGAAGATTTTTTATATTTCATATAATTTTTTTTAATAATCCGGCCTTGAATTTTTTTTTTATTATTTTCTAATGCTTTTTTTCTGCTTTAACTTTTCCAATATGTTTGTAAAATATGTTCGAGACTCGAATTAGTACCGAAAGCTTAGATTGTGCCAGAACCAGACAGAAGCTTCCAGAAGCTTGTAAACTTGTATAAATACAAGAGTAGATTGCATTGAAAGTTCAGTTGATTTTGGAAAGTGGAATTGTTAACTTCCAGTTGTTAACGTTAGTAAAAAGTGATTGAATTGAGATTAAATAAAAAGTGTTGAATTATAAATAACGTATTTGAATTGTGAATAGGTGAAATAAGTTAAATTTGGTGTTATTTAAACTGAAAGACGTTGTGTTTCATAAAATAAAGAGATTTGATTTATTAGTTTGGAATTTCGATTGAGTTTTATTTGTCGAACCCCAGGCCAAAACATCACATTGGTGTCAGAAATTGGGGATAAAACTCAGTAAAGTGTTAGAAAATTCCATAGTGACATTTTCTAAAACAGTTTCGGTGACTCATTTAATTGTGAAAGGGGAATTTTCCAGAAACTATTGAACTCATTGTACTATAAAACTGTGATTAGCGAGTATTTTTATTAAAAATAGTGTTGGAAAAAGATCTTTCTGTGTTGCGAAAATAGTGTTTCAGTTACATAAAATGGGTCGCAAATTAGAACAATTGACAACAGCTGAGTTGAAAGAAGAATTAGGAAAACGAAATCTTCAGACTTCGGGGCTGGAAAAGGAACTATTGCTCCGACTTCAGAATTCTGTCACTCAAGATGGTGGAGACCCCGATACCATGTTGTTCGATGTTGAAGAACCAGAGAGAGAAGGCGCAGTAAGTACAGCCAATGAAATGCCTGCTTTCATGAAGTTTCTTCTGTCGAAATACGACGAGCAAAAGAATGAGCAGAAGAATTCGTTGGAAATACTCCAGCAACAACTAAGCGAGCAAAAGAACGTTCTCGAAAGCAAATTTGATGGTCTCGAAAACAAACTCGATGCACAGAATGTTCTCTTCGACAAAAGACTTCAAACAATCGATCAGAAATTCGAAGCCAAAATAGAAAACTTGGAAGGAAAGTTCGTAAGTGTAGAGCAACAGTACGAACATCTGGCTAAGGAATTTGATTCTTTGAAATCTTCGATGGTCAAACATCATGGCCAATTTATAAGAGGCAGTCTGAAGCTGCCGCCTTGACGAACAACTGGGACAACGAAGACAAATCAATTGCTCTTACGCGCTCAGAGGAACAGCTGCCGAATTGCTGCAGACCATTCCTGAAGACAAACATCATGATTATGATGCCTTGGTCAAGGCAATCGAGATGAGGTTTGGCGGCGACCTCATGCAGCAAGTTTACCGAGTCCAGTTGCGCCGAAGGGTCCAGACAAGAGGTGAAACACTACAACAATTGCAAGCTGACATTGAGCGCTTGGCGAATTTGTATTATCCTAATACCAGCAGGGAAATCATAAACGAACTGGCGACCGATGCGTTCACTAATGCCATTGCAGATGGAAAACTACAAATGGCTGTGAAAATGGCAGGTAAGAAAACGCTCGCTGAGGCTTTAGCATTTGCCCTGACCATGGAAGCAGCAGACCAAGCTTCGCAAGGTAGCCATCGCGTCAGGGAAATGGCTACGCTAGAGTGCTCATGTCAACGTGTCGACATTGACAGACAAAACCCGAACACTGCTCGAGGTCAAATGAGATGCTGGAATTGCAACAAGCTAGGAAACCTACAGCGACAATGCAGATCTCCACAGGTAAGCTGCCCACATAGCGCGAGAAAAAGGCCTACTGACAGGGATATCGCTTACCCTACCGGGCATGATTTGGGGATACATCAGTGTGGAAAGCGCGTAAGAACCAACTTAGCAGAGCAGAAGTCGGTTGATGAAATGAACGCCCCCAGGACTATTATCCAAGTTGCGCAAACGAAACGCTGCAACCAGAGTTTGACAGTGGAGACCATCATCGGCAACAGAAAATGTGTGGCCACTATCGATACGGGTGCCACGGCCTCCATAATTAGAAGAGGCCTTGTCCAGACGTCCTGGCTACACAACACCAGCTGGAACAGTCTGAAGGCAGCTGCGGGAGAATTAGCAAAAGTATACGGAGAGGTACTTCTGAAGATAGAACTTATGAAGGCACATGAGGTAGTCCTAGACTTTCGAATGCAGGTGTTAAGGTATTCAATCGTCTAGATTCCAATGGTCTACGGAAACGAGAATGCTGTAAATCTTCGGACGATCATAAGCAGTGATGAAATTCTCCGGCCATCTTCAGAAAGAGCGCATCCTAGGTGTTTGAACGGTAAGAAGGACGAAAGTATTTCTGTTCAAAGACTAAGGGCTGAACCTGTAAAGGGTTGGACTGCGGAAGAACTTCGTAATGCACAAAAGGAAGATCCTGACATTGAGCCCATTCTTGTATGGAAGGAATCTATGGATAAGCCGAATGCAAGAGACATCTCCGACAGAAGTCCTACCTTAAAGGCATACTGAGCGCAGTGGGACTCTCTCCATGTAAAAGATGGTGTTTTGTGGAGAAAATGGGAAATGCCGAATGGAAGATCCTTTAAGATGCAGCTTGTGGTGCCACGGTCGAAAGTGCAGGAGATTTTATGGGAAATGCACGATGAAGAATCCGGCGGGCACTTAGGAATCAACAAGACACGGAAAAAGGTACGGGTACGTTTTTATTGGTTAACTGTAAGAAAAGATGTCGAGAGATGGTGTCGAAAGTGCACCACGTGCAAAGCTAGTAAAGGACCCAAAGTCAAGGCAAGCGCTAAGATGCACCAGAAGAAAGTGAGCGCCCCGATTAAAAGGATCAACGACACACACCAAAGAACCCAAAGCAATATAAACATTGCGAGAGACCGCCTGAGGACCAGATACGATGCGCGAGCAACAGCACCTGAATTCAATGAGGGAGATCTGGTATGGCTTTACAACCCACATCGCAGAAAAGGAGAATCGCCCAAGCTTCAGCAGGACTGGAAAGGTCCCTACCAAGTAGTTACGCGCATTAATGACGTCGTTTTCCGAATCCAACGAGGACCAAGAGCAAAAATGAAAATTGTCCATTTGGATCGACTGTATCGTTACCACGGAAACAATGATGATGTGCTTGTTCGGGACGAACAAAACTAAGAGGGGGACAATGTGATGTGGCAACAAGTTTAGAAATTCGGAGGATACATTTTGTAAATTAACGACATCTGTTGGATTCATTGTGTACAACAAACAACATTCATTGTGTACAACGACCATGCGCCTAAAAGTATGCTACATATTTGCAATATGTTTTAACTGAGTACTAAATCGAACTTGAAGTACGAATTCGAGACTCGAATTAGTACCGAAAGCTTAGATTGTGCCAGAACCAGACAGAAGCTTCCAGAAGTTTGTAAACTTGTATAAATACAAGAGTATATTGCATTGAAAGTTCAGTTGATTTTGGAAAGTGGAATTGTTAACAACTGGAAACGTTAGTAAAAAGTGTTGAATTATAAATAACGTATTTGAATTGTGAATAAGTGAAATAAGTTAAATTTGGTGTTATTTAAACTGAAAGACGTTGTGTTTCATTAAATAAAGAGATTTGTTTTATTAGTTTGGAATTTCGATTGAGTTTTATTTGTCGAACCCCAGGCCAAAACATCACAATATGTACATAACAGGAAAAAAATTAGTGTTTTTTTACTAAAAAAATATTCAACTGAAGAAATACTCAAAAATCTAACTAAAAGCTACCCCGACATTATTCAATTTTCTCAATTAAGGAACATAATTACAGTTTTTTTAATGAAAACAAAGACGCTGGACACCGAAAGTTATAACATCAGCAGGATCTTTAAAAACATTAATAGCATTTGATTTCTTGCTTGGATTTTGTGATGTAGCTAACCTAAAGCCTAAAGCTTAAGGCCAGGAATCGCCACTGATAGAATTGAATACTTCATTCCGAATTTTTTTTTTATAACATAGGGTCGAATTCAAGTGGTAGAGACGTAGCAAAATAATTAGCCATTTGAATTTGGTATTACAATTAGCTTAAGCTAGAGGGATGTATATTTTTTTGAGATTACTAAATTCTCCATCTGTTTTTTGATCTTCGAACAGTTGTACAAAATCAATTTGCCAGCCGTCGAAAATGAAAGGTCAGCAACGGTGTTGTCTTTTCCTGAAATATGTACATATGTTGGAGTCCTTGGTGAATTAAGTTATGAAGCTTAACTCTCTAGTTTATTTTGAAGTTGATTTTTCAGGTCTCTGTTCAAACGCAAGGTTTATGATCCGTTAAAATAGTGCAATCTCCTTCATCAATAAGGTATTGCAAATATTTCACCGATTGGTAAATGGCGAATAGTTCTCGATCAAAAGTGCTCTAGGTTTTTTGAGAATCCGACATTCGCTTCGAAAAAAATATATGTGGTTTCAGTTCGTTATCGATGAGTTCATGAACTGCAGCTCCAACGCAGAAATTACTTGCATCAACATGCAATATTAGTTTGGCATTTGGTGGAGGATTCACTAGAAGAACTGCATTTGGAATCTATCTTCGGCGATAGGAATTTGATGATGAACACGAATGGAATTGGATAATGGTCTGGCTGTGTTTGCGCGTTGAGCCTAAGATAGTCTCCGCAAGGTTGCCACGAACCTTTTTATTTTTGTTGTTTTTGTCAAGTGGACATACAAATTGGCTACTGCTTGTTCTGCAAATCTTTTGCTTCAGCATGTAATCAAATTCTTTTTTTTTAACTATCTAGAACTTTTCAGGGTTGAGTCTACGTAATACATAGTGTGCCAATGCGGTGGAGGACACTGGTATTTGGATATGAGGTTGAAGCTTTAAATGGTTTTGTAAGATCTTTGTAATTTTCAAGAATTTGTTTGACTCATTGAGTTAGGTATTGTACGAAGGTAAAAATGTGTTCACTTTTTGTAGTAGAAAGCACTCCAACTATTTCGAACACGAGGAAAAAAGAAATAAAATATCCTGTCGAAATAAGGGAGCTGATATTGGAAAAAAGAAGAGCGCGAAGAAAATGCCAAACTACGAGATTTCCAGATAATAAGCCAGTCAAAAAAAAAGAATCTGAGTTAAAAAATTATTCACTTAGTAATACTCCCTATGGAAAACAGCGAAGCGCCTAGGGAGACCCTAGACACAAGACCCGCCAATAAAATCTCAATATGGTAAATGGATCGGAAACCCGAAACAAAAGTCTGATCTCTTCGCTAAACATCTCGCGAATGTCTTTAAGCCATTCCCAGCAAACACAGCTGCAGATCCCTTACAGTTTGTTCATAGAAATACCGAATGTGAATTTTAATTTAATTTTGGTGGGGCTAACGCCCCATTTATTAGCTTAATACAAGCTTAACTTAAACTTAACTAAACATAAAAACTAGTTAAACTAAATTAACTTATAAGGAGGAAAGATAATGTAAGAGCTGGGCTTTCAGACAAGGACTTGGAAGGTTGAAATCGAAAAGAGGAGAGATCGAATTGATTTAACTCAACATGCGGGTTAAAGGTTCATTGAGACCATAGGAAGTACGATGGGGAGGAAGGTAAAAAAGACGTGATGATCTTAAGTTGCATGGGTTAGTGTTTAACAAGATGAGATCAAAAAGTGAGGAACAGTCAGTGGCACCTGTAAGAATCCGATGACTGAAAATGATATCAAACACATTCCTACGGACTTCAAGGGGGTGTAGATTTATAATTTTGAGTCGGTCAAGGTAGGGTGACAGAGATGAGAAGTTATTAGGGTCATAAAGACTTCGGAGAGCAAAGAGTAGAAAACGACGTTGAACGCTCTCAATTCTGGAGATATGAACCGCGTGATAGGGGGCCCATACTTGAGATGCATACTCAAGGAGAGGACGAACATAGGAAATATAGAGGGATTTGGTTACAAATGGGTTCCAAAACTCTTTGGACCACCTTTTGATAAAACCAAGGGCGGAGTTAGCTCTTGATATAGCATTATCGATATGAGAGTGAAAATTTAATTCGCAATCACCGAGGACGCCTAAATCGCGGATAACCTGTACGTGGTTAATGGAAAGGGTTTGAAGATAATAAGATCTAAGGGAAGGCCTTTTACTTTTTCGAGAGAACGTAATTAGCTCACATTTGGCAATGTTGAGTTCGAGAAAATTCTTACTGCACCAATTGACAAATGAATTGAGGTCATTTTCAAGCAGGAGAGAATCACGACCAGAGGAGATTACTTAGAAAATTTTAGCATCATCAGCATAAAAGGAGATAGAAGATGATTGGATTATCTTTTCAACATCATTAATGGCAAGGATAAATGAGAGATTTTGTCGAAAGCCTTGCTGAAATCTTTAGTGATGACGTCTACTTTCGAACCCCAGGCCAAAACATCACAATATGTACATAACAGGAAAAAAATTAGTGTTTTTTTACTAAAAAAATATTCAACTGAAGAAATACTCAAAAATCTAACTAAAAGCTACCCCGACATTATTCAATTTTCTCAATTAAGGAACATAATTACAGTTTTTTTAATGAAAACAAAGACGCTGGACACCGAAAGTTATAACATCAGCAGGATCTTTAAAAACATTAATAGCATTTTATTTCTTGCTTGGATTTTGTGATGTAGCTAACCTAAAGCCTAAAGCTTAAGGCCAGGAATCGCCACTGATAGAATTGAATACTTCATTCCGAATTTTTTTTTTATAACATAGGGTCGAATTCAAGTGGTAGAGACGTAGCAAAATAATTAGCCATTTGAATTTGGTATTACAATTAGCTTAAGCTAGAGGGATGTATATTTTTTTGAGATTACTAAATTCTCCATCTGTTTTTTGATCTTCGAACAGTTGTACAAAATCAATTTGCCAGCCGTCGAAAATGAAAGGTCAGCAACGGTGTTGTCTTTTCCTGAAATATGTACATATGTTGGAGTCCTTGGTGAATTAAGTTATGAAGCTTAACTGTCTAGTTTATTTTGAAGTTGATTTTTCAGGTCTCTGTTCAAACGCAAGGTTTATGATCCGTTAAAATAGTGCAATCTCCTTCATCAATAAGGTATTGCAAATATTTCACCGATTGGTAAATGGCGAATAGTTCTCGATCAAAAGTGCTCTAGGTTTTTTGAGAATCCGACATTCGCTTCGAAAAAAATATATGTGGTTTCAGTTCGTTATCGATGAGTTCATGAACTGCAGCTCCAACGCAGAAATTACTTGCATCAACATGCAATATTAGTTTGGCATTTGGTGGAGGATTCACTAGAAGAACTGCATTTGGAATCTATCTTCGGCGATAGGAATTTGATGATGAACACGAATGGAATTGGATAATGGTCTGGCTGTGTTTGCGCGTTGAGCCTAAGATAGTCTCCGCAAGGTTGCCACGAACCTTTTTATTTTTGTTGTTTTTGTCAAGTGGACATACAAATTGGCTACTGCTTGTTCTGCAAATCTTTTGCTTCAGCATGTAATCAAATTCTTTTTTTTTAACTATCTAGAACTTTTCAGGGTTGAGTCTACGTAATACATAGTGTGCCAATGCGGTGGAGGACACTGGTATTTGGATATGAGGTTGAAGCTTTAAATGGTTTTGTAAGATCTTTGTAATTTTCAAGAATTTGTTTGACTCATTGAGTTAGGTATTGTACGAAGGTAAAAATGTGTTCACTTTTTGTAGTAGAAAGCACTCCAACTATTTCGAACACGAGGAAAAAAGAAATAAAATATCCTGTCGAAATAAGGGAGCTGATATTGGAAAAAAGAAGAGCGCGAAGAAAATGCCAAACTACGAGATTTCCAGATAATAAGCCAGTCAAAAAAAAAGAATCTGAGTTAAAAAATTATTCACTTAGTAATACTCCCTATGGAAAACAGCGAAGCGCCTAGGGAGACCCTAGACACAAGACCCGCCAATAAAATCTCAATATGGTAAATGGATCGGAAACCCGAAACAAAAGTCTGATCTCTTCGCTAAACATCTCGCGAATGTCTTTAAGCCATTCCCAGCAAACACAGCTGCAGATCCCTTACAGTTTGTTCATAGAAATACCGAATGTGAATTTTAATTTAATTTTGGTGGGGCTAACGCCCCATTTATTAGCTTAATACAAGCTTAACTTAAACTTAACTAAACATAAAAACTAGTTAAACTAAATTAACTTATAAGGAGGAAAGATAATGTAAGAGCTGGGCTTTCAGACAAGGACTTGGAAGGTTGAAATCGAAAAGAGGAGAGATCGAATTGATTTAACTCAACATGCGGGTTAAAGGTTCATTGAGACCATAGGAAGTACGATGGGGATTAAGGTAAAAAAGACGTGATGATCTTAAGTTGCATGGGTTAGTGTTTAACAAGATGAGATCAAAAAGTGAGGAACAGTCAGTGGCACCTGTAAGAATCCGATGACTGAAAATGATATCAAACACATTCCTACGGACTTCAAGGGGGTGTAGATTTATAATTTTGAGTCGGTCAAGGTAGGGTGACAGAGATGAGAAGTTATTAGGGTCATAAAGACTTCGGAGAGCAAAGAGTAGAAAACGACGTTGAACGCTCTCAATTCTGGAGATATGAACCGCGTGATAGGGGGCCCATACTTGAGATGCATACTCAAGGAGAGGACGAACATAGGAAATATAGAGGGATTTGGTTACAAATGGGTTCCAAAACTCTTTGGACCACCTTTTGATAAAACCAAGGGCGGAGTTAGCTCTTGATATAGCATTATCGATATGAGAGTGAAAATTTAATTCGCAATCACCGAGGACGCCTAAATCGCGGATAACCTGTACGTGGTTAATGGAAAGGGTTTGAAGATAATAAGATCTAAGGGAAGGCCTTTTACTTTTTCGAGAGAACGTAATTAGCTCACATTTGGCAATGTTGAGTTCGAGAAAATTCTTACTGCACCAATTGACAAATGAATTGAGGTCATTTTCAAGCAGGAGAGAATCACGACCAGAGGAGATTACTTAGAAAATTTTAGCATCATCAGCATAAAAGGAGATAGAAGATGATTGGATTATCTTTTCAACATCATTAATGGCAAGGATAAATGAGAGATTTTGTCGAAAGCCTTGCTGAAATCTTTAGTGATGACGTCTACTTTCGAACCCCAGGCCAAAACATCACAATATGTACATAACAGGAAAAAAATTAGTGTTTTTTTACTAAAAAAATATTCAACTGAAGAAATACTCAAAAATCTAACTAAAAGCTACCCCGACATTATTCAATTTTCTCAATTAAGGAACATAATTACAGTTTTTTTAATGAAAACAAAGACGCTGGACACCGAAAGTTATAACATCAGCAGGATCTTTAAAAACATTAATAGCATTTTATTTCTTGCTTGGATTTTGTGATGTAGCTAACCTAAAGCCTAAAGCTTAAGGCCAGGAATCGCCACTGATAGAATTGAATACTTCATTCCGAATTTTTTTTTTATAACATAGGGTCGAATTCAAGTGGTAGAGACGTAGCAAAATAATTAGCCATTTGAATTTGGTATTACAATTAGCTTAAGCTAGAGGGATGTATATTTTTTTGAGATTACTAAATTCTCCATCTGTTTTTTGATCTTCGAACAGTTGTACAAAATCAATTTGCCAGCCGTCGAAAATGAAAGGTCAGCAACGGTGTTGTCTTTTCCTGAAATATGTACATATGTTGGAGTCCTTGGTGAATTAAGTTATGAAGCTTAACTGTCTAGTTTATTTTGAAGTTGATTTTTCAGGTCTCTGTTCAAACGCAAGGTTTATGATCCGTTAAAATAGTGCAATCTCCTTCATCAATAAGGTATTGCAAATATTTCACCGATTGGTAAATGGCGAATAGTTCTCGATCAAAAGTGCTCTAGGTTTTTTGAGAATCCGACATTCGCTTCGAAAAAAATATATGTGGTTTCAGTTCGTTATCGATGAGTTCATGAACTGCAGCTCCAACGCAGAAATTACTTGCATCAACATGCAATATTAGTTTGGCATTTGGTGGAGGATTCACTAGAAGAACTGCATTTGGAATCTATCTTCGGCGATAGGAATTTGATGATGAACACGAATGGAATTGGATAATGGTCTGGCTGTGTTTGCGCGTTGAGCCTAAGATAGTCTCCGCAAGGTTGCCACGAACCTTTTTATTTTTGTTGTTTTTGTCAAGTGGACATACAAATTGGCTACTGCTTGTTCTGCAAATCTTTTGCTTCAGCATGTAATCAAATTCTTTTTTTTTAACTATCTAGAACTTTTCAGGGTTGAGTCTACGTAATACATAGTGTGCCAATGCGGTGGAGGACACTGGTATTTGGATATGAGGTTGAAGCTTTAAATGGTTTTGTAAGATCTTTGTAATTTTCAAGAATTTGTTTGACTCATTGAGTTAGGTATTGTACGAAGGTAAAAATGTGTTCACTTTTTGTAGTAGAAAGCACTCCAACTATTTCGAACACGAGGAAAAAAGAAATAAAATATCCTGTCGAAATAAGGGAGCTGATATTGGAAAAAAGAAGAGCGCGAAGAAAATGCCAAACTACGAGATTTCCAGATAATAAGCCAGTCAAAAAAAAAGAATCTGAGTTAAAAAATTATTCACTTAGTAATACTCCCTATGGAAAACAGCGAAGCGCCTAGGGAGACCCTAGACACAAGACCCGCCAATAAAATCTCAATATGGTAAATGGATCGGAAACCCGAAACAAAAGTCTGATCTCTTCGCTAAACATCTCGCGAATGTCTTTAAGCCATTCCCAGCAAACACAGCTGCAGATCCCTTACAGTTTGTTCATAGAAATACCGAATGTGAATTTTAATTTAATTTTGGTGGGGCTAACGCCCCATTTATTAGCTTAATACAAGCTTAACTTAAACTTAACTAAACATAAAAACTAGTTAAACTAAATTAACTTATAAGGAGGAAAGATAATGTAAGAGCTGGGCTTTCAGACAAGGACTTGGAAGGTTGAAATCGAAAAGAGGAGAGATCGAATTGATTTAACTCAACATGCGGGTTAAAGGTTCATTGAGACCATAGGAAGTACGATGGGGAGGAAGGTAAAAAAGACGTGATGATCTTAAGTTGCATGGGTTAGTGTTTAACAAGATGAGATCAAAAAGTGAGGAACAGTCAGTGGCACCTGTAAGAATCCGATGACTGAAAATGATATCAAACACATTCCTACGGACTTCAAGGGGGTGTAGATTTATAATTTTGAGTCGGTCAAGGTAGGGTGACAGAGATGAGAAGTTATTAGGGTCATAAAGACTTCGGAGAGCAAAGAGTAGAAAACGACGTTGAACGCTCTCAATTCTGGAGATATGAACCGCGTGATAGGGGGCCCATACTTGAGATGCATACCCAAGGAGAGGACGAACATAGGAAATATAGAGGGATTTGGTTACAAATGGGTTCCAAAACTCTTTGGACCACCTTTTGATAAAACCAAGGGCGGAGTTAGCTCTTGATATAGCATTATCGATATGAGAGTGAACATTTAATTCGCAATCACCGAGGACGCCTAAATCGCGGATAACCTGTACGTGGTTAATGGAAAGGGTTTGAAGATAATAAGATCTAAGGGAAGGCCTTTTACTTTTTCGAGAGAACGTAATTAGCTCACATTTGGCAATGTTGAGTTCGAGAAAATTCTTACTGCACCAATTGACAAATGAATTGAGGTCATTTTCAAGCAGGAGAGAATCACGACCAGAGGAGATTACTTAGAAAATTTTAGCATCATCAGCATAAAAGGAGATAGAAGATGATTGGATTATCTTTTCAACATCATTAATGGCAAGGATAAATGAGAGATTTTGTCGAAAGCCTTGCTGAAATCTTTAGTGATGACGTCTACTTCGTAGCCCTTTTCCATGGCAGAGAGTGAAAATGTAACGAACTCAACAATATTAGTTGTGGTAGATCTTCCCTTACAAAAACCATGTTGAGTTGAGGATATTAGAGATTTGCATTGGAAAGAGAGTGAGTCATACAGAATGCTTTCGAAAAGTTTGGGGATATGAGAAAGTTTGGCGATGGGCCGATAATTACAAACTTCGTTTTTGATAGTGGATATTTTCCATAAATCGGGGAAAGTTCCGGTGGAAAGGGACAGGTGGAACAAGTTAGTAATAGGAAGGACCAAACTCGAGCAACATTTTTTAAGTAAAATTGCAGGTATACCATCGGGACCAGAAGTATACTCGTCTTTAGTTCAAGGATGCCATTTATAACTAATGAAGTATCCATATAATTCGTATTTAACGGGCCGGTATTAAAATGAGGAAGGTAGGAAAAATAAGATTTGTCAGGATCTAAGGTTTTTGGTGCAAAAGACTGTTTGAAGTAACTGGCGAAGAAATTGGCGATGGTAGATGGATCATTGGATGATTGGTTGTTGTAGAGAAGAGAGGGAGGGAAACCATCATTTTTCTTTTTAAAGTTAATAAACTTATAAAACGATTTAGGATCCGTTATTAAATTTGCTTGGGTTTTGGGAGCAAAGTCATTGTAGAACGTTTCATATAGATTCCAAAATTTATAAAATACTCCCAAGTAGTCAGAGTAATCGAGAATTGAACGAGAGCGAAGATATTTAACCCAAAGCTTATTTCTCCTGTTTCGTAGCTCGCGTAGTTTATGACTGTACCACGGGGGAGAAGTTGAAAAATACCTGTTACGCGAAAAGGGAATATAAAGATTTATGCAAAACTGCACTTTTTCATAAAAAAGATTAGTTGCTTCATTAAGTGACAGATTTGTAAAATCGAATGAGGTATGGATGAGGTAGTCATTTATTTTTTTGAAATTAGCCTTATGATAGTTGAATGAACAGTTAGAAATATTATGGAGAGGAAATGAAAAAAGAGAGAAGGAGAGTGGGGGTGAAATCGATCAACTACAGATAATGCGATGGTGCTTTCTGAAACAGATGAGTTAATCGGGTCAGAGGTGAAGATAAGATCGAGTCCCGGCCCATGTAATTCTGAATTCCGCTCACTTGGTAAAGGGCGGAATCAGAAAGACCGTCAACAAAAACAGATTCCTTGGATGAAACGGGATTGGCAGCGAAGGATGGTACATCATCAGAAATGTTCCACTGAAGTTGGGGAAGATTGAAGTCTCCAAAGATTAGAACTTCGTCTTGTGCTTCAGAAATAGCTAGCACTTCATCAATGGCATCAACAGCAAGCTTGTAAGATTCAATGGGTTGGCCAGGAAGAATGTAGAAACACACAAGGTATAGGGACTGATTTGGGAGTGATAGTTTAATGGATATGTAGTCGAGCATGTTTGAGGAGGAAGAAGAAATCAGGGTCGAATCGAACTTGTTATGGACAGCAATAAGGGCGCCTCTGCACGGAGATTAAGGAAGAGACTCTTCGTCGTCGCGAAAAACATTAAAGAACGAAGGAAACAGCTCTTGACTTTTGATGTCTTTAGAAGGATAAGGATTTGTTTCAGTAAGCGCAAAAACGTCATAGGGTAGGGCTTGTGACTGTGAATATACAGAGTGTGGTGATTGTAGAGTAGTTGGGTAGAGATAATGTTAGGAGCGATAAAATTTATCAGAGTCGGAACGTACTCTTTGAAGGTGGGAAATTTTTTTAGAATGAAGAAACGAAGAAAAGGCGGAGAGATCTTTGGAGATTCGTTTTGAGGATATGTTCAGAAGCTCGTGATATTTGTCGTTTATCTGCCTTAATGGTACCATATCAGTAGGCAGACCTTCCTTTTTAATTGACGCTGACACATAACTTTTCGTTTTGCCGTCTATGCACAAATCGTCAGGTTTATCGTGGAGATAGGCTAGGTACAGGCGAATGTTGTCTAACAGTTTGTTATCTCTTAGTTTGGAAAGGGCATAACGGGACTCAGTGGAATCAACAAGGGTCTGTTGAGTTAGTTTTACATTAGGTGGAATGAGAGGATCAAAGCAGGGGGTGAAATTACTATTGTCACGCTCAAAGGAGTAAGAAGCATGTGTGAACATAAGTTGTCTAACAAAAAATCACCAGGGTACAATCTAATAACTGCTCAGGTTTTGAAATAAATGCTATCAATAGCCTTCAATACACTCCAATTTACAATTAACGTATGCCTTAGGGGCCAGTTATAGCGATCTTTAAAAAATTTCAATTGGATATTTTTGGGTGTTAGAAAAAGATTTAAAACATGAAACCTATGCCAATACGTACAAAATTCCAGTTTCCAGATGTTTCAACTTTTAATGATGGATTTTTAATGAGCTCTATAACTAAGATACGTGCCACATCATTTGAAAATTGCAGAAGTCATTGTTATACCTAACAATCTAAACCACCAACCAATCATGGCAAAAGTTTTCGAAAAATGCTCCTGAAAAGGCCTAGTAACATAATAGAAGAAAGAAGACTAATTCCCAGCCATCATCGAATTACTGATGTTGTGAAAAAAGCACTTGAATAAAAACAAGTATGTTCGGCTCTATTCTTGGATGTTACTCAAGCCTTTGACAAGGTTTGGGACTTGATTTGCAAACTGCATAGTGGCCTTCCCAGGAAGTACTACGAAATGCTGAAATCCTACGTTACGAACCGTCTCTTTAGAGTACGGTACGGCCAAAATTACTCGGAACTAAAGAAAATCGAAGCCGGTGTACCACAAGGAAGTGACCTAGAACCAACCCTGTATTTGTTATGTACAAGGGACATTCCAGTGGAAAACAACGCCACCTTTGCTGATGATACTGCAATATTGGTGCCAGATAAATCAGTTACAAAGGCTAATCAAAAATTGCAAAATACAGTCGATAAAGAAAATGATTGGACGTAAAAATGGCGTATCAAATTAAACGAAACGAAATCGACGCATATAAACTTTTCCAACAAAAAACATAAGTCCAATACCGTCAAATACCTTGGAATGATTTTGGATGCAAAGCCAAAATGGAAAGAGCACATCAAAAAGAAAAGAGAAGAACTAAACTTGAAGTGTTGAAAAAATGTACTGGTTACTAGGAAAGAACCAGAACAAACTAATGTTATATAAGCAAGTACTGAAACCCGTTTGGACATATGGCATCCAACTATGGGGTATAATTTGAGTTTATTAATGATCCGTTGGCAGCGTATAATATGTATGATGTGTCTGGTTTGTACGTCAGTTCAGAAGAACTGTTTTCGGCAAAAACACATTTAACGCTCTACCAAGTGGCAGAATTTCAATATAGATTATTTTAAATTTTAGAACACTCATAAACTTGGATGGGCAGTGGTAGTCATTAGTACCATCCACCTTTAAATTGGGACAGTGATTTATTAGCCAGGGTATGCACTTCTTCAGTTTCCCCAATTTAAAAAAATGGCCGGAAACACGTTCGCTACAGTTGCCAAGCGCTCAGAGAACTACTAAGTGGAGCAGGAAATTAACCGGAATTAAACCTGCAGAGGTCTGATGCATCGACACCAAAGTACTGGTGAAAATACTTCAACTTGGAAAATTCGTGGTATGATAGAAATAGAAATAGAACCAAAAAATGGAAACCAACGGAAACACAACAGGAGCAGAATTATTCGAGTTATAAATATTTTTTTAGGTATTGATCCAGTCGTTGTTAATTATGTGGGCGGTTTGTTTTTGAACAAACAAAAACGGAAACAAATTTAGTTTTAAAAGCTGCCACAAATAAATAAGGAAAGAGCCCATCGAAGAAAAAGCATAGCTTATAAGTATGAACAGAAATTGTTAGATTATAGAAAAAATAAAAACATTTCTTCTAAATGTTTAAAAGAATATAGTGATGATTATATTAAGTATAGGTTCAAATTTATTGAATTTATTCTGCTATTCACCCATTCGACTTTCTTTTACTCTACGTTGTCATTCTGTTATTCATCGGGTGGACTACATTATCCCAAGCCAGTACCGAAACCCAAACCAATACAAAGTACCCAATATTCAATACCCAAACCTTTATCTTTTCCACTCAATTTGCTTGTCTTCATTTTTCAATGTCTTCATTCAATTTCATTGTCGGGAAATTAATGTAGTGAATTGAGCTCTAGTTATAGTTCTACCTCTTAAAGTTTCAATGGTGCATTATTTACAAATAAATAATTTTAATTAAGCAATAAATTTGTTTGTTTATGCTCACATTTTCCTAATTATCAACCAACAACAAACAAATCCGCAATATTTTATTTGATCTGAATTATATTGAACTAGTGCGTTTACGTGAATAAGAGAATATCGCATCGTATTCCCGACATCTATAACAATACCGACGTAAATCAACATTCCCTTCGAATGAATAGTGGAATAGCAACTAGTGAAAAATCAACCAAAATTCCTCCCGATGAATAGTAGAATAGGGCAGATATTGTAGGTTAAAATTTGATTCATATATTTGTAATCGTCGGGCCCAGTATATTTTAGTTAATAAATTATTGGTAACAAATAAGCATGGTGATAAAGTATTAGTAAGTTTCGGAGATGGTTCATTGGAACAAGGGAAGAGTTGCCCCTGTCTCTCACTCTGGGAGATGGCGGTTACCACAAGGAGTTGCAATTTTTGTATTATAAACATATATATATTTAAGGCCTAGTGACTTATACTCTCAACCATTCCTGTGTGTGTGTTGTTAATCTACAAGAATGGAAAGGGCCTACAGTTTACCGCCCGCCGAGTCCGAACGGCTAGATGAGATGCACTTTTTCGAGAAAAAATTTAATTTTGAAGGTTTTGTCAGTTCCTCGCAAGAGGCAGTACCCTGGAAAAGAAGGTGGCTATAAGCGGATTTTTGTATTAGGGGCCAGTTATAGCTATCATTGAAATGCATCATTGAAAAACTTTAAACCGATTTTTTACATGTTTTCCTTTGATAAGTAACACAAATGATATACCAATCGATAGCAAATGATACGAAAATTTTTTTTCCATAAGAACAAATCAATTCGCACAAATATTTTTTACTAAAAATGTATTTATCTGTTTTCCTGATGCAAATTCGTTTTTCGTGTCAGCTGATTGTTTTTTGACAGAATATGGAACAACTCGTTCCACTGATTTGAATACCAATTTCGTTCAGTTCCAATGACAGATTTGTATCCGAAAAAATTTTTCGTGTGTATTTCAACCAGGAAAATTTTTCCAATGACAGAAAATTTCAATGATTGCTATAACTGATCTCTCAAAAAAATTCCAATGATTTGTTTTAATGATAGCTATAACTGACCCCTTAGGAAAACTAAATTTTATATTATAACTTTGAGAATCAGTTATATGATACCTGCTTTTAAAGCTACATTGATCATGTTTGGAGCAGCATTGACGTCACAATTCCATGCTGTTTTAACAGTTTGTGCAAATTTGAAACCGATGGTCGTGCCTCCGACGGACGCTTTTATGCTCCAGTTGCTGTGCTCGAGTATTGGTACGCTTTGGAAGGAATTTCATTACCTTAAAACATTTTCAGCAAGACCGCGTATGAACTCATCAACATCGATAACACGACAAATATATTTAAGTCGATAAAAAGCTTATTTCAATTTTTCTACAGCTGGATTTAACAAGCACCCTTAGGTTAAGTTAATTTTATTACTTTCTTTTAGAGTGAGAGGCATAGGGAACTCACTATAAACAAGCACCCTTAGTTTAAATAGTTTAGTTTTAGATATTTTGTATGCACATTAAATAACTCCGGAACAATCTTTAGATGTTATGAGGGGACAAGAACCGCAGCATTAAAGGCATTACGACCGTTGTTTTCAAGTTTACCCAAACTCTGAAGTGATGGAATCGGGACGTCATTTCTACAGGATTGTAAGAAATGTCGCTCTTAAAATTGTCAAAATAAAATTGATTGTTTGACGGATAACTTGTTCATTGTAAATTTGTTTTGAACACAACTAAGAATTTATGCAACGTTGAATAATAAATCCTTATGCACTGTATAACTATTCAGTCGTTTAGAATTAGAGCTGTTTAGGGAATTTTAGTAAATGAGGTGGTAGGTAAACCGTTAAGTCTAATTTTGGAAAAGGGGGTTATAGGAGATCAAATTTCTTTTCTTGCGGAAAAAGGGTAGAGATTTAATAAAAAAATATTTGTCACTTCCAGGGTACTACTCCGAAAAAAAAACTAGAATATATTCATTTAATAAGTTTTTCAAAAGCCATTAGATCCAGATTTATTTACGACAGATTTTACAATAAATTTTGCATGGTGCAGCTTATCATAATAATATATATAAATACGACAATTTAGTAGGTAAGTTGTCATACAATTTATATGCATATACTTATTTATTATTAAATAAAATAAAAAAATACACTGTCTTCAACGTGATTCGTTTCGTTTGGATTTTTTCTTCTTTTCGGTCCTACTCTTCTTGTGTTTACTAGAACTTTTTCTTGATGACTCTGCAGATGAGGACCGTTTGGAGGACTTATCTTTTTTGTGTTTGCTTTTCTTCCTCCGTTTCTTACTCTGTGGCGTTTTACTCGACGACGAAGATGCTCCTTCGCTAGGCGTTGGCGAAGCCCTTCTAGATATTGATTTCGTGGTCAAGTCTGGCCTATTTACCTCAAGAGTTTGCTCATTTCTTGTTCTCCTCCCTTCGTGTTGATGAGAACGGGAATAAGAGTCTTTATTTTTACGAAAATGTCTATTCATTCCAAATTGTTCACTTCTCACAGTAGGCGAACTATTCTGAAATAGATGCGAACTATATTCACTCTCGCGATCATTATCCCTTCTGACTTCTTCGCTATTTGGCATGGAAAAGTCGAAATTATCCCATTTTCCAGCGTAGTTTTCAGGAGTAGTATCAACAAACGATGTAGGTGTGTTAAGCTCAGAGCCATTGTTTTCTATAATTTGCTTACACCTTTCATTTTTATATAATTGGGGAGACCTTTCCGTTTTAAATGGGTTTTTGATCTCCTTTCTTACTTCTCTTTGTACATGATCGACAAATTTATCATCATCTAAGTTACGATTTATATTAATGTCAGGTGTAAATGTTTCTGCTTTATCGTCCATTGATTCATCATTAGAGCCTTTAGTGCGACTCCTACTTCCCTCACCATCCTTTTCATTGGCATTTGCCATCGAATCGGTATCTCTTCGCGACTTTTTGTGTTCTTGCTGCTTTTTCGGTTCATCTTTGTGTCGTTCCTTGTCTCGGTCTCGCTCCCGCTCCCGCTTTCTTTTTTCCTTTTTATCTTTTTTAGATTTCTTTTCAGTTTTTTCAACTTTTTCTTCTTTTTCTTTCTTCTTCTTTCGCTCCTTGCTCCTTTTCTCTGTTTCTATCTTCGGAGGTTCCTCGCCCGGAGGATGCAAGCTTTGCCTTCTTTCATCATGATTATCTCTATTTCTTCTCTCAACTCTTGGACCATCCTCGAATCTACACATAGAAGCTTTACTTCTCCTATCATGATAAAACTCATACGGAACTTCCCTGTTTTCTGGTATAATTTCAGTCTCAAAAAACATTTTACGGGAACCTGGTGGCGCATAATTTTCAAACATTTGATTACCATTTTCTCGCAATTTAGAGTTGTGTCTTCTATTTTCCTTTGGGCCAGTTTCAGAGAGACTTCTTGTCTCACTAAATCGACCTGGAGGCCTTTTATTGTAACGCACCATTTCCTTCTCATAATCAATTCTATGACTCTGCTGTAAAACATGTTTCGGATGCCTATTATCATGACGGAGTAATTCCATTTCCCTTGAATGTGACCTAAAAAATAGAAAAAAACATGTATTTGTTTGCGTTTGCTTGTATTAACAAATCTAAAAAAGGGGCTAACATACAAAAGTTATTAATGAGAAAACAACAAAGCGTCTTACAAATGATTACTTTCGCCGTTAACTGTAACTGTTATATATATGAATGATTATTTTTTATAATAATGTTTTATTGGGAAGTAATTAGCCAGCCGGCACTGCAAAATTTTGCAAGACAAATAAAAGTATGGGAGATAATCTTAGAAAAATAGTAAGTTAATATAAAACAAAGTTTTAAAGCTCTTGGAAAGGATTATCAAGTAACTGGATGTTGAAAAAAAATGTTACTTGAAGGTTGGCAACATTTGATAGTTTTCCAAATAACAAAAAAGGCATTTTCGTCACAAGTACTGCGACTTATAAATAAGCCTTTTTTAGAGAATTCTAGAGAAAGAATAAACCGTTTTTTTACTGTAATGAATAAATTAATAATTCTTAATAAATAATTTATAAATACATCATCTCACAAAAACTTGTATTTATTTTTTCCGTGCGATTAATAAAATCTGCGAAGCGAACTGTCTGTTATTTTGCATTCTACAACTTTCGAACAAAAATATCATTCGAGTTAAACTGTTGTTTGGCTGTCTTGACTTTGATTTATTTCGTTTTCAACAAAATATAAATATAGAAAATGTTGCTGAAAAAAATAAAATAAAAACATTTTAGGTATATTTCTTTATAACGTTTCTTCCTCTATAGCAAAATTCCATTTGATTCTTTCCTTTGCTTTAAACAAGTTTCTCTTCATAATGAAATATTATGTTTCAAAAAATAAGCTCGTATTCGCAAGAATATTTTATAGGTATGGTAGTATTAAATGGTCTATGGACAAATATTTGTATCATTCATTCATTTTGAATCAGCGTTCATTTACAATGCCGAAGTACAAGCTTATTAAAATTTCAGCGAAAATAACAAGTTGCTGAAGACAAATTTGGCATTTCGTTAAGTACACTACGGACAAGTTTAAAGATATGCACATTTAAATGTTCCTTATTAAGAAATTTGAAAATTTCTTAATAACCAATTGCAGCTTTAAGTTTTTTATGTTAGCCACATTGAAGTTCGATATAAAGAACTGTTTCCAGAACCGGCGAGAGAATATTCGGGCCCCATTGGAAACAATGTATGGACCTCCTTTTTTTAAGAAAAATGTAAGTATGTATTTATAGTAATTTACGTGTCCTTTCGAAGAACTTCGGACCCTCGAAGGTCTACGAGCCCTCGAAGAACTAAGAGCTCTCCAAAAATATTTTGAGGAACTTGAAGGACCACCCCAAATTGGAAATCCAGCAACAACAAGAACCCAGTCATCGCTACCTCAACATTCGACCATCACAGACGACCGATTCAAGGATATTATGAACAACGACGGAGCCCCGTTCTACGAGAGAACCAGCAACAGACACAACAGCGGATAAACAACACCGCATCCTAGCCCCAATTTTTTTTTTAAACCAAAGACAGTTATTATAATTAAGAATTTTAATTAAAAGATTATGCAAACAAAAATATGATATAAGTAAAAATATAGCATTGTATAGAGCCAGCTGAAGTACCTCATGCCCCTGTTGTTGAGCCGACATGATTTATTTTAGTTATAAGTTAGTTTAAGGCCAATTGTACATACATTTTAACGATGTAATAAAAATAATCTAATCTAATTTTTTGAAGGCCGGGAGTTTTACTTGCACCATTTAAATGTTCAATTTCATTTAAATTTCAAACATTTGCTCTGAAACTAGAGATTTGATCTTTTCAGTGAAACTTGTTTAATTGTAACCTAGTATTGGTTATTCACATGGCACACAAAAATATAGAGAGGACTTAAGTGAACAAAAATGGTGCGCAAGAGATTTAATGAATGTAATGCCAGGCGCCAGAGATGAAATACTTTTTTTTGAAAACTGGATAATAAGCCATTAATGAGATGAGAAGAGAGCTGTGCAGGAGAACGGCCAAGTGAATTGGTTCAAGCTATAACAGGTATGCACAGTTGATATATTCAAAATGCCATTTTGGTATTTTGTGATTTCAGAAACAACTTTTAAATTCTGTGTTCGTTTACTTCCCAAAACTAAGAATTTCTACGAATTTCAAATATTTTTTAGCCAAATACTGTTCGTTTACACAAAAATTGGGTAATTTTAGGCAGAAGAGAGAGCTAACGAGAGAATAAAACATTTATCCTCCCCATGGAATACACTGAAAAAAAAAATAAAAATTGTAGATTTTTTGTAGTTTGAATATTGAATAAGATGATGTTTTAATGTCTGGAAAAAAGGAACTGCTTAAAGAGTTTCTTCGAAGACGTGCAGTCCCTTCATATTCAGAAAGAATTGTTGAAACAGCTGAAACTGGATTTTTGTACGTACGGGTAGTTATAGCAATCAGTAAAGTTATGTCAAAAATCATGCCAACCACACCAGCCATAACCTCAAATTTGTTTTAATGGTGCAAAATGCTTCAGTAATTTTTTACTCATGAGTGTAACAGTAAAAAAATGAACCACAAATACTGGAAATGTTCCATTTTTTTTGTAAAATGACACAGCGAACAGTAAAATTTAAGTATTATATTTGCAACAAAAGGCTTCTTCTAAAATATATTTATTAAAAATGATTTATTTCATTTTGTGATAAAACATTTTAGTTTTGGTCAATTATGGGTCAGTGAAAGCACTGTTCCGCTGAAAAGCGCGCTCTTATAACAAAGCTGATTTCAGAAGGAAAGACCTACGCAGAAGTGGTTGCTCTGCTCTGATGATACGAAATGCATTAAAGTTTACTTTCCAATTCAACCTTAAACCCGAGAAACTCTGCCTCAATGACAAAAAAAAAGAAATAAAAACGGCACAAAACCCATTTTTGTCAGCGATTCACCTTAATACTTGATGAGATTTGCTCCGAAAGAACATTTGAAGTTGTCTATGGAGAAATATTTTATTGTCAGACGAATCTTAAAATCTGTTACAAGGTGGTAAAGGATCAAGTTAATATGTCCGGCGGCCACCAAACTCGACTTTTAAACTTCAACACACGAACAAAATTATACCCCGAGGCTCCAGTATTATGATCTGGGCTTGTTCTCATTTTACTAAATAGCGTCGATTTATCACATAGAAAAATTTGTGAGTAGAATCTTTTACGTGAAAATTACGCAGGAATTTGTGCTTCCATTTGCCAATAAAGAAACGTCATTGATTTGGATTTTCCGACAATACAATGAACTCAAACACACCAATCAAGGTTGCGAAAGAGTGGATTGAGAATAACCGCTGTTAGAATGGCCTCTGCATATGATCTTAGTCATATTGAGTTATTGTGGTGTGACGTTAAATAATAGCTGACCGAGCCAAACCAACAAATAACTTGCACCTTACGGTAGTTTTGAGATGCTTGGGCATCAATTTCCGTAGAAAGCTGCCAAAAACTTGATTGATTCTATGCAATGCCTCTGCACCGCTGATAACAAACAAAATGCACGTAACACACAAAAAAATATTAATGTTGAAGTAAGTTATCAGTAATATTAAAGAAGTTGAAGAAAGTAGGCTATTTTTCTAACATCTTTTAGGCTATACATACTTAGCAACACTACACTATTTTAACCGCTCGTTTTCAAGAAAATTTTGAGTATATTATATATTTTTATATTATATATTATCATATATTTTAAATACATAAATTATTATTTTTTTGTTAATAATTAATGACTCTGCTGTAAAACATGTTTCGGATGCCTATTATCATGACGGAGTAATTCCATTTCCCTTGAATGTGACCTAAAAAATAGAAAAAAACATGTATTTGTTTGCGTTTGCTTGTATTAACAAATCTAAAAAAGGGGCTAACATACAAAAGTTATTAATGAGAAAACAACAAAGCGTCTTACAAATGATTACTTTCGCCGTTAACTGTAACTGTTATATATATGAATGATTATTTTTTATAATAATGTTTTATTGGGAAGTAATTAGCCAGCCGGCACTGCAAAATTTTGCAAGACAAATAAAAGTATGGGAGATAATCTTAGAAAAATAGTAAGTTAATATAAAACAAAGTTTTAAAGCTCTTGGAAAGGATTATCAAGTAACTGGATGTTGAAAAAAAATGTTACTTGAAGGTTGGCAACATTTGACTGCACGATTTGTTTTGTGATTCCTCTTCAATAGAGCCAAATGTGATAGTTTTCCAAATAACAAAAAAGGCATTTTCGTCACAAGTACTGCGACTTATAAATAAGCCTTTTTTAGAGAATTCTAGAGAAAGAATAAACCGTTTTTTTACTGTAATGAATAAATTAATAATTCTTAATAAATAATTTATAAATACATCATCTCACAAAAACTTGTATTTATTTTTTCCGTGCGATTAATAAAATCTGCGAAGCGAACTGTCTGTTATTTTGCATTCTACAACTTTCGAACAAAAATATCATTCGAGTTAAACTGTTGTTTGGCTGTCTTGACTTTGATTTATTTCGTTTTCAACAAAATATAAATATAGAAAATGTTGCTGAAAAAAATAAAATAAAAACATTTTAGGTATATTTCTTTATAACGTTTCTTCCTCTATAGCAAAATTCCATTTGATTCTTTCCTTTGCTTTAAACAAGTTTCTCTTCATAATGAAATATTATGTTTCAAAAAATAAGCTCGTATTCGCAAGAATATTTTATAGGTATGGTAGTATTAAATGGTCTATGGACAAATATTTGTATCATTCATTCATTTTGAATCAGCGTTCATTTACAATGCCGAAGTACAAGCTTATTAAAATTTCAGCGAAAAGAACAAGTTGCTGAAGACAAATTTGGCATTTCGTTAAGTACACTACGGACAAGTTTAAAGATATACACATTTAAATGTTCCTTATTAAGAAATTTGAAAATTTATAAATTGCAGCTTTAAGTTTTTTATGTTAGCCACATTGAAGTTCGATATAAAGAACTGTTTCCAGAACCGGCGAGAGAATATTCGGGCCCCATTGGAAACAATGTATGGACCTCCTTTTTTTAAGAAAAATGTAAGTATGTATTTATAGTAATTTACGTGTCCTTTCGAAGAACTTCGGACCCTCGAAGGTCTACGAGCCCTCGAAGAACTAAGAGCTCTCCAAAAATATTTTGAGGAACTTGAAGGACCACCCCAAATTGGAAATCCAGCAACAACAAGAACCCAGTCATCGCTACCTCAACATTCGACCATCACAGACGACCGATTCAAGGATATTATGAACAACGACGGAGCCCCGTTCTACGAGAGAACCAGCAACAGACACAACAGCGGATAAACAACACCGCATCCTAGCCCCAATTTTTTTTTTAAACCAAAGACAGTTATTATAATTAAGAATTTTAATTAAAAGATTATGCAAACAAAAATATGATATAAGTAAAAATATAGCATTGTATAGAGCCAGCTGAAGTACCTCATGCCCCTGTTGTTGAGCCGACATGATTTATTTTAGTTATAAGTTAGTTTAAGGCCAATTGTACATACATTTTAACGATGTAATAAAAATAATCTAATCTAATTTTTTGAAGGCCGGGAGTTTTACTTGCACCATTTAAATGTTCAATTTCATTTAAATTTCAAACATTTGCTCTGAAACTAGAGATTTGATCTTTTCAGTGAAACTTGTTTAATTGTAACCTAGTATTGGTTATTCACATGGCACACAAAAATATAGAGAGGACTTAAGTGAACAAAAATGGTGCGCAAGAGATTTAATGAATGTAATGCCAGGCGCCAGAGATGAAATACTTTTTTTTGAAAACTGGATAATAAGCCATTAATGAGATGAGAAGAGAGCTGTGCAGGAGAACGGCCAAGTGAATTGGTTCAAGCTATAACAGGTATGCACAGTTGATATATTCAAAATGCCATTTTGGTATTTTGTGATTTCAGAAACAACTTTTAAATTCTGTGTTCGTTTACTTCCCAAAACTAAGAATTTCTACGAATTTCAAATATTTTTTAGCCAAATACTGTTCGTTTACACAAAAATTGGGTAATTTTAGGCAGAAGAGAGAGCTAACGAGAGAATAAAACATTTATCCTCCCCATGGAATACACTGAAAAAAAAAATAAAAATTGTAGATTTTTTGTAGTTTGAATATTGAATAAGATGATGTTTTAATGTCTGGAAAAAAGGAACTGCTTAAAGAGTTTCTTCGAAGACGTGCAGTCCCTTCATATTCAGAAAGAATTGTTGAAACAGCTGAAACTGGATTTTTGTACGTACGGGTAGTTATAGCAATCAGTAAAGTTATGTCAAAAATCATGCCAACCACACCAGCCATAACCTCAAATTTGTTTTAATGGTGCAAAATGCTTCAGTAAATTTTTACTCATGAGTGTAACAGTAAAAAAATGAACCACAAATACTGGAAATGTTCCATTTTTTTTGTAAAATGACACAGCGAACAGTAAAATTTAAGTATTATATTTGCAACAAAAGGCTTCTTCTAAAATATATTTATTAAAAATGATTTATTTCATTTTGTGATAAAACATTTTAGTTTTGGTCAATTATGGGTCAGTGAAAGCACTGTTCCGCTGAAAAGCGCGCTCTTATAACAAAGCTGATTTCAGAAGGAAAGACCTACGCAGAAGTGGTTGCTCTGCTCTGATGATACGAAATGCATTAAAGTTTACTTTCCAATTCAACCTTAAACCCGAGAAACTCTGCCTCAATGACAAAAAAAAAGAAATAAAAACGGCACAAAACCCATTTTTGTCAGCGATTCACCTTAATACTTGATGAGATTTGCTCCGAAAGAACATTTGAAGTTGTCTATGGAGAAATATTTTATTGTCAGACGAATCTTAAAATCTGTTTCAAGGTGGTAAAGGATCAAGTTAATATGTCCGGCGGCCACCAAACTCGACTTTTAAACTTCAACACACGAACAAAATTATACCCCGAGGCTCCAGTATTATGATCTGGGCTTGTTCTCATTTTACTAAATAGCGTCGATTTATCACATAGAAAAATTTGTGAGTAGAATCTTTTACGTGAAAATTACGCAGGAATTTGTGCTTCCATTTGCCAATAAAGAAACGTCATTGATTTGGATTTTCCGACAATACAATGAACTCAAACACACCAATCAAGGTTGCGAAAGAGTGGATTGAGAATAACCGCTGTTAGAATGGCCTCTGCATATGATCTTAGTCATATTGAGTTATTGTGGTGTGACGTTAAATAATAGCTGACCGAGCCAAACCAACAAATAACTTGCACCTTACGGTAGTTTTGAGATGCTTGGGCATCAATTTCCGTAGAAAGCTGCCAAAAACTTGATTGATTCTATGCAATGCCTCTGCACCGCTGATAACAAACAAAATGCACGTAACACACAAAAAAATATTAATGTTGAAGTAAGTTATCAGTAATATTAAAGAAGTTGAAGAAAGTAGGCTATTTTTCTAACATCTTTTAGGCTATACATACTTAGCAACACTACACTATTTTAACCGCTCGTTTTCAAGAAAATTTTGAGTATATTATATATTTTTATATTATATATTATCATATATTTTAAATACATAAATTATTATTTTTTTGTTAATAAAACTGTTTAAAAAGATACAAAATATAATAATAGTCTTCACTATTTCCAAGAAGAAGAAAGTGCTCAAAGGAAAATTCGTAAAAATCGGCCAAGAAAAACCACTCTTCGAACTGATATTGCCATCGCTCGCCTTAGCAAAGCTGATTTATTTATGACTGCTTTAAAAATGAAACATGCAATTGAACCAAATCTTGGCGTTAAGGCATCTGTAAGCGCCACAAGAACTCCACACGTCTCCAAGCGCAATTTGTTACGCCGTTTGCAAAAAAAAACATATTTCAAGAGCATATTTCAATTTCAATTTATTATGCTGAAGATATAGCTTAACACTTTAAGAAAAATGTCGTATGCCCTATTTCTTCACCTGAGTACTAAGGCTAGTATCCGGTCTAGCTAGACCAGATCCTAGCTCTGGTACCCAGTCCTAACGAAACATTAGTACCTGAGCATTTCTTCACATCACTGGTACCGGTCCTAAGTTCACAGAGCAGTCCTAGAAACTAATAAGTCTAAAGCTGGTCTAATTTCAATTTTTGTTCTGATTTGCTAATTCAAATAAGTTGTGTTGAATTTTATTAAATACGCAACGCGATTTTTTTTTGTTTCTTGTGTTTTTTCAACAAAATAGAGGTGGTTTCTAAGACAAACAATGTATTAAAACTTTATAAAAAAAAAACATTTTTTTGAAAAATTAAAATTGCAAACAAACAAATATGTATGTTATTTTTTATTACTCTAAAGTGGCTTTCGGTAGTAGTAGATTTTGCTTACTCGTTTAGGTTCCTGCCTCCAGTGAAGATTTTTGTAATCCTGACTGTGCGTCTCCTGACTCTTGGTCTTTTACACCTTCTCAGATGGTTAATTGGCAATATTGGGAATAGGTACATTAAAAATTATTGTTTTCTGTGCGAACTTGTTTTCACGGTAAAGTATCAATGCCCCATGAATCCAAATGAGAAAAATCGGTGATTGTATATCTACTGCATATAGTAAATAGTATTCGCAGGGTAATTACCTTATATATAACACTAGTCGTATTCAAATTCCTTACCCACCGTACCTAATCTTGTTTACAAAACCTCACTTGGTTATCAACTAATAACTTTTAACATACGACATATTCACATATATTATCGATAAGAACTTACAAAAATATTAAAAACGCAGCGTTTCGCCTAAATATTTTCGATTTTGAAGCATAAATTTAACTAAAAAATGTTACCAATGCGATTCAATTACCTATTTAAAAAAAGCAAACATCTGCAAGGACTCTGGTATGAACGCGTTAGTCTACCGATTTCGAGATACAAGCTTAAACCGAGTCCTACCTAATACTCGGTCCCAATTTGACAGAAATAGAGCTTAGGACTTCTGTGAAGAAATCACTTGGGACTAATTTGAGTACTAACAACTGGTATAATGCTCGGGTACTAGTTGATTTTAAAGAGCTAGCTAGGACCGAATCCTAGCTGTGTGTTAAGAAATGACTTTGTACTGATTTCAGGATTAAAATTGCGACAATCCTAGCGTTAGAACTATGTGAAGAAATCGACCGTTAGTCTTATCAAATAGCGCAAACATTAAAATACAAATTAAAAATTCCAAATTGGCGGGGAAATGTAAGTTCTTTGGGTCGGATGGAAAAAAATATGTGCGACATGGAATCAACAACGAATTTGACCCAAAATATACAATAAAAACTGTTAAGTATGGTGCAGCATTCTTGTTTGGGGATATTATTCTTGGCATGCTGTGAAGCCACTTCATCGGAATGAGGGTATTATGGACCAACTGTAATACAAGAAAATACTATTGGGTACAATGCTACCGTATGCTGAGGAAGAAATGACCTTGAAGTGGAAATTTCAAAAGGATAACGATCTTAAACATAGGGACAAAGTCTATGAAGCATTTGCTATCCACCCAAAAAATCACAGTTATGGATTAAACATAAGGGTTACTTTACTAAATATTTGTTATTTTGTTTTTATTGTTTTAAAATGTATGTCATATTATTTGGTTTTGTTTTATTATTTATGAAGTGTATTATTTAATTTTTTGTTTTAATAAATGGGAGATATCTAAGTTCTTCTTTCCTCATAAATGAAAAAGTTTTTTAAACTTAAGAAAGTACGACAATGGTTCATTACAGACATTTTAGAGTACATCTGCTATAAATTTTGTCGCCACTGTGTTAAAAAAGTGTAAAAAGTAATTATTACCAATGCGTATTTTCGTAACTTTTGCCTAAAAAACGTGTTTAATAGGTATGCTCAGTTTTTATTTTTGTTATAACATTTAAACTTTGGGCAGTTTTTTTTTAATTTGGTTCAATTTTCAATATTATTTTATTTTGTAATATTGCTATTCAAAGCACAAAATAAATATTTGTATTTTCCCGAATCTCGACGGTTTAGGTCCTTAGGACCTTAAGGCCGTTCTTTTCTTAACTAGCGTTGACTATGGTTGTTATGTCAAAAATGTTGGTTAAAGTATTATTGTGCGACTTTGCTGGGAATGTTACGATTTCATTTTGGAACGATTTATTGTTAGACATTGTTAATCTGTCTCAACAAATATCAAAAACAAAATCAACGTACTTCTACAAATTAATACTTAATAAAATACAGATTTTGCCATCGAAAATAATTCCATTTGAATTATCGTTGCATAAGATCATATTTTTGATCATTGTAAATCCACACCACCAAAACAAAATAAACAAATTGAATTTTCAATTTTTGTTGTACATGAGTTGGAAATAGTAACAAATCGTAAATATTTGACACTTCAACAATGCATTTTGGAACGATGTTTTTTCGCCAAATATTTACTAATCGTAACTATTTCGCTTTTGGAACGACGAATAGTTAACAATTGCCAACGATAGTTTATAAAAGAACGCCCCACGTGTGTTCACTTATGCTTCTCCCCATTTTAAACTTAGACCTTTGGCAAAATCACTTGTTAAACTAACTTAATACATCTAGGGACATTTTAATTTTAACAAATTTAACGAGTGTTTCGTGGTACATAAATTAACTTTACGTGTTAAATCTACATTTTTAACAAATGTCGATTTGTATGTTAAATTGTTGTTTCGTGGTACAGGCCCAAGATGTATTAATTTGGGGTGCGACGCGACGGCACGATCATGTTTTTTTCGGAACACCTTTGAATTTTCCACGGAACCCCAGCTAAACCCATTTGGGAAAAGCTGATCAATAAGTTAAACTACAACTGAAATGTTAACAACGGCATCATTAGCTGCGTTTTATTATGCACCAAGGTCCATATAGATCTTTGTCGATAATAAAACGATCCAGACCATGAATATTCTGTGGGTTCAATTCCCATAACAATACTGCAAAAGTGCCATATGTTTTTCAGAATTAGTACTAATTCTTGGATCTTGAAATAGTTCCAGATAGAAAGCAGGATCCCAAATTGTTATTGTAATACTTGTTAAGACTTAATCAAGATCCGAAGATAATAAACACCAAGTAAACGTCAAATGGACATCTTTTTTATTTTTTGTAAACATGTGCCAGCCCGTGCTTCGCAAAAAAAAATTACAAATATCCGTTAAACAAACAAAAAAGAGAGCAAAAGTTGTTGTGAACTGAGAAAATACCAAAATGGCATTTTTAATGTATCTACTGTGTATTGTGTATGTCTGATATTTTTGTGTGTGATGTCAGAATACTGTGTGTAAAATTGGAATGAAACTCGCTATAAATGTCACAAAAGACAGACAACAAAAAATGACATTTCTCAGTTTACGAGGCTTATTTTCAAACTTAAAGTCAGGGGATAAATTTACGACGCTCGCAGAAATAAATTGCCATACAAATTTTGACAGCTCGTTTACAAGATATAAATATATGAGGTTTATGGGATTTACGATGATTTAAGAGATTTAATAAATAGCCCTATAGTTTTTTTCCGGAATCAGTACCAGCACTCTCCGATCCGGAATGCCAAACGAACAAATTGTCAAAGCAGTTTAGTTCTGAAGTTTGGATTTCATTGTAGTTGTAAAACATTAAATGCGATTCAAATAAATTTATTTTTGATTTCATTTGTTTATAAAAATAAGTTTCTAAACTTAACGGTTTAATACAAAACGCAACTTTCTTTGCAGAACTTTCCTAACTACCTTACTATATGTATGTATGTAGGTACATATGTATAAATATTTATGTATGAAATATGATAAGTAGTGTAAATACCTTGGATGAGACCTGCTTCTGGAACGTCTTCGAATTGGCGATTTGGAAAATCTTCTCTGTGGAGGCGAATTTGATCGGGAAAAGGACCTTAAAAAACAACAATTAACATTAATTCTATTATCTTTTAATTTTTTTTTTAATTATTTAATTCTGACATGTGTCGAATTGAAATGTATCACAATTTAAACAATCAATGAAATTTGTTTGTATTTAAGAAATAATTTGTATGCTTTTTTTGATTTTTTAACAGAAAAAATATTTGACACTGAATAAAACGAATTTTGATCCTGTGTGCGAGACGAATAAAGAAGAACCGCCAAATACTTTGAAGAAAGAATAGACAAGTATACACACGAATCCATAACTATTTAATTCGTGAAAATTTTCATACCTCGCCATAAACCACATTGTCAGTGCAAGAAAAATATTTGAAATCTAAGATAAAAAGATATATCGATTTAAACAATACCTGTTATTGCCTGAGTAATGATTACGATGACTTCTCATATTTTTTTCCCTTTCCATATTTCTATGGCTGGAAGGTTTTTCCTGACGCAGCGGAGAACGATTTCTTCTTTCATTAGATGGAGAGCCACGGTGTCTTGTTCTTTTCTCGACCAGCGGAGAAGATTCTCTAGTGCCCCTTTTGATTATTACGGGCCTGTGACGCTCAGAACGTTCAGATCGTTCAGTGGCCAAACGTTTCATTTCTTTCCTTTTTTCCTTTTCTTTCATTATTCTGTTGAAAGCTTCCAACGGGTCTTCAATAATACTGTAGCCAATTCAATATTATTATACTTATATACGTATATGTATGAACTTAAATTATATCTACATATGTATATACATATGCACAAATTAAAATTAAAAAAATATAACTTACCCTGTTTCCATTGGTCCAGACATTCCTTGGTAATAGGGTTGAATATTGGAATGAGGAACCATCTGGCGGCATCTTGGATTTTGTGCATACGGATAAGGTGCCGCATTAATATTGTAGGAATCTCTGGGGTAGTAATACCTTGACAAACATTTTATAAGTAATTTTTTTTGCATTTGGAAGTAAAAAAAACACAGGTGCATCTGATGAATTTGAAATACATATTTTAATAAAAATAATAAGTCTTTTACCGATAAATTAAGACTAAAATCGATCACTATTTTGTTTCATTGTGTTAAAACCCAAAGAATATGAAAAAACAGTAACTTTGAATGTTTAAATATTAGCGTTATTTATTAATCACCTTATTGCAATTGAATGAAACAGCTTTGCTTTTCAAGAAAGTAAAAATCTTGAGCAGATACGAAGTTTTCGCTCAGTGAGGACAAGTACGGTAGCGAGAAATCCCTTGAATACAAATATACGCTTACTCAGTCGAGGCGATGAAAAGATCAGGTTTCAGAAGCCGTTTGGGGCCCTGCAAAGAAGGGGATGGAAACACCGTAGTAGATGCGCAATCGATGTTAACCATCTGTAAGGAGTACTTCAACCAGTACCTCGTCAATGAGCTGTACCAGTCAACCTAGATGATATTACATCCGCTCGACCCAAATGAATTCAAAGTAGCCATTGCCAGACTAAAAACGAACAAAGTGGTTGGTGCCGATGGGCTACAAGCGGATATGTTAAAGCAGCCTATGACAGTTTAAACAGGAACGAACTGTACCGAGCCGTGTCTAGTTTTAGAATTCCTGCAAAACTGATACGTCTTAACAGGATGACAATGGAGCTCTCTGCTCCGTCAAAATTGCCAGAGGTACTTCTGAGACCTTCAACACCACGTAAGGATAACGACAAGGTGACGCACTGTCGTGCGGCTGGTTCAAGTTTCTTGGGTATCAACAAGTCAACGAGTGGCGAAGAAGATACAACAACGAGTTGTACGTGCTATACAGCGTTTTAAGCGTGGCCCTCCGACTGCTTGGAGTGCGAAACTGGAGACGGCAGGGTAGGGATCGAACCATGCCGAGAAACACGCTATGGATCGCCAGCAAAAGTAAAGTAAAGTAAAGTAAGTAATGCTTAAACAAGTATTTGAAACATGTATGTTTAGAGATATTGTGATATTTCAAATTCGTTCAGAAAAAATATTAAATGATTCAACAAAGTTAAGACATTTACCTTTCCGTGCGATTGCCATAATTATTGCAGTATCCCATGGGTGGTGGAACAATTCCTTGATTATGCTTTGCATGTCGCATATACGAATCTGATCGAACAGGATATGAGTCAGATGTATTTGATCTGTGTTGCATATCTGGATGTCCGTAATTTGGGTATGAGGATGGATTACTGTGTTTAAATGATTCTTCTCCTCTCTGATGAGCATCGGAGTTGTGTTGAGGGATAACCTAATACAAAAGAAAGTTATAATAAAATTACAATAAATAAATAATAATGGAATGAAAAACTGTGATATTTACTATTGCAACTGCTATACACAACAAAAACAGCGCTTTTTTGGATGTGGATTCGTCGTTGGAGGCAAGCTCCGACAAGAGGTTTTGAGCTACAAATATGTCAACGAGCGCCTCATGACGATGCGCATTAAGGGTAAATTTGCCAATATAAGCCTAATATGCGCGCATGCCCCTGCAGAGTAAAAAGAGGATGACACCAAAGAAATGTTTTTTGGGCTCCTGGCTAGGTATTACATTAAAATTGTCCTAGGGCGAAATATTGTAATAGCTAGTACCACACCTCAATATTCACAAAGGGACATGGAGATCCCCTGATCAATCAACTGTTAACCAGATTGACCACATTGCGATTGACGCAAGGCATTACTCCAGTATGATGGATGTCCGAACTTTCCGAGAGGCAAACATTGACTCGGACCACATCCTCGTTATAGCCAAGGTACGACCAAGACCAAAAAGAGGTAATACTGTGAGGAAGTTTAACGTCGGTTCCATTTCCAATCGAGTCTCAAATAACCTCTAAGGGAATCCTTTACAACCAGCATCAAGTATTGAGAACCAGTGGTAACATTGCCAAAATGCCATCAGGGAAGCCGCCTCTGAAGTGCTGGTTTTTACACGGCCACCACAACGAAACCCCTGGTTTGATGATGAGTGTCGTCAAGCACACGCAGCTAAACAAGAAACATACAAGACGGCGCGGCGCTGCAAAGAAAGACCAGAACTCCGCGTGCGCTCTGCGAGCAGAAGAGGAAAGAAGAACAGCGGATTCTCAGAAAAAAAGGGACAATGAGAAGCGTGCAATCGAGGAAATGGAGAGCTGTTATTGCAGGAATGAAGTACGAAAGTTTTACCAAAAGTTAAAAAGAAACTGTCAAAACTTGCAAAGACGATCAAGGGAACATCGTAGTGGAATCGCAGTCGATGCTGAGAATATGGAAAAACCATTTCTGCAGACAGTATTACGGCGATGACGAAATGAAATCCGCTGTCAGGCAGAATGGTTCATTTTATCTGGGCGAAGTAGACCAACAATTCCGCCTCCCACAACCGGATGAAGTAAAGCTAGCTATATCTAAGCTTAATAGCAACAAAGCCGCTGGAGCCGATGACTTGGCTATAAGTATGCACCATGTTAGAATAAAGCATGCCCGATGAATGGAATCTCAGCATAATTTGCCCAATCCTTAAAAAACGAGAGCCTCGGAACTGCACCAACTACAGGGATATCAGTCTCCTCAACATCGCCTACAAGATTTTTTATGCTGTATTGTGTGAGCGCCTAAAGCCATTCGTCAACAACCTGATAGGTCGACATCAGTGCGCGTGCGGTTTTAGGCCAGGAAAGTCCATTATCGACTAAATTTTCACATTACGGCAGATCTGGGAGATTCTTCGTCTGGGTACAATAGTTGCAGTAAATTGCGTGTATTTCTTAAAAATTCTCAATCTTTAATTATGAAAAACTTTATAAAATCTAAAAATTTTGCATTTTATATTGAAAAACTATCAAAACACAAATATGCCTTTAAATAATGACCAGACAGAATTTTCGACCCAACATGATTAATTAAGTTAATTAATTAAGTTAATTCAATTACTTACTACTTCAACGTGTTTTTTAGGAGAATTAAGTTCAGGTGAAAATTCCTTATGGTGTTCTTCTTTTCCTTTTTCTTTTTCTACTGCTGCTGTTTCTTTGATATCTTCTCGTTTTGGAGACGAATGATTTTCTTTCGAAGGAGATAACTTCGGAGGAGGAGAATCACTTTTTTTAGGCTTTGAAATCTCATCTTCCATTAATTGTTCATGTACTTCAGTTGCAATTTCTTGCTCCTTCTCCTCTTCTTTTTCCTTTTCCTTTTCATTATCGTTATCCTTTTGCTTTTCTTGTTCGTTTTCCTTCTCTTTTCCTTTTTCCTTTTCATTTTCTTTTTTTTCCACCACGATTTCAGCTGCAACAGACGCGACTTCATGGACTCCTGACGAAGAAATTATTTCATTTAAAAACATTGAGCTCAAAAAAATTTTAATAGACTTAGGGAAAACAATATAATTGCCACGTACCGTTATTTTTCCTTCTTCTTTCGTAACCGGTCTCATTTTTGAAGGTATTGACAGAGCTCCGTAAAAATCTATTGGGAATTAATGACTCAGGAGATGTTCCCTTTTCATTGCAATCTGGGCATTCATTTTCTTCTGACTCTAGTAGAGCTGTGCGAACACCTACAAAATTAATCATTATTTTGTATTATACATTTTTTTTTAATTAATTTTTTTAGTACTCACAGTCATCACAAAATGAACTACCGCAACATGGAATCATTACAGCATCTCGAAAAATGTCCTTACATATGCTGCATAATAGGTCCTCTGGTACTTCTGCTTGTTTTTCGGGAATTACAATTTCTTCTGCCATTTCTTCACTATGTAGAAAAAAAACAAAACAAAATAGAGAATCAAAGAGAAATAATACCAGCAGCTTTCACGCACGATTCTTAATCAGCCATACACTCATTTGAATCTACAGCATTTGTTTAGGGTAAACTTAATAAATGAATCTTAAAATAAATTATTATTGTTTATAAAATGTAATTTTGTAATTTGCTTTACAAGTCTCTTTTGTAACATTCTAACCTAATATATATTTCGAGATCTAGATAAGTAAAAACTTCATTTTTTAGTTGAACAATAAGATCATCATCCGAAAGTTGTTCAACTATAGAGAATTTGAAATGAGTAACAATCAAATTGCAATTTGCAACAACCATTGTATAGTTAGAAATGTACATATTCTAACTATTTATAACAAATTTTGTTATGTAAACATATTAAATTTGTGATGTACAATTAGGTATAAAACATGTTTAAATATTTTTTTTTTATTAAAAACACCATTTGAATGACATCTTTATTAAAATAAACGCAAAATATTTGTTGCAATGATTTAGCCTACGTTTGCAATTCTTTTTTACTTACGCAGCTTCACCAATTTCAAGATTCTGATCCGCTCTGAGCAGTTCTTTTTTTTTTACTTTTTTTACTCATTTAAAGTATAAAAACAATTTCACTCGATTTTTAATATAATTTCTGTTTGACTCTGTATTTCTTATATTGAACATTTTCCTTTAGCAGACAAATGTAAATAGGCGAAATTATATTATATATTGTTTTAAATTTTAATTACTGCTTGCGATATAGTTAATATAGGGCCAGTTTTGTAATCGTTTAGATTAAAAAATATCTAATAACAACAAACATGACATTAAGATGACGGAGAACACCAAAAAAGTTGCTGCAGGCCAACTTCTTCTGTTTGTTTGCCTAAAACCTCCAGCTAAGGTACCTTAACGGTTTTTACTCGCGTTTATAGTTACTATAAGACAAATTTAGAATTCGTGAATACAAAAAAATTGAGATAACAATCAAACATGACATTACGATCATAGAGAATACTAAAATAGTCATTGACAAAAAATGCCCGTCTGTATAACGAGCTGCAGCCTAAACGGGTTAAGCGATTGTCTTCACATTTGGTATATGTGTATCTTTTGGCATTTCTCAGAGGGAAAATTAAAATTTTATTTTTAGCGCTAAAAATAACGGTACCTGACATATAACGGTTAAGGAAAAGCTATTTTTCTCGAAAACATTTTGAAGATTTTTTGGTGGTACTACCTATTATCTAATCAGAATCAAATTTACCGGAAGTCTATTAATTCATATAACGGTTTTTTAATTTATGACTTTCTCGGTAACGGATTTCAATAAAATTTTAAATTTAAAAAGATCTAAAAGCCAAATTAATTCTGCATACTAAAATTTTGAATAATTAATTTTTTTATATTAATAATTATTTTTTGAAATTTTCAAAAAATTCAATATTTTTAAGACTTATCAAAAAAAATTTTAATTTTAAAAGCAGGTGTAAATTAATAAACTCTAAAAAACTAAACTGCATACCAAAATTAAAATTTTTTTTTTTCAAAAAACTAAAATTAAAAACAGGAGTGACAAACTCAAAGACCGAGTTGGCTGGAGAGGCATGTTGGTTGAGGCCCAGGTTCGTCCCGAACTGTAGCGCCACCTAAGTAAGTAAGTAAGAGAAATTATGAATTTCACAATAATTATGAAATTAATTTCGGCCATAGAAGATAAAAATTTTCAGGAGTTTAGAGAATTGCTGTGGGTGGATATTTCGTTCACTAAAATTAAAAATGCCTTCTTTCCTTTTTCTTTAGGAAGAAACCATCTTAATACGTCGATTGACTCTAACAGAAAGATCAAAATATTTTAAATTAATAAAACGGGCATTCTTTCGTTGCCGGCTGTCCAACCTGTTCATCAATTCGTTGTGTAACCACACTGAAATCGCAGTTGATGAACTCGAGCAACATTTTTCTCAAACTAATGTGCGACAGGCATTAGTCACATTATTCTCGACCTTCTTATAACTAGTTTCGTCCAACACCCATTCGCATACTAAAAAAAGGGAGTGTGCTTTACAGACCAATACTTAAAACACTATTATGTGCCTGGTAAGTTTGACAAGATCATAATAACAAAATTTTGCAATTTTAAATAAACAAAAAATAACATTTAAATTTTGTTTTCCAACGATCGTCAGTTTTAAAACGATTTGAAACGGCACTTTAGATTTTTTTATAAGTATAATGTGATTTTCAAAAGTTTTTTTTTGTCGTCAAGGCAAAATGTCTAACCGTGACCTGTATAAATATTTTAGTATAATAATATATAATAATATTTTAGTATAACATATACATATAATAGTTGTGTTCCTTTACTTTTGCTTTTAAATTTCTAAAATAAGATAAATTTGAGAAAACAAACTGGTCGTAGCGAATTGGAATCTGATTGCTACGAACTGCCATGGCCCATGTTCTATTTCCACATACATTCCACACGTCCACGAACAAATGTTTGTGCTTGAATAACTTCAAAACGATTCTTGTTTTTGTTTTCTTGTGGGTTAATAGCCATATGAAAGAAAAGTCAAAAAGTTATTCATTTAATAAATTTAAGCAAACGGACCAACTTAAAGGTACATTTAAGCGTTGACTGTTCACCAAAGATCTTAGAACGAAAGCAAACCAGTAAATATGCATTTGAAATTACTATTTAAAATAATTTTAGTACAATCTCGATCTCGATTTATTTATTTATTTTTACATTTGAGGATTCAGTCAAACAGTTGGGTTACTACAAAAGAGTCCCTTTGCTTTTCGTAATTTTTGATCCTCAAAAAAAAAAAATGTAAAGAAACACAACTAATATAATATAAGTATTTATTTACCACCTGCACATATACACGGCAAGTACGTGCATCCGTATTTGAAACAAACTTTTATTATTAGGCTGGTTTAAGGCAAGGGTTTTTTTTTTGTTTTATTTTGATATTTTAACACACACAATTAAATGAATACGTTTTCTCACACTGAACAAAGAATGTGCCTGGAAAAATTGATGATTTTTTTTTTTATAATTAACGCGCGCACAAGGGACTATTTCTTTCCTTTTTAATGTAACACACTGCGCGGGCATTAGGAAGATAGGGAGGGGAGAGATAGGAGGTGTCGATTAACATTGGTTTTGAATGTTTGCATATTGAAATGGCAAGGGAATATCGCAATGCATCACTCATACTTGGCTACAAACAGAAATAAACATATTTGGTGATGCCAACAATTTGACAGCAGATGAACGTCTGGAAAGTAAAACCTATTCTCTCCAAAGAAAGGTTGTGTCTGCGCTGAGAATGTATTCGCTCAAGTTTCTAAATGCTGCTTCATGAGAGTACTATACTGCCTTCCTAAGCGAAAAGGTCGTATAGAGTGAAATAATTTAAACGCAATTTTATTTCTTTAAAAAATGTTAAAAAGTGTATTTTTTTTTCAAAATCGTAGGAACGGTTTTGAAGTAAAACGGTTTTTTTTAAATAACGAGTTTGCTTTTATTAGACTAGTGGCTAGGCCTCAACCGAGCAATATAAAACAAAATTTGGGGGAAAATATTAAGCAAATAAAATTTTTATGAAATTAAAAAACACTATTCAAAACGTTTTTTGGAAAAAATGTTGTAAGCCATCTTATTTCTTTTGCGGTTTCCTATTTAATGAATTGTTCATTTCAAAATCTTTCGACCATTTTTTTTCAAAAAAATGTTTTTTGAAAAACTTTTTGAAAACATATTGTATTTTTTTGTTGAGTGTCAATTTAAAGAAATCTATAGTTTATACTAGGAGAAAAATTAAAAAAAAAATCTATAGATTCATTTTCAAAATATTCAAAAAACAAAATAAGTTTTTTAAGAAATTATTAAAAATTAAAAAAAAATGTTTTTGAAAATTTTAATAAGCAATATTATTTAAATCATAATTTAATTAATTAATTAAGTTTTTCATTAAAAGTTTTGGAGCTAGAATGCCAATTCGAAAAACAGTCGGGTAGAGTACTCTAAAAATACTATATACCAAGTTTGAATCAAATCGGCCTAACCGTTTAGGCTGTAGGAATCGATACGAACAGACAGACAGACAGACAGACAGAATTTTCTGATCCACTTATTTCGACTTGCCTATTTATCGTAATGTCTTGTTTGGTTCTTAGAATTTTTTTTTTACGAATGCATAACTTGCTTTATAGTCCTATAAATCGCAAGTAAAAATGAAAATTTTCAGTTTTTTGAAGTACGACTTTTTTTTAATGATTTTTTACTATTTCTGAACGAGAGTTTCCTAACTTAAGTCAGGTAGCTCGCAAACTTTCCAAAATAACAAAAATCACAAAAATTTGTTATTCGTTATTGTGTATTTGAATTTTTTTTGAAAACAACTTATCAGGAAGAAATATTTGATGATAAATAACATTTTCAATGTTACACTCGACCAGAATCGCAAAGGGTGCTTTATCAGTGAAAAGTTTTTTCACAGATTTTTTCATAGAACCAGAATAGGGCTACAGGTGTGAACTTGTGTTTACACAATATAATATTTCTAATAAAGTGAAATTTTGGCATAAATGTACATAATTTACTAAATATTAATATTTAATTTCTCTCTCTGCGATAATTATTTCATTTGCAATTCTAATTCAAATTGGTACTTCCATTTCCTAGTAAACAGCTAGATGGCCACGTTTGGTTTTGTGTTGGGTCGCACATACTCGCTTTTTAATGATATTTCAAAAGACATAAGTAAATTAGAAGACTATCGCAGTCTGAAACAACCATTTGTTTAATGTTCAGTGCTTTTCATTAACGGTTATATGCGGTATGCAATTATAAGTCTTAAATTTAAACTTTAAAAATTTGAGTCATTAAACATGTCTATTAACAATTCCTTTCGTTTCACGGGTTTTTCAAAATCGCACTTTTTTTTATAAATCTTTACATTTTTCCTTTCTTGTTTTTAAAAAGTCCTTGGCTGCCAAAAAATTATATATGTCAACATCTAGAATGCCTTTTTCTCCTTATAATCAAATTTTAAGAAACTTTAAACTTGTCAATTGTTAAGCTAATTGCTTTCAATTTTATTATACACATAATACACGATGATTTAGTTTTGCTAATTTTTGCATTGTTTATTTAAATATTTTAAATATTTAAGTATTAAAAATCATGGAATTTTTATATTTAGTGGACATCTATTTACACACATTTCTATTGAATTCATTTACATATTCATTTTATTTCTTACTCCATTGAACAATTTTCTCTACAGTATTTAAGACTGTGACTAAGGGAGTAGAATCAGTAGTACAAGAAAAGCCATTTGAGAAGCATTCATTTTATTAAAATCAGATGCTTTCCACCTCCCAGCAATAAGGGAGGAACGTAAAATGGGTTGTTATTGACGAAGAAACTTGATGGTTGAGACCTTGGTTCATCCCGAATTTTACCGCAGAAAATAATTTTAAACAAGGTTTTACATAAATTACGTTGGAGTGTTCTTTTTTCGAAGGCGTTTTTGGCCAGAAAGAGCGGAAAATGTAACTTCTAGAGTTCATATGTAAATTTGCATTCAATGGAACTATTAACGAAAATATGCCCATCAGCATTACTTTATAAATTATGAAATCAAAAGTGTAATTATGAAAAGTAGTAAAAAGTTGCTAACTCAGTTATGTATATCTTCAACCTACGACCGTCCGTTTTGAATTCTTCACGAAGAAAATATAAATATTTTTGCTTATTAAATTAGAAAAAATCTTTTCTCAGACTTCTTCATTACGAATTTACCAATTATTACCAAATTTAACGCTTAGGAATTCTAGGAAGTAAACAATTTTTTCATAGGAAGTGCTAAAACTGAATCTTAATAAAACTCAAAACTATGATAGCAGCTAAGCTGTACAACACCATTGCCAATGCCAATATTAAAATACAAAAAATAACATTCTTGAAATTGTTGGTTTAAAACTTAAAATTTAAATTGATGTTGATTCTTATCAACAAGCAAGATTCTTATCGCAAGCAGACATGCTTGCCTGGAATGCTTTCCATTTGATGCCTATATACACGTGTCATTTCTTCGATGTTAAATTTATTTACTTGATGATGGTGAAATAGTCAAGCATCTTTATAAGAAGACCTGTTGTTGTAAGTCGAAAATGCCTTTTTTCCGTTTGGGTTGACTTATCTGAATAACAGAAGATCAAATTATTAAGTAACACAAAAGTCAAGTCACTGAAAGTAAATTGTTTTATTAAAAAAAATAATAAACCTATTCTTAATTTAAGAGAATTAAAGATTATTTTAAATAAAAATATTTTATTTTTACTGAATTTATTTATTAAATACCTTTTACATGTATAATAATATAATACAATGAATACGCAAACGATACTAGGGTTATAAATGTTGTATATTCGAAATTATGTTAGCCATCTTTTTGACACTTATTACCAAATAAATATTCATTTATTAATGTAAAAGCATTCAATTAATGAAATTTTTTGTATTCTTTATATATTATATAAATATTTTTTTTTTTAATTCGGAAATACAAAAATAATTTATCAATATACATATCTCAATCGTATTCTTATTTTGCTTAAGCGTTTAAAATAAATATATATTTAAATATTAAAACTCAATTCTACAAAAAAAAGCATAAAAGGCATATATATATGCCTTAATTAACACTTGTGTTAAAACTAAATGGATTAAAAAAATATCTATATATAACTCAGACAATAATAACGCAACGGCGGAACCTAGAGAAAAGCCTTGATATTTAAATCGATACACAACTAATATCTTTTTGCCAATTTCAAAGCTGCCTATGAGAGCATCAGACAAACGAGCTATTCAGATCAAATTCAAATTTGTAAAGGTCCCTTAATCTTCCTAATAATTGATTAGGGCCTCAATACCACCACCATTCATGAAATGCAATGGACAGGATAAAAGAAAGATGAAAAACAGATGTAGTCAGTATGCGGCTGCGGATATTACCACTAGTATGTCTAATAACCCTTCAAGGAGTCCTTTGCCAACAGGTTACTTGCCGATTTATTTAGGAGCAACACCAGCTTAAATGTAAAAGAATGGTCCAAAAAAGTATGCCCAGTTAATGTTGATCTGATTTTGTGCCCCGTGGCTTAGTGGTTAGTGTGTCGGATCAAAACCACCTTTTTTGCCGTACTGCTTCTTTCGAGAAACTGACAAAAACTCCAAGAGTAAAATTTGTTGCCTTGAAAAAGTGCATCTCATGTAGCCGTTCGGACTCGGCGGTAAAATGTAGGTCCCTTCCATTCTTGCAGATTCACAACACACACGCAAGAATGGTTGAGAGTATAAGGCACAGGGCCTTGGCTCCTTAAGGAGCTGTCGCGATAGTTAATTTTGATCCGATTCGACCCGACCCGATTAAAAACGGTTTTAGCAGTAAATGAGAAAAAAAATGAAACCCGAAACCAAAGAAATCTATATTTTTACAACAAAGTGTAAAGCTTAATCTCCCCCTATTTTTTAATGAACATCATCTTGACTTAAATCATAGAACCATAGAACTTTTTGTATTCGAAATGTTTTTTAATGTTGGCATTAAGCTTCCTTATTGTAGTGGATTGTTCATTCATGTTATTTTTAAGGTTAGAAAATTGTATTTCTTACTTAAATAAAGTAATATTTATTTATTTTACTTTCGGTTATTAGAACAAATGAGTGTTTTAACTGTTCCTGGTAATTTTTTCTAATTGCTTTAGCTGGTGCCAATGCCATTTGACCCAGAAAATAGATCATAAATTTAGAAGTTTTCTCTGTGTTTGCAACATGTTTCTGTCTTTTATTTATATGAATGACATTCACTAATGTTTTTAGTTGTGCTCACATACCTACTAAATTTTATTTTTCCGTCTTTGTATTTCTTTATTCCTACTTATTTAATATTGCTTAAAGCACTACACATAGCGAACAAACTATAAATAAGAACCAAAAAAGAAATGAAGAAACTTACAATAATTTCCTGTCGAATCAAACGGCTTCCAACACAAACTTTAAATCTGTAGGATTTGAAATTTTCTTACAAGAGGCACAAAGCCAGACAAAAAACTAAACAAGGTAAAGACAGGAATAACAAATTAACCATTGAACTCGGGTGTAGAATGACAAGAAAAAGCCAAGCGAGCTGATTTAAAACCTGGATGTAGGGTTTTTGAAACATTGAACCTTAATACATAGTTTAATGGCACTAAGCGGAAAGTTATAGGACAAGAAAAGACTTCAACGTCAGTAATGAATATCTAATCCAAACCCTAGAGTTCATTGATGAAAGAAAACCTGTAGGTGGGTGACTGGCATATCAGATCAGATCTTTGTGCTTAAAAATTAAATTGAATACGTTTTTTTACACGACATGACAGCTCAAAACCAAAGCCTAGTGACTTATATTCTTAACCACGTGTGCAGAAGTTGGGGCACCTATAATCCGAGCTACTACATGAGATGCAATTTTTTGAGACAAACTTTGCTTTGGAGAATTCGGAATTTTTCCCAAAAGGAAAAAAACAAAGTGTCTGGCGCGGAACAACTCTTACCACTTTAATTACTTTGCCACAGCAACCCCTATATGCTTTAAGTAGAAAAATAGATGTAATAAGGCGTAGCAGCCCTATACAGGGATAGAGTCATAAGAGGTGGCTACTAAGGGAAAAATCATATGTAGGCAATGAACATCAAGATAAGCCTAGCGACACTACACACCTAAAAACTTTCCTATAAGTGTACATGCAAAACCATGAGTTGAGATAACTAAAGATTACCAGTTTTGAAAAGTAAGATCAAACACAAACAAAAAAATGGACTCTGTCCAACAACCAACAGATCTGTAGAAATTTTAGCATTTGCGGATATCATTTATTGTAACTACAGAAGACGATACGCTAACTGGACTTTTCAACAGCATGAAAAAACAACGAATGACACTTCAGCGAAAGTGCATCGGTTAAAACTCCTAACTAGAAAGGCTATCACATTGCGGAATATCATTTTTTTGCAATTACTTACGGTTTTATCTGTCCAGAGTCAAAAGAAAATTTATAAAAAAACGAAGACAAGACAAAATATATGCTTTCATCAAAAAGAGCTGTAAGCAAGCAAACTGAGTATATTCGTTGGTTCCATGCCAAAAGTTGGTCCACGAAAAAGTGAAAAGAAAAAGGTTTAATAAGATACGACGAATGTGCGGATATTTCTATCGAACATATAATATTGAGATAAGCCCTACTAACACCAACGGAGGATGGCGCAGTTTTGAAAGAAGTCGAGAACTCGGGATAAAGATGCATTATCCCATTAATGAGCATAATGAAATAGCACATGCTTTTGAGTGCAAAGTTGCCAATGCATTCAATTAAGCTTATTTCCTTAAAGGACTTAACAAGCTCTCGTATAACCAATACATTATATATTAATATTATACTTCTTACAAACCCACCATGAATTTAAACGTTAAATTTTATTTTGTTATGATAAAAATATGTAATATTTTTTATTTATTTGAGCAACAGCAACACTTTTTATTTGTAAGATTAAGTTCTCTAAACCCTATCTTTTGATCCACAACCAAAGCAATGACGTCTATTATTTTATAGTTTAATAATTACATTTCGACAGTGTTTCGCTCTAAAATAATTTTAACATAATTCGTACGTACTTCTCGGCGCCTTTCTCATGAAGAAAAGATTTCGGTATTCCTGTATTTCGTCGTATCTCAGACTTTTTTGCACTCGAATGTGGCAAAGGACAATTCTTTATCCAATGACCAGTTTGATGACATTTATAACAGCGATATGTTGGAGGAACTTCCCCCGTTTGGCCTGGACCACGTATTTTTTGATACCTAATAGAAAAACAAAATCCTACATATATTATACAATTTTAGGCATGGCGAAGTAAATGCTTGTTACCAATGATGAAAGCTTATATTCGTATCCAAATATAGATTGCATAGTAATTTAAAAAAGTGACTATCATACACACATATAATTAAATGTATAACTTACCCTCTGGGATCATAATCCACAGTGCTCTGCGCCATCATAGCTTGTATTTTGTCTTCTTCACTGGCATTCATTTGCGACAGGTCTAAGGCATTGCTGTCGTATTTCGGAACATGGCATACAACTGGAGTATTTTGTGGTTGAGAAGTATCTCTTGATTTTTTCGAGGTTTGAGGAATTCTTGATATAATTAAAGACGTATTTTTTGGTATAAGATCATTGTCGTTTTGATACTCTGGAAAAAAGTAAATAACAACAATTTATTGATAATACTGTTAGTAAGTTATATTTTTTCAGCTTTGGAAAAGTCAAAGGAAAAGCTTATTTTTCTCGAAAACGACTTTAACAATGTTGATGAATTTTGTAAGTACTTTTGTAGGTATTTAACGGTACCTTTCACATAATGATTTGAATTTCTTCTTAATCAATTCAATTTTATATTTGAAGAGATCTAAATTGGTAAATAAGTACAGCATGCCAACATTCTACAATAATTTCTTTTTATATTTTTTTTTTTAATTTTTGAATTCTCAATATTTTTAAACTCATCACTTATTTTTTTTATTTTTTATGATCATCTCTATATTGATTAACCCTTTAAATCAGTTTTGTTTAACTAAAAATAAAAACACGATTTTATCATTTTACCGTTCCTAAAATTTTCATAAAACTTTTCATGCATGAACGCCGCGGTAAACGAATTTCACTCGCGCGAATAATTCATTCAACAGTGAGCAATTCCAATGCTGTGGTTCCGGTGCTTAAAATTTACTTGCACGAACTTCGAATCATAGGAAATTAAGTTTCCGATCATTTTATTTCTATTTTGCTCGCGCGAGTAAAGCGAATTTTTGTTTACTTTTGAATGATATGTGCTAAGCTTAGTAGTTGTGTGTATTGAATTTCGTAGAAAATGGATTCGGAGAAGCTTTTTTGGAATTACAAAATCGTACCCCGTTATGGTTATATGAATAGGAAAGATTTTGCAAAAATACTAAACTGTGGGATGAAATAATTTTTATAATGAAATTTCCAAGTAAACTTTAAATAGTTTTTATTACTTAATTTATGTATTGTTTCTTTTTTTTTTGTTTTGCGTTCTGGACAAAATAAAATTTTATATAAGTCACGTACTCCCATTGCATTAAAAGATGACCGATTGTTGTCAGCTCTCTGCGCTTGCGTTTATGTTTTCGTTACGGTTACTGTAAAGTTTTTAGTGCCCCGTGGCTTAGTGTGTCTGACTGCTAAGCGAATGAGACTGGCTTCGAATCCCGCTCATAGCCACCTTCTTTTCCGGGGTACTGCCTCTTGCGAGGAACGGACAAAACCTCCAAGAGTAAAATTTGTCTCGGAAAAAGTGCATCTCATGTAGCCGTTCGGACTCGGCGGTAAAACTGTAGGTTCCTTCCATTCTTGCAGATTAACAACACACACACAGGAATGGTTGAGAGTATAAGTCACTAGTCCTTGGCTTCTTAAGGAGCTGTTACGCCAATAAAATGTAAATGTAATGCTGTAAAGTTCATAGTGTCCAATAATAATATTAATAATATTATGCAGAAGGCAGATACACAGAAAAATAGTGTTTGTAGTTAAAATACATTCTTCCTGTTATTTCAAACGTATATGTTTACCATCTATAGTACAACTTCTTTCGAATAATGCTTCATTCCCACTAACGAAAATCTACATAAATAATAATTCGCTTGAACACGAACCGATATATTCGCGCGAGTGTATGCCCCTACTTTTGTTTAATTCGCGCGAATAAAATTCGTTTCAAACAGAACCGCAGCCTATTGTTACTTAGGACGTGTGAAGGCATAATCTATTATTACTACCAACCGTTACATGCTGTGGTTTTGTCACTTTTTAAATAAGCTCGGATTGCTATTCTTTTACGTACATGTGTTTTACGTGGTTTAATGGTTAATGTGTCGGACTGTTATGCCAAAGGATCGTGATCCGATTGCCTTTGAGACCCCTCTTTTTTGTAGCCGTTCGGGATCGACAGTAAATTGTAGGTCCTCTCCGGTCCTGATTTACATCACACAAAGGAATGGTTGAGAATATGTCACTAGGCCTTAGCTCTTTGAGAAGCTGGATTATAATCCATCTACAATCCCTCCTGCAGATGACGAGAATATTCCCATACAGCCAAATCGTGACCCAGCAGACAAATTATATCTAATGGTCAAGAGCAGAATAAAAATAAAAATAAGAGGTCGAGAAGAATCATCGCTTCTTAGGAACACTAGCCCCACTTCTAAGCGAACTAATTTCAGAAGTAGTCCCACAGCTTCAACCAAGGTTTAGTTTGGGAACCTAATAGACTCCTTGAATGTAACAGAAACTAATACTTGTATAGATAAGGGTGGAGGTGCTCTGATGGCGGTAAAAAAACACTTTTTTTCCTCGCCTGTCTCTTTCCCATTTGAACTATCAAATGAATAAGTCTGTGTAAAACTAATTGTAGCAAATAAGCTGTATTAAACATTAAAAAAATCAAACTCTCGATTTAATATTTTCCACTGACAATATTAGTACACTCGTTCTAGAGTCTAGATCTGGAATCACTAATATTAGCTAATATTAGTGGATAACTAGTATCCACCACTGCACATTTTCCTTGGTTTGAGTGATCAAATCTCTGATTGCTCTTATAATTTTGTCTTTAGAAAAGCAAAATTCCAGGTGTGTCTGAAGAAGCTTGTTAATTTAGAGAAAAAGTCACATGGCTTTCCTATCTTCGCGTATAATAACATTAAGTTAAAAAAAAAAAACTGTCAATATTTATAACGCCTTCGCAGCAAATTTTCGTGATTCTTTTGTTAAAGAACCAATGCAACATGCATTAAAATTTTGTTGTTGACAATCTACATACATTTTCGCAAACTAGTTGTAACCATATCCCAGTACTGCAGAGTACAGTGTTTTACCTTTTTTCTCTCTTAAACGATGACTGTTCAGCTGGTCCCTCAATAGTATTAAAAAAAGTGTCAGCATTCTTAATTTTAGTCAGCTTTAAGTTTGAGCTTTCACTTAAAGCAGGAAAATTTTCAAGTACATGGAAAAGGCCTTTCTTACTTCTATATTGAAGAAAGGAGACAAGGCTGACATTTCAAACTATAGGCCCATTTCTAAATTATTTTGTATTCTTTAACTTTTTAAACAAGTAGTCTGCGAGAGTGTGGCATTTTTTTAGTAAGAATCTGATTTGTGAACAGCAACGCGGATTCGTGAAGCATAGATCAACTGTTACAAATCGTGTTAGTAAGGATTTGATATTTGTTCATCAATTATTGAGGGCGAAATTGATGCTCCTTATTTATTAACCTGTTTTTGGGTAATGACCGTGGAGGATCTCACCACCTGTGTGGACTTGAACTCCTGCATGTTGGCTTTCATAGAAAAAACTATGGTAAATATGAAACTCTAAATCGAATGAGCAGACTTTTTAATCTCAACGCTTCATCTATTGACTTTAACCTAAGTAAAGAGGGATTAAAATCTTTATTTCAGTGCTCCAACGTCGGATTATTTTCTATTATATTATATGATACGCATGATTTCGCTTTAGTTAGTTTTTATATTTTGTGCATGTTTGAGGCTTGCTAGTAGTGTTTTTATTTTCATTTTTTTAACAACTAATATATGCACTTATGATGAGCCTCTGATTGTATAAAGAAGCTTGCTCTAAGCATCAAAGAATTTATAGTGTAAAATAAAACCTGTCGCGCAAATCAGTTGCAAGAAGGGATACATATCAATTTTGAAATGCCAGTTAGGATTAGGTCAAGGCAGTCGATTATAAAGTTACTTAGAATTAACCGAGACATTATTGTATTGTATTGTATTGTAATATTTATTTGGCTCATAAGTGCCATTTCAATTTCAATAAATTTGTTTACAAAACGTTGGATTTTATATATATAATAAATAAGAATAGAATAATCAAATTTAGTTTAACAAAAATGAATTGATTCAAACAATGAAAAGGATTAAAAAGATTTTATGAAATTTACACAGATTTAAAATATAAAAGAATTTGAGGTATTTATATAATATATTCCGCTGTATATGCAGCTAACAGTCTTTTGAATGTGCTTATGCTGGTTGCACCTTTGATCTGTTGAGGCAGTTGGTTGAAAGCTTGGAAACCAGAGAAAAATATAGATTGTTGACCTCTTGTAGTTCTCATACTTGGTAATATAAGGTCCTCTCTATTACGCAGATGATATGCTGCATTTATGTTCGTAGTGGCATGGACATTTAAGTACTCTGGACACATGTTGTTTTTCATTTTATACACGAAAGTTAGTGTTAACATATATAGTCTTTGGTTGATGTTAAACCAGTTTAAGGTATCATGCATTTCTCTTATACTGGTGTATCTGTCACGTTTTAATATTACGCGCATAGCTTTATTTTGCAGTAACTGCATTCTACTTTTTTGAGACACATTACAGAAATACAGTAAGGTAGGACAATACTCGAAATGGGGTTTGATTATCACATTATATACTTTTATTGCACTGTTCATTGATAGGCTGCTTCTAATTTTACGTAATACTCCCAACTTTTTTGACACTTTTTTGCATAGATAGTCAATATGTTCGTTCCACAATAGCTTATTGTCCAAAATAACACTAAGATACTTTATATGCGGCACAATTTCAAGGGGACAGTTTTCGATGTGGATGGACAAATCAGGTGGTAAAGAGGTGACATTTAATAACATACACTTTGATTTTTCCATATTTAATAATAGGCGATTCATTTTAAGCCAGTTATTTATTGTACAAAGATCTTCATTAAGATTATTCACACACGTTGTTACATCACGACCAGAAATACACAAAAGACCATCATCAGCAAAAAGTTTGAGCCAAGAATGTTTCAGAACTTTTTCCATGTCGTTTATGTAAATAAGAAACAACAATACACCAAGAAGGGTACCTTGGGGAATTCCAATGTTTACCGGTAGAGCACATGAAGTTACACCATTTACTACTGTACGTTGTGACCTTCCAGTAAGAAAACTGCGAAACCATTGTAGTTCAATTTCTCTAACGCCAATTTTATTTAATTTCTGCAGTAAGATAGAGATGTTCACCGTTTCGAATGCGCGTTTCAGATCAATAAATACTGCGATAATTAAATTTTTACTGTCAATTTCTGATTTCCACTTGTTAATTACAAAGTTTAAGCTAGTCTCACAAGAATGTTTTTCTCGAAATCCGGACTGATTAACACATAAAATATTTTGACTAGTAAGATGGTCTTGAAGCAGTGACATAACAATTTTTTCTAGCACTTTTTCGTAAATTGGCATCATATTAATTGGACGGAAGTCTTTACAAAACTTGGCATCAGGGGTTTTCTTGGTGGGTAAAATTAAGGACTCCTTCCACATGGCTGGGAAGATGCCAGATGCCAATGATGTATTAATTATTCGCAACATTACAGGCCCCACCGTACAGATTGCGTCTTTAAACATTTTTGCATTCATAAAGTTGAAGTCATTTTTCTGGCTAATTTCTTTTATTGCACTTATTGTTTGTTCTATGCTCACAACAGAAAACTTAAAGTCTATATTGCACTCATCGACGAAACATGTATAAACAGGATACGAGACGGAAGAAGTCAAACTAACGATACTATTGATAAAAAAATTGTTTAGCTCTAGACTTAATATTGCACTATCATTTACATTATTGCCGTTTTCTAGTTGCACTTCAATTATACTGTCAGACTTGTTGTTGTGTAACACATACGTCTTCAATTGTTTCCACATATCCTTTTGAGAGCGTGCATTGTCCACTTTTCTTCTAATGAATGCTGATTTAGCGTTTATCATCTTTTTCTTATACAAGTTTCTAAACCGCCTGTATTCACTCCAGTCACTATGATTATTAGTCAGCGTCGCTCTTTGGTACAGATACGTTTTTTGGTTTTTGTCTTGCTGGAGATCATTTGTAAACCATTGAGCATTTACATAAGGGACACTTTTTTCAAAAACCATAGAATTCACGACACTTTTTAGATTCGAAACAAAACATTCACTGAGCGCATTGATATTATGAGGTTGGTCTACATCAAAGTTAACAAAGAAAGAATTCATGCTTAATTTTAATAGGAATTCATCAGTATTGTACTTACAGAATTTTATGATTTTTCTGTTAACATTTCTTTCTCTTCTGCTTTTAATTAATATTTCAATTGATTCATGGTCACTTATTTTGAGTGAGCTGGTTACATTATTTAAAAAAAAAAAAACATTCGGACATATTTCTTGGGCACAAAAACTTCTTTTGACGTGTTTCACTTTTAAAAACAGTAAAAGGTTAGCGTTACAAAAAAAAACTATGAAAAGTTTTGCTAAGTGCCCTTTTATGACTCGCGATTCGCCAGAAATATTTGGCGAAAGCGAATATTTGGTATTACTGTTTTCGAATCGCCTAATTACTTTCACCTCATATGTCAAAAAATGTGTTCTATTGTCATTAGCGAACATTCGTGTAAATCCTGGTGACTTTAAATAATAAAGCAGTTCATTTTGAAAAACATGTGTTATTTAGGAACAAAATCTTTTTTTTTCTCTTTAAATAATGAAGCTGAAACTCAGTCGGGCGATGATTCCACTGTGGGTTCAATCCACATTAAACAATTTCAGGCAGTCCAGATTTCTTAAAGAAATCATTTCTAGCTTGTTGCTTCTCCGAATTGGACATATCTATCTATATCCAAGCCCTGAAAACTTTTTATTTCAAACACGTCAAGAACCTCGCCTAAAACAACAGACACTGCAAGTTGTGAGAGCTTCAGCTCGAAGTCGTGTCCGACAGAAATTTGGTAGCTGCAACTACCGAGGAATCGCAAGGCTGATGCTAGTTTTATGATTGGTGAAATTACTGAACTTTGAGTTGTTTGAAATTATGAACTCATGATATTTAAAACTAACGCAAACGCATGTTTGTTAATCCAAAAATATAAAATAAATAAATAATGTAAGACAATTATTTGAACAAAGGGAAGAAGTAATTTGTTCCTTACAAAGTTTCAGTTGGTTCAAGTAGGTTGGAACTATGTATCTCTCAAACCCCTCCTCAATCTTCAAATCATATTTTTTTCATCCCTCATGTGCTGGTCTTCGTCGCCAAAAAACAAATCTATTTTACTTTTTATTTTATTTTTATATTTTCTGAAATCTTTTTTAATTAACAAAACCGTACACTATTTTCAACACAAATTGAAATTTTTGACGTTCAACTACAACTTGAATTAGCACATTCAGTTTTGTTAATGTTGGTAGCTTTGTTATGACAGGCGAACGTCGGAGTTCGCAATACCACGACAAGACTAATTCGCTAAATTGTTCGATATGAGTCGAACGTTTGACTCGCGAGTCATAATAATGCCCTAAATTGGCCTTTTTCTTATTTGTATTCTAAAGCTATTCTTCGAACCTCCGCTTGAATTGAATTCTTGCTTTCTTTCTTTTGAATGTTCATCAATCCGAATTTCCAATCCACCCTTGACTCGATTTTCAATTTCAACTATAAATTTCTGGTTCTGGCTAAGGGGGCGCTTCTTGTTCTATAATATATTAAAGTAAGAATGGAAATTATGATTTTTTTTTTGTTTTTATTGCTTAAATAAATGTTTGTTATTGATACTTTTAATAACATGAGATTTTTCTTTCGGTTTAAATCTACTTCGCAAGCTCTCGATTTACTTCACTTTTTTTTACAGTTCTGCTCCGAAATTTTACTTCTGATGTTCAAACCCTGAGCGAGGTATATACGAAATTCAACAAAAAAGTCAAAGAAAAACGAGTTATTTTGTTGCTTAAGAAAGCTGTATATACCTTACCTGTAACTCCTGAAACCTGCTCAATAAACTCAACACAGCAGCCAGTGTAGCGGAGCGTGATGCGTGATACATACAAAATTCACCAAAATAAGTCGATGAAAAGCGGGTTATATTTTGGCTTAAAAAACCGTGTATTGAAAAGAGAGGAGTCAAACACAGTGAACGATTAAGGACGAAAAAGGAAAGAAAACAATTTTGTTCTATATAGCAACAAATTTAATAATCCGATACATTTCGAGTTACTTTGCTCTGATATCGCTTTGCTTATGTAGATGGGGTGCATTTAGTAAGACAATAAGGTGTATGCATGTAGAGTAGAACGATAGGCAGAGGTAGAGTGGTTGACCGGTGTCTGAATGGGTTGGTGGGTGGGCGAGTAGAATGTTGTGAACGTTTGCATGAATACACACATATTATTTTATTTATTAGGATTCATGTTGCTCTTATTTTTGGTAAACATTGGTGTAAAGTACAATTCTAGAAGAAAAGGAATCGAGTTTTATGGATGCCATGCCACTGATAGGCAGCAATGAATTCACACATATATATTGAAGACATATTAAGAGAAAAAATTCAATGAGGAATCAAATTATGTTCAGTTATGACAGCATTGAAAGAACCCGGGTGGTGCTGTCTTGCAAGGGCGCAGAAAAAAATTGGAAAGCTTTCATAAAAACAAGCAAGTCGAACAAATATTACGAAGGTGCTACTTCGACCTGTGAGTTCCAGGGAAAGCAAATGCAATGTTTTATAGAACGAATTCCGGATATTTGAAAAATTGTTAAACTCAGTTTACATGTGCATTTATTTATTTATTTATTTATTCGATTTTAACAAGCTATTGTTTAACAGAATAAAAATACATTTGACCATTAAATCAATAAATTAAAAAAGTGTCGAAGCCGTTCTGACTAAAATTTATATCGTGATAAATGAAGAACACATGTAGTGCAAACTTCATTAAACGTGGAAATAGTTTGAGATATTGTTTTGTCCTATAGTCATGTTCATGTTAAATTATTTTAATTATTTTCAACGACGGTTTCAAAAAGCTTTGAAATGGATGAGAGCTTACAAATTCCTTTATAGTTTTCGACAAGATTCTTAGACCCAGAATTAAATATTGGAACAAGAAATTATTCCTTCCAATTAGACAGAAAATAAACCCTCAGATTAGAGCTAAAAAATAATCAATAGAGGTCAAAAAAGAAAATCACTGGATTTTTTTAAAAACAATTGAAGGAATGCCATCAGCACCAGAACTAGAATTAGTTTTAAGGTTCTGACGGGCTAAAAGAACATCATTATAGCTAAATTGCATTGAACCAATGTTAACGTTTTCTTCCAAACTTGTGGTACTGGTATGGAGTACACTGACTGAAAACTAGGGTTGGCGTTTTTTTTATCCGGTTTAACCTAGTAGTTTTACCCGTTCATAAAAACCGTTTTTTTTTTTCGAAAAATCGGCTTAAAAAACTTTTTTTTCCAAGAAAAACAATTTTTTGTATGTTTCTTTAAACGTTATAAATAAAGTTTTATAAATTTTTAACCACATTTTAGTTCGTCCAATATTTCCTTCTAATCTATTTAAAAAAAAAACCCTTTCGACGATTTGTTGATCTGTGAGGCGATTTCTCTCTGCCGAAACAATGTCATTCGGAGTCAACACTAACCTCTCTGAAGCCACAGAACTCCCGACGGGGGAACAATATTTGTTGGCAATATATGCCAAACCAGGCATACGTTTTTCTTGAAAATTCAAAAGCGTTTTGGATAAATATATATATATAAAAAAATATACCTGGAAATAGTTTTTTTTTTAATAGATCTAAAAAAAACATCGCGCGATGGACAGAGTGTTCTAAAGAAGATAAACGAAACACACGGACTACGAAACGTCTAAGTGTAAAAACACACTACACTGAAGGAGTTTTCTTAGTTTTCTCTACTCTACTGATTATTGTTAAACTGCCAAAGTCATCCGGCCTTGTAATTGTAACTAAACTCATGTTCGTATGAGTTTGAACAGATTTTTTGGTTGAGTTGAGCCAGAAAATGGAATGTTTCAGGAATTTCCACTAAAATCTTGTCAGCTTCGGAAGAAAACAATATTCCCTTGTCACACAATGACTTAGTTATGATTAGTCAAAAAATGAAGTAGTTAGGAACGTTAAGGAAATATATTTAAGCATGGTCATTCGAGTTATTCGGTAGACCTTATAAATAATTCTGCTTCCAAATCTATCCTTAGCAATGTTGAACGATTTTTCAGGTATACTTTTAACTATTTAAAGTTTAGTGTAAAATAAATAAAGATTTAAAAGACCTGCCAAATATGTTTTAAATGCCAAAAGTTCAGTTAAGCTCTACAAGCTGGCAGGCTTTTCGAAGCTGTCAAAAAACAGCCACCCCTCTTTCAAAAAAAAATGCGTGGTTCCTGTGCGAGAAACTTGAATAAATTTTTTAAACGGAATTTGATTTAAATAAATCGACGAAGTCGCGGGTAGAAGCCAAGCTCAAATCTTTCGAAAAAGAAAGAAAAAGTTTTTAAGCATTATCTTCACGTTTTCTTGAAAAAGAAAGATTATATAGACTTAGACCCCAGTTATAGCAATCCGTAAAACACCATCAATAAAAATCGAAACAGCGGAAACCTGGAATTTTTTACGTATGGGCGTTTAGAGCAATCAGTAAAATTATGTCAATAATCATGATCATGAGCCACACCAGCCGCAACCTTCTATTTGTTTAATTATGACAATTGCTGGAACAGTAAAAAAAATGGACCACAGAAAACTGAAACAAAATTAATATCATTTTTTTGGGAATTGAAAATCAGCTGTTCAGTAAATTAATTGTTCTTAATTGCCAGGTTTTTAGGAAAGAAAATTTTGGAAAAAAACCTATATTGGAGCGTTGCCAGGTCCGCTAGTTTTTTAATAATAAAACAGAAAAACTTCGCCAAATAGCTCATATATCGGCTGTGATGTCGTATTGCCACTTTTATTATAGCCTAGTCAATTGGGCAACATAGAAATCGTGCCGTTGCACTCTTCCTCGAATGGAATATTTCAGACTTTTATTGGCAAGCCGCAACAGAGTAAGTATTGCGATCGAACATCGAACCGAAACCTGCTGTGGGCTAAAGCTTGACGCGATGACTTTGTCCTTTTGTATATTCGAAGCTACGAAGTTATGAACTACAAATAATTTAAAAAACAGCAGTGAAAAAGCAAAACAATGTCTATTTTAAGACTAACAACTAAATGTAAACCATTTTTGGCGGTTCTGGTTCATGCAAAAAATGCCGACTCGATTGTTGCAAATTGCAAAAAAAAATGTGCTCGTTTTTCAACTCTTTCAATGTTTAGTGAATTTAAGCATTTGATGAAATAGATTTATAAATTTTACTTTGAAATAGACTTACCTTCTTTTGTTTGGGCATTGGTAATCTGCAATTCAAAATCGTTTGTTTTTCCAAGACGCTTTTGCTGAATAACAGCTTTTCGGAAATCATTAACAGAAATGTGAAGCCCATCAAAAGTAATTGTATCGAAATCCAAAGAGCTCTTGAATTTGTAATGTACAGACATATCCTAGAATATAAAATTTGGGAGAAATATATTAGACTATTTTTTTAGAGCACATAATGCTGCATTTGATTAAAATTAATCGAAAATGGCAAATACGCGTCGGTAGTGAGCGGTAAGGTTATGTATTATCTTTAATCAATAGTGGAAAACACTTCACGCTTTCAAGAAAATTGCAATTTTAAAATTTTAAATGAGCTTTATTTTTTATTGAAGTTTAGAAATCAATTATAGAATGTATATTTATAAAGGCATGGTTATTAGAGAAAAAAAAAATTCCAACTTTCTTCTTTTAGAAAACATTCAATCCAAACATGGACATTTTACATTCGCGGTAAAAAAAATATGTTTAAAGAATAAGATGATACAAAATAAATAATTTCATTAAGAATTATATATAATAACTACATAGGTAATTGTTTAGTCGCTTCCTGTTTTATGTAAAAAAAATAATAAAAAATTTGTTTAATTTATATACCACAATCCGACGTTGGCGAAAAAATATCCATTTGTGAGGGAGGGCGAGAAAAAAATGACAGCGGTTGAGCGCTATCTGTGTGCGAGTAATTCAAACAATAAAGTTTTTCTGACTTTCCGCTAGGGTGACATATTAAGCCTTGTTCACACGTAAGCATTATAATAAAACAAAACGAATAAGTGTAGCTTTAACCCTAAAGCAGGTTTTACATGCATCTTCATCTCCATCTGCATCGACATTTGCAAAAAAAAAAGAGGACACACGATACACAAATCATACTTGTGCAATAGAGAGGGGTGAAATTTAGATCATCTTCATGTATGAAGATTATAGGAAGTATGAATCTGAAGATTGCAGATTATAGTGAACATGTTTATCTTTATTATAGCATTTCATCTTCAGCATTGTTTGATTTGTTCGGGCGACTTTATTTGCTAGCATTTTTCAATTAATTTTAATAGTCGTATTAAACAAAAATACTTAAAACCACATATTATCGTTTTCGTTTGTTAAGTATTTTATTGTTATCCGTGCATTTTATTTATATATTTGTATTAAGTTTAATTCGAAATATTTTTTGATTAATTTGCTTTTTAAAAAAACTATGCATTTCATATTTTTCATGCACGCTGACAATTTGTCAGAATCGTATAGCGTGCTATGAAAATGGCAAAATAAACTAATTGTATGCTTTCGGCCGTCGCATGTATTTTTTTTGAGTATACATAAATTATTTGCGCGAAAAATAGACATATTAAAAAATTATTGCATCAGAATGTAGATTTACATATATCTTCATTTTCTAGTAAACGGCACAGAATATTTGATTTCCTTTTTTGATTTATTTTATATAAATATTGAAAATAATTAGTATCCTCTAGTTTTTGTCTATGTTAAATGTACTTCGGGTAGCTATTGAATTGGAGCAATCGAATGTGGCCAAGAACAATGTCAAAAAGTTATAGTAATTTTTTGGGAAGCCTTTAGTGTGTACTGTTTCTATATTATATATTAGTGATTTATATTAGTCCTGTTCTACTTTTCTTCAAATTTGCCGATGCAGATGCATGTAAAGCCTTATTTAATTTACATATTAAAATAATTATGCATTTCATATTTTTCATGTGCGCTGACAATGTGTAAGAATCGTATGCTTTGAAAATGGCACAATAAACTTATTGTATGCTTGCGGTCGTCACATGTATTTTTTTTTTGAGTATAAATAAATTATTTGCGCGAAAAATAGACATATTAAAAATTTATTGCATCATTTTCTTGTTAATGGCACAGAATATTTGTTTTCCTTTTTTTATTTATTTTATATAAATATTGATAATAATTAGTATCTTTTAGTTTTTGGCTATGTTAAATGTACTTCGGGTAGCTATTGAATTGATATTCCCAAGAACAATAATGTCAAAAAGTTATAGTAAAATTTTTGGGGAGGCTTTAGTGTGCTCTCTTTCTTTCTTATATATTAATGATTAATATTGGTCCTGTTCTACTTTTCTTCAAATTTGCAGATGCAGATCCATGTAAAGCCTCCTTAAGCCTCCACTTGAAGTAGATGATTGCAAGATGTGTCATATACCCAATATTTCTTGTGGAGGTCTCTTATTTCTTTTGGATATCTCTTATTTCAAGACACATTTCTCAATTTATTTCTTGTCATAGTAGAAGAAATAATTGGAGACATAAATTTGGAATTTCATGAATTACGCTCATTTTCTGTCTGTTAATTCATGTTACTTTTATTATTTGGGTGTTTTCAGGCATATATTAGCAAATAAAGTGAAAAATTGGATAAAAATAATTAATACAGTGTAAATTTGTTGGAGTCACTTCTATTTTCCTAAAAAAAAATAAATTGCGTGAAGTTGTTTACTTGGTGAGATTATTGTATATAATGAAATTTCATAAAATAACTTGCAATATATGTATGTAGTCAGAAAAATATAAACTTCAGAAATAATGTCTTACAAAATGGCCGGTATAATTATTTCTAATGGAGGCGCGGCCTTACGCCGAGTTTATATTTCTTGAGTTTGTGGGTAAGTTACTTTATGAAATTTCAATATTTCCAATGAGCTCACGAAATAAAATTGGGAAATGGAAGCGATTGCGAACATTTTTCAATTTATTATTTATTTTAAGCTGTTTCCTTTATTTTTCGCTAATAAATGCCTGTAAAATGTAATAAAAATGAAAGAAAATGAGCGTCATTCATGAAATGTCAAATTTATTTCTCCAATTATTTCTTCTACTGTGTCAAGAAATAAATTAAAAAATGTGTCTTGAACTAAGAGAAATCCAAGACATAAGGGGCCTCCACAAGAAATATTGGCTACAAAAGGGTTATGCCTTATTCCGTGCACTAAGTGCAAAGTGTTATCAATAAAACAAAATTTCTACTAATCGACGCCTCCTAAGCTAGTCCATCGAAGGAGGTGGATTAGCGAAGGAATAGAAACCAGGGGTGGAATCGGCTAAGGTTATATATGATCCGCCTGCGTAAGGTGATTGTCATAGGTGATAGTCACATTCTTGTGACTTTTTCTTGTGATTGCTATTTAGGAGTCGTTTTCATATATGGAACACCGAGGGGATACAGAAAACACAAAATATGAAACTATACAAAACAAACGTCTGCTTCTTCGCAAAAGAACCAATTTTTACCTAAGGATATTTATTTTTTTTTATTTGGTTTTCTTCACAGCGTAGCTCGTTGAATAAATTCTCTTGTTTCAAGGCGAAATCTTTTTTTTATTTCAATTATGTAAGTCCTCTACTCGACAGTGCATCGTGAGGCAAGTTTCTTTTTTAAATTCTTTTTTCATTTTTCATTCTGTGATGCAAGTATAATTTCACAATGTCTCTTTAGCCAATGACTCGAATTCAAAAGATTTATAATCTCCTGGTTTGTTTTGCTTCGTTGCCTTAGAAACACCATACAGAATTCATGTAGTTTTTATAAACAACGAAACAAAATGAAGGGATTTTGTTAGCTAACAAGAGGAAGAAAAACGTCAAAATAGAGGCATTTAAGTTCGACACACTCACAGGGAAATTAGTTTTCTGTCTTCTTTCTTCAAATTTTCTTTCTTTTTCGCACTAGTTTTATACATACCACACGCTGGACTGTGAAATACCGGACTAAAGTGCGGAACGGATTGAACCAGCAACAGCACCAGCACCGTCAAAGTCGTACAGCACGCTGATCAGCAAAAAAATTCAAACACATTGCCACCAGCATCAGCATCTCTTCTTAGAACAATAACACTGTCATTTTTTTTACAGTATGGTGTGCTTGAATAACACTTGTGCAAAGGTAGTAGCAATAGAACAGCAACAGCATATTTAGGACTTTGGTCTAACGACGCTGTTGACCATACAATTTTTTATATTTTTTACCGCGTGTTAAAACAAAATATCGAACACAATGTCTTGACGTCAAAAAAAAATCCAATCAATTACAGTGGAAAACTACAAGTGATGCCAAATTTTGTAACTTTCGTGGTGATCACTTTACCCAGACTGAAAATTTTATTTGATCACATGTGACTATCATCTTACTTATTGCAGCGGATTTGCTTCAGGGATTTTAAGTCAACGTCACTTCACTATTGCACATACATTTTTGTTTTCTTTAATGTAAAATTTTAGTTCGTACATAGATTATTGCACACGGCCGATCGCAATCGGCGAGGATTTTGTGACTGGTTACAGATTACCAAATAGGCCGTTTGGGCACTCGGCCAAGCGCGCGCATATGTACATATAACCCTGTAGGCGTAGCTTACCGTTTTTGCAATCGGCCGTGTGAAAAATCGTTCATGCGCACCTAGCCTAAGTCTTATTCCATGGTTTAGTTATCCCATAGAATAAATGTGGAATAAGAGTTTTTCAATTAACATATATATTGTGATGTTTTGGCCTGGGGTTCGACAAATAAAACTCAATCGAAATTCCAAAACAATATAACAAATCTTTTTATTCTATGAAACACAACGTCTTTCAGTTTAAATAACACCCAATATAACTTATTCCACTTATTCACAATTCAAATACACGTTTTTATAATTCAACACTTTTTATTTAATCTCAATTCAATCACTTTTTACTAACGCTTCCAGTAGTTTCAAATTCGATTTTCGAAAACAAAACTGAACTCTCAATGCAATCTACTCTTGTATTTATACAAGTTTACAAGCTTCTGGAAGCTTCTGTCTGGTTCTGGCACAATCTAAGCTTTCGGTACTAATTCGAGTCTCGAATTAGTACTTCAAGTTCGATTTAGTACACAGTTAAAACATATTGCAAATATGTAGCATACTTTTAGGGGCATGGTTGTTGTACGCAATGAATCCAACAGATGTCGTTAATTTACAAAATGTATCCCCCGAATATCTAAACTTGTTGCCACATCACATTGTCCCCCTCTTAGTTTTGTTCGTCCCGAACAAGCACATCATTATTGTTTCCGTGGTAACGATTCAGTCGATCCACATGGACAATTTTCATCTTTGCTCTTGGTCCTCGTTGGATTCGGAAAACGACGTCATTAATGCGCGTAACTACTTGGTAGGGACCTTCCCAGTCCTGCTGAAGCTTGGGCGATTTTCCCTTTCTGCGATGTGGGTTGTAAAGCCATACCAGATCTCCCTCATTGAATTCAGGTGCTGTTGCTCGCGCATCGTATCTGCTCTTCAGGCGGTCTCTTGCAGTGTTTATATTGCTTTGGGTTCTTTGGTGTGTGTCGTTGATCCTTTTAATCGGGGCGCTCAATTTGTTCTGGTGCATTTTAGCACTTGCCTTGACTTTGGGTCCCTTACTAGCTTTGCACGTGGTGCACTTTCGACACCATCTCTCGACATCTTTTCTTACAGTTAACCAATAAAAACGTACCCGTACCTTTTTCCGTGTCTTGTTGATTCCTAAGTGCCCGCCGGATTCTTCATCGTGCATTTCCCTTAAAATCTCCTGCACTTTCGACCGTGGCACCACAAGCTGCATCTTAAAGGATCTTCCATTCGGCATTTCCCATTTTCTCCACAAAACACCATCTTTTACATGGAGAGAGTTCCACTAATTATGGACGCCGTGGCACCCGTATCGATAGTGGCCACACATTTTCTGTTGGCGATGACTGTCTCCACTGTCAAACTCTGGTTGCAGCGTTTCGTTTGCGCAACTTGGATAATGGTTATGGGGGCGTTCATTTCATCAACCGACTTCTGCTCTGCAAAGTTGGTTCTTACGCGCTTTCCACACTGATGTATCCCCAAATCATGCTCGGTAGGGTAAGCGATATCCCTGTCAGTAGGCCTTTTTCTCGCGCTATGTGGGCAGCTTACCTGTGGAGATCTGCATTGTCGCTGTAGGGTTTCCTAGCTTGTTGCAATTCCAACATCTCATTTGACCTCGAGCAGTGTTCGGGTTTTGTCTTTCAATGTCGACACGTTGACATGAGCACTCTAGCGTAGCCATTTCCCTGACGCGATGGCTACCTTGCGAAGCTTGGTCTGCTGCTTCCATTGTCAGGGCAAATGCTAAAGCCTCAGCGAGCGTTTTCTTACCTGCCATTCTCACAGCCATTTGTAGTTTTCCATCTGCAATGGCATTAGTGAACGCATCGGTCGCCAGTTCGTTTATGATTTCCCTGCTGGTATTAGGATAAGACAAATTCGCCAAGCGCTCAATGTCAGCTTGCAATTGTTGTAGCGTTTCACCTCTTGTCTGGACCCTTCGGCGCAATTGGACACGGTAAACTTGCTGCATGAGGTCGTCGCTAAACCTCATCTCGATTGCCTTGACCATGGCATCATAATCATGATGTTTGTCTTCAGGAATGGTCTGCAGCAATTCGGCAGCTGTTCCTCTGAGCGCAAGCGTAAGAGCAATTGATTTGTCTTCGTTGTCCCAGTTGTTCGTCAAGGCGGCAGCTTCGAACTGCCTCTTATAAATTGGCCATGATGTTTGACCATCGAAGACAGGGGGCTGCATTTCTTTTCGTCGTAGATCTTCGCTCGAATATTCCCGAAGTTTATGTTTCCTCAGAGAATCAACCTCCTTAGCCTGATGTTCGTACTGTTGTTCTACACTTTCTACCTGTTTTTCATATTTTTCTTCTAAGTTTTCTATTTTCTGGTCTACTCTTTGGAGTCTTTTGTCGAAGAAAACATTCTGTACATCGAGCTTATTTTCGAGAGCATCCCTTTGTTCGCTTAGTTGCTTCTGGAGAACTTCTAAAGAATTCTTTTGCTCATTCTTTTGTTCATCGAATTTACGGTCGAGAACGTTCTTTTGTTCTTCGAGAACGTTCGAGAACGTTCTTTTGTTCTTCGAGAACGTTCTTTTGTTCTTTCGAGGAACTTTCCAGAGCATCGAATTTCGACAGAAGCAACTTCATGAAAGCAGGCATATCATCGGCGGTACTTACTGTGCTTTCTCTCCCTTGTTCTTCAACATCGAACAACATGGTATCAGGGTTTCCATCATCCTGAGTGATAGCATTCTGAAGTCGGAGCAATAGTTCCTTTTTCAGCCCCGAAGTCTGAAGATTTCTTTTTCCTAATTCCTCTTTCAACTCAGCTGTTGTCAATTGTTCTATTTTGCGACCCATTTTATATTACCGAAACACAATTTTCGCGACAAAGTCAAATTTATTTAAGTATCTCTCCTAGAACAATCTTTTTAAAACACTTTTTTTAACAAAAAAAATATTCGCTATTCACAGTTTTATAGCACAATCAATTCAATAGTTTCTGGAAAATTCCACTTACACAATTATATGAGTCACCGAAACTGTTTTAGAAAATGTCACTAGCACTTTTCTGAGTTTTATCCCCAATTTCTGACACCAATGTGATGTTTTGGCCTGGGGTTCGACAAATAAAACTCAATCGAAATTCCAAAACAATATAACAAATCTCTTTATTCTATAAAACACAACGTCTTTCAGTTTAAATAACAACCAATATAACTTATTCCACTTATTCACAATTCAAATACGTTTTTATAATTCAACACTTTTTATTTAATCTCAATTCAATCACTTTTTACTAACGCTTCCAGTAGTTAACAATTCGATTTTCGAAAACAAAACTGAACTCTCAATGGAATCTACTCTTGTATTTATACAAGTTTACAAGCTTCTGGAAGCTTCTGTCTGGTTCTGGCACAATCTAAGCTTTCGGTACTAATTCGAGTCTCGAATTAGTACTTCAAGTTCGATTTAGTACATAGTTAAAACATATTGCAGATATGTAGCATACTTTTAGGGGCATGGTTGTTGTACGCAATGAATCCAACAGATGTCGTTAATTTACAAAATGTATCCCCTGCTGTTGCCACATTACAATATATATATATACATTGGTATCATGGACGTATTATATATGGACTGCTAGTAGCCTATCTCAAGATGGTGCCATTTTTTTGGCGACACTAGACCTCTTGAGTACAACTAGGGACAAAAATTAACCTCAATTTTACATTTCATCCAGTGATCCCAGTGATGGGAGCAGGTTTTTCCACGTTGGGACGGTAAAATTTCTCTTTTTCCACCGTGTTATTTAGAATTTCCCACAATTAATGCACCAAGTAATAAATACAAAAAAACACTCATGTATTTATTGGAATTAATTTTTTACAGCGCCTGGCTTGTTAAATTTACTGATAAATTACAAGTTCGTAAAATCTTTAGAAGCTAAACTTTGTTGCGATTTTGGACTGTCATACTGCAAACTTAACAAATAAGGCTTTTTTTTGTCGTCACAAGGAATAGGTTTCAACCTTTTGTCTGGATTTATGACACGACATGTCTGATCTGCGGAAGATATTAAAGAACCTCTTAGAGGACTAATATTAGCTTTCGGAGTTCCGCAATCAGTAGTAATGGATAACGAAAAATCCGAGTTCAAGGTCCATTATATTCATGCTAGAGAATATGTTTGGCATAACTGTTTTTAAGGCACCCCCTATACAAGTTGTGCTAACGGACAAGTTTAAAGATTTCATTATAATTTCTCATTCCTAGGTCTAAATCCAAGCGATAAATAGATTTTTTTGAGTGCGGCATGAAAATGGGTTGCTGGTTCTCCTGATAGGCACGATTTTGAAGACAAAATAAATAATGTCCTAACTAATAACAACTAGCAGACCATAATAAACAACTTGTTTTTCGACAAAATACATGAAATAAGTAAAGTATCCAATGAAATTGTTAAAAACTTAAAAAATAATGAAAAAAATTAAACATGACATTTTACTTAATTTAAGATTTAAGCTGGATTTGTTAAGGGAAGAAATTAATAATGGGCTAAAGATGGAATTATGAATATATACATATATTCTCTCTTACTTACTTACTTAGAGGACGCTACAGTTCTGGACGAACCTGGGCCTCAACCAACATGCCTCTCCAGCCAGCTCGGTCTTTGGCTACCTGCCTCCAGTTTCGCACTCCAAGTTGGTTGAGGTCGTCCTCCACTTGAGCGTGCCACCTAAGGCGAGGTCTTCCTTCACTGCGTTTACCCTCTGGGATGGAATCGAAGATCCTACGAGCCGGAGCATTGCTGTCCATTCGCTCTACATGACCTAGCTATCTTAAACGTGATATGCGTATTTTTTTGACCAGGTCAATGTCGCTGTACAGCTCGTATAGTTCTTGGTTGAACCTTCTCCTCCAAAGCCCGTTAACGCAGATAGGGCCAAAAATCCTCCGAAGAATTTTACGCTCGAAACGACTAAGGATATCTTCATCCGCTTTAGATAGAGTCCATGCCTCGGCGCCATAGAGTAGGACTGGGATGATTAGGGTCTTATACAGAGTCTCCTTTGTCTTTCGAGAGAGGGCTTTGCTACTCAATTGCCTTCCCAGCCCATAGAAACAGCGATTGGCAAGAGTAATTCTTCGCTTTATTTCTGACGAGATGTTGTTGTCAGATGTTATAGCGGATCCGAGGTACACAAAGTCCATAACTACCTCAAAGTTTTACCTGTCTATTGTGATGTTTTGTCCAATCCGCCGGTGTTGTGTGTCCCTTTTTGTGGACAGCAGGTACTTCGTTTTGGCTTCATTGACTGCTAGTCCCATCTTAGCCGCTTCAGCTTCAATGCTAGCAAACGTTTCAGTGACAGCTCGCCGAGTTCTGCCAATGATGTCTATGTCGTCAGCGTATGCTAACAATTGCACAGACTTGAAAAAAATTGTCCCACTACAATTGACTTGCGAGTTTCTTATAATTTTTTTCAAGTATTAAGTTGAAGAAATCGCACGATAGCGCATTACCTTGTCGGAATCCTTTTTTGACGTCAAAAGGTCAGTACCAACCTTGACGGAGCAGTGAGAGTTCTCCATCGTCATCCTGCACAGTCGGACGAGTTTTGTGGGGATGCCAAAACCTGGCATGGCTCTATATAGCTCGTCTCTATGCTATCGTACGCGCCCTTAAAATCGATAAAGAGGTGGCGGGTATCGATTTGGAATTCTTGGGTAGTTTCCAGGATCTGCCGTAGCGTGAACATTTGATCGATTGTGGGCTTTCCTGGTCTGAAACCACACCGATAGGGCCCAATCAGGTTGCTGACGAAAGGTTTCAGGCGTTCACATAGTACGGCAGGGAGGATATTGTAGGCGATATTCAGGAGACTTATTCCTCTATAGTTAGCGCAGTTTAGAGGGTCTCCTTTCTTGTGGATCGGGCAAACGATGCTGAGGTTCCATTCATCAGGCATACTTTTTTCTGACCAAACTTTAGAGATGAGTTGGTGTATGCACTCACCAGGTCATCTTCGGCTGCTTTAAGAAGTTCGGCGGGTAGTCCGTCGGGTCCAGCAGCTTCGTTTTTTTTAGTTTAGATATTGCTATCCTTACTTCATTTTGGTCAGGTGGACGGAAGTTTTGTCTGTCATCGTCCATGTTGAATGGTTCTTTCTGAATGACAGCGGGATTTTGGTCTTCATCGCCGTTTAAAAGTCTGCAGAAATGGTCCTTCCATGTACTCAGCACCGACTGTGACTCTACTACGAGGTTTCCATTCCTATCTCTACAGGCTTCTGTGTGTTTTTTTTTTGGCAAGTTCTTTTTACCTGTTGGTAGAACTTCCGCACGTTGTTGCTGGAGTAGCATCTCTCAATATCTTCGATCGCGCGCTTCTCATGCTCTCTCTTTTTCTTTTGGAGAAGCCGGTGTGCTTCCCGTCTTTTCTGCTCGTAGAGCTCCCGAGCAGCTCTCGTCTTTTTTTGCAGCGCCACTTTATATGCCCCTTGTCTTGCTGCATGGGCCCACCTGCATTCGTCATCGAACCAGAGGTTTGGTGGTGGTGGTCTGGTGAAACCTAGCACATCAGTTGCGGCATTTCTGATGGCTTGTTGGCAGCGTTGCCACTGGTCTTCGACACTTGATGCTGGCGGTACTGGATTTCTTGAGAGGTTACGGGAAATTCGATCCGCATAGGTTCTGGCGGTTTCTTGCGATTTCAGCTTTCCGACGTCATACTTCCTCACAGTATTACTCCGTTGTTGTGGTGTTCGGGTTATTCGCATTCTTACCTTTGCTGCAACAAGGTAGTGATCCGAGTCGATGTTAGCTGCTCGGAAGGTGCGAACATCCAAGATACTGGAGGCGTGTCTTGCATCGATCGCAACGTGATCAATCTGATTGACGGTTCTTTGATCTGGGTGTCGCCAAGTCCCTTTGTGTATATCGAGATGAGAAAACCGTGTGCATGCAATGGTGGCGTTATGTGCCGCTGAGAAGTCAATTAGCCTAAGTCCGTTTTCAGATATGTTTTCCGGCAGTCCTACCAAAGATTTCCTCTTTACCTATTTTGGCGTTAAAACCGCCTGTACAATCTTAACGTCGTATTTAGGGCATTGCTCATAGGTTTTGTCGAGGAGGTCGTAGAAGTCATCTTTGTCCTCTGTGGGGGCATGAGCGCATATAAGGCTAATGTTGGCGAATTTAGCCTTGATAGGGATTGTCAAAAGTCGCTTACTTACGTGTCGAAAGCCCAAGACTTCTTGCCTAGGTCTACCGCTTATGACGAATCCGCACCCAAATAAACGCTGTGGTCTTCTTGCACAATCACCGTAGTACACGTCACAGTTTTTCATCCTCCTTTTGCCCGGCCCATCCCATCACACTTCCTGGATGGCAGTAATTCCTGCTCTGTAGCAGTCTAGGGCCTCCGCTAGTTGTTTGGCTGCACGTGATCTGTTAAGAGTTCTAACATTCCACGTGCAGATCCGAAGGTAATTGTCCTTAATTCGTTTTTCCGGGTCGTCAACAGTTAATCCTCCTTTTCCGAAGCTATTGGTCGTTTCGCAACTTTTTCTTTTTTCCATGGCAGGGTTGTTAATCCCACGTACAACCCCCAACCTGGACGGCCAGGTCCTTTGTTGGATTCCTTGGACAAAAAGAACGGGAGAATCCGGAGTCAGTAACCCACTTCGGGGATATGAGCGCTGCCGTTGGCTCATTAAGGGTTCATCCGCCACCATCTCTATTTCAATACTCTGACTTGCATTAAATTGTCCCAATGAACTTATCTCCAAATACGTCTAAGAAGCTCATTAAGGCGTCTGCTTCGTTGACCGTTGACGCCACCGTTGGTCCAATTGGTTTGGCTCATCCGCCGTACGTCCTCTTTCTGAGGGGCTCGTGCAAGACTTCTGCGAATCGATCAGAACAGTCATTAAAGCAGAGCATTATAGTGTTGCTATTTTTTCTGTGTTCAACACTCGCGCTTATAAGTTTAGCAGGAATGTCCGGATGGGCAGACCAGTGCCCGGTGGTTACCGCGGGGAGGTAAAATAAGCACAATTGATGTGTACAAGATAGTTGCAGCAACTGTGCATCACTCATTCTCTCTAGCCTGGAAATTAATGCAATAGGAAAAATCATTAACAATGATAACATGCTTTACAGTAATGTAATAGAAGCAATAGGATTCGCAGACATAAAAATAGCTTACAATGAGACAGTGTTATTATACGTTTTAAGTTTATCAATAACTGAAGTTGAAACATGTAACAAAATTTTAATAAAACCTGTAAAGAAAAATAGATCCATAATAAAGCTAGATTATACTGATATATTACAATGTAAAGACAACAAAATGTATGGTATAACAAATGTATGAAAAACTTTTAATAAACTTTCAATTTGTAAACAAAATTCACTTTTAAATATAACTAACTAACGATCAATGTATCAGCTACCTACTATCAAGTCAACCCCCCTGATGCACACAGATTTACAACTAACATATTCCCTCCATAGAGGAGCTAACTCCTGGCGTGGTATTGCTAAACCAGTTTAACGATTATATGGAAATAGACGGTAACCAGGTGTTGTTAAATGGGACATACATCATCCAATTCCATAACGCAACTGTCAAAATTCTCCAATACACCTTCACAGCATCAGCAGTTACCATGCATAACCCCTTACCTGCCCTCCTACAACCATCAGCAACAAAACATCGTTTTGAAGAGCTTTTATCACTCGAGATGATAAAAGAAATAGAGGCCAATAATACAAAATACATACAGCAGCTACATAGAACGGACAATCAAAAGAAGACCATATCCATGTCAGCACTGTTAACTTTGTCACTTTTGCTAATCTTACTCATGATCTGGAAATTGTTTAAGAAAGATTTCAAATTCAGCTCATTCTGGAGGAAAAAGTCCGGGTCCGAAGATACTGAGTACTGAGATAGTCGAACTCGCTCAGGAGGCAGGAACATCAGCCAATTTACTTGTTACAAGGCCAAGAATCATCGGGATTAAAAACCTCTCTCAACATCTAAAACCAATGCCATCGAACGTGAACGTTCGAATTTAAGAGGGGAGGAGTTAAAGCCACATAAACTAAAAACAAGTTGATCATGAGCCATTTGAATGATCAATAATGCACGCGCTCATTCCCAGTTTGTACCTAAAGTTATTGCTTTTGAGTATCGTCAAAAAATGGATAACATTTTTCGAGTCGTAAAATAGAAATTTGAAAAATAAAAAATTATTCTCGGTTTTTAATTTTTTTGAAAAAAAAAGTTCAAGCAAGCATAGATCGTATATTTGTACTATCGTAAGCAGTAAAATGCCGTTTTGAATAAACATTAAAGGAATAGTAACCTTTCTTCAATATAAATGTTAATAGGAAATTAAAATACAACCCTGTGGGACACCTGCAGACGTATCAAACCATTCAGACATCTTGGATCCATCACACACAGCTGCACTTGATGCCGATAAAAATGTTGCATATACCAGTAAGAACTTTCTTGAAACTCTAAGCGAAACTAGTTTATAAATTAATGCTTGCCTGTTGACTGTATATTAAAATCTGCTTTAAAGTTTACAAAGCAAACGTAAACCTTCCTGTTTGTTTCAATATAAATTCTGGTAATACTAATCATTGCAAAAATGTGATCTATGGTTGAGAATCCAGAACGAAAACTTGCTTGATATTTACTGAGACCATTGTTGTTTTATATCCATAGGGTAAGTCTAACATAGAGAATTGTCGCGAAAATCTTCCTAAGAGAATTAAGAATTGAAATACTCTCGACTAGAATCTCCTTTTTTATATAAGGCAAATATAAGCAAGTTGGTAAAACCAGTAGGTATACAAGCATTATTAAATACGAAATTTAATTAATCCACAATATATAAATTTAGTTGTTCCGTTCCATATTTATAAAATTTGATTGGGGTGCTTTATTGTTGTTTATACCTAGTAAGGATGATTAAAGTTCGTTTAAAGATATCGGATAGTCTAGTTCAGATACAATTATGTTCTGCAAGGCATAGAAGTATGAAGATTCTCCTCCGCCAACAATAGAGTTTTAAAATGAGCTGCTAAATTTTCAGCATCGAGAGTAGTCTTTATACTTCTTGTTCGCCCACCTAACTCAAGTACCTTATCCCAGAAATCTTTTGAGTTTTTAGAGTGTTGGTAATAAATACATTTTAAAACCATTAATATAAAAAAAAATAGTGAGGTAAAACTATTTAATTTAAAGAAATTAAATTACTTTTATTTAAGTTTGGTGGTCCCGGGCCTACTTTACTATGCTCTTTCCGCTGACTCGATCTCTAGCCTGCCTTCTCCGATGTCTCACTCGAAGCATTTGGAGGTCCCCCAATCGAAAGATAAGGTCTACCTTAGTTTCTGATTCTTTCGGGTTCGGCGTCGAACACTTTGCGCACTGGATGGTCGATGTTTATCCGCTCTGAGAGAGAGAGAAACATCCTTAAGTTTCCGAACATGTTATTAAGTAGAAAAACTTAGACTAGGCATTTATACAAATATGTAAGTTAAAAGGGTTGGTGACAGAATCCCGATATCCAAAATTCCGAAAAGCCAAAATCCCGAAAAACAAGAATCCCGAAATTCCAAACCATGAAAAGCCTTAAAATCGATAATGGAATGTTTGTTCCGGAATCTAACGACTTAACTGATTTTGATAAAAAAAAATTACTTAGATTGATGAGGTGTTGGAATAGCGCTCATTCATTCACCGCAACGGCAGCTCCTTCCTAAGGAAGGAAATAAGGATCGATGATGCCGGCAGCGTGTAAACCACACCAAAACAGTCAATAATTTTAATGGATGTAATGGTGATTCGTTAATGGCTTGAGGATTGTCTTCGCTCCATATACGGCAATTTTGCTTATTGACGAAGCCATTTAACCAGGAATGAGCTTCATCAAAAAACACCGTAAAATGGACGAAGTGCTCTATGGACTTCGCGAACAGTTTTTTTTTGTCAAAGTAATTTTTTTCCCAATTTGGAAGCGTTGTGCGTTACATGATTAATGATGAATTGCCAAACCTTATGCTGCATTGTTTGACATTTCAAAATCTTGCTATTTACTGATACAGTTGTCATTTACTGTCAAAAAATTGTTTGCCATTTGTCAACTCAATGATTGCTATTTCCACTAGCACTGTCATTTTTAAACAGCCAGTATGATTGTCACTAAAAATTATTAGCATCAGAGATTCATCGAAGTTGTGTTTTGTGTTGCATTAATTTATTATTATTTTTTTTATTAAATAATAATTATAAATAATATCGAAGAGGAAGCAGATAGCTCTTGATTCATTTGTTATAATGGTGGGAATCTGGATTGGAGCTGACCAAATGAGAGGAGGGATTAAAAAAACAAAAAAAAAACTAAGTGCTGGGTACAAAACATGTTCCTTGACAGAGATTCTTAAGATTTTATGCAAAGCTCTGCAATATGGAGCCAACATTTTTTTTAAATTTTTTCCATCTTCAGAATACTCCATTGTCTGCTTTAAGATCTTGGTACATAGGTGAGAAACGTTTCTGGTGGCGGGCGTACCAGAAATCGCTCGGGCTGAGTACCGAATTAGTTTTCACCCGTTTTTCTTTGTGCTTTTCTGATTTTGTGTCAATCTGTTTTATCTCTATGCGTCATTTGTAGGATCTAGCCGGCTGTTTGTTCTGAACTTACGGGTTGTTGTTGTTGGTTGGTCCGAAATAAAGGAGAAATATAGAACGTAAACTGTGTGTGCAATCGCAGCATTTAAAATTGATTCTTGATTCGTGCTTGGAAGGAGAACCAAAGGAGAATCTCTGCTAAAAAAACATTCATTCTAAATTCTGAAACACAATATTAATTTGTTTTGTACCAGACAAAAAACCAAAACACCACGACTTGTTTGTTTGTGATGTTTTTTTCTTGTCATTTCATTAACAAGACATTCAACACGATGCCAAAAAAAATTTCTATGTCAGTTACTGATGTAGTGTGTCAATCAACCAACTTCCACTTGTCATTCATATTTATTGCCAATAAATAACGGGCGCTGTTGGTCAGTTCAATGAATGTGAATTTTTTTACAATTTCCGCTTATCATTTTTCTCGATGACACGAAATTTGGTCATTTATCATTTGAAAAACGGCAAATGCAAACCTAGCATTATTGAACAGAAATGTCAACACATTTTGACACTCTCAACTGTCAAACCATAGACAACAATCATCGAAACTTCTCATGTATCTAAATACCCTTTATATTGTGATGTGGCAACAAAATGTAACGATTTTCGGAGGATATATTTTGTTTCCAAAGTAACGATTTCCAGAGGATACATTTTGTTTAACAACCATTTGTATTATGGTTTCATCTTTTTCGTATTTTGTATCGCTTAAACAAACTAGTTTTAGGTGTAAAGAGATTGCAATCCCAGGAAGACAAATCCCGGAATTGGTGGCTTAAATATTCGCATAAAATTTTGTCCTTTCCATTTTTAATACTTTCTTACAACAATAAAGAAATTAGGGGTATTCAATCATGTAACGAGATAAATGTATACACTAGAAAATTCTACCATTCCGCAATCATTTTTTGCATTAACGCTCCTTAGAAACAAATTGGGTAAATGTGAGGGAAGTCTTTTCACGTCAGGGTTTAAATTGAAGTACACTTATTAACAAAAGTTTACTAACAAGTAGATCTTATTAATTATTGTTTTTTTATTAAAAGAATATAAAATTCGAAGAAAATATTTATTTTTCACTCTATTATAATTGAAAATATGAATATAATAACAAACTTCTTAAGAAAATAAAAAAAAAACAAGTCAGTATCTATAGGCGAATAAAAAAAAATTACAAAAGTCAATGTACAAATGAATAATTTTTTTTTTAAATCAACGGGCGCACAAGGGACTATTATTTGTCTCTCTTTAAATGTAGAACACACTGCGCGGGCATTAGGAAGATAGAGAGCGGAGAGATAGGAAGTGTCGATTATCATTGGTTTTGAATGTTTGCAGATCAAAATGGCAAGGGAAAATCTCGCTTTTACTATTCCAAATTCGTGTTATTCGGCTAAAAAAGAATCCCTATATTTCACAGTACGTCCGAAATTGGGCTCAAGGGTGAACTGATGGGCATTCCTTGCGAGACGAGTATACGGGAGAAACTTTTAAGGGGAGGAATGTAGCTGGCTACTTCGAGTGAACATTTTTCATAAAAGAAACGATAAAATAAGGAAAGACATGAAACATGGCGTCGTTGTTCGAGAGGGGTAATTGTTTCAGCGGCAGTTCCATTTCCTATCAATCTTACCGCTCGATTTTGTATTCTTTCAAGCAGGTGAAGCGATGTTTGTGAAGTACCGGCCCAGAGGATGAAGTTATACTGGAGTTTAGGGCGTATAACGCATTATGTTGGTAGACATTTGCTAACAAGTATATATCACCTTTAGCGGTCATAAAAGACAAAGACAACAAAAAAAGGAATTCTTCAGTTTTACGAGGTTCATTTTTTTCATTTTCACGGCAAAATCATGAGATAAATTTATATGGTTCGCAGAAATGAATTTCCATACTTATTTTTACAGTTAATTTACGAGAATACAAATTCACGAGGTTTGTACGATTTATTAGGGTTTTACGCGGTTGAATGAATACCCGTATTATAATAAAGTGAATAATTCTTCCGTTCGTGTATCATGTGTCACCCACAACAGCCTCTGTTTTCGTGTCCTCTTTTGTTATTTTATTCATTATGATTTCGAGTACGTGAACTTCTATTTATTTACAATTTTTTGCTATCATTTATTTGCGTGGATTTACTCATACTTCGCCAAAATGGTTAGTAATTTGACAGCGCAGCTTGTGGGCATAGTCAAGAGAAGGCACAAGATAGTCTTTTTATGATTTCTTTATGACAGCAACAACTAAATTATGATACACAGTTACACAGAAATACAAATTATGCTGATTGGTACACACAAGTCCTCATTCGTATTTTCTGACGTCACTATCATCTTTTATTATTATTTTATTTCTGAAGGGTGTCCAGCAAAATAAATTTCTGGTCGTCAGCAAATTTGCGGATAAAGTTATCCATTACATTACATTTTAAAAGATATTTTAACGAAACAAAGGACAATGACCGCATTTTTTGCACCCACTGCGTACATTAATGAGATAGGTACCAAATAAAAGCTGATGTTTAGTTGAATGTATGTATGAGATATTTGAGATTGAAATTGGAGTAAAAAATAAAAAATAGTGTTTTTTTCAAAATTACAGCTCATAACTTCCGACATATAGGGAGTTGGAAAAACATATTGGTACCAAATGAAAGATCACAGTAGCGGATTGAAGATATACGCGTGCCAGAAAATACATTTTTCACTAAGACTTCGGCGCCTATATCTCGTTATTATGAGGTCCTAGGCGAGAAGTTTTTTGCACTGTCAGATAGGTATCGAATTCAGCTACCCGTTCACCTGCTATCCATACACCAGAAATAAGGGGAGACAAATATAATAACGGCGCGCCTCTTGCCTAGCTTTTATTATTTTAATGATGCAGATTTCAATTCTACAACTTTTATTTTATATGCTGAATTTGTCCACATACAAAGATATTTGATAAAAAACTGAAAAAATGTGAAAAATTTATCCAACTTTGAAATAATGTGGTTTGGTAGCTGGTGGTCCAAAAAATATGGTTTTGGTCTCCCGTAATTAAACGCTCTTCAACTTTTATTCAGACCATTTTTTTAAATATTGATAAGTTTAGAACATAAGAACGAAAAACGACAAAAATCTCCTTCTGGGGGTACATTTAATCTCTACCTCCCTTTAGCACCGCTCCTTCGAGGGGGAAAACCTAGGATATTTGTATTAGGCAACAAACAAACCATTGCAACAAGAAATCCTTTTGTCTAATTTATTTCCGATTTTAATGTGTAATTCTACTTGCCTATAAATAGTTTAAACAAAAGTACATTTTTAAAAGATGGCACTTAATTGAGATAAATTAACTTTGTTATATATCTAATTAAAGGTCATCAATTAAGATATCAGCGTGTAAAAGCCAACATAAATAATTGTTTTCACATATAGTCTAAGCTAATTATATGAATATGAATTTTTTTAGCTCAAAAATTAACGGTACCTGTCACGGCTCCAAGAATTTTTATGACAAAAATCAGTGTACAACTGTAGATAAGCATTATATTTTGATAAAAAAAAATGTAATATGGTGGGCTAAAAACGGTACTTCCCATGGGACCGTTTTTTTTTCTTCGACTTTCTCGAAAACTGGTGATCCGATTACTATCAAAATTGATATTCAAGTAGAAGTAGGTAGCCTAAGTAATTTCGCATTAATTTTTTTTTTAAGTTTTTTTGTACATATGTTTAACAATTTGAATTTTTTTTATCAATATTTCGAAAATGGGTAGTTGATTTTTTTTTAATTTTGTTTTTAAATGTATGTTATTTTTGTGCTTAAATTATTTTTTTTTTATTTTTTAAAAAAAAGTTGTTAAAAAAAAAACCATTTAATTTAAAAACCTACGTTCCTACGATTTTGAAAAAAAAAAATCACACTTTTTAACATTTTTAAAGAAATAAAATGGTGTTTAAATTATTTCACTCAATACAATTCAACGGAATTTATTCAAACAATCAAAAGTCACAAAAATCGAATAAATACTTTGATGTTAACTTTAATTTTCTTAAATTTTATTCTTTTTTTATTTTCTTCTGTGACCGCACATGTGAGCAAGTACGTGCGGTTCAGTCGTTCAATTTATTTTTATTTAAGTTTAAGAATCGTAAAAAAAATTAACTTATTTTTTATGAATCAAAAATTCATTGAATCAAACGTAATTTCTCTTGACTTTGCCATGTTTGAACAAGTGTCACTTATTTTCAATATAATTCATTGAAATGAAAAGAAACAAGAAGATTGGAAATAGGATCATTATTTGAATATTCGGAATGATCGATATAGGAAATGTATGTATATTAGATCAAAGATCTCTGACAGAAACAAGTAGTAAATATGTAGAATTTTAGCACGATCTTAACAGCTACAGGAAATTTGACCCCAATGAAAAATTGCACATAAATGGGGCCTTTATTTATTACGAAAAATAGTCAAACTTTTAAATTAAATAAATTGCACGACTAGATCGCACGTACTTGCTCATATGTGCAGTCACATTGTAGAACATAATTTAAGAAAATTAACGTGAACATCAAAGCATTTATTGGATTTTTGTGACTTGATTGTTGGAATTCTGTTCGTTAAAATGTATTGAGTGAAATAATTTAAACGCCCTTTTATTTCTTTAAGAAATGTAAGAAAGTGTGATTTTTTTTTAAATCGTATTAGTGGTTTTTAAACAAAACGGTTTTTTAACAACTTTTTTAAAAAAATAAAAAAATAAAATTCAAGAATACAACTTAAGCACATATATAAGATACATTTAAAAACAAAATATTAATTAAAAAAAAAAATTAAAAAAAACTATTAACAATACAAAAATAAGTTTTCGAAAAAAAATTAATGCGAAATTACTCAGGCTACTTACATCTTCTTAGAGAAAAATAAGCTTTTACGTAACGGTTATATCCCGAGACATAGTCGCTAGAAGCGAAACAGAGCGCCTCCGATTCAGTAGGGCAGTGCCCGATTTGGATAGGAAGGAAGTCATTAATCAGGTCCACCAGTTTTGGTGGCTTAATTAAACCAGATAATTTTAGTCGACTATCGCCTATGGCTGGCTTGCATATGTTTTAGGTATCTATAAGATAGAATAGGGCAGTTGTGGCGGCACCAAAAAAAAAAAAAAAAAAAAAACAAAGGCTGCTGTGGCTGTTCTAGATTTAAGTATTTTAGGTTTATTTTAAGTTATTTTAAGTTATTCTAAGTTAATTTTAAGTACTTTAAGATAGGTTAAGAAAAAAAGCGATACAGTTTACCCAGTTTTTTTATTTTTCTGGGTGAAAAATAAAACCCGCTAGTTTTAATTTATATATAAGTTAGTTTAAAGCCGAAAGGCAATTAAAATTAAGATATTGATTAATTTAGAGCGCCCGCATTGGGCCAGTAAGTTAATTAAGTTGATAGTGTTAACTAGTTTTTAAGATTTTTGTCTAGACTTAATTAGTTATAAGATTTAATGCAATAAAAAAAAATCATTGAAAAAAAAGTAACGGTTATATGACAGGTACCGTTAATTTTTGAGTTAAAAAAAATTGACAAAAAATCCTCTGTAGAATGTCAAATTAACCTTAAGTTCTAAATTTGAAGACGATTGGCCTTACGCCCAACCGTTTAGGCTACAGCTTTGAATATAGATACCTATAGTACTACCATCATGGTTCGAAAACAAGCGCCATCTAGTGCGTCTACATCTCCGTAAAGTTTTTCTCTGAATGGAGACCGCAACGTAGACTTTTAGTCGGGGAAATGTACTCAACACATATGCAATGTTAGAAAAAGACAGAACGACAAAAAGTAATAGCAGAACCATGAAAACTTTTTCATGTTATTTCATTACCATTTTCTTAAAATAAGCGATAATGAGAAAATGAAAGATAGTTATTTAGACAGGTATGTGAGGAGTTTTCATTTCTGCCTTGAAAATACACTGTTTTTGGTAGGGTTTTTTTATAGATACGGCAACAGGATGAAATTTACCTATTTAACGATTTTTGTTGAAATTTGATATTTGGTTTGGTTTTTTTGTGTACAATTTTGAATGGTTACCATGTTTGATTATTATATCAATTTTTGTAAGTCTGCAAAAAAAATAATTAGTTGAAGTAACTACTACATGAGGTAGCTTCCAGTTAAGCGAGGTAGAGCCGCAACGTCGCTGTAATAGCTTCTTCTGTCAACACGAAATACATTTGTATGGGTTTTGGAGAGTAGAAAGAAATATAATGATGACAGAGTAGGTTGTATGGTTTGTTTGAAAAAAGTCTTTAGTTAGAACGAGTACAAGAATAGGCAGAAATAATGAATAATAAGTACGAGTGAAAGGTTCAAAAAGTGACACTAGACCATATGGAGGTATGGCAGAGTAAGGGAAACAAAAATTAATGGACTTCCCTTTGATTTTTCGTAAACAAACCAAGATTGTGCGTCTTCAATTGTTTTTTGGATTTTGCATTTTTCAAGAAATTTTGTTATTTCTGTATTTTCTGTATTTCTTATAACAAAATCAACTACCAATGCTGCCATATTCGGATTCAACTGTTTAAAGTTTTAATATAAATATTGTTCAATTTTGAAATATAAAACTGGTGCCAGCTGGTACTATGTTGTTGGTACAATAGTATTTTGGTACTAGATTTTTAGTGCTTAGTACTAGAATTTAGTACTATCGTAGTTTTGGTGCTATATTTAGTACTAGATTTAGTAATTAGTAGTAGAGTTGGTACTAGAATTGGTAGTTAGTACTATATTAAGTACTATATTTAGTAGTTAGTAGTAGATTTAGTACTATATTTAGTAGTAACTAGTAGATATAGTACTAGATATTTGACGTGATTTGTGAAGATACTCTAACATAGGTACAAATATCTCCAAACAAGGTGTTTTATTTGTAAAATAAGTAACTAGGTAGTTACTTCAACTAATTAATTTTTTTGCAGACTTACAAAAATTGATATAATAATCAAACATGGTAACCATTCAAAATTGTATACAAAAAAACCAAACCAAATATCAAATTTCAACAAAAATCGTTAAAAAGGTAAATTACATCCTGTTGCCGTATCCCTAAATAAGCGTACCCAAAAACAGTGTATTTTCAAGGCAGAAATGAAAACTCCTCACATACCTGTCTAAATAACTATCTTTCATTCTCTCATTATCGCTTATTTTAAGAAAATGGTAATAAAATAACATGAAAATGTTCATGGTTTGTTTCCTTCTGACTGCTATTACTTTATATACATCTTTATCGTTCTGTCTTTTTCTAACATTGCATATGTGTTGAGTACATTTCCTAGATTAAAAGTCTACGTTGCAGAAAACCTTTCCTAGAAAAATAGTACTATACAAATCACATGGAAGGTGTTGAACAGAAAAAATAACCATCTTCACTTTTACTCTTAATAGTGAAGACGAGAACATTTGGCCACATGTAATACACTTTTGTGTACCAAATGGCGATTTCAGCGACACACCATTGCGGCAGTATGACCCCATTAAAAAATGATGCCTGATGATAGCACTATAATAGCGAGTTTCATTGAAATTTCAAGGATTTGATCTGAAAATCGAGATTTGCTCTTTTCAATGAAACTTGTTTCATCATTTAATCCTAGTGTTGGTCATTCACTGACGAGCATACACAGTTTTGATATCACACACAAAAATATCAGGCATGCACAGTTGATATATTAAAAATGCCATATTTGGTATTTTCTCACTTCAAAAACACCTTTATTTGTTATTTCGTATATTTAATGGATATTTATTAATTTTTTGGCTAAGCACCGGCTGGCACAAGTTCACAACAAATAACAAAATATTTTCCATTTGACGTTTGACCGAAAGACTATTTATATGTATGTGTGCATTCAGATCAAATCTGCGAACCCATCAGAGATCAAATCTTCCGTGTTGAGATTTGATCTAGATTTGCTCTTTTTCTTGCTCTCGAAATTGAAAAAGATCAAATCTTTTGACAGAAAGAGCAAATCTTTTCTTGAATGAAACTCGCTATAAGTTTCATATACAATGGTGAAACTATCTGAAACTAAGTGGAAGCACCCTATGAACGCCCAAAGTTTGGGAGCCTCTATATATTTTATACATTGTACTAGATTTCCATTACTGTGTGCATACAAAATTTACTATTTTATTCAAGTTGCAGTTTAGAAAAGACGGGCTATGATCACTTTTTCATTTATATATCGTATTTCAAATAAAAAGGCTGTAATTTAATGTAAAACAAATAAATAATTCGTTGCAATCGGATTTGTGCGCTTTGAAAAACTAATTACTTCCGAAGTGCAAATAAAATCGCTCAAATTTATGTAAAATAAAAAAAAATTGCAATTGCACTGATATTGCTTCCATAAATTGTACTACATCATATACATGTATAACACTAATTTAATTTGACTAGTTTTCTAATTAGTTTTCTTTTACATACAATTTTACTTGGATTGGATTAATTCCCTTACAGTGCTGGATGTAGTGAAATTTGATGCATTTGCATTGTTTTGCTATTGCAATAAAGAAGTTTATTACTGAAATATATTAGATAAGCGGATGCGCAAATACCTTATATATATCTACAGGTATATAGAAAGATTCCAATGGATAAGTAGCAGTACATAATCCATAAATATTTTGGACTAAACTTGCATATTATGTAGCTACTATTTATGTATTTATTATACGCCTTTAAAGTAGAAGAATAAAGAACATTTTGTTCTCTATATACTTGAGACTAGACCAGATACATACGAATATGTATATATATGGATTATTATGCGTGTATACAAGATGAATTAAAAGCCTGTTTACATAAAAAGGTGATTTTTGAAGTTGTGTGTGCTGCAACAGGTATACAATAAATAAAAAAAAATGTCAAACATTCTATGAAAATAAGAAAACCTTATTTGCGCTGGATGCAGAATAATAAATAAAATTAAAAAAAAACGAAAGTAACTCAAAGAAACGACATTTAAAAAAGTCTTCCACAAGCTAAATCAAAGTTTTGAGTTTGGAGTCATCTTTAAAACGGAGTGTTGTACCCTCTGGAAAATTATACACGTCGCATGAATTGATTTGTAAAAAAAACAACGATTTTGTAAGGTATGTCAAGTTACTTACACGTTCCATCTAATTAATTTTGGATAACCTACCTCTTCCTCTCCATTATAAAACTTAATTAATTTAAGTAAACATAAATTATTTATTAGATATTAGTTGTTTTCTTATCATAAGCAAATTTTCTTCTAGAATAGTAGGAATACACGGGTAGTTCTCTGTTTAATCTCCTCAGCCAAAATCTCGCTTTCCAAAGTTTTGAAATATTTTGTTCTAAGAAATTTTATAACATCATAGGGAGGAGTTAGTCTTGCTAAAGTAAGTTTTAATTGTAATTTGTAATTAGGTTTTCGTAGTGAAAAGTTAGAGCCACTCAAGCGAATGCCATTCTACATTTCATCCACATTTCTAAACTCCACTATCACTCATGTTACCCCAAAATATGGAAAACAACATAAATAATAACAGTTTTTAAAGGCAAATTCTAAAGTTATGAGTTCCTTACTTATGTCCACATTAATGCTGACGCCTTTGAAAAACCAAAAAAATGAAAACAAAAGGAGTCAAATCCGTCGTAAGAAGTGAGAATAATGCACCATCCAATTCAAATAATTAAGATAAATTACCGCAGGTGTCAGTCTAGGTTTACTGTAAAATTCACCTCCAGAGGTCAGCTATACGGATCCTAGGGGGAGCCTGTTACTGCATTAATAGTAGTCGATTTGATAGCCCTTAACGTGTAGAATGTGTCCTTCATCCATCTTGTGCATAAGAAGACATTAGAACTTAAAAACAAAAGGTTTGAAAGACCTTGATGCTAAGAACATTTTATGGAAAGAAAAGAAGAAAATCTAAATATCTATAATATTTATGCTTAGCTTCAAAAAACACGAAAACATAAAAAACAAATATTCATAATCTTAGGGCAATCATGAATATTGACATTAAAATTGAACATCGCACGGTTGCTTCTACAGTGCAAATACTATCAATGTTTTAGTCACCCAAACGTTATGTCGAAAGGATCTACGTTGTGTCAAATGCGCAGGTAATCATCTCTCGAAAGAATGCAATCTGGAAATGCAGTTTTCAGCTTCTTGTGTTAAACTTATATAATATATATTATAAACTTAAAAGTGGCAAAAGAAATTCATTACGTTACATATTAATCTACTCGGTTGATGTCATCGGCTCACACAAGACGACATTAAGTTTATTCAATGAAGTCTTGCCTAGAGTATAGTAGCGTAAGGCAGCGTATAGCAGAACAAAACAGCTGTTAAATGTCAGAGCAAGTAGAGCACAGATGTCATTCATGACGTGACAGAGAAAAACATTTTGCTGTAGCAATTTACTACTACTTATAAGACCGCATAACACCTAAAGCGGCGCCACAAAGAAAGACGAGAGCTGCTCGCGACTCTACGAGCAGAAAAGACGGGAAGAACACCGGCTTCTCCAAAAGAAAAAGAGAAAGCATGAGAAGCGCGCGATCGAAGATATTGAGAGATGCTACTGCAGGAACAACGTGCGGAAGTTTTACCAACAGGTAAAAAGAACGTGCCAAGGAAAAAAACCCCGCACAGAAGCCTGTAGACATAGGAATGGAAACCTCGTAGTAGAGTCACAGTCGGTGCTGAGTACATGGAAAGACCATTTCTGCAGACTGTTAAACGGCGATGAAGACCAAAATCCCGCTGTCAGGCAGAGTGAACCATTCAACATGGACGATGACAGACAAAACTTCCGTCCACCTGACCAAAGTGAAGTGGGGATAGCAATATCCAAACTTTTTAAAGCGGCCGGAGATGACCTGGTGGAGTGCATACACCAACTCATCTCTAAAGTTTGGTCAGAAGAAAGTATGCCTGATGAATGGAACCTTAGCATCGTTTGCCCGATCCACAAGAAAGGAGACCCTCTAAACTGCGCCAACTATAGACGAATAAGTCTCCTGAATATCGCCTACAAGCTCCTCTCTGCCGTACTATGTGAACGCCTGAAACCTTTCGTCAGCAACCTTATTGGCCTCTATCAGTGTGGTTTCAGACCAGGAAAGTCCACAATCGATCAAATGTTCATGCTACGGCAGATCCTGGAAACTACCCAAGAATTTCAAATCGATACCCACCACCTTTTATAGATTTTAAGGCCGCGTACGATAGCATTTATTGAGACGAGCTATACAGAGCCATGTCAGGTTTTGGCATCCCCACAAAACTCGTCCTACTGTGCAGGATGACGATGGAGAACTCTCGCTGTTCCGTCAAGGTTGGTACTGACCTTTTGACGTCAAAAAAGGATTCCGACAAGGTGATGCGCTATCGTGCGATTTCTTCAACTTAATACTTGAAAAATTATAAGAAACTCGCAAGTCAATTGTAGTGGGACAATTTTTTTCAAGTGTAGCATACGCTGACGACATAGACATCATTGGCAGAACTCGGCGAGCTGTCACTGGAACGTTTGCTTGCATTGAAGCTGAAGCGGCTAAGATGGGACTAGCAGTCAATGAGACCAAAACGAAGTACCTGCTGTCCACAAAAAGGGACACACAACACCGGCGGATTGGACAAAACATCAAAATACACAGGTACAACTTTGAGGTAGTTAGGGACTTTGTGTACCTCGGATCCGCTATAACATCTGACAACATCTCGTCAGAAGAATTACTCTTGCCAATCTGTTTCTATGGGCTAGGAAGGCAATTGAGTAGCAAAGCCCTCTCTCGAAAGACAAAGGAGACTCTGAATAAGACCCTTATCATCCCAGTCCTGCTCTATGGCGCCGAGGCATGGACACTATCTAAAGCGAATGAAGATATCCTTTGTCGTTTCGTAGCGTAAGATTCTTCGGAGGATTTTTGGCCCTATCTGTGTTAACGGGCTTTGGAGGAGAAGGTTCAACCAAGAACGCCCCCTAAGTAAGTAAGTAAGTAGACCTATGTTCAATACAATGCATTTTTCGCATTTAATTCAATCACAACCTTTATCTTTTCTTTTGGCTAATGTAAGCTATTTAATGTACATTTTTCAATATTTAATCCAAACAAACGCACTCGATACAAAAATGTATCACATATACATACATTGAAAACATCTGACTTTGACACTTCCATTCTAACTTGCTTCCCATTGGCTTTGTCAATTCCCAACTACGAATGACGCTTTTCAGTAAAAAACGGTTGGAATCCTTTTTGAATTTGTTGTCCCATATGAGTAGCTATTGTCTCGCTCTCGGCGTCTTTATTTATTTTTTTTTTCTGTGCGTTGCCTTCCTAGCTTTCGTTTTTCGTTTTCGTGGTTTGGTTTTGGCTACTAGATGATACTTTGCTTCCATCAGATGACCCAAGGAGGAAGTGATTCGGAGTCAATGTTTCATCGTTTTCAGTCTCCAGTGGTACGTATGTCAGCGGGTGGCAGTTTATGGTTCTTTCTACCTCTACCATCATGCTGTGAAGCAGTTCGTCTGATGGGTTCCGCATTGGCATGATTTGCTTTAACAACTTTTTTGTTGTTTGGATCATTCTCTCCCAGCTGTCACCCATGTGGGGCGATGAAGGTGGATTAAAAACCCATCTTGTTACTGGTGAGGAGAATTCCTTGGCGAGGGTAATCTGCATTTTTGCTGCTTCTTGGAGTTCTCGATTTGCTCCGTGGAAGTTTGTGCCATTGTCACTATAGAACTCAGTTGGGGTTCCACGCCGAGCAATGAACGGTTTGATGGCCAATATTCAGGAGTCAGAAGAGAAACTATTGGCTAACTATGTGGACGGCACGTGTTGTCAGGCATGTTAGAAGCACGCCCCAGCGTTTCTCTATTCGTCTGCCTAACGCAACGGTCATCGGTCCGAAATAGTCGATTCCGGCGAAAGAGAATGTTCGGCAGAAGGTAGACATTCTTGCAGCTGGGAGGTCGCCCATCATTGGTGGATTTGGAACTGCATTACTATTTTTGCAATGCTGACAATTTTTGACGGCACCTTTAACAGCAATACGAATTTTTTGCCGAAGTTCGTTTATCACGGTTTCATTACTAAGGTGATGAAAACGCTCATGGTAGTATTGAATCATGAGTCTGGTGATATGGTGTCCATTCGGGAGTAAAATTGGTCGTTTCATGTGAGGCGAAGCTCCCACTGCTGCATCTATTCGACCACAAATGCGAAGAACTTTATTTTTGTCCAAGTGTGGTGAAAAGTGAAGTGTGGTATGTGACTGCTGGCATTAAGTCCTTTTCTTTGGCTATAGGGCAAGTCATCTTTAGCGTCCAACTTTGAAACTTCATCGGGATATGTTTAGAGTTGAGCTTGGTGGAAGAGATAGTTTTCAGCCTCTTCATACTCTTCTCGTGATATGAAATCCTTTCGCCTAACCACTTCTTTATTTTTTGCTCTTGCGTTGTAATTGAATCGAAAAACGAAAACTTGTGATTGTAGTAAGCGCCGCTATTTAGAAAATTTCGTGATTTCTATCACACTTCCAACTTTAATTTTTTTCAATAAATAAGTTCGTTTTGATTTCCTCGGAGGTGGTATTGTTATTTGACAGATCCTCAGGCCAATCAGCTTCTGGATACTGCAATAACAATGATCCTGTGAACCAACGACTAGAGGAGTTGAAAATCGGTGTTTTCTGCCATTTGGTACCCTCATCTGCAACATTTAACTTCGTTGGTACGTATCGCCAAGCATTTTTATTTGTATTTTCAAGAATTTCTCCTACGCGAAAGGCAACAAATTGGCGATAGCGTCGATGATCCGAGCGAATCCAACATAAAACGGTCTTTGAGTCGGTCCAGAAAAACGTTCGAAAAATTTCTATTGAATGGTTGACAGTGATATTCTTTGCCAAGCGAGTACCGAGCTTAGCAGCTTCGAGTTCGAGTCGAGGGATTGAAGTCAGCTTCAGTGGAGCTACACGCGTTTTGGATCCGATCCAAGTGCACTTAACACTGTTTCCCTGAGTGGTCCTGATGTACCCCACAGCTGCATAGGCTTTGTCACTCGCGTCCACAAATACGTGAAGTTCAGTTTCGACGCCATCACCAAATCGCATATCAGGCAGGTAACATCTTGGAACACAAATCTGTTCAATCTGATTTAGCAATCTTGTCCATTACAGCCAGCGTGTGTAGTGTTCATCGCTTATACTATCATCCCATCCAATAGCCTTTCCATCCACAGGGGTCCTCCAAATATCTTGCATCAGTATTTTCAGGAAGAATAAAAAGTTCGCTATCAACCCCAAAGGGTCAAAGACTGACATCATGACTCAAAGCCCTTCCCTTATTTTTGGTTTGCGGTCCATATGTAGGATGTTGTTGTATGTTCGGCACAATATGTACTTAAACGAATCTGTACGAGTGCACCACCACATTCCAAGTACTTTGGTTGCTCCCATGTCGTCACATATGTTGAGATCTCGTTTTTCCATAGTTGAACAATTACCGAGTCGGCTTAAGACTTCGTATGAGTTTGAAATCCATTTGCCTATTTCAAATCCCCCACGTCGATGAATCATTGCTACGTCTGTCGCCAACTGGAGTGCCTCTGCTTCTGAATTTACGCTTTCCAGTAAATCGTCCTCGTAATGGTTTTCCGTAATGCATTTAACAGCCTTCGGGTGAGTATCCTCAAACTCTAATGCATTTATGTTGTTGACATACTGAGCATAGCTGAGAGAACATGTTGCTCCAAATGTCATTACCTGCATAACATAAGTGTCTGGCTCAGACTTGGTATCATCTTCGCACCAAAGGAATCTTTGTGCTTGCTGGTCTTCTCTTTTGATGAGGACTTGATGATACATCTCACGAAACGAATCGTCTTTCTCTGAACCGGTACAGAACTCCCATTAAATAAGTGAGCTGGTCGGGTCCTTTGAGAAGCACAGAGTTTAAAGATACTCCATTCACCTTTGCCGCCGCATCCCACAATTCTTATTTTGCTCGGTTTGTTAGGATTTATTACCGGAAATATGGGCAAGTACCAAGTGCGTTGATTGCTATCCTCAAGCTCAGCTTGGGTCAACTGACGAATATATCCTTTGGCAATATAGTCCTTTATTTGAGATTCCAGATGACTTTTGAGTATTGGTTCGTGTCTTAGCTTTTTTCGAAGACACTCAAAACGACGTACTGCCATCGGACGACTTTTTGGAAGTTGTATTGTGTCATACTTCCACAACAGACATGTTTCAAAGAGGTTGCCTACGCGTTTGGTTTCAGATTCCAGTTGCTCTAGGGCTCTTCGTTCTTCGTATGACAATATTGACTGAGGTTGAATTGATGTTACTCCCAAACTGTCCAGCGAGAAGTAATCTTTGAGTATGTCGTTGAGTTTTGAGTCCGTGGTCTCCTCACATTTGCAGTGGTGAAAGCTATGGAATATGTTTTAGTTAGTTTTAATGACTTTTTATTACAATATATAATAATAGAATAATACAATATTTTACAATATTTTATAAGCATAAAGTCTTTAGGTTTGGCAATAAGCCGTCTACCAGATTGACATTTTTGTATTGTTTAACATAGTTTAAAATAAGTTTAATTAAAAGAAAAAAAGATATTTAATTATTAATGTATGATATTAATTTTGTTTTTTTCCAAATAATGTATATATTTTTAAAAATCACCTTCTCTGACTCGTTTTCTATAATTTAGAGCACTTGTAGTGTATCTATATAGACTAATCCAACCACAGTCACCATTCAAAACTGCCATGAGATCCTCCTTTCCAAGTGTTCTCACTCCAAAGTACATCATTCGAAATTCATTTAAAATAGGGCACACCGCAATAAAATGAAAGACATTCTCCCTCTCTTCACGGTTGCAGAGATCACACAGTATTGGGAGGTCAGGACGATGTGGCACGTAGTTTAAGTTGATTAATTCACCTCTTAACATAAAAATAGTTCTTATCATCTCCGTTTTGTTCCCATCCAGAAAGTAAGTGTTACTATTAAGATTATAGTTGACATTACTATAATACATCCTGTGTAGTGACGATTTAGCTTCATTTACATACTTGTTGTATAAAAACGGTGCTGATTTTTCCAATATGTTCACAAATTTTCTTCTTAGAGTAGTAGCTCCGTCACTAGGGTAGAAACTTATGACACATCCGCAGCAACTTGCCAGTTCTTGCCATTCTTTGACGCAATGCGAGTTTTTTTCCAGCATATGCTTCAGGACAACTTTCGGCAGGCGTTCCTCTTCCATTTGAATGACTTTAACTACATAATCAAAATGTATCTTTAGTGTTTCCAATATAAGGGGTGGACAACCTGTTTCCAGAGGGATCATGTAGTTTGGGGTATTATTAGGTAGCATAAAGATGCGTTTTATGCAGTAACGTTGGAACTTTTCCAAAGATTCAGTGTTACCATACTCCCATACTTGTGTGCTGCATATAGAAGTATAGTCTGCGCAGTCGCTCGGATAATTTTTTGCTTTGAGCTATGCGATAAAAATTTACTTTGGATGCAGGTACTCCAGACTGAATTTATGGCTCGTTTTGCTTCTGCTAACTTAATTTTTAGATGTTTTTCCACATTGAGATTAGACGTTATCAGAAAACCAAGGTACTTATACTCACTAACAACTTCAATGGGGTAGGTTTGATAAGTCCATCTTTCGTTTCTCGAGAATCGCCCTCCTCCGTTTCTAAATACAAGAATTTTCGTCTTTTCTAAATTCACAGATAAATTCCAAGTTTTGCAGTATTTTTCGAGTCTGTTGATTTTAAGCTGCATACTATTTACTGTATCGGAGAGAAAAACAATATCGTCAGCATACATAAGGCCCGGTATTAATACCCTATTGATTTCCACCCCGCCTCCGATATCGTCTGTTATGTCATTAATAAACAAGATAAATAACAACGTGCTCAAAATGCTGCCTTGTTTCACACCCATCGTCGTTGCAAATTCTTCAGACAAGAAGAATATGTGACTCTTTCCTGCTGGCTGTTGCCCTCCAATCAACTTTCGGTAAGGTCCATGGATCGCCCAGCCCAGGCGAGTTTTTGTAGCAACTGGATCGTTTCGACCACCTTCTCTGAATTTTAATGGTAGTCCTAGGTTGGCGTTGTCAAGTCCAATTAAAATTCTTGGCGTTTCATTCTCGTAGGAGTCAATTGGGATTCCGTTAAAATATGGATATTGTCGAACAATTTTGTCCATGCATACAGTTTGGACTGGGAGAACAAGTGACTTAACAGTTCGAATGTTAGAGACTTGGTAATTCTTTGACCAGCTACTCACCCCTGATACACTCAACGATACGGTCTTTGAATCCTGTTCTATACGATGGGTATTGCCGGTCCCCTTCAAGCAGAGGGGATTTGGTTGACCACAGATACCCAATTCTTCTGCGAGCGAGTCATCCATCAACGAGAGTGATGAACCTTCGTCGAGAAAGGCGTAAACTTTGACTCCGCCAGTTTTTTCATATATAATTGTTGGCAGAACTCGGAATAAAACTGATGTAAATTCATCCTGATGGGCGTTGCACTGTCCGACCGATGATGTGTCTTTGTTGGGGTTGTGCAGTAAGCTATTATGTCAAAAGTAGCATCCGTTGACTCCACACTTTGTTTCCACTCTGCACCGAGAACTTGGATGGAGGGAAAGGCATGTCCGGCACAGGTTGTGTTGGTTAACAGCGCTCCATCTTTCGCTCAAACTTAGACTTATGAATTTGGGGCAAGTGTCGACCTTGTTGCAATTTTGTTTGCAGATGTAACAAGTTTTCTTTTTCTCTGCCATCTCATTATGCACGTTGATGTGGCCTCTCTCACTTCGCTTTTCTCCTCTGGTGTTTACGTTGGAGTTGCTGAACGTAACACGGTTGATGGTTCTGGAAAGTTTTGTTAACCACTCTCCGAATGTAATAAGGTTAACATCCACCAAGGTTTCCATGTACGTTGCCCACTGTAATTTTATAGTGGGTGGAAGGTTTTCGCTGAGGCCTCGAAGCACTGATGGGTTGTAGAGATGGTCGAACATATCACATGCTTCCATCGTTGAGCAGATGTTGTCCACAGCCAAAGCAAATGGAATAATGGACTCAAGCTTATCTGCTCTTGGAGCTGGTTGGTTTTGTACTTTCATGATAAGTGAGTCCAACACTACGTCAGGCCTACCATACGTCCCTTTTAGAGTCTCAATTATGCGAGGGACGTTTTTTGGTTGTGTCAACCTACTGCGAACAGCTTCGTACGCTTTCCCTTTTAAGCATTTTTGTAGACGCAAAAGGTTTTCAACATGATTGAAACCACAGGATAATGTTGTTCCTTCGAACATCGTGATGAACACAGGTCATTATTCGGATCTTCCAGTGAAAACGGGCAGTTCATTTGGCAGAGATTGTCAGTTGGCTGGTTTGGTTCAAAATAGTTTTTCGGTGACGGTTTATTGTCGGCGTCTCGCTTTTGTCCTGGGTGTTGTAGGTTGGGTCCAGAAGCAACCGCTGGTTTGTTAATACGACTGCTTTGAGTCATCAAGCCCTCTTGATCAAGTTTTTTGAATTCTTTTGGTCGAAGTAGATATGGCTGCAACTCGTGATTGGATTCCATGTTTGGATGAGGTGCAGTTTGAATATAACTTGGCAAGTTAATTACCAGTTTGCCGATTTGCGTTTCATTTGCCACGTTGGGTTCTTTTTCCAACCACTAATTTACACGTCCTGGTGCTGTTTCTGCTGGAACTTCATCTTCTTCCTCCGAATCTGAGCTTTGCATTGCAAACAATCGGTAGCGCTCGTCCAAATATTCTTTGTCGATTTGTTGTTGACGAAGCTGCGCTTTTTTTCCCGTTTTTCTGTCAGTGCTTTTTCTTCTTGCAGTCGTTGAAGAGCAAGATTGCGGCGCTTTGATCTTGTCGATGATGATTTTTTTGATTTCACTTGGATTTGATGGATCTGGTGTCTATGTCCTTTGACGAACATTCCTGACAAATCCAATCTTCATTGGCGACAGCTGATGTTACTCGAACACATTGGAAGTGGTACCATTTATCACATTTGTCACACTGCATCATATCCTCCGTGTCCTTTTCTGTGCATAGTTTGCAGGATTGACCCGCTTGGCGTGATGATTTTGGTGTTTCGCCGTTTACGCTCATTTTAAGAGGATATATATGTATTGGAATTGCCAACAAATTTTAGAAATCTAAAATCTATGGGCGTTCTTCAAAAATAATAGAATTCACTTTATTTTTATTATTTATATTTATTTTAAAATTGTTTAAAAATGAGGAAAACTTTAAATTTCGTTTTTGAACCCGTGTTGGCTTTGTCAATTCACAACTACGAATGACGCTTTTAGTAAAAAACGGTTGGAATCCTTTTTGAATTCGTTGTCCCGTTTGAGTTAGTATTGTTTCGCTCTCGGCGTCTTTATTTATTTTTTTTTCTGTGCGTTGCCTTCCCAGCTTTCGTTGTTCGTTTTCGTGGTTTGTATCTGACTACTAGATGGCGTTCTTAGGGTTCATGGCAGCGTTGCCAACAATCAGGAAGCGATGCTTTATCGGAGATAAGGCCGTTGACGAGAAATTCTAAAAAGGCAATATGTCTGTTCCCAATCTGCGAATTCGTATGAATTTTCACGAATTTCTGCTAATCCCTGTTCCCGTACACCAAAAATTCATAAAAAATCGCAGGAGTGAGCTCGTGAGAGACAAAATAAATTCCCCACCCTGCACCCAAGAAACTTTTGAAGGCGAAAAAGTAGCAGCCAAACGTTAGTTTGACAAGTGAAAAAAGACAATAAATAAATCAAATTTACGACACGTTTGATAAAGATTGCAGAGTTTTTTTAAAGGTTATACAAAAAACATAAAAAATCGGTGGTTCTATGAACTCTTCCATAAATATTGTTGACCAAGTCCAGGTTCCTGGTTTAGAACATTTTAAAAATCGTTTCGCAATAATGGTTATTTTTACCAATCGTTTGACATTTAAGTAGTGATGCTCGAACATCCGACAGTTTATCGATAGTATAGATAGTGAAAAATATCGGCTCCATCGCTAGTTTAAAAAACAATCGAACGACTCGATAGTTTAAATAATTCAAACTTACCGTCACATTCAAGAGATGGAAACCTGTTGGAAAAACTCATATATATGCTTAAGCGATTATCAGATTTTCGATGTAAGCTTGTTAAAGCTATGAGGTAGTGTCCAAAAGCTCTTGCTGCACTGACAGCCAAACATTTTCAGGCAATAGATGAAATTTTGATACTGATAATAAGCGAATAAATCCTATTACACAAGAACGCCACTCGTGTTGTCTAAAATCTTTTCGATTATAACTTTTTACAATTTTATTGTAAGACATTAAGGGTATTCATAAAACGTTGTAAGCTTTACTTTTGTTGTAAGGATAGGCGGTCATAAATCTATAAAATCTGAAAAAGCCTATCGAATTTGATGACATTGTCGTCGTAAGAGAGTTAAAAACTATGAATAATTTAAATTGTGTTTTAATTTTTTTTAATGATAGAAGGACCTTTAATAGTAAGTTTTAAATGCTTTATAATTTGCTTTGCCTATTCATTTGATAAATTTATCGATAGTATCAGTACTATGGATATTTTTTTCAAAACTATCGATAATATCGGAAATAAATACTATGGATGCTTAAGTAACACTAGGAAAGAATGCTGCAAATTTTTTTTGATTTAAAGCGTTCCCGTACTTATCCCCTCTACTCAAAAATCTGACAGCTGCGAATAATTATCGGGAACACAACTAATTATTGCTCTTTTAATCGCAAAGGCAATATTCTCGCAAATTTCTCTTTCAAAATGGCTGACAATAATATTATTTGAAAACAAGCGCGTAAATTGAAATTGCCAGCAATGAAAAGCCCACCCAAATTGAAAATTGTCTTACTTATTTTGATATTGCTTTTGCCTCAAATATTGCCTGCGGAGGCACAGCGTGCAAATAAACAAATTATTTGAAAAAAAGAGCAAGCTTGAGAGATTGTTTAATCCGTATCATGCATCTGATAGAGCAAAAGGAGGTCCCTTTCTATTTATAAGAGGAAATATTGAATCAATACATTGTCCTAAATGCAAAATGGAAAAAACAGATTTCATAAGTCTTTTCAAAGCTCTCCATTCCAAGTTTATTATAGTCCTTAAAATTAATTAAAAAAATATCCCTTTGATGAAGATTCATGTCCTCGAGAGATGCAGAATTCACGGCATTAAGTCATGGAACGCTATACTCCTAAATAACGCCAGATATTCGAAAGAAGCAAGAAGCTATGAAGCAGCCAAAATAAATAACTGCGCCTCCAGGAGCGGATTGAAGACTTGCGTGTCAGAAAATACATATTTTCACTCAAGCCTTCACATGCCTATATCTCCTTATCTTGAGCTCGTGGGTGAGTGGTTCTTAAGACAGGTATTAAATCCAGCTACATGATTGATACACCAGAAATATTCCGAAAAAATAACTGCGTCTCATAATTCGAGTATAACAGTAGAAATGAATTAAATTAAAATCTGTAGTTTTTGGCATTTTTTAGGGAAATTTGGAAAATTACCTTTTTTTCAACAGCTTTATCTTGGTAATGTTTGAATAGTCATTATTGTAGGAAATGTTTTGGTCTACAAAATATACCTGAAAGTTTTACACGTACGACGTAAGCAAAAAAAGTTATTAATGAAAAACTAAAGAAAGGTCGAAAATTTTGCAGTTTTCCCCCTCTACATTTTTTGCGCAGGGTTTCCTAGGCCCTAGGTCCATTGCTGAAAATAGTTTACACATGCCATTTAGAATTTACATCACTTCAAAGCGTTATATTATATCATACGTTTCCCAAAAGTATGCAATTATTTTTTGTTGTCTTTTATTACAAAAAATATGCATACAAAGTCTACTTAAACGTAACAACTTCGTAACTTTGTCTGTTGCTCAACAACACATATATAGGGTAATAGCAAACCCGGCCACGCGTTGCTGTGTGTCATTTAATTTGCAATAAAACATTGAGTGCATTCATTAAATGCCTCAAGTTGGACAATTACACACAGAATAGAAAATTTCATGAAAATTGGAAAATAGTTTTGCAGTCTATAGGGTCAAAATGTTAAAGGCTTTTTTATTTGTATGTGAATTAAAAAAAGGTGACCCCAACGCCACCTAGGGGTAATGGTTAGTTACTCCTTACAACATCAGCTATGTGTCTGGATGTGAAAGTCTCATCAAAATCTTTCTAAAAATAAGAATTTTCCTGGCGGGTTATTAAACTGTTCCAAGTTATTCCCTAAAACAGCAGCTATCTACCTGGGACAGTCCCGTCAAAATTGGAGCAGCCGTTCCCGAGAAACATTTCCTTTTTATGGATAAACAATTCCTTTTTTGAAAATTTATAATGAAATAAACAAACGTTTGAAATAAATTTAAATGAAAACGAAAAACACTTGTTGCTATCAGGTTGTTAAATTGGCTAAAAACAAATTTGGTTTTTTGATTATTAAAAAAAATTATAAAACTTCACCCAGCCGGACCCAGATATAAGGTCACATACAAAATTGAATCTTATTTTTAGAGATATTTTCAAGTTCAAACTTGGCTTGGAGATTGTAAATTTAACCCAGAAGACTGGGGTTGGTTATTAAAAAAACAACGTTAGAGTCTACAACATTGTTTCGATCAGCTCTTTTTTCTTCTTTACGTTCTGCAACTTAAATAAAGGTTTAGGCGGCTGTAGAAAAGCAGGACTTAACTGCTCTACTGTTTGTGCACAAATTCTGTGAAAAGCGGATAAGGAATACCTTACGGATAAACACCTTACGGATAACATTGACGATTAATTTAAAAATACCCATCAAACAATATTGGCAGAGGATTAACTTGGATTCGCATATAAAATATTGAAACATAAGTTTATTATTTAAAAATCTAACACCATAAATTAGACCTCCTGGGAATACCAGATTAAAAAAACGCACCTAGTACTTGACCTCCAGGTGGTATGGGAGAAAGTACACATATTCGGTATCTAACGAAACTGTAAAGTGGTAACTTATTATAAATGACTTTTTATAAATAATTTTGGCAGAAAGCACCATTTAAACAAAAAAATTGCATACTTTTGGGAAACAAGATTTTGAAGTGATGTATTAGAGAAGAGCATTACGATGATAGGGAGGAGAAGAACAGAAGGTGTCGATTAACATTGGTTTTGAATGCTTGTAAATCAAAATGACAAGGGAAAATCTCGCTGGGTAAACTATTTCAAATTTGTGTTGGACGGCTGATGAGAGCAGCTTTTAAGGGGAGGAATGAAGGTGGCTCGCTATATTATGAACATTTTTATAAAAGAAACGATAAAATAATAAAAGACATAAACATTGCGTCGGTGTTCTAGAGGACCAATTGTTTCAGAGACATTTCTATTTCCTATTAATCTTAACGCTCTTTTTTGTATTCTATCGAGTAGGTGTAGCGATTTTAGCGAAGCACCTGCCAGAGGTGTGAGTTGTACTCGAGTTTTGGGCGTATAAACGTTTTAAAAATTGTAGCCAGATCAGATGGGGGAAAATCTTTTTGCATCGATACAGAAACCTAAGCACTTAGCAGCATTTTTGGCGGTCTCAAATATATGGTCGTTCCACCGTCGTCGTTGACACACATACCGAATAATGAAAGTTTTTCGGCTTTTTCGATGCAAGTGCCATTCATGGACAATGGCATTTTTGGTATGCTTAGCTTTAACGACAGAAGACAGCATTGAGTTTTCGAAGCATTAAAATCCACACGATTCCTATTACCCTATTTGACAATGTATGTATGTATGATTGTACTTCCGAAGGCGAAGGGCGTGAATCATCGAACGAATATGAAAAAAGCACGCATTTTCGATAAGAGAGCTTCATGCCAAACTCTATCAAATGCCTTGGAGATATCAAGAGCAATAATCTTACTTTCACCAAAGCGATATAAATATTTGTTCCACTGTTCGGTGAGATATGCCAGCAGATTACTGATGAAATTACAAATTGAATTTCTTACCACCAGCGTTTGACAAAACAAGAACAACATAAAAAGCTATAATTTAACATAAGACAACATTGTTTAATGTTGTTTGAAAATGAAAAAAAAATGGTTTTGTAACTAACGAAAATAAATAGAAGAGCACAAAGTTTTTTTTAAAAAACAATTTAAACATAAGTACAAATGATTACAGGTAGTATTTGGTTTATATTAGTGGTATATATCCAACACCCCTCCTCAATAATTTAAACCACATTCCATTCGTAGTTTTTCAAATCTTGGTGCAGCTAATGGTTTGGTCATCATATCGGCCAGCATTGTTTCCGTTGGGCAAAATTTGCATTCAATTGCACCCGCATCAATATGATCTTTGATAAAATGCATCTTTGTGTCAATATGTTTGGTTCGATTTGACAATTTTTCACCCATAATTAATTTAAGACAACTTTTGTCCTCAAAAATGATTGTGAGCGAATTATCACCTTGTTGCATGTCACATAAAATACGCTGAATCCAAATTGCTTCCTCGCACATGCTTCACTAAGTGCAATAAACTCCGCTTCGGTCGATGAAAGTGCCACACAATTTTGTTTCCGGCACATCCAACTGATCATAACACCGTCCAACAAAAAAGCATAGCCACTGTTTGATTTGCGATCTATTTTGTCTTCGGCCCAATTTGCATCCGCGAAGCCAAAAAAACCTTGGTGTTTATTCTTGTTCCTCAATTTGACTCAATTTGAGCTTCAACTTGCTCGTTCCTTTTAAGTACTTAAGAACTCGCTTTAATTCATTCCAATCCTCTTGATGTGGTTGGCTTGTTTTTTGTGCCAAAATCGACACTGCAGCACTAATATCCGGTCTGGTATTCACCGCAATATATAAAAGTGAACCCATTAATCGGTTATGGCTTATGGTTATGGCTAACTGATCAATATAGGTTGACTGACATAAACAAAAATTTCCGTCGTTATCTTTAGTTATTTCCATACCTAGGTAATGATGGATTTCGCCCAAGTCTTTTACCTCAACCGTCCTGTTTATTGCTGTTCTAATTCGGTCGATAGTTTCTGGTGTTTTTGCTGCTACCACGATGTCATCAACGGAAATTAATAAGAAAACCCAACCGTCTGATTCTCTTTTGGTATATAAGCACGGGTCATCCTTACTTTGTTTGAAACCAATGTTGATGAGAATATCATTGATTTCCTCATTCCATGACCGTGCAGTTTGTTTTAAACCATATAAACATTTCTTCAGCTTACAAACGTAATTTGGATGTTTTGTATCCTCAAAACCCGGTGGTTGTTTCATGAAGATGGTCTCTCTTAGTTTCCCATTTAAAAATGCCATTTTCGCATCAAGGTGTCGAACGATTAATTTTTCTTTTGAAGCAATTGAAAGCAAAATACGAAATGTTGTCTGCTTAACAACAAAAACACTTGATCATAATCAACACCGAACTTTTGTGAAAAGCCCTATGCCACCAGTCTGGCTTTATAACGACAAATATTACCATTTGCATCCGTTTTTGCTTTTTTACACCCATTTGCTTCCAACCGCAGAACGCCCTTCTGGTAATTCACATAGATCCCATGTTTCGTTTTCGGCTTGTGATTACATTTCTTCTTCCATAGCTTGAACCCACTTTGTTTTCTGCTCACTTGCTAGAGCTTGTGCCAATGTCTTTGGTTCTATGATTGCATTAATTCTGTAGCGCATTGGATAGATATTCCGTGTTGATCTATGACTAATGACTAATTTTTTGTTGTTCAAATCATAACGATATGCCTTGGAACTTTCATCATACCCCACCAGGATCATAGCCATTGCTGTATTGTCCAACTTTTGTCGCTTTTGCTGTGGTACATGGACAAAACACTTGCTTCCAAAGATTCTCATGTGACGAGTATCTAGCTTTCCACCTGTCCACAATTCATATGGCGTCTTATGTGTTGATATTGTAAGCACACGGTTCTGAATATAATTTGCAGCACTCGTAGCCTCTGACCAAAAAGTATTTGACAAACCAGCATCTGTGAGCATACACCGTGCCATTTCAATTAGTGTTCTGTTTTTGCGTTCCGCTGTCCCGTTTTGTTGAGGAGTATATGGTGTCGTTAACTGCATTTGAATACCTTCGCTTTTCAAATATGATGTAACTCCCGTGTGAACCAAATCCAATATTTCTCCAGATTTTGTATTGGATATGTTCGGAAATGGTAGTCTTGTAGTTTTCGCTTGCAAACATACCTCACATTGCTGTTTTCTTCCGCAATCGATGATTCTTACATTTTCAATTAACTCATTTTTAATCATTGCCCTGATTGCTTCTGGGTCACGGTGTCCAAAGACTCGATGCCAATAATGAATACATCCATCGCACGATAAAGTTGTATCTTTAATTGCACAAAGCATACCTGGTTGAAGCACTTTAAATAAGTTGTCCGTTTCATCAATAATGGCCACTTGTTTTTCTCTGTATTTAATTTCACTGAGATCTGGACTGAAAATCACTGCAAAACCATTGCTAAGTAACCTTTTAACCGACAGCATGTTGCCATCAATGTTTGGTGTATATAACACATCCGTGATTGAAGCCACTGACACATCACCATTTGAATTTTGTAACTTTATTTTACATGTGCCTTTTCCAGAGATTTTGTGCCTTCCGCCAAGTTAACATCACCCTTGTACATACTTTCAAACGATGTTAGAAAACTTTTGTTACTTGTCACATGACTCGTTGCCCCAGAATCTACCAGCCAACCGTTGTTCGATGACGTCATTGAAAACAAATATTCCGGTGATTTTTCTTCAATTTTATTTGCTTTTTCTTTCTTTGGTCTGTTCTGGTTCAAATTCGATTTGTTTTCCTTGTCCTGTTTCTCTTTCCAAGCCTTATACTTAAAGCAGTCCTTTTTAATATGATTGGTTTTTTTTGCAGAAACATGATTTTGTCTCTGCTGTTTTCAGAATTGAATCACTGTTGGTTTCGTTTCCATCATGACGTCGTGCATATTCATCAAGTAATTTCGATTGAATCAAGGACATTGTTAATTCATCATCCTTTCTCATTTCAAGAGCCGACACCATTGAATCGTAAGTTTTGGGAAGACTCGATAAAATAATGGCTACTCGCCAATCTTCTGCTAATTGATTAGCACCAAAATCGGCCAAACGTTGAAATAATTCATTGAATTCGTTAAGATGACGCTCCATACTTTCATCATCGGCCATTTTCTTTCCACAAATTCGACGCATAAGACTTACCTTATTGCCCAAAGAATCTTTTTCGTGATGTCCTTTCAAAGCCAACCAGCAATCTTTCGCAGTTTTCTTTCCACGAAGATGACAATATTGATCATCTTCAACCTTTAACCCAATTACGGCACGAGCTTCTTCATCATTTTCAAACCATGTTTCGTATGCTCGTTGTATGGTTGAAACGGCATTTGCCACGGGTCGTGATGGTGGGTCTTCAGTAATCACTTTCCATAATTTTTGTTTCACTAGGTACATTTCCATGCGAAATTTCCAACCTGATGAAATTACAAATTGAATTTCTTACCCCCACCTTCTGACAAAACAAGAACAAAATTAAAAGCTTTAATTTAACATAAGACAAAATTATATATAATGTTGTTTGAAAATGAAAAAAAATAGTTTTGTAACTAACGAAAATAAATAGAAGAGCACAAAGTTTTTTTAAAAAACAATTTAAACATAACAAGTACAAATGATTACAGGTAGTATTTCGTTTATATTATTGGATTGTTGGATATAACAATCACCAGTGGAACGGTTGCTGCGGAAGCCATACTGACGGTCTTGGAAAAGTTTACGATCTTCGAGACATTCCTTAAGCTGACGGTTAATCAGCGTTTCCATGACATTAGAAAGAAGGGATGTTAGTGCTATGGGTCGTTAGGAGGAGGGGGAGGATGGGTCACCTTTCTTAGGGACAGGCTAGACAAATGCTGTTTTCCATCTTCTAAGAAAGATTCCAGAAAAGTAGGAACGATAGAAAACCTTACGCAGTGGCTTTGCCAGTGTGGAAGAACACCTCTTCAGAAGAATCGGGGTATACCATCCGGGCCAGCGGATTTGTGTATATCGAGATCTTTGAGAACTCTTGCTACTGTACGAGTGCGGAAAAAAATCTGTCCCATGAAAAAGTTTACATTCTCAAGTACAGGAGGGGCAACGATGCTCTGAGGCAGAGTGGAGCTGGCAGCGAAATGGGCTGCGAGCAAGTTTGCCTTCTCTGAAGAGTAAACAATTGGTTTATTATTGTCGATGAGCGTTGGAATCGAAGATGTTGAGGAGTTTTTAATATTTTTTTTACTGCCTTTGAGACATTGCGGAATTTTTGCCGTAATTTTTGGTCATGCAAAAATTTGGTTCTTTCAATAACGGAGTTGCATGAGTTGCTTGCTTGTTTGTGCTTTTTCCGATTTTGGCTTTGTAAGATCAGAAACTTACTTCTTTGAGCCTGATAGCTTCCTTACACTCAGAGTTAAACCAGGACCAGGACAGGACGCGTTTAAAAGAAATGAGAAGAACTCGATATTAAGTTACGAGAATTGAACAGGCTTAGCTGTATGGAGAGACGGAATACAATTTTGTGGTCAAGGTACATATATATATAGCAATCGTAAATGCTCCGTGGTACATTCGAAACAGTGTGTATAAAAAGAGTGAAAGAAGAAACAACAAAATTTGCTATCAAGCTTAAAACACGTTTACAATACCATTGCAATAGAAACGCAAATTAATATCTTATGTTAGTTCAATTTTAACAGTTAATTATAGTCCAGTTGCTTAAAGCGACTTACACAAATATAAGCTGAGCAGATGCTACAGTGCGGGTGGTATTGGCCACCAGTCAACAATTTTTTCTCAAGCTGCCCAGTTTCATACTTGCCTTCTCCACATTAGTTTGGGCTTTACTCTAATGGTAACTCTGTCTTGATCCTTTTTTGGCAGCAATGTGTTGGGTAGCTCTTTTCCAATCTTGACGGAACACCTTGGGTTTTCCATTTTGATCTTGTGTGTATATGTGTATTTCTCAAAAGAAAACAATGAGTAAACTGATTCTTTAATTAATTAATGTCATTGTATCAATGGCAAGCTCCATTTTCGTTGCGTAAGGATGGAATATAGAAATCATCTCATCTAGGCACTATTTATAAATTATTTAAATTCATAAGTATAACCTATCCCTGGGTTGATACAATTGGAGATTACCGGTGTCTGGTGTAGGATCAAAGATACAAATTTGAGTATATATTATTTATTTTAATTTTGGTAGGTTATTGTCCTTGATTATGATAAAACGTACGACCAATTTAAAACTCCACTGTTGATGTAAATTCTACAATTTGCGTTATGCGGTCGTAGAAGGTCGATTATTTTATGCCGACGTTTTTATGTAGTTCCAATGTTATTTATTTACATTATATATAATTATGCATTGTATGATAAAATTTAAATAGTTTTTGGTTCATTGTTTTATTTTCAGAATGGCCTTAAACAAAGATTGCAATAAAACAAACATCGCAGAAGCGGATCCATCCAATCAAGTTAGTTTGGTTGTGAGAATCGACGATGATTCAGATAACAACTTACAAGCTTTATTTGATAGTGTTCTGAAACCGGGCGATTCAAAACGACCATTACAAGTGCCATTTCGAATGCGAAAACTACCGAATTCGTTCTTTACTCCGCCGTTGACAGGTTCAAAATCGCCAACTGTATCACATTCACGAGCTAATAGCACTGATTCTGCATTTAGTACGGATTCACAATCAAATACATGTAGTGAAAACCAAAATGTGCATCACACCCCAGCAGTGGCGCCATCCGGTCTACTTATTAGTCATTCAAGAGCTCACAGTAGTCCAGCTTCACTACAACAAACTTATGCCGCTCTAAATACACAGGCTGCTCCCACATCAGGCCCAATAGCGAAAACTAATTGCAACCCAAATAATAACAATCCACAAAGCCAATCCGAAAATAGTATTCAACGCATACACATGAAACAAAGATCGTATGATGTAATAAGTCCGATTCAACTACAAAACGAACTGGGAGCTCTGCCTCCCGGCTGGGAACAGGCAAAAACAAATGATGGGCAGATATATTATTTGAAGTAAGTAAAAGGGGGACAATTTTATTTTTCACATCTTTAATGAAAGTAGACTTTAAAAAAAAAAAAACAATAAACTATCCTTTAAAAGAAAAATTAAAATTCAGGTTTGCAAATTATCAGGGAAGACTTTTTTCTAGTGTTTGTAATTAAAAAAAAAAGTAAAAAATTACGTTTTATTTTAGTTTCTCGTATCCTTTCCATTTTTATTGGCTCTATTATGGGTACTATAATGCAAGTTACCCATTCGTGCAGATTACAAAATTTGAGATAACATTCACACATGACATTACGAAGATAGAGAAACATAATATTTGAGTTTCTGGCAAAATTCTGTCTGTCTGTGCACATATATATTGGACTACAGGCTAAACGTTGGACCAATCGTCTTCAACTTTAGTACCCATGGTTTTCACATTCTACGGAGGACTCTTTAATTTTTTTTTTAGCGCAAGTATTAACGGTACCTCCAATATAACCGTTAGGTAAAAGCTTATTTCCATCGAAAACGACTCCAAGAAAAAAAAATAAAAAATCTGTATATTCTTGTAGGTATGGTGGTATATGTTTTGGTGAACAAAATTTAAGTTGATGGGCTAAAAACGATACCCACAATATGACTACTTTTATTTTCTTCGACATTCTCGCGAACTCGTTAACCGATTACAATACAATTTGATATTCAAGAAGATATAGGTAGCCTAAGTAATTTAACATACAACTATTTTCGAATAATTTTTTTTTTTTTTTGAAAATCAATATTTAAAAAACGGGTTAGTGATTTTTTTATTTAGTTTTTAAATTTAGATTATTTTGTGTGCTTAAGTTTGCATTATTTAATTATTTTTAAAAAGGTTTGTAAATAAAAACCGTTTTATTTAAAAACCGTTCCTACGATTTTGAAAAAAATCCAACTTTTTCAAATTAAAAACAAATACAATGGCGTTCAAATTATTCCGCCGAAAACTATTTTACGTATTTTTTTAGAACAATAAAAAAAAACAAATTTCAATTTTATTTAGCTCGACCATTTACAGTACCCTACCATATAAGTTAAACACACAAAATCAATCGACTATTGTAAACATGAGTTATGTTTTGGTGAAAAGATAAAATGTGAGATTTATTTCGTTAAATGTTTAAAAGTAGTTCAAAAAAGAAACTAAATGGTATTGAAGCGCACAGCCCTAGATATTTTAACTATTTTATAAATTAAATTTTATTGGCGCGACAGCTCCTTAAGGAGCCAAGGCCTATTGGCTTATACTCTCAACCATTCCTGTGTGTGTGTTGTTTATCTGCAAGAATGGAAGGGACCTACAGTTTACCGCCGAGTCCGAACGGCTAGATGAGATGCACTTTTTCGAGACAAATTTTACTCTTGGAGGTTTTGTCAGTTCCTCGCAAAAAGCAGTACCCCAGAAAAAAAAGTGGCTATGAGCTGGATTTGAACCCAGGCTTATTCGCTTAGCAGTCCGACACACTAACTTTTGAATTAAATGGTGTATTCAAATAAATGGGCAGAATATGTCTCCGTGGTAGGAAAAATGGGAGTATTGCTGTTCAGTCTTTTTAGCGCTTATTCGGCATCCATTTCCTTTCAGAGGAAATTGTGTGTTCTTTACTTTTTCAAGTAACTTTAAGCTGCTGTCATAAACAACAGGTGTTCATTTAAGTTTGAATTCAAATTGAAAGTGTATTAATTTTTTACTGAATTTCGATAATTAATATAATAATCGATAATTTAAGCTTTAGGACAAACTCAAAGGTGCATTGAATGTTGAATGTTTACTAAAGACCTTCCAACGCATGTAAACAAGTAAATATGCATTTAAAACTACTATTTTCATCATTTAATACAATCTCGATTTATGTTAGTTTTAAATTCGACGTTTCTTTCGTGCAGTTTAAGTTGCTACAAAAGCGTTCCTGAGATAATTCATCCCCACTCCCCAAATTGTGTTAAAGTGTCATTGTTAGACTTTGTTGGGATTGTTACAATTTTATTTTGGAACGATAAATTGTTATACATTGTTAAACTGTCAAACAAATATTAAAAAAAAGAAACTTCATCGTACTTTTCGAAAAAAAAACTGAATAAAAAACTCGTATTTTAACGAAAACATTACCATGTTCATTATCGTTGTATACTTGTAAGGCGCCAGTTATAGCGTTCAGGAGAAACCATCAGGAAAAATTGAAACAAATGGAAAAATGTATTTTTATATACGTTAGTTACTTCACAAAAAACAGTACCAACCACCACTGGCTTGAAAACTTTGTTAGCAAAGGAAAATCGTTGAGAGATTTCCCATCGTTAAGTATAGTAATATTAATATTAAAGCAGTAAATTGTCCATTTGATTTTTTTCCTGATACGATTGATTGCTATAACTGGCGACTAAATTCTCCTTTTTCGTTTGTTTTCGTCAAAACAACACCAAATAAAAAAGTGATGGGTTTTTTAAACAAACTTTGGATTTGATCAATCTCAATTCATTTCATGATTCATGAATGAGTTAGAAATAGTTACAATTTTAACAATGCATTTTGGAACAATGTTGTGTATACATGGTTACGAATCGTAACTATTTTAGTATTTTGGAACTACAAATAACATTAACTACAGTTAATAAAAGAACGCACAACTTATGATGGCTCCATCATCAGCAAAGAATAATTAATTCACACTCCGGTTGTTACGTTTGCTTAACATACTTGTGCATGTGCATGTCATGATCAAACATTAATTTTTAACACAATGTGCAAATCTCTTGAGAAATCTCCATGTATTTCTGATTCTTAAAATCTGTTTGGTTGATTAACCCGCACTAGTTGAGAGAAAGCCGTATTATTTTTCGCAAACGGCCATCCAATACCCGCTCAACGATCTTTATAATGTATGACATAAGCTTGATCGAACGTTTGCTATCGCAATTTCCTGTATCATCCTTCTTTTGAAAATTGGTATGGAGTTGAGAATCGTTACCCATCTGAGACCCGTAGTCTCTCATGTTTTTTCAAGGGTTTCTCGTTCTTCCCTTTCTCTTTTTGAAGTTTTTCACCAAAACACTTATTTATTCGACTGTGACGTTGAACACAAATCCATTGTGTGCGTTCACAGTAAAAAAAATTGCTATCATGTAAAAGCAAGGCTTGTATTGACCTACTAAATAGGGCGTTAGCCCCAGCAAAATTAGGAAATCTCATAACTACCTTGCTGACATCTGTATCACAAGCAGGAAAATATAGCTTTGACAAACAAAGAACTAATACAATTATGCAACACACCTAGAAGTACAGGAGGGAAAACACAACACTTCCCTATCGCAGCACTCCAATACCTGCGGACATTTTTCTTGAGAAAGTAATTCTTCCGATTTATGTAGGAAAAATTGCCTTGACTTATAGTCAATAAATTATAAAAAAAATATCGGTGTAAATTATAGGTACCCTTAGAGGCTGCATCTGCAGATTCATAACGTACACACTTGATTGGTTTCTGATGCGTACTCAATTAAACAGAAATTAGGTTTGAAAATAATGATTCATTCATCGCGGGCGGCAGCAGTGCAGTGAAAAAGGTGTTCGCTTGCTAACCCAGAACTCGCAAGTTCGATACTCAGGTTGGTAAGGAATTTTTGTAACTTATAGTTTGGTTTGAAGTAAGAAAATAATCAACTAATTCTTGATCTACTGCGCCGACAAAAAATCTTTCCTATTTTTCTAATTCTACTAACTATTGTCGTGCAACGTCCAGTTAAATTCTGAAAAGGCAATGAGTTAAAATAAAAAAATAATGTTTTATCACAAATTTACTGCTCATATCTTCATTCCTGTGAAAGTCACTTTCAATATACAAAAATATTTTATTTTCTTATTTTTGTAACGCCTAAAAAATGGAATTATTATCACGTGGCAAAAGAAGGCACAAAGTAATGAGAAAAACTAAGCACGATTAGGTCACACGTATTTGCTCTTACATACAAATGTATACGGCTTATCGTATTGGAAAGCAAGGTCGTTGACAGAAAAGATAGGTAGACAACGAGCCGTTGCCAAGAAAGTCGATAATAAAAAAAAAAGTTATATAAAAGGTACCATTAATAGCTTTTCCTCAACAATTCATTTTCAGCCCTAAAAATAAAATTTCAAAAACCCTTTTGAGAAATGCCATACATATATACCAAATTTGAAGGTATAACTAACTACGTTATTTTTCTCCATCATCATAATATCGTGTTTGATTGTTATCCCAGTTTTGTTTATTTGTACTAATCCTAAACTTGCGCATATAGTCCCTTTAAAATGACATTTCATACCAACACAAAAACCCCTCAGACAAAATCGAGGACAAATATTGCTAACGTTTGGTTTTACAATTAGCCTAAGATTCCACTAAGTTATCTTAATAACAAATATTGTTTTATCATTCATTGCAAACCTGCTGGAAAATAATTCAACAAATATGTAGATACTCCCCTTTTCTCAGGTTCCATTTTTAATTGCAAATGGAAAAATAAAATATTCTATAAATTGTTATTCTATGTACTGAACGTTCTTTACCGGCATTCGTTTATACTGCACGGCCATCTATAGATATGTTGTAACTGATTCCATTGTTTTTTTATATTGTTCATACCTTTTTTAGAAATAAACTATGTAGTTTTTATATCTGGACTTAAGCTACATGCCCAGCTTTTTTCACATATTATAAGACCTAAATAATGTTTTCTAATAATGTATAGGTTGTTGCAAGTTTCAATGTTTACAAATTAATTTTTGGATTACGAAATGGTGTAGTGGTCAGAATTTCAAATGTTTCAGAGAAGGATCATATTTAGATTTGAATTTGGTTGCAAATTTGTTTCTTTCAGTTACTTAGTAATGATTTTATTCTTTTGTAACGTCCTTTTTTAAAATTAATTTATTCGTTAAATTATTTTTATGAAATTAATATTTCAGTTAGTTTTTTTTTTGTTTTTTTTTTGTTTGTGAATTTATTTTTTTTAATTTATTGTGCATGAAATTTTGTTATATATGTAATTATTTTTTATTTGGGTTCTAGTCATATTACAAAAACAACTCAATGGGAGGATCCCAGAGTTCCAATTCAACGGCAGCAACAACTCATTAATAGAACTGGTAATTATTTTTTATTTGTCTTTTTTGATTATATTTTTTGGTTTTGTTTTTTATCTTGGTGTTTGGGTTAGGAGAATAAATATAAAAATATTAAACAACCATCGATTTTTTTAGATTTGTTTTTAAGTACTTCAATGTTGTATTTACTTTCAGTGAATCCACGAAGTGTGAGTAAGGAGTCTGCTGCCTCTACTGATTCTCTAGGTTCACTTCCAGAAGGTTGGGAACAAGCACTCACAGAATCTGGTGATGTTTATTTTATTAATCATATCAATCGCACAACATCTTGGAATGATCCACGCATACGTACGTTTTCTAATGCATATATACAAATAATTCGTACAATAATTTGCAAAAGTCTGCTTAGAGAAATTTCTATTTTTTCAAAGTTTCCGATTTGCTAAATTAGTGAAGTCATTTGGTAGTTTGAACTGGGAGTTTTGAAAATTGGTGGTTTATAGATTTGGACATGCTCCTTCTGAATTTCAACGTTGCCATCTCATATCACTTGCATTGCCATATTGCAAAAATGGCCCCTAAAAGCAGTTTTTAAAATATCTTCTTTGCTTATCTTATTTTTACACTTCAGATTCTTTGATGTAGTAAGCTTGCCTTTTTACTACAATTAGATGCTCATCATAAGTGCATGTGTTAATTGTAAATAAAATACAATAAAAATAACATGCAAAAAAATACAAGAACTAAAAAAGTTAACAACAATTAATTTGTACATAATAAAAAAACATTTAAAAACATAAAACAATCACGATAGTGGAGCACTGGTTCTAAATAAAGATTTTAATCCCACTTTACATAAATTAAAATCTAGACGAATCATTAATGTTAAAAAGTCTGCTCATACGGGTTAGAGCTTCATATTTGCCATAGTTTGTTCAATGAAAGTCAACAGCAGAAGTGATAAGATCCTCCAGGGTAATTTAACCCAATACAGACTAATAAATAAGGAGCATCAATTTCGCCCTTAATAAGTTGATGAAGAAATATTAAATCATTATTAACACGCCTTTGGTGATGAGTTTGCATCGTAAGAAGCTGGATTCGCTTTTCATAAGATGGCAGATTGAATGGATCATTCCAAGGTAGACCTTTAAGGGCAAAACGAATGAAATTGGGTTAGATTGCTTCAATACGGTTTTTATGAATTACGTAATAGGGAGTACATACCTGTGAAGCATACTCAAGGCGGGGCGTATGTAGCAATTGTACAAGGAAAGAGGCACATATGGATCACAAAATTCGTTTGCCGAGCGTTTAATGAATCCTAGCATAGACCTAGCTTTATTCACGTTAAAATTAACGTGTTGACTAAATTCAAGGTAGGAGGTGAAATGGGCACCCAAATCCTTAACACTAAAGACGACAGAGTTTGTGCTGCGAAATATGATAATCGAATGTACTTACCATACCATATATAGTTTAGGCTTAATAGAGCTTCAAAGTCGACAGAACACACAAAATTCATATGTAAAATACTTAACAATATTAAGCGCATTCTCCTTTGCTTCGATATCTCGATGGAACAGTTGTTAAATGTCATGGTCTTCAGTACATATCAAAACGTCAATGATTGGATTTTATTCCACATCATCCGAAAGGAGATAAGAAGCTTCATTGCAATTCACTTCTTCCTCGGGTTGCTCGACAATAGTCTCCGTTTCTCTCTCTTCATTGGATTTTGAGAAGTATGCGTTTCTATGCATACCTATGCCTATAGCTATTTTACGACATACTTTTCAGCCACCACAAGCTTACAATGTCAGAAGGAGGCATTCTCCATCCTTAGCAAATGATTCATGGGCCTGCGCTTGGGGTTTTTGAATATTTGGACAATCCAGCTTAAATCTGGTTTTTTGCAGTACATTAAGGCATTTCGTCTTTCCTTAATTAAGTAATAGTGATCTGCAGCTGTTTTATATATGACCCTTTTTGTTGAATATACACGTTGCGATTTTTTTCTTTTCCTGAATATGAATAAGAAGATCTAGATCTTCGCCAATTACAAAATCCAATATGGCAAAGTGCTGATTGCAGTATTGATTTTTAGCGTATCCATATCTTCTGTGGCTTGTTTAACTAGTTCATAGCCTAAAATATTGTCTTCAACATTCCAATGAAGCGTTTTTGTTCGCGTCGTCCATTATTAATTTATTTTTATATTAAATTACCTCCCTTTTAGAAGCAAAAGGACCAATTCCGGCAAAAAGACCAGCCCCGTTGTTTGTGGATTCACAGCATGGCTAATAAAAGTACCGTATGATACTCGCTTGAAGTTGTTACTGTTTTTGAATTTATTTAAGATTTCATTAAAAATAAGTATACAGAGAGGAGGCTAGACAACCCCACAGTGGACATCTGTAGAAGATTAAACTTTATTTCTTTTTTCCCGGCAAAAGACTGATGTACGTAGCCTTTCGTTTATTGCATTAAAACCGATGATGGTAGACTTCATTTTTTAGCTGATTAGGAAACCTACCCTGAGCACATGGTGTTTTGGGTGACTGCTGTAATATAAGTCACATTCTTTTTTCTGCCAAAACACCATTCCCTGGCCATGCAATTTCTTGAAGTGATGTTATGTCAGCCTTATATCGCTCAATAATAATGATAATATTTTAACTACGTGTCTGTAAGGACATTGCCTTTTAGAATGTAACATGACGTTGCACGACACTAGATAGAACAATTAGAAAAATAGGAGATTTTTTTTTCGGCGCAGTAGTTCGAGAATTAGGTGACTATTTTCTCACTTAAAACTAACGGACGGCTCTAGCTTGGACTACGAGTTAGAAAAATTTCTTCTCAACCTGAGTATCGAACTGACGACCTCCGGGTCAGAAGCAAACATCTACTGCACCAATGCCGCCAGCAATTTTCTCATTTTCTTGAAGATTGTCATAACTCAAAAAACGCAGTCTTTAGTTATATGGTGCTGAATTATTCGTTTTGCATTGCTTTATATTGTGTGAAATGTTCATAATTATCTTCTAACGCCGAAAATAAACAAAATATCAAGCAAGGCAAAATAAATAATATTGCATGTGTATAAAGGTATGCACAAATCATTGCCCCGGGACCACCAGGAGAATGTAAAGCAGGAACTTCGGCGTGACGCCGAAGGTTCCCAAGATTAATACTTTCAGTTTGAAAATTAATTTTTTTTTCTGGTTTAAGTCATTTTTTTTTCAGAAAATTGCACCTCCTGGCTAAACGGGTGGAATAGACCTTCCGCCCATAAGATTTTTTTCTTCTCTCGACCCAAACTCCACGCTCTAGCCTTTTGTCACACCTCTCGTGAATCACCCCGTATAAATCATTTATTTTGCAGTAAGTCATTTTCTTGTTAACAATTTAAACAGTTCTTCTTACTTGCGATATAGTATGGGAGCCAGTTATGGATTATCAAATAACCAGATAGACAATATCTTTTGCGACAGATATTGTGTGAAACGATAAAATTGTACGAGGTCCTTTCCTCTTCTTTAAAATCGTAACGCACACACATATGTAAATGGTTGAGAGTATATATTTTTCTCAGTATATGTAGAGGAATTTAATATTCTTGTGTGACAAACTTGCCTACGTCTGGACCTCCCGACCCCCGAAGAATTAGTAAAAGAAAAAATGTGTACACATTAAATTTTAGTGCATCATTTAAGGCCTTTAAGTACTGGTGTGAATGTAAAAAAATGACTTTTGTGAATTACTGTATGTGTATTAATAATAATATGTTTCATGCGTAAATTTTTCCATTAACCGTTATTTCAAGCGAACTTAACTCAAAAACATTTAATTTCCATTTACTATAATTTAATTTTTTCCATTTGTTTATTCATTGAAGCCATATACATGCAAAAACCTTCATCTGCTGCTCGTCCAGAAATGAATTGGATGGAAAGCAAGAGTATAGATAAGGAGCGTGATTACTTAAAAGCGCGCGACAGCATTCAAGTAAAAAATATTGTTATTTGTTTGCTATACATGAATTAATTTATTTTTTCTGGTTCTTAACCGACAGGAACAGCGAACTCGACTTGTTCATAAACTTGATTTGCAAATGGATCCGTTCTTATCAGGAATGCCTGATCACAGTAGACAAGAGTCCGCTGATAGTGGTTTGAGTTTATCATCAAACAACTTTTCAGTCACACCGGACTATTTATCCCAGATTGGAGACAGCATGGATTGTATAAGCGGTAAGCAAAAATAAGTGTAAATTAAATTGATAACCAGAGAATACATTTGTGTGCTTTATTTTGTTTCATTTCAGAGAGTGGTGGGGATCTAAACTCTGTAAGTGGCCTGGAGTCACCGGATAATTTAGTTTCATCGCTGCAGGTAATGAAATTTTAAGAACATTTTTAACTTAGGTTTGTTAATATTAAGCTGAGCATAAAGATATTACTGATTTGAAAACTATTTTAAAAATTTAAAAAACCAAAGTAAAAACTAGATGTTTATTTGCATTATCGGTCTTTTTAAATATAACATTTTGTAAAACTCCAATAAGCCTTACATATTTAATTCAATTCATAACTTCAGTCGTTAAGATCATTGAGCGAGATCATACAGCGGACACGCACAATTTTTCCACTATCATTCATTTTCTCTGTCGCCGTAACGTCATGTCATGCTATGAAATGAGTTTTAAGGGCCCAATCTATCAAGTTTTTCAATAAAGACTTGAGTAGAATAGAAGCGTTAAATCAGCTTATAGCAGAGCAAAACAGCTGTTAAATGTCAAGTAAGTAGAGCACAGATGTCATTCATGATGTGACAGAAAAAAAAACATTTTTCTGTAGCATTTCACTACTACTTATAAGCCCTAATTAGACCTATGTTCAATACGATGCATTTTTCCCATTTAATTTTTGGAATCACAACATTTATCTTTTCTTTTGGCTAATGTAAGCTATTTAATGTACATTTCTCAATACTAATTCCAAACAAAAGCACGCACGTATAACGCATATATATTGAAAACATCTGACTTTGACACTTCCACTCCAACTTGCTTTACTTGCTCTACTTCGAAAACAAGTGTAGAAAATCTTGCTCTAAGTTGCTCTAGAAAAACTCAATGAACAGCAAATCCAAAAAAATCGAGAGCAGCTTGGAGGGGAACATTTCTCAATGAACAGCAAAATCTTGCTTATATCTACCTGGAGTGAGTTAGAGCAGGCTCATTGAACAGAATGTATACAAATACATTGTGTCCGTTGCGGCAACGGACGGACAAACGTGCCGGATACAACGGATATTTAACAGCTTGAATTCGTATGTAATGCAACGGGCAACACAAAATGCCAAACAAACTTAAGATGAGCCGATGGCTGAGTAAGAGTGGTTTAGTAACTGTTATTCAGTAGGAGGTTTTTTTATGCTTTTAATAAAAAGCCATTGGCGTATTTTGACCTACCAAGGTCCAATTGTTCAGTGCATTGAACATTTTTTCGAAACAAGAACAAAAGTTTAAATTTTTCGGAAATTATTAGCCAGTTCACAATTCTTGAGATTTCGGAGTGCTCAAGAAGTTGTCTCAGTCACTTTTGATAGAGCTGAAAAATGTATGTAAACACAATTTCTTACGAAAACACCAAAAAAAACTTTGTATCTTTTTCTTTCTAACAGAGTTCTCTTTGACAAACTAAAATTGAGCAAGCGAATCCCAAAAAATATCTATATCCGTCAAATAGAATGAGTTTCTTAAATGAATTTTGTTAACATGTATACTTACTTACTAACTTAGGGGCGCTACAGTTCAAGACGAACCTAGGCCTCGAACTTTGCTTTGCTATTCAATTGCCTTTCTAGCCCAAAGAAACAGCGATTGGCAAGAGTAATTCTTCGCTTTATTTCTGACGAGATGTTGTTGTCAGATGTTATAGCGGATCCGAGGTAAACAAAGTCCCTAACTACCTCAAAGTTGTACCTGTCTATTGTGATGTTTTGTCAGATCCGCCGGTGTTGTGTGTACCTTTTTGTGGACAGCAGGTACTTCGTTTTGGCCTCATTGACTGCTAGTCCCATCTTAGCTGCTTGAGCTTCAATGCTAGCAAACGCTCCATGGGCAGCTCGCCGAGTTCTGTCAATTATGTCTATGTCGTCAGCGTATGCTAACAATTGCACAGACTTGAAAAAAATTGTCCCACTACAATTGACGAGTTTCTTATAATTTGTTCAAGTATTAAGTTGAAAAAATCGCACGATAGCGCATCACCTTGTCGGAATTCTTTGTTGATGTCAAAAGCTTCTGTGAGGTCAGTACCAACCTTGACGGAGCAGCGTCCATCTCCATCGTCATCCTGCACAGTCGGACGAGTTTTGTGGGGATACCAAAACCTGACATGGCTTTGTATAGCTCGTCTTTATAAATGCTATCTTACGCGGCCTTAAAATCGATAAAGAGGTGGTGGGTATCGATTTGAAATTCTTGGGTAGTTTCCAGGATCTGCCGTAGCGTGAACATTTGATCGATTGTGGACTTTCCTGGTTTGAAACCACACTGATCAGGTTGCTGACGAAAGGTTTCAGGCGTTCACATAGTACGGCAGAGAGGAGCTTGTAGGCGATATTCAGGAGACTTATTCCTCTATAGTTAGCGCAGTTTAGAGGGTCTCCTTTCTTGTAAATTGGGCAATGCTGAGGTTCCATTCATCAGGCATACTTTCTTCTGGCCAAACTTTAGAGATGAGTTGGTGGGGCCCAGCGGCTTTGTTATTTTTTAGTTTAGATATTGCTATCCTCACTTCACTTTGGTCAGGTGGACGGAAGTTTTGTCTGTCATCGTCCATCTTGAATGGTTCATTCTGCCTGACAGCGGGCTTTTGGTCTCCATCGCCGTTTAACAGTCTGCAAAAATGGTCCATCAATGTACTCAGCACCGACTGTGACTACTACGAGGTTTCCATTCCTATCTCTACAGGCTTCCGCACGTTGTTCCTGGAGTAGCATCTCGTCGTTGTCCTTAATTCGTTTTTCCGGGTCGTCAACAGTTAATCCGTCCTTTTCCGAGGCTATTGGTCGATTTGTAACTTTTTCTTTTTACCATGGCAGGGTTATTAACCCCACGCACAACCCCCAACCTGGAGGGCCAGGTCCTTTCTTGGACAAAAGGAACCGGAGAATCCGGAGTCAGTAACCCACTCCGGGGATATGAGCGCTGCCGTTGGCCCATTAATGGTTTATCCGCCACCATCTCTATTTCAATGCCCTGACTTGAATTGAATTGTCCCAATGACCTTATCTCCAAATACGTTGAAGTAGCTCATTAGGGCGTCTGCTTATTTGGCTGTTGACGCCACCGTTGGCCCAATTGGTTGGGCTCATCCGCCGTACGTCCTCTTTCTGAGGGGCTCGTGCAAGACTTCTGCGAATCGATCAGAACAGTCATTAAACAGAGCATTATAATGTTGTTATTTTTCCTGTGTTCAATACTCGCGCTTATAAGTTTTGCAGGAATGTCCGGATGGACAGACCAGTACTCCCGGTGGTTACCGCGTGGATGTAAAATAAGTACAATTGATGTGTACGAGATAGTGGCAGCAACTGTGCATGACCTGTTTGGTGCCTTTCAGTGCCTACCCTATTCATACAGCACCCAAGCACCACTGACGGCGTCAATATAAAATGCAATATTATTTATTTTCTTCTTAAAAAAAATCGATAAACATAAACTTAACCAAAAATGTAAGCAACGAATTTTTGTTCATTATGTACAAAGTTTCTGCATATATGGCAATAACTTTCAAACCAACAAACAAACCTCTCATCATTATTATGACAATCTTTGAAGCCCTAGTTTTCAGGAAATAATTGTTCTCAATATTTGATTGCACGTTGATCAACATTTTTTAATAAATATTCAGGGCATGTCAAGGAGATTCGGTCTAATAGACCAGACACAAGAAACTTCATGCTTAAGATAACACCACCTGAAGCAGGGTCTATGCTTCGACAATGGAAGCTTTTTAGTAACACTGGAATTTCTATTCATAGAGATTTCACTCCATACATCCGAACAAAGAGGAGAAAGCTGATGGGGGTGAAATCCGCTATAAAAAAGTGCAATCCAAATGCAAATATCATTCTGCGAAATGACAGACTTTACGTTGACGACAAATTATTTACATGGAATCCGATCAAAGGTCTTTAACAAGGAATGAAGGATGGAGTAAGGATTTTGGCAGACCAATTCCAAGACATAAAACTTGACTTTTTGCAAACAGACGGAAAACCACAAACAGTAAACAACAACAATATGCCAAATCAGGTAAAAAGCAATACATCTATAGTTGGCGCGCCATCTACAAGTTCAACTAGAAATGGTGGAGACTACGTTACGAACCACAGTGGGGGCGATACTAATAGAACCGAATCATAAAATTTAACCGTCTGTCAGAATCTAAATAATTTGAACAATAATTTTTATCTCAGTTTTGAAAATAAGAAATTATTTACAGAATTTTTTAGATTTGTAAAACTATTAAAAGTTTTTTGCCTTTTTGAAACTTTTTTAACTGAATTACAATTTCAAAATTATACACATATTTTTCATGAATATGAATTGTGTTGGATATCACCAAAACAAGCAAACTCTAGAGGTAGACCAAGTTGTGGATGCCTTTTCGGATTTAAGAGAAAAGAAAATAAAGACATAAACTTTACTTACCGAGCTTACACGAATTTAACATGCATTGAAATTTCATCAAACTTGAAAAACTCCGCAAAAGTATACATAATTCCAATCTATCTTAACTGTAATAATTGGCAAAATGATTTCAACAAACTTCTGGACGTGTTACAAGATTTTGGGAAAGATAACGTATTATTGATTTGCGATTTCAATGGGAGAACTGCCTCGAAGCAGAGTATTGTAGGAGAGAGAAGACAAATGTTGAGGACATCAAAGGATAAAGAGAACAACACTCAAGGCAAAGGAATTCTCGATATGGGCAACAACTTTGGGTTGAAAATTTTAAACGGAAGTTCGCAAGGGGATGAAAGTGGTGAATTTACTTTTGTGAAGCAAGGAAACTGTAATTGATTATGCGTTGCCTCAGAAGCCTTGTTGGATTCTATCGATGATTTCAGAGTTTTAACTATGCCTTACTCTGATCACATGCGGATAAAGGTAGTTATCAAACTTAAATGCCCAGATAAAAATACCACTGCAGGATTGAAGCTTCTACCAAAAATTTGTTGCATGAATTCACAAATTGAAAATTACAAAAGCGCGTTGAATAAACATTTAACAGAAACTAAGCTTGAACTTGGGAATGGAACGATGATTTTAGGACTATTGGCGACTATCATAAAAAAATCAACGCAAGATTTGACAAAATCAAAAGTAAACCAAAAGATAAAAATGATGTTTGGTTTGACGAAACTTGCTGCATCAGTCGAAAAAAAAAATGTTTAGTCGTTTAAAACTTTTTAGAAGGTTTGGAGGAACATTTCTTCGAAAATGTTATGTAGAATCTACAAAAGTCTACAAACGCTTATGCAAGCAAAAAAAGAAGGACTTCTACGAAAATGAGGCAACGAGACTAATTCATTGTCGAAACTCAAAGGAATTTTGGAGCGCTGTTAGAAGGTTAAACGGAGAAAAGCCACGAATAAGCTGTACTATTAGTGTGGAGAACCTTAAAAACCATTTCCAAATTTTGTTGAACCCACCACTTACTGCCCAACAATTTTTGTACGCTCCGCCTTGTTTTGAAGACGATATTCTTGATATAATGAATAAATGAGACTTATGCTATCCAAATGCTAAAACAACAAAGCAGCAGGAAAGGACAGAATACCAACAGAATTCTACAAATATACGACAGAAGAATTTTTGGAGACATTAACAAATAAGTGTAACGTAATCTTCGAAGGAGGGGAAGTTTCAAGAAGCTTTAAAGAATCGATAATTTATCCAATACTTTAAAAAGGAAATGTGGACGATGTTAATAATTATAGAGGAATTTCTTTTTTGAACTCTTCAACAAAAATATTCCCTTCAATATTTCAAACACGTTTAAAGAAATGGATCATAGAAAAAGGAGTACTTGGCAAATTCCAAGCTGGATTTCGGGAAGGTTACTCAACTTCAGACCATATCCTAACCTTGTCAAGTATTGTTCATTCTCACATAGAAAAAAACAAGAAATTATTTGCATTTTTTAGATTATAAAGCTGCTTTCGACACTGTTGACCGTACAGCTTTATATTATAAGTTGTTCAGGATGAGAATGTGGTACAAATTCATCAATGTTATACAGAATTTATATGAAAACACTGTTTCGAGTGTTTGGGATGGCGAGAATCTTTTTGAAAAATTCGCAACAGCAGTTGGTCTTAAACAAGGATGTGGACTTAGCCCTGATTTGTTCGCTTTGTTCGTAGACGATTTATGTGAAATCCTTCCAGCGGGAATAACCTTCACAGGAATTCATATAAATATATTGATGTATGCTGATGACATCGTCATCATGGCAGAATCCGCCAGTTCATTACAATTAATTGTCTACCGTCTCGCAGATTATTGTAACACATGGAATCTTACTGTTAATTTGAATAAGTCGAAAGTAATGATTTTTCGAAGAGGACATGGAAGATATTCGAGGAATGAAGAATTTTTCTACCGTGGAGAAGAGATAGAAATCGTAAAAGAGTATAAATACCTGGGGATTCTGGTTTCGAGCAATGGTAGCTTTGATAAACATCACTCGAATAAATTTGCCAGTGCTACAAACGCCTTAAACACAACTTGGAAAAACTGCATGGCTAACGCAATGGTACCACTCAACACAAAATATTAAGTTTTTGAATATGCGGAAAAGTCGATCTTATGTTATGGAGCACAGGTTTGGGGTTTTTTGGAATCAGAAAGTGTAGAAAAATTGCTTAGACTATTTTTAAAGCGACTCTTTAGATTTCCACAGACTACGCCCAATTATATGCTATACCTCGAAACAGGACTGCCACCGCTGTATATAACCACGCTTGAATTACATTTTGATTATGTTTTGAAAATTCTCTCATGGAACAGTAATAGAATACCCAGAAAAATAGCAGAATACACTAAAAACCAGAACTTATTTTGGTTCAAAAAATGGATGGATTTAGCAAATGTCTGTGACTATAACTTGGAGTTGTCCTTACAAAATGTAGTAAACTGGAAATATCAACTGTATCAAATACTGCAAAAATTGGATGAAAAATACAGAAGCTAATTTTACGAATCTGCAAGAAAATACAGGAACTATTACAGTAAGGTGGAATACGACTTAGAAGAAAACAACTATTTCCAAAACTAAAATAAAACCGAAGAAATATCGCTTATTTTCAAAGCAAGAGGAGAACTTTTAAATTTAAACTTCATTCCACATAGGGCAGACCTACCTGTTTTATGTACACTATGCAATATGGAAGAGAGAGAAGATGTTAAGCACTTTATATGTATATGCCATGTCCTGAAGGAAATAAGACGTTCAGTATGGAATACAAATATTCTAACCGAAGTCCAATTGTACGAAATTCTAAATGGCAAAGACTGGAAGAATCTTTATACGTTTTGTAAGATTACATACATACATTACATTTATTGGCGCGACAGCTCCTTAAGGAGCCAAGGCCTAGTGACTTATACTCTCAACCATTCCTGTGTGTGTGTTGTTAATCTGCAAGAATGGAAGGGACCTACAGTTTACCGCCGAGTCCGAACGGCTACATGAGATGCACTTTTTCTAGACAAATTTTATTCTTGGAGGTTTTGTCAGTTCCTCGCAAGTAACCCGGAAAAAAAGGTGGCTATGAGCTGGATTCGAACCCACGCTCATTCGTTTAGCAGTCCGACACACTAACCACTAAGCCACGGGGCACTAAAATTATTATTATTTTATATATATTTATATGCAAAATAATTTGTAAATTGCTTATAATATTAACGAAAAAAGAACAACCTAAAAATGTTAATCTGGCAGACGGCCTTGGGCCATTGTCTAATTTCATTATTTATGTTTATTAATTGGTTTTAAAAGGAAATGAAATAAAATGAATTTCGAATTGAATTGAATTGAAAATTCAGGGCATGAAAGTATCATCAAATATTTTCCTAAAAAAAAAACAGGTGTGTGTTCTTATTAACTTTTAAATATGTAACTATTTCTTGTTATCTTATATTACTTATTCATCACTGATTTGTATATTCAATCAAGGATTTTCCTCTTATTTCGTGTATCATCTTAAAAGTTTCACTCAAAACTTTTCCGAGAGAAACTCATTATAGAAAAACTTTTTTTTTTATTTGAACCAATATCAATACTATTTATCAATTTAAATATTGTAGGCATATTGCTAATTGTTTTATATTTTTTCTTTCTAGTTAACGGATAATTTGTGTAATGAGATGCTTAATGACGTACAGAGTCTGGTAAATCCCGTTTCTACTAAACAAGACGATATAGATTGGTACAAGATTAACTGATATATGTTTTAAATTGTCATTATATAATTTTTTTTAATGTATTCTTACATGGTAAGATATATTGGCAAAAACAAATTAAGTTTTAATATATTTTTTTCGGATTGAAATACGGCTTCAGTGATTAAAAGGAAAATAATACAATACGTAGAAGAAGAGGTAAGCAAAGTTATTTATTCTCGTTAAAGCATATATATACATATATTTTGCTTGTCCGGACCAAGAATGGTAGATGATACAGAAAACCTTTAAAGTACACAACTAAATTAACACAAAGGTTGATTACAACAGGGTGTTCTGCTTGGAGCTATTCCAATACTTTGTACTTTGTTAATCTGTGAGAGCTTTCGTTAGAATAAATATTTTATAACAGTACTTTTGCACAAAACAAAATAATGCAAACAATGACTATACCGACATTTTTTTTATTGCACGGATACAGTACTATAGCATCTAAAGGCTACCTTAATTCATATATTAATTTCACTGTTATCACCTATGTTTGCAAATGGGTTCATTAAAATCGAGATAAAAATCAAACAAGTCATTACGATTACGATCATAAAGATGCCTAAATAACTTAGTAATGGAAAATGTCTGTGCGTCTGTCTATTTGTCTGTACCTCAATCTAGAGCTTAAACAGCAAAATCGATTTTTTTTTTAACTTTTAATTTAAGATCGTTGGTTTATGGTTATGAATTTTATAAACTTATCAGATGTGAATCAGCTGATGTAGACATGAAGTGCTGCTTAGAAGCTTTCAACAGTTTTTGTCGTACAAAAATCTGTTTAAAATTTATTATGTCAGTGTACAACGTATCTATACACAAATAAAAATGAAGTGTGTTTTTTAATATCAAAATAACAGCTTTTTATAAGATGCATATGAAAGTATAAACAGTACTTATAACAAAAACCCACATTTTAAAATTTTTATCTGTCTCTGTCCTTTTGTTCCGGGTAATCTCAGGAACGGCTGCACCGATTTTGACGGGACTTTCACTGTCAGATTGCTGATGTTCTAGGCTCTGGGGAGTAACTTAGGCTGTTCATTTTACCTACTAGGTGGAGCTGGGGTGTTTTTTTTGAAAATTCTTATTTATGGACCGATTTTGACGATTAAGTAGGCTATTTTAATAACCCCTAGGTGCCGCTGGAGGAGTTTTTTTTTAATTTTGTGTGTATGCCCCGATTTTGACTTGACTTTCACAGTCGGATAGATGATGTTATACAATTTTTTTATTGGCGCAACAACTCCCTAATGACTTATACTCAACCATTTCTGTGTGTGTTGTTAATCTGCAAGAATGGAAGGAACTTACTGTGAAAAGAGAACACTAGCGACCACTTAATTAATCATTTTATATCCAACCAGTAGTGCCCCGTGGCTACATGAGATGCACTTTTTCGAGACAAATTTGTACTCTTGGAGATTTTGTCAGTTTGTCTCGCAAGAGGCAATACCCCGGAAGAGAAGGCTATGAGCGGGATAGGTGATGTTGTAAGGTGTAATTAAGGCTATTTTAATCACCCGTCGTTGCCGGGTTCGTTTTTTTTCGAAAATACGGTATACCCGACCAACGCCGGTGGGCAAGCTAGTAAAAAATAAAAAAAAAATAATCGAGCTTTAATCATCTCCATACAATCATTAATTTCTGTGGTGTGGAAGAAAGTTCGTGAAGTGCTATAACTTATCTTAAACGTTTTATATAGTCCTATTAGAATCCGTTATTATTTTGAGCACCAAAGTTATCGTACTTTTGCCTAAAAGGCAAATCAGTTTTTCATATTATTTATCCACTTACTTACTTACTTAGGTGGCGCTACAGTTCGGGACGAACCTGGGCCGCAACCAACATGCCTCTCCAGCCAACTCGGTCTTTGGCTAGCTGCCTCCAGTTTTGCACTCCAAGTTGGTTGAGGTCGTCTTCCACTTGAGCGCGCCACCTAAGGCGAGGTCTTCCTTGACTGCGTCTACCCTCTGGGATGGAATCGAAGATCCTGCGAGCCGGAGCATTGTTGTCCATTCGCTCTACATGACCTAGCCATCTTAAACGTGATATGCGTATTTTTTTGACCAGGTCAATGTCGCTGTACAGCTCGTATAGTTCTTGGTTGAACCTTCTCCTCCAAAGCCCGTTAACGCAGATAGGGCCAAAAATCTTCCGAAGAATCTTACGCTCGAAACGACTAAGGATATCTTCATCCGCTTTAGATAGAGTCCATGCCTCGGCGCCATAGAGCAGGACTGGGATGATTAGGGTCTTATACAGAGTCTCCTTTGTCTTTCGAGAGAGGGCTGTGCTACTCAATTGCCTTCCTAGCCCATAGAAACAGCGATTGGCAAGAGTAATTCTTCGCTTTATTTCTCACGAGATGTTGTTGTCAGATGTTATAGCGGATCCGAGGTACACAAAGTCCCTAACTACCTCAAAGTTGTACCTGTCTATTGTGATGTTTTGTCCAATCCGCCGGTGTTGTGTGTCCCTTTTTGTGGACAGCAGGTACTTCGTTTTGGCCTCATTGACTGCTAGTCCCATCTTAGCCGCTTCAGCTTCAATGCTAGCAAACGTTCCAGTGACAGCTCGCCGAGTTCTGCCAATGATGTCTATGTCGTCAGCGTATGCTAGCAATTGCACAGACTTGAAAATTGTCCCACTACAATTGACTTGCGAGTTTCTTATAATTTTTTCAAGTATTACGTTGAAGAAATCGCACGATAGCGCATCACCTTGTCGGAATCCTTTTTTGATGTCAAAAGCTTCTGTGAGGTCAGAACCAACCTTGACGGAGCAGCGAGAGTTCTCCATCGTCATCCTGCACAGTCGGACGAGTTTTGTGGGAATGCCAAAACCTGACATGGCTCTGTATAGCTCGTCTCTATAAATGCTATCGTACGCGGCCTTAAAATCGATAAAGAGGTGGTGGGTATCGATTTGGAATTCTTGGGTGGTTTCCAGGATCTGCCGTAGCGTGAACATTTGATCGATTGTGGACTTTCCTGGTCTGAAACCACACTGATAGGGGCCAATCAGGTTGCTGACGAAAGGTTTCAGGCGTTCACATAGTACGGCAGAGAGGATCTTGTAGGCGATATTCAGGAGACTTATTCCTCTATAGTTGGCGCAGTTTAGAGGGTCTCCTTTCTTGTGGATCGGGCAAACGATGCTGAGGTTCCATTCATCAGGCATACTTTCTTCTGACCAAACTTTAGAGATGAGTTTGTGTATGCACTCTACCAGGTCATCTCCGGCCGCTTTAAAAAGTTCGGCGGGTAATCCGTCGGGTCCAGCAGCTTTGTTGTTTTTGAGTTTAGATATTGCTATCCTTACTTCATTTTGGTTAGGTGGACGGAAGTTTTGTCTGTCATCATCCATGTTGAATGGTTCATTCTGCCTGACAGCGGGATTTTGGTCTTCATCGCCGTTTAACAGTCTGCAGAAATGGTCCTTCCATGTACTCAGCACCGACTGTGACTCTACTACGAGGTTTCCATTCCTATCTCTACAGGCTTCTGTGCGGGATTTTTTTTCCTTGGCATGTTCTTTTTACCTGTTGGTAAAACTTCCGCACGTTGTTCCTGGAGTAGCATCTCTCAATGTCTTCGATCGCGCGCTTCTCATGCTCTCTTTTTTTCTTTTGGAGAAGCCGGTGTTCTTCCCGTCTTTTCTGCTCGTAAAGCTCGCGAACAGCTCTCGTCTTTCTTTGCAGCGTCGCTTTATATGCCTCTTGTTTGGCTGCATGGGCCTGCCTGCATTCGTCATCAAACCAGAGGTTTCGTGGTGGTGGTCTGGTGAAACCTAGCACATCAGTTGCGGCATCTCTGATGGCTTGTTGGCAGTGTTGCCACTGATCTTCGGCACTTGATGCTGGCGGTACTGGATTTCTTGAGAGGTTACGGGATATTCGATCGGCATAGGTTCTGGCGGTTTCTTGCGATTGCAGCTTTCCGACGTCATACTTCCTCACAGTATTACTCCGTTGTTGTGGAGTTCGGGTTATTCGCATTCTTACCTTTGCTGCAACAAGGTAGTGATCCGAGTCGATGTTAGCTGCTCGGAAGGTGCGAACATCCAAGATACTGGAGGCGTGTCTTGCATCGATCGCAACGTGATCAATCTGATTGACGGTTCTTTGATCTGGGTGTCGCCAAGTCCCTTTGTGTATATCGAGATGAGGAAACCGTGTGCTTGCAATGGTGACGTTATGTGCCGCTGCGAAGTCAATTAGCCTAAGTCCGTTTTCAGACGTTGTGTCGTGTAGGCTATGTTTTCCGACAGTCCTACCAAAGATTTCCTCTTTACCTATTTTGGCATTAAAGTCGCCTAGTACGATCTTAACGTCGTATTTAGGGCATTGCTCATAGGTTTTGTCGAGGAGCTCATATAAGTCATCCTTGGTGGCGTCATCTTTGTCCTCTGTGGGGGCATGAGCGCATATTAGGCTAATGTTGGCGAATTTAGCCTTGATACGGATTGTCACAAGTCGCTCACTTACGTGTCGAAAGCCCAAGACTTCTTGCCTAAGTCTACCGCTTATGACGAATCCGCACCCAAATAAACGCTGTGGTCTTCTTGCGCAATCACCGTAGTACACGTCACAGTTTTTCATCCTCCTTTTGCCCGGCCCATTCCATCGCACTTCCTGGATGGCAGTAATTCCTGCTCTGTAGCAGTCTAGGGCCTCCGCTAGTTGTTTGGATGCACGTGGTCTGTTAAGAGTTCTAACATTCCACGTGCAGATCCGAAGGTCGTTGTCCTTGATTCGTTTTTCCGGGTCGTCAACAGTAAATCCGTCCTTTTCCGAGGCTATTGGTCGCTTCGCAACTTTTTCTTTTTTCCGTGGCAGGGTTGTTAACAACACGCACAACCCCCAACCTGGAGGGCCAGGTCCTTTGTTGGATTCCTTGGACAAAAGGAACCGGAGAATCCGGAGTCAGTAACCCACTGCGGGGATATGAGCGCTGCCGTTGGCCCATTAAGGGTTCATCCGCCACCATCTCTATTTCAATGCCCTGACTTGCATTGAATTGTCCTAATGACCTTATCTCCAAATACGTCGAAGTAGCTCATTGGGGCGTTATTTATCCACACAAGTCTATTATTGTCAACGGCCTTGGCTCTGATAAAAGCATAGCTTTCCGTCAGTCGTTCAGCTACAGTGAAGGCAACAACACCTCTGACGACTATTACTGTGAATAGAAGTTTTTTTTCAAGTGGTAGATTACATAAAGTAAAATAAAAGCTAGTTTTTGCCAAGAGGTGTGGTACGTGTCTGACGGAGGAGTAGGGCATTATACCACGCCAGACGACACACAAAACAGAGAAGAGGGAAAAGCAGTTGACCAGGAGAGAAATGGAGAGACTCGAAAAAGAGCAAAAGGAGGCAGCCAAATTAAGGGCACTTCAGATGGCTGAACAAGAGCCACAGCAGCAGCAGCAGCAATAAAAAAATATGCAACCATCAAATAAGTTGGCCGAACCTACCAACAAATCAAAAAAGCAGCCACAGCAAAAAAAAAAAAAAGAAAACAGTTTGCAACAACAACCACAAAAGCAGCAGCAGCAACAACAACAACAACATAAGCAACAGCAACAGAAGCAAGCTAGCGACTTGGACCAACCGACTACGTCCAAGCGAGCACAAGTACAGCAACAGCGAGTCCAACGGCAGCATGGACAACAGTAGCATAATCAACAAATACAGCAGAATCAACAAATACAGCAGCAACAACAGATTCAACAGCAACAGCCATCGCAGCAAAAAGCAAAAAAAAAGAAAAAGTGCCGCCCATCAACACCTACAAAATGGTAATAAAAGATACCATAGATATATGTAAGCCCGCCATAGGCGATAACTTTTTAATTAAGCGATTAAGTAACATGCTATCCACTGCTTCTCAGTAGATCAGCATAAGAAAGTAAAAGAAATTCTCAAAAAATCGGCCACTGAACACTAATTTTACGCCGAAAGAAGACAAAATTCAAATGGTCCTCTTAATAGACCTTGACAGCTCCACTGATCCAGTGGCGTTTTTACAAGAACTCCAGAGTTCAGCGACGAAAGATCTCGAGTTCGTGGGGGTCAAGCCTTTCACCACTATCAGAGCCAGACGGGAGCAACGGAAATTACCGTTCTTTCTGGTTCAGCTGTCGCCCAAGAGCAAACTGGATAGTAAGGAAAATTACCATCCTAGACTACCAGGTTGTCACCTGGGAAAAATTATAGAGACGTGCTACAATGCATGCGTTGCCAAAGGTTTGGGCATGCCGTGGTGAACTGCGGTATGCAGTCTCGCTGCGTTAAATGCAGCGAGAACCACAGTGTAGGTGAGTGCAAACTCGGCCAAGAAAGGGTCGAAGATAAGGCTCAATTTAAATGTGTACTTTGCGGGGGCGAGGGGCACCCTGCTACCTATCGGGGCTGTCCTAAGTTCCAGCAGCTAAAGCAAACAAAAGCTCCGAAGGTGGTGGAGAGGCGACCTGTTTTTGTTCCTGCACCGACAGCCGTTGTGCCCCGAATCTCTTACACCCAAATACGGCACCTGCGGTATAGGCGAATATAATGTCTGTGTTGCAGGCCATGTTAACCAGCCTACAACAACAGCTCGGAAAGGAGGAGGAAAGACGACCGTGTCTACGCTTACCTTCCCAGCTTAGGGCAACTTAACTCATAATGGGGGCGCTGTACGATATCCCCTTTAAAATCCTGACTGTGAATGTAAATTCACTAATCAGGACCGAACGTAGAGCAAAATTGCTTCAATTGTTGCATGATCACAGTCCAGATGTCTTTTTGGCTAACGAAACCAAGCTAAACCAGAAAGACAAACTGACTCATATCAATTACAATATCGCAAGAAGGGACCCGACCAACTCCACTCGTGGGCGCTATCTTTTTAAGAAAAGGTATTGATCATGAGGTCATATATAATAGTGAAGTGCGAAGATTCGAGTTGCTAGAAGCTCGCATCATATGCATTCCTCTCCAACAGGGGAAGCGAATGTATGTGATCGCAGTGTACGCGCCAGAAGCACCTCAACCTGCAAAGTTTGTAGCAGAGCTCGAAAAACTTTTTGAGTGCCTCAGTATCGACAGTGACCACTGCGGACTTTCCGCCGCCATACAGCTACCAAACGAGCTTGTGGTTTTGGATGACTTTGTGACTGCGCGCTCTTACAATTTTAGTAAGGCACACTTGCCACGTTTCTCCAACACCCTGACAAGAGAACTCCTCTCCAACGACATTGTGCCTCCAAACGACAAGAATCTATCGATCGTAGAGATCGATGGATACCTGCTTCAGATGGATGATGTCATAAAACAAACGATGGACAGAACAATCCCACGATACAAAGAACATAACGCAACTGAAATTTACAAGAACGCAACAATAGACGTACTACAAAGACAAAAAAGTGACCAGATTTACAGGCGGTTTACACACAGAAACGATCTTGAGATTAGGAAACTGAAATTGTCAATCACAAACGTCAATTCGCTCATAAAACAAAATGATAGAATGTCTATTAACTCGTACTGAGATAACAGAATTCGAGCCGTTAACTCTAACCACCCGAGTATGTTTCCCGAGATTTATAAAATCTTCAGAAAAAACAATAAAAACGATGTTCCGTATCTTAAGCTTCCGAGAACGACAGACACGAAAACATACTCCTGACCGCAGGCATAGATCTGGGGGACGCCACCTTGGACGACGATTTCTTTGTGATCGAAGATCCATTGGAGAAGGTTGAGACAGTGGGCTCTGCTTTGCAGCAAGTGTATAATGTGAATTATTCCATTTGCCCAAGCCACGACCTGGAGAACAGAGCTATGCTGAATCACTTACTTTCGAAATAGCATCACGCTCATCTGCTCATCTCGAAGATCGAACTCCAAATGATTTTCGCATCATTAAAGAAAAAGAAGTCAGCAGGAATCGCTGGTGTACCCAATGTTGTACTCGGACATCTCCCTCAGGAAGCAATAGATATATACACAAAATTGTTCAACAACGCGCTGAATAATGCATATTATCCAGTGAGTTGGAAGACAGCTGTTGTACATCCTCTCCCGAAAAAAAGGGAAAGTATAATTCTAATCCGGCAAATCTCCGGTCCATAAGTCTTCTTCCGAGTATTAGCAAGGAATTCGAAAAAGTTCTCAATAGAGCTCTGTCCAAGTGGGCCGAGGAAAAAAATATAATTCCAGACACCCAGTTCGGCTTTAAGGCGGGACATGACACAATTCATGCGCCTAAGCTAGTATTTGCTGTCCAATGAAACAATGCTAAGAATCAATGCACGGGTGCCTGTCTGGTTGATTTGGAGAAGGCTTTCGACACCGTATGGTTAGAGGATCTTTATCTGAAGCTAACTAAATGAGGCATAAGTAAACCACTGCTATGTATGCTTTACGACATGCTTAATGGTAGAAAGTTTATTGTCAAGAGTGGCAATGTAACATCTACCACAACGGTCTACAACAGGGAGCGGTGAACTCGCCGATTATCTTTAGTATTTATACTAGCGATCTCATTGAGAGTTTACCTCATGCAATTGCGTATGCCAACGATTTAGTTGCGTACAGAACAGGTCCAAAAGTTGAGGTTATCAGAATTCTCTTGCAACGTAATTTCGATAAAATTTAACAACACTGTAGTAATTGGAAGCTAAAAATTAACTTCCAGAAATTTGAAACTATCCGGTTTAGAACTCCTGTGTCTAGGGCTTCTAGGGATACGAGAAAGAACTGGCGCAAGCTGCTGATCGCTGGGCCACATGGACATCCACTGGCGAGTAAAAGTGTAATAAAGTACCTTGGCATCTAGCTGGATCAGTTTCTATTTTTCAATCGACATGTAGAGGGCTAGTAGCTTTGGCCCTGAAGAGACGGTTGTTTTATATCAGCCGCCATGGACGTTTATATATTATAAAAAAAAAACCTTTTAACAAGTTGAGGTGAACAAATCAAAAGAATTTAAAGATATGGAGGATTACATCTGCCGGGCCCGCTAATAATATATATTTTTTAACAAAAACACTCCTACACAACTAGACATACAAATTAACGCAAATAATAGTCTCCACCTTTTCTTATATTTCCACAAATAGCTAATACTTTTTACTATACAAATCTACAATCATACTTACAAACACTTTTTTTTTAATGAATTTCTATGCATAGTTTGCACTTAATTTGTACCTATTCGAATGGAAAGCAAAATTCAAAACAAAAATACATTTCATCAAGGACGTTTGTATATATCCAGCAAGAAGTAAGTTTGTGTTTAAATTTCAAGAATGTATGAGTATATTTTTTCAAAACACCAACCTTCATAATAGTAAACAAAAATTGAAAATCCTAAGAACTCAAATCAAAAGTCTGGTCAATGATTTACGTATGTATGTACAAATATGTCTGTTCAATGACGTACGTACATAACCAGTTCTCGTATTCCATATAAAAAAATTGTAAACAATGAAAATGTTAGATCGTGTACAAATCCTTAATCCAAAAATTTATTTAATTCAGGGAAGCGAAACCATTGCATATAAACTACCTACCTATATCCATACATACTTACTTCTTTGTGAACAAAGCACAGCACCGCAACCGCAACCAAAAAAATCAAACATCTTTCATCTACCTATAGAATGCTTTGTATATACACTGCATATAGTACTATCATGGAGCATCATTTTTTAGTTCTGAATCAAGTCGCAATGAGGCGTGCTGAAATTGCCAATTGGTGTGAATATAGAATAAGTACAGACAACAAAAGTTTATTAAATACTGGTAAAATATCGGTAAAAGTTCTCGTCTCCACTATTTAGAGTTAGTTCTGAATCAACCAGGAAGATGGCCAGACGAAAAATGACCACCATGAGAGTACTATAGAAAATGTATATACAATGTAGAATGTAGGTAAACAAAACAAGTCTTAAACATCAAGTTAATTCACCTCACCACTTTTTTTCCTTTTCTTTGTCCTGCTTTTCTATTTCTTAAGTTAATGGTGTCTTCTCCTTGTTTGTCTCTTTCAACTTACCGAGTTATTTACTCCAAGAGCCGCTTGGAGCGCCACGGTCCACACGTCGCCATGATAGTACTAAAGCAGTTTATATACAATGGTCTACAGAACGTCTAAGTGTAATACCGCACCAATATAACAATTCAGGGAGGTACTGTTCCTAGTGTTATAATTTAAAAAGTTGTAACGTACCCTTAATATGTTTCTTTTTCGTTCTGTTTCAGTGTTTCATGTTTCTAGTTTTCTAAAACGTCAAACGCGTTATCAACATGTCATTAGTGAACAACATTCCGTAATATATATTTTTGTAGTTTAAAAAACATGAATTTATCATTAAAACCTTAATAAGTTATATTTTTAAAATCCGCGGAAGTGGTATTGGCCTCAAAAGAAAATAAAGTGCATTAAGTTAATTATAGGTACCACATCAGGCAAAAGATAGGGCAACCGCAGTCATAGATTTTGTGAAAAGGTAAATACCCTTTTTGGGGAGAAGCAAGAAAGATTATTATATAGGAGGGGCATCGTCGCTAGATTTCTTTTTTACTTTTCATTTTATTAAGTTCAATTCAAAATATAAAATTTTGTATACAAATTGCTATGAAAATAATGTTTATTTATATAAAAGAATCGTAATGGTTTTTCCAATAAGAAGTCATTGAGTACATATTAAAAAGAAAATAACCTGAAATTGGTTACAATAGTAGGTAAATTCATTATTATGTATATAGTTAAGCTGTGCTCATACGGCTGATTTAATTTGCATGTGTTAATGAACACATGTACGTGTAAACAACATTTATTAACTTATAGTTAATAGTTAATAAAATAGATATTTCTTAGGATAGCCGTTGGGATCTGGAATTGTCAGTCTTTCTTAAATAATTGAAGACTACGGATACGACACTAATTCAAAAATTAGGATTATGCTCACTAATTAGCTCTTCCGTGGTCGCACAGGCAAGATTGGCAAAAGATGACGCATGAGGTAGCTTTTACAAAACATAATGTACCTGTTCTTTGTAAAAAATAACTTTATTCTCTTCAAAGTATAGGGAAATGAGACTTCTTTTCGTCTTTTCATGTTTATTAGTTCGTTTTAATTGTAATCTAATTTAAGTACAAAACATTTTTTATAGATCTAGCTATAATATAGTTATTTTTTTAAAATAGTTAAGTCAGTTAAAGAATATTTAAAATGTTTGTTTTATATTATTTTTAATATTTTATTAATGTTTAATTTTACTATTTGAATACTGCGCAGCTAGTTTCTAGCTATTCGCTTTTGGTTCTATTAGAACCTACATAGCATATTTTTAATTAAAAGTAAATCGCTTCATATTATTCTAAAGGTTGGCCAATAATCTGTAAATTCAATACAACATTAAGGAGTACAAGGATTTGAATAATAACTATTTCAACGTTTACATACTAACTTATTAAATGTTCTTTTCAAAATAAGCAAAATGCTCTTATAATCAAGCAGTAATGTATGTTAATGGAGCTTTAATGTGTTGTTTGGGGGTACATTAGGAATACTATTCTAGTTTTTTTCAGTTTTGCTTTTATATTTCTCAAACTAAGAGCATGACAAAGTTGAAGAACATACAATTTCCTAAAAGCTGGTAGGTGAATCTGATTTTGAGGCCCAATATCAAAGTCAAAGTTAGACAAAGTTTCTTAAAATGTGTAAAATAACTTAACAGTTACCATGGTTTCTATGTTAATTATGTCGATCAATCATCATTATCGACGTCTTGCAAAACCTATGACCCCTCAACTATGTGGATATCTTATTTATCGTTGAGCTGTCAACTAGCATCTAACATTTTGATTTCGTTAAATGTGTCGCTTATTTTAATATTTTTCTTTTATATATGGTTTTCCGCAAGAGTTCGATAACTTTGGTACCACAAAATAATAACGGATTTCTATAGAGGGACTAAATACATTCTTTTTACTATGAAACAGGGTGTCTACATCCCATCATTTAGGCGGGAGGGCAATTTTCTAAAAAAAGCACTTGCATTGGAAAAAAATAACAGCAACACTTACAATAATGTGCTATGCCTTTTTTTAAAGCCAAAAAAATTGTTCTAAATATATTCTTAAATCATTAAATATTTATAAAAAAAAAACTTGAAAAAACTTTATTTCAAACTCAAAATTTTGAGAAAAAAAATTTAAAAAAGTACATATTTTTTTTAATTGAGATAATGAGCCTTATTCATAAAAACGAAGAATATCCTCCTAAGTAAAAGGTAAAAGTAAAAGAAGAACAGGGTAATGCTTAAAAGTATTCGTTGGACCCAATTTTCGATAACTCGGCCACACATTTCGGCCGAAACCGCCGCTATTTTGCGTTCAATGTTGGATCTGAGCTCTTCCAACGTCGTCTGCTTGTTGGCATAAACCAATGACTTAACGTAGCCACAAAGAAAATAGTCTAGAAGCATTAAATCGCACGAAAGAGGCGGCCAATCGACTAGCCCATATCTTGAAGTAACACCCTAATCAAACTTACTCTTCAATAAATCGATTGTAAGGTGTACTGTATGGCTTGTGGCACCATCCTGTTGAAACCACATGTCGTCCAAGTCCATATCTTTCAATTCGAGGCAAAAATAATCGGTAATCATAGCGCGATAACGCTGGACATTCACAATAACGTGACGATCGTTATCGTCGACGAAAAAATACGGCTCAATAACGCCGCCGGCCAGCAAACCGCACCAAACAATTTTTTTTTGTGGATGAAGTGGTGATTCATGAAGCAAATGTGGATTTTCACCCCACCAATAACGCATATTTTGCTTATTGACCAACCCATTGAGTCAAAAAGGGGCTTCGTCATTGAAGATGATTTTGCGATGAAATTCAACAACTCAACGCTCTTAAAGTTGCGGTCACCGATTCCGAATTTCGGCAGAAAATTTGTATAATTTGCAGACGTTGCTCGTTCGTGTACTTTACCATGATCAAACTGTTGAGTTTACTGAATAAATTGACAATGATAGTTCGATGATTAGTAAAAGGGTGCGTTCACAAATTAAATTCAAAGTTGTCAAGTCCCTATAGGAAAACCCGATACTTGCGAAAATATCCTTCAAGCAAAAGTAAAAGGTAGGCTCGTCAGAAAGCTGAATAATATGCTAGGTGCTATAATTTAATTTTTGAAATTAAATTATAGCCCTATAATCCAGGAGGAGTTGAAGCGCTGCATTGTAGCCGGATAACATATAAATAATTTAATTTTTACTTGCCACTATAAGGCAAGTTTAATATTCGTGAATATTAAAAAAATTGAGATAACAATCAAACATGACATTAAGATCATGGAGAAGTCTAAAAAAGAGGCCGAGAAAAAATGTCTGTCTGTCTGTCTGTATGTATAACGAGCTGTAGCCTAAACGGCTAAACCGATTATCTTCAAATTTGGTGTGTATAATTATTTTGGCATTCCCCAGAGGGGAAATTGAAATTTTATTTTTAGGCCTTAAGATAACGGTACCTGTCATATGACCGTTTAGGAAAGCTTATTTTTCTCGAAAACGGCTCCAACGATTTTAATGAAATTTTTTGAGAATTTTGTTGTTAGTATTGGCTATCATTTGATTAGAACCAAATTTCCGGGAAAAGTCTACTAGCAGTACCTTTCATATAACGTTTTTTTTTTAATTTTGAGCTTTCTCGGTAACGTCTCTTTGGATTTCTGTCAAATTTTATATTTGAGAAGATCGAGGTAGTTTAATTAATTCTGCGTATCAAATTTTTTAATAACTTTTTTTCTAATTAAAATTAATTTTTTAATTTTTTTTTAAATCAATATTTCTAAAACTAATCAAAAAAAAATATTTTAAATTTTATATTCACATGTGTATATTAATAAAGTCTAAACAAAACTGCAAACATAAATTTCAAAAAAATTCAAAAAACAAAATAAAAAACTGAATTATATATATTTTCGAAATAGTTTTTTTTCATAAATTCTTTGATATTTAAGACGTGTGATGGCGTACTTCATTTTTACTAAAAACCGTCAAGTATTGTGGTTTTAATACTTTTTATAAGTTCAAACTGTGTTATTTTCAACGTAAATGTTACTTGTTTCTGTTAAAGATCTTGCTTTTCAATGTTATTTATTCACATAAGAGCAAGTACGTGCGACCCAGTCGAGCCCATGTTTTTTATTGTAAATTTTGTGAAGTTTCCATATTCTCTACCACTAGCCATGTTCGGATCCACGCCAATTAAAGTCAACATTCGTTAAAATTTCTTTGGCATCATAAGTGGCTTGAACATTCAGAGTAGGTTTACCTTTTCGATCAATGTACTCATCTCCATGCATAGAGTTTTTTTTTTAGTATCCCTACGTGTGGACACATCACTTACTCAAGCTGTCGGAAACTTAAACATCCTTTTGTCATAACTCATTTTATTTCGTTGTTTCATTATTGGTAGCTGGAAACTTGATCCAATCAGTTGTATGCGCAACAATGCTGTTAACTACTGGATTCACAGTCCGAGATACCGTATCTTGACTAACAACAAGTTCTTTACCGATAACTTTTACTGAGACATCCCATACATACCTTTCTATGGACAGTTGACAAGGCACATCCATGAGTTTCTTCATTCGTATCTAAAAATCTGTAATCGAGCCATTTTTCTCTTCAAAACGGTAAAAATCTTTAAAATCACAAACAAGAGTATAGATAAGCGGGGCTTGTAATATTTAGTATCTCACACCAATAAAAGGATATGCTTTTACTCGAAAAGTATAAGATACGTTGCAAGTATAGGCAAACCCTTTTCTTTGTGAATAAGGCTCAATGTGTATTAAATTTGCTTAAAGTTATTATAACTTCTATTAATTCTTGATTAAACACTAAAAATTGAAGAATTTTATGTATTCTAGTTTTCGAGAAAATTACAATTTATCAAACCCACTTTTTTTATAATTTGTTTGAAATTTACGTGGGTTTACTCTGGACATTTTTTTCTGAAATGTTGAGTTTGAAATAAGTTTTTTTTCACGTCAACGGACTTGGATCTGATAAAGCATCGCTTCCCGTGAGATCAGCGAAATCAAGCATCGTTGCGCGTGGTTAGTAGTCGGTTGGGAGACCGTCCGAAAACCAACTGCAGGCTGTTGACAAATGTTTTCTGTTTTCCGTTCTTTCCCTTTCTTCTGTTCTGTGCTGTATCAATGTCGTCGTGTATGTTGTCTTGTAATTTTCTGAGCCACTGGCCTCAGTAGCCAATGATAATAAGTTACTACTTCGTAGATTTATCTACATATAGCCCTAGCACTTTTAGCCCTCGATGTATCTTTATAACTATTCCATAAACGGTAAAAGACAGAGATCGAAAACTTATTCTGAGTTCCGGGCGAAAAAAGTTCATGTTGGAAAAATTCCCCTTATCGGCAGCATTCAATTTAGGCGAAATGTGAAACATTTGATACTAAAAAAAATTCATTTATTTTTTGGTGGTGAACAGACCGAAACGGACAAGCTAAGCATGTATTTTATGTTTTTACATATTGAAATCTTTTTATTTTTTGTTTCCTAAGTTAAATAAAAACCTTTATTTTATATTACGTGCATTGACATGCTTTAATTTTTCATTTAACTTTGTGTATACATTGAAATTCTTTCATTTTTTGTTCCATAAAAAGACTTGAATGTATAACTTGATCAATAAGAAGTGAAGTAACAATAAATAAATTTCATATAAAAAAGTTTAAACATCCACTTTAACAGCCTTCATTTTATCTTTTTTTCTTTATTTATCAACACAAACCGAAATTTAGATTAAAATGCCAAAACTAAACCATCCAAATTCAGCGTTAATATGCTAAGAAAAAAATTCCAAACCTCAGGGATTTTCTTTAAATGGCAAGTTATAGGTATCATTGAACCTTATTATTGAAAATTTAAACTTTTGATTCTGAGGCGTTCAAAAACTCAAATCAGTGATTATGTTGATTCAAAAGTAAAGCTTATGGTCAAAATTATTATTTAAGCCAAACAAAATATTCGTTCCAATCTAATGGGACACATATGTACAAAATGACATGTAGTTCGATCAATGATAATTTAAGTAATTATACAGTAATTATACATTTCTTACAGCCTATGAAAACAAGAAGAAGATGACGAAACTTGGCCTTTATAGCCACCCCTTTCCTTCTTTCTAAAAAATCATACACTCTCTTTCGCAAATTAACTGGTTTACATGATTCTTCTTTTTGGTTGTTTCTTCATTTTGCTTTTGGACAGACATGCATGTACGTTGTTAATTGCATTTACTAATTTGTATTACGCCGAGTTTCCAATATTTTCATATATTTCTGTTTTATTCGAAAGAAATTCGCGAAATTCTAAAAAAAAGTCAATTTAAAACTAAAAAGCATGATATGAATTGTTTTCAATTTTAAAAATTATATTTCTCAAACCAGCTTTGACGTTTCAAATCTCAGCCCTAAAAAATCTTAAAATTTTCATTCTTACATTCATTACTTCATTCCTTCTTCCTTTCTGCATCCATTACCATTTTTTCAAAAAAAAGAAAGAAAGAAGAAACAACAAAAAACAGGAATAAAATAAACAAGGTTTATGAGAATAAAAAGTAAACAAACAAAGGTGTTAACCATTGAAAGACAAATGGAGATGATTCGAAATCTTATGTCATAGTTTTAAGTAAAAAGTTGGTTGTCTATAAAATCGGTTTACGGACGATAATTTTGCGTGATAACGTCATAAGAAAACATTGATGATAGCAACACCAACATACAGCCCGTTAACTCACACCATATACAATTCCACTTATAACGTCAAAAATACAACATTACTAAATTCTGGTACTAAGTAAAAAAATCCAGTACTAAAAATACTATTGTACCAACTACCTAGTAGCAATCGGCACCAGTTTTATATTTAACAAGCGGTCTCCGGCTGTGGTTGGGTGCTGTATGAATAGGGTAGGCACTGAAAAGCATCAAACTGGTGATGCACAGTCGCTGCAACTATATCGTCATATCAATTGTGCTTATTTTACCTCCCCGCGGTAAACACCGGGTACTGGTCTGTCCATCCGGACATTCCTGCTAAACTTATAAGCGCGAGTGTTGAACACAGGAAAAATAGCAACACTATAATGCTCTGCTTTAATGACTGTTCTGGTCGATTCGCAGAAGTCTTGCACGAGCCCCTCAGAAAGAGGACGTACGGCGGATGAGCCCAACCAATTGGACCAACGGTGGCGTCAACAGTCAACGAAGCAGACGCCCTAATGAGCTACTTCGACGTATTTGGAGATAAGGTTATTGGGACAATTCAATGCAAGTCAGGGCATTGAAATAGAGATAGTGGCGGATGAACCCTTAATGGGCCAACGGCAGCGCTCATATCCCCGAAGTGGGTTACTGACTCCGGATTCTCCGGTTCCTTTTGTCCAAGGAATCCAACAAAGGACCTGGCCCTCCAGGTTGGGGGTTGTGCGTGGGGTTAACAACCCTGCCACGGAAAAAAAGAAAAAGTTGCGAAGCGACCAATAGACTCGGAAAAGGACGGATTTACTGTTGACGACCCGGAAAAACGAATCAAGGACAACGACCTTCGGATCTGCACGTGGAATGTTAGAACTCTTAACAGATCACGTGCATCCAAACAACTAGCGGAGGCCCTAGACTGCTACAGAGGAATTACTGCCATCCAGGAAGTGCGATGGAATGGGCCGGGCAAAAGGAGGATGAAAAACTGTGACGTGTACTACGGTGATTGTGCAAGAAGACCACAGCGTTTATTTGGGTGCGGATTCGTCATAAGCGGTAGACTTTGGCAAGAAGTCTTGGGCTTTCGACACGTAAGTGAGCGACTTGTGACAATCCGTATCAAGGCTAAATTCGCCAACATTAGCCTAATATGCGCTCATGGCCCCACAGAGGACAAAGATGACGCCACCAAGGATGACTTCTATGAGCTCCTCGACAAAACATATGAGCAATGCCCTAAATACGACATTAAGATTGTACTAGGCGATTTTAATGCCAAAATAGGTAAAGAGGAAATCTTTGGTAGGACTGTCGGAAAACATAGCCTACACGACTATGGCTAATTGACTTCGCAGCGGCACATAACGTCACCATTGCAAGCACACGGTTTCCTCATCTCGATATACACAAAGGGACTTGGCGACACCCAGATCAAAGAACCGTCAATCAGATTGATCACGTTGCGATCGATGCAAGACACGCCTCCAGTATCTTGGATGTTCGCACCTTCCGAGCAGCTAACAACGACTCGGATCACTACCTTGTTGCAGCAAAGGTAAGAATGCGAATAACCCGAACTCCACAACAACGGAGTAATACTGTGAGGAAGTATGACGTCGGAAAGCTGCAATCGCATGAAACCGCCAGAACCTATGCCGATCGAATATCCCGTAACCTCTCTAGAAATCCAGTACCGCCAGCATCAAGTGCCGAAGACCAGTGGCAACACTGCCAACAAGCCATCAGAGATGATGCAACTGATGTGCTGGGTTTCACCAAACCACCACCACGAAACCTCTGGTTCGATGACGAATGCAGGCAGGCCCATGCAGCCAAACAAGAGGCATATAAAGCGGCGCTGCAAAGAAAGACGAGAGCTGCTCGCGAGCTCTACGAGCAGAAAAGACGGGAAGAACACCGGCTTCTCCAAAAGAAAAAGAGAGAGCATGAGAAGCGCGCGATCGAAGGTATTGAGAGATGCTACTCCAGGAACAACGTGCGGAAGTTTTACCAACAGGTAAAAAGAACATGTCAAGGAAAAAAACCCGCACAGAAGCCTGTAGAGATAGGAATGGAAACCTCGTAGTAGAGTCACAGTCGGTGCTGAGTACATGGAAGGACCATTTCTGCAGACTGTTAAACGGCGATGAAGACCAAAATCCCGCTGTCAGGCAGAATGAACCATTCAACATGGATGATGACAGACAAAACTTCCGTCCACCTGACCAAAATGAAGTAAGGATAGCAATATCTAAACTAAAAAACACCAAAGCTGCTGGACCCGACGGACTACCCGCCGAACTTTTTAAAGCGGCCGGAGATGACCTGGTGGAGTGCATTCACAAACTCATCTCTACAGTTTGGTCAGAAGAAAGTATGCCTGATGAATGGAACCTCAGCATCGTTTGCCCGATCCACAAGAAAGGAGACTAAGGAGGAATAAGTCTCCTAAATATCGCCTACAAGATCCTCTCTACCGTACTATGTGAACGCCTGAAACCTTTCGTCAGCAACCTGATTGGCCCCTATTAGTGTGGTTTCAGACCAGGAAAGTCCACAATCGATCAAATGTTCACGCTACGGCAGATCCTGAAATCCACCCAAGAATTCCAAATCGATACCCACCACCCCTTTATCGATTTTAAGGCCGCGTACGATAGCATTTATAGAGACGAGCTATACAGAGCCATGTCAGGTTTTGGCATCCCCACAAAACTCGTCAGACTGTGCAGGATGACGATGGAGAACTCTCGCTGCTCCGTCAAGGTTGGTACTGACCTCACAGAAGCTTTTGACATCAAAAAAGGATTCCGACAAGGTGATGCGCTATCGTGCGATTTCTTCAACTTAATACTTGAAAAAATTATAAGAAACTCGCAAGTCAATTGTAGTGGGACAATTTTTTTAAACCACAGTATCGCGGTTAGCGTAACGCGTTCCTTTTCTTGTCAGCATGAGTCATGTTATGTCATCGATTTATAAGACGTTATCACGTCAAAAAATATTAATAAATAAACTCAAACTCTCCTTTTTTTAATTTCCCCTTCAGTTTTGATATTTGTTTATGTTTTTGTGATGTCCCATCACTATTAACCAATGAGTTTTAGGCCTTTATTATTTTTCCCAATTTATTGAGTGTAATATATGTGCATATATAATCCCTTTGATTTTAAAAGAGCTATGGTATATTTGTACAAAGTTATGTACATGCATTTTATCGAGTGCGTAATTTAATTAGCGTATAATAGTGTATACATTAAAATGAAGCTTATTATGTATAAGTAAAAGAAATAATATATATAATGGATTATATAGAAAAACAGTCAGATGAGATTTTACAGTAGCAGTCAAACAATGTATTTACCTAAATAAAATTGCGTGCATTACGGTTTCTTAACATTTCACTTGCGCTTATTAAATTCATAATAGTAATAAATTCTTACTTTGATTTTCAGATTTGCTGCGGTGTCATATAATATAATTATAATGGGAAAACTCCTGTCCAAAATATTCGGCAACAAAGAAATGCGAATATTAATGTTGGGGCTCGATGCTGCTGGAAAAACTAGTATCCTTTTAAACAAGAATTTATAAATTACTAGCTCGTATCTATCGCTTTTCTCGCATTCAAACATCGGATTTGTTCGATGCTTTTTTAAATACATTATACATTTGCCAGTTCAACTACTGCAAGTTTATGCTATGCAACATGTGTGTGCATTGTGCACGTCTTCATGCTGATCGACCGACTTCTTTTTGAGTTCTAAAGAAAGTAGTATACACTATTTCATATATATATAGGAACATTCACATTTCCTCATTACGCTTAATAAAATCATGTATTTCCAGGGTTTTTTTTGGAGCGTAACCTACTGATCACAAAGTATGTATGTTAAAAACCTACCTTATAGTGTGAGACATATTTATGGGCCTATTATGACTCGCGAGTCGAACGTTCGATTCATGTCGAAAAATTTAGCGATTTACTCTTGTCGTGGTATTGCGAAGAGCGAAAAAAAATTTAATGTGCTAATCAAGTTGTTGTTAAACGTCAAAAACTGCCATTTGTGTTGAAAATAATGTACGGTTTTTGTTTATTCAAACAGATTTCAGAAAAAAATATTAATTTGGTTTTTTGTTTTGTTTTGACCAACAGATGAGGTATGATAAAAAAACAACCCACTTGAACTATCTGACACTTTGTAAAGAACAAATTACTTTTCCCCTTTGTTCAACTATTTGTCTTACATTATTTATTTAATTTATATTTTTGAATTAACAAACATGCGTTTAAGTTAGTTTTAAATATAATGAGTTCAGTAATTTCACCAATCATAAAACTATCATCAACTATCAAAACTATCATGTAGCTACCAAAGTTCTGTCGGAAACGACAACCTGCAGTGTCTGTTGTTTTAAGCGAAGTTCTTGACGTGCTTGAAACAAAAAGTTGTCCGGGCTTGGATAAAGATAGATATGTCCAATTCGGAAAAGCAACAAGCTAGAAATTATTTCTTTAAGAAATCTGGACTGCTGGATATGGATTGAACCCACATTGGAATCATCACCCTACTGAGTTTCAGTATCATTATTTAAACAGAAAAGAAAAAAAGATTTTTGTTCTTAAAAAAATCACGCTTTTCAATATAAACTGCTTTATTATTTATAGTGTTTTTTTTTTTTGGTAATCCGGAATCAGTGACAGAATCATTCCGATCCGGAATGCCAAACGAACAAATTGCCAATGCAGTTTTAATTCTGAAGTTTGGGTTTCATTGTATTTGTAAAACGTCAAATGCGATTCAAATAAATTTTTTTATGAGTTTCATTTACTTGTAAACAAACTTGGATACAAATTTGAAGGATTGTATTTCATTTGCAATGAAAAAGGAGAAGTTATAATATATTTCTATTTCAGTTATATTCTCTTTCACTGTATTTGCTTTCTTTCGTAGATTTTGTGTTTATTTTGTTATTATCCCCCCAAATCAACGATCACAATTTCATACGTTAAATTTTGAATTTTAAATTGTGTCTATGTGTGCGTGATTCTGGTTTTGATTCTGGTTACGAAAACAGAATCGATTTTCTGTTCTTTTCAGAACAAGAACTGTCATTGAGTGCGAATCGAACAATTTCAGTAGCATTCGGAATACTTCTGGACTGTTCCGGACGACCAAAAAAAACGATATTTTTCAACAGGATTTATAGTTCTACCGATTCTGACAGATAAAGACGAATGTTCGCTAATGGTAACAGAACAAGTTTTCAATCCGGCACATCTTTTGACATATGAGGCGAAAGTAATTAGGCGATTCGAAAACAGTAATACCAAATATTCGCATTTGCCAAATATTTCTGTCGAATCGCGAGTCATAATAGGGCTCTATATTTCCTCATTCTTTCAGAACTGTATGTACACTGCCGCTCATCTGAATTGGTTAAATTTTTTTTTTCACCTTACTGTGAGCTTCTCTTCATATAACGGGTCCGCCATGTAACGTTTTTTTTCAACTAGTGCTTATTTCGTGAATGGTAACACTTAGCTCATGTCTGATTTGACAGATAATTAGTTTTATCCTTCCGCTGAAAGAATATGGTTGTGTATACGCTGGGAAATATTGCGACATTACTGCCTGCGATCGACTTAGAGAAGCCAAAAAAATCATCTTTTCAGATGAAGCTCATTTTGATCTTGGCGGGTATGTAAACAAGCAAAATTGTCGCATTTGGGGCACAGAAAACCCGCACGCATACATTGAAAAGCCGATACACCCAAAACGAGTCACTGTTTGGTGCGGATTTTGGTCCAGAGGCATAATTGGGCCATTTTTCGAAAATGAGCAAGGAGTGGCCGTTACAGTCAATGGCGATCGTTATCGGGTCATGTTGAACGAATTTTTGTTCACAAAAATCGAAGAGGAGGATATTGGCAACATTTGGTTTCAACAGGACGGCGCTACGTGCCAACCAGCCGAAGCTACACTCGATGTTGATGAAGCATTTTCAAAAAAAAAAGTTATTTGGCGGACCCTTTACATTGCTATTGCACATCTCTGTTATATATGTAATGAAAGAGCATCAAACTAAGCGTAAAATGATGGTCTTTTATTACATATATAACAAAGATGTGTAATTGCAATGTATATGAAGAGAAGCTAACAGTAAGGTAAAAAAAAAAAATTTAACCTATTCATATGAGCGGCAGTGTACGTACGTATTTCGATATTGTTTAATGGTCTTTCAAACACATTTGCCTGTACGACACGCGTGTCAGCTACTTCAAGTCTATAGCTGTTCGTTTACTTTTGCGAGCTTAAATGGGCAGACAGTCAATTTTTTAAGAGTGGGGATAAAATTCTCTCACGGACAGAAAAACTGTGAAAAAGTAAACGAACGCGTTGAACAACAAAATCCGTACACAATTTAAATGTGAAATGTATTAAACAAAATTGAAATGTGTAGTGTTTTTGTGGTTTAGAAGATGAACCTCTTGCAGATTTTGATGAAGAGGGAGATTATTTTTTTGGCATTAGTGAAAGAAAGCCTTAGCAAAAAAATAAAACTGAATAAAGAGCTACTTCGAAGACGTACATTGTACATACCCTCCGTCTAACTTGATTACGGACAGGCAGGTTTTTGTAATTTTACATTATTTTTAAACCCTTCGCTAATGTGGGAAAAACCAATTGCGCAATGAATGAAGGGTATATGTATTATGTTTATATTATAAAAAAAAAATAAGATTAAGTTGATAAATGTAAAATTTATGGCGCTTTTCCCAAAAATGTCTTAAAATTTGCCTGTTTTTGTTTTGTCTCACTTTGTTTGTATAAATAAATGTTTTTTTAAAAAGTAAAAAAAAGTTTTTAGGAATGTGTACTACCTCCTGATCGCTGAATCACTTCATGTAGCCTGCTGTGTAAAGATTCATAGAGTGTTGTCAAATAATCCAGCGAAATTTCGGACCAGGCTTGTTTTATGGCTTCAATATTTTATCATCATTTTGCCCTCCTCCTTCGTAGACTTTGCTTGAAAGCCACCCCTCACGTTTTCCATGGTGTTCAGGTCGGGTGAATATGGCCGGCTATGCAAGTAGATTTACATTTTGGTTCTGAATCCAGGCTTTGTTGTCTATGTGGTATTTATCGGTGCATTGTCTTGTTGGAAAGCTCTGAAAAGTTGTTTCAAGTATCGATTTGTAGGTGATTGACGTCATTTTGGAGCTTTGGAAATCACTCCACAGTTCCGATATAGCTTATTTCTCCCTATACCATTACACCACCTGCTTTGATGTGCCGCCTTTGAAGATGTATTTCTTCATTTCTCAAATCAATGAAATAACATCAGATCCGTCCAAATTTCAGATCCTTGAATTCGGAGCAGCTCTCAGTATCGCCCGTCTTTCCTGACATGTTGTTGCTTTGCTTCCCTTTCGTTTTTTTCCATACTTTTCCGGGTCCTTTATAAAGCTCTAATGAACCTATACTCTGTTCAATTTATATTTTCAGTACAGACCTTATGGAAGAGAGCTTTCAAACACACTGGTACCTGCAAGTGTTTGCATCGCACTCAACTTAAGAAATTGCCACTTAAATATAAAAGAGAACCCTGAAATACATTGAAGTTGTTGTTGTAATATTTCATTTAACCCACGAACATTCCACCAAGACCTATCTCCTCCCCGGCTGCAAGGAGAGAGGAGACTTAGTATCAATTTGCCTCTCGCTTATTGTGTTTATTTAAAAAAACACTACATCAAAATTACCATTCGCCAGTAATGGAAATTATAATACTTTTTTACTTTTTTCTTTGGTTTTTGTTATGAAAGTTCTAGAATTGAAGCTTTCTTAGAGCGAATGAGAGCATATTTTAAGTTGTCAACGGCCTTGGCTCTGATAAAGCATCGCTTCCCGTAAGATCAGCGAAATTAAGCATCGTTGCGCGTGGCTAGTGGAAAGATGGGGGACCGTCTCGAAAACCAACTGCGTGCTGTTGACATGTGTTATGTGTTTTCTGTTTTTCCGTCCTCTCTCTATCTTCTGTTCTGTCCTGTATCAATGTCGTCTTGTGTGTTGTCTTTGTAATTGTCTGAGCCGATGGCCTTAGTAGCCAGTGCTCGTAAATGTGTCTACTTCGTAGATTTATCTACCGAGGTAGATTAAAAATGTAATGTAATGTAATGTAATATTTTAAGTTTAAAGAAAAAGGTGTTGTCGCTATGTTTTTTTTGCTTACATCTTTTTGTTTTTATTTTTCTTTAAAAAAAAAACGGTTAAAGTAAAGATACATAATGCAATATTTGTTGGCAATTTTTTTTAACTTGCGATTATAGGTACTTTAATGCATATTATGCATTCATACACAAATATAAATTGAGATACAAACATGCGTTACGATTGAGAAACGTATTTGAGTTACTGAAAAATTATGTTTGTCTGTCTGTACGGTTGTAATTTGGACTACATTCTGAACGGCTTGGTCGATCGTCTTCAAATTTATAACAACATAAGATTAATTTGACATTCTACAGAGGCCTTATTTTATTTTTTTTTAGCTCAAATATTAACGGTACCTGTCACATAACCGTTAAGTTAAAGCTTATTTTTCTCGAAAACGGCTTCAAGGATTTGTATGAACAAAAATCTGTGTACTTTTGGAGGTGTGGTTTATATTTTGGTGAAAAAATATAAGTTGGCGTTTTTTTCTGGAACGTTAAAAGAGATTAGGCCTTCTAGGGAACTCCTAAAAAAACGCGCTTACTATCTAAGGAAAAAGATAGATTTGATTTAATTTAATTTTTTTTAGATTTAGTTTACGGTCTATGTTTCTGTTTTCATTAAATTTGAATAAACGGTTGGTAACCATACTTACATTTGTGTGCGAATTATACCAATTTATAATGCCTAGTATGGCAACCATTTGAGAGCTTTAAAATGGAGAAAGCTTATTGAAATCCTTAACAGTAAGAGTGAGAGGCATATATCCTATCTTCCCTGTACTGAAAATATAAATTGAACAGAGTATAATAGATATGGATTGCCAGAAGCCAACTTCACGTTGGTTCATTAAAGCGCTTGAAACTAACTGGTTGTCAAACATGGAAACAAAATTTCAATGAAATGGCGTGTATTGGTTGGTGGCAGAAGGGCAACTTATCCCTCTTAAACACAAAAATATATCAACAAAATAATAAATGATAACTAAGGTTAACCTGTGTCAAATTGTTTATTACTATTTTTGTATTGCAAAACTTCATACTTGTGCTTATTATTCAATTTAAAAATTAAAAAAAAAATCATATTCTAGAGACGCTTATTGAAAATAGAATCTTTTGTAACTAAATATTTCACACCTAGTTCATTTGAGGTGTTACTGTGGGGCGACACAGTTTTCTAAGATATGAAAATGACAACCAACTGGCAGTCCATACTTATAGCGAGTTTCATTCAAATTTTAAAGATTTGATCTGACGAGCATACACAGTATTTGATATCACACAAAAATACCAGACATGTAAAGTTGATATATTCAAAATGCCATTTTTGATTTTTTGTCACTTCAAAAATACCTTTATTTGTTATTTTGTATATTTAATGGATATTTGTTAATTTTTCGGCTAAGCACAAGCTGGCACAAGTTCACAATAAACAACAAATAACAAAATATTTTCCATTTGACGTTTGACCGAAAGACTATTTACATGTATATGTGTATTCAGATCAAATCTGCCAACCCATCAGAGATCAAATCTTTTATGTTGAGATTTGATCTAGATTTGCTCTTTTTCTTGCAATGAAACTCTCGAAATTGAAAAAGATCAAATCTTTTGACAGAAAGAGCAAATCTTTTCTTGAATGAAACTCGCTATTAATAATTCTTTGAAAGCTGTGTACAACAGTGGTGCCTCTTCCAATCTTGCTGGCTATGAAACGGGTGGATTTTCCTTCTTCCTGGTAAGGTTGAATTTGACCAATTCCCTTCCTTGGTTAATGCTCGTAAATAAGTGAGACAAAAAAAAAGGTACATTTTATGATCTTTTTAGGAAAAGCTTTTATGACGCTTGCAGTTATCAACTTAATCCAATTTTTTTTTACAATATAAATATAATACATCCTTCACTTTTTGAGAATTTGCAAGTCAATTGATTTTTTTTATTGTCAAATTTGACAGAACTAATGGTCGAATTCTTCTTGATCTGAAATCAAATTTCATGTTCGTTTTTAAAAAAAAATAAATCTTTTTTTATCTAGATCACTTTTTGGAAATCTGGATTTTTATCGAGATCTACACCGATTTGCACAGTGCACACTGCACACACACTGCCTTATATGACAATTCGAAAATGTCACAGAAGTTTGCGTTTTATTTGGATTTTGTTACTGATTTGATAGTTTTGTGTTCATTAAAGTGAAAAAGCGGATCAAGAATAAACAAAATATTAAATATTTTTGTAGTATTCTCATCCCGCACGATATCTACGTCGTCGTCTTAACTGAAATATATTTTGAAAACCATCTGCATGAAATGGACTTATGCGATCGCTTTAATATTAATCTAATTTTCCTAAACTGTGTATTTAGCTATTTTATACAAACTTAAATTAGGCCAATCTGTAACTACGATACCAACTGTAGGATTCAATGTGGAAACTGTTACTTATAAGAACGTTAAATTCAATGTATGGGACGTTGGAGGGCAGGATAAAATTCGTCCTCTTTGGAGGCATTACTATACAGGTATTTAAATTGCTTTAGGCTAAACCTATTGTTGGTAATAAATATGAAATAAAATTAATTTTCATTACAGGAACGCAGGGATTAATTTTTGTGGTTGATTGTGCGGATCGTGATAGAATTGATGAAGCTCGCACAGAATTACATCGAATCATTAACGACAGAGAAATGAGAGACGCAATTATATTGATTTTCGCTAATAAGCAAGATCTATCCGATGGTAATAATGACTACTGTTAGCGTTGACTTTCTCATGTAATATATATATATTTCTTCTTACGATATACATAGATACAATTTAAAGATTCGTGCGTAATAAAATAAAGTGCACGACTGGTTGGCACGAACTTGCACTGTATGTGCGTCTGCGGATTGTAGTTATCAAAATATCAGATTAATATTGACACAAGTCTAAATATGATATTTTGTCTTTGTAAGTTCTTTCATTAACGGTCGTTAACAATTAAATTGTATAGTTTAACATCAGGTATAAGAAATATAAACCCTCATCTCTCATTTAATGAGAGAGTATATATTTCTTATACCGGATCTCGTACTATTAGTTTGTTTGAGCGGGCTTAAGGTCAATAAAGAGATGTTGAATTTACCGCAACGTTCTTCATCATGCAGAATTTATTACAAAATAATACATAAATCACTATTGCACATATAAAGGAAAGTTATAAATATTTCAAATAAAAAACATATTTGGCAACGCAGTTTTATTGATGTTAAAGACCCTTGGTCGGCCTTTTAAAAAGCTGTCTATATGAGCTGCTTAAATTATAACAATCTGGTGATCAGCTCATTTAGATAGCTTTTTAAAAGGCCGACCAAGGGACTTTAACGTCAATAAAGTAGATTTTGAAATAACTTTAAGTTGAAGTTGGAGTTGGGTAATATTTTGAAATTGGTGGTGGAGGTTGATGAGTTCAGATGATATTCTTTGAAGTAAACCCTAGTTAGCTTTGTCAATCCTAAACTTTAGAGGGGCTTCGGCTTAGCATATGTTTTTTATGACCAAGGTTAATTGATGTAAGAAACGAGAAATGGTCACTTCGACAAAGAAAATTGATTCAGTTCCATTTTGTATGGGGGAGAAGATGGGGAGAGATAAATGTTAAATCGGCATGGGTGAGTGTATTGTGTGTTGAGAAATGGGTGGGTTTTTCATCATTAAGAAAGACCAAGTCCAAGTTTATAAGGTCATTTTCAATGATTTTAATGGACTCCACGAATTAAAATCTCCTGTCAATAAAACTGGGGTACTTACCGAATTTAGTATGGTATTTAAATAATGTACTGTAAAAGGCTGGTTTGGATGGATGTGAATTGATATGACATTTATTCTGATTTTAAGTTGGATTTCAATTCCTATATGTATGTATATAGATATGTTTGAGTTTATAGAATGAGCCTGGGTTCGAATCCACCTCATAGCCATCCCTTCCATTTTTGTAGATTAACAACACACACACAGGAATAAATGAGAGTATAAGTCACTAGGCCTTGGCTCCTTAAGGAGCTGTCGCGCCAATAAATTTAATTTCTTTGTTATTTTAATGTTGGTGTTGCTGCCATCAATGTTTTCTTATGAAGTTATCCCGTAAAATTATCGTCCGTAAACCGACTTAACAGACAACAGATTTATTTGAGATGAATTTTTCGGGCATGGTACATTTTTGTATTGTTTTTATTTTTAATGAAGGAATTTTTTACAATGCTTACCGTCACAGTCAGAAGAGGGGTGGGGAGGTTACAAGTGTCAAATGTTGGTTCTTTTGAGCATCTTGATTGAGTGTGTCCAAGAAGGTGACATTTCTTGCAACTCGGGTTGGGAAAATATTCTTGGACTTGGAGTCGGTGGTTTGGTGGATTGCAATCGTGTCTTAAAACCATATGTGAATTTCCTATATTTCATTATTACATTTCCAACCCATTAAACGTAATTTAAATATTATTAGTCATTTTTTTAATTTTTAGACGGAGGGTATTTTAATTAATATAAAAAAAATTCGTTAAAACATAAAACCTTGGATTTTTTAAGAAGCAGATATCTGTTCATTTGATCCGCCAGATAAATATATGTCTGTTCTTAATCTGCGAATTCGTACGAATTTTCACGAATTTTTGTCAATTCCTGTTCCCGTACACCAAAAATTCGTAGAAATTCGCAGAGAGAGAGCTCGTGAGAGAGAAAATAATTTCCCCAGCCTGCGAATTTCTCCTCAAGAAATTTTTGAAAGCAGAAAAAGTAGCAGACAAACGTCAGTTTGACAATTGAAAAAAGACAATAAATAAATCAAATTTACGACACGATTGATAAAGATTGCATAGTTATTTTTAAAAGTTTATAAAAAAAACATAAAAAACTGGTGGTTCTATGAACTTTTCCATGAATATTGTTGACGAAGTCCAGGTACCTGATTTAGTTCAGGGTTTAACATTTTCCTTAAAATAATAAACAAAACATTTTAAAAATCGTTTCGCAATAATTTTTAGTTTCCATCAATCTTTTGACATTTAAGTAGTGATGCTCGAACATCCGACAGTTTATCGATAGTATAGATAGTGAATAATATCGGCTACATCGATAGTTTAAAAACAATCGAACGACTATCGATAGTTTAAATAATTCAAACGTACGTTCACATTTCGAGCTTGAGTTTATTCAAGAGATTTAAACCTGCTCATAATACTAAAACGATTATCAGATTTTCGATGTGAGTTTGAGCTATGTGAGCTATGAGAGAGTGTCAAAAAGCTCTTGCTGCACTGACAGCCAAACATTTTCAGGCAATAGATAAAATCTTGCAGTTTCCTGAGTGCTTTGAAATTTTGAACACAACAATATTCAGCAAAAAAAAAACGTAATAATTTCCTCTTACACGAGGAATTTCCGCAGTTGATAGCGTTATATATGAAGATTGTAACTGTTGAAGGCAGGGATGTGCTTAAAAAGTTAACTGATACTGTTAATAAGCGAATAAAACCTATTACACAAGAACGCAACTCGTGTTTGTTAAAACTTTTCAATTATAACTTTTTACAATTTTATTGAAAGACATTAACGTTGTAAGCTTTACTTTCGTTGTAAGGATAGGCGGTCATTAATCTATAAAATCTGAATAAGCCTATCGAATTTGATGACATTGTCATCGTAAGAAAGTTGAAAATTATTAATAATTTAAATTGTATTTTAATTTTTTTTATTGATATAAGGACCTTTAATAGTAAGTTTTAAATGCTTTATAATTTGCCTTTGCCTATTAATTTGATAAATTTATCGATAGTATCGGTACTATCGATATTGTTTTCAAAACTATCGATAATATCGGAAATAAATACTATCGATGCTTAAGCAACACTAGGAAAGAATGCTGCAAATTTTTTGGTTTAAGCGTTCCCGTACTTTTTCCGTAGAGATCCCTCAAAGAGAGAAAATATCCCCTCTACTCAAAAATCTGACAGCCGCGAATTTTCTGCGAATAATTATCGGGTACACAACTTATGTATTATATTTTACATTTAAAATAAAATGTTTTGGTGAATAATTCAAATAAAAATATTTCAATATGTTCTTTATTTATTCTTATTCCAGCCATGAAACCACATGAGATTCAAGAGAAATTAGGACTCACGAGAATACGTGATCGAAATTGGTACGTGCAGCCGTCATGTGCAACATCCGGTGATGGTCTGTATGAAGGTTTAACATGGCTGACGTCGAACCATAAGTTATGAGATTCAATTAGAAAAATTAATGTTTTTACGATTTAAAAGAGAAAAAAAGTATATATATATATTTCTGATCTAGTGTTTTCTTATATGAGCAAAAATATCGTATGTTTAACATTTCAAATGCAGACAGTTTTAAGAATCTAGCGTTAGACCTACATACAATTAATTTTAAAGTCGCATTTATTCTTATGGCTTGTCTAAATTTTGTTAAGCTTTCCATAATTGTTAAGACAAGCTCTTATTGTTTTCGAAAATACAATAAAACGTATACACGCCATCCGCTTCAATGCTCTAGGGAAACAATAGTTTAGTAAATATGTAAATAAATTGTATATAATATAATATTAATTTTCGGTTCAGAGCTAAAAAGCTTATTTTAATTTGCCCTATACGTAGTGAAACTCACTTTTAAAAGTATTCGATTGAAAGACACATTCAATAAAAAAAATTAACAAAAAATTGTTTTAATTAATATTGTATGTAGGCTTTGTAACTATCGCAACATGGTGTGCATAAATCATCAATTTTGTACTGTTTCACAATTGAATTTTAGCTCCCGAGGTGAAATCCTAAGTTCTTAATGGTGCATGTTAAAATTAAAAAACCAGTACAATTATGATACTAGTATTAAATTGCAGTGATTTCATTAAAAATGTCTTGGGCTGTAATCAGTAATGAATCTGATTATAAATTAAAATGAAATGAAAATTATACCTGAAACTGACAAAATAAGTAATGATAAACTGTATTAAAGGCAGCAAATTAAGTTTCCAGCCATAGATTTAATATATATTTCTTTTCTTCAAAATTTTACCACGAAACATTAAAGAAGACATATAAGACAAAACGTGTAAAAATACATAGATGTAGGTATGTATTTAACATTTTTTTTAATTTTATTATTTTCCTATTGTGTTTTACAGGAGGACGTTTTTAGTGATGTAATGTCAACTCCATAGATATTTTTGCAATACAAAAGACTCCATTGTCCACAAGGCACTTTATGACTGGCAAACTTTTATTATTTTTCAAAGAAATACAAATTGTTTTGTGATTTTATTTGCCTTCAAGTCGGAACATATCATTAAAAAATAATATTATATTACTAACAATTACCAAATTTAGGAAACTCAGTTATCTATCAAGCAATAACTTTTATTTGACGATTTTAAGAGCGACATCTCTATTCTATTCCGCATCAATGACATCACAATTATATCACTTGAGAGTTTGGGCAAACTTGGAAGCAACGGTCGTAATGGCCTCCATGCTGCGGTTGCTGTTCTCTTATAACATTCAATGTTTGTTCCGGAGTTATTTAATAATGCACACAAAATATCTAAAACCAATCTAAATCTAAGGGCGCTTGTTTACAGTGATTTGCCCTTGCCTCTCAATCAGAATTAGAATGAAAGTGCCTGTGTACATTTGACGGATAATAAATAATAAAATTAACTAAACCTTAGGGTGCTTGTTTGCAGTGAGTTCCTTGTGCCTTTTACTCTGGTGTGCTTGTTTACGGTACCCCTGAATTCATAATATGATCACCCCCATTTAAAGTCTTACTCCTAAAGTTCTAAATACCTACATCTAGATAGAGCTACATTAATCATATTGCTTCGGCAGAAATTTCATTACCTTAAAACATTTTGAGTCATGAACTCATTAACATCTATAACCCGACAAATAACTTGTATGTCGATAGAAAGCTTTTCTACAGCTGGTTTTAAATTGCGCCCGTAACTCTTGTTACCCTCGTTCCAATGAACCATCTCCAAAAAACATACCAATACCTTATCACCAGGCTTATTTCTTACCAATAACTTATTAACTAAAACATCCTTAGCAAAACGTTTACAAATATATCAATCAAATTTAAACCTTCAATATCTTTTCTTGTGTATACACCCTGACTTCATTCAATACATTTTAACCTATACTTAATATAATTATTATATTTAACTATGTCTTTAAGGCACATTGCCTTTTAGAATGCAACTGGGTGCTGCACGACACTGGTTTGAAGGGATAGAAAAATAGGAAAGATTTTTTGCAAGACAGTAGATAGAGAATTTGTAAATTTTTTTTTTGTCCGAAAAGCAAGCGCCCACATAATTAACAACGCCTGCATGAATACCTACGAAATATATATGACTTGAAAAATCCTCCTGCTGTTGTGTTTCCGTTGGTTTCCTTTTTTTCATGCTGGTCTTGGGGTTTTCTTCGTGTATTTATTTATGGTGATTTAACGATCTACACCGTTTGTCGCAAATGTCATTCCAAATTATTTCCAGTTTTCTAGTTCTTTTTCCATTGTAGACTCATCCTTTCCATAACGTCCCTGTTGCAAGTTAAAATATTTCCCCCAGTTAATTTCCTTGCTCCACTAGGTAGTTCTCTAAGCGCTTGGCAACTGTAGCGAACATGATTCCGGCCATTTTTGAAAGTTGCGGTCGTGGTTTCATGCATCTTTGCTATTTCTGGAATGAGAAAGGATAGTCTGCTGCCATCATAGACTTCTTGAATTTCTCGTAACTCGAAAAACTTGCAGTTTTTGGTAACACGTTACTTTTTTGGTCGTTTATTTAGCAAGGGTAATGAAAATTCAACAAATGGTTAAAAGTAACCACTTGTGGAAAATTATTACCATCTTCGTACATATTTCGCGAGTAATGGTTATGCACATAGATCGAAGCTTACACGTTCAGTGCAGATACCTCCACCACGACTTTGAATGCTCTCTTGCAAATTTTATTGAATCCTGCCTTCACAGTCCAATATGAATCACAACCACAAAAATGGGAATTATTTCGATATATATTAACTTGAAAAAAATACTTAAAAGTATATACAATACTTTTTAAAAAATGTAAATGAAAACGTGAATATACAAAAGAACGATACATACAAATTTAAAAAAAAAAATAAAATATGTTTAAAATATTTATTTCAAATACTTAAATAAAAACGTATCTTTTTTAAAGTTTTACTCCTATATTGTCAATAGAATTTTATTGCAAATGTATTAGCTTCATCTAAAATTATGTATATATAGTTTGTAAATGGTATACTAATTCGTTGAATATAAAACCAATGCTACTAATACCTCACTCCTGAAAAAGTATTACCAAACAAAAGAATACCTTCTATTAAGAAAATCGAAGGTATTCCTTTCATTCACCTCTATGCAAGGTATAGAGGTCTCCTTTTTCTCGACCTCAATCCTGAATCCAACCCTTAACTTGCCCGGCTTAAGACCCAACCATAATTGAAGAGTCGGAACGTACGTTGCCTTACCTTGTGAAACAACGCGAATACATGTGATTTGTATATTTGGATTTGTGTACATTCCGTACGGAAATCTTAAAAATGCTTCAATTTTCTTAAGGCTATTATGATCAACTTATGTCGATTATGGATTCCGTCTTTGTGGATTTTGCTGCTGGGGACTTTTATTTGGGTTTGGGGATTTTAATTTGGGGAGAAAAGTGACCAACATATTTTGCTCTGGGGTTCGATTAACAAAACTCAATCACAAATCCAAAATAATACAAAAAATCTTTTTATTTTATGAAACAAGGTTTTTTAGTTTAAATAACAGCAATTTAACTTAATCCACTTATTCACAATCCAAAATAGTTCTTATACTTCAATACTTTATTTAATCTCAATTGAATCAGTTTCGCTTCCGGTTGCTATCAATTCAACTTTTTAAAATCAACTAACTCTGAATGCCATCTACTCGTGTATTTATACAAATTTACAAACTTCTCGAAACTTCCGTCTGGCAAACTCTCCACTGGTAATTTTCCATTTTGGCACAATTTAAGCTTTCTGTTGTTTGTGTTTTTCATGTTCGATTTCGAATTCATTCGAGACATATCGCAAATAGGTAGCATACTTTTAGGAGACATTTTGTGTTGTGTTGAAAATAGTTTTTGTACACAATGTATCCTGCAGATGTCGTTAAATTAGAAACAAAATGTATCCTCCGACTATCTTAACATTTTGTTGCCACAGCACATTGTCCCCTCTTAGTTTTGTTTGTCCCGAACAAGCTCATCATCATTTTTTTCCATGGTAACGATGAAGGCGATCCATATGGACAATTTTCACTTTGGCTCTTGGTCCTCGTTGGATTCGAAAAACACTTAAAGATGGCTGGAGCGTTACACAAGCCAAATGGCATAACGTAAGCTGCCATAGTCCATTCCCCGTTGTGAAAGCGGTCTTTTCTTTGTTTTTTGGATAGATCTGTACCAGTCAGTAGACACTTTTCATATTTCGCTCCAGAAAGGGTATCCAAGGTGTAATCTGTTCGAGGCAAGGAATAGCTGTCCTTGTTGGTGACATCGTTGAGCTTCCGGTAATCCACGTAGAATCGGCTGCTGCCATCTTTCTTTTTTCACTAGAACAACAGGTGATGGCCACGGACTTTTTGAGTTTTCGATTAGACTTTTTTCCATGGTCGATATGATCTCGTCGACTTCCGCCTGTTTTGCCAATGGAAGTCTTCTAAGTACGTTGTTGGATTGGTCTGCTGTCTCCGGTGTCTATGCGGTGCTGTACTAGGTGTGGAAAGTACTTTTTATCATCTGTATCATCTGTTTCGACGAGGTTCAATTGGTGGTGCCCAGAATCTCCAAAGAACTTTTTCAGATGATGGAACTTCGCCTCTGTTTATAATCGCCCGAAGACTAACAGCGTTCTCCTTTCCTTACACCATACGGATCTCGACTGTTCGATATCTTAACACTTTCATTCGAAGATCTATGATTACCTCATGCGCCTTCATAAAATTCATTCCCATGGTGTATTCGTCACATATGATCTTTAGAAATACCTTCCCGTATACTTTTGCTGCTTCTCCCGTAGCTGTCTTCAGACTGTATCAGCTGCTGTCATCTGGCCAGGACGTCTGAACTAGGTTTATTCTGATTATGGAGGCTGTAGCAACCGTTCCGATATTTGCCACACATTTTCTGTTTGCGATGACTGTCTCCATTGTCAAGCTCTTGGTGCGGCATTTAGTTTGCAAAACTTGAATGATGGTCCTGGGGGCGTCGATTCAATCAACACACTTCAGCCCCGTGAAGTTGGTTCTTAGGTGTTTCCCGCCTACTGTTGTTCAGAAGCTTGTCCAGCAGTGTGAATGTTAGTTATGCCAGATGCTTCTTCATTCTGCCTTCTCCTAGCACAATGTGGGCAGCTTACCTGTCTAGGTGGGGATCTGCATTGTCGCTGTTGGTGTCCCAGCTTGTGGCAATTCCAGCATCACATGACTTATATGAGTCACCGACACTGTTTACACACAATATCTCTGGAAGTTTTAATTTAAAAAAAAATTAAACACAAAACACTGTTAGAAAATGTCACTATGGAATTTTCTTGAACTTAACTGAGGTTTATCCCAAATTTCTGACACCAATGTGATATTTTGGCAAACAAAACTCAATCACAATTCCAAAATAATACAACAAATCTCTTTATTTTATGAAACACAACGTCTTTTAGTTTAAATAACAGCAATTTAACTTATTCCACTTATTCACAATCCAAATTAGTTTTTATACTTCAACAGTTTTTAATTGATCTCAATTCAATCACTTTCTTACTATCGCTTCCGGTTAACAATTCAACTTTTGAAAATCAACTAATAGTGTTTTTTTTTGGTAATCCGGAATCAGTAACAGAATCACCACGATCCGGAATGCCAAACGAACAAATTGCCAAAGCAGTTTTAATTCTGAAGTTTGGGTTTCATTGCATTTGTAAAACGTCAAATGCGATTCAAATAATTTTTTTTTTATTTCATTTACTTGTAAACATGGCGGATACAAATTTGCAGGATTGCATTTCATTTGCAATAAAAAAGGAGAAATTATAATATATTTCTATTTCAATTATATTCTCTTTAACTATATTTGGACGACCAAAAAAAACGATAACTCTTAATGCCGCATCTACTCGTGTAGAAACGAGTCGAAACTTCCGTTTGGCAAACTCTCCACTGACAATTGTCCATTTTTGGCAAAATCTAATCTTTCCGTTGTTTGTGCTTTTCGTGTTCGAATTCGAATTCAGTCGAGACATGTGGCAAATATACTTTTAGGAGGCAGTTTGTGTTGTGTTGCAAATAGTTGTTGTACTCAATGTATCCTGCGGATGTCGTTAAATTAGGAACAAAATGTATCCTCCGAATATCTTAACATTTTGTTTCCACATCACAATATTATGTATGTAGTTAGGAATAATTTATTATAGGTAAACAGTACTTACCTTTTAGAAATAGTTTTTTTTTTTTTTATTTTTTGTACACTTATGGGATTTTATGAATTTCAATGAATATATTTTTTAAACCAAAATCACCAGCTCACAAGTCACAAATATAAATGTATGATAATTATAACCGTCCATTAAACCGATCAATTCCAGGGATCCAATTATATTTTCATATTTTTTATTTAATTTAATTTATTACAAATTACACTGTAATTAATTGAATCACTTTTTAACAAATTTCCAAAGCCGCGCGCTTTTTTAGATTTATATGTATGACCTTTTAAGCCATTTTCAATACAATATCTTATGTGTCGCCCTACACTAGCACCTGACACCAACCAGATGTGAAATATTTAATTACAAAAGAATTTATTTTCAATAAGCGTCTCTAGAATATGAGCAGGGAGGTGTTGCTGCAGTTCACTATGAATTGGTTTTTTTCAAACTTGAAAGGTGTCGATCCTGCTCGTAGAGGCAAAAGCAAAAGTAAAAAAAAAATTATTGCGCATTGTTATCGCGCGTGTTTCAAAAAAATATTAATACACACTCGTTAGAGAAACCGAAAAAAAACCCTCGCGTGTGCGGTAAAGAATAAAACAATATCCACTCACGTCGTTGAAGGAAAAAAAGATGCCCACTCGTGCTGTGGAAAAAAAAATAAATAAAGCGCATTCGCATAGCAAATTATCCTCTTATCTGTCCCAAAACCCTTGATTTTTTGTGTGCAAGCTGTCTTATGGGCATAACACCTAAGACAGTTTGTTTATTACAGAAATTACAGATTTTCACTGCATGGTTCGACTTAGTCAGAATTGTGTTTTGTGTGTAAGTATTTTTAAATGGTAAGTGATTTTCGTGTCGTGTATTCTAATGTTCGTGGTATAAGAAAGAATTTCTTTCACGTGTACGTCTACACTGTTCAATACAGGCCAGCTGTTTTGGCATTAAGTGAAACCCAGGTTGGAGTAAATGCTGATTTATCAGAATTTGCTCTACATGGGTATAGCTTGGTGCCATTACTCTTTTCCCATCATGGTCTCGTGGTCTATGTTAGGAATGATATTGCTTGCCAGAGCCTTCCCCAATATGGGCAATGTTCCAACACGGACTTTAACTTCTTATGGCTCAAATTCACTGTCCGCAAGCATGTCATTCATTATTGTTTTATTTACAGGAGTCCAAATCTAAACAGTAATTCGACTTGTAACGAGTTTGATGCGCTGTCTGATTCCATCTCGAAAATTGTTTCCCTTTGTCCTCGCACTGAAATCGTTATTGCGGGCAATTTCAATGTACACAATTCCAATTGGCTTCTCTATTCTGGCCGGACAACACCCGAAGGAAGGTATGTCGAGCTCTTTGTTGGGTTACATCACCTTACCCAACTGATCGATGTGCCAACGCGTATACCGGATGTTGCTGGGCAAGCCGCCCATACTCTTGACTTGTTTCTTACTTCTAACCCTGATAAGTATACCATTAGTGTAACTTCTCCATTTGGCACTTCAGACCATTGTATCATTTCAGCTAATTTCTCATCCCCCACCCATCCAGTTAAAGAAAAACTTCCCACCAGGACCGTTTGGCAATACGAGAAAGCCAACTGGGACGGCCTGAATATTTTTTTCCGAAACTTTAACTGGTCACTATGCTTCCTCGATAGTGACATTGATGCCAGTGCTGAAATGATCACAGATGTGATTCTTCTAGGGATGCGTGCTTTTATTCCTAACAGAGTAAAAAGCATCAAGCCTAAAGAAAAATCCTGGTTTAATTCTGAGTGTAAATAAGCTATCAGGCTCAAAGAAGTAAGTTTCCGATCCTACAAAGCCAACCCTACAGAGGAAAATCGGAAAAAGCACAAACAAGCCAGGAACTCATGCAACTCCGTTATTGAAAGAACCAAATTTTTGCATGACCAAAAATTACGGCAAACAATTCAGCAGTGTCCCAAAGGCAGTAAAAATATTTGGTCATTTGTAAAAAAATATTAAAAACTCCTCAACATCTTCGGTTCCAACGCTCATCGACAATAACAAACCAATTGTTTACTCTTCAGAGAAGGCAAACTTGCTCGCCGCCCATTTCGCTACCAGCTCTACGCTGCCGCATAGCAACGTTGCCCCTCCTGTACTTGAGAATGTAAATTTTTCCATGGGACAGATTTTTTTCCGCACTCGTACAGTAGCAAGAGTTCTCAAAGATCTCGATTTACACAAATCCGCTGGCCCGGATGGTATACCCCCGATTCTTCTGAAGAGGTGTTCTTCCACACTGGCAAAGCCACTGCGTAAGCTTTTCCATCGCTCCTACTCTTCTGGAATCTTTCCTAGAAGATGGAAAACAGCATTTGTCCAGCCTGTCGCTAAGAAAGGTGACCCATCCTCCCCCTCCTCCTACCGACCCATAGCACTGACATCCCTTCTTTCTAAGGTCATGGAAACACTGATTAACCGTCGAAGATCGAAAGCTTCTCCATGTCCGTCAGTATGGCTTCCGCAGCAACCATTCCACTGGTGATCTGATAGCATATCTCACCGAACAGTGGAACAAATCTTTACATCGCTTTGGTGAAAGTAAGATTATTGCCCTTGATATCTCCAAGGCATTTGATAGAGTTTGGCATGAAGCTCTCTTATCGAAAATGCGTGCTTTTGGGATCGATAATACTCTTGTTCGTTGGATTAGAAGCTATCTTCTGGACCGTTCAATACAAGTTGTATTGGACGGATTCAAGTCTGATTCCCATAAAATAAATGCTGGTGTGCCCCAGGGCTCTGTTCTGTCTCCGACTCTTTTCCTCATTTCTATAAATGATCTTCTGTCTGTTACTTCTAATCCACTTAACTGTTTTGCTGACGACTCTACCCTCAGCTTTTCATATTCGTTCGATAATTCACGTCCTTCGCCTTCGGACGTACAATTGCAACGGTACCGTATATCAAGCTGATTAAACTCCGATTTATACAGCATTGTCAAATGGGGTAATAGGAATCGTGTGGAGTTTAATGCTTCGAAAACTCAATTCTGTCTTCTGTCGTTAAAGCTTAACATACCCCCAATGCCATTGTCCATGAATGGCACTTACATCGAAGAAACCGAAAAACTCTCAGTTCAGTACTCGGTATGTGTGTCAACGACGACCTCCGTTGGAACGACCATATATTTGAAATCGCAATGCTGCTAAGTGCTTAAGGTTTCTGTATCGGTGTTAGAAGTTTTTTACTCCATCTGATCTGGCTACAATTTATAAAGCGTTTATACGCTCTAAACTCGAGTATAACTCCCATCTCTGGGCAGGTGCTACACAAACATCGCTTCATCGATAGAATACAAAAACGAGCATTAAGATTGATAGGAAATAGAACTGCCACTGAATCAATTGCCCCTCTCGAACACAGACGCAATGTTTCATGTCTTTCCTTATTTTATCGTTTCTTTTACAAAAAAATTTCACCCGAAGTAGTCAGTTGCATTCCTCCCCTTAAAAGTTTCGCCCGTAATACTCATCAGTTCACCCTTGAGCCCAATTTCGGACGTACCGTGAAATATAGGGATTCTTTTTTTAGCCGAACGACACGAATTTGGAATAGTTTACCCGGCGAGATTTTCCCTTGCAATTTTGATCTGCAAACATTCAAAACCAATGTTAATCGACACCTCTATCTCTCCGCTCCCTATCTACCGAATGCCCGCGCAGTGTGTTACATTAAAAGGGAAACAAGTAGTCCCTTGTGCGCGCGTTAATTATAAAAACAAACAAATATATTGAATAATATAAGCATAAGTACAAAGTTTTGCAATAAAAAAATATAAACTTTTGTGGTTAAGAGGGATTATTTGCCTACCTCCCTCCTACCAATACACGCCTCTTTATTGAAATTTTGTTTCTATTTTTTGACAACCAGTTGGTTTCAAGCGCTATAAGAAGAAAAAAATGGGCACGACTGGGTCGCACGTACTTGCTCTTATGTGCCTAATTACATTGAAAAGCAAGATCCCTAACAGAAACAAGTAACATTTACGTTGAAAATAACATAGTTTGAACTTATAAAAAGTATTAAAACCACAATACTTAAAGGTTTTTAGTAAAAATAAAGTACGCCATCACACGTATTAAATAAAAAATTATAAAAAAAGTATTTCGAAAATTGTAGGACCGGTTTTGATTAAATCCTGTTTTTTATTTTTAGATTTTTGAAAAAAAAAATTTTTCTTGAAATTTATGTATGCGGTTTTTTAGAGTTTATTAATATACATGTGAATATAAAATTTAAATTTTTTTTTTATTAGTTTTAGAAATATTGATTTTTCAAAAAAAAAATCAAAAATTAATTTTAATTAGAAAAAAAAGTTATTCAAAATTTTTATACGCAGAATTAATTAAACTACCTAGATCTTTTCAAATATAAAATTTGACAGAAATCCAAAGAGCCGTTACCGAGAATGCCCAAAACTAAAAAAAAACCGTTATATGAAAGGTACCATTAGTAGACTTTTCCCGGAGATGTGGTTCCAATCAAATGATAGCCAATACTAACAAAAAAATTCTCAAAAACTTTCATCAAAATCGTTGAAGCCATTTTCGAGAAAAAGAAGCTTTTCCTAAACGGTCATAGGGCAGGTACCGTTATTTTAAGGCCTAAACATAAAATTTCAATTTCCCCTCTGGGGAGTGCCAAAATAATCATACACACTAAATTTGAAGATAATCGGTATAGCCGTTTAGGCTGCAACTCGTTATACATACAGACAGACGGACACACAGACAGACATTTTTTCTCGATCACTTTTTTAGACTTCTCTATGATCGTAATGCCATGTTTGATTGTTATCTCAATTTTTTTTAATATTCACGAATCCTAAACTTGCCTTATAGTCCCTATAATCGCAAGTAACAACGTGAACGTGAAGTTGGCTCCTGGCTGTCCATATCTATTAGGTCCATGCATACATGTACGTATATAACCACATAACGGTGCTTATGCAGATTCTTGAAAAATAGGGAGAGTGAGGTAGAGGGTGCATTCACATTTTCTTTCATACTCTCCAACATTCCTGTGTGTGTGTTGTTAATCTGCAAGAATGGAAGGGACCTACAGTTTACCGCCGAGTTCTAGCGGCTCCAATTCACAGTCCGCAAGCAGAACATTCATTACTATTTTATTTATAAGAGTCCAAATCTTGACATTTATTTGACTTTTAACGAGTTGGATGCGCTGTCTGATTCCATCTTGGAAATTATTTCTCTTTGTCCTCGCACTGAAATCGTTATTGAGGGCTATTTAAATGTACACAATTCGAATTGGCTCCGATATTCTGGCTTGACAACAGCCGAAGGAAAGTATGTGGAGATGTTTGCCGGGTTACATCACCTTACCTAACTGATCGATGTGCCAACGCGAGGACCCGATGTTGCTGGGCAAGTCGCCCATACTCCTGACTTGTTTCTTACTTCTAACCCTGATAAGTATACCATTAGTGTAACTTCTCCATTTGGCACTTTGGACCATTGTGTCATTTTAGTGAATTTCTCGTCCTCAAATCATCCAGTTAAAGAGAAACTTCACATCAGAACGGTTTGGCAATATGAGAAAGCCAACTGGTTTGAATATTTTTTTCCGAAATTTTAAATGGTCACTATATGCTTCCTCCTTCCTCGATAGTGATATCGATGCCAGTGCTCAAATGATCACAAATGAGATTCATCTAGGGATGCGTGCTTTTATTCCTAACAGAGTAAAAAGTATTAAAATTAAAGAAAAGTCCTGGTTTAATTCTGCGTGTAAAAAGACTCAAAGTTGCAGATCCTACAAAGACAACCCTACAGAGGAAAATCGGGAAAAACATAGAGAACTAAGTAACTCATGCAACTCCGTTATTTAAAGGACCAAATTTTTGCATGACCAAAAATTACGGCAAAAAATTATACAATGTTCCAAAGGCATTTTTTATTTAATTTAGTTCCAAAGGCAGTACAAATTTGTAATTATTTGTAAAAAATATTAAAAACTCCTCAATATCTTCGGTTCCAATGCTCATCGCTAATGACAAACCTTTTGTTTTGTTTTGATAAGGCAAACTTGATCCACGCCCATTTCGCTGCCAGCTCTTCATTGTTTTATAGCAACATTGGTCCCTCCTGTACTTGAGAATGTAATTTTTTCATAGGACAGATTTTTTTCCGCACTCGTACAGTATTCAGATTTCTCAAAGATCTCGATATAAACAAATCCGCTGGATGGTATACCCCCAATGCTTCTGAAGAAGTGTTCTTTCACACTCGCAAAGCCACTGTGTAGACTTTTCCATCGCTTCTACTTTTCTGGAATCTTTCCTAGAAGACAAAAACAGCATTTGTCCAGTCTATCCCTACAAAAGGTGACACATTCTCCCTCCTCTTACTGACCCATAGCCCTAACATCCCTTCTTTCTAAGGTCATGGAAACGCTGATTAATTGTCAGCTTAAGGAATATCTCGAAAATCGAAAGCTTCTTCATGGCCGTCAGTATGGCTTCCGCAGCAACCTTTCCACTGGTGATCTGATGCCATATCTCACCGAAAAGTGGAACAAATCTTTACATCGCATCGCTTTGGTGAAAGTAAGATTATTGCTCTTGATATTTCCAACGCATTTGATAGAGTTTTGCATGAAGATCTCTTATCGAAAATGCGTGCTTTTAGGATCGATGATACTCCTGTTCGTTGGATTAGAAGCTAACTTCTGAACCGTTCAATACAAGTTGTATTGGACGGATTCAAGTCTGATTCTCACAAAATAAATGAGGTGTGCCCCAGGGCTCCGTTCTGTCTCCCACTCTTTTCCTCATTTTTATAAATGTAGGGTCCAAAATCACAACATATACGTACACAAGCACATACACACACACATGCACAGAGAAAACATACGAACCCCTTTTTTAAGAGACACGACGATAACTAACGAACGACGACGACGACAGTGACGACTAGTTTCAGTTTGAGTTTAAACGTGAAGACGCGCAGTCACCTTTTTGATTTTAAAGAACCCAACTTTTAAGTACAGTACATATAATTGTTAGGACGTAATGAACAATAAACTATTACCAACTAAATAAATAAATTCGGTGTACTTTTCATTATTTTAAAACGATTCTGTAGAGCACTAACCCTACAGAATTTGGGGGCTCAGAACCGGGATGTGAACACAAAAGAAGTTGACGCGACGACGAGTTGTAAAGAAAAACCCTTAACAATAGTGTTTTAATAAACGAAATATGTGACGTGCGAGTGCGTGAATTAATTGCAAAAAGAAGGCTGTGTTAAATTTTCAACCAGTAACAAAAAATAAATATTAAATCGTTCAGACAGACGCCATAAAGCAACGGTTAAATAATTGCCAACGCTAACGGCACATTTATTTTGAATGAATTACACGATCGCAGGGAGACAGTACTTGTATATAATATTGTACATAAAACGAGTCTAAAGAAGGATAGTCTGATGCGAGGAACGGCTCGAAGGACAGTAGTTAGATCACATGTAGATGCAGTGGCGGAACTTCGTCAAGAGTTTCAGGCGATGAGTGTGTCAGCATTGGAAGAGGATGTCGATCTATTTCATCTACCCAAAGTTTATCAGGATATAGACGCTTATTAAGGACAACAAACCTAAAGAGGAGGTATCATCACCTATTTCAATGAAAATAGTGTTGAAGGACGAAGCCCCATTGTGTGAGAGAGCCAGAAGACTGTCACAGCCAGAAAAAGAAGAAGTCGAGAAGCAGGTGTCGGAGTGGCTGAAGAAGGGGATTATTTAGGAGAGCAACTTGGAGTTCGCATCACCAGTTGTTCTCGTGAATAAGAAAAATGGCGAAAAACGCATGCGCTGCGATTTCCGGAGAATCAATTCAAAAATGGTTAAGGATCATTTTCCTTTGCCATTGATTGATGACGTTATAGAACAGCTTCAACATGGTAAAGTTTTAACGACGCTCGACCTTGTCAATGGATTTTTCCATGTCCCAGTAGATGCAAGTTCAATGAAGTATACTTCGTTCATTGTGCATAATGGCCAATATGAGTTTCGGAGGGTGCCCTTAGGTATTTGTATTTCCCCGGCGGTGTTTACGAAGTTTATAATGACGGTGCTTAAAGCATTGATCAACGAAGGCATGGTTCAGGTATATATGGACGACGTCATAAAACCGGCGAGTAATTGCTAAGAAGGACTACAGATGGTACTTGAAGTGGCAAGTAAGAATGGACTTCAGTTAAATTGGACGAAGTGCAAGTTTCTACAAAGACGTATTGATTTTCTTGGATACGTTATTGAGAACGGGACGATACGACCATCAGAGGAGAAGACGAGAGCTGTGAGCAATTATCCCATGCCAAAGGATAAGAAATCACTCCAACGATTCTTGGGTTTGACTTCTTATTTCAGAAGATTCATCGAAGGCTTTGCGTTTAGGGCGAAACCCCTGAGTGACTTGCTTCGGAAAAATGAAACGTTCAAGATGGAGGACGAGCAGATTGAATCGTTCCAATGGCTAAGAAATGCTCTGGTTAAATCACCAGTCCTCAAACTGTTTGATCAGAATGCCGTAACTGAAATCCACACGGATGCGAGTATGTATGGATATGGAGCCGTATTACTTCAGAGACATAATGACGATCGAAAATTCCATACGGTGCAATATATGAGCCGCAAAACAACCTTTCAAGAGGAAAAATTGCATTCGAATGAATTAGAAGTTTTAGCGATAGTGGGAGCTTTGAAGAAGTGGCGTGTCTATATTTTGGGAAGACATGTGAAAATTGTCACCGATTGCAATGCTTTTGCGATGACAATGAATAAGAAGGAGGTACCATTACGTGTTTTACGATGGGCTATGTACCTGCACGACTATGACTATAAAATAGAGCATAGAAGCGGTACGCGAATGCGGCATGTCGACGCTCTCAGTCGAGTTGGTATAGTCATTGTCGGAAAATTGTCCTATAGAATAAAAGAAGCTCAGATGCATGATGAATACCTGAAAGTGATAGCGGAGGTCTTAAGGCAGAAACCCTATGAAGACTACTTTTTAAAGAATGGTGTTATCTACAAGGATGCAGCTTTGGAGTTGGTCGTTATACCAGCATCCATGGAAGATGAGATTATCCGCATGATCCATAAAGAAGGTAATTTTGCAGCTAAAAAGACTCAAGAGATGTTGGAGAAGAACTATCATATTCGAGATGCCAAGACGAAGATTACAAGAGTGATACGCAACTGTGTTGAGTGTATACTGGCTGAGCGTAAGGGAGGTAAGCAAGAGGGGTTGTTGACACCAATCGACAAAGGAAGTTATCCCCTGGAAACATACCATGTCGACCATATTGGACCATTAGAGGAGACAAAGAAGAAGTACAACCACATTTTTTGTAGTAGTCGACGCTTTTTCCAAGTTTGTGTAGCTATACCCAACGAAGAGTACTGGCAAAGAAGAAGTCCTCGACAGACTGCGTAAACAGGCTGCATCGATAGGAAACCCGAGAAGACTAATTTCGGATCGTGGAACGGCCTTTAGTTCCCGAGCATTTGAAGAATACTGCGCAGAGGAAGGGATAGCGCATCTGATGATCACTACTGGAGTGCCCAGAGGTAATGGCCAAGTAGAACGAGTCAACCGTATTCTGGTGCAGTTACTCACCAAGATGAACTTAGAAGATGCTGGTCTGTGGTATCGACATGTGGACAACCCAGCAAATTATCAATAATACGCCACCAAGGAGTACGAATATGGTGTCATTCGCAATCCTAACCGGAGTTCAGATGCGAATAAAAGAAGATCCAAGTATCCAAGAGATGCTTAACGAAGAGCTCTACGAGGAAATGGACGCAATACGAAAGGACATAAGAGACTGCTGCTGATGGTATGAAACCTTGGGTTGGGTCATTCGGGGCAATTCCAAACAGGACGGCCGAATGTAGGGTCCAAAATCACAACATATACGTACACAAGCACATACACACACACATGCACAGAGAAAACATACGAACCCCTTTTTAAAGAGACACGACGATAACTAACGAACGACGACGACGACAGTGACGACTAAATTCAGTTTGAGTTTAAACGTGAAGACGCGCAGTCACCTTTTTATTTTAAAGACCCCAACTTTAAAGTACAGTATATATAATTGTTAGGAAGTAATGAACAATAAACTATTACCAACTAAATAAATAAATTCGGTGTACTTTTCATTATTTTAAAACGAATCTGTAGAGCACTAACCCTACATAAATGATTTTCTGTCTGTTACTTCTAATCCACTTAACAGTTTTGCTGGCGACTCTATCCTCTGCTTTTCATATTCGTTTAGTTTTTCACGTCCTTCGCCTTCGGACGTGCAATTGCAACGGTACCGCATATCAAACTCTTTGACTCCGATTTATACCAAATTGTCAAATGGGCTAATAGGAATCGTGCTTCGAAAACTCAAAAAAACCGAAGAGCTTTCAGTACTCGGTATGTGTGTCAACGACGACCTCCGTTGGAACGGCCATATATTTGAGACCACCAAAAATGCTGCTAAGTGCTTAGGTTTTCCGTATCGATGCAAGAAGATTTTTCCCCTTCTGATCTGGCTATAATTTACAAAGCGTTTATACGCCCAAAACTTGAGTATAACTCACAACTCTCGGCAGAAGCTTCGCAAACCTCGCTACACCTGCTCGATAGAATATATATGATCGTTAAGATTAATAATAGGACAAACTCAGATGCCCTTATCCATTTACCGCAATCATACGATGCCTACAGTAGATAAGAAAGAGGCAGTTAAGCTAAGCACAAAGGGTTGGGACAGATAGGAGGATAATTTTATTTGTTATGCAAGTGTGTATTATTTTTTTTTTTCCACAGCGCGAATGGGCATCTTATCGTCTTCCAACGACACGAGTGGATATTGTTTTTTTCTTTACAGCACACGCGAGGGGTTTTTGCCAATTTCTCAAACGAGTGTGTAATATTATTTTTTTATCACTCGCGATAACAATGCGCAATAATTTTTTTTTTTTTTTTGGCTTTTGTGTAATTATTTATTCGCGCACCTCGACCTGACGTCCGGCCTCTATGAGCTTAAGATCGACATTTTCACTGCATGGTTCGACTTAGTCAGAATTGTGTTTTGTGTGTAAGTATTTTGAAATGGTAAGTGATTTTTGTGTCGTGTATTCCAATGTTCGTGGTATAAGAAAGAATTTCTTTCACCTGTACGTCTACACTGTTCAATACAGGCCAGCTGTTTTGGCATTAAGTGAAACCCAGGTTGGAGTAAATACTGATTTATCAGAGTTTGCTCTACATGGGTATAGCTTGGTGCCATTACTCTTTTCCCATCATGGTCTCGTGGTCTATGTTAGGAATGATATTGCTTGCCAGAGCCTTCCCCAATATGGGCAATGTTCCAACACGGACTTTAACTTCTTGTGGCTCAAATTCACTGTCCGCAAGCATGTCATTCATTATTGTTTTATTTACAGGAGTCCAAATCTCGACAGCAATTCCACTTGTAACGAGTTTAATGCGCTGTCTGATTCCATCTCGAAAATTGTTTCCCTTTGTCCTCGCACTGAAATCGTTATTACGGGCGATTTCAATGTACACAATTCCAATTGGCTCCGCTATTCTGGTCAGACAACACCCGAAGGAAGGTATGTCGAGCTCTTTGCCGGGTTACATCACCTTACCCAACTGATCGATGTGCCAACGCGTATACCGGATGTTGCTGGGCAAGCCGCCCATACTCTTGACTTGTTTCTTACTTCTCACCCTGATAAATATACCATTAGTGTAACTTCTCCATTTGGCACTTCAGACCATTGTGTTATTTCAGCTAATTTCTCATCCTCCACCCATCCAGTTAAAGAAAAACTTCCCACCAGGACCGTTTGGCAATACGAGAAAGCCAACTGGGACGGCCTGATTATTTTTTTCCGAAACTCTAACTGGTCACTATGCTTCCTCGATAGTGACATTGATGCCAGTGCTGAAATGATCACAAATGTGATTCTTCTAGGGATGCGTGCTTTTATTCCTAACAGAGTAAAAAGCATTAAACCTAAAGAAAAGTCTTGGTTTAATTCTGAGTGTAAAGAAGCTATCAGGCTCAAAGAAGTAAGTTTCCGTTCTTACAAGGCCAACCCTACAGAGGAAAATCGGAAAAAGCACAAACAAGCAAGAAACTCATGCAACTCCGTTATTGAAAGAACCAAATTTTTGCATGACCAAAAATTACGGCAAAAAATTCTGCAGTGTCCCAAAGGCAGTACAAATTTTTGGTCATTTGTAAAAAATATTAAAAACTCCTCAACATCTTCGGTTCCAACGCTCATCGACAGTAACAAACCAATTGTTTACTCTTCAGAGAAGGCAAACTTGCTCGCCGCCCATTTCGCTGCTAGCTCCACGCTGCCGCATAGCAACGTTGCCCCTCCTGTACTTGAGAATGTAAATTTTTCCATGGGACAGATTTTTTTCCGCACTCGTACAGTAGCAAGAGTTCTCAAAGATCTCGATATACACAAATCCGCTGGCCCGGATAGTATACCCCCGATTCTTCTGAAGAGGTGTTCTTCCACACTGGCAAAGCCACTGCGTAAGCTTTTCCATCGCTCCTACTCTTCTGGAATCTTTCCTAGAAGATGGAAAACAGCATTTGTCCAGCCTGTCGCTAAGAAAGGTGACCCATCCTCCCCCTCCTCCTACCGACCCATAGCACTGACATCCCTTCTTTCTAAGGTCATGGAAACACTGATTAACCGTCGAAGATCGAAAGCTTCTCCATGTCCGTCAGTATGGCTTCCGCAGCAACCATTCCACTGGTGATCTGATAGCATATCTCACCGAACAGTGGAACAAATCTTTACATCGCTTTGGTGAAAGTAAGATTATTGCTCTTGATATCTCCAAGGCATTTGATAGAGTTTGGCATGAAGCTCTCTTATCGAAAATGCGTGCTTTTGGGATTGATAATACTCTTGTTCGTTGGATTAGAAGCTATCTTCTGGACCGTTCAATACAAGTTGTATTGGACGGATTCAAGTCTGATTCCCATAAAATAAATGCTGGTGTGCCCCAGGGCTCTGTTCTGTCTCCGACTCTTTTCCTCATTTCTATAAATGATCTTCTGTCTGTTACTTCTAATCCACTTAACTGTTTTGCTGACGACTCTACCCTCAGCTTTTCATATTCGTTCGATAATTCACGTCCTTCGCCTTCGGACGTAGAATTGCAACGGTGCCGTATGTCAAGCTCATTAAACTCCGATTTATACAGCATTGTCAAATGGGGTAATAGAAATCGTGTGGAGTTTAATGCTTCGAAAACTCAATGCTGTCTTCTGTCGTTAAAGCTTAACATTCCCCCAATGCCATTGTCCATGAATGGCACTTACATCGAAGAAACCGAAAAGCTCTCAGTACTCGGTATGTGTGTCAACGACGACCTCCGTTGGAACGACCATATATTTGAAATCGCTAAGAATGCTGCTAAGTGCTTAGGTTTTCTGTATCGGTGTAAGAAGTATTTTTCCCCATCTGATCTGGCTACAATTTATAAAGCGTTTATACGCCCTAAACTCGAGTATAACTCCCACCTCTGGGCAGGTGCTTCACAAACATCGCTTCACCTGCTTGATAGAATACAAAATCGAGCGTTAAGATTGATAGGAAATAGAACTGCCGCTGAAACAATTGCCCCTCTCGAACACCGACGCAATGTTTCATGTCTTTCCTTATTTTATCGTTTCTTTTATAAAAAAATGTTCACTCGAGGTAGCCAGCTGCATTCCTCCGCTTAAAAGTTCCGCCCGTAATACTTGTCTTGCTAGGAATGCCCATCAGTTCACCCTTGAGCCCAATTTCGGACGTACCGTGAAATATAGGGATTCTTTTTTTAGCCGTACAACACGACTTTGGAATGGTTTACCCGGCGAGATTTTCCCTTGCCATTTCAATTTGCAAACATTCAAAACCAATGTTAATCGACACCTCCTATCTCTCCCCTCCCTATCTTCCTAATGCCCGCGCAGTGTGTTACATTAAAAGGGAAACAAATAGTCCCTTGTGCGCGCGTTAATTATAAAAAAAAAAAAAAAAAATAGGAAAAAAGAATTTCTGAAACAATTGCCCCTCTAGAACACCAACGCAATGTTTCATGTCTCTTATTTCATCGTCTCATTTATAAAAAATATTCACTCGCGGTAGCCAGCTGCTTTCTTCCCCTTAAAAGTTTTATCCGTAATACGCATCTCACAAGGAATGCTCATAAGTTCACCCTTGAGTCCAATTTCGAACGTAATATAATAATATAAAGGGATTCTTTTATTAGCCGAACAACACGAATTTGGAATATTTTAATCGGCGAGATTTTCCCTTGTCATTTCGATTTTTTTTATCGTACGTCGAACACCAGGTGAAAATATCACAATTATTATTATGTCTGTTCCTAATCTGCGAATTCGTACGAATTTTCATGAATTTCTGCTAATTCGTGTTCCCGTGCACCAAAAATTCGTAGAAATTAGCAGAAGAGAGAGCTCGTGAGAGAGAAAATAATAATTTCCATACTTTGGGAATTTCTGCTCAAGAAATTTTTGAAGGCAGAACAAAGTAGCAGCCACACGTCAGTTTGACAATGGAAAAAAGACAATAAATAAATCAAATTTACGACACGTTTGATAAAGATTGCAGAGTTATTTTTAAAAGTTTATATAAAAAATATAAAAACCGTTGGTTCTGTGAACTTTGCGATGAATATTCTTGACGAAGTCCAGGTACCTGATTTAGTTCAGGATTCAGGCAATTGTTACAAAGCAGTGTGAGTTGATTCCTCTGAAGCCAGCTGTTTGCAAGACGGAGTAGAGAAGAATTTTTGCTGGAAGCTTGGAAGCACCTACAAAACTACTAATTGTTTTGTTGGTGGAGCTGATGCAACAAATAGGCAAAACACTTTCCTTGAAATAATAAACAAAACATTTTAAAAATCGTTTCGCAATAACTTTTAGTTTCCACCAATCTTTTGACATTTAAGTAGTGATGCTCGAACATCCGACAGTTTATCGATAGTATAGGTAATCAATAGTTTAAAAACAATCGAACGACTATCGATAGTTTAAATAATTCAAACTTACCTTCACATTTCGAGCTTGAGCTTATTCAAGAGATGGATACCTGTTGGAAAAGCTCATGTGAGCTTGAGCTATGTAAGCTATGAGAGAGTGTCAAAAAAGTGTTGCTGCACTGGCAGCCAAACATTTTTAGGCAATAGATAAAATCCGTGATACACAGAAATACAAGGTATGCTCACTTTGGATGTGACGTCACATTCTTCTGATTTTTGTTCTTATAGAGTGTAAATAAATGTATTAATTTGCCGATTTTGTATTGTTTTTTTTATGTTTATTGTTCTTATAATCATAAAAAAATTGTTTAAGCCTTCAGTTTTAAAAAATAATCTTCACTTAACAGATAAAATAATAAATAAAAGAAGAATGTGACGTCATAAAATATCAAGATGGCGATTTGTATGCGCCTAGTGAGCATACATTGTATTTCTGTGTATCATGATAAAATCTTGCAGCTTCCTGAGTGCTTTGATATTTTGAACACAACAATATCCAGCCAAAAATACATAACAATTTCCTCTTACACGAGGAATTTCCGCAGTTGAAATCGTTATATTATGTAAAGATTGTAACTGTTGAAGGCAGGGATGTACTTAAAAAGTTAACTGATACTGTTAATAAGCGAATAAAACCTATTGCAGAAGAACGCCACTCGTGCTGTATAAAATCTTTTCGATTTTAACTTTTTAAAATTTTATTGAAAGACATTAATGGCTAAAACACAATCACGCTTTAGCTTCGGTTTCGCCTGACGTTTTTAAGTCCAACCATAGGAAATCAATACATCTTAACATAATGTTGCTTTGGCTTTGACTTTACGTTTGGTTCGTGTACAAGATAAGGTTACGTGAATCAAACACAAAGCTGAAGTAGAAACTGGTTGAACTTTTGCTCGCTTTCACAGAAAAAAGCAAAAACAACAACCGAAATTTAAAAATGTCACTTAAAGCGAACACAAAGCGTGTGAAATGTAACGTGACGAAGCCAAAGCGTGATTGTGTTTTAGCCATAAGGGTATTCATAAAACGTGGTAAGCTTCACTTTTGTTTATCCATAAAACAGTCAGTCATAAATCTAAAAATTTGAACAAGCTTATCGTCAGAGAGTTAAAAACTATGAATAATTTAAATTGTATTTTAATTTTTTTAATGATAGAAGGACCTTTAATAATAAGTTTTAAATGCTTTATAATTTGCGCCTATTCAATTGATAAATGTATCGATAGTATCAATACTATCGATATTTTTTTTCAAAACTATCGATGATATCGGAAATAAATACTATCGATGCATAAGCAAGACTAGGAAAGAATGCTGCAATTTTGTTGTTTTAAAGCGTTCCCGTACTTTTTTCGTAGAAATCTCTCAAAGAGAGAAAATATCACTACTCAGAAATCTGACAGCTGCGAATTTTCTGCGAATAATTGTGACGTTGACAATCAAACAGAGCTTAAAAAATCTGAACTTGAAACTGAGAAAAAGGGCAAAAACCTATAACTTCTAAAATATTCTAGATAATTAAATGAAGTAAATTTTATTTAGTTTATGAAAGTTCCCCATCAACAAAAGAAACAAAAAGGATTTTGGTCCTAGAATAAAATTATATTTTTTCAGGTCGTTTTGCTTGTTAAAAATATATTTAGTGCATTTTGAAAATCAGTTTTCGAAATTGTACCGTTTTGATTCTAAAATTCATGTAAAATAATAAAAAAAAAGGGAATGCACAATTAAATTTTATTCGAGTCCATTGTAATTCATTTGGCGGTTATAAATAAAAATATAAACAAAATAAATATTGTAAAAGACTTTTACATACAAAAAAATTATAAATAACTATAACGATTCACATCTTTTTTTTGTTTTATTTAATCAAAGGAACTTTAGTTAAAGTATGAAAACAATAATATTGTAAACGCAACAGTACTGTGTTTCTTAGAGAAATTCACAATCATCGTCTTCCTCCCCAGGATTGTTTGAAACTTCTGCATCCATTATCTCTTTATAAAATTGTAAATCTTCCATCTCCCTCCAATTTTACCCACAGTGTTGTTTTATTCATTCTTCTTTGCTTCTTTAATAGAGACCCCTGAAGGCAAAGGACTTAAATCCATGAGGTCAATTCGTTTGCCTGGACGCATAATGGACCTTGATACTCCAACGTCAGACTTGTAGCTCACTTTTGTTACTACAAAACGTTTAGTGGGCTTAAAATTGAAATGCCATTTACTGGTTGGCTTAAAATTTTCTTGGGTAGCTCCCTTCCAGTTCATTACAGGGTATTCTGTCGTTCCAAGCTTTTTTACAATTCCGTGTTCACTAAAAATATCATAATACTTTTCAGGAAAGAGGATGGCTTCTTCTTGTTGCACTTTTTTTTTCTATGCCGGCGAAGACCCACCACCGGACAGGTAAAAAAGAATGGCCAACAATTGGACAAATTATTTCGAGTTTCTTGACTGAAAGATTGTTATACAGCCAATATGAGGCCATTCCAATCAGTGTTGAATTTTTATTTTGGCCTGCGCAACCATCTGCGCAAAGACGAACCACTTTAACCCTTTGGATTTCTATACTACAAAGCGTATAGTAAACAGCGGATGCTATTTCATTTGATCCTTTTTCTTCTCTCGTGCTCCAGCCAAACATATAAGTGAACATTTTCCTTTAATAGCTTTGCCTTGGAACATCCTTGAACAACTCCAAAGTTAAACAAATTGATCTGGCGACTGTAGTACGCAGAATAAGCACAAAGAAGAAAGACCGATAGTCGCGCGACTCAAGCTACTCGTGCGATTCTGTCTACCCCGCCCACCACATACGTCTCTCTCCTAAAAGCTGAAGCAAAGTAACGAATCGCAAGCAAAAGTCGCAAGGTTTAAAAACAGTCTAAGCAAATCGAAAAATGCTTTTGCTTTGCCAGTCGATAGAAGAACACAAGGCAAACTGAAAGATTTTTGTTTACAAAACAACAGCAGTGTCAAATTTTGGCAAACTTAATTAGCCCCGTTTTGGAAATAAATTCCATATATTTATTTTTTTTATAAGAATACTTAGAACCGTTTTGAAAATAAATAGCTTTGTATGAAATATAGGTCCGTTATGATTGGAAGAAAAAACATATTTAGCATCGTTTTGATCCTAAGCTCAAATTTAAAATGTTTTTAACTCCTTTATAGGTTGATTTGTAACAGTTTGGTAAAATGATCCGAGACAGTTTTTGCCCCTTTGGTGCGTTTGGATTTTGGACATCCATAATCTTGCAGGCGAATGTGTGTAGGTACTTTGCACTATCGTTACTAACTACCTGCATATTTAAAAACACGTGCTATTTTTAACTTACCGTCTTTTATGCCTTTAATATACAAATAAAACGTTTATGCGTTTAAAACAAATAACTTTACTTTGACAGTATTATAGACTCTTTTTAATACATTCAGTAATACAAATTTAAATTGTAATAGTAATAAGGTACATTCAAGGAAAACAATTAACAATGCACTATAAAATAATAAAGGAAACAATTCGTTACTTAACATTTTTTGTTATTGTATTGTATTGATGGGTAGGGTATGTTATTTACATGTAGACTTATGTTAGTTGGTCATTCATTTTTAAGAACTTTCCGCTTTTAAGTATCTAGCTGCTGCTTGCGCCTAGAGGAAAAAAATAATTAGTGTTACATTTGTATTTTTTTTTATCTACAGTAAATAATTTCAAAAAATCATCTTTCTCACTTGTGGTTCGAAGTGAAGTTCAGAAGATTTAGCACAGCAAGATGAAAAACACAAAGCAATTTTACGCCCGCTGTTACTTAAATAAGCCCTGTATGAGAAATGATCTATTTTTCAATATAACATATATATATATATATCGTCACACTAATTATAAAATAAACCTCTCAGGATAGAAAGGGCCAAGGGATGCGAACTGTGATTGAAAAGATTTATCCTTGTATAACCTTAAAAGTTTGTTTAAATTACTTCAGTTTGAGTTTATTTTAGAATGACGATATAATATAGCATAGACTTTATCTTTTCTTTTTCTATAAAGAATTAAGAATGGCTTAGTGATGAATATTGATGTTGAAAATGGAACTATTAGATAACCCATACATGCACACACCGAAGAGTGAAAAAAATAGAAATATTGCAAATTATTTCAAACCAATAAATATATGCTTATGTTTATTGTTTTTTCAATAATTTAGCAATTAAAAAAATAATTTAAATTAATTCTATTTCTTAGGATTAAAAATGAGAAAGAACACGGTGTAAAGTATACAACGATCAAATAGATGTTAACTAGTTTTTACAAAAAACATATTTTTAGACTTTTACAGACCACCACCAGAGCGGTCTACGCTTATTTTTACTTTAAGATTGTTAGCTTCATGTTTCTGCTCTTCAAGTTCAGCCATTCTCGCAAACCTTGAATATGCTACATTTCCTGTTTTGATAGCGGACATCATCTGTAATGTTATTATTTACATATATCATTTATTTGTATTTTTATAATTTATATTTATAATAGGTTATTGAGGTACTTTGAAGTGAAATTTTGCAAAAGTATTTTTCCGCATGTTAATTTTATTATACATACCTGTAAATATTCATCAAGTTCAACTTGTCCATTCATATTGGTATCGATTTCTCGAAGAATTTCGTGCAATTGTTCTCCTGAGACATCAGCTTCTCCGAAACTCTAAAAAATTTAAGATTTATTTTTTTAATTAATACATTTCTTATATGCAATACATAAACATTCTAAAAAAAAAAACAATTATTTAATTTTATAAACATTTTTTTGTTTATTATATCGGATCGAAGAGTTCCGAAGAATTCTTCTTTAACAAAACATTCACATGACAAAAAGCGACTGTAAAGCTTACACATCGAAATGGGTCATCGCAATGACACTCTAGCTCATCATTGCGAAATTTGGATAACTGTGTCTCTAAATCCAACTTGGGAATATTAAGTTCGAAGAAGTCCGGACAAGCTGCACCCGATGCAATGAAAATGATGTGAACTGATTTTGTGAGCCGAAATTTCCCAATCGTCAGCTTTTATATCCACAATGAAATTTAACACGTTTTTGCACATACAACGAGTATTTACAAACTCACGTCAATGTTTTCAAGAAAAATAAATCACACTCAATTTATGAATGCCGTATTAGGTCAGATCAGCATCAACTTTCCAATAGAATTTTTTCAATACAATTTTAATTAATTTTTTTAAGGTAAACAATTTTCGACACAATTTTAAATAAATAATTTTTGTTTAACTTGATCGCACAACAAAATTCAAACTTTACGTTTCTCTAGAATTTCCACAAAAAGTGTTCGTATAGTTTTCGGTTACGGTTAGTAAGCTGTCAAAATTTCCCATATGAGAGAAATAATATGGGAAATTTTGACAGTTTTCATTTTTTTATATAAACTTTTTTATATAAAAAAATGAAAACTGTAAACAAACCAAAACCTATTGTTTTACGTGTCTTTGCGATGACACTTAATGGCTCGCATTTTGGGACAGCAACGACAGATTTGTGTCAATCTTGTGTTGTGTAGTTTATAGTGTTTTTTTGGTAGTCCGGAATCAGTAACAGAATCACCCCGATCCGGAATGCCAAACGAACAAATTGACAAAGCAGTTTTAATTCTGAAGTTTGGGTTTCATTGTATTTGTAAAACGTCAAATGGGATTCAAATATTTTTTTTTTTGAATTTCATTTACTTGTAAACATGGCGGATACAAATTTGCAGGATTGCATTTCACTTGCAATGAAAAAGGAGAAATTATAATATATTTCTATTTCAATTATATTCTCTTTCACTTTATTTGTTTCTTTCGTAGATTTTGTGTTTATTTTGTTATTATCTCCCTTAAATCAACGATCACAATTTCACACGTTAAATAAACAACTGTCGTTACACGATTTTGAATTTTAAATTGTGTCTATGTGTGCGTGATTCTGGTTTTGATTCTGACTACGAAAACAAAATCGATTTTCTGTTCTTGTCAGAACAAGAACTGGTCATTGAGTGCTTACATGCTTTGCCGGAATAAATTTTTATTTCTTTGACGCCGTTAACCATCTTGCAAGCGTCTTATTTTTCTCTGTTTCAAACGGTATAAATTTTATTTGAATTCAGATGCGTCAGCAAAGCCCCGGGTACCTGCTGAAAAATAACTTATGTTATTCTTACTATCCACTTTTCTTCGGGAAAAATTCTACTTTGATGAAGATTGCATCAATTTTTTACCAAACGAAGTTCTATTTTTTTTTTAAATATATTCAAATGCTACAATAATTTAAAATTTGTAAGTAACGAGCAAGGTGTGGCATTAACCTTTTTTTTTAGATTCAATAATTCGTTGGGTGCTTGATCTTCCGCTTAGGGTTGAATTACCGGCGCACTTTCAAAAAATATGCACAAAAGTTTCTGTTGCGAAATATGCATGATGACTAAAAGCATTCTATAGTATTCTCATGAATTTTATTTGGCTTCTCGCCATCTTCATGGCCAATAACTAAGTAACTCTTAATAGTGGAGACGAAAACATTTGGCGACATTTAATACAGTTTTGTTTTTATTGGAGATTTTAGCGCCACTCATTGCGGCGAAGTTAGTAATTAAAAAAATTTGTTTCGTGATGTTCATATGCAATGCTAAAAGTAAAAATCCTGCTTTGAAAACACCGATGTTCACTAGGACCACTACCAGCTAGAATCATGCTGGTCACAAAAACTGGTATAAATCACGCCGGAAAGCGATAGTGCGAGCTGGTGCACTAAGGCCCTATACGCAGGGCCTATATAAGGCCATATACGCAGTATGGGAAAACTAACTGTTGCCTAGACGATAGACGTCAAATACAAATTCCTTGCGGTAAATATAGAAACAATACTGATACTCTAAACCGTCACATACTGCACAAATCTGTAGGTGTTCATTACAATGTATGTATTCAGTGAAATATCGGTACCGAATGTGTACCGAGGAAATCGAGAGATACGTGAGGGAGCGGCCTATGTAATTTTATTTTAAGATATTCGGAAATATATATATATATATATATATATATATAACTTTCTTTTATTTTTTGTATTCTTAATAACTTTTATTTTGTTTTTAAATTTAAGTTATTTGTGTGTTTAAGTTTGCATTCTTAAACATTTTTTTTTGTACTTGTTTAAAAAAACCGTTTTATTTAAAAACCCCTACGGTTTTGAAAAACAATTTACACTTTCATATTTCTCAAAGAAATAATGTGGCGTTTAAATTATTTCACAATTTTACGTACTTTTTCCGAACAATCAAAAGTCACAAAAATCGAATAAATTTTGATGTTCCCTTAATATTTTTTTAATTTTATTCGACGACGTGACTGCACATATGAGCAAGTACGTGCGATCCAGTCGTGCAATTTATTTGTTTAAATCTAAGTTCATGTGGAGTAGAAAAAAATTTGAACAATTACCTTCATAGCACGCCGAATGTCGGTAATGGAAACGTATCCCTTGTTGTCTTTGTCAATCAGCTTGAAACGTTTAATGTACAATTGCTTTTCATCTTCTGTAAGTTTGATTGGAATTTTATCTTTAGATTGCCTGTTTACATGTTGTCCCATTTCATTCGCAAGAAAATCGACAGCTCGTTTCATTTCGGCCTATTGTTCAAAGCCAAAATAAAAAAACCTAAAAATGCAAAAATGGTACAATCTTACTTGCTTTTGGTCCTTAGACCATTTTAGCTCTTCGCCCATAATATCAATAATAACCGGTAAAGCTTCTTGAGCTGCTTGAACATTCAAGAACGCTAAACGGAGTCTTCTAGCAATCATGTCTACAGCGTTGCAAGCGTATTCCCGAATACCATATCTAATTTCGGCATCGATGTAAGGGAACTCTGGATGAATTTTGTTGCCAATGATGGGCCATCTTTTGCCAGTCAAAGATGCCATTTTTGAAACTGCAAAAGCGCGATCACCGTATGATTTAGCTAAATGCTGGGCAACTTCGCATTCTAAACCAAAATCTTGTACGAGTCGAATATACATTGTTGGCGTCCAACCTTGTCCACCCTCAATTTTTAAGTACGATGTAACTGCTTCAGCTCTCTCTGGTTTTAAGTTGCATGCTGTAATTAAGAAAAGTTATATGTAGGCCCTAATAAATAATACACAAACGTTTTTACCCCGAATTGCTGCATCAATAGTATGTTCAGCCATTGCTCTATAAGTTGTCCATTTTCCACCAGCAATGGTCACCAGCTTTGAGGGACTTACGTGTACGATATGGTTTCTAGCCAGCGACTGAGTGTCGTCCTTGTTAGGATCTGAAACTAAAGGACGAATTCCACTCCAAGCTGAGAGGACATCACCTCTCCTTACTTCAACATCAGCATTAAGATAGTTTTTGATTTCACTTAAAATAAATTGGATTTCGTCTTCGGTGGGGCTGGGGTTGTGCGTGACTTCGCAAGGTAAATCTGTCGTTCCCGCGATTGTCTGCCTCTGCCACGGAAGGAAGAAAATAACTCTTCCATCAGATGTGCTAGGATCTAACAGACCCATCTGATCGGGACTATAATATCCGGGAAGAACAATATGAACACCCGAACTTGGACAGCATATGCTCTTGACGGTGGGATCATCCATTTTGCGAATACTGTCAGTAAATGGACCAGTAGCATTAATAACGCATTTAGCCTTTACAGTGAATTTTTTTCCCGATATGTGGTCAACGACTTCAGCACCACACAAAACTTCCTTTCCACTGTCATCTGTTTTTTTTAATAATTTCAATACCTCAACATGGTTACAAACTACTGCTCCATGTCGTGCCGCTGTAAGAGCAACAGCAAGAGCCATTCTTGCATCATCCTGCTGACCTGAAATTGCGAACAAATATAGTTGAAAGATAGTTTTAAATGCTGAGGCAAGAAACGAATATTTTTGGTAAATCGGAACCGCGATACAATTCAATTCATCCAAATCTGTCAGTTTTCTCGTAATTGCCCTGTATCTGTATGGTGTATACATAGGTATAAATGTACCGAAATTAATTTCGTGCCTGCATTTAAAAATAAATTAAGATGAAATCGTTTTTTTTTTGTGTTAACAATATTAAATAAATAAATAAATAAACAATATACACAGGGTATGTTTCTGTTTGCGAGGGACTTTGGCCACAGTAGAGTATTGAATTTTTTGTTTCCCTTTTAATGTAGAGCACACTGCGATGTGAAGGGATCGTACCAGCGATCATTTCTTATCTCGAGCTTCGATAATTGAAACCTCACAGCACACGCATAGCGCCATATCTTTCCATGTCATACTTGCCTTGCTACGTAATAGCAACCTGAACCATTTCGCTCGTATCCATAAAAATACGTCGCCCATTCATTCAGTAAGATAAGCATTCATAAAATATTCTTGAAGTGCATTGCCTTCGACCGAATGCAAGCGACAAACAACAAACGAAATTATTAAGGGCTCATGTTACTACTAAGGTATTTTGAATCTACTGCATGGCCCTAGTTGTTAAAACTATATGAGATACATTTGAATGTTTAGGCAATAAATTATGCTGATATGGCGATATGATAGAGCAAGGTGCGAAGTGATTGGAGTTCAATTATTGAAGGCCATGGGAATTGAATAATTAAAACGAGAATCGAATGGAAGTTCAAATCAACCAATTTGTATAAAAGAGGGATGAAAATCCAGAATAAAGGTTGTCTGTCTTCAATCGCCAACCAGTGTGTTTTACTATTTCCAAGAACAACTCGCTCGATTTGTAGATCCACTTCTTTGACTTATAGCTTACCAAATAGGAGGTTATTCCATTTTAAAGAGCAACTCGCTTAGATTGGAATAACCTCTATTCTATTTTCTGCTCGCTCTATTATATAGCGTTCGCGCTTATAGAGGCAAACGACGGTACGTCCGAAATTAGGCTCAAGGGTGAACTGATGAGCATTCCTTGGACGAGTATTGCGGGAGAAACTTTTTCACTACTTCGAGTGAATATTTTTTTTATAAATGAAACGATGAAATAATAGTCTGGGATCCGGTGACAGATTTCCATGACCAAGTTCCTCTCAAACGATAATTGGTGAATAGCATTAGGGAATAGTATTAAAACCTCGTGAACGTATGCTGCGGTTCCGTTGGTGGGATGATTCTTGGTAGCCTCCTCCCACGCACGAAAAATATAATTTTTTTTAAGTAATTTCCTCCCGACTAAAAAATTGTCAAACCATAGCTTATCCATCATCATCTTAAAGAAAAAACAAGTCAGCTGGCTGTAAAAAGGCGGATTATGCGTCAACTGCATGCTTGAACTTGCAAAAAAAATGTACTTTCACTGATTTTCTCTCAGTTAAAATTTAGACTGATGGAAGCTTATACCCAACTATAAATAAATATAAATGTCAGCTGGCTGTATCTCGGTGGAAGGAACGTCAGACGGTACCTCGAATGTTATATATAACAACGCTCTGGACTACTCATCCCACCCACGGAACCGCAGCTGACGTTCACTAGGTTTTATAATATTATTCCCTGATGCGTTTTAACAATTATCGCTTGAGAGTAAATGATTGACCAAATTTAACCTGGCTTCCGGACTGTAAGGAAAGATATGAAACATTGCGTCGGTGTTCTAGAGGGGCAATTGTGCCAGACATTTCTTTTGCCTATTAATCTTAACGTTCTGTTTTATATTCTATCGAGCAGGTGTAGCGATGTTTGCGAAGAACCTGCCCAGAGGTGTGAGTTATACTCGAATTTTGGGCGTATAAACGCTTAGTAGTAGTAGTAGTAAATTTTATTGAGGTTTTTTTTTTACAGTTGTATCTTAATACATTTCACATTAATTTGTCCATTAAAATTACCTTAAACAAAAATTTTGAATTGCCGACTTGGAATTGGCCAGGCTATATGATTATTATAAATTAATTTTGCTTTGTATTTCATGGCAAACTGATAATTTAATTTTAAACTAGTTTGATATACGGTACCGTTGCAATTGTGCGTCCAAAGGTGAACGACTGAATCACTAAACGAATATGAAAAGCAGAGGGTAGAGTCGTCAGCAAAACAGTTAAGTGGATTAGAAATAACAGACAGATCATTTATAAAAAATAGGAAAAGAGTGGGAAACAGAACGGAGCCCTGGGACATACCAGCATTTATTTTGTGGGAATCAGACTTGAATCCAGAAGATAGCTTCTAATTCAACGAACAAGAGTATCATCGATCCCAAAAGCACGCATTTTCGATAAGAGAGCTTCATGGAAAACTCTATCAATGCGTTGGAAATATTAAGCGCAATAATCTTACTTTCACCAAAGCGATGTAAGGATTTTATCCACTGTTCGGTGAGATATGCCATAAGGTCACCAGTGGAACGATTACTACAAAACTATTCTGACGGTCATAGAGAAGCTTTCGGTCTTTTTTTTTTGTTTCTTCAGTCCAGCAGATTTGTTTATATCGAGATCTTTGAGAACTCTTGCTACTGTACGAGTGCGGAAAAAAATCTGTCCTATGGAAAATTTACATTCTCAAGTACAGGAAGGGCAATGCTGCTGTGAAGCAACGTAGAGCTAGCAAAGAAATTGGTTTGGAGCAAGTTTACCTTCTCTGAAGAGTAAACAAAAGGTTTGTCATTAGCGATGAGCATTGGAACCAAAGATATTGAGGAGTTTTTAATATTTTTTTACAAATGATCACAAATTTGTACTGCCTTTGGGATTTTGCCGTAATTTTTGGTCATGCAAAAATTTGGTTCTTGCGTGAGTTCCTTGCTTGTTTGCGCTTTTTCCGATTTTCCTCTGTAGGGTTGACTTTGTAGGATCGGAAACTTACTTCTTTGAGTCTGAAAGCTTCTTTACACTCAGAATTAAACCAGGACTTTGATATTTTGCTTCTTTCGAAAATAAGATTGTGTCACCATATAGGGAAAGGGGTGTAAGAAGATCTAGTTTTTGTCTTTTAGTAAAAGGAACATTAACTGTCTTTTTTGCGGTTAACGGAGAAACCTTCACAGGTACACCAGTCTTGTACAATGTTCAAGGCTGATTGAAGTCTAATCGATATTGATCATTGATCTTTCTGAGGATCCCTGTATGGCAATTGCTGGATCATCTGCTGACAGCTGGCCCATTCTATTGTGAATAGTGAATAAGGGTTTGTCATTTGATGAATTGTTCATTTCCGTTGTCCGTATGATGAACTTTAATTTTTCTTTCAGTTTAAGTTTCCACCATCAGTTTAAATTCTTTAAGCATATATAAAAATTCCAATTTTCACTCCAAAAATATATCATATTGCATCCATCTTGATTAAAATTATTTTTGTTACCGATTCTGATAGATTATCAGTTGGTTCAGAGTTGAGCTACATATAAGCCTTCTTTAGCATCAATATTTTTTGGTCTATTCGTAAAAAACGTTTCCAATCTCTACAACTTTAATCTCTTGATCGATGGCGGTTACAATTTCTTCAACTGATGTTTCAGGCAAGTAAAGAATCAAGTGTCTCGAAGCACCACTACCGATTTATAGCTTGAACCAATTCACTTGGCAATTCTACTGCCCAGCTCTCCTCGAATTTCACTGCTCATCTCATTAATATTAAAAAAAACACACAATCACGTTCCAGCGATGGACTTTCTTTACATGAGGTAAGATTATGGGTTAGGTTCTTGTGCTGTGTCTTTTTGCTCTACAGTTTTTTGGCAATATGTCCTTTCTTATCTCAATCATCACATTTGAAATTGGATTTTCCTGCTGTTATTATACATTTTTTTTTGAATAAGTGTTTGGTAAATCTCCAAATAATAACGAATTTCTTTTGAATGGTAAAGTAGACCCTATTTATAATGTCGATGCGTATGAAAAGGAAATTAAATTCCGACTTCAATCGGCTTATAAGAGTAAAAAGGCAGTAGAAATTAAAAAAAGAACCACAAGGATAAGGCTTTATATGACAGATATACAAAATACAAATAGCTTAGATATAGAACTAAGAAATTTAGTTATAGTGAAACAAGTAGGACATAAGTTAGATAATATTTATAAGGGCCCATTTAAAGTAGTCAGCATAGAAAATAAGAACAATGTAGTCATGAAAGACGACGACGACAAGACGACAATTGTGCACAAAGGCCTTAAGAAAAAAATTTTACTGAAAATAAAAATATGATATTGAATTAATGAATTTCTATAATAATAATAATATAAGGTAAACAAAAATTTTAATCAAATAATTTTTACTTAATTTGAATAAAATGACACATTTATTTTTTTCTTTCTCCTGAATTTAAAATATTGGTAATTTGTTAAGGAATATAGTTAAAGTTAGTTAGTAAAAAAAAATAAAAAGAAAAAAAAAAACAAGTATGTATATTATAAAGAAAATAAATAAATTTCAAAACTTATTTGCAAATAAATGCGGGCGGCATTGTTGCAGTAAATAAGATGTTTGCTTCTGACCCGGAGGTCGTCAGTTCAATACTCAGGTTAAGAAGAAATTTGTCTAACTCCTAGTGCAAGCTAGAGCCGCCCGTGAGTTTTAAATGAGAAAATAGTCACCTAATTCTCGATCTACTGCACCGAAAAAAATTCTTTCCTATCTTTCTAATTCTTGTAACTAGTGCCGTGCAACGTCATGTTGCATTCTAAAAGGCAAATGTGCCTTACAGGCACTTAGTTAAAAATATTATTTTTATTATAAGAAATTTATAATACACAATACATATACATATTAAAAGAATTATAATATATAACATAATGCAATTTAAATAAAATTGTACTCATTTGCCAACCTATAAAGAAATTTATAATATATAACATAATTTAATTAAAATAAAATTATAGTTATTTGCCTGCCTATATTAAGAAATAAAGTTTTAAATAATAAAAAAAAATATTATATTTTTATTTAAAAGAAAAAATGATAAAATATGTTATTTTTAAATAGAAATGTAAAAATATTTTAAATTTTAAATAATTAAAAAAGCACTTAAAGAATTGGTCAAGCATAATTTTATTAAAATAAAAATTATACTTCTTAAGAAGGGAGGTGTAATACTATCGGCCTATATATCAAATTTTTCATATATCATATAGCACACTTTGCTGCATGCGCAGCTGACCTAAAAGTCTTCAAAGTTATGATTGATCAATACCAGCAGTTCGATTTGAACAACGAAACCAAACTTGTTATCATTATTACCAATTATTTTAAAATCTCAATTTTATATCTTAAATTGCAATGCTTGGGTCCATAACTTTTGAATTTCATTCAAAAGTTTGTTCATAAAAGAATGTCAGAACACGGGGAGCTTTTTAAAACACATTCCTACGCTCAATGAGCGCGAATAAAAGGTAAACATCCATAACTTCCCTGTACTGAACATTTTTTATGAACAAACTATAGTTCTTAGGTAGCTGTGGAAATAAAACAATTTAGCAAACCTACCGTCATAGTAAACAATGGCTCCACAAAGCTTGTCTTTCTTTAACATAGGGAAAAGCTCCAAGGCTTCTTTTTTGGAAAGGTAATATGAGCTTTTTACATTTCTATCACCAGCCACCAAATCATACGCTTTAATTCCAACCCAAAAATAGGGAACCTGCCACCATCTGGAGAAAAAAGCCAATTTAAGTTTGAAAGGCAAGAATATAAATACAAGCTCATTATAATTACTGATAAACTGGAAGCATAATTGGAAGCGGGTGGGCCAAATGCGGAGCAGATTCCAACATAGAAGCTCTTTCTGCTAAAGCTTCTTTCACCATACGATATTGCTCGTAGTCTAGCTATTTAATATAATGTTTAATTTTTTTAGTATGTTTCCAATTATTTTTTTAATTAAAATAAAACTATACTTACTCCAAGGATAGCTTTTTGTAAGTATCTTACGCCGCCATGGATTAGCTTTGTTGACCTCGATGAAGTACCACTCGCAAAATCGTCCGATTCAACAAGTGCAGTTTTCAAACCTCTTGTCACAGAATCTAGTGCACATCCTGCTCCAGTTGCGCCTCCACCAATAATAAGTACATCATATTCCTCACCATTTTGTAATGATTTTATTTGTTCACTACGTGGTGGAAGTGTGCGTTTTCGTTTTGGAGGACGAACTGCGGCATTGTCAACCTAAGGTAAATAAAATGTTAAAAACAAAAACCAGCATAGTAGGTATGTACATACATATCTATGTATAACATATGCAAGTATTCAAATTCAAATATGTATTGCCAATTCATTACACATCGTTGAGATTTTAATAGTGAAATTTTTACTTGCGATTTATAGGCATGTGCAAGTTATGCATACGTGCAGATTAAAAATGTTGAGATAACAATCAAACATGACATTACCATGATTGAGAAACATTTTTGAGTTACTGGCAAAATTCTGTCCGTCTGTCTGTCTGTCTGTATGTACGGATGTATTTTGGACTGCAGCCTAAACTGTTAGGCCAATCGTCTTCAAATTTAGAACTTAAGCTTATTTTGACATTCTACAGAGGAGTTTTTTCAATTTTTTTTAGCTCAAAAATTAACGGTACCTGTCATATAACCGTTATGTAAAAAATTATTTTTCTCGAAGGCGGCTTCAAGAATTTTTACAAACAAAAATTAGTACTACTGTAGGTATGCCTTATATTTTGGTGGAAACAAAAATTTAATATGGTTTATGGTTTATTTAAAAACGGCTCCTACGATTTTGAAAAAAATGCACATTTTTTTTATATTTCCTAAAGAAATAAAATGTTGTTTAAATTATTTCACCCAATACAATTTAACGTACTTTATTCGAACAATCAAAAGTCACAAAAATCGAATAAATGCTTTGATGTTCACTTTAATTTTCTTTAATTTTATTCTACAATGTGACCATACATATGTGCAAGTACGTGCGATCCAGTCGTGCAATTTATATCTGTTTGATTTTGTTTCTATAAAAAAAAATTGCACGACTGGATGGCACGTACTTACTCATATGTGCGGTCACATCGTCGAATATTTTTTTTTAAAAAATGCACGACTGGGTCGCACGAACCTGTTCTTATGCTAAATAATTGCTAAGTGGCTGCATATGTATGTATACATACATATTAAAATAAAAGAACAATTTTTTTCGAAAATTCTTTAGAAAAGAATTTTCTCGGAAAAACTAAGTATGCAATAAAATTAGAAAACTAAATGTCTATCAAGGAAATAAAAATATTGAAAATCGTTCGACCAGTTTTATAAAAAAAAGTGTAAGTTTTTTGAAAAAATATAAAATTTTTTTTTCTAGTATATATTTATAAGTAGTATTCATCTGGGAAAATTATTATTATTATTAATTTTATTATTTTTTTGGAAAATTTTAAGCAATCGAAAAAGTTTTTAAAAAATTTTAAATGCAATATTAATTGAATTATAAGCGGCTTCCTGTGTGCAAAATTTTATTGAAATCGGGATAATGGTTTACGATAAAACCGCATTTGAAAAAACCGGTTCTATGAGAGTTACCGTTATAGAACAAATTTCGAAAAATTCATTCTAATTGAAGGCTGTATTATTGTAGGAAAATAGCACCGTGACATTTTATCAAAATCGTTAGAGCCGTTTTCGAGAAAATCAAACTTTTTGTTATAGATTGTATGGCAGGTACCGTTATTTTTCAACCTAGAGCAAAAATGAAAAACACCCCAGAGATACTACCAAATAAATACTAAATACCAAGTTTGAATGGTTTGAAGCAAATCGGTCCATCCGTTTAGGCTGTAGAGATGCGAACAAACAGACAGACAGACAGACGGACGGAATTTCCGGACCCTACTTCTCTATCATCGTAATGTCATGTTTGATTGTTAGAATTTTTTTTATGCATCCATAACTTGTCTTATAGTACCTATGTATAAACGCAAGTAAAAATATATTTAAATTACCTTCATTATTGGGCTTCTTCTTTCAAGTGTCCAAACGGATAATGCCGCTCCAATGCATGCTCCTAATGTTGTTACACCCGCTTGGCATAATCTAGAAACCATCTTCAATTATCTGGGTGGAGATTCTACTAAAAAGATACACAGAAAATTTAATTTGGGACATAAAATAAAATTATATTTATTTAAAATTATTCTTGCTTAATATAGAGAATCACTTGTATTACTGAATCCAATGTGAAGTTTTTTAACACTGACCTACAGTTCTAATTCTAACAATTTGAAAAGATATAAAGACCGATTTCATTGAACTCAACTTCAAACAAATGTATGCCGTTATCGGCTTCTAGCAACCCTGATTATCGTGTAGCGTATGCACACTAATAATTTCGTTCATTTTACTAATAGTAATAAACCTTATCTCAAAATTCATTGATCGATTGAGCTAAAAAAAAGTTGGGATCACTTACGTGAAATTTTATTATGGTGGCACTGAACTTTTGGTGTCATGTATGAATGAAGCTTAGGCCGCATGTTAAGTTGTTGGTATCAAATAAATTTGCGTAATTTTGTTGTGTTCTAGTTTTTTTTAGTTAGTAGGAGTATGTACACATGTACGTTACGAGTAGAATTTGGGAATCATATACTTTCGCGGTCACCTGTTTGAAAAATGGGCCGATTTTCATGTTTTTTTTAAGTTCGTTTTGACATCGGATTTATTTTTATTAAAAAAATATGAAAATTTAAGGTTTATTTTATTTTAAATTTTATTTAAAGCTAGGAAAGTTGAAAAATCAACTTTTTGCTTTTTTCTATTTTTGTTCGTTTTTTTTTGCATAGATTACGATAAGAAATTGAAGAATTCAATTGTGTGTGGTAAACAAAGTTATGAAGGATTGTTCATAAAAATTGATTTTTTTTCAGCATTCAAAGCTAAAAACTATAAAATTCATGAAAATCGGTCCAGTTTTGAATTTTGTACAGCCAAAAAAACAGGTGACCGCGAAAGTCTATAATCACCTAGAATTTAGTACACAGTTACAAGAATTTCTGTGGTACAAATATTATTGACGTCTTATAAATCGATGACACGCTTCACTTACGAAATAACATGACTCATGCTGATAAGAAAAGTAGCGCGATACTGCGATACTGTGTTTTTTCAACCAAAATCGATGGCAAGAACCAGGCGAACATGAAAAAGCACTGGCGCAAATTCCCAAAATAATTCCACTCAAATTCAAAAAGTACAAGAAGAGAAAAAGGAATACCACATGGGAGGGGTTTTGTAAGGTAGAAAGTAGATGTAATAATGGTGTGTGTGTGTGTGTGGATTAAACGAGAGGGTTTGAGGTCATTTTTTTCAACCAAAATCGATCGCAAACGTATTCTGAGCACCAGGCGAACATGAAAAAGAACAGGCGCAAACCAAAATAATTCTATTCAAATTCAAAAGAGAAAAAGAAATACAAAATGGGCGGGATTTTGTTAAAGTAGAAAGTAGATGTAGATAATGGTGTGTGTGTGTTTGGATTTAACGAGTTTGTGGGTAATTATTTTGGTGACTCTGAGGCTCGGTGCACACTTGCGTCATTTTGACGCACCGTCTTACATTACATTACTCACAAACTACGCGGCTGCATCTGACGAGTGTGTGCACCACTCTATTTATTTGTGAGCACTCTAAGACGCAAAAGCGTTACCACTGCGGCGCCGCCGCGTCAAAATCCAAGTGTGCACCGGGCCTGAATTGTGACAAAAATCGAACCAGGCGAACATCAGATGTATGTATGTGTGTATGAATGTCGAGTATGTACTCCTAAACCGCCAAACGGATTTTAATGAAATTTACAGGGAAAATATAGTTTCGTCCAGGTATCGTTCCTGTGAAGTGTGAATGTTTGGTCCCGCTAGCATTATTTTCGCATTTCACACTAAAACATGTTTTTTCTAGGGCGTAGTAACGCGCGCCGGGTACCGCTAGTTAAATATAAAACTGGTGCCAATTGGTATTAGTTGTTGGAACAATAGTAGATTTTTAGTACTTAGTACTATTACTATTGCCTTTGTTGGTACTAGATTTAGTATTAGTTTTAGTACTTAGTAGTACTAGGTTTTTTGACGTGATACGTGGAATTGAATTTGGTTTGAGTTAACGGGCAGTATGTTGGTGTTGGTACCATCAATGTTTTCTTATGACGGTATCACGTAAAAGTATCGTCCGTAAACCGACTTTACAGACAATCATCTTTTTTTTTCTTTTAATAATTAAACAAAATTATTAGAATATGTGTCTGCAAGGCACATTGCCTTTTAAAGATGCAACTGGATGTTGCACGACACTAGTTAGAAGAATTAGATGACTATTTTCTCACTTAAAACCCACGGACGGCTCTAGCTTGCACTAGGAGTTAGAAAAATTGTTTTCCAACCTGAGTATTGAATGACGATCTCTGGGTTAAGAGCAAAGGCCTTAAAAAATAGTTAAAAAGCTATCAACTTAATTAACTTACTGGCCCTATGCGGGCGCTCTAAATTAATCTATGAATATTTTAATCTAACGGGCTTTATTTTTCACCAAAAAAAATTCAACTGGGTATCAGATCATTGATGGATTTCTTCATCTTAACTTCAACTATTTAAAAATATACTAAAAAAAATTAAAATAACTTAAAACAAACCTTAAATACTTAAATCAGCCACAGCAAGCTTGTTTTTAAGAAAACCCCACAAGAAAAAAAGCCTAATGGGGTCAAATCACACGATCTAGGTGCTTTTTTGGTCTTTTTTTCTCAGAAAAATATACATCCCCTGAAGAAGTTAGGATGTTGAAAGAGTCTGCCATCCTTTTTGGGTGCAAGCTCAAGTCAAGACACAAAATTGGCACAAGCTGTGGTCTGCGAAAAGAGTTCTAGTGAGTGACGCGAAATCGACTACCTCGGATTCTCCTGCACAATCAGGCGGCGATGTTTTCGCCAGATCTTGCGTTTCGTCGACGAACGGGTGTTGATTGATTGTTTACTGAACCAGTGAACTCAAATTTATCCACCACACTGCGAAAAGTCCTCTCGGTAGGACGATTATGGCGACCGTACAACGGGTGAAGTGAGCGGAACGTTGCCCGAACAGAACACCCATTTTGATAAAACAATTTAATCATTTGCACTTGTTGAACGTTTTATCCGTCCATGGTGTTTTGGCAGAACAGACTGAATAAACGACAGCCGATTTGACAAATTTAGCTTCAACAAGATGGCCGCTGTAAAAACCGCCTATCGACTGTTTTGCGGCCGACGTGGTAGATAAACGGAATCGCCGATCTGTCCTGAATCTGCCCTCGACTATTTACGTACAGGAAAGTCTCGGGCGGGATAAAACCACTTGAACGTGTACTTTCAAAATATTGATCTTCGACCATATCTACTCACCCCAAGCGACGGTTATATTAGGGTGTAAATAAAACTTAATTCCCTATATAGAAAACCGCAAGATCATTTCAGTTTCAGTTGAGCTATCAGTTAAGGTTATCTATTGTTGAACTCAAGTCTTATAGCGATTTTCATTCAAATTTCAAAGATTTGATCTGAAAATCGAGATTTGCTCTTTTTAATGAAACTTGTTTCATAATTTAATCCTAGTATTGGTCATTTACTGCTGAGCATACAAAGTATTTTATGTATATCACACACAAAAATACCAGGCAAAAACACCTTTATTTGTTATTTTGTATATTTAATGGATATTTGTTAATTTTTTGCCTAAGCACGGGCTGGCACAAGTTCACAACAAACAACAAATAACAAAATATTTTCCATTTGACGTTTGACCGAAAGACTATTTACATGTATGTGTGTATTCAGATCAAATCTACCAACCCATCATAGATCAAATCTTTCGTGTTGAGATTTGATTTAGATTTTCTCCTTTTCTTGTAATGAAACTCGAAATTGAAAAAGATCAAATCTTTTGACAGAAAGAGCAAATCTTTTCTTGAATGAAACTCGCTATTACAGTGCATTTAGACGTCAGTACATTATTCAGTTGAGCTTTTATATAATGCTGGCCATACACGCTACGGTTTACGGGAGATGTCTGCCTTTCTAGGTTTGCCTGCGCAGGTATACCGTATATCGGAGAAATCTTGAGTTTGTTAAGCTATTGCATCGTGAGATGACGACGATGATGCACGGGCAGCGGAGACTGGCGAGACCTGCGCAGCCGACCACAAGACATCAACACACGCACAGGTGTACGGTAAAATTTTTTTGATTTTCGAATTTGCTCCGGTCGTCTGCACAGGTTAAGAAAACCTGCACAGGTCGTTGCCATACACGCTACGGTATACCGGCGCAGATATACCTCTCCGGTAAACCGTAGCGTGTATATGGCCGGCATAACAGTCGAAATATAGAAGACTATAATAATGGACAATCTAAGCATGATTGTAATAGGTATAGTTTTGGCACTGAGTAAATCACCAAATCACTTCGTTTCGACTTATTGGACAAAAAAAAAAAATAACAGAAACTCGAAGACATTGGCCCCGTTCGGTATCTCATAGAAGCGCTACCAAAGTATTGCATTGTTGTTGTAATACGTGTAAAAAGACAGCTGATCAACAGCTGCTTATGGTCATCAGCTGTTGATCAGCTGTCTTTTTAAACGTATTACAACAACAATGCAATACTTTGGTAGCGCTTCTATGAGATACCGAACGGGGCCATTGATTCACCGCCAACTGCAATTGAAATGACAACTGAACTGGAAAAGTATGTATTTATACATCAGTTTAACTTTTAACGGATAACTTCATTGGTTTTAAGAAAAAACTGTATACGTCCTTTGTGGACCTAAGAGCAGCCTTCGATACAGTCCACAGAAGTGCTGAAATAGAAACTGTTAAATCGTATAAATATTTGGGCCTTAACATTTGTAGTAACCTGAATATGGATCTTCGTTTTAAAGAGAAGCTTGCAGCATCTAAGTCAGCCATAAGTTTGGCGTAGAAAAACTGCCTGGAAGATAAAAATATATCAACAAAAGTAAAATTTCAAATATTCGAGGCGATTTCAAAGTCAATAATGCTACATGGTTTCCAAGTTTGGGGTTATAAACAGTTTGATATAGTAGAAAAGCTACTTCGTTTCTTTCTAAAACGCATCTTCAAGTTACCGCAATGCAAACCAAATAGCATGATATTGGTTGAAATCGGTCTTCCACCATTATTTGTGGAAACATTGAAATCTCATTTCAACTACATTTTGAGATACATTACATATCGTAGGGCGATGAAAGATTAAGTAAACGGATGGCAACCCACGTTAAAGAGTCACAAATACTGTTTTATGCGGAATGGAAGGTTAGAGATTTGAAAGAAGAATTTTGTAATTCAATTTCTGGCGGTTGACGAAATAATTCACGCGGACAGCATTGAACATGTTAAAAGTTCAGTACAAACAGAAATGTATGCAAACCTTGATCACAATCTATGCGAAAAAAATATTTTTTTAACGAATGGTTCTCTATCGACACAATTTCTAAAATTTTCAAACCCAGAGCATTGTATATAAACATTTTTCAGATTTTCCTTGGCAAACAAAATCTAAATCTTTTCCCTTAAGGCGCTTAATGTAATGTCAACCATTTTGCACTTCTTCCCTGTGTGAATATTTCGTCTGCACTCAATACCAGTTTTCAGCGATACGCAAATGATTTAAAAATAACACGAAAAAGTGTCAATGGTTTGTTTTCTTCTGACTGCTAACACTCTTTCCCGTTCTGTCTCTTTCTAACATTGCATATGTGTTGAATTCATCTCCCTGACCAAAAGTCTACAATGAGAAATAACGAGATAGCGAAACTAGAAGACGCTAGGTGAAACACCCATCTTGATAGTACTATAGAATAGATATACAATGGTGTTGGTAAATGGTTGACACACTTCCTTTGTCATTTGCATCTAGGGATGTACCATCGTTTACAAAAATATCGATGTTTTGACATCGATGTTATAATGATGATGTTAAAAAATCTTTATGAACTGATATATACATTAAATTTATTCCTCATCATTGAACTTAAAAGTTATTAACTGAACAGCCTGATGTTAATAAAAGGATCTTTTCTTGAGTAGGAATAAAACCAAAATAAAAAAATAAACAATAAATTTTTAATTCTGAACTTTGTTTTGCTTTGTATTTGTAAAACATCAAATGCGATTCATATAAATTTATTTTGAATTTCATTTATTTTTAAACAAAGCGAATGCAAATGCGTGGAATAATGTTCTATTTGCAACGCAATAAGTGGAAAATATTTGCACTGATAGAAAATTATAATTACTTAATTATTGTAGCTTAAGTCATATTCCACTATCAATTCTACTTTCTTTCAATTTATTTCCTTTATTTCTTTATTTTACTTTGCACCCTCAAATAAACAATCAAAAAATTCATAAATTTAATCAAGAACATTTCATGATTTAGAATATTTAACATCGTCCAAGTGCCCCGTGGCTTAGTGGTTAGTGTGTCGGACTGCTAAGCGCATGAGCGTGGGTTCGAATCCAGCTCAAAGCCACCTTTTTTTCCGTGGTACTGCCTCTTGCGAGGAACTGACAAAACCTCCAAGAGTAAAATTTGTCTCGAAAAAGTGCATCTCATGTAGCCGTTAGGACTCGGCGGTAAACTGTAGGTCCCTTCCAATCTTGCAGATTATCAACACACACACAGGAATGGTTGAGAGTTTAAGTCACTAGGCGTTGGCTCCTTCAGGAGCTGTCGCGCTAGTAAATTTATTTTATTTTTTAAGTGTGCGTGCTTTCAGTTTTGATTCCGACTACGAAAACAGAATCGATTTCCTCTTCTTTTCAGAAATTCATTATTTGCCAAACGAATACTTTTACAAGCATTTGGAATGCTTCCGGACTGTTATGGACGACCAAACAAAAATGACAAAAGCAACAATACGATTAAGAGTAAAAAACTACAGACAATTACTTTTGCCTATCCACCAAGAACGATGTGTCGATGTTTAAATGGATTTCAATATCGATGTTACGATATCGATGTTTATGAACGATATATATCGATTTTTGAAAACATCGATGTATCACTTGGATCTGCATCCCTATATTTCATTTGGTTATTTTGACAGAAAGGATTATTTACATGTATCTGTGCATTCAGATAAAATCTACCACCTCATCAGAGATCAAATCTTTCGTGTTGAGAACTGATCTAGATTTGCTCTTTTTCTTGCAATGAAACTCTCAAAATTAAAAAAGATCAAATCTTTTGACAGAAAGAGCAAATCTTTTCTTGAATGAAACTCGCTATCAGAATTCGGGTTTAGAAGATTTGGAGATGAAAAACATTTTAAATGGAAATTAATGGAACAAGCTACATATATAATATAATGAACTGACAACTTATGGGAATTCCATCCGCTACAGTTTTAATTGCAGTTAAACGCTTCCATTTTTACATTTAGATATCAGTTAAACTGAAAGCATTGTATATAGAATCTATAGTACTATCAAGATTACCCTTTGATTTTTCGTAAACAAACCAATATTGTGCGTCTCCAATTATTTTTTGGATTTTGCATTTTTCAAGAAATTTTGTTATTTCTGTATTTCTTATACCGAAATCAATTACCAATGTTGCCATATTCGGATTTGACTGTTTTAAGTTTTAATTTATATTTCGAACGCTAGTTAAATATAAAACTGGTGCCGATTAATACTATGTTGTTGGTACAATAGTATTTTTTGGTGCTTGATTTTTAGTACTTAGTACTGGAATTTAGTACTATCGTACTGTTGGTATTATTTTTAGTACTAGATTTAGTACTCAGTAGTATGTTTAGTACTAGATTTAGTATTTAATAGTAGATTTAGTACTATATTTAGTAGTAAGTAGTAGATTTAGTACTAGATTTTTTTACTTGATAAGTGAAGATACTCTAAAGCAATAACATAGGTACAAACATCTGCAAACAATGTGTTTTCTTTCTAAAATAAGGAACTAGGTAGGTACTTCAACTCAAATTAAATTTTTGCAGACTAAAAAAAATAATATAATAATCAAACGTGGTAACCATTCAAAATTGTACAAAAAACCAAACCAATAATCTAATTTCAGCAAAAAATCATTTAAAACGGAAAATTTCATCCTGTTGCCGTATCTATAAAAAAAAACCCTACCAAAACCAGTGTATTTTCAAGACAGAAATGAAAACTCCTCACATACCTGTCTAAATTGCTATCTTCCATTCTCTCATTATCAGAAATTGACAAAGAAATAACACGAACAAGACTTGATAATTTGCTTCCCTCTTACTGCTAACACTTTATATACATCTTTCCCGTTCCGTCAATTTCTAACGTTGCATATGTGTTAAATTCATCTCCACGACTAAGTCTACACTGAGAAATAGTGAGATAGCGAAGCTAGATGGCGCTATGTGAAACACCCATCTTGATAGTACTATAGATTCTATATACAATGCTGATAGCTCAACTGAAACTGAAATAATTGTCTAAATGGGGCTTAAGAAGTGAGCTTGGTTATTCGTTTGATTTCAAGAATATAGTTATAGAAGTGTTTAATGAAGATGTTGATACGCGATAAAAAAAGTTAAACCTTGTTGAAATTTTCCTTAATTCCTTTTAAATTTTAAATCGATATCGAAAATTGAATTAAAAAAACAGGAAAATTCACTTTTGATCGATTTCATTTCTATTTCCAGCGAAAGTGAAAATGAAATGTAAGAAGCGACTTTGATTTTTCGTTTTATTTCAAAGTTAAAGAAGTATTTAATGAAGATGTTGCCACGCGATAAAAATAATTAAATTTATCTAATATACACTAATTATCCTCCGTTCTGTAATTTCTAAAAGAGGCGATAAATAATGGAGCATTTCACGAAACTAATTTGATATATTTTGTATAAAAATTGTTAATTAAAATCCCGGGCATTTCAATTAATGGAAAAATTCTAACAGAGATAAAGCGAGAATCAAAACTGTTGAGTAATAGAACGTCATACTTAAGTTATTAACATTTTTTTTGTACATATTAATAAATGCAGTATCGAAATTTATTTTATTATGCTTGCCATTATAGTTCGATCGATTAGATCAAAATGTTGTTCGTAATAATGGTTCGAATTATACATATACAGTATATAATTGTATAAAACGGTTATACATAGAAACACGAAGTATATGTAACGTTAACGATTAAGAACAAATAGTAGGGGAACCCACCGTCGGAATATCTACTTTATCGAGTCAATGGAAAATTTAGCCATTTATAAATAATGGCAAATTACATAAAATGTTTGGTCGGACAAACTTTTCTTGTCTTTTTGGCGGTAAAATGGCCACTTCCGGTTTAGTGTTGGCCTATCTCATAGGGTCAAATATCAAATGGGGTATCAAATGAAAGCTTAGACCGTCTAAATTAAGAATCTACTGGTCGGACAAACTTAACATGGGCCAAACATGCGTCCGACCGCTTTTTTCAATATTAATTTGTCTAAAACAAATGTTGGTATTGATTTTTATTTTTTACTCGATGATGTAGGTGTTCCCACAGCCGCCTCCCGGACTAAAAGGCTACGAAAGTGATTAACATTGGCAAAATTATAGAATTAATTTAATAGCGCAAAATTTTAGACATTTAATACCGACTCTAAATCCCTTTAATTATCAGAGTCGACTCGTAAACAAATTAATTCATATGGAAGTCGACTTTTTGATAATTTTAATCGACTTAAGGTATACTTTATCCTTAATTGAGTCGTCTAACTTTAATAGCAGAACAAATTCCATATTATCTTTTTAATTTATACTTTATCCTGTGACCAATTGACATTTCAAATTAAATAAATCAAAAATAAAATTGAAAAACTGTTTTCAGAGGAAGACATTTTGAAGATTTGAATTTTTCGAAAGCCCATATTCACTAAATCGATGTTATTCTGACTGCAAAATAATAATCGTTGTTGTTCCGAAATGAAAAAAAATATTTTAAGTTACTTTAAAGAAACCTCTTTTATTTGAATAATTATAATTATAAATTAATTCATCGACACTTTTTTAGTTGTGTTGGCTTTCTTCACTTTCTTTTCACTGGCAGTAGCTTTTGGTTTAGCAGCATACTTCTTCTCGACACTTTCAAGGAACTATCAGCTTCATTGACTTTGGTTTGCACAAACTTACGTCTCTTTCAAATAAATCTTACGAATTGAGCTATTTTTTGGACATCAGTTTTGTAGGTAGCAGCAATATTTTTCTCGATGGCAAAAAGGGAACAAGAACAACCTTCCTTCAAAGTTTTGATGGCATCATCATGTTACGATACAAGCCAGTATTGGAATCAAGGATGTTTAATATGTATAAAATTTAGAAAAAAATAGTTGACGGTTCCTTATTAAAAGTCCAAATTATATAGAGTCGGTATTATTGCTTAATTGAGGGCTGACTAAAATTTTGCGCTAATATTTTTAGTTTTGTGAACAGTCACCGAATAGCTCTCATGTCTCGACTACTTCTTAATGCTTTCGTATCTCTCTAATTCGCCGTTTAATCCTTAACAAACAACTTTTTCCCACACAATTTTTTCTCTTTCACATATGTATATTCTGTAGATACATGTTCTAATTAATCGCTCGTATGAAATGTTTTTCCATAAAAATCATATGTCCCTAGGGACGAAAATGAAACCTCTGGAAACCGTTTTGGCGGACTTTCTGAGGTCTTGGTATCAGAACCTAGAGATGGTAGAATTCTTATTCAGATAAATTCATGTCCAAATAAAATCTATCGAGGTTAAGTCACGTTACAATCAGCTTGCATAGTAGGAATAAGGAATAGTACCTATATGCACCATGCCTTATTAATGTTCCAGAATCTGAAATTGTTGTCGAAATCCTAAAACGTCACAGAGGTATACAAATTCGCGAAAAAGCTTGAATCCCTGCAAAAACCAACTAGGCTGATGCTCTTTACTTTTGATGCATTCTAGCCTCCGGAAATAGTGGCACAAGCTACAAGGCCAAAGTGACCGAATACTTTCCAAATCCTATGCGCTGTCGTGTCAAATTCTACGACACACCACAAAAAAAAATGCTCTAACCTCACTTTAGTAAGCAATACATGCAACATTGACATCATAAAACCATAAAAAATAGGATCGCCTTCAACTCCACCATTTAATGCCCTAAACAGATGTGCAGCTGGTCTGCCTGCATGACTGCATGCAGTCGCGCACCTAATGGTGAGAACAGATGTGCAGTTGTTTCTGTGCAGTCAAAATAATTTACACAGGCTCTAATGGGACCGACCAACCCAGTTCCTGCAGGGGTTGCAGCGACTGCACGATGTCTCTGTTTCTAAATTGGCTGCCTAGTTTCATTGGAGCCACAACAACAAACGAAAAAAATTGTAACTAAAAGGTATCTGGCATTACTGATATATAACACACTTGTTAATCAGCGTTACCGCTGTGACACTTTTGCCACAACTTTTAAGAAAACACTTCATCATAGTTTTTATGGTAATATTATGTATTTCGTTTACTTACATTAATGCGATACTTAAAAAATCGAATTTTTGTCGGATTTGTTGGAATTTTTATTCTGTAAATTCATTATTCACACAAATTTGATTTTAATGTCCAGTGGTAACGCTGCATTTTGGCATTAATACAGCAATACATAAATGTCAAAAAATATGCACACCTGTTTTAGGTGCGCGACTGCATGCAGTCATGCGTGCAGCCCAGCAAAAATGCAGCACGGAAAGAACTGCACATCTGTTTTACCATAACAATTCCTGCATTCACTGCAACCAATAATGAAAAATGTACACCTTAAAAAAATTTTAAATAATCCACAATTAAACTCACAAACCTCAAGTAACTACTATCTTAATAGGAACCCTAGTAACCAAAACCCACAATTCTACACACAACCAAAAACACCAGTAATCCCTTTTAATTCAGATTTGTGTTCTTAGAGAGTGTAAGGCTAGTATTAGATGGTCCTTGTAATTGGTCACTGCAGGGACACTGTGACGCCACAACAAAATAGGTCCTACCACCGTCACTGCCGCGACAAAGGTAATCGTGTCACAGCTATCTACAGTGACTATCACACGAATGGCACATGTCTGTCCTTGTTGTCCCAAAATACAATGAACGTCAAAGTGTGTCACTGTTGTCCCTGTATCTCGGTGTCACTGCAAGGACATGCAAAACAGTGACGATCACACGACGTGACAACTCTCAAACAGCTGTTCGTTGGCGGTGAGTCTAAACTGCTATGACATTTATCATTTTCAGCAGTGACGATCACACGGCGTCACTCAGATGAGTCCCTCTGTGTTCGTTGTTTTGGTTAAATATGGACGTGTGTTTCTGAAGTGTTTCAATTACCTAAATTAATTTAATTAAAAAAAAGAATAAATAATACATTTCCAATTACAGTGATTAAATGCAAAAGTGAAAAGTCAATTTAAGTATGTCCACACGAAATATGGTAGAGGTGGGGATTCTCGCGGCCTACATCTTGGAAAGCAGCCAGTGATGATGACTCCGACAACAACCAAAGTCTACCACAAAGAATTCGGTCCTTGTGGTCCAAAAATTGGTTGTTGCGACGTGATAATAAAGGTTTCTGCGCAAAACTAATGCGAGAATTATGAGCTGAGGAGCCAGAGCTCTATCTTCTTGTCAAACAGCCGCGTTTTAGCGCCAAGTTTCAACGCCGCGTTGTAATATACTGCAATATATATCCCATGTCACAAAGAGCGCGTTTTCAACGCCGCGTCGAGTTCAACAAATAATATTTTTTGACGCCGCGTTAGAAAAGATTATTTGTAATCAATCACAACGCGGCGTTTTAACGGCGGGTTTTGAAGTGGTGTGGAACTTGATGCGGGGTTGAAAACGCGATCTATGTGACATGGGATATGTATTACTGCATATTAAAACGTTGAAACGCGAAGTAAAAACGCGGCCTCAAAACGCGCTCTGTTTGACAAAGCCTTAAGTCACTTAAATTATTGTTTTGAAATTTTTTTTGTCATTTTCATTTAATATTGCTTATCATGGGAAAAACTGATAGAATGTGTTAGAAAATAGGAAAACATGTAAGAATATATGTAGTTCTGAAAAACAAAAATCGGAAATGACCTATTTCTCCAACGTTGCGTTAAAACGCCGCGTCAAAATAATCTCAACGTCGCGTTAAATAATCTCAACACCGCGTAAGAAACGCGCTCGGTTTGACAAAGCCTTTAATTCTCAAAACAATTCAAAAAATAATCTGTTCTAACGCGGCGTTGAAAACGCGCTCCTTATGATATGCGATATGTATTGATGTATACTACAACGTGGCGTTGAAACGCGATCTGTTTCACGAGGTCTTTAAACTTTGACGTTACACGTTTGACGTCGTTTGAGAATAAAAATTCTAGGACGAGCTTAAAATATTTTTTTTTAATTAAAAACATTTCACAAACATTTTTTTTAGTGGTAATGCATATTTTTTCTTGATTTTGTTTAAATTTTGCAAATTTCTTTGAAATAAAAAGTTTTTTTCATCATCTCGCCGTCAAATCTTGTTTTGGGTATACGAAATTGCAAATCTGATAGCACTATCAAAGCTATTAAATAAAAGTGTGTTCAACTCCGAACGCCCAACCGCGACCAACAGTGACCTGGCAGACATTCCTGCCAGGTCACTGTTGGGACACAGTCCCTGCAGGGACAGGTTACGTGTCACTGTGTCCCACCAACAGTGACAGGGCTATTACACGTTCCTTGTAATTTGTCACTGCAGTGACATAAAAGTGACGTGTCACTGTGCCTGTCACTGTTTTTTTCACTGCAAGGACATGCAAAACAATGACGATCACACGACGTGACACTTTAAGGACAGAAAACTACGTCATAGTAACGTCAGAATGTCACTGCAGTGACCAATTACAAGGACCGTCTAATACTAGCTTAAGTGGCATTTTTCAGTTTGTAGGAGAAGAGAGAATTATCCTCTCAGTTGTTGTTCTTGTTTCTTTTTTCTATGAGTTATACTAATAAAAAAGGGTTTTGGGAGGGACTGACGAAAAAAAGTTTGTTCTCTAATTCATAATTTCACCCTGCATCAGATGAAATGTCAAATTTACTGCACGTAAAAATTAAAAGTTAACCAACTCTTCCGTATGCAGTAACGTACCATTGTGTTCGCAAAATTGAGTTCGCGTGTATTTAATATTTGCAGTTCCGTATGCGTATTCCAGTTTCGTCGTCATTGTGTTCAGCCTGTAAAGAAAGGTTGCCATGTGCTTCATATCTGCAAGACACATTGTGCATTTCAATCTTTATAGTTTATTGAGTTTAGTTTATTGACTTTTATTCATTCATTTAATCTTAATACTAAAATAACAATCATTAAAAAGAATACGATGGGGTTCATTCTTTAACTACGAAGTTAGTGGTGAATGAAACATCAATTTGAAAATCCAAATGGTAACTGAATGTGGTGTGACAATCAGTGTAATTTTAAATAAAGGCTTAATGGAAAAAATAACTATTGGTACTTAACAATTCAATATATACATCATATAATACTTATTTTTACAATGATTCTATACAATTAAAATTCAAAGTCTTTTATTTTCTTACTAAAACATGAATAGTTATAATCCAGTCAAAATAGACATTTGACTTAACCAAAATTCGCATGGAGCTGAAAATTGGCTGAGACGTTAAATGAAATGTCAAAAATTCCTTTCGATCCTACGTCTGCAAAAAAATTTATTCAAGGTCAAACATACGAAATTCAGGTTTTTTTCCATTTTTCTCAAAAACGGTAAGTTTTATCGTGAAAATAGGTTAGACAAAAGTTGATAAAAGTTGATCATACAATTCTCTACAAAAATAGCTCAGCCACTTTTTCTTTTACGACTTACCATTCGTGAGATATCGCGGTTTTAATCATTAAATTTAAATTTAAATTAGATTGATATTGCTTGCCAGAGCCTTCCCCAATATGGGCAATGTTCCAACACGGACTTTAACTTCTTGTGGCTTAAATTCACTGTCCGCAAACATGTCATTCATTATTGTTTTATTTACAGGAGTCCAAATCCCGACAGTAATTTGACTTGTAACGAGTTTGATGCGCTGTCTGGTTCCAACCCGAAAATTGTTTCCCTTTGTCCTCGCACTGAAATCGTTATTGCGGGCGATTTCAATGTACACAATTCCAATTGGCTCCGCTATTCTGATCAGACAACACCCGAAGGAAGGTATGTCGAGCTCTTTGCCGGGTTACATCACCTTACCCAACTGATCGATGTGCCAACGCGTATACCGGATGTTGCTGGGCAAGCCGCCCATACTCTTGACTTGTTTCTTACTTCTCACCCTGATAAATATACCATTAGTGTAACTTCTCCATTTGGCACTTCAGACCATTGTATCATTTCAGCTAATTTCTCATCCTCCACCCATCCAGTTAAAGAAAAACTTCCCACCAGGACCGTTTGGCAATACGAGAAAGCCAACTGGGACGGCCTGAATATTTTTTTCCGAAACTTTAACTGGTCACTACGCTTCCTCGATAGTGACATTGATGCCAGTGCTGAAATGATCACAAATGTGATTCTTCTAGGGATGCGTGCTTTTATTTATAAAGCGTTTATACGCCCTAAACTCGAGTATAACTCCCACCTCTGGGCAGGTACTTCACAAAGATCGCTTCACTTGCTTGATAGAATACAAAATAGAGCGTTAAGATTGATAGGAAATAGAACTGCCGCTGAAACAATTGCCCCTCTCGAACACCGACGTTTCTTTTATAAAAAATGTTCACTCGAGGTAGCCAGCTGCATTCCTCCCCTTAAAAGTTTCGCCCGTAATACTCGTCTTGCTAGGAATGCTCATCAGTTCACCCTTGGGCCCAATTTCGGACGTACCGTGAAATATAGAGATTCTTTTTTTAGCCGTACAACACGACTTTGGAATGGTTTACCCGGCGTGATTTTCCCTTGCCATTTCAATGTGCAAACATTCAAGACCAATGATAATCGACACCTCCTATCTCTCCCCTCCCAATCTTCCTAATGCCCGCGCAGTGTGTTACATTAAAAGGGAAACAAATAGTCCTTTGTGCGCGCGTTAATTATAAAAAAAAAAACAAATAAAAAAAATTAAAAAAATCATATTTTACATAATATGCACACATTTCCGCACCACCTATGAGGTAATGTACTTGGCGCATTTTTTTCACGTGGTTTCCCCAGTAGTTATAATTCACGATCTATTGTAATAACGAGAGTTTGATGAGATCGTATCCTATTGATTAAAAGAATAGGTTGTGTTCTTCTAAATGTTATTCTATTAGATAATTGTCTTTGGAGCAAGTCTGACCCTGACAATTGATGCATACTGGTGAACAAAATAATCCCAATTTTTGACAGCCACAATTCTTACTACAATCCGTCTTGCATTTACAAAAAATAGTATTAAGCAGTTTTTTTGGAGGAGGCGGGAGTAGAGTTTGAATTGGCTCCAAATAATTATCTGTTAATTTCCAACCCCATCCTTCTGGGTCCAGCTCATTGCCTAGCTACACTTGAACTTGATAATACACACGATACAAGTTTTGAAAGGCAGACGCAGATGTTGGATGCAGACAAGACAACTGTACTGTTTTATTGTTCCATGCAGATTTTACAAACTTTAAATATCTATATTTGTCTATGGAATCAATTTTTTTTGGAGCACCATACATTGCAAGAAGAAAACAAATTCCATTTGTAACGATGTCGTGTGGAGAAGAGTCAATCTTTGTTAATACTTCTGCACAATCAATTAAATCATTACGTTTTTCGAACAATTTAAATACTGCTATTTTACTTCTTTTAAAAATTACTGATGTAGTATCGCAGCCAGTTATTGCATGTAAAAATAAAATATGAGCTTGACATTTCGGATATGCAGTCAGACTTTGTGATGAATATATTGTTGATTGTACTTGAGCTTTCCCAGGTTTCAAAAAGTAAATAATTTTATCATCTGGAGTCAGTGCAGTCAGTAATATCAACAAATCAACATCTTCCCCAACAACGACAGTTGTATTTGAACTTTTCCATTGTTCTATTGCTGTTTCAGTTATAAGGACACCAGCATCATTATCAGCTTGTTTTATTGGAATACCAGCAGCTGTAAATTCTTCACATAACATTGAAATAAAGCGAGACTTATTGTGAGTATTTGCAAGAAATTGTTGTTGGTTTGTTGAAACTTTCATAGATCGATCAAAAACGATATCAACAGATGAAGACGTGTTTGTAGTCCGACGACGTTGTTCTGCAGCTTTAATATTTTTCGTATGATGAGTATAACCATCAAATACAATCGTACTGTTATGACCAAAATGTCTTTGTACATACTGAATATATTTTTCAAAAATAATATGAAACGTTTCATCTCGATCCCATACAACACGGTGTAATAGATACCTTCCATCGATGATGTAGATAGCATTTGTGTTATCAATTTTGAAGTTTAAACATTCAAAGCAATTATAAAGAGCTGGCTTCATAGTTTCTTTCAACACTTGCATCAATCAAAGCCTTCATTCCCCGATCAACAACTTCACTTTCTTTCAAAGGTTTATCACAAATGAAACAAGCTTCTGACATTTTGTCAAAATTATTTAACAGCACTAAATTATAATAAATTATTACCAATAAGTTCGTCTGCTCAATGCAAAGGAATTTTCAAAACTAACAGTATATACTGAGTTGTTTCGTTTACTTCCTTCAAAAATAGGCAGGTATGCGACCCTCCACACTCGAACAATGACGTAGCTAGCAGATGTTACTCAAGGTTACCGACGAAGGGAATTAGGGACTGACAGTATAGTCTTTTAGTTTAAAATACTCATTCAATTTATGCAAGTTTCATTGTGTAAGTAATACAAACCAATAGTTTCTTATTTTCATTTATATTGAACGTCCGATGACGTGTACAGGCTGCATTTGAGTGCATATTATGTAAAATATGAATTTTTTAATGATTAAAACCGCGATATCTCACGAATGGTAAGTCGTAAGAGAAAAAGTGACTAACCTATTTTCACGATAAAACTTACCGTTTTTGAGAAAAATGGAAAAAACCTTAATTTCGTATGTTGGACCTATAATAAAATTTTTCGCAGATGTAGGATCGAAGGGGATTTTTGACATTTCATTTATAATGATGTATTTAACGTGTCAGCCAATTTTCAGCTCTATGCGAATTTTGGCTAAGTTATGACTTATTTTTGTCTATTTTGACTGGACTACTAAGGGTTTCTCTTATAGATAGAGGCAATTTATTAAAAATGTTAGGAGCTGTATATGAATAAAAATGAGAGAAATGTGTTTTATTTGCAAATGGTACAGAAAAAAAGCTCATATTATTAATACGGAGGTTTATACATTTGATAATTCCTACTAGGAACATTTCCGCTTTGTTTTAAAAACTCTCTCAAAACTTTAAAAACATATAAGTGTCTCATTGGTAGAATATGCAACATCTTAAATAAGGGCCAACTTTCAGCCAAACGATTTTTGTTTAAAATAATCCGTATTAAATGTTTCTGTGCTATCAGTAAAGGTCGAAAAGTATTAAAATACGAACACCCCAGCTTGTTATGCCGTATTGCAACTTTGAGTTTGCAAGACCATAATATATAATTTTTAGAACTTTTTGATAGCAAAATGGCATAATTAAATACATTTTTCGTGTGACTAATAACATATATGTTTTTAATATTCGAATGTGGTCTTTCCAATTTAGATTGAAACCAATGACTACTGCTAATTACTTGAACTGTTGCACTGTTTCAATTTTAAAGCAATTTTCTGTGCATTGTAGATTGGTCTTAAAATTACTTCTACCACATTTATGATAAGGTAACGAAAACTGTTTACAGTCATGAGCGTGAAAACGTAAACACATCAATTTAGTTTTTTCGCTGATAATTAATTTATGGTAAGTAAACCACAACCTTAGGATTTCAAGATCTTCTTCAATCTTCACAATACTTTCAAAGACAGTCCCAAATGAATAAGTAAGAACTATGTCGTCAGCAAAAACAGTTGAAATGTTTTTTAATTTAAGTTTGAAAATGGAATTGATGTAAATCAAGAAGAACAAAGGGCCAAGTACAGATCCCTGTGGAACGCCGTTTCTTAAAAGTCTTGGTTCACTATAAAAACCGTTAATATTAACTTTTTGATTTCTATTTTTTTAAATAAGAATTCAACAAATTAAAAACAAATACCGCGAAAACCTGCATTATAGAGCTTAGTTAGCAAAAGATCATGGTTAACCAGATCAAATGCTTTAATCATATCAATAAACAGACCCATAGTTGATTTGTTGCTGTTTAGACTTCCATAAAGTTGACTACACACCCTAAAAATTGCATCTTCTGTTGACAAACCAGCCCTAAAATCAAACTGATTGTTGCAGAAGAAGTCAAACTTTTCTAAGAAACAAACAATTCGAACCTTAAGTAGCTTCTCAAATTTTTTTGAAAAGGTTGAAAGAAGTGATATAGGTCTATAATTCGATTTCAATTGAATCAACTTTAAAAGTATTTCTATTTGTACCTAAAATGCTATCAACTACTCTCCATTCTTCACGAATATTACCTTCAGTTCTAGAAAACATATCAGTGTAGTAGTTATTACGAGTGTCATCAATTTCTTTATTAATTTTTAGTATTATTTTGATGTTTTTTTACATTTTAAGCTCATATTCTTCTTCTTTCTTATCTTATTGAGCAGGTGGTTAGTCATCCCAAGTTTAAGGTGTTTTTTTTACCCGATTGCTTTTTCTGCAAAGTACTTGAATTAATATGCTTTTTAAAAGTTTCCAAAGATAAGTCAAATGCAATTGACGGATTATTTTCGGAATAAATTTGGTCCCAGCATTCGAATGTCAATAATTCTTTTAATAATATATAGTCAACATAGTATTTAAATAAATCTGATGAGGATTCAATATTTTGGGAACGATTATCAGAAGAGTAATTTAAAGCAATCATTTTATGATCAAAAAGTTTCAAATCAAAAACTTGGCCAGTAAAAATATGTTTAATGTTTTTATGACATCTTAAAAAAATGTGGTCAATACAACTCTTTAAGCGGGTAGGTTCGTTTATTAAACTCTTTAGACCACATGAAGCCATAGTAAATAAGTAGCTTTCAGAATCTTTGTCAATTTCATTAAGAATATCAATATTGATATCACCTAAAACAATTAAATTTTTTGCTAAATTAGCACTAAGAGTGTTGCCTAATCCACCAATGAAAACATTTTTGGAAAAACCGTGGAGTCGATAAATGCACAGCAAAGTACAATCAAAATTTTTCAAAGCGAAGTGATAATTTTAATACATCAGCGCTAGATAAAATAAGACTAGAGCAATCACACATATATCCATTTCTTACATAAACAGCTACACCTCCAGCAGAATAAAAATCATTACAGTTACAAAAAGGAGTATAACCCTGTATATTATATAAATCTAATTCATTACTATAAATCCAAATTTCACTTAAAACTATTACAACAGGGTAGGTTCATTAATCTACCCCAATTATTCCGGAATCTTATTTGGGTTATTTTTACAACTCTCCTCAAAACATAACTAGGAAACAGGGAATAGCTCAACTGATTAAAAAGAACATACCCTCATGTACAAATCATTTCATTTCACAGTCTTACTGGATTTGCATTTTTTGTGAGCGAACAAACCAAAGAAAATAGGTTACCTTAAATCATTGTATATGAAATCTATAGTACTATCAAGATGGGTGTTTCACCTAGCGCCATCTAATTTTGCTATCTCGTTATTTTGCGTTGTAGACTTTTAGTCAGGGAGATGTATTCAATACTTATGCAATGTTAGAAAAAGACAGAACGGGAAAGATGTAAAGTGTTAGCAGTCAGAAGAAAGCAAATCATCAAGATAACTTATAATGAGAGAATGAAAGATAACAATTTAAACAGGAATGTGAGGAGTTTTCATTTCTGCCTTGAAAATACACTGTTTTTGTGTGGATTTTTTATAGATACGGCAACAGGACTAAATTTACCGTTTTAACGATTTTTGCTGAAACTTGATTATCGGTTTGGTTTTTTGTACAATTTTGAATGGTTACCATGTTTGATTATCATATCAATTTTTTCAAGTCTGAAAAATTTAATTTGAATGGAAGTACCTACCTAGTTACTTATTTTACAAATAGAACACATTGTTTGCAGATGTTTGTACCTATGTTATTGCTTTAGAGCATCTTCACTTATCACGTAAAAAATCTAGTACTAAATCTACTACTAACTACTAAATGTAGTACTAAATCTAAAACTAACTACAAATTATAGTACTAAATATACTAATAACTACTAGATATAGTACTTAGTCTACTACTAAGTACTACATCTAGTACTAAATATAGTACCAAAACTACGATAGTACTACATTATAGTCCTAAGTACTAAAAATCTAGTAACAGAAATACTATTATACCAACAACTTAGTACCAATCGGCACCAGTTTTATTTTTAACTAGCCTTCGAAATTTAAGCAATATACATTAAACCTTTAAACAGTCAAGTCCGAATATGGCAACATTGGTAATTGATTTCGGTTTAAGCTACAGAAATAACAAAATTTCTTGAAAACTGCAAAATCCAAAAAAATAATTGAAGACGCACAATCTTGGTTTGCTTACGAAAAATCAAAGGGAAATCCACTAGTTTTTGTTTCCCTTACTCTACCACACCATATGGTCAGTGTCACTTTTTGAACCTTTCACTCGTACTTATTATTCATTATTCCTGCAAATGATTGTATTCATTTATATCCTGAGGGTAGAGTTGTAAGCAAAACGGGTTAATTGGATTAGAAGTTCCAAACAGAAGATTATTTATTAAAATGTGACTTGAAACCATTCAATACAACTTGTATTGAACGGTCCAGAATATAGCTTCTAATCCAACGAACAACAGTATTACCGATTCCAAAAGCACGCATTTTCGATAAGAGAGGTTCATGCTCCCATTCCCACTACCAGAACAATTCCTTGGTGGAACCCTGTTCTCAAGAAGCTACGAGATTAAAAAAATCAAATTTTGGAGATATTTTAAAAAACATCCCATGTTGATATAATATTTAACTATGTGTCTGTAAGGCACAATACCTTTTAGAATGCAACCGGAAGTTGCACGGCATTAGTTAGAAGAATTAGAGAGATAGGAAAGTATTTTTTTTCGGCGCAGTAGATCGAGAATTAGGTGACTATTTTTTCACTTAAAACCCACTAGAGCTAGAGCCGTCAGCTTGCACTAGGAGTTAGAAAAATTGCTTCTCAAAACTTAGAATCTTATCTACTGCACCACTGCCGCCCGCAGTGCGGCCTACAAAAAGTCAAACGCGCGTTTTAGAAATTAAAATAAGCAAATTTAGATCTCTAGCTGAATTTACCTCAACTATCAATTCAATCCAAACAAAACATTGTCTCACTGGAAACCATGCCCTGACTCAATAAAAATTCTAGAAACACCTACGGATCGAATTTCATCGGCTTTAGACATATGAGGCGTTCAGAATTTTAGTGGAATAAGTCCATCAAAGTTTAATTCGAGATATTTGAAGTTTAGTGAAAAGACTTTAAAAATATTCAGGGAAAGCAAAAAAAATATAATGTTTATTTAATTTTAAAATTGTAACATTTATTTATGTAAAAATAATAAGAAAGGATTTCAAGGTATACGATTAACTAAAATATAAGCAAATGAAGAGAAAAATATGGACTAAATCCATTTTATTTTCCATTTGTATACTGAAAATTTTATATTAAGAGTTATCTATCAAAAAACTCATGCTGTTTTCTCGACTGGCAACAGTACATTTTTGATGCTGTTTTTTTTTTTGTATAGAAGCACATTATAATATAATGTGTTTAAAGCTAAAATCGCGATTTAAAAAAAAGTGGATTTAGGCCATTAATATTCTGAACGCCTCATATGTAACTTCTTTGCAGTTGCTTATATCGTTTTTTTTTTGGTCGTCCAGAACAGTCCAGAAGCATTCCGAATGCTTCTTAAATTGTTCGATTGGCACTCAATGACAGTTCTTGTTCTGAAAGGAACAGAAAATCGATTCTGTTTTCGTCAAAATCAAAACCAGAATCACGCACACATATACACAATTTAAAATTCAAAATCATGTAACGACAATTTTTTATTTAACTTATGAAATTGTGATCGTTGATTTGAGGGAGATAATAACAAAATAAACACAAAATCTACGAAAGAAAGCAAATAAAGTGAATTAAAATAGAAATATATTATAATTTCTCCTTTTTCATTGCAAATAAAATGCAAAATTATTTGAATCGAATTTGACGTTTTACAAATATAATGAAACCCAAATTTCAGAATTAAAACTGCTTTGTCAATTTGTTCATTTGGCATTCCGGATCGGGGTGATTCTGTTACTAATTCCGGATTACCAAAAAAAAAAAAAACACTATGGCGCAAAATTATAGACAACCTATTTTTAATGCATTAACTTCACACTACTTAAAATGCTTAGTTCTGCACTAAGTTTTTCTTAATTATAAACAAAAGAAAACCCTGCACTAGTTAAAATCAAATTTGAAAGTTTGAGAGCCTTAGGGAATTTTGTTGTTATTGGATTTAGGTAGGGTTTGTATGTATTTATATTTTCGCGAGCGAGCCGTCATTCTCTCTGAGAGTTTTTAGTTTCACACTAAAAAGATAATGCAATGTATTCCTGTTATTAAAAATCTAGTTTCAAACTAAGAGAAAATAAATTTTTGAATCGTCTATAATTGAAGAACTACGCTTTTAATGTTGGTGCCAAACTTTATTTCTTTTAGTTTGGTATTAAAGCGTCTATAATTTTGCGCCTATTAGTCTAAATTCTCAGCCGATAACAACTTCTCAGCACCCATCAATGAATTGACTTTTAAGCACGCCACCTCAAGGTACTGGCAAACCAATAGCGAAACAAATTGAAGTTCCTATAACTTATGTAGAATAAGAAAGTTGTTTAAGTGTTTTAAAAGGCAAAACCCAAGTAGGGACCGCATTTTCTCTCCCGTGATCAAAAACCTACCTTTTAATGTTAAATCTAGGCTTCTTATACATAAACCCTTATTTATTAGAATTTCCTAAACAACTCTAAGCGACTGACAGTGCAAAATGAGTTTATTCAACATTGCATAAATTCTTATTTAAAAAAAAATCTGTTCTATACAAGGTTTGTGTCTAATATAGTATATATAAAAAAGGAATCTATTTTATTTGTATGCCACCAACTCTAGGAACATTATTCTAGCTTCAATTAAAATGGCGGATCAGGAATAAATGTATACAAGCTCTTTTCAACCGTTTAGCTCATACAAACTCTATGCAATATAACATACATTTTATAAATATTTTCACGTTTAGAGGCATTTTAAAGAGTACATATCGTTATACACTCTATAATGCGATTATAAATTCGGCTTATACTATATATCTGTGGTAGTAGGTTAAAAAAAAGCTTATGTCGACATAAGTTAAAATCGAATTGTTTTGCCCAGCGTGATAACCTATTTTCAGCTTTTTTTAGTCCGGGTCTCACTACTCCATACAAAATAATAAACCGTTAAATTTAAAAATTATAGTAGCTTTTTTGGACAAAAATTGCATTTGTATAACGGCTTATGTCTGTATTAAAAAAGAAATCCGATAAAGTCTTGAGAAGAATATATATTTTTAAAGTAGCTTAAATCGCGACATAAGCTATTGTGGCCCATGAAATTCTAAGAGGTAGGACGCTTATGTCAACGTAAGCTATTTTTAACTTGTGTTCAATTGAACAATTCTTCTTCTTATATTGACCTATTTTATTATATTTTTAAATATATTATTATTTTAATATATATATTTATATTTATTTATATATTTAAAAAAAATGCATATTGAACCAAACTCAATTTCACAAAACAGCTTAAGTATCATAAGCTGCTGAACACATTGAATTTGCGACAAAGTTATGTCCTTAAGTCAACATAAGTAATTTTTTCAAATGTAACCGTCGTCCCGAACGTGAGTTAAGTGAACACAAAATAAATTGTGTAGGTAAGTACTTTTATGATTTATTTAACCAAATCAATTTCTTAATTTATTATTTGGTGCATATTTCATTGTCAGTACTTACGAAACTTGCAAAAATTATTGCTTAAAATTAAAAACAAAAATGAACAGTTCACGAAAAAAAATAGCCTTAGCATTAAACAAAATTGCTAAAAATTTACAAAGAGAGTTTTTTTAGATACAAAAATAAAAGTTACAAAATTCAAATTCGCGTACCTAATGAAATAATGTATTGTTTTTATTTCTTACAGTAGATATTCCAAAGACTTCTGAAGATACCGATATTTTTGAGAGTCCAGTTCCAAATGAAACTGCTTCATCTTTCAACTACGGAGTAAATTTTGATGTTGAGAATATTTCGCGAAGTTTTTCGTTTTTTGACTTCGATGATGATGATAACAGTATGGAAGATCCTGACTTTTTTCCGAGTTCCGAGTTTAGCATAAGTGAAGAAAGTGATGTTACCGAAAATACGAGACAAGCTGCAGCTCTTTTGAAAAGAAATTTATCTGATCATCGGGAGCAAATGGTGAGTAACAGTGACATTGAAGTGATTAACTCCGAAGATTGTGTTCAAGAAACGAAAGAAAACAGATCTACAAAAAAAGCAAACAGAAATACTGGAAAAGCTTATACAACACGCACTGGGAAATTGATTAAAGCCAGGAAATTAAAGCAGTTAATAGAGTGCCGAAAGAAGTGTTTGACAAAAATATCTGCAGAGGACCAGAAAATATTTTCGAAAAGTATTGGGCACTTGGAGATTACAATTTACGACACGCCTACGTCTGTGGTCTCATCATTTTTGAAAAAACAAAATCAAAGAGAACTTTAAAACATGGCACAAATCCAAGAAATTGAAATTTTTCAAACTATTATTTCTTAGAAGTCCATGGAAAAAGAACTTCCGTTTGCCAAAAATGTTTCCGTTCAACTTTGTCTGAAACAGAGCAATTTATAAAAACAGTTGTTAGAAAGAAGCTGACTTCAAACAACACAACCAGACCAACGAGGAAGTGGATTATCTAATAAGATTGAAACTCGAACAGAAAATGAGATCTGGGATCATGTTAACAGTTTTCCATCGTATGAGTCTCATTATACCCGAAGAGACACTGCCCAAAAATATTTCCATAGCAGCCTGACACTTTCAACTATGTATAAATTATACTGTGAAAAATACGAATCAGTGGCTTCAATATCTACTTATTCAAAAATATTCAAAACTATGAATATCAAATTTAAAAAGCCTAAGCTTGATACTTGCCAAAGATGTGAGATATTAAAAACTAAAATAGAAATGGTATCAGACGAGGAAGGAAGACTTCTATTAAAAACAGAGCAGGAAGATCATCATAAGGCTGCTGAACTGGCGTACGAAACCAAGGGCAAGGACAAGGAGTATGCTAGAAATAGTGATTCGACAAAAGTGTTTTCATTCGATCTTCAACAGTGTCTTCCCACACTATTTCTGAGAACTAATGTTTCATTCTATAGGAAACAACTGTGGACATACAACTTAACCATTCATGACTGTGTTGTTAACCAAGTCTTTTGTTACATGTGGGATGAATCCACAGCAAACCGAGGAGGTAATGAGATTGCTTCTTGTGTTTTCCAGCACCTTCAAACAATTATGCCGGACGTAAAACACCTAATTTTTTACAGTGATTGTTGTGCGGGTCAAAATAAAAACGTATATGTTGCCACCATGTTTGAGATGTTTTGCAATAATTCACACATTGATGTTATCGACCACAAATTTTTAGTGCCAGGCCACACTCACATGGAGTGTGATGTTGATCATGCAGCAATTGAGAGAAAAAAGAAAGCATCAACTGTAAAGATTCACCATCCAAGGGATGGGTACCAATTGGAAAGATCTGTTGGAAAAAAAACATTTATTGTTCACGAAATGACACGGACGGACTTTCTTGACTTTGCTAAAATATCAAAGGAAAAATTTGTTTGGCGTAAAATTGCCGATGATAAAAGTAAATTTGTCTGGCAAAATATAAAATATTTGCGATTTACCAAAGAATTTGGAATTGTTCAATTCAAAACAAGTTTAGACGAAAATGAAGCGTTCAAAGTCTTAAACATAAAAAAGCGAGGGAAGAATGCTGTTGATATTGTTGAAGTTCCACACTGTTACTCTGGGCCCAATACCATCAGTAAGGAAAAGAAGAAAGATTTACTAGAGTTACTGCTAGTGATCGAGAAGTCATACCACGACTTTTATTTAAATCTTCAATCGGATGATAAAGTTAATTCTCATCCTGATTTGACAGATGATGAAGATAAAGAAGAAAATTGAGAATAAAAACGGTATATTGCAAATTAAAATTCTTATGATTTGTATTCGAAGCAAACTGCTTAAGCCTTCTGAAAAAACCTCAAGTTGAAATGATTTTAAAAAAACATGATAATTTTATATTATTTTTGTAACCTATTTATTTATGTATTGTTTTTTTGTTTATTATTAAAAAGTTTAAAAACTGTACTGAAAAAGCTTATTTTATAAACTGTGTTTTTTTGTGAAGTTTTTCTTAAATAAAAGTTTATTCATAAAACTGCGTACCTATATCGTTCCTTTGTGAAAACCAAACAAACCAATAGATTCTATAGATGTATACCTTCCACCTTCCTTCACTCATTTCAGGCATATCCAAATCCAAAGCTTTGAAAAAAAAAATGGTTGCAAAATGTCTGCATTGGTTCTTAGAAACAAAAAATAATTAGCGTTATTCATTAAGAAATGTTCGCTAATTACAAAAACCAAAGAATGCACCTAATATCATAAGCAAGTTTATAAAAGAGAGACTTAAAGTGCCTTGCACATGAGCAGCGAACTTCGAAGCAAAATAATTTTATTTTCGGAAAAAGTGGCTTTTGTGCACTTTTATGTATAATAAATATTTTAAGGAGAGACTATGTTTGCTTGTGCACTCACCTAATAATGGATCGTAACAAGTAACAAGAAAGGAGAATTTTTTACAACTCGAAAAATATCCTGGACGGTTTCACCAGTAATTTCCGACGTCCAAAGAAAAATTCTAATTAATTTTTGAGCTGCTTGAATCGGATTTAAAACCAAAAACATAAGCATTTAGGAAAGAGAAGCAGAGGTTTTGAGAGGATGTGAGGTTGAATTCGAGCTATTTTTTATTCGCAAGTTTGTGCATGGCGTCTGATGTTGTGGATTGCGAACTAATTTTGACAGTTCGCTGTCTTGATTTCCTTGGTGGTGGTGGACGAACATTCGTCCTTTTTGTCTTCTATTTCGCATTGAATTTTCTTATTCGTCGCTATCACCCAACAACGAAACAAACACGAAAGTTGGGTCTGAACAATTTATTCGTCGAAATGTGGATTGTATGCGGAACGCGAATTGAGCGTTTATCTCAAATTTATCTTATTTTAGAAATTAAAATGCAAAGTTAAGTATCTAAACAATAACTTAATTTATATTTCGATCATTTAGCATTGATTTTGCGAAGAATTCAGGTTTATAAGTTGCCTTAAATCACATTTATTTATTTATTTATCGTTCGTTGGTGGCTTCCATGTGTATAGTCCTTAAAACGGTTTATTCGCGTTCGCAGTTCGCAGCTTAAGGAAATCTCACTACGTTATTATGCATATTGAATCAGGACTTCGGTCTTTGTAAGTCTGGATCGAGTAGCATATGCGAACTATGTTTAATTTGTTTACATTTTGATTTGTTTTGCATTCCATAAGATATAGGTATAAAACATAAATTCTTAACGATCCGCCGCGCGGAAACGAAAACATTGTCAATATAAATTTACAAAGAAGTCGTTTTTCCAAGTAAATTATATTTTGCAAACACGTGTGCGTGCAAAATTTACCAATCCGCAATTTATATTTGACAAACTAGCACTTCAACACAAAATGGCACGGATGTGTAATGGTACCAATCCCTAACTACTAACGAAATATGTTCATTATGGATATAGGCGGATTTTTTTTCAGTAAACAACGAGTCATCGACAACAGGCTATTTGGCTTTTTTTCATGATGACTACATATTCGCATCTTCGCAGTGATATTATATTTGACATGTATTTAATTTCAATTCAATTGTTTTTGTAGTTTCCGTTACCTTTACCGAGGCGCAAAAACACCAACGCCGGCTGTATTATGATTTCAACAGATTGCTGATATGCAGACAAATTTAGAATGTGAAGAATTTATGTATGTGCGTAGATATGTGTGTCATGTGTACTAGCAGAGAACAAATTCATTGGTAACAAAGATTTTTAGTTTTCACAAAGAAAAACATCTAAATTTGGATTTGACATTCAACTAATAAAACAAACTGTACACTTTGGCGTCTAATTTACTCAAAAGCATTTATCGTCAAAATCTCGAATCTGGATGACATGCATATTTTTCACTATGTTAATAAATATTAAAATCAAATAAACCTTTAACATTATATAACCAGATTAACACTGTTAATCTAAATTCACGAGTACGGGCACCTTATAATGCGATTTTATATATTATTTTATACATACGTATTCTGGGCTAGAGCGAAAAATAAGGTCAGTGAACCGCTAATTTGTAGCGGAATTATTTTTGGTCACAAAAGTACAAGCAACCGTACCACACCTATAATGCCAAATCAAATTCTTTGGCTTAAAAAATAATCATTAAAAACGCGTTTTCTTTGATTTTCTCAGACTAGCAATACAATTCGCGGAATGTTCAATATGTATGTAATTATTTTTTTTTCAATTCAAGTGTTCGAGTGCTTACTTGATTTTGTAAACTGCACATGCGAAGTCAAAAAGAAGACTGGCGGATGGCAGTGTTGTGTTTGGTCTCAGCTCTCAGATAAAATCAAGTGTATACCTACATACATACCTTTTCACAAACATTCGCAATAAATATACATACAGTTGCAGATGATGTAATTTTACATTTATCGTTCGCTATTTCAGTTTGTTTGTATGTATAATTTAAATTTAAGTGGAATAGAAATGTGAACAAATTTGTCATTTTCTTTTCAGTCGACTTAATTTTTTGTTGATTAAATTATATTTAGCTAATGTACATACTACCCCCGCAGTAACGAAAATAAAAAAATAAATGTTTAATGTAGCTACATTGAAATCAAAAGTGAAACCTAATGTTAAGGTCTCCCTCCATTATCTAGTTCTAGTTGGATTGTAATTTTGTAATAACGAACAAGGAAAAGGAATTCAATTTGATTCGAATTCGAAGCCATACTCATAGCGAGTTTCATTCAAATTTCAAAGATTTGATCTGAAAATCAAGATTTGCTCTTTTCAATGATACTTGTTTCATCATTTAATCCTAGTATTGGTCATTCACTGACGAGCATACACAGTATTTGATATCACACACAAAAATACAGTATATATATATTTAAAATGCCATATTTGTATTTTCTCACTTCAAAAACACCTTTATTTGTTATTTTGTATATTTAATGGATATTTGTTAATTTTTTGACTAAGCACGGGCTGGCACAAGTTCACAACAAACAACAAAAATAACAAAATATTTTCCATTTGACGTTTGACCGAAAGACTATTTACATGTATGTGTGCATTCAGATCAAATCTGCCAACCCATCAGAGATCAAATCTTTCGTGTTGAGATTTGATCTAGATTTGCTCTTTTTCTTGCAATGAAACTCGAAATTGAAAAAAGATCAAATCTTTTGACAGAAAGAGCAAATCTTTTCTTGAATGAAACTCGCTATCAGCTACTGCGCAGCGCATTGATAAAAATATGGCTTGTGCGAAAATAACGACGAATGAATGAGCTTTATTTGTTCGAATTTCGATGAAATACATTTAAAAAAGAATTAAGAAGGAAAGAGGAATCAGTTCCAAATCAAAGTCATAAGAAAGCTTTGCATGGATCATAGAACAAAGAAAAAAGAACTGCGGAACGTACGGTCATGCCCTGCAAACCCTGAAACTTTATTTTGTGTATGTGAATACGTGTGACATTCGTCTGAGAAGCAATCAGCCATACGTTTCGTGCCTCCATAAATGCAAAGGGATTAGTAGTCCCATAAGAAATGTACAGGGACCGATATACATATGTCGCTTAACGGGGCATTTTTTCAGTTTGTAGGCGAAGAGAGAATTAACACTCTCTAATTTCACTTCACAACTTATTCAGAATTCAAATTAGTCTTTCTCTTTATTCTTCTTCAACACCTTTTACTTTAACTCTGTTCAACAATTGTTTACTATCGCTTCCGGTGTTAACAATTCAACTCATACAAAATGAAATGTCCCTCCTAAAGCCACATGTTGTTGAGCTTAAACAAATTTTCATTCGGATTTGTATTTGTATTTGCATTAGAAATTGTAACATAATACAATGAGATTCAATCATTTTATAGTATATTAACAAGTAAACAAAGTAAACAAAAGTTACTATACGCGTACAATAAAGAGATGAAATTAAGAAATTGTGCTTATAAGAAAATATATCAATACAAATTTTTAAAAGATACAGATATAATAAATATACAACAAAAAAAATAATAGTATAGTAATAAATAGAGTTTATAAATAAAATTGAACAAAATTTAATATTTTATGTACTTTTTAATTTATTTTTATATAATAATTTTACTATTTTAATTTTTTTTAATAAAACTTAAATTGAAGACGAGAATAATGTAACATTTTTATGACACGTGACCCTTCAATCCGCCGTTTCAATCAAGAGATTTGTGGTTTATAGATCAGGTATTTATCCAGGAGCGGATTGAAGAGTCACGTGTCAGAAAAAATATTTTTTCACTCAATCTTGCTGATTATTTTTTTTTTTCATTGTCAGATAGGTATTAAATCCAAGAACTCGATTTGTACACTAATAATATAAAAAAAACAACTGCCTCAAGGAACGAATTGAAGGAACGCGGTCAGAAAATATTTTTTTCACTCACGCCTTCACACATCTATATCCCGTTATGTCTTCCTTTTCCTTGTTTTTGCATTGTTAATTACATTAATATTTTCCAGAAAACTGCCTGTGATAATTATGTAGTAAGGAAGGGGAAAATCGAGCCGAAAAGTAACTAAAATCAATACCAACGTAATGTGAATATTGTGGGCTTTCATCAGAGGGAAATTTGAAAAAATTCAAAGTGGCGTATATTGATACGGATCAATAAACAAACATGTTTGAATAACCAATATTATAGGAAATTGTATGCTCTACGAAATATACGTGAACGCTTTTAATGTAGAACGTAAGCAAAAAAAGTTACAGTGTCCACGCGATCCAAAACTTAATTAACCATTCAACTAAGTGTTACCTCAAAGTTTCATTACCGAAATTTGTCGACTTAAAACTACCTGTCGACTGAAATAAAAGTTGTAGGATATTTTTTTACTACAAGTTGGATTTTTTTATAATTAACGTGAACAAGGGATTATGTGTTTCCCTTTTAATGTAGAACACACTGCGCGGGCATTAGGAAGATAGGGAGGGGAGAGATAGGAGGTGCCGATTAACATTGGTTTTGAATATTTGCAGATCAAAATGGCAAGGGAAAATCTCGTAGGGTAAACTATTCCAAATTCATGTTGTTCGGCTAAAAAAGAATCCCTATATTTCACGGAACGTTCGAAATTGGGCTCAAGGGTGAACTGATGAGCATTCCTTACGAGACGAGTATTACGGGCGAAACTTTTAAGGAGAGGAATGCAACTGGCTAATTCAAGTGAACATTTTTTGTAAAAGAAACGATAAAATAAGGAAAGACATGAAACATTGCGTCGGTGTTCGAGAGGGGCAATTGTTTCATCGGCAGTTCTATTTCCTATCAATCTTAATGCTCGTTTTTGTATTCTATCAAGCAGGTGAAGCGATGTTTGTGAAGCACCTGCCCAGAGGTGGGAGTTATACTTGAACCTAAAACCTAATCACTTAGCAGCATTCTTAGCGGTCTCAAATATATGGGCGTTCCAACGGAGGTGGTCATTGACACACATACCGAGTACTGAGAGCTTTTCGGTTTCTTCGATGTAAGTGCCATTCATGGACAATGGCATTGGGGGTATGTTTAGCTTTAACGACAGAAGACAGCATTGAGTTTTCGAAGCATTAAACTCCACACGATTCCTATTACCTATAAATCGGAGTTTAATGAGCTTGATATACGGTACCGTTGCAATTGTACGTCCGAAGGCGAAGGACGTGAATTATCGAACGAATATGAAAAGCTAAGGGTAGAGTCGTCAGCAAAACAGTTAAGTGGATTAGAAGTAACAGACAGAAGATCATTTATAAAAATGAGGAAAAGAGTCGGAGACAGAACAGAGCCCTGGGGCACACCAGCATTTATTTTGTGGGAATCAGACTTGTATCCGTCCAATACAACTTGTATTGAACGGTCCAGAAGGTAGTTTTTAATCGAACGAACAAGAGTATCATCGATCCCAAAAGCACGCATTTTCGATAAGAGAGCTTCATGCCAAACTCTATCAAATGCTTTGGAGATATCAAGAGCAATAATCTTACTTTCACCAAAGCGATGTAAAAATTTGTTCCACTGTTCGGTGAATATTCCATCAGATCACCAGTGGAACCGTCAGTATGGTTGCTGCGGAAGCCATACTGACGGTCATGGAAAAGTTTACGATCTTCGAGATATTCCTTAAGCTGACGGTTAATCAGCGTTTCCATGACCTTAGAAAGAAGGGATGTCAGTGCTATGGGTCGGTAGGAGGAGGTGGAGGATGGGTCTCCTTTCTTAGTTTTAGGCTGGACAAATGCTGTTTTCCATCTTCTAGGAAAGATTCCAGAAGAGTAGGAGCGATGAAAAAGCTTACGCAGTGGCTTTGCAAGTGTGGAAGAACACCTCTTCAGAAGAATCGGGGGTATACCATCCATTATAAACTGATTTTGCGTTAAAATGCACCAGAAAGGAGTTATGAGCCAAATAGTGAACAAAGTGCCGATTTTCAGTATTTTTTCTTTGTTGTGCAGGGCCTCCGCCCTTCTACAACCGGTGTGGTTGTAGAAAATTTGTCTTTTGGTATCTACCGGGGTTTCCAAAGATTACCTATATTGAAAATTCAGAACTACCCGACCTTTTTGTACTGTAAAACATCTTAATTTACTGCACTATAAAGCACTTTTAGGAACCCGTTTTAATAAAGACTTGCTGTGATATGCTACATTGTTTTGGTGAATTTTTAGCAACTGTTTATAAAAAATTGAAGTTAAATAAACCGTTCGAAAGGGAATTTTTCGATGAACAAAAAACTTCAGATACATTTAACAGATTCGAAATTATTTAGCAAAATGTCTAAGAAAATCAAAATAAAAAAAAAAGTTTCAATTATTTCTGGTTAGAAAGTGTGTTTTCTTCTTCTTATTTACTGACAATATAGGTAAATATGAAAACCCAAACCTGAGTTACATAGGAAAATGTAGAATCATGTCGAAAAAATTGCTACCATATTGATTACGTCATCAATGCCGCTAGAGGGCCAGAACAAATTGTGTCCCACGCTTTTTAGACTCATCTACCCATGTGCCACATATCTAAATCCAAAAGGGCGCATCGGTTGCCAGATGTGAAATATTTTGATGAAATTGTCAGCTAACTCACCCCACTAATATGCTTTATATGTATCTACAAAGATGTTTAGTTTGTAAAAGACCATTTCCATTCCATGTTACGAGTTTAGGTTTTCTCTTCATCATTGTTTTTTAAGAGCGACTTCTTCGCTTAGCTGTTTTATGTTTAAATCTTGTCTGTCAATCCTTTTTAGGATAAGTTGCAGCATTTCTTTTATAGATGTTTCTTCGTTCTTCCACACATTTTTTACAATTTGGGAATAGAATTTAATTTTAATTGCTTTTTGGGCAGATTTTTAGTTTTGTTTTCGACCGTTACTTTTTTTGTTTTGCTTTTGAGTTTGTTGAGTTTTTAAGCTTGTTCATAGTTTTGTTTTTTGTTTTGTTTCTTGGAATTTTTTGGCGACTGGAAATCATCTCGAACTTGCAGGATGTTTGCCTAGACAGTTAACACACTTCGCTTTCTGTTCTTTGCCCATGGGACAGTTTTTAGTTGCATGCTTGCTTTCGCATTTAACACAAGTAAATTTGCGATTGCAGTGTTTTTGTGTATGCCCAAATGCTTGACAGCGCTTACATTGTGGAACAGTCTTTGACTTTCGCTGTGGTTCAATTATGACAACATAATTGATTTAATACTGTTAATCTTTTCAAAACTTTCTTTATTTTCAAAAGTAATAATAAATAAAGATAGAGATCTCTTTTTCCTCGTTGATACTCCAGTGCAGTATTTGATTATCTCATTTTTAATAAGATTATTGGCATCGAGAGCTTGAAAGCCTTTTTGTATAAAGTCTTCGACAATTTCTTTTGCATCAAATGAAGAGTGAAGACCTCTTGCAACTACTTTTATCGACCTTATAACTTTATTTTCATACGAGTGCCACTGAATTTGCCTTTTGTTCAATTCAATTCAATTCAAATTGGTTGATGATTTCGACATTAATGCCTTAAATTTAAAATTTGTGTTTCTGCCTACCGTAACTGAAACAGATATTAGCGAGAATCTGAACGATGCTGTTCTTATTTAAAATTGTATACACAGACCCACAGTTATAGAACTGTGGACAGCAGTTGGCCTCAATGACATACATCCCGTGTTTCTTAAAATGACTCTTCCAATCCTTTTACCATACCCACATCACTTACATATATCTTTAATTTCATTCTAACAGCAAACGAATATCCTACTCAGTGGAGAGTAGCCAAAGTTCTGGCTCTTCCTACAAATCTTAAAAGCGATGAATATAGACCTATTGCAATTTTGCCGTTCCTCTAAAAAGTCTTTGAGAGAATACTACAGAAAGAAATGAATGCGTTTTTGCCCTAAAGCATTCGATTCCGTTGACCACCCCGTTTTGTGCAACAAGTTCTGTGCTGATCTCATTTCTCTTCCAACGCCGTAAGAATGATCAAGTCCTACCTGACTAAAAAGATGCAGGCAGTAGAAATTAATAACACTTTATTTGACTTCTTGTCGACAGCAACGGGCGTCTCACAACGCCTATGAATTTCATCCATAGAAGTGTGCGACATCTTTGGTATTTTCCCTCTTGTTTTTTTAGATCGTAGACAACTTCCTTTTTTTATTGGTTTGTGCCTAAGAAAAGCTAAAAGCAGTAGAAGAAAAAAAGGAATTTTTTAAAATCTCGTAGATAAAAGGGGTTTTAAGTTATGTTAAAATCTCTTCAAATATTGCTGATTTTATTAAGATTTTAAAGGAAACTAATGAATTGTGGTCAAATAAAACACTAGGTGCTTTCACATTTTTTCTCTATCATTCTTATTCTTAAAACTACATACGTCCTAATTCTAAAATGTGTCTTTTAAGACCAACATTCCTTTTTATTTTTTACTTATCATTAATAATGATAAAAGACAATATTAATAAAAATCCTGACAAAATGGCCAGAGGTTGAGACTTTTTTCCTTGTGACGACTATAAAAGTGTGTCTACACCAACAAAACATTTGTTTAAAAAACAATTCTGAAATGTTTCCCCTTTGATTAAAAATCATTTCAGAAACATTTCAGAAATTTCTGAAACATTTCTTAAATGTTTATTTGTTTCCCATTTTATGTACCCAGTTCTGTACTTCATGATGTTAAAAAAGGAGCAATCATAGCGCCGCGTTTTGTCATCGTGAACAAAACACAAACAAATAAAAAGAACAAAACCTGTCGATCTTAAGCTCGTAGAGGCCGTCGAGGTGCGCGCAAAAATAATTAAACAAAAGTCAAAAAAAAAAATTATTGCGCGTTGTTTAAAAAAAATAATAATACACACTCGTTAGAGAAAAAAACCCTCGCGTGTGCTGTAAAGAAAATAATAATATACACTCGCGTCGTAGGATGAATGATAAAGATGCCCACTCGCGCTGTGGAAGAAAAAAAAAATAAATAAAACGCATTCGCATTGCAAATTATCCTCTTATCTGTCCCAAGATCTTTATGCTTAACTGCCTCTATCTTATCTACTATAGGAATCGTATGACCATACAATGGTTGCGGTAAATAGATAAAGGCATCTGAATTTGTCCTATTGTGCTGAATGTTTAAATTGATTTTTTGTAAACAAGCTGTCTTATGGGCATAACACCTAAGACAGTTCGATTATTACAGAAATTAATTTGGATTTTCACTGCGCAGTTCGACTTAGTCAGAGTTGTGTTTTTGTATGTAAGTATTTTTAAATGGTAAGTGATTTTTGTGTCGTGTATTCTAATGTTCGTGGTTTAAGAAAGAATTTCTTTCACGTGTACGTCTACACTGTTCAATACAGGCCAGCTGTTTTGGCATTAAGTGAAACTCAGGTTGGAGTAAATACTGATCTATCAGAATTTGTTCTACATGGGTATAGCTTGGTGCCATTACTCTTTTCCCATCATGGTCTCGTGGTCTATGTTAGGAATGATATTGCATGCCAGAGCCTTCCCCAATATGGGCAATGTTCCAACACGGACTTTAACTTCTTGTGGCGTAAATTCACTGTCCGCAAACATGTCATTCATTATTGTTTTATTTACAGGAGTCCAAATCCCGACAGTAATTTGACTTGTAACGAGTTTGATGCGCTGTCTGATTCCACCCCGAAAATTGTTTCCCTTTGTCCTCGCACTGAAATCGTTATTGCGGTCGATTTCAATGTACACAATTCCAATTGGCTCCGCTATTCTGGCCAGACAACACCCGAAGGAAGGTATGTCGAGCTCTTTGCCGGGTTACATCACCTTACTCAACTGATCTATGTGCCAACGCGTATACCGGATGTTGCTGGGCAAGCCGCCCATACTCTTGACTTGTTTCTTACTTCTCACCCTGATAAATATACCATTAGTGTAACCTCTCCATTTGGCACTTCAGACCATTGTGTCATTTCAGTTAATTTCTCATCCTCCACCCATCCAGGTAAAGAAAAACTACCCACCAGGACCGTTTGGCAATACGAGAAAGCCAACTGGGACGGCCTGAATATTTTTTTCAGAAACTTTAACTGGTTACTATGCTTCCTGGATAGTGACATTGATGCCAGTGCTGAAATGATCACAAATGTGAATCTTCTAGGGATGCGTGCTTTTATTCCTAACAGAGTAAAAAGCATCAAACCTAAAGAAAAGTCTTGGTTTAATTCTAAAGAAGCTATCAGGCTTAAAGAAGTAAGTTTCCGTTTTTACAAAGCCAGCTCCACGCTGCCTCAAAGCAACGTTGCCCCTCCTGTACTTGAGAATGTAAATTTTTCCATGGGACAGATTTTTTTCCTTACTCGTACAGTAGCAAGAGTTCTCAAAGATCTTGATATGCACAAATCCGCTGGCCCGGATGGTATACCCCCGATTCTTCTGAAGAGGTGTTCTTCCACACTGGCAAAGCCACTGCGTAAGCTTTTCCATCGCTCCTACTCTTCTGGAATCTTTCCTAGAAGATGGAAAACAGCATTTGTCCAGCCTGTCCTTAAGAAAGGTGACCCATCCTCCCCTCCTCCTACCGACCCATAGCAATGACATCCCTTCTTTCTAAGGTCATGGAAACACTGATTAACCGTCAGCTTAAGGAATATCACGAAGATCGAAAGCTTCTTCATGACCGTCAATATGGCTTCCGCAGCAACCGTTCCACTGGTGATCTGATGGCAGATCTCACCGTACAGTGGAACAAATCTTTACATCGCTTTGGTGAAAGTAAGATTATTGCTTATTATTGTTCAATACAAGTTGTATAGGACGGATGCAAGTCTGATTCCCACAAAATAAATGCTGGTGTGCCCCGGGGCTCTGTTCTGTCTCTGACTCTTTTCCTCGTTTTTATAAATGATCTTCTGTCTGTTACTTCTAATCCACCTCAGCTTTTCAAATTCGTTCGATAATTCACGTCCTTCGCCTTCGGACGTACAATTGCAACGGTACCGTATGTCAAGCTCATTAAACTCCGATTTATACAGCATTGTCAAATGGGGTAATAGGAATCGTGTGGAGTTTAATGCTTCGAAAACTCAATGCTGTCTTCTGTCGTTAAAGCTAAACATACCCCCAATGCCATTGTCCATGAATGGCACTTACATCGAAGAAACCGAAAAGCTCTCAGTACTCGGTATGTGTGTCAATGACGACTTCCGTTGGAACGCCCATATATTTGAGACCGCTAAGAATGCTGCTAAGTGATTAGGTTTTCTGTATCGGTGTAAGAAGTATTTTTCCCCATCTGATCTGGCTACAATTTATAAAGCGTTTATACGCCCTAAACTCGAGTATAACTCCCACCTCTGGGCAGGTGCTTCGCAAAAATCGCTTCACCTGCTTGATAGAATACAAAATCAAGCGTTAAGATTGATACGAAATAGAACTGCCGCTGAAACAATTGCCCCTCTCGAACATCGACGCAATGTTTCATGTCTTTCCTTATTTTATCGTTTCTTTTACAAAAAATGTTCACTCGAAGTAGCCAGTTGCATTCCTCCCCTTAAAAGTTTCTCCCGTAATACTCGTCTCGTAAGGAATGCTCATCAGTTCACCCTTGAGCCCGATTCCGAACGTACCGTAAAATATAGGGATAGTTTACCTGGCGAGATTTTCCCTTGCAATTTTGATCTGCAAACATTCAAAACCAATGTTAATCGGCACCTCCTATCTCTCCCCTCCCTATCTGCCTAATGCCCGCGCAGTGTGTTCTACATTAAAAGGGAAACAAATAGTCCCTTGTGCGCGCGTTAATTATAAAAAAAAAGATTTAACTTTTTTCAATTTCGAGAGTTTTATTGCAAGAAAAAGAGCAAATCTAGATTAAATCTCAACACGAAAGATTTGATCTCTTATGGGTTGGCAGATTTGATCTGAATGCAGACATACATGCAAATAGTCTTTCGGTCAAACCGCAAATGGAAAACATTTTGTTATTTGTTGTTTGTTGTGAACTAGTGCTAGCCCGTACTTAGCTAAAAAATTAACAAATATACATTAATTTATTATACAAAATAACTAATAAATATGTTTTTGAAGTGAGAAAATACAAATATGTCATTTTGAATATATAAATTGTGCATGCCTGGTATTTTTGTGTGTGATCATTGTATATAAAAGCTATAGTACTACCATCAGGCAGCATCTAGTTTAGCGAGATACTGCCGTTATAGCGCTGCAGTAGTTTTTGATATATATTTGCGTGGGTTTTGGAGAGTATAATGAAATATAGAGATGAAAGAGTAGGTTGTGTGTTATAATTTCAGAAACGTATGAGTTAGAATGACTACAAGCATTTGCAGGAATAATGAATAATAAGTACGAGTGAAAAGTTCAAAAAGTGACACTAGACCATATGGTATGGCAGAGTAAGGGAAACAAAAATTAATGGATTTCCCTTTGATTTTTCGTAAACAAACCAATATTGTGTGTCTTCAATTATTTTTTGGATTTAGCATTTTTCAAGAAATTTTGTTATTTCTGTATTTCTTATACTGAAATCAATTACCAATGTTGCCACATTCGGATTTGACTGTTTAAAGTTTTAATGTATATTTCGAACGCTAGTTAAATATAAAACTGGTGCCGATTGGTACTATGTTGTTGGTACAATAGTATTTTTGGTACTAGATTTTTAGTAATTAGTACTAGAATTTAGTACTATCGTACTTTTGATAATATATTTAGTACTAGATTTAATACTATGTAGTATATTTAGTACTAGATTAAGTAGTTAGTAGTAGATGTAGTACTATATTTAGTAGTTAGTAGTAGATTTAGTACTAGATTTTTTTACTTGATAATTGAAGATACTCTAAAGCAATAACATAGGTACAAACATCTGCAAACAATGTGTTTTATTCCTAAAATAAGTAACTAGGTAGGTACTTCACCTCAAATTAAATTTTGCAGACTAAAAAAAATAATATAATAATCAAACATGGTAAACATTCAAAATTGTATAAAAAACCAAACCAATAATCAAATTTCAGCAAAAAATCGTTTAAAACGATAAATTTCATCATGTTGCCGTATCTATAAAAAAAACCCTACCAAAACCAGTGTATTTTCAAGACAGAAATGAAAACTCCTCCTCCTGTCTAAATTTCTATCTTTCATTCTCTCATTATCAGAAATTAACAAAGAACTAACACGAAAGAGACTTGATAATTTGCTTCCCTCTTACTGCTAACACTTTATATACATCTTTCCCGTTTTGTCAATTTCTAACATTGCATATAGGTGAAACACACATCTTGATATACTATAGCTTCTATATACAATGGTGTGATATCAAATACTGTGTATGCTCGTCAGTAAATGACCAATACTAGGATTAAATGATGAAACAAGTTTTATTGAAAAGAGCAATTCTCGATTCTTTGAAATTTGAAATTTGAATGAAACTCGCTACTAGTTTATGTCATACCGCGCATATATAATAATAAGTGATTGATCAAAAAATTCAGAATCGGCTAAGGTGATATGTGACAGTCACATTTCTGATAGTTACATGTGATGACATTAAATTTTCAGTATGCGTAAAGTGATCACCAGGAAAATTACAAATTCTGACATCATCTTACGAAGACTGAATTTTTTGATTCTGACAATCACTTATCATATATCACATTAGCCGATTCCACCCCAGCATCACGCCAACCCCGAGGGAGCAGTCCCTCCATAATAAGGCAAGATTGTTAGGATTATTATAAGTTTGTCCTCAGCGTATACTCTCATATACTACATGTTGATCCCCCTATCCCGCATACGACTGAACTGACCATCATGTTTTATGATAATCGATAAAAAGACCACTCTTTTTATGTTATTTTGCCTTTTTATATTTTTTCAGTTTTCAGATCGTAGGATATTTCCCGTTTTGTGTAAGTTTTACGTCTAAAATAAGGTAAAATGGGAAAAGGTATGCCAAAGTATGGTATCGGCATAATTTTTTTCCGATAGTTGCAGCCAAAAAAATATTAGACTGAGAATAGTGAGAATGGAACCAACTTGAGGTAGGCAACAAGCAGTCCACATTAAATATCTATAAATCTTAAATAATTTTTTTTACTATTAAGGCGCCTGCAAGGGACTATTTGTTTCCTTATTAATGTAGAACACACTGCGCGGGCATTAGGCTTGTGATTCGTCACAAAAGGGGAGGATTAGATTGACAACTGTAATATATATATATATTATACGGATACCAGCCTAACACTTAGGTCTTCACTATACGTACTAAATACATCTTACAGACGTCAACGGCGACATCGTGTGAAAGTATATTTGACATATTATAGATAGAACATTGACGTATATTAAACATAAAAACACGTCGCCTATACGATTGAAAGACGTAGATAGGCGAAAAATAAAAAAAAAATTTTTTTGATTATATATTTTTTTTATTTTCTTATGTTTTGTGCATTGTTTAATTGATTTGTGATATATTACTTTTGTTGATTGTTTATTATTTATATTTATATTAAATAAAAAATACTTACCTCATGTCGGAATCAAACCCGGGCCCGTTTGCACCAATAGTAGATAAATCGGTATCACTTTCATATTGAGTTTGCACAGTTTTATATAATCGCTATATCATCAATTTTTTTTGCTTTAACACTCCAAAAATAAAACGTCGTTTTCAGATCTAAGAATCGAAGTCAACATTAATAATTCAATAGACCTGCAATATCCATTCAGTATATGTCTAATATATCATTATTATTTTTTTTACACTGCCAGAAATTAGACCACAGTAAGCTTAAAGCAAGCTTCAGTCTATGATCCGTTGTTCAACATTTAGTGCATGTGTTAGTAGTAAGTAAAACAAATCACACAACAGAACCAACTTCAACACATGCAACAAAAGATAAAAAACACATATTAGATAAACATAACAAACATATATTATATATTAAACATTTATACGAGTGGAGCACTGGTGCGTAAAATTGATTTTAGTTTATTAATATATAAATCAAATAAACTGGCATTAGTATTGGCAAGCTTACTCATTCTTCTGAGGGGTGAAGAATGCGCAATTCAATTACCATAGCGGTAATTCAGTCCTATCCTAGCTAGCTGCTTCCAGTTTCGCACGCGGAGTCGGTTGAGGTCTTCTTCCATTTGTGTGCGCCACCTGAGTCTCGGTCTAACTCAAAATATTTAGTACCTAACCTGTCAATATCAGTTTGTAGAAGAATATTATCATTTGCAGATTTAATTGTTTTTAAGATCTTCATATCGTCAGCAAATATAAGAATCTCACATTGATGAATACACGATGTTACATCATTTATTGCAAGAATAAATAGAAACAAATTCTTTTCTATCTAGTGTCGTGCAACGTTATGTTGCATTCTAAAAGGCAATGTGCCTTACAGAAACTTAGTTAAAATACTATTATTATTATTAAAAAGGTCCTAGATGGCTTCCTTGGGGTACACCAGAGTGAGCATTAAAAGGATTAGAAAGGAAATTTCGAATTTTCACCAGATAAGATCTTTTTTTTAGGTAGGATGCGATCCATGTAATATGAAAAGCTGTAAACCCATATGATCTAAATTTAAACAAAATAATGCTATGGCTAAGTTCATCAAATGCTTCTGAAAAGTCAGTGTGTATACAATCCACCTCATTTCCATTTTCCAGAGCATTTGAACATTTGTGCAAGAATTTGACAAGGATTGAAGTTATTGATCTTTTTTTGCACAAATTCATGTTGTTGTTCACATATTATGTTCGTTAAAATAACGAAGAAAATTTACCAGATCGAAGAGAGAGCCTGAACCAATATTCGAGAGGTTTGGCTAAAATATTACATTTTTTTAATATTACTGGCGGAATACCATCTGGTCCAGAAGAATAATCGTCTTTTAGAGATGAGAGTAAGTACAGTATTGTTTCCTGTTTGACGGAGATGTCATAACATTGAATTTGGGGACAATTACTTAAGTATTTAAATATTTTATTAGATACATACATATATACATGTATCTATCTATATATATATGGAACAATCCAAATTATGTTTGAGCGCGAACCACTTTTTTCGGCTCGATCGATTTGAATTAATGTTTTAGGAGATCTAAGGACATGTTTGGAGAAGGCATATAAAGAATCTGTTTGCTGTCTGATGTCTAGAACCGGAGTTATGACCAAAAATGTCACTCACATGGCCGTCAATGCTTTAATAGTATAAATCATGGACGTATTATATATGGACTGCTATATAGTTGCCTACGTCAAGTTCGTTCCATTTTAGTCTCAGTTATTTTGGGCGACACTAGCCCTCCTGAGTACATTAGCGGTAAAAAAATTAAACCTTAATTTTGACATTTCATCCAGTAATCCCAGACTTTGGCAGCAGGTTTTCCCACGTTGGCATGTTAAATTTCCTTTTTTCTCCCTGTGTTATTTAGAATATCCCACAATTAATCCACCAAGTAATAAATACAAAAAAAAACACACATGCATTTGTTGAAATTAGTTTTTTATAGCTTGGTAAATAACAAGTTAGAACCTAAACTTTGTTGCGATTTTGGACTGTCATACTGCAAATTTAACAAAAAACCTTAAGGTAGGTGTGTCCACACCAAAGAAACATTTTTTTTTAAACATTCCAGAAACATTTAAAAAACCTTTCAGAAATGTTTTTTTCTTTCTGTAATGTTTATTTAAGTCTGCATGCTTCGTAAAACATTTCTGAAATGTCTATTTGTTTACACTTCCGAACGGAAATCTTTCTTTATTCTCATGCATTTTAGTCTAGTTTTTTTTTTATAATTAACGCGCGCACAAGGGATTATGTGTTTCCCTTTTAATGTAGAACACACTGCGTGGGCATTAGGCAGATAGGGAGGGGAGAGATAGGAGGTGCCGATTAACATTGGTTTTGAATGTTAGCAGATTAAAATGGCAAGGGAAAATCTCGCCGGGTAAACCATTCCAAATTCGTGTTGTTCGGCTAAAAAAAGAATCCCTATATTTCACGGTACGTCTGAAATTGGGCTCAAGGGTGAACTGATGAGCATTCCTTGCGAGACGAGTATTACGGAAGAAACTTTTAAGGGGAGGAATGCAACTGGCTACTTCGAGTGAACATTTTTTGTAAAAGAAACGATAAAATAAGGAAAGACATGAAACATTGCGTCGATGTTCGAGAGGGGCAATTGTTTCAGCGGCAGTTCTATTTCGTATCAATCTTAACGCTTGATTTTATATTCTATTAAGCAGGTGAAGCGATTTTTGCGAAGCACCTGCCCAGAGGTGGGAGTTATACTCGAGTTTAGGGCGTATAAGCGCTTTATAAATTGTAGCCAGATCAGACGAATATGAAAAGCTGAGGATAGAGTCGTCAGCGAAACAGTTAAGCGGATTAGAAGTAACAGACAGAAGATCATTTATAAAAATCAGGAAAAGAGTCGGAGACAGAACAGAGCCCTGGGGCACACCAACATTTATTTTGTTGGAATCAGACTTGCATCCGTCCTATACAACTTGTATTGTACAATAATTAAGCAATAATCTTACTTTCACCAAAGCGATGTAAAGATTTGTTCCACTGTACGGTGAGATCTGCCATCAGATCACCAGTGGAACTGTTGCTGCGGAAGCCATACTGACGGGCATGAAGAAGCTTTCAATCTTCGAGATATTCCTTAAGCTGACGGTTAATCAGTGTTTCCATGACCTTAGAAAGAAGGGATGTCAGTGCTATGGGTCGGTAGGAGTAGGGGGAGGATGGGTTCCCTTTCTTAGGGACAGGCTAGACAAATGCTGTTTTCCATCTTCTAGGAAAGATTCCAGAGAAGTATAGGAGCGATGGAAGTTTACGCAGTGGCTTTGCTGGTGTGGAAGAACACCTCTTCAGAAGAATCGGGGGTATACCACCCGTGCGAGCGGATTTGTGTATATCGAGATCTTTGAGAACTCTTGCTACTGTACGAGTGCGGAAAAAAATTTGCCCCATAGAAAAATTTACATTCTCAAGTACAGGCGGGGCAACGTTACTTTGAGGCAGCGTGGATCTGGCGGCGAGCAAGTTTGCCTTCTGTGAAGAGTAAACAATTGGTTTTTAAGTGTCGATGAGCGTTGTAACCGAAGATCTTGAGGAGTTTTTAATAATTTTTTACAAATGACCAAAAAATTTTACTCTGTTAGGAATAAAAGCACGCATCCCTAGGAGAATCACATTTGTTATCATTTCAGCACTGGCATCAATGTCACTATCGAGAAAGCATAGTGACCAGTTAAAGTTTCGGAAAAAAATATTCAGGTCATCCCAGTTGGCTTTCTCGTATTGCCAAACGGTCCTGGTGGGTAGTTTTTCTTTAACTGGATGGGTGGAGGATGAGAAATTAGCTGAAATGACACAATGGTCTGAAGTGCCAAATGGAGAAGTTACACTAATGGTATAGTTATCAGGGGGAGAAGTAAGAAACAAGTCAAGAGTATGGGCGGCTTGCCCAGCAACATCCGGTATACGCGTTGGCACATAGATCAGTTGGGTAAGGTGATGTAACCCGGCAAAGAGCTCGACATACCTTCTTTCGGGTGTTGTCCGGCCAGAATAGCGAAGCCAATTGGAATTTTGTACATTGAAATCGCCCGCAATAACGATTTCAGTGCGAGGACAAGGGGAAACAATTTTCGAGATGGAATCAGACAGCGCATCAAACTCGTTACAAGTCGAAAAACTGTCAAGATTTGGACTCCTGTAAATAAAACAATAATGAATGACATGCTTGCGGACAGTGAATTTGAGCCATAAGAAGTTAAAGTCCGCGTTGGAACATTGCCCATATTGGGGAAGGCTCTGGCAAGCAATATCATTCCTAACATAGACCACGAGACTATTATGGGAAAAGAGTAATATAATATTTATAAATTTTCTTACGCTTTCCATTCTCAGATCTGAAGTTATTCAACGAACGTATAATATACATATACGTTTGTACATATATTAAACATCAAAGATGTACATGGATTACAAAGCATTCGACATCGAATTATATACGTACATTTATTATAATTATACGAAACATATACTAAATGATAAAGATGATATTCGAGAGATATACGTATATTGTACGTTTTTTCTACGAATCTCGGTGGAATATTGTACATCTCATACATGTACTTACAATATTTGTTAATCAAAATCAAGATGAAAGTGATGCCGATTTATTGGTACAAATTCCACAACGAGATAGGCCGAGCGGTTAGCGATATAGGGTCCGTATTACGATAATTGTTAAAAATCAATCGTTATTTTTACGTTGCGATTATGATTTACGATAGTCATTTTTTAACGATACTCGTTTCTATTTACGACTGCTTTTGGCAGTCGTATTGTTATCGTTTTGAAACATTTGGTGTTGTCGCGTTTGCCTTTGCGTTGTTTGAGTTTGCTTTGATTTTTGATTCGATTTTTTGATTTTATCTGGCAACATTTTCATGGAAACATTCTCGTAATTCATAATCAGTCTAGGTCGTGGGTATTAGAATATTTTATTCACAAAAAAAACTTAAAGATCAATAAAAAAAACAGAGCAGATTTGTTCTGTTATAACATTTTCGAATCCTTGCCTTTCCATTTTGAACCTGCGCTGCAAGCTTTCTTTCATGCTTCCCATGAAGCTGACAATGTTTTGTGCTTATTAAGTAAGCCATGTATAATCGGTCGTAGAATGTAAATTGTTATGTTTTCTTCGCAAAGTACTGTAGTTGCAACTTGGACTGACTTAAGGATTTTAACCATCGCTTCTATTTGCGCCCATTCTCTTTCGCTTACTTCCAGTTTAAAAGCGATGTTTGAGGATGTAATATCTCTATCTGCCAAAACCGCAATAACAGCAGTGCGATTTGCCGTCACAACTACATGCACTTTTCTTTTAAGTCCCACTCTGCTATGAACATTTCTAATACAAGACCTAAGTTTTCGGCAGTGTGCCCTTCCTCCATGCATTCAGCACACAACGTATAATTTTGCAACTGCCATGCATCGTCAACATAGTGTAGGGTAACTGCAATGAAAGAGTCCCGAGCTATGGACGACCAACCGTCTGCTGTTAATGCTACGAAGGATACGGAACCTATGCATTCTGTATTTTGTCATAAAGTTGATTATACAATAGCTGCTGCCGGGATAAAATAGTTGAAGCCAAAGGAAGTGCGTAGTTAGGCTTAACAACAGACATAAACTGCTTAAATCCTACGCTTTCAACAAATGAAATTGGCAGTCCATTTGCAGATATCAAGTTGGCCGTTGCTTGTGAAATTTGTTCTTGCCCTGAACGTTGTAATTATCGTTATTACTACGTCTTTTTTTTCGAGGTACTGTACTACTACTATTGTGACTGGTAGTGATAACACTTGACGTGTTCTGCAATGATGGCGAATAACTCAGAGATTCAGCAATAAAATATGTAAATACAATAAGATAAAATATAACTTTTAACACAAATGTCACTTATATGATTATTTAAACTGATATCTTTTTCATCCATTACACCGAAAATCTTTGAACCATAAAGATCCGATATTGTCAGCATCTGATGGTGATGTAGACTTCGTCTCTGGATCCAATTTATGAAAATATCTGAGGTGTTTATTCATCGTTGATGGTGAATGATTATAGGAAATTGTAGCATGACAAATATTGCAAATAACGTCTTTACATTACATTACATATTGATCTGCTCCGTTGATAAATCTACGAAGTAGAGACACTTATAAGCACTGGCTACTGAGGCCATCGGCTCAGACAATTACAAGGCAACACACAAGACGACATTGATACAGGACAGAACAGAAGATAGAAAGAGGACGGAAAAACAGAAAACACATAACACATGTCAACAGCACGCAGTTGGTTTTCAGACGGTCCCCCATCTTTCCACTAACCACGCGCATCGATGCATGATTTCGCTGATCTCACGGGAAGCGATGCGTTTACGTTTTAAATTGATTTTTATTTAACTTTTTCTTATATCTACTTAAATGCTAGACAAAAATCTTAAAACTAGCTAAAACTATCAACTTAATTAACTTACTGGCCCTATGCGGGCGCTCTAAATTAATCTCTAACTTACTTTTAATTGCCTTTCGGCTTAAAAATAACTTAATTATATCTTATCTATATTAGAGTTTTATTTTTTACCCAGAAAAATTAAAAAACTAGGTCATCATTTCATCGTTTTATCTTAAACTACTTAAAAACTAACTTAAAATAATCTAAAAATAAGCTTAATCTGGTGGTTGGGTGCTGTATGAATAGGGTAGGCACTGAAAGGCATCAAACTGGTGATGCACAGTCGCTGCAACTATATCGTACACATCAATTGTGCTTATTTTACCTCCCCGCGGTAACCACCGGGTACTGGTCTGTCCAACCGGACATTCCTGCTAAACTTATAAGCGCGAGTGTTGAACACAGGAAAAATAGCAACACTATAATGCTCTGCTTTAATGACTGTTCTGATCGATTCGCAGAAGTCTTGCACGAGCCCCTCAGAAAGAGGACGTACGGCGGATGAGCCCAACCAATTGGACCAACGGTGGCGTCAACAGTCAACGAAGCAGACGCCCTAATGAGCTACTTCGACGTATTTGGAGATAAGGTCATTAGGACAATTCAATGCAAGTCAGGGCAGAAGTCTTGCACGAGCCCCTCAGAAAGAGGACGTACGGCGGATGAGCCCAACCAATTGGACCAACGGTGGCGTCAACAGTCAACGAAGCAGACGCCCTAATGAGCTACTTCGACGTATTTGGAGATAAGGTCATTAGGACAATTCAATGCAAGTCAGGGCATTGAAATAGAGATGGTGGCGGATGAACCCTTAATGGGCCAACGGCAGCGCTCATATCCCCGAAATGGGTTACTGACTCCGGATTCTCCGGTTCCTTTTGTCCAAGGAATCCAACAAACGACCTGGCCCTCCAGGTTGGAGGTTGTGCGTGGGGTTAACAATCCTGCCAGGGAAAAAAGAAAAAGTTGCGAAGCGACCAATAGCCTCGGAAAAGGACGGATTTACTGTTGACGACCCGGAAAAACGAATCAAGGACAACGACCTTCGGATATGCACGTGGAATGTTAGAACTCTTAACAGACCACGTGCATCCAAACAACTAGAGGAGGCCCTAGACTGCTACAGAGCAGGAATTACTGCCATCCAGGAAGTGCGATGGAATGGGCCGGGCAAAAGGAGGATGAAAAACTGTAACGTGTACTACGGTGATTGCGCAAAAAGACCACAGCGTTTATTTGGGTGCGGATTCGTCATAAGCGGTAGACTTTGGCAAGAAGTCTTGGGCTTTCGACACGTAAGTGAGCGACTTGTGAAAATCCGTATCAAGGCTAAATTCGCCAACATTAGCCTAATATGCGCTCATGCCCCCACAGAGGACAAAGATGACGCCACCAAGGATGACTTCTATGAGCTCCTCGACAAAACCTATGAGCAATGCCCTAAATACGACGTTAAGATCGTACTAGGCGATTTTAATGCCAAAATAGGTAAAGAGGAAATCTTTGGTAGGACTGTCGGAAAACATAGCCTACACGACACAACGTCTGAAAACGGACTTAGGCTAATTGACTTCGCAGCGGCACATAACGTCACCATTGCAAGCACACGGTTTCCTCATCTCGATATACACAAAGGGACTTGGCGACACCCAGATCAAAGAACCGTCAATCAGATTGATCACGTTGCGATCGATGCAAGACACGCCTCCAGTATCTTGGATGTTCGCACCTTCCGAGCAGCTAACATCGACTCGGATCACTACCTTGTTGCAGCAAAGGTAAGAATGCGAATAACCCGAACTCCACAACAACGGAGTAATACTGTGAGGAAGTATGACGTCGGAAAGCTGCAATCGCAAGAAACCCCCAGAACCTATGCCGATCGAATATCCCGTAACCTCTCAAGAAATCCAATACCGCCAGCATCAAGTGCCGAAGATCAGTGGCAACACTGCCAACAAGCCATCAGAGATGCCGCAACTGATGTGCTAGGTTTCACCAGACCACCACCACGAAACCTCTGGTTTGATGACGAATGCAGGCAGGCCCATGCAGCCAAGCAAGAGGCATATAAAGCGACGCTGCAAAGAAAGACGAGAGCTGCTCGCGAGCTTTACGAGCAGAAAAGACGGGAAGAACACCGGCTTCTCCAAAAGAAAAAGAGAGAGCATGAGAAGCGCGCGATCGAAGATATTGAGAGATGCTACTCCAGGAACAACGTGCGGAAGTTTTACCAACAGGTAAAAAGAACATGCCAAGGAAAAAAATCCCGCACGGAAGCCTGTAGAGATAGGAATGGAAACCTCGTAGTAGAGTCACAGTCGGTGCTGAGTACATGGTAGGACCATTTCTGCAGACTGTTAAACGGCGATGAAGGCCAAAATCCCGCTGTCAGGCAGAATGAACCATTCAACATGGATGATGACAGACAAAACTTCCGTCCACCTGACCAAAATGAAGTAAGGATAGCAATATCTAAACTCAAAAACAACAAAGCTGCTGGACCCGACGGACTACCCGCCGAACTTTTTAAAGCGGCCGGAGATGACCTGGTGGAGTGCATACACCAACTCATCTCTAAAGTTTGGTCAGAAGAAAGTATGCCTGATGAATGGAACCTCAGCATCGTTTGCCCGATCCACAAGAAAGGAGACTAAGGAGGAATAAGTCTCCTAAATATCGCCTACAAGATCCTCTCTGCCGTACTATGTGAACGCCTGAAACCTTTCGTCAGCAACCTGATTGGCCCCTATTAGTGTGGTTTCAGACCAGGAAAGTCCACAATCGATCAAATGTTCACGCTACGGCAGATCCTGGAAACCACCCAAGAATTCCAAATCGATACCCACCACCCCTTTATCGATTTTAAGGCCGCGTACGATAGCATTTATAGAGACGAGCTATACAGAGCCATGTCAGGTTTTGGCATTCCCACAAAACTTGTCCGACTGTGCAGGATGACGATGGAGAACTCTCGCTGCTCCGTCAAGGTTGGTTCTGACCTCACAGAAGCTTTTGACGTCAAAAAAGGATTCCGACAAGGTGATGCGCTATCGTGCGATTTCTTCAACTTAATACTTGAAAAAATTATAAGAAACTCGCAAGTCAATTGCAGTGGGACAATTTTTTTCAAGTCTGTGCAATTGTTAGCATACGCTGACGACATAGACATCATTGGCAGAACTCGGCGAGCTGTCACTGGAACGTTTGCTAGCATTGAAGCTGAAGCGGCTAAGATGTGACTAGCAGTCAATGACGCCAAAACGAAGTACCTGCTGTCCACAAAAAGGGACACACAACACCGGCGGATTGGACAAAACATCACAATAGACAGGTACATCTTTGAGGTAGTTAGGGACTTTGTGTACCTCGGATGCGCTATAACATCTGACAACAACATCTCGTCAGAAATATAGCGAAGAATTACTTTTGCCAATCGCTGTTTCTATGGGCTAGGAAGGCAATTGAGTAGCAAAGCCCTCTCTCGAAAGACAAAGGAGACTCTGTATAAGACCCTTATCATCCCAGTCCTGCTCTATGGCGCCGAGGCATGGACTCTATCTAAAGCGGATGAAGATATCCTTAGTCATTTCGAGCGTAAGATTCTTCGGAAGATTTTTGGCCCTATCTGCGTTAACGGGCTTTGGAGGAGAAGGTTCAACCAAGAACTATACGAGCTGTACAGCGACATTGACCTGGTCAAAAAAATACGCATATGACGTTTAAGATGGCTAGGTCATGTAGAGCGAATGGACAACAATGCTCCGGCTCGTAGGATCTTCGATTCCATCCCAGAGGGTAGACGCAGTCAAGGAAGACCTCGCCTTAGGTGGCGCGCTCAAGCAAGGACGACCTCAACCAACTTGGAGTGCAAAACTGGAGGCAGCTAGCCAAAGACCGAGTTGGCTGGAGAGGCATGTTGGTTGAGGCCCAGGTTCGTCCCGAACTGTAACGCCACCTAAGTAAGTAAGTAAGTAAGCTTAATCTTACCTAAAATAAACCTAAAATACTTAAAATTACAACAGCCACAGCAGCCTTTTTTTTTTTTTTTTTTTTTTTTTTTTTTTTTTTTTGGTGCCGCCGCAACTGCACTACCTAACTTAGATACTATAGATATATTTAAGTCGGTAATAGGCGATATTTCGTCTATGTCGACTGACAATTGGCGGGATTTAGCTAAGCCACCAAAATTGGTGGACCTGATCTAGGACTTCCTTCCGATCCCGGTCGGGCACGGCCCTACTGAAACGGAGGCGCTCTGCTTCGCTCCCACCGACTATGTCTCGATCATAGAGGAGCCGCCTATCGACTGTTCTGCGGCCGACGTGGTAGATCAACGGAACCGCCGATCTATCCTGAATCAGCCCTCGACTATCAAGGTATTGGAAAGCCTCGGGCGGGATAAAACCACTCGAACGTGTGCTTTCAATATATTCATCTTGGGGGTAGTAAGCCCCGAAAATTTGTCGATTAGCTGAGGTCATCGCCCTTGCAATGTGTCCGCGAATGAGCTTAATTAAAAAATTATCTATCCTGTTTGTATTGGCCCCGTTGTATAGAACCTGTTGGAATAATAATGTTTGTACTCCGACTCTGGTGTTCTAAAGAGTCCGAGACAAGTGCGAAGGCACTATCTCTCGAACACCCGAATCTTTTCCATTTGAGATGGTGCAACGTTGAACCACACAGGGCATCCATAGGCAATCATCGGCCTGATTAGGGCCATGTAGCAAATCACTTTCACCCTGCTATCAAGGCGGCTGCTATAAAACAACCGCCTTGTCAGGGCAAGCCCTGGTCAGAGCAGGTTCTATATATCGATTGAAATATAGATACTGATCTAACCAGATGCCAAGGTACTTTACTACATCTTTACTCGCCAGTGGATGTCCATGTGGCCCAGCGATCACCAGCTTGCGCCAGTTCTTTCTCGTATCCCTGGAGGCCCCAGACAAAGGGGTTCTAAACAGGATAGTTTCACATTTCTGGAAGTTAATTTTCAGCTTCCAATCATTACAGTACTTTTGAATTTTATCGAAATCACGTTGCAAGAGAATTCTGATGACTTCAACTTTTGGACCTGTTCTGTACGCAACTAAATCATCGGCATACGCAATTGCATGAGGTAGACTCCCAATGAGATCGCTGGTGTAAATACTAAAGAGAATCGGCGAGTTCACCGCTCCCTGTTGCAGACCGTTTTTAATATCAAACGTTGTGGTAGATGTTACATTGCCACTCTTGACAACAAACTTTCTACCATTAAGCATGTCGTTAGGCATATATAACAGTGGTTTACTTATGCCCCATCTGGTTAGCTTCAGATACAGACCTTCTAACCATACGGTGTCAAAAGCCTTCTCCAAATCAACCAGACAGGCACCCGTGCATTGATTTTTAGCTTTGTTCTATTGGACAGCAGATACTAACTTAGACGCGGCATGAATTGTGTCATGTCCCGCCTTAAAGCCGAACTGGGTGTCTGGAATTATATTTTTGTCCTCGGCCCACTTGGACAGAGCTCTATTGATAACCTTTTCGAATATCTTACTGATACGCGGAAGAAGACTTATCGACCGGAGATTTGCCGGATTGGAATTGTCCTTTCCTTTTTTGGGGAGAGGATGTACAACTGCTGTCTTCCAACTCACTGGATAATATGCATTATTCAGCGCGTTGTTGAACAGTGTTGTGTATATGTTTATTGCTTCCTCAGGGAGATGTCGTAGTACAACATTGGGTATACCATCGACTCCTGCTGACTTCTTTTTCTTTAATGATGCGAAGATCATTTGTAGATCGACCTTCGAGATGAGCAGGGAACTTGGCCCATTTCGCTTGGCGATGGTGGCGTTTGCCAGATTGTCTTCATTGAATCCGGTAAAACAAAGATTCTCAGATCGCCATTGCGTGATGCTATTTCGCAGGTAGAAGTGATTCAGCAGAGCTCTTTTCTCCAGGTCGTGATTTAGATGATTCATTCACCTTATACACTTGCTGAAAAGCAGAACCCACTGTCTCAACCTTCTCCAATGGATATTCGATCACAAAGAAGTCGTCGTCCAAGACGGCGTCCCCCAGATCTACTCCTGCGGTCAGGAGTATGTTTTCGTTGTCTGTCGTTCTTTGGAGCTTAAGACACGGAAGATCATTTTGAGTGTTCTTTCTAAAGATTTTATTAATCTCGGGAAACATACTCGGGTCGCTAGAATTAACGGCTCGAATTCTGTTATCCCAGTAAGAGTTAATAGACAATCAATAGTTTTGTTTAATGAGCGAGTTGACATTTTTGATTGAAGACTTCAGTGTCCTAATCTCCAGATCGTTTCTGTCAGTAAACCGCCTGTACAAGAGTTTTAATCTTGTCAGGAGCCCACTTTTTTGTCTATGTAATGCGTCTATTGTCGCGTTCTTGTACATTTCGGTTGCGTTATGTTCTTTGTACCGTGGGATCGTTCTGTCCGCCGTTTGTTTTATGACTCCATCCATCTGGAGCAAGTATCCATCGATCTCTACGTTCGATAGATTCCTGTCGTTTGGAGGCACAATGTCGTTAGAGAGGAGTTCTCTTGTCAGGATATTGGAGAAACGTGGCCAGCGTGCCTTACTAAAATTGTAAGAGCGCGCAGGCACAAATTCATCCAACACCACAAGTTCATTTGGTAGCTGTATGACGGCGGAAAGTCCGCAGTGGTCACTGTCGTATTCTACCATCTGTAAACAGTTTCTTGTCTGTTGGCCCACAGAGTTACTGTCAGTCTTGAGTCTAACAGTAGTAGATCTAGAAAAGCACCTCTCCTTGGGAACGATGGTCTATCTGTAGCAAGAAGGTCGATTTTATACTCAATATGGTTTCGACCCATCCAATTAAAAAGATGGTATCCCCTTGGATTTTGGATTTGATTTCCCCAATCTTCATGTTTGGCATTCAAATCTCCGCAGGCCAGTCCCGCAGGTGCCGTAGGCACGGGGGCCTGTTTGGCAACCTTTGGTTGTGGCTGTACCGTTGTTGTTGCCCTCCCTGCCGCCATTTGGGCGTAAGAGATTTGGGGCACTACGGCTGTCGGTGCAGGAGCCAAAATAGGTCGCCTCTCCACCACCTTCGGAGCTTTTGTTTGCTTTATCTGCAGAAACTTTGGACAGCCCCGGTAACTAGCAGGGTGCCCCTCACCTCCGCAAGGCACACATTTAAGTAGAGTATTATCTTCGACCCTTTCCTGTCCGAGTTTACACTCACCTAAATTGTGGTTCTCACTGCATTTCACGCAGCGAGACTGCATACCGCAGTTCGCCGCGGCATGCCCGAACCTTTGGCAGCGCATGCATTGAAGCATAACGCCGCGTCTCTTTAATTTGTCCCAGGTTACAACCTGGTAGTCTACGTTGGTAATTTTCCGTAGACTATCCAGTTTGCTTTTGGGCGACAGCTGAACCAGGAAGAACAGTAATTTCCGTTGCTCCCATTTGGCTCTGAAAGTCGTGAAAGGCTTGACCCCCACGAACTCGAGATCGTTCGTCGCTACCCGACGGAGTTCGTTTAGAAGCGCCACCGTGTCAGTGGAGCTGTCAAGGCCCTTTAAGAGGACCGTTTGGATTTTTTCCTCTTTCGGCGTGAAACTGTAGTGTTCAGTGGCCGTTTTTTGGAGGATATTTTTGACTTTTTTGTGCTGATCCACTGAGAAGCAGTGGATAGCATGCCTATTAATATCTAATCTCTTTATCAAAAAGTTATCGCATATTGCGTCTTTAATGTACATCTTAAAGGTATTAATTGGCGACACCTTACCTGTTTTTTGTTTTTGCTGCGGTGGCTGCTGCTGTTGGTCCTGCTTCTGTTGACTCTGCTGCTGTTGTCTAAGCTGCTGTTGTCTCTGCTGCTGTTCGTTTTGCTGCTGCTGTTGGGCGTTCTTAGACGTCGATGGTTGATTAACATATATTTGCTGTGGCTGTTCTTTTTTCTGTTGTTGCTACTGCTGTTTAGCAGGCTATTGTTTTTGCTGCTGCTGTGGTTGTTGTTTCTGCAGCTGTGCTTGCTGCTATTGTTGTTGTTGCTGCTGTTTCTGCTCAGCCGTCTGGAGGGCCTTAAGCTTGGCTGCCTCCTTTTGCTCTTTGGCGAGCCTTTCCGCCTTCCTTCTGTTTTCCTGTTTTATTCTGACTGCCAGGATCTTCTGCTCGAACTCACTAATTATTTCCTCCTCATGGTCGGATTCCGATAAGAAGGGATTAGCTTCACGGTCATGTGGTCTTCGGCAACTTGGGTGTCGTCTGGGGTACTGGTGTAGTGCCCCTCCCCTTCGTCGGACACAAACGACACAGATATGTCCGACGTTACACCAGCAACTTCCAGCTGCTGTCGTATTTTTGCTGCGGCACTCTTCTTGGCTGGCCGCTCTGGTTCCATCACTACGGCTTGAACTTGGGCCGGAGCTGCTCTTATTTGCCTCTTGAAAAGATTAGGTTTTGGCTTCACCTGTCGCTTTTTCCTTTTGACTGACGTCATTGCTGCATCAGCCGATTTTGGTTGCCCATCATCCGATGGCACCACCTTATCTTTCTCCTCTTCCATTGGTTGGGAGATTTCCTTCACGCCTTCTAGGCTTTGTCTGTTTTCCAACACTTTTTTTTTTTTGTACATATAACTTTGGACTGGCTTGTCCAAAGTTCGAGGACGGTAGCTTTTTAAAAAGCTTTTTTTTTTTTGGAAAATTATATCCAAATTAATGTTTGCTTTATTAAAAGCAAAACAAAACACATTAATTGGAATAATTTGCATTTTGGCAAAAAACAAACTAACTTTTTACTGTAATTACTTTAATATAAAAATAATCACTTGAAAAAATACTTCTTCACTGCGAAAGTCGTCAGGTGTGTTGTTACCTTCACAGTATCCGAACGACTGACGGGAAGCGATGCTTTATCGGAGCCATGGCCGCTGACATTAAAATAACATCTTTACTATCACTTAAATTACAAAACCGCCATACCCAGCTTTTTCTTCTTTCACTCATTTTGTTCAACATTTTATAAAGCTGAAAAGTAACGGTTAGCAAACGCAGATGCGAACACGAGATGATATCAGTGACTAGAGGTGTACATTGTAAGCTTTTAAATTAAATTACAATATTTGCGGGCCTTGGATACCCGTTACCCGGCCTTCACGGGTAATTGTTGATCTGGGTATTACCCGGGTAAAACAAGAGCGGGTATCATTTTTTTTGGATTACGTTTCGTAATTCGTAATACAGGCCCAGACTATTGGTGCCAACGGACCTGGGGTCGATTCCGACATGAAGTAAGTAATTTTTATTTAATATAAATAATACAAAAAAAACACAAATCAATTGAATCGCCATTGGAAGAAGGGAATAAATCCATCTGACCTTGCTTTTGGGAAAGAGCAAAAAAAAACTGAATAACTTCCCTTGTTTCTATCACTTTCTAGTAGTTACATAGGTATACCTTTAGAAAAAGCTAGGATTTATTTTGTTCTTTAAACTGAAAATTTAATTTTCAAAATAAAATACAAAGTTAAGGTAGAAAAGTTTTTATTTTGCAAAGATATAGCCAAAACTTAAAAAAATAGATAACGTTCCGGAGGGAATAAGGTTTTGAATAATATATTAGTTATCGTCTGTTGTTTTAAACATCGTATTTTGTTTAAATATAAAACTACTGGTCGATGTTCTATAAGGCCCATTAAAAATTTGTATTTTTTTAATTTGGCCGCCCAGTGGGCACGCTCTAAAGCAGTTCCTGTTTTTATGTAGCCCAGCTTAAATGAACAGTCACGCCCTGTATTTAACCTACGCTCTATATCTCTTTGCGACGTAACACTTTTGTATGGCACAAATGTAGATTTTTTACCCCTGTCATCTTTTTCCTTGGAAATTCTGCTGCACCGTTGTTCAAATCTCAGTCACTGTACATTTACTCTACCAAAGTATACTGATATACTTATATTGCCTACAAAAATTAACACGACCGAACACGACTACTATGACCTTCAAAATACGGTTAACCTTAACATTTACTTATATGACCTTGCACAAATATATCTAAGTAGAAAAAGCAATATTCAAGAGTTATGTTAAAATGGAAATAAAATTAAGCAGTTGGAAGAAGGAAATAAAACCGGGATTTGTTTCCTTCTTCCAACTAATGCATTTTAAAATCACCTATGTACATATATTGTATATTGCTATAATTAAAATAGTTTTTGTTTCTTTCTTCGGGTTAACACATGCGTCAACGTTTAGAGGTGACATTTGCATCAAAACGTCATTTTTTGAAATTTTAAGACTTATTCCCTTCTTCCAACTGGGTATTCAATTATTCAATTATAGAATACAAAATACAAGAAAATGTTAAGTAAAACAAATATAAAACAAAAAAAATATATTTTTTTATTTTTCACCTAAGTCTTACAGACTTATGTAGCGACGCCGTTTTTATGTTTAATATACGTCAAAGTTCTATTCATGGACGTATTATATATGAACTACTAGTAGCTTACCTCAAGTTGATTCTATTTTAGCGACACTAGCTCTTTTGACTGCAACTAGTGTAAAAAAAAATTAAACCTCAATTTCGACCAGTCCAGTGGTCCCAGACTTTGGCAGCAGGTTTTCCCACGTTGGCATGTTAAATTTTTTGTTATTTACACCATGTTATTTAGAATATTCCACAATTAATCCACCGAGAAATGAACACAAGAAAAAACTCATGTGTTTTTTGAAATGTAGTTTTTACTTGGTTTTGACTTTTTTAGACTATCATACTGCAAACTTAACAAAAAGCCTTATTATCGTCACAAGGAATAGGTCTCAACCTCTGGCCATTTTTTCTGGATTTTTATTAACTTTTTTATCATTATTAATAAACAAATAGGAGTAAAAAGCAACGGTGGTTTTATAAGTCACATTGCCTTTTAGAACGCAACTTCTATGAATGCATGGATCTATTAAGTATGGACTGCTGGTTGGTTGTCATTTCCATATAAAGCGTGAAACAGATTGAACCAGCAACAGCACCAGCAACGTCAACAGCAAACAGCACGCTGACAAGCAAAAGAAATTGAAACACATTGCTACCAGCACCAGCATCGTCTTCTTACTTCTGTTTGACACTTTGTGTCATAAAAAAAAAGTATACGAAGTTTTCTTTTACCTCTGAATTTCACTTGATCAAAGTTGGTAGCAATGGAACAGCAACAGCAAATTTAGGACTTTGGTCTAACGACGCTGGTGACGTTGCTGGTGCTGGTCTAATCTATTTGAGCCATTGAAATACATTGGTTCTAAATTAATGGCGGCCGCTGTTGCTGGTGCTGGTGCTGTTGCTGTTGCTGGTTCAATCTGTTTCACGCATAATATCATACAAACCAGGGGGCATATTCCTGAATACGAGTCGAGTAAGTATTCATGTGAAATCGACACATTGGTATTCTCGAACACGATTCACTAATTATTGGTATTCCCCAACTCGAATGCCGAACGCCAAATGTGTTTCGAATGAAACATACCTATTCCTGACACTCGAATGATACATACCTATTCCTGAACTCGAAAGTGAAACTTTTTCTGTGAAAAATCATTCATGTTTAAAAAGTGCTCGAGAGATGGATGCATAAATTAAGTTAAAAATTAGAAAAAAGGCATAAAGTTGTAATTTTCTAATTGTTATTTGCAATTGTTTGCATTTAGAAGAAGCACTTTACGTGTTCATAAAATTTAAATAAAACAAAAATAATTTGCAACATTATGAATGGATGAAGTGTTTGAAACAAAATTTAAATATTTTTTTGATGGTAGCTATTTGGCATAGACGACGATCTGGAATTTGTTTTAAATGTGCACTCCATTACTCGCAGCAAATATCGAAATTGGTTTGTTTACTCAAAACAATACAAATCTTTTAAAATATTATTATTTTTTTTTTGATTCTATCTTACACTCCAAATATTTCTGAACTCAACATTTAGTGAAGTTAACTACAATTCAAAGGGTATGTTCAACATTTTCAGAGTCATGTCATGTTTTTGGCTCTCACTAGAGTTGTGGAATACCGATTGTTACTCGACTCGACTGTGGGCTCTCGAGTGACATCATTGTATATAAAATCTATAGTACTATCAAGATGGGTGTTTCACCTTGCGCCATCTAGTTTCGCTATCTCGCTATTTCTCAGTGTAGACTTAGTCGTGGAGATGAATTCAACACATATGCAACGATAGAAATTGACAGAACGGGAAAGATGTATATAAAGTGTTAGCAGTAAGAGGGAAGCAAATTATCAAGTCTTTGTTGTGTTATTTCTTTGTCAATTTCTGATTATGAGAGAATGGAAGATAGAAATTTAGTCAGGTATGTGAGGAGTTTTCATTTCTGTCTTGAAAATACACTGGTTTTGGTAGGGTTTTTATAGATACGGCAACAGGATGAAATTTACCGTTTTAAACGATTTTTGCTGAAACTTGATTATTGGTTTGGTTTTTTGTACAATTTTGAATGGTTACCATGTTTGATTATTATATTATTTTTTTAGTCTGCAAAAATTTAATTTGAGTTGAAGTACCTACCTAGTTACTTATTTTAGAAATAAAACACATTGTTTGCAGATGTTTGTACCTATGTTATTGCTTTAGAGTATCTTCACTTATCAAGTCAAAAAATCTAGTACTAAATCTACTACTAACTACTAAATATAGTACTAAAAATAATACCAACAGTACGATAGTACTAAATTCTAGTACTAAGTACTACAAATCTAGCACCAAAAAATACTATTGTACCAACAACATAGTACCAATCGGCACCAGTTTTATATTTAACTAGCGTTCGAAATATACATTAAAACTTTAAACAATCAAAACCGAATATGGCAACACTGGTAATTGATTTCGGTATAAGAAATACAGAAATAACAAAATTTCTTGAAAAATGCAAAATCTAAAAAATAATTGAAGACGCACAATATTGGTTTGTTGACGAACAATCAAAGGGAAATCCATTAATTTTTGTTTCCCTTACTCTGCCATGCCATATGGTCTAGTGTCACTTTTTGAACCTTTCACTCGTACTTATTATTTATTATTCCTGCAACTGCTTGAAGTCATTCTAACTCATACGTTTCTGAAAATATAACATACAACCTACTCTTTCATCACTATATTTCATTCTACTCTCCAAAACCCGGTGTGAAATATTTACTAACAAAAGAATTAATTTTCAATAAGTGTCTGTAGAATATGAGCAAGGAAGTGTAGCGGAATTTCACTATGAATTGATTTTTTTTGCAATTTTTTTTTAAATTGAATAATATAAGCAAAATTATCAAGATTTGCGATTCAAAATTTTTTATAAACAATTTGGCACAAGCAAACCTTAATTATCATTTATTATTTTGTTGATATATACTTTAGCGGTTAAGAGGGATTAGTTGCCCTTCTGCCTCTCTACGTCTCTTCATTGAAATTTTGTTTCTTATATTTGACAATCAGTTTGATTAAAGCGCTGTAAGAAACCAACGTGAAGATGGCTCCTGGCAGTCCATATCTATTAGGTACGTGGATGAAATTATGTACTGCCAGGAGCCAACTTCACGTTGGTTTCTTACAGCGCTTGAATCACTGTTTTTTTTTATAATTAACGCGCGTACAAGGGATTATGTGTTTCCCTTTTAATGTAGAACACACTGCCCGGGCATTAGGAAGATAGGGAGGGGAGAGATAGGAGGTTTCGATTAAAATTGGTTTTGAATATTTGCAGATCAAAATGGCAAGGGAAAGGGCAGTTCTACTTCCTATCAATCTTAATGCTCGTTTTTGTATTCTATCAAGCAGATGAAGCGATGTTTGTGAAGCACCTGCCCAAAGATGGGAGTTATACTCGAGTTTAGGGCGTATAAACGCTTTATAAATTGTAGCCAGATCAGAAGGGGAAAAATACTTCTTACACCGATACAGAAAACCTAATCACTTAGCAGCATTCTTAGCGATCTCAAATATATGGTCGTTCCAACGGAGGTCGTCATTGACACACATACCGAGTACTGAGAGCTTTTCGGTTTCTTTGATGTAAGTGCCATTCATGGACAATGGCATTAGGGGTATGTTTAGCTTTAACGACAGAAGACAGCATTGAGTTTTCGAAGCATTAAACTCCACACGATTCCTATTACCCCAATCGGAGTTTAATGAGCTTGACATACGGTACCGTTGCAATTGTACGTCCGAAGGCGAAGGACGTGAATTATCGAACGAATATGAAAAGCTGAGGTGAATTAGAAGTAACAGACAGAAGATCATTTATAAAAACGAGGAAAAGAGTCAGAGACAGAACAGAGCCCTGGGGCACACCAGCATTTATTTTGTGGGAATCAGACTTGAATCCGTCCAATACAACTTGTATTGAACGGTCCAGAAGATAGCTTCTAATCCAACGAACAAGAGTATCATCGATCCCAAAAGCACGCATGTTCGATAAGAGAGCTTCATGCCAAACTCTATCAAATGCCTTGGAGATATCAAGGGCAATAAACTTACTTTCACCAAAGCGATGTAAAGATTTGTTCCACTGTACGGTGAGATATGCCATCAGATCACCAGTGGAACGGTTGCTGCGGAAGCCATACTGACGGTCATGAAGAAGCTTTCGGTTAATCAGTGTTTCCATGACCTTAGAAAGAAGGGATGTCAGTGCTATGGGTCGGTAGGAGGACGGGAGGATGGGTCACCTTTCTTAGGGACAGGCTGGACAAATGCTGTTTTCCATATTCTAGGAAAGATTCCATAAGAGTAGGTTGACGAATATAAATAGAAACTAAATTTCAATGAAGAGGCAATTTTGCGAGACAAATCAAATATATTAGATCTATCTGCCACAATTTATTTCAAGAAAAACTTCTCTTGTCGTATGTTCTGTTTGCCCCTAGAAAACAATCACCATTATTCCGTAAGTCGTTAAACGACACAGAAAAAAACGATATTGCAAGCGCAATTACATTAGTCGTCGATTCTCTTGTGTAACGTGTTAACGATATTTTTTTGTATATTCCCTAAGTCATTTGCATAGAAAAAACGACTGTTAAAACGACGAGTCTGTCGTCGAGTAATTTGTTGACGACAGGAGAGTAAACCACCACAAGATGTTAGATTTTTTGATTCAACTTACTTTTTTATAAATTTAAAATCGTTATTTTGGGTTAAAATAACAAGGAACGTCCAAACGCTGATGGAGGCGGAAATAAGTACCTAGAAAAACATTTCTTTCTCTTTTTTCCTCATACGAATTTCACTGTGACAAGTTAGCTTTATAGTGGAACGTATGCGGAAACTAAGAGCGAGAAATATTGTTGTCGTTTCGGATACGGAATGCCATTTATGAAACGAACGAATCCAAAACGAAAGCTTGTCGTTTAAGTAAAACTTCTATTGGAATTAGGGTGAATGAATGAATACCGAATTTCGACAGTAAATAGTAGTAGTGTCCCGTGGCTTAGTGTGTCGGACTGCTAAGCGAATGAGCCTGGGTTCGAATCCAGCTCATAGCCACCTTTTTTTCCGGGGTACTGCCTCTTGCGAGGAACTGACAAAACCTCCAAGAGTAAAATTTGTCTCGAAAAAGTGCATCTCAAGTAGCCGTTCGGACTCGGCGGTAAACTGTAGGTCCCTTCCATTCTTGCAGATTATCAACACACACACAGGAATGGTTGAGAGTATAAGTCACTAGGCCTTGGCTCCTTCAGGAGCTGTCGCGCCAATGAATTTATTTATTTAATTTAAATAACTTTTCTTACACTTTTGACGAAGAATTACACAGACAACTATAATTCCACTAATAATTCACCGAACATAAACAACGTGATTTAAATTCGTTCAGAAAATGGAATGAACCCAAATCCAGAACATCCATTTTCGATTGTGTGGAATACCTAAATTCAATTTCACCTTGTGATTTCACAAGTGAAATAAAAATAGAAGTAATGGAATCGGGCCTAGATAAAAGATGTACTTTTGGTATAGCTTTGTATAATTTATTGTATATTAAGATTCATTTTTCAATCAGCCCTATCACAGATTCCCTCGTAGAAATTTACCGAACGAAACGCTTCACCCCGAATACGAACAAATTCAAATCACACAACCCCAACGGAATCAGCCATGATCCAAACCTCTTTTCGTACTTTCGGAAACAGCTGATTTATGTCAAAATGTGACAAGCAAAACAAATTTCACTTTTAAATTTGTCTGTTTTGTGTATTTTTCAAGTGTTTTGAAAAAAGTTATCTAAAAATGGATTCAATTGCGATTGCTGCTTATGAAATAAATCAAGAAAACGCGCGGAGAAAGCGGAAATTAAAATTGCACGAATGATTTTAAGAGACGGGAGTTTGGAAAATCCCTGGGCAATTTCTGGCTTCTCTTGTGGCATATCCCGTGACATCCGAGCACAATAACTGTTCATAGAAAAATGTGTCCAATTACCTATACGTTCGGGTTTACTGATACCACTTTTCCCGAACTCCGAATTACTTACGAAAAATTTTAGTACGACGGAAGCCATGATACCTTTTTCGCGATTCTATTACGACGGAACCTGTCATAGGGCTGAATATTTGTTTCAACTAAGCACACTCGATGATAATCATAGATTAATTGAAAACATGTTATTTTTACACTTCGGCTCACATTTAATCTACCGCAAAGCAAATGTAAAAAATCCTGCTAATCTACTTACTCTAACTTGATTTATAAGAACTCACTGGACAGCAAATCGTAAAATTTAATGAACTCTTGCTCTTTTCTGACTAGAGCAGTCTAAACTGAAGATGATCTTGCATTATCATATAGTGCGTTCTGTCGTCCTTAGTCTTTCGTTTTGGATTTACTCGGGTTGCCGAAGAGATCCGAAACTAGTTGCGAGCTAACAAAAACAAACAAAATATCGTCAGGCAACATTTCCTTGATAGCATTCTCTTATAATTATTGTTCTAAGCCGTGGCTATCGTTTCTCCGAGTTTCGTAAAACATTATAGGAATATAAAATGTTTTGACATTTACAGCTTGGCCATTGGTTAAGGTGGCGTTCAGAGTAAAAGTTTTCAAGCCCCAATTGGATAAACTTTAACTTGCTCTTTACGAAAGATAATGAACAAAAAAAAATCCAACAACGTTCATAATATATGTAGAAGTAAAACCAACGAAAGGAAATAATAAAATACAAAAAAAGAAACAAATTAATAAAATGTTCTTTACTCTTGCATTAGTCATTTAACAAAAATCAAAAAAAAACAAAATAAAAATATGACAAACATTAAATAAACACAATTAATACATAAATATTTGCACAGTATTAATAAAAAAAGAAATAACATAGAAAAGCAAAAATCGAGCAAATACAAAAAAGGTAACAATTTACTGATTGAAGCATTCGTGAGATGTAAACGATATTATAGGTATAATATAAACACTATATTTATATTAAAATTATTGATAAGAATTAAAATTAAAAAATCATAACAATCATAACAACGATAAAAAACAAAATGCGAGTTTACTTCTCAGGATATTCATCATGTAAAGAATAAATAAATTGGAATACATATTATTTTTTGTTATCCACTTTATGTAAATAAAATTTAATTCATTAAGTCTTTTATAGTAGACAAATTTATTAAAAACATTAAACTACAAGAAGGTTATAATAATTGTATGAGATAAGCCAACTAAAACAGCTGCAACGTTTTTATTTTTCCTTTTTTGTAATAACTAACACTAGTTATGATATCATGTTTAATATCGATTATTTTTTTATAATAAACTCGAAAAACTGTTTTCAACCCAACAAGTCTTGACATATTCATGTAAATGTTTCATTTTTAGCTTTGCAAAAATAATTATTAAAATACGAATTGACAATTCATGTTACAATACAATTTCTAATTTCAAAATTCCCTAAACGAGTTTCGTTATTACAATATGTATCTGTAAACGAATGCAAAAACCACACTCTCATTAACATTTAAATTTATAATAAAAAAAGTATTTTTTTTTTGTTTGCTTAATGCATATTTTATATAAATTATGTATGCAGTTGGAATCATGGATGGTGTGAAAAAAACCATACGAAAATGTTGGTTTTCTTATAATTATTAATATTTTACGTTAAATAATGTCATTATTTATTTTATTCTTTCAAGTGAAAGGGCTAATGTTTTTCTTTACCTAAGAACAGAGTTAAAGTAACAAATGGGCTTTCGCTTAGTAATAACCTGAACATATATTTATAGATATACATATATTCAATATAATCTAAATAAAAAACACAATAAAAATCGCTTAGTTGCTAGACAGTTAAAAATTCAATTCATTAAACGAAACATGATTGTTACAACTAAATGCATATTTATTTTTATAAAGTCAGTCAGTCGTTTAAAACTACAAGTCATAAAAATTACTTAGATCGGAGCGTTTTTTTCTTTTGTTTTTAATACACATTCAATAACACTTTAGACATTTTTTTTTTGTTTTATAAGAAAATTCTTAGATCATTTAGTCTATTTAATAATTTTTTTTGTCAACATTTTTTTATTTATTATTAAAATTTGTTGCTTTATCTTACGTTTTCATGTATCAAAATATTGAAATATATCAAAAATATAATTTAAATATTAACACTAGATTAAACAGCTTATTTTAACATTTTTGAGTATACAACAGTTAAACAGCTTAGTAATACAAACTTGCAAATATATTTTTTAAGGAAAAATTCCTTAACAGATACACCTACTGTACACACACTTGCATAGTTTCAAAAGCGAATTGAATATTTTATGTTCTTTTTTTAATTATTTTTTTGTTCAACAAAGAGAAATTAAATAAAAAAACAAAGACTAGTCTTAATTCAGCTAAAGCATTATATAATAACTTTTTTCTCATGTTTAAATTACCACTACCAATTACATTTTTTAATACAAACGGGCTATTTAAATTGATGGAGAGATTGGCAGCAAACAAATCGTGGTGTCAAAAATACAATTTAAAATAACAAAAATGATGGGACAGGTATACATATAATAATAAAATTATTTAAACAGCATTATTATTTATAACATCATAATAAAAAAAACAAATGCAATACATACAAGAACATGATTATAAAAAATATTTTTTGTTTGTTTAACTTAAGTACACACATTAACCTGCTTATAATATATATAATATGCATATAATATTACGGAATGTTTGTCATGTTCATGCTCTATCAATTCAGAAAAAATATTTTTGATGTTTGAGATCTTAAAAAAAATGTGACGTTATTATTTTCGCTTATATTCTAATTCGAGAACAGATACAACATAAAAAACTTTTTTCTTTTGTTTTTAATAATCATGTAAAAAAGTAGTTAACTACTCATTAATATTTATATCATGGTCAGCAAATACTTTTGATAATATAAAAATAGTTTAGTTTGTAATAGAATGTGTAGACTCTAGTTTTATTGTTATATAAAAATATATGTATACGCAGAAGTAATATTAAGCTTCATTACACACTTTTTATGTGTATATTTATATATAATATTATATATATATATATGCATATATATAAATGTATTATAAAAAGAAAGTACGCATTAATTGCAATACATAACATACATACAGTAAAAATAATACTATAGTAGTAATACAATCTTTAATATATTATTATATTGTATTTTATTTAATTGTGCAATTGTTGTGCAAATCAAGTTTTAAATAAATCCTTTAAATACAGTTTGTTCCCATTTACATTTTTTTTAATTTTTATTTATTAATAATTAATGTTTATAATAACATTTTATATTTAATGGTTAATAATTAAAGTTAAATTGTTGTGGTAAAAAAGACAACAAGTTCTGTAACATCTACTTAGTGTTTTTTTTTATGTAAAGAGGAATATGTACGGTTAGTTAGTTATCAATATATTTTTCATTATTTTAGTCCACAATTAGTCTTTGCTGATTGCCAATATTTAATATGTTAAAATAAGAATTAAAAAAAGAGAAACTATAATATTAACTTCATGTGTTTTTCTTAACACTATCGTTTATTACTTTATAAATAAATAACAAAAAGTATTAAAATATTAATTTGTTTTTTTTTGTTTCTTTCTTTTTTATATAAAAATATATTATAAATGCAATTGTCTTTTAAATATCTACATTACATAACGAAAAAAATACAAAACAATAAATATATATAAAAAAAACAAAAAAAAAAGATCATACAAAAAACAAGGAAAAACATATATATAATATAAACATAAAAAAATTAAATAGTTAATAAATAATTGTTGTACATGCACCGGATACATTTGCATTACAAGCCTATCGGTGGTACTTGAACATAACGATAAATGTACAGGCGATAGTCCTTGCTAGCTAGAACTACACTTCCGTCGTCCATTAGAGCAACATCAAAGCACTGGGCGTGCTTCACTTTTGACTCAAGAGCTGACACCAACTGACCGTCTTGTGTAAATATTGTCAAGTTAAAGTTATTGTGATTGTCGGCGATCAGAATTTCGCCATTTGAATTGATTCCTACACCAATGGGATAGTTTGTTACGCCTTCTCCCCCGATTTGGCGTAAATACTGGCCTTCATAATTAAAAACTTTAACGCAATGTGCTCGATTATCGCTTATAAAGATTTCCTGTTTGTCGTTTACAATTACCCCATTCGGGAACTCCAAATGCTTGCTGCATCCAAACTTCTGAATAACGTTTCCATTCTGATCAAATATAATGACACGCATTACTTTGCACTCGACTACAATGATGCGACCCTTATTATCCACTGTAACGCCACGCGGATGTTGCAAAATATTAGCACCAAACTTTCGCACAAATTGACCATATTGATTGTAGATCTGTATTTGATGTGTTGGTGAGCGTTCGGTGACTATAATGTCTCCAGATGTTTTTACAACCGCCACACGATTTGGGTACAATAGTTGTCCGTCTCTTTTGCCACACTCGCCGAATTGAAATTTAAATCGTCCCTCTTTGTCGAATATCTGTATGCGATGATTATTTGTATCGGCAACAATTATGTCATTTTGAGCATTGACAGCAACTCCACTGGGTTCCGTAAATTGTCCTTCAGTGACTCCAAATTCGCCGAATTTGCAATGATAAATCATCTTCTGTCGTTTTATTTGTGACTTTGGTGGATACATGGTAGTGGACAAGATCTTTGAAGTTAAATCCATAATGCTTTCAGATGCTGGACTGCCACCGTTATTATTTCCAATGGACAAAACACCGTTATTTCCCAGATTATTGCATGCGTTTTTACCCAAAGTCGATATGTATTGTTCTGAGAGGCCAGTAAAAATCGTGTCCGAGCTTCCATTGCTCCATTTTTCGTAAGGATTCAATTGCATATTGAGTTCATTGCCGAAGCTTTGAAAGCTGTTATTGAACCGCTTAGATGAGACGGTATTATCAAAACCGTTGGTTGAATGAGCGATTGTGTTTTGTGCGGCGGCGGTTACACTGTTATTGGCAAAAGATATATCCAAAATATTTGAGTTCATAGCTAGACTTCCCATGCTTGAATTATTAATGTTTAAAACGTTCAATGACAATTGACTCGTGTTACTAGGTGTTGGTCTGGCAATTGGCGGTTGTTTTGTGGTCGACGATTCGTTTGTTGCTCGTATGTAGCCAAAAGTGTTGCGCACACCTACTTGAATTGATTGATAGTTTGAAACAAATTCCAGCTCAAATGGATTCTGCAAATCTTGAACCACAGACTGGTATTGATATTCAACAGTTTTCCTTAGCGCCAGAACGTCTTTTACGGTATTTGGCTTTACAGGGGTCCTTTCGATACTGTCACATGCTTGTAGAGCCTTATCAACGGCCTCTTTTGAACGATTTACACATGAATTAATGGCAAGCATCTTTGCGTTATGTAAACTTTCAAGCTCCTTTAGAATTTCCTGCTTCCGTTCATCCAACATTGAATAGAAGAACTGGTATGTTTCGTTTACTTCGCTATGTGCTTTTTGATATTGTGCTTTTATCTGATTAACAAGCAAATCAGAATTACTAACCACAGTAACGACTTCGCCAACTTTTCCACGAAGTTCTGCGACAATTCCTTGAATCACACAGTCAGGTTGTTTGTGAAGAAACTCTTGAGAGTTTTCTACATCATGTAATGCAGATGAATGATCGTTAGCCACACAATCTTTACAAACTAGTGCACTACAAGTGCGACAAAAATAGTTAAGCAGCTCACTCTTATGTTGATTACAAAAATATTGACTAGATTTGGTCATTAAAGTGGAGGGTATTAATTGTGATGCCAGCAAATTGACGTCGTCGCGGTTCGATATGGTGTTGGTTGATGGGAACTTTGTTGTCAAAAGTTCGTCTTTGCAATTATAGCAATGATTTTGAGAAGCGACTCCAGTGTTGTTTTCATAAACACCGTTTAATATCTTTGACAACGATGAATTTGTTCGATTCGATTGCGATTGGAAAATATTCGTCAGTGAGTTGCCGAACTTAAACTCGTTTATGTTGGATAGTCCAGAATTATTATTTAATGTATTAGAGATTGGTGGGTTTTCAATCAAACAAACATTATGTCCATTAAAGCAATGCATAAATTCATGTGCTGTTACACAATTTGAGCAGAGAAAGTTAGCACATTCAAAACATTTTGCTACTGCATCTGATTGTTTACTCTTGCACGCAGTACAGCGAGGGACTGTTGAACCATTTGGAAAACTGATGCTCACAAGATTCCTTGAGATAATGCCGTTGCATTGAACACTGTTTTCCTTGTCAGCAGGATTTTCGTCACCGCTTTGGATGGTTGAGAGTCCCGAAACAGTTACTCCACAATTTAAACCACTGCTTGATGAAGTTGATGAGGCTGAAGAAGAAGCAGACGAAGTTTGATGTTGGGAATCAATACTGCTAGTTGCTCCACTGTAATCGTCACAAATTGCAGAGTCGCTTACTGGTGGCGATGAACCGCTCAAAGTAAGCGGAGAATCTGACAAATAACCATTGTGATCACCGTATGACTCAATTGAATTTGTTCCCCTTATAGAATCTAGCGATGGCGTCGGAGAAGTAGCCATTTCCAAATAGTTTTTGATATTAATTTAAAAGCGTTTCGAATATACGAGTTTTTTCAATGGTATTCATACAGTTTAAAAAAAAATTCTTCTAGTTAAAACTATTAATCCTTACGTCTGATACGTCTGATACAAGCATGTTGTTTTCGGATACAGTATTAATTTTTGTCTGGAATGGGAAAATATCATTTAAGTTTTAATTAATATTCAGTAAACAAAAATTAACATATTTTGAATTTATTTTTATTATTATGTAATTACAATTTCTGTTATAAGAATTATTACAGTCAAATTAAATGTTCGGATGGAAAATATTCCGAAAGAATATGACCCAGTTGATTCACTTCTTCTTGTAAGATTGTGTGTAAAAATGTACGACAGCAAGAAAGTGTTAAAATAAGGTAAATAAGAAGACAAACATTGAACTAAAATCAGTTTGATCATTTTCCATTGGACATTTTTGGACGACTCTGAAAAGAGAAATTTGCTTCTCGATTTGATATCAGAATCTACTCAAATAGCACAAATACTTGCATATAAGTAAAATGTCAAAAAGAAACGTCAACTTATAAAATAAATTGCACGACTGGACCGCACGTACTTGCTCTTATGTGCGGTCACAGCTTGAAATAAAATTTGAAAAATATTAAGGAAACTTCAAAGATTATATTCGATTTTTCTGACTTTTGATTGTTTGAAAAAAGTACGTAAAATAGTTTTCAGCGGAAAAATTTAAACGCCATTTTATTTCTTTAAAAAATGTGAAAAAGTGTTATTTTTTTTCAAAATCGTTAGAGCCGTTTTAAAATAAAACGGTTTTTTTAACAACTTTTTTTAAAAAAATAAAAAAAATAATTCAAGAATACAAACTTAAACACAAAAATAACGTACATTTAAAAAAAAATCACTTACCCGTTTTCAAAATATTGATTTTTCAAAAAAAAAAAAAAAATTTTTAAATTATTAAAGTACAAAAAAAGTTTTGGAAAAAAAATGTATGCAAAAACTCAAGCTACCTACATCTTCTTGAATATCAATTTTGATTGTAATCGGATCACCAGTTTTCGAAAAAGTCGACGAAAAAAAACCGTCCTATGGGAGGTACCGTTTTAGCCCACCATATAAAATTTTTTTTTCACCAAAACATAATGCATACCTACACATAGTTGCCACTATTTTGCAAAATAAAATTCCCTGACTTTTCCATGACTTTCCCTGACCAATTTTCAAATTTTCCCTGACCAAATGAAAACAATAATTAACTGGATTTAATTCGTGTATGCTTAAAATAAATCACATGAAATTGAGGTACTTAAGGAAAGGTTTCCATACAAAAAATAGTTTAGAGCTTCGCGTTGAGTTATTTAACTTCCACAATTTTCGGAATATTTCAATAAAATAAAAAGTTTTCGTTTGTTAATATGTAATATAAACAAAATATTTTAACTTAAAAAAAAATGGAACTCAAATTCTCAAGAGAAACTTAAAAAAATTAAAATTTTACGTAAGGGTTTGCAAACTCACTGAGACGTAATTTAAATAACATAACATAACAACACAATAATGTTAAAAATCATTACAATCTTTTTTATTTGTTTAATTCTGTAAAGAAGTCTAATCAAACTACCTATATTACATAATATAAGGCGAATTTACTAGATGATATTGTTGCGCCGTTTGACAAAACTTCAAAATTTTGAATAATAACGATCCAAAATTAGGTTTATTTCGGTCTTTAATAAAGCCTTAATAAAAAAAAAATTTATAATCACTTCTAAGAGAGATGAGGTCATAGCCTAGCTCAAAAAACATTCATTGGATGTACACTGCCATCGTCAGACGAAAACGTTGATATTTTCACTGGCAATCGTTTCAAAGTCTAAAAAGATCGACGAATGTCGCAATAATCTGCGGCAAATCAGTGAAACAAACCTGGTTACCCTCCGATGGGTTCCCGGACACTGCAACATTAACGGAAACGAAAAGGCTGACGAACTGGCCAAAAACGGTTCATCAATGGAACCAAGCCAAACCGTTCCCTGGGTACTTGAACCATTGGAAAATAGGAAAAAAAGAATTCACGAATATTGCCTCAAAGCCGCAAACGAGAGATGTTCAAAACTTGATAACTGTCAGGTCTCAAGAAGTCTTTGCCAAACATCTCAAAGAAAATACAGAATACAATCAAAAGCTAGGTAGACCTCAACTATCCCTTTTGGTTGGTGTCCTGATGGGTCACAACTCAACACGGGTCCACATGAGTAGAATGGGCCTTAGCACATCAAACTTATGTAGAGGGTGTCAAGACGTTGATGCAGAAGACGGCTCATAACACTTCCTTTGTGAATGCCCCAGCCTAGCTCAGACCAGGAAAACAGCTCTCGGAGAAAATATTTTTGACAATTTGGGCGACGTTTCAAAAAAGGCACTTTAAAACATTATGAAATTCATCAAAATCTCAGGATGGTTTAAGGAGGCATTTCATAACCAACTCTCCCCAAATGGTCCACCTATTCCTCCTATTCCTGGGGACCGCAATGGATCCTTGAGATCCGAGTGAGATGATTTGACTATCGAATTATTACCCCGCTCAACCTAACCTAGAGAAAAAACAAAAATAACGTGTTTTTTGGGAGATATTTTAATCCTGATCATGGGAAAATGCTTTATTTTGTTTTAATTAATTTTATTTTACAAAAAATATGTTAAAGAATTGTACCCCGATAATTGTTTTGTTTTTTTTTTGTTCAAAGCATATCTAAAAATGTAATTTAATATGAAGTTAGAAGACAGGTAGAATTTTTGTGAGGCAAATACACCCAATACAATTCTTCCTTTTTTTTCGTATTCTGTTTACCAAAGTAGTTTTTTTTTTCACTCAGTTTTTTGAATTTAAGTTTTGGAAAAGTTATCAATTTTCCATAAAAGAAAAAGCTTGCAGTTCCCGTGAAATTTCGCTCCTCACTCACGCCTTTATCTCGTTATTAAGAAGTTCTTTTGGGTGCTTAATAGCATCGTCGCTATATTGGTTGTACAAGAAAGCTTTACAGACCAAAATTATAGGAAATTTTATTTGCTACAAGTTGGCATATTAAGTGATTTTGCGTTAAAATACACCAGAAAGGAGTTATACGAGTATGCCAAAGGCGCGAAAGTATGCAAAGAGTATAACGAAGGATTAAACTATTTTAATATGAAAAAGATCAATTTTGAAAATATTTTCCCTGACCGGTTTTGAAATTCCCTGACTTTCCAGTCGAGTGGCAACTATGTACAGTAACACTGATTTTTATTATAAAAATTCTTGGAGCCGTTTTCGAGAAAAATAAGCTTTTACATAACGGTTTTATGACAGGTACCGTTAATTTTTGAGCTAAAAAAAAATTGTCCTATGTAGAACGTCAAAAGAACCTTAAGTTCAAAATTTTAAGACGATTGGCCCAACCGTTTAGGCTGCAGTCCAAAATACATCCGTACAGACAGACTGACAGACGGACAGAATTTTGCCAGTAACTCAAATATGTTTCTCTATCATCGTAATGTCATGTTTGATTGTTATCTCAAAATTTTTAATCTGCACGAATGCATAACTTGCATTATAGTACCTATAATCGCAAGTAAAAATGTGCATTGGGTACTTTTTTTACTTGCGATTACAGGGACTATAAGCAAGTTTAGGATTCGTGAATATTAAAAAAATTGAGATAACAATCAAACATGGCATTACGATCATAGAGAAGTCTAAAAAAGTGATCGAGAAAAAATGTCTGTCTGTCAGTATGAATAACGAGCTGAAGCCTAAACGGCTTAATTTTTGTTTGATTTTTTTTTTTTAATCAATATTTTGAAAACTAATCAAACAAATTATTTTAAATCTTATAATCACATGTATTTTAATAAATTCTAAAAAACTGCATACCAAATGTTATTTTCAACGCAAATGTTACTTGTTTCTGTCAAAGATTTTGCTTTCCAATGTAATTCTCATTCCAATGGAACAGCAAAAATGTTACCGCTCAATTTTGACGTTTTTGTTTATGCGGGAGTGTAAACTTGTTCATAGACGAACAAGATAATATATGTACTCCAGTAGCTTTGCCGGCCGCCAAGAAAAACAATATCGATATTGGCTTGATAATCCCATTATATGCGAAAATATTTTTAAGAAAAAACATTCGAGTTGGAAAAAATACTTTATATACATACATATATATGAACTGCCTTTTAGAAAGGTAGGTTCAAGGGAAATAAAAAAAAATACAATATTAATTTTTTTATACCAACGTGCCAAGAAAAAAAAGTTCAAGTCACTACGGCAACGCTGCGAGACAGATTGGAAAAAGGAAAGAATTGCATTCTTTTCTTGTAATTTGTAAACATAAACAACATAAACATAAAAACACACATGTTCTTTCTCTGAATATTGCTCAACACAATCAACATACATTTATTGATAAATCTCCTTTTAATTATCTTAATAATCAAAAATTGACATTTCACCAACAAAACAGACTAAAACATAAAATGAAAATATAGGTACACTGGTTTTTTTAAAGATGACGTTTCGTTTGACATTTGATTCGTATGGGTTTGTGCTTCTTCAGTGGATTCTGGTTTCAAATCGAGAAGCAAAATTCTATTCTCAGAAGCGCCCAGAAGAGTTCTTTCGTGCCAATAGAACGGTTTCAGAATGCTTCCGGACGCTCCCGGACTGCCAATCGAAAATGGTATACATAAGTAATGATTTGTTTGTGTACATACGCTGACGCTTCGTTTAGACGTTTAAGTTTTATGTGTAAGTGCTTCTTGATTGGAATCTGATTTCTAGATCTAAAAGCTAATTTTCTTCTAGAAGAGTTTTTCGGGCCAATGGCGGTTTCAGAATGGTTCCAGACGCTCCCAGGCACTACGGCGAAGAGCTTAAGTTCTTATCTTTAACTACAAACTCATGTATTAAAAAAATATTATTAATAATTTACAATTTTATAATTACACACGTTTTATTTAAGAAAATCGTTTGGGTAATAATTTGTATACATATAAAACTTACATAGGTAGAAAAAAACATTGGTTAATATTTTGAAAAAAAGGGCGAATTATCCGATCTTTGAGTTTGAGTTCTATAACACATTACATACAGTGTATTAACTTTATTCACCCCTATAATGAAACCTGATCGGATCGAGAACTAACCACCATCGATAACCCTCTTCGAATTATAAAATGCATTTCCTTCCGGAGGGGAAGCGTTTCTAAGGTGTGGAATTCGAAATTATTCTCTAACAAATGATAGCACAAAGCTGTACAACACAACGAAGCTATAAAATCCAACCCCAATAAATAAAATGTCCATGCATGGGAAAAAAAACACCCATGCGCCCAAGCGTAGGTACAATACGCACACACTTGCGTAGCATAGGGGTGGTTTTAATTATGCAGCTGGTTGCTTTCTTTTTCTCTTTGACATTTTTGTTTAGATTGCCTAGCCTAAAAATGAAAAACGCATATGTACCTTATTGCCACAGAAGGAAGCTACCCTATGTCTTTGTAACTGAATACTATTTCAAAATTCATAGTATGTATCCCTAGTTTATTGTTTTGATTTTCAGACAGATGCTCGATGTGATCGTTTGATACAATAAAGGGGCTTATTATTTCGCCACTAGTTTTTATGTTCCAATAAAAAATTACTTTTGCATATATATTGGTATATGTTTGAAAACTATAACGTAATTTCTGAACATGAGTACAAAAAAAAAGTTGGGATCATTTATAGTCAAGAGCTCTACCTTTCCAAGTTTGTAAAATGTAACCAATGATTTCTTTCATGTTATACCTGCGATTAGGTACGGTAAGGGCAAATTATGGATTCACGAATGAAAATCGAGATAACAATCAAACATTGCATTAAGTACTATGATAGAGAAATCTAGCTATTAAGAAGTATATGTAGCTATATGTAGCCTTTAGAAGTTTTTTTAAATATAATATTTAGGGCAATTGCTAATTTGTTTTTTTTTTTTTATATAATCAGCTGATTAAAAACTCGAATGCTTGGTTTCTTCACATGAGTACTAACTTCTAAGCCAGCCTAGTACCCGAGCTAGACCAGGTCCTAACACATCACTGGTACCGGTCCTAAATTTACAAAGTTTCCTAGGAACTAATATGTCTAAATCTGGTCTAATTTAAATTTTTACTTTGATTTGACATTTCAAATAAATTGTGTTGGGTTTTATTGAAAAAACGAGGCGATTTGTCCTTTTTTGGCGATTTTTTCGATGAAAAGGAAAGCGGTTACGAGGACTAATATTGACTAATATTAAACGATGTATAAATATAAATAAATAAAATAGTGTGTTTTGATGATTGTAGATTTGTATACCCACATGGTGCATCTCTTGCAAGATATTCACATTTTCAGGTCTTTACCTTTTTACCACTTCCAGTGAAATTTTTACTTGCGATTTAGGTACTAAAATGCAAGTTATGGATTCGTGCAAAAAAAAATCTAACAACCAAACATGACATTACGATAATAAAGAAGTTGAAAAAAGTGGGTCCGGAAATTCCGTCCGTCTGTCTGTCTGTTCGCGTCGCTACAGCCTAAACGGATGGGCCGGCTTGGTATTTAGTATTTATTAGGTAGTATCTCGGGGTTTTTTCATTTTTGCTCAAGGTCGAAAAATAACGGTACCTGCCATACAATTTTGAACAAAAAGATATTCTCGAAAACGGCTCTAACGATTTTGATAAAACTTTCAGGGTGCTAGTTTTTTACAATAATATTTTCCAGTTAGAATACATTTTTCGAAATTTGTTCTATAACGGTACCTCTCATATAACCGTTTTTTTTTCAAATGCGGTTTTATCGTAAACTATTATCCCGATTTCAATAAAATTTTGCACACAGGAAGTCATTTATAATTCAATTAATATCGCATTTCAAAAACTTTTTTCGATTTTTTAATTTAAAAAAAAAAATGGTTTTCGAAATATTTTGAAAATGGGTGGATTGAATTTTTTAAATAATTTTCCCAGATGAATACTACAGACTGCCTTATAATGACATACTATAAAAAAATTTCAAATATTTTTTCGAAAAGTTTTTCAAAAAAACGACTTTTTAAAAAAACTGGTCGAACGATTTTCAAATTTTTTTTTTCTTCGATAGACATTTAGTTTTCAAATTTTATTGCAAACTTAGTTTTTCCAAGATAACTCAGAAACTAATTAAAGAAAATAAAGAATTTTCTAAAAATAAAAACATTTTTTTATTTAAATAGACGTGTGGTTTTCAATCTGGCAATACTTTTTTCGGAGTTGATCTTTTTCACAGCTGTCTCTTGATTTATGCTCAGTTTGGTTTGCGATTTCACAATGAATAGACTTACTCCTGAACAAAGTTTGTAAATTGTGCAAATTTATTACCAAAATAATAATTTGGAGCAGAGTATCGAAGTAGACCCAAATGAGTCCATCCGCCATCGCGCGCGGAAGGATCTTGTTTTGCAGGCTTACAAAATCTAACTCGTTCGAGAATTAAAGCCGAACGCCCACCAAGCGCGTCACATGTTCGGTGAATGGGCCCAAAACGAAATGGCCACCGATCCCGATTTTCACAAAATTGGGAAAATTTGGACTCGGCTGGAATTTATTCGAGCCAGCCACGGTGGCCACTTCCCCGAAATATTTTTTAGAACATAATGCAAACCCTTATCTTTATAATAAAGCTAGATTCTTGGCCATAACATTAAATTATATGCATTTTATTTCTTCTTGAAAACCACACGTCTAAAAAAAACACCATTTATATACATTCATATGCGGCCACTAAGCAATTATCTAGCATAAGAACAAGTTCATGCGACCAGTCTTGCATTTTATTTAAATTTTATTCGACGATGTGACCGCACATATGAGCAAGTACGTGCGATCCAGTCGTGCAATTTATTTTCTATCCTATTTGTGCGTCTACTAACTCTTGGTCTAATGTAGCTTCCCAGGAGCAATCCCCTTGCATTATTGTGAATGTATTTTTGCAATTGGCCTGGTTGGATTTTGGCGGCCTGTGGTGGACAAGTTGTTTTGGTAACATCTATTAAATCTGTTGTTTATTATACAGTTACTGATAACAAATTACCATGGCAAGTTACACGCTTGAACAACATTTCCAAAATGATAAAACCTTACCACCAATAAGATTGCTACTTATTTTAAGCGATACGGACGTTTTTCCCATTTTACGCTTGACGTGGTGGCCCTTCACAGTCGACTCTTCAACGTTCGGTGACAAATTTAAAACTGCTGGTTCCGTAATCAAACAAGGAAGATCGGCCGAGGGTTATATTGATATTCTACAGAGGAGTTTTTGAATTTTTTGTTACCTCAAAAATTAACGGTACCTGTCATATAACCGTTATGTAAAAGCTTATTTTTCTCGAAAACGGCTCCGAGATTTCTTATGAAAAAAAATCAGTGTACTACTGTAGGTAAGCATTATATTTTAGTAAAAAAAAAACAAACTTCGAAAACTTTTTTTTTGTATTTTTTTTTGAAAAATCTATATTTTGAAAAAGGGAGTAATTTTTTTTTAAGTTTTGTTTTTTTAATGTATATTATTTTTGTGTTTATGTTTGTATTCTTGAATTATTTTTTTTTATTTTTTTAAAAAGTTAAATTTTGAAAAAAAATCACACTTCTTAAAGAAATAAAATGGCGTTTAAATTATTTCACTCAATACAATTAAACGTACTTTATTCGAACAATCAAAAGTCACAAAAATCGAATAAATGCTTTGAAGTTCACTTTGATTTTCTTAAATTTTATTCTGTGACCGCACATATGAGCAAGTATGTGCGATCCAGTCGTGCAATTTATTTCTTTTATCGTTGACACAGAAAGACAGTTTTCTCAGAAATTTGAAAATTATTTATCACAAAAAATCTAAACTTTGATGTCAAAAATGTATATTGAAATAACTTGGCGTCACTTGCTCAATTTTGATTTCTTACAAAGTTCTTTTTGGCACGTTCGGATAAGTTTTACAATTTCATCAAGTCGATGAAAGGAATCGGCTTACTTTCAAATGTTTAACTAACGTGCATACATATCTGTATCGTACTTAAGCACATTTGCGGTGAAAAAATACGATATGAAAAAAATTCAAGTTTGTTCATATTTATAATATTTGTAGTGATACCAAACGTAAAATCAAAAAATCAAGTTTGGGGGTAAGACATAATCTTTTTTTCAAATTTATGTGGAACAGAAAACATATTTTATGGTAAATAGAAAAGACAAACTAAGTCCAATGATATCTGAAGACTCAATATATACATATATTTCTTTCTCACTAGTATTCTCCTTGATGATATCTGAAGACTCAATATATACATATATTTCTTTCTCACTAGTATTCTCCTTCTTTTCATAGGGTAATCACTGGACACATTAGAAGTTGCAATATTTTATCATTCAATAGCTTCGGTGTTGCTCTAATCTCATGGCCACAAGCTTTTATTTGTTTGATAATGCGAAATGCTTCAGTAATTTTTTACATGTGATTCTTGGCAAGTTTAGGATTCGTGAATATAAAAAAAAATTGCACGACTGGGTCGCACGTACTTGCTCTTATGTGCGGTCACAGCGTCGAATAAAATTTGAAAAATAAAAGTTTTTATTTGATTTTCAGACTTTTGATTTTTCGAAAAAAGGACGTAAAGTAGATTTCAGGGAAAAAAATGCAAAATCCAACACCATTTTATTTCTTTAAAAAAATGTGTGTGAATTTTTTTTCAAATCGTAGGAGCGGTTTTTAAAAAAAACGGCATTTATTTAACATCTTTTTTAAAAAAAATTAACATTTAAAAACAAATTTAAAACAAATTCACTCACGCGTTTTTAAAATATTGATTTTTCAAAAAAAAAAAAAAAAAAAATTATTCGAAGTTTTTTATATTAAATTACTCTGGCTACGATCATCTTCTTGAATGTCAAATTTGATTGTAATCGGGTACCCAGTTCTCGAGAAGTCGAAGAAAAAAACGGTCATATGGGGTTACTGTGTTTAGCCAATCACTTTATTTTTCCACCAAAATATATACCACACCTACAAAATACACAGAATTTGTTTTCATAAAAATTCTTCGAGCCGTTTTCGAGAAAAATAAGCTTTTACTTAACAGTTATATGACAGGTACGGTTAATATTTGAGCTAAAAAATATTAAAAAAAGGCCTCCGTAGAATGTCAAAATAACCTTAAAGTACTATTCACATGACAGCGACACATGGTCTTTTTACTGATTGTTATAACTGGCACTTTACGTACGGGTGTTTATAATTTATAGGAATAAGAATTGTTAGACGCCAATTATAGCTGCTAATAGTAAGAAACCATCAGTAAAAACTAGCTTAAAACTGGCGTTTTTGAAACAGCTCAAAACTGTTTTTTTTTTTACATACGGGTAGTTATAGTAATCAGTAAAATTATGTCAGAAATCAAATGCCAACCACACCAGCCATAACCTCTATTTTTTTAATGATGCAAAATGGTTCAGTCAAATTTTTCCTGATGAGTTGAACAGTAAAAAATGGACAGCAAACACTGGAACGAAATGTTAAATTTTGTGTGCAATCAGCTGTTCAGTAAAAACGATTATCATTAGTAAAATAAATAAATGTTTTTCGGGTTTATTTTTTGTCAGAAAAAAATCATTTCAATTGAATTGCCATCGATTCGCATAGGTTTCATGTTTTAAATCTTTTTCTAACACACAAAAATATCCAAATGAATTTTTTTACTGATGATCAGGAAAACGTATTAGGACAACAATTCAAATGGAAAATTTACTGTGTTTTAATTAATATGATTTGAAACACAACTGCTATACTAACCAATGGGAAATCACAGACAGGCAAGAATGCGCAGTTTTGCGACATCCACGGGAGGCGCGGCTGCACATTCTTCATTCAGAAATAAATTTTAACGAGTGAAGTTGTCAGGGTTTCAAGGACTTCTAACATGAGAGCGACCAACGAATGAACGAACATTCGTCCATTTTGACTTGTCTCCGAGAAAACATTTAAGGTTATTCCGCCAGCGAAGTGTGGATCGTATGTGGAAAGGCCCCTTTATTGATGGCGTGTTGGCTCATCAGATGGTCGATTAGATGTCCGTTAATGGTTGCTTCTCCTATAAACGATGGCGACGCCCATTTTCGATTTTGGAGTCAAAGAAGCTGGATGAAAAAGCCATCGCTATTGCTGCGATTCCTTACTGAAATTCATTCAAATAATAATGAGTAGTGGGCCACGTGTGGACACGTACCGCCATCAAAACGAAAAACCAATGGCCATAAGCCATTAGACGTCATTCACCCTCTACACAATGGCCCATAATAGTGGGTCACCGTGATCACTTATCGTGTAGAGGGGCTTGAAGGCGAATAGAGTTGGAAGTTCGTAACAATCAGATTGCAATTCGCGGCGACCAATTTTGTTTTCTCAAATTTATCTTAATTTAGATAATTAAATGCAAATTTAAATTGGTGTTGGTGTTGACTTGTGAAGAATTTGGATGCTGGTTAAAGCCATGGAAAAAGAAATGCATTTTCACATACAAACTTGTTGAGAATTAAGGCTGACAAGGGTTTCTGTTTCCATCTTCAAAGTCTAAGGTGGTTAATCTACTCCTGGCGCAGGTATCTCAATCTCGTTTCTAAGAAAATTCAATCGATAGAAGACTCTAAGTTAATGGCTGAAACACATAAACCCTTTGCAACCGACTTCGTCCCGTTACGTATATAAAGCTTTAGAGCGCTCTTCGGTCATCCTGAATTTGTAAATATTCAGTACTTACAGTAAAAATATTTGTTTTTGTTTTTCAATTTGTAAAGATTCATTGAGTAAAATGTCAGATAACTGTCAGATGACAATCAGCTGGCCCGAAAATTCAAATTACGTCAGGAAAATAATAAATATACAATAAACATAGTAATTGTGTTTCAAATCTTATGAAAACACCGTAAATTATCCATTTGAACATTTTTCCTTATTTCTTGATCGCTATAACTGGCGCCTTAAACAAATTTTCATCAGTATAATATCAGTTAATAGTATTTTTTTTTTTACAACTAATACCTACTGTATTTCGGTTGCGAATTATAACAGGAAATTTATTTGAATTATTAAAGTAGATATTTGAATGCGACCGAAGCTAACAGATGAACTATTTATTTATTTATTTGGTTTAAATACAAGTCATCAAGAAAATAAAAACAATTAAACATAAGTTTAATCTTTAACACCTGAATATTATATTGAACAAAATCATCAACAATTCAACAAAACAACTCTTTGTGCATCCTCGTTTCCCGTAAAAATAAATTGCACGACTAGATCGCACGTACTTGCTCATATGTGTGGTCACATTGTAGAATAAAATTTAAGAAAATTAAAGTGAACATCAAAGCATTTATTCGGTTTTTGTGACTATTGATTGTTTGAATAAAGTACGTTAAATTGTATTGAGTGAAATAATTTAAACGCCATTTCATTTCTTTAAGAAATGTAAAAACGCGTGAATTTTTTTTTCAAAATCGTAGGAACTTTAAAAAATTAAAAAATGCAAACTTAACATACAAAATTAACATACATTTAAAAAAAAAATCACCAACCGGTTTTAATTAAAAAAAAAAAAAAAAATTATGTGGTATTAAAAATAGAAAAAAAGTTTTCGAAAAAAATGTATGCAAAATTACTAAGGCTACCTACATCTACTTGAAGATCAACTTTAATAGTAATCGGATCACACGTTTTCAAAAAAGTCGAAAAAACGGTCTCATGGGAGGTATCGTTTTTAGCCCACCATATAATTTTTTATTCACCAAAATATAATGCATATAAATTTTTTGTTGCAATTTTTTTTAATGCCGTTTTCAAAAAAATAAGCTTTTACATAACGCTTTCATGACAGGTACCGTTATTTTTTAGCTAAAAAACTGAAAAAACTCCTCTGTAGAATGTCAAAATAACCTAAGTTATAAATTTGAAGACGACTGGCCCAACCGTTTAGGCTTCAGTCCAAAATACATCCGTACAGACAGACGAACAGTAACAGTATCCAGTAACTCAAATATGTTTCTCTATCATCGTAATGTCATGTTTGATTGTTATCTCAAAATTTTTGCACGAATGCATAACTTGCATTATCGCAAGTATATAATCGCAAGTAAAAACTGGAAACTTGTACATGTTTTTCAATTCAAAACGCAAAAAAATATGATTATCTTCACCACAAGCCAAGTTCTGAGCATTGTTACACGTTTCTTTTCGCAGGACTCGAAGAATACCTAGTCGGTCGGCCAAAATAAACCGATTTTTTTTTATGGAAAATACCAATGACACGTTTGTTTCTTATAAAATATACGTAAAAAGTTTTATAAGCGTAACCATAGTAGGTGCGCTTATTAACGTAAAGTTAGTACAGTTAGAATTAAAAAAACATTCTTTCTGATTTTTTCTGATTCTTCTGATACCTAGTCATAAATAAAATGTACCTACGTTATTTCTGATAGGAATAATTTGTAACAAGTCAAGTATCTGACTAAAATAGGGGAAGGTTATTAACCTACGTTTAATCGCACAGGTATGAAACTAAAAAGAACCCTAGTATATATTTACATACATATGTATGTAGGTACCATCAAATTTAAATTATTCAGACTCCGGCCATTGACTCAGATATTATCACCTATTATCTCAACGGCTTTCATTCCTTTTAAATTTTACTAAGCAGATATTTTTGTATAATTATACTAGCTTGCATAACATTACTAACAAATATACATGCATATAAAGAAAGAAATAATTTTGTTATAACTACCTAAGCCATCTTTATAAACCAAAATTGAATTAAATTCAAGACAAAAATGTTAAAAAAAATACATACTAAAATCAGGTTTGTTTTTGCACAAGTCGTTGGCTCTTTAGTTGATTGTGCTAAACCCAAAAACGCGGGCGAAACCCTTTGTCTACTACTTCTACTATTCTTTTTCTACCTTTCCTGATACACACACGCAGACTCGTCCGGTTTGCAGATGTCTCCCTCATATAAAAGCTATTCAACACACACACACACACACACACACACCCGTTCCAATGCCCCTGTACCTGTATTGATCTATTTGTTGCCTATTCGACAAAGAAATAACACAAAAACAACCAGCCAAATATAAATCCGACTAGACTTACTATCCTGCCAATGAAGATATTTCTGCAGTTCCAAGTAAATTTATAAATTACTTTATAAAAAATAGGATTATTTGTTTTAACAAACAATAATTTAATGTGACAAAACATGATAGTTATACATACATACATACTTTTATATGCCTAGCTACCTACTTTAAATTAGCATTTAACCAAATAACAAAAGTAGGTACACCTAGCAGACAAGACCATGAAGAGTTTAAATAATAAATAACACATAGACACTTTTCAAGAGCAGGTCAAAATATGGAATTCAACGTTTAGTCAGAGCTCAAGCCTTCAACTCTAAAACCAAGGTCATTACTATTTTTATTCAAAACGTGTTTTAGTAATTGTAAACTTATTTAATTGGGAAACGACAAAATATACGTTGCTACAGTCCATCTGTACTCCAAAGCAAACAAATAAGAAGAAAAGAACAACGAACTAGGTGGCTATAAAATCGTACAGCAAAGAGGCATTTTTTTTTGCTTACCAATGTCTAGATAATTGCGGAAGTTTGTTAAATAAGATAAAACCAGCATTGCAAACTTTGATAATATGAGTATCTAATGTTATTTCTTTTTTGTTGTTAAGTAAAATAAAGGAATAGTTGGTTAACTTAATTTAACAGAACAGGGTATGAAAAAAGGAATCTAGGTTTGCTTATTGTCAGTATGAATTGACAAAAGTGAACAATTCACAAAATTTGGAAGATGCCTTCAATTGAAAATAAGCAAAGTATCTTTAATACCTGTTAAACAATGTATAAACCATTTATTTTCGGCGCAGCAGTCATATTCTGATTGAAATGAACCCTCTAACATAGAACGTTGACCCTCGGAACTCGGACTGAAGAAAAAAATCTCGTTGGTTATTTCAATGAACACGCGGAACTTTATCAAAATGAATAACAATTTAACAACCTCGAGAAAAGCTCGTGCAAAATATAGATATATTTAAGATTATTTTATAATATGCAAGAAATAACATAAAATAAACTTCTCGTTAAACTCGGCGTACAAGCCAATCCTATCCTTGACTGTTTTTTTTTACTGTCCGTCTGCATTAAAAACTAAGGAATAGTTCTTTGTTAGAGGGGAAACGGAATGGAAATGGAATAAGCCGCAAAATGGCAGATTTTATGTATCCAATTTTTCGAGAACAATTTTTGTCACACAAGAAAGAATGAACATTACATTTAATAGATGTCGTTTACAAATAACAAACCTTAAGCGTTAGTTTATACAGAAATATGTATTTCCAACTCATATACCAGTTTTGTCCCAGGAATTATCTTCAGGTTTACAGAATACTTAGATTTATATATAGTAAATAAATAATGTTCACAGTCCATCGGTTAGATATCCTTATTAATGTATTAAAATTGTACAACTTTACTTCAATAAGTACTTCTGTATTAGTTATTTTTATTATTTCAATCGCGATTACAAATTTAAGTTAAAAAATATTCTCCAACGCGCAACCTTATGCGGATGCCAAACAATACTAAGCATAAGCACGAAGCAATAAGCAATAAAGAAAAGAACATGGCGTGGATAGAGAAGCAAGCGCAAACAACGGCTGTCGATTGGGACGGTATGAAAAAGTTAAAAGAAACAGAAATAAAGCAAGAAAACAACACACACGGCAATATGGGATTTGTGCAAGTGTTGGTTGTGCGGTGAAGCGAAAAAAGTGACTGTTTCAGTACAGTAGAACCAACTTAGATACTTCGTTTTTCGAGCTTGACAGCCTGAGAGCTCCCGAAATGAAAGTATACAGCACGAACTTTACATTTTTCAAATAAAAAAAAATAGACCATCATCGCCTAGTGGTTTAAAATATAGTTTGCGACCTATTCCCATACCTACCAAATAGACACACGAAATTTATTAAGAATCGGTCAAGCCGTTTCAGAGGAGTAGTAAGAACATAAACACCGTGACACGAGATTTGTACATATTATAATATAAACGTTTTCTGTTGATCAGTTTTTAACTATATTTTGTTAAAGGTTGGCTTTGTGTTAATTTATTTAAAATTATAGGCGCAAAATTATAGAAAACCTATTTTTAATACATTACCTTCACACTACTTAAAATGTTTAGTTCTGCACTAAGTTTTACTCAATTATAAACAAAAAATCCCCTGCACTAGTTAAAATCAAATTTGAAAGTTGGACAACCTTAGGGAATTTTGTTGTTATTGCATTTAGGGAAGGTTTGTGTAGATTTTTATTTTCAAAATGGCGTTTTGTGAGAGCGAGCAATCATTCTCTTTGAGTTTTTTAGTTTTACACTAAAAAGATAATTCAGGGGATTACTGTTATTAAAAATCTAGTTTCACACTAAGAGAAAATCAATTTTTGATTCGTTTATAATTGAGGAACTACACTTTTAATGTTAGTACCAAATTTTATTCATTTTAGTTTGTATTAAAGCGTCTATAATTTTGCGCAATTCTTTTAACTGAACATAATTGTATATGAAATCTATAGTACTACTATCAGGCAGCATCTAGTTAAGCGAGATACTACCGTAATAGCGCTGCAATAGTTTATATCAAGAATATTTGTATGGGTTTTGGAGAGTAAAATGAAATATAATGAAGAAAGGGTAGGTTGTATGTTATATTTTAGGAAATGAGTTAGAATGAAAACAAGCATTTGTAATTTTAATTGTAATTGTAATTTGCACGAATAATGAATAATAAGTATGATTGAAAGGTTCAAAAAATGACACTAGACCATATGGTATATGGTAATGTAAGGGAAACAAAAAATTGTAAAATAAGTAACTAGGTAGGTACTTCAACTCAAATTAAATGTTTGCAGGCTAAAAAATTGATATAATAATCAAACATGGTAATCATATATTTGCAAATTAGCAAGTTCTTCCAACAAATCCATGCCAATGAAGAAAGATACAGAATACGAGTTGTGTCATTTCAAGGAAATATGTCCCAAACAAGAAACTATATGAAGACAGCAAAGTGATCCCAATAAACCAGTTCATGACACAGCTCTCCAAAAATATTTTGAGGAACTTGGAGGACCACCCCAACTTGGAAATCCAGCAACTACTCCAGCAACAACTAGAGCCCAGCCATCGCTTCCTCAACATTCGAGCCATCACAGACGATCGATTCAAAGATATAATGAACAATGACGGAGCCCCGTTCTACGAGAGAACCAGCAACGGACACAACATAGGATAATCAACACCACATCCTAACCCCAATTTTTTTTAAACCAAAGACAGTAAATTATCAATAAGAATTTCAATTAAAAGATTATGCAAACAACAATATCATATAAGTAAAAATATAGCATTGTATAGAGTCAGCTGAAGTAAGTCGGGCCCCTGTTGTTGAGCCGACATGATTTATTTTAGTTATTAGTTAGTTTAAGACCAATTGTACATAAATTCTAACGAATATAATAAAAATAATCTAATCTAAAAAAAAAAAAAAATTACGAGTTGTGTACATACGTACATACAGTGTAAGTGATGAATTCTTAAGAAAAAAAATTATTAATTCGCTTTTGCCTGATGACAGAGTAGAAATCTTAAGCGCATTCTTTTTCAGTAAGTAGGGCATCCGTAATAAGGACTTATTTTCTTAAGGGTTTTTGGTCGATCGCTTATTTTTTAATTCAATATTGAAAGAATATATAAAGTGTTGTCTTGCTTGTCGGTCTTAATTATATGGGCGCAAAATTATAGACAACCTATTTTTAATACACGTACCAAGTTTCTCTGAATAATAAACAAGGGGTTTTCCCTTGCACTAGTTTAAATCAAATTTGAACGTTTGAGAACCTTAGGGAATTTTGTTGTTTTTGGATTTAGGTAGGGTTTGTGGGTATTTTTATTTTCAAAATGGCGTTTTGTGAGAGCGAGCCGTCATTCTCTCTGAGAGTTTTTAGTTTCACACTAAAAAGATAATGCTGGGGATTCCTGTTATCAAAAATCTAGTTTCACACTTAAATAAAATCAATTTTTTAATCGTCTATAATTGAAAAACTACACTTTTAATGTTAGTGCCAAACTTTATTTCTCTTAGTTTCGTATTAAAGCGTCTATTATTTTTCCCTATGATGTTAAGTTCAGTTATTGGTACATATGTTACGTTTATTGCGTACAATGAACAAACTCTAAAAATTTATTTTGCAAACACTCCCTTCTAAAAATTTGCAAAATGTTGAGATGTTATAAAAGAATTTAATTTGATTTTTTTTTGCATTTTTCTGATTTTCCTTGTAAAAATAATAAAAATAATTTTTTTTTGCATTGAAGTTCTTTGTCAAATACTTTCTTTAAATGCATAGGTATTGTACCTAGTAGTTAGAAGATCTAATTTTATATACTTACTTACTTAGGGGGCCCTACAGTTCGGGACGAACCTGGGCCTCAACCAACATGCCTCTCCAGCCAGCTCGGTCTTTGGCTAGCTGCCTCCAGTTTTGCACTCCAAGTTGGTTGAGTTCGTCCTCCACTTGAGGATGGAATCGAAGATCCTGCTAGCCGAATCATTGTTTTCTATTCGCTCTACATGACCTAGCCATCTTAAACGTGATATGCGTATTTTTTTGACCAGGTCAATGTCGCTGTACAGCTCGTATAGTTCTTGGTTAAACCTTCTCCTCTAAAGCGCGTTAACGCAGATAGGGCCAAAAATCCTCCGAAGAATCTTACGCTCGAAACGACTAAGGATATCTTCATCCGCTTTAGATAGAGTCCATGCCTTGGCGCCATACAGCAGGACTGGGATGATTAGGGTCTTATACAGAGTCTCCTTTGTCTTTCGAGATAGGGCTTTGCTACTCAATTGCCTTCCTAGCCCATAGAATTAGCGATTGGCAAGAGTGATTCTTCGCTTTATTTCTGACGAGATGTTGTTGTCAGATTTTATAGCGGATCCGAGGTACACAAAGTCCCTAACTACCTCAAAGTTGTACCTGTCTATTGTGATATTTTGTCCAATCCGCCAGTGTTGTGTGCCCCTTTTTGTGGACAGCAGGTACTTCGTTTTGGCCTCATTTACTGCTAGTCCCATCTTAGCTGCTTGAGCTTCAGTGCTAGCAAACGCTCCAGTGACAGCTCGCCGAGTTCTGCCAATGATGTCTATGTCATCAGCGTATGCTAACAATTGCACAGACTTGAAAAAAATTGTCCCACTACGATTGACTTGTGAGTTTCTTATAATTTTTTCAAGTATTAAGTTGAAGAAATCGCACGATAGCGCATCACCTTGTCGGAATCCTTTTTTAATTTCAAAAGCTTCTGTGAGGTCAGTACCAACCTTGACGGAGCAGCGTCCATCTCCATCGTCATCCTGCACAGTCGAACGAGTTTTGTGGGGATACCAAAACCTGACATGGCTCTGTATAGCTCGTCTTTATAAATGCTATCATACGCGGCCTTAAAATCGATAAAGAGGTGGTGGGTATCGATTTGGAATTCTTGGGTAGTTTCCAGGATCTGCCGTAGCGTGAACATTTGATCGATTGTGGACTTTCCTGGTCTGAAACCACACTGATAGGGGCCAAGCCAATCAGGTTGCTGACGAATGGTTTAAGGCGTTCACATAGTACGGCAGAGAGGATCTTGTAGGCGATATTCAGAAGACTAATTCTTCTATAGTCGGCGCAATTTAGGTGGTCTCTTTTCTTGTGGATCGGGCAAACGATGCTGAGATTCCATTCATCAGGCATACTTTCTTCTGACCAAACTTTAGAGATGAGTAGTTGGTGTATGCACTCCACCAGGTCATCTCTGGCCGCTTTAAAAAGTTCGGCGGGAAGTCCGTCGGGTCCAGCAGCTTTGTTGTTTTTTAGTTTAGATATTGCTATCCCTACTTCATTTTGGTCAGGTGGACGGAAGTTTTGTCTGTCATCATCCATGTTGAATGGTTCATTCTGCCTGACAGCGGGATTTTGGTGTTCATCGCCGTTTAACAGTCTGCAGAAATGGTCCTTCCATGTACTTAGCACCGACTGTGACTCTACTACGAGGCTTCCATTCCTATCTCTACAGGCTTCTGTGCGGGTTTTTTTCCTTGGCACGTTCTTTTTACCTGTTGGTAAAACTTCCGCACGTTGTTCCTGGAGTAGCATCTCTCAATATCTTCGATCACGCGCTTCTCATGCTCTCTCTTTTTCTTTTGGAGAAGCCGGTGTTCTTCCCGTCTTTTCTGCTCGTAGAGCTCGCGAGCAGCTTTCTTTGCAGCGCCGCTTTATATGCCTCTTGTTTGGCTGCGTGGGCCTACCTGTATTCATCATCGAACCAGATGTTTCATGGTGGTGGTCTAGTGAAACCTAGCACATCAGTTGCGGCATCTCTGATGGCTTGTTGGCAGTGTTGCCACTGGTCTTCGGCACTTGATACTGACAGTACTGGCTTTCTTGAGAGGTTACAGGATATTCGATCGGCATAGGTTCTGGCGGTTTCTTGCAATTGCAGCTTTCCGACGTCATACTTTCTCACAGTGTTACTCCGTTGTTGTGGTTTTCGGGTTATTCGCATTCTTACCTTTGCTGCAACAAGGTAGTGATCCGAGTCGATGTCAGCTCCTCGGAAGGTGCGAACATCCAAGATACTGGAGGGGTGTATTGCATCGATCGCAACGTGATCAATCTGATTGACGGTTCTTTGATCTGGTTGTCGCCGAGTCCCTTTGTATATATAGATGAGGAAACCGTATGCTTGCAATGGTGACGTTATGTGCCGCTGCGAAGTCAATTAGCCTAAGTCCCGTTTTCAGACGTTGTGTCGTGTAGGCTATGTTTTCCGACAGTCCTACCAAAGATTTCCTCTTTACATATTTTGGCATTAAAATCGCCTAGTATGATCTTAACATCGTATTTAGAGCATTGCTCATAGGTTTTGTCGAGGAGCTCATAGAAGTTATTCTTGGTGACGTCATCTTTGTCCTCTGTGGGGGCATGAGCGCATATTAGGCTAATGTTGGCAAATTTAGCCTTGATACGGATTTTCACAAGTCGCTCACTTACGTGTCGAAAGCCCAAGACTTCTTGCCTAAGTGTACCGCTTATGACGAATCAGCACCCAAATAAACGCTGTGGTCTTCTTGCACAATCACCGTAGTACATGTCACAGTTTTTCATCCTCCTTTTGCCCGGCCCATTCCATCGCACTTCCTGGATGGATGTAATTCCTGCTCTGTAGCAGTCTAGGGCCTCCGCTAGTTGTTTGGCTGCCCGTGATCTGTTAAGAGTTCTAACATTCCACGTGCAGATCCGAAGGTCGTTGTCCTTAATTCGACAGGCTCTTATGGGGATGTAAACCCAAAATTCTGCAGGGTTGCAGAATCTGAACGATGTCTCTATTTCTAAATTTCATGCCTAGTTTCATTTCTGCCACAACAACAAACGAACAAAAATTAAATAAAAGCTATCTGGCATTACTTGCACACTTGTTAATCAGCGTTGATTTGTTGAATTTTTTATTCTCTAAATTCAATATTCGCACAACTTTGATTTTATTTACATTCTTTTTAAGTGAAATTTGTTTCTTCAGTATAACAATTTGTTGCAACTTTTTAATAATGTCCAGGTAACGCTGCATTTCGGCATTAATACAGCAATACATAAATGTCATAAAATATAGGGACTATAAACTAGTTATGCATTCGCAAAAACAAATCTAACAATTAAACATGACATTACGATGATAGAGAAGTCAAAAAAAGTGGGTCCGGAAATTCCGTCCGTCTGTCTGTCTGTCTGTCTGTCTGTCCGTATCGATTCCTACAGACTAAACGGTTGGGCCGATTTGATTCAAACTTGGTATATAGTATTTTTAGAGTACTCTACCCGACAGTTTTTCGAATTGGCATTCTAGCTCCAAAACTAACGGTACCTGCCATATAACTTTTAATGAAAAAGTTATTTTTTCTCGAAAACGGCTCCTACGATTTTGATAAAACTTTCTGAATAGTGTTTTCTATGAAAAATCTATCTTTTAGTTTTAATGGATTTTTCAGAAAAAGTTTTATAACGGTATCTTCAATGTGACCGTTTTTTTTTAAATAGGACTTTCTAGTTAACTAATTGACTGATTTTGATAAAATTTTCAAAATATATAGTGTTTTATGATTTAAATAATATTGCTTATTAAAATTTTCAAAAAAAAAATTTATTTTTTAATATTTTTTTAAAAAAAATTATTTTGTTTTTTGAATATTTTGAAAACGGATCTATAGATTTTTTTTATTTTTTTCCTAGTATAAACTATAGATTTCTTTGAATTGACATACTCAAAAAAAATTAAAATATGTTTTCGAAATTTTTTTCAAAAAAAAAACATTTTTTTGAAAAAACTGGTCGAACGATTTTGAAATGAAAAATTCATAAAATAGAAAACAGCAAAAGAAATTAGGTGGCTTACAACATTTTTTTCCAAAAAACGTTATGAATAGTGTTTTTTGATTTCATAAAAAATTTATTTGTTTGATGTTTTCCTCAAGATTTTATTTCATATTGCTCGGCTAAACCCTAGCCAATAGTCAAATAAAAGAAGGTGACAACCTGCATACATACCTACGTGTTTTAAAGCATTTCATCATCATAAAAGCACACAGAATAAATAAGGAAGCCTATGATAAACACACAAAAACAACTAACAAACAAAAAACTAATCGATTACTACTGAATGCAAAAATTTCAATCAAGAAAATAAAAGTTTACACCTGTCTATAAATAAACAAAACCACTGTGTTAACTTTTAATATTGTCTCTATACCCACTCGCTTAAAAGTAGTTGGAATGTATATCTTAATTTTAGTACCTACCTTCCTTCCAACCTTATTATAGGTACCTGATATACTTAATAAATTCCATTAATACCTACCCACACCATACGATTATCGATCCATCAAACTTAATTAAGCTATATTAATTAATTTGATTTCAAAAATTAAATTATTGTTATTGGGACCTATACTAGCATTATTGCCCTACTGCTGATTCCCAGGAATCTTTATGCCAGTTGTTCAATTTTTCCATACCAAAATGAAAATTGAACTAAAAAAAGTCCTTTATATCTTTCTATTAGCAAATTATATTATAAACAGTAAACAACAAGTGGAAAGATAATACTCTAAAAAACTGCAAAAGCTACCAATCCTATATATTTATGTGTTTATCTCTTTGTCGTTACGAATGTTCGTTCGAGCTTCAACCCACAACGATTCTAAGGAATTTGCAGTTCAAAAAAATATTAAAATTAAATCTATTGTCAAAAAGACGCCTGCACTTAAAAAGGATTAGTACATAGGAGCAAGTACGTGCGACCCAGTCGTGCCTTTTATTTTATTAAATAATAATAATCAATAATTTCAAAGAGGAAGCAGATAGCTCTTGCTTCGTTTGTTATAGAGGTGGGAATCTGTATTGGAGCTGAACGAAGGTTAGGAAGGAATTAAAAAGGAAACAAATCTGACTGCTAGGCATTCCTATCACACGTGTACCTTAAAAGTAAAATGAAAAAAAAAAAATTATTTGAAGTTTTATTTTTATTTTATGAAATAACAAAGACTTACTTCCGACTCTAAGCAAAAAAAATATTTTAAGGAGGAAGAATTCGACCCGGCATTTCAACAACCTTCGAAACTAAACGCAAATTCCATTATTTGAATACTTCTTACGATGATTTAGCTCCATCCAAACGTTTATGGAACATTTTTAGGCGCTGAATACGTGGCTCGGGATCAGCAATAGCTCTCATTAGACTTAAAGAAGAGGAAGAAAGGCGGAATAAGAACTTTCGTTGATGAAATTTCTATAATTTACTCACGTTCTGTTCTATTACTGTTATGCTCTTCATTTCACCATTTAACCTTCATCGTTAAAAATGGTGTTCTGAAATTCGGACTCGACTGCATCTCATTCTCTTTTCATAGCTTCCTTGTTCATGAGAGGCGCTTTTAATAGTTCTAAAAATATATATCTCCAAGTGTTCTTCGGAGCATTCGAAATAAAACATATTCTCCTTACATTTGGTGCGGGCGTTGTTGAACCCACCGCATTTTTTAACGTCAACATCGAATGCGTTTTTTGCATCAGAAACGTCTCCGATCCCATACAAATCATATGTTCTAGAAAATAAGATGTAACTTGGTAGTACAGACGATGTAGTAAAGCCTTCGTGTGGCACTGGAGTATGGTCATTGTATATACATTTTCTATAGTACTCTCATGGTGGTCATTTTTCGTCTGGCCATCTTCCTGGTTGATTCAGGACTAACTCTAAATAGTGGAGACGAGAACCTTTACCGATATTTTACCAGTATTTAATAAACTTTTGTTGTCTGTAGTTATTCTATATTCACACCAATTGGCAATTTCAGCACGCCTCATTGCGACTTGATTCAGAACTAAAAAATGATGCTTCATGATAGTACTATATGCAGTGTATATACAAAGGTATGGTCAGATATGAGTAGAACAAGCAGCCCGTTTGGAAGCTTTATGTCCTAAACAGATGTGCAGCTGGGCTGCACGCATGACTGCATGCAGTCGCGCACTTAAAACAGATGTGCATATTTTTTTAAATTTATGTATTGCTGTATCAATGCCAAAATGCAGCGTTACCACTGGACATTATTAAAAAGTTGCAAAAAATTGTTATACTGAAGAAAAAAATGTCACTTAATAATAATGTAAATAAAATTAAATTTGTGTGAACATTGAATTTAAAGAAAAAAAATTCCAACAAATCCGACAAAAATTCCACTTTTTAAGTATCGCATTAATGTAACTGAACGAAATACATAATATCACCATAAAAACTATGATGAAGTGTTTTCTTAAAAGTGGTGGCAAGAGTATCACAGCGGTAACGCTGATTAACAAGTGTGGTATATATCAGTAATGCCAGATACCTCTTAGTTACAATTTTTTTCGTTTGTTGTTGTGGCTGCAATGGAACTAGGAAGGCAATTTAGAAACAGAGACATCGTGCAGTCGCTGCAACCCCTGCAGGAACTGGTTTGGTCGGTCCCATTAGAGCCTGTGTAAATTATATTGACTGCACGGAAACAACTGCCATCTGTTTTCACCATTAAGGTTCTAAAATAACAAACTGCATTGGGTTTTAATTCTTTAAATAACATGGATATCTTACTTTTATTGTTTCTTGTCGTTTTACGATTTATCTGGTATTTCCAGGTATTTTACACCATCAGCGCCTGCACCCTCGAGGCCAGTAGGGCTCATTGTTGCTATGTGATGACGAGAAAAATTGAAACGGTGTGGTTGCAGGTTGCTTTTTGTTTGTTTTGTTTTTCAGCTCTTATTTCAAAAATAAAACAAAGCCTGAATATAGAAAAACACCTCAGATTGAAGGCGGAAAAAGGTAAAACATCTATTTGTGCAAATTTGCAAAGGATTTTTTTATAATAAAAATATCGCTCTAAGCTCAAAATACCGGGGCTTCAATGTAACAGCGCAATCTCTCTTGTTTTATGGAGCACAAGTTTGGGGGACCTACAAATTCGATGCTGTGGAAAACATACAGCGTTTTTCTTAGAAATATCTTCTTGCGCACCATAGTACATGTACTACCTAGAAAGTGGTCTGGTAACTCTTTTCATCTCAAAACTTAAGCTGAATGCGGACTACCTGAATAGGGTAACTAATATGAAAGACACAAAGCTTCCAAAGTTAGTCTGGAACTATGCTATTCAGTTTCAGAAAAGTTGGTATGAAGATTGGAAAAAAACTGGCTGCGGACTGTGGTATCCCCTTCAACAACGTTGGAATAAGTCAATCAGGATTGTGTGTCCAATTTTGAGGGAAATAAGAAGAGGTATATTCGGTAGAAAAACCTTGTCAGAAAATGAAGTTCTGAGAATTCTTAGCGGTGAAAACTGGATGCAGGTTGTAATGTACTGTAAAGAGGCGATATCATACAGAAGCAGAATTATTAGCGAAAACTTCTAAAAATATGTGTTTGTTCTTGTTTTTTACTAATCTTAAAAGTTCAAAAACTAAAAGTTAATTAAACGTTCCGCACATTTGTTTTTGTGTTAACTAAACTAAAAGTTAACTTTTCTTTTTTTAATATTGTAATTTTGGTTTTTTTATTTTGTTTTTTATAACAAATTCTTTTTTCTATTATGACTCCAAAAAAAAAAACTAATATATAAGGAAAGTAGAATTTAATGCCATTCGGGCAGACGACATAATTTTGTCATGTCCTAACTTATTCATGAATTTAAATGGTAAAAAAGAAAATGTTTATATAATGAATAAATCTAATCTAACCATTGAACACAATTTCTACAATTTGTCATTCAAATTCACTGCCAATAAATGACCGGCGCTGTTGGTCAGTTCAATGACTCCCAATTTTGCAACTTCCACTTGTCATTTTTCAAGATGACAAAAAAAACTATGTCGAATTCGTTTTTAATTTCCAGATTCGATCTCAGATTTCAGATTTTTCTTGTAAAAACGAACATGAAACGAGATTGATTTTTTGTGTAATTTTGTGAGCGCCTTTTGACAACTTGCTTTAGTGATTTTTGACAATCTAAACAAATTTATTGTTTAACGAATAACTTTCAAATCAAAAACAAAATCAAAATGAAATGTAAACTTCAGTGACATTTGCGAATTGTCCTATAAAGCAGTGTGTACCTCGGGGTAAATCTCGATCAAGATCCAGATTTCCAGAAAGTGATCTAGATCAAAAAATATATTGACCTTTTTTTAAAAACGAACACAAAATTTGATCTCAGATCAAAAAACAGATTAATCTTTTTTAAAAACGAATTCGACATTAGTCATTTATCATTTGAAAAATGGCAAGTGGAAATCTAGGCATAATGGCCAAAACAGATTTAATTCGTGCAGCAAAAAATTGCACATGCTCTTGTTGGACATGTCAACGTAAATACTGCACGGGCTGCAGAACCTGCACGATGTCTGTATTTTTAAATTTCATGCCTAGTTTTATTGCTGCCACAACAACAAACGAACAAAAATATAAATAAAAGGCATCTGGCATTACTGATATATTCCTGACTTGTCAATCAGCCTTAAGTGCAGTTGTTCTCACGCTTAACTGCGTGCAGAATCGCACCTTAAACAGATGTGCATATTTTTTGACATTTATGTATTGCTGTGTTGATGGAAAAATGCAGCATTACCACTGGACATTATTAAAAAGTTGCAAGAAATTGTTACACTGAAGAAAAAATTTCATTTAAAAAATATGTTAATAAAATCAAATTTATGTGAATATTGAATTTAGAGAATACAAATTTCAACAAATCCGACAAAAAATTGATTTTTAAGTATCGTATTAATGTAAGTGAACGAAAAATATAATATAACCATCGAAACTGTGATGAATTATTTTCTTAAAAAATGGTGGCAAAAGTGTCACAGCGGTAACGCTGATTAACAAGTGTAGATATATCAGTAATGCCAGGTAGCTTTTATTTACATTTTTTTTCGTTTGTTGTTATGGCAGCAATGAAACTAGGCATAAAATTTAGAAATAGAGACATCGTGCAGATTCCGCAACCCTGCAGAATTTTGGGTTTACATCCTCATAAGAGCCTGTGTAATTTTTTTTCCTGCACGAAATTATTTGCACATCTGTTTTGACCATTACTGCTGTGACAGTTTTCCCACCAATTTTAAGAAAACACGCCATCATAGTTTTATGGGTATGTTATGTTTTTTGTTCACTTACATGAATACGGTACTAAAAAAATCAATTTTTTGCAGGATTTGTTCGAATTTTTATTATCTAAATTCAATATTCACACAAATTTGACTTTCTTTACATTATTTTTATGTGACATTTTTTTTTCTTGGGTCACTTTTTTGCAACTTTTCAAAAACATCCTGTGGTAACGTTGCATTTTGACAGTAATAAAGCAATTCATAAATGTGAAAAAGTATGCACACCTGTTTTAGGTGCGGCTATGCGCGCAGTTATGCGTGCAGAACATTTGCACATCTGTGGTGGAATCGGCTAAGGCAATATATGGTAATGATGACTTTTTCTTGTGATTGCTATGTAGGTGTCACTTTCATATTGAACACCGGGGAAACGAAAAACAAAGAAAACGTTTGCCTCTTCGCTTAGGTTAGGTTAGGATAGGAAATAGGGTTAGGAGGTAAAAGGAAGTAAAAAAAGGTTGTCCACAGAGGAGGTGATGGCACCCTCGCGTCGCTCGGCTTAGCTTGCCAGATATGGGGGGATCTTGCCACCCCAGATGGACCTCACCTATTTCAAACTCATGATTCATGCCAAAACTTACCACCACCATTATAGTAGGACCACACTCGGAATGTCCTGCTGGTGTTGTTGCCAGAGAGATGTCGTGAATTCCCCAATTTCGTGATGGCTGAACGCTATCAAATCATATTTACCTCACTGGTATGCCCACCTTACCGCACCCCCTATAAATTTGCATTAGCACGCCATAGAGCTCCTCAGATACTCATAAAAAAACTCAAGGATTTCAAACTATTCGTCGTGACTTACAAAATTTTATTTCATGTATCGAATGTATAGGATGATAATCTTCAAAAACATAAAAATATAGAAACAAAATAAACATGAATTCAAAAATTAAATGTAATTATGAATAAGATCCAAGATTCTTATCTTTCGATGCTTTACAAAAAAAGGAAATGAATCAATCAAGGCAAATAACGAAAAATATAGATACATAAGTACAAAAATTAAATTAACTCAATTGACCAGAAAAAAAAAACAATTTAAATAAGCAAATCTAATGATGAAATATTATAACATACTTGCGAAAAAAGAAAATTGAATAAATTAACAAAAAGAATTAATAAATAAGAAAATCATAGGCTTTTTATTTTCTTTAACAACAACAAAAAAAAACAATTGAATCCGTAATGTTTATTAACACAAAAAAAGTAACCAACCAAAGCTATCTCTTTAAAATAAACTCAATGCTGGAAAGAAAGAAAATTAACCGAAAGGTAATACAACAACAAAAATAATAAAAAGTGGCTGTGAGCAAGGTAAAAAATAATATTGTATTGTTTTAATTTTTGTTTAAAAACAATCTTTTCCCCCTCTTTATAACCGAGGGATCCAAACGAAAACAAAACGGGTGTTTTCCACATTATTGAGCTTCCTTCCGATTCCTTTACGGAATTTAACACTTAATTTTGGCTGACACTCAATAAAATGTATGTATGAGATTTTAGGTTTTTATTTTCGCGGACGATATTCATATTAGATAAAGTTTTTATTTTCGGAACTTACCGCGTTATAAGAAATATTTTCTTATTTATTTCTACCCGACGTTTCGAAGAAGTTTCATACTTCGTGGTCACGGTCTCATCCCGTGACCACGAAGTATGAAACTTCTTCGAAACGTCGGGTAGAAATAAATAAGAAAATATTTCTTATAACGCGGTAAGTTCCGAAAATAAAAACTTTATCTAAAATGTATGTACTTAAAAAAGATAATATAATAATACCACAAATAGAAAATTTTAACATCCACTATCATATATTATATGTTAGCCTTCCTTAAGTCCTTGTAGACTTCCTTCTGGGGTTTTTTATTGAAGCACGAGTTTGGTGCTTACTATCACAATTTCTCCCTTTCTTTTTCCTTGACATACAAAAAACCCTTTCGTTTTTTTTGCTTTAACTGGATTTTTTACAATGTAAATAAAAGAATTCCCCTTTTTTTGTGGCTGAACTTCTGGGTCCTTCTCTGCTTTTAATTTAGTTTCATCTTATTTAAACACTTATGTATATTTGCTTTTCGACTCCAAGGTTTATCCTCGGAAATACTATTTAAGACTAATTTAAATTGATTTTACTTATAGTACCCCGGTTGGTCACGGGTATTCTCATACGTTGAAGAAGATCCTATCTCCTGCCCGAAATTTTCTCGGCTTGGCTATTTTTACGTACAACAAAAAGAAAGGTCACCAAGCAGGCCTTTTAACTTCTCCAAAAATTCACCTTAATTCAAAAAAAAAAAAAAATATATTCAAAACCTAAAATGCCTAAATTTCGGACTACGAGTTTGAGTCTACCGGCGGTGGTACGATTTTAAATCTGCTTTTCAACGGACAAATCATTCGACCGCTGAAAAATACACTTTTTTCGTTTTCTTCTTCTCTGCAATTACATAGATACTTTACAGCCCCAGGTTCAATGACTTGACATTAACCTATATATTTAATACTAGCGGTACCCGGCGCGCGTTACTACGCCCTAGAAAAACATGTTTTAATCAGCCCTATTACAGATTCCCTCGTAGAAAATTTCCGAACGAAACGCTACGCCCCGAATACGAAAAAATTCAAATCACAAACCCCGAACGGAATCAGCCATTATCCAAACCTCTTTTCTGACTTTTGGAATCAGTTGATTTGTGTCAAAATCATTGTATATACATTTTTTATAGTACTCTCATGGTGGTCATTTTTCGTCTGGCCATCTTCCTGGTTGATTCAGAACTAACTATTAATAGTGGAGACGAGGACCTTTACCGATATTTTACCAGTATTTAATAAACTTTTGTTGTCTGTACTTATTCTATATTCACACCAATTGGCAATTTCAGCACGCCTCATTGCGACTTGATTCAGAACTAAAAAATGATGCTCCATGATAGTACTATATGCAGTGTATATACAAAGTCAAAATGTGAAAAGCAAAACAAAATGTCACTTTTATTGTGTATATTTCAATTGTGTTTTGAAAAAAGTTATCTAAAATGGATTCAATTGCGATTGTTATTGTGAAATAAAACAAGAAAACGTGTGGAGAAACCGCAAATTAAAAATACAACGTCTTATTTTAAGAGACGCTTTTAATCCACTCGACCACAATCCCTGGACAATTTATGGCTACTCTTGGAGAATATCCAAAAGCCCTTGGAATTGGCTCTTTTTAAAGTTTTATATTTTGTTCTTCTTTAGACTGAAAATACTTACATTTTTCTATTAAATGCGTGTTAACAAACTGTTTCACACGACATCCGAGCAAAATAATTGTTCGTAGAAAAATCAATAAAATTTCCTATTCGTTCGGGTTTAGTGATACCAATTTTCCCGAACTCCGAAATTCTTATGAAAATTTTCGTTACGACGGGAGCAGTGATACCTTTTTTCGGGATTCGTAGTACGATTCTATTACGACGGAACCTGTGATAGGGCTGAATGTGAAATGGGAAAATAATGCCAGCGGAACCAAACACTCACAGAACGATCCCTGGACAAAACTATATTTACCCCGTTAATTTCATAAAAATCCGTTGGGCGGTACGTTACACGACATACATACACACATACATACATCTGATGTTCGCCTGGTGCTCAGAATACGTTTGCGATAGATTTTGGTTGAAAAAAACACAGTATCGCGGTTAGCGTAACGCGTTACTTTTCTCTCAGCTCCAACCCTTTCCTTTCCTTTATTGCAAAATTACAGTGATACCCATATAAGACTTTGACCACCGTAAAAAATACGTGTAAATACGTGCAGCTAAAATAAGTTTTTTTAAAATGAAAATTGTATTAATTTAATAGAAAATTGATGCAAATCGCCTTAAAACATACATATCTTTTAATTTTATGACAGTTTTCTAAATTAAAAGCTGCAATACGTCCTAAAAAGAAGTTATTAAATATTTCAATTTTTTACATAAGATATACAGAATACGATACCACCTGGTAGCGAAGCATAACATCGGTTAACCCATATGCAAAAGCACTATCTCCAGTAGTCAATACTATAATTAATTAGTCTACACAATTGACATAAAAAATTCCTTATAACTTATTATTAACCACAAACAAATCGCTCTGATAATTTGATGAAATTGTTTTTTTCCGACTTTCTTGACACTTATCGTTATACATTGGAAACATACTGTGATGTGGCAACAAGTTTAGATATTCGGAGGATACATTTTGTAAATTAACGACAAATGTTGGATTCATTGTGTACAACAACCAACATTCATTGTGTATGTGACGTTTTGGCCTGGGGTTCGACAAATAAAACTCAATCGAAATTCCAAAATAATAAAAACAAATCTCTTTATTTTATGAAACACAACGTCTTTCAGTTTAAATAACACCAAATTTAACTTATTTCACTTATTCACAATTCAAATACGTTTTTATAATTCTTTTTTTTTATTTTTTACTTTTTTATTTAATCTCAATTCAATCAATTTCCAGTTGTTAACAATTCTTTATTGTATTTATACAAGTTTACAAGACAAGCTTCTGGAAGCTTCTGTCTGGTTCTGGCACAATCTAAGCTTTCGGTACTAATTCAAGTCTCGAATTAGTAATTCAAGTTCGATTTAGTACTCAGTTAAAACATATTGCAAATATGTAGCATACTTTTAGGCGCATGACAACAGATGTCGTTAATTTACAGAATGTATCCTCCGAATATATAAACTTGTTGCCACATCACATTGCCCCCCTGTTAGTTTTGTTCGTCCCGAACAAGCACATCATCATTGTTTCCGTGGTAACGATGCAGTCGATCCACATGGACAATTTTCATTTTTGCTCTTGGTCCTCGTTGGATTCGGAAAACGACGTCATTAATGCGCGTAACTATTTGGTAGGGACCTTCCCAGTCCTGCTGAAAGTTGGGCGATTTTCCCTTTCTGCGATGGGGGTTATAAAGCCATACCAGATCTCCCTCATTGAATTCATGAGCTGTTGATCTCGCATCGTATCTGGTCTTGATGCGGTCACTCGCAATTTTTATGTTGTTTCTTGTTCTCTGGTGAATGTCGTTGATCCTTTCTCTAAGATCTAACACGTAGTCCTCTTCGCATTTTGGGTCTTCAATAGGAAATCCGAATTTTAGCTCACTTGGAAGACGGGCAGTTCGTCCAAATAGAATTTCGGATGGAGTGTTTCCAGTTGTACTATGAACCGCATTCCGGTAGGCCATAAGAAATAAAGGAATTCGCCGATCCCAATCCCGTTGGTTCTCGTTCACGACTTTGGACAGATGTTCCTTCAAGGTTTTGTTAAATCTTTCTACCATTCCATCAGACTGTGGATGAAGAGGTGTTGTCCTTGTTTTCTTTAACCCGAGTGATGCGCATACTTCCTGGAATACCTTCGACTCGAAGTTTCGCCCTTGGTCGGAATGCAATTCCATAGGCACCCCGAACTTGCAGACCCAGTGGTCCACTATCAGCTCGACAACGGTCTTAGCTTCTTGATTGGGTATCGCAAAAGCCTCCGCCCACTTGCTGAAGTAGTCCATGACAACAAGGATGTAACGGCTACCGTTTTCAGTTTCCGGGAACGAGCCTGTGATGTCAACGGCGATTCTTTCAAACGGGGCGCTCACGTTGTACTGGTGCATTTTACCTCGTGTTTTGACTTTGGGTCCCTTGCTAGCTGCGCATGTTGTGCACTTTCGACACCAGCTCTCTACATCGTTTCTCGCGCTTAGCCAATAAAAGCGTTCCCGTACCTTTTCCAGTGTTTTGTTGATTCCCAAGTGCCCACGGGATACTCCAGCATGCATTTCTCGTAGGATCTCCTCTTCTTTCGATCGTGGAACCACAAGCTGCATCTTAAAGGATCTTCCATACGGCATTTCAACCCTCTACAGGTTCGGCTCTTATTCTCTGGACATATATACCTTCATCCTTTGCCTCTTTTCGCGCACAATGTTTGCAACTGGGCTCAAATGGTCTGCGGGAAAGCGCGTCCGCATTGCAGTACAGTCTTCCTTTGCGATGCTGTACTTCAAAGTCGTAAGTCTGCAATCGTTCGATCTATCTTGCTACTTGCCCCTCAGGATTTTTGAACTGTAGCAACCATTTTAAAGCGGCGTGAATCTCTGTCCATACAGATATTTATGGAAATGTTTTGTCGCCAGTATCAGAGCAAGGAGTTCCCGTCTGGTTACACAGTAGTTTCTCTCTGGTCGCGACAGAACTTTGCTGAAATAGGCTACCACTTTCTCCTGCCCATCGTGTATCTGCGACAGAACTGCTCCAACACCCACGTTACTAGCATCCGCGTCCACAATAAATGTCTTGCCAGGGGTTTGGTAAGCTAGTATTGGTGCCTCACAAAGTCGCTGTTTTAGATGTTGAAAGCTTCTTTCGCACTCAGCTGACCATTTAAATAGTCTACCCTTCTCAGTTAGCTGGTGCAGACACTTTGCGATTCCGGCAAAATCTTTGACGAACCTCCTGTAATAAGTGGCGAGACCTAGAAAGCTCCTCAGCTGGTGTTTATCTTCGGGAACTGGCCAATTTCTCACGGTTTCGATTTTCTCCGGGTCAGTGTTTACTCCATTTGATGATATCACATGTCTAAAATATTTCACCTCAGCTTTGAACAGAGCACATTTCTTTGGATTTAGTTTCGAATGTGCAGTTCGAAGTCGTGTAAACACCTCCCTCAAGTTATCGCGATGTTCAGCGAACGTCTTTCCCACAACGATGACGTCATCCAAGTACACCAGGCAGGTTTTCCATGTCAGACCCTGTAACACACGTTCTATTAAACGCTCAAAGGTGGCTGGAGCGTTACACAAGCAAAATGGCATAACGGTAAACTGCCATAGTCCATTTCCCGTTGTGAAAGCGGTCTTTTCTTTGTCTTCCGGATGGATCTGTACCTGCCAGTAACCACTTTTCAGATCGAGGATGGAAAACCATTTCGCTCCAGAAAGGGTATCCAAGGTGTCATCTATTCGAGGCAAGGGGTAGCTGTCCTTCTTGGTGACATCGTTGAGCCTCCGGTAATCAACGCAGAATCGAGTGCTGCCGTCCTTCTTTTTACTAGTACAACGGGTGATGCCCACGGACTTTTTGAGTTTTCGATTAGACCGTCTTTTTCCATGGTTGATATCATCTCATCGACTTCCGACTGTTTTGCCAATAGAAGTTTTCTAGCAGGTGGTCGGATCGGTCTGCTATCGCCGGTGTCTATTCGGTGCTGTAAAAGGTGTGTTTGACCATAGTCTCCATCCTGAGATGCAAATATATCAGCAAACTCGCCAATGAGATTTTTGGCCATGGTTTTCTGCTCCTGATTTAGCTCACAGTTTCCAAGGATTTCCAATCCAATTTTGTTGCAGAAACAGGACTCGCAGATTCACTCCGAGATGTTGTCGATATGGCTGCAATGGGTACGCATCTTCCAATCACCTCTCCTTGTCTGAGCTTGACGGAGTGTTTGTTCGGATTCATCAGCCTTACCGGAACCATGTTTTTCTTTGGTTCTACTAAAAATTTTCCAACGATATAGCTTGGAAAGTCTTCTTTATCATCTGCTTCAACGAAATAGAATTGGTGGTTCCCAGGATCACCCTCCAAACGCGTCCAAAGAACTGTCTTTGAAGAAGGTGGTAGGACTTCATCTCTGCTTATAACCGCCCGAACATTCACAGCGTTTCATTCTGCCTCCTCCTTGCGCAATGTGGGCAGCTTACCTGTCTAGGAGGAGATCTGCATTGTCGCTGTAGGTGTCCTAGCTTGTTGCAATTCCAGCATCTCATTTGACCTCGAGCAGTGTTCGGGTTTTGTCTTTCAATGTCGACACGTTGACATGAGCACTCTAGCGTAGCCATTTCCCTGACGCGATGGCTACCTTGCGAAGCTTGGTCTGCTGCTTCCATTGTCAGGGCGAATGCTAAAGCCTCAGCGAGCGTTTTCTTACCTGCCATTCTCACAGCCATTTGTAGTTTTCCATCTGCAATGGCATTAGTGAACGCATCGGTTGCCAGTTCGTTTATGATTTCCCTGCTGGTATTGGGATAAGACAAATTCGCTAAGCGCTCGATGTCAGCTTGCAATTGTTGTAGCGTTTCACCTCTTGTCGGGACCCTTCTGCGCAACTGGACTCTGTAAACTTGCTCCATGTGGTCGTCGCCAAACCACATCTCGATTGCCTTGACCATGGCATCATAATCATGATGTTTGTCTTCAGGAATGGTCTGCAGCAATTCGGTAGCTGTTCCTCTGAGCGCAAGCGTAAGAGCAATTGATTTGTCTTCGTTGTCCCAGTTGTTCGTCAAGGCGGCAGCTTCGAACTGCCTCTTATAAATTGGCCATGATGTTTGACCATCGAAGACAGGGGGCTGCATTTCCTTTCTTCGTGGACCGTCGCTCGAATATTCCCGAACCTTCTGCTTTTTCAAAGAATCAACCTCCTTAGCCAGGTGTTCGTACTGTTGTTCTACACTTTCTACTTGCTTTCCGAACTTTTCTTCTAAGCTTTCTATTTTGACTTCAAATTTCTGATCTACTATTTGAAGTCTTTCGCTTAGTTGATTCTGGAGAGTTTCTACTGAATTCTTTTGTTCGTCGAATTTACTTTCGAGAACGTTCCTTTGTTCGCTTAGTTGTTGTTGGAGTATTTCCAACGAATTCTTCTGCTCATTCTTTTGTTCGTCGAATTTCGACAGAAGCAACTACATGAAAGCAGGCATTTCATCGGCTGTACTTACTGTGCATTCTCTCCCTTGTTCTTCAACATCGAACAACATGGTATCGGAGTCTCCACCATCCTGAGTGAGAGCATTCTGAAGTCGGAGCAATAGTTCCTTTTTCAGCCCCGAAGTCTGAAGATTTCGTTTTCCTAATTCTTCTTTCAACTCAGCTGTTGTCAATTGTTCTAATTTGCAACCCATTGTATGTAACTGGAACACTATTTTCGCAACACAGTCAGTTTTATTTTAATGTCTCTTCTAGAAAGATCTTTTTCCAACACTATTTTTAAAAAAATACTCGCTATTCACAGTTTTATAGCACAAACAGTTCAATATTTTCTGGAAAATTCCACTTTCACAATTAAATGAGTCACCGAAACATTTTTAGAAAATGTCACTATGGAATTTTCTAGCACTTTACTGAGTTTTATCCCACTTCTGACACCAATGTGACGTTTTGGCCTGGGGTTCGACAAATAAAACTCAATCAAAATTCCAAAATAATAAAACAAATCTCTTTATTTTATGAAACACAGCGTCTTTCAGTTTAGATAACACCAAATTTAACTTTTTTCACTTATTCACAATTCAAATACGTTTTTATAATTCAACACTTTTTATATAATCTCAATTCAATCACTTTTAACTAACGTTTCCAGTTGTTAACAATTCCACTTTCGAAAATAAACTGAACTTTCAATGCAATCTACTCTTGTATTTATACAAGTTTACAAGCTTCTGGAAGCTTCTGTCTGGTTCTGGCACAATCTAAGCTTTCGGTACTAATTCGAGTCTCGAACAAAACACTGGAAAAGGTACGGGAACGCTTTTATTGGCTAAGCGCGAGGAACGATGTAGGGAGCTGGTGTCGAAAGTGCACAACATGCGCAGCTAGCAAGGGACCCAAAGTCCAAACACGAGGTAAAATGCACCAGTACAACGTGAGCACCCCGTTTGAAAGAATCGCCGTTGACATCACAGGCCCGTTCCCGGAAACTGAAAACGGTAGCCGTTACATCCTTGTTGTCATGGACTACTTCAGCAAGTGGCCGGAGGCTTTTGCGATACCCAATCAAGAAGCTAAGACCGTTGTCGAGCAGATAGTGGACCACTGGGTCTGCAGGTTCGGGGTGCCTATGGAATTGCATTCCGACCAAGGGCGAAACTTCGAGTCGAAGGTATTCCAGGAAGTAGCGCATCACTCGGGTTAAAGAAAACAAGGAGAACACCTCTTCATCCACAGTCTGATGGAATGGTAGAAAGATTTAACAAGACCTTGAAGGAACATCTGTCCAAAGTCGTGAACGAGAACCAACGAGATTGGGATCGGCGAATTCCTTTATTTCGTATGACCTACCGGAATGCGGTTCATAGTACAACTGGAAACAGGACTACGTGTTAGATCTTAGAGAAAGGATCAACGACATTCACCAGAGAACAAGAAACAACATAAAAATTGCGAGTGACCGCATGAAGACCAGATACGATGCGGGAGCAAAAGCACCTGAATTCAATGAGGGAGATCTGGTATGGCTTTATAACCCACATCGCAGAAAGGGAAAATCGCCCAAGCTTCAGCAGGACTGGGAAGGTCCCTACCAAGTAGTTACGCGCATTAATGACGTCGTTTTCCGAATCCAACGAGGACCAAGAGCAAAAATGAAAATTGTCCATTTGGATCGACTGCATCGTTACCAGGGAAACAATGATGGTGTGCTTGTTCGGGACGAACAAAACTAAGAGGGGGACAATGTGATGTGGCAACAAGTTTAGATATTCGGAGGATACATTTTGTAAATTAACGACATCTGTTGGATTCATTGTGTACAACAACCATGGGCCTAAAAGTATGCTACATATTTGCAATATGTTTTAACTGAGTACTAAATCGAACTTGAATTACTAATTCGAGACTTGAATTAGTGCCGAAAGCTTAGATTGTGCCAGAACCAGACAGAAGCTTCCAGAAGCTTGTAAACTTATATAAATACAAGAGTAGATTGCATTGAAAGTTCAGTTTATTTTCGAAAGTGAAATTGTTAACAACTGGAAACGTTAGTAAAAAGTGATTGAATTGAGATTAAATAAAAAGTGTTGAATTATAAAAACGTATTTGAATTGTGAATAAGTGAAATAAGTTAAATTTGGTGTTATTTAAACTGAAAGACGTTGTGTTTCATAAAATAAAGAGATTTGTTTTATTATTTTGGAATTTCGATTGAGTTTTATTTGTCGAACTCCAGGCCAAAACTTCACAATACGATACATCTTAATGAATTGTAGCCTTTGTGTTATTCTGATATGTAAGCTATATTATTGTGAAGTTCCATCAAAATCCATCCAGTAGTTTTTGCGTGAAAGAGCAACAAAGATACATACATACATACATACTCACAAACTTTCACGTTTATAATATTAGTAGGATGATCAGGTGTGCCGCATTACACTTAACCGTCCTCGTCGGAATACAGAGACACGAACCAATTCATAGACGCTCCGAAAAACTGCCTTGCCTACCCTTTTGCAGCGTTTTTAGTTGTTAATGTCTAAAAGTCAAACGTCATTTCCCAAATCCAAGATGACCCTTGAATGTTTTGTTTCTTTCTAAATGATTTTTTGGCGACTTGTGTTTTCTCGTTTTGTTTGCGTTTAATTATTTATTAATTACATTGTATAATTGAATTCTGTGTATTTTAGTGCGGTATTATTTATTTATTTTATGTGTTACAAAACTTTGTAAGTGTACGCGCCGTGTGTACCTAGTGTATGGAATTCTGCCTATATGTTTTGCAATAAATAAAGAAGAAAACAATAAAATAAAAATAAGTTTTTTTTTTTTATATAATCTGCACGCACTCAGGGGTTGTTACTACCCTTATCATGTATTAATACAGTGCGAGCGTTTAGGAAAATTGGATAGAAGATGAAAGGAGGTACCGATGCACATTTATTTTTAAACGTTTGTAAATCGTAATGGAAGGGACAAATCGAGCTGGATGAAGCATTCCACATTCGTGTAGTGCGGCTAAAGAATGAGTCTCCATACTTAACGGCCTGGACAAATGCAGTTTTCCATCCTGTTGAATAGAGGCCTGTTGAATACGACATATGGAAAAGCTTACACAGTGGTTTTGCCAGCGTGGAAGCACACCTCTTCAGAACTATAGGGGAAATACTATCCGGGCCAGCGGATTTGTGAATATCGAGATCTTTAAGAACTCTTACAACTGAACGAGCGCGAAAAAAGATTTTTCCCATAAAACTATTTACGTTATCAAGTACAGGAGGAGCCATATCACACTAAGGCAACGTTGAATTAAAAACGTTGCAAATGAATCAGCTTTCGCTTGGGAGTTGACCACAGAATTGTTATTATGGACAAGCGTCGGAACCGAAGATGAAGTGGAGTGATGTATGTTTTTTACAAAGGACCAACAATTTTTACTTCCTTTAGGACATGTTAATATTTTTGGCCTTAAATTTTGCTCGTGTTCTTTGAATAAGAGCATTGCAGGTCTTTCTGGCTTGTTTAAACTTCTTCCGATTTTCCTCAGATGGGTTGGCTTTAAAATATCGGAAACTTACTTCTCTCACCCTGATAGCCTCTTTACAGTTTGAGTCAAACCAATAATTTACTTTTGGTTTGATAGTTTTTAGCCTATTTGGAATAAATGTCCTCATACCAAGTAGAATAATATTTGAAATCATATCGGCACTACATTCTACGTCACTACCGAGGAAGCATAGTGACCAATTAAAGTTATTAAAGAAATTGTTTAAACCTTCCCAGTTGGCTTTCTCGTTACGCCATACGGTTCTTTTTGGGATGTTTTCTTCAACTTTTAAGATGGAGCACGAGAAATTTGCCGATATAATACAGTGGTCCGACGTTCCTAGAGGCGATAGTACATTGATGGTATACTTATCAGGATGAGATGGAAGAAAAAAGCCCAAGGTGTATGCGGAATGATCTGCAATGTCAGGTATTCTTGTTGGCTCGTCAACAAGCTGCGTCAAGTTGTTCAGCTCTGCCAAGATTTCGGTAAACCTTCCTTCGGATGTGGTCTGGCCAGAATAGCGAAGCCACGTAGAATTATAAACATTCAAATCACCACTAATAACGATTTCAGTGTGCGGGTATTTAGAAACAATTCTTTGGATGGTTCCAGACAGCGCATCGAGCTCGTCAGAGGTCGAATTACTATCCAGATTCGGACTTCTATAAATAAAACATGTGTGAATGATGTGCTTGTGGAGGTTGAATTTAAACCACATGACATTAAAGTCTGTGTTTACACATTGACCATATTGTGGGAGAAGCTGGTAAGCAACATCATTCCTGACGTATACGGCTAAACCGTGGTAGGGAAAGAATAATGGCACTAAACTGTACCCATGTAGGTTGAATTCCAAAGGGTCAGAATTTTCAACTATTTGGGTTTCACTCAGTGCCAAAACAGCAGGCCTGTATTTCGCAGTGTGGACGTATGCTGCATAGAAATTCTTTCTAAACCCCCGGATGTTGCTGTAATCGACGCGAAAATTACCAACCATTGAGAAAAACAAACATAAATGAAAAACCAAATCATACGGATATTCTAAATTCAATATTGAAAATAAACCCCTTATGAGCTTTTCAACAAAAGTGGTTTTCATTCTACATCTTCTTTCCACCTAAGTTGTGTTTCGTGAATTCAATCGCATCTGCTCCATGCCCAGTTGTCAGGGCCAAGCAATATTCGATGAAGCCTTTCGGAGCCGCATGTATCAAGTGCTCGGCAAAAGTCTTTACTTTTTTATCTCTTTATCTTCCTGCGTGTTGGCCGCAACATAGTTCTTTGTTTTTTTTTGTTAGGCCGTGTGTCAAATGCGTTAAAATGCAGGCTAATTTTGATCCCATGGATACATTTTAACAGGTTAAAGTGGGATAATCTTTAACCTGTTCCAAAGCAGGCTAAATTTTAGCTATTTAGTTTCTATCGCTTGTGTTGGTGTAAAGGGGCCAACCCATAGAATCCGTCCATCCGTTGCGTTGCCGCATACAACTGACAGCTCGATTAAATACACGTGTTCTTATGGGAGGTGACCCATAGGAATCGCATGTGTCCATTGAATAAGAAGTACAGGAAGACGTGTTTTTGAAAATAGATGAAGCTTCTTTCTAAATAGTGTGAGTTAGTATTAGCACTGGGGCGGAGTGCAGAAAGCTTAAAACTCTCGTGGGAGTTTTGGATTTGGATTTGTTTTATTTATCAAATTTACCTGTTCCAAAAATCTGAAAAATACAACAAGTGAAACAATAAACATCTTTTTTTAATTTTAAAGATAGGTTGGTTTTATTTAAATAATTTATTGCAGTGTTTGCTTTCTCATCTAATTATATTAATTTTAATAGAAACATTCCCCTGAAAGACATATTTGAAAAATATATCTGTACAATAATTTTTGCAACGTCCTTTTTCTCATGTATTTGGTACAAGTGGGCCCATTCCTTTTTGATGTAAATTTTAAATTAATTACATAACTCACTCACACACATATTGTTTATTGTTGCTGGTTCAATCTGTTCCGCGCTTTAGATTTGTTTTTAATTTTCAGATTTCAAATTTTTCTTGCTAAAACGAACATGAAACGAGATTGATTTTTGTTTGTAATTGTTTGAACGCCATTTGACAACTTGCTGTTATGTTTCCCCAGCCATTTTCAACGGAATCGTAAAAAAAGAGATAAGAAGAGCAAGTTAGAAGTATAAATAAATTGGTTTAGCTAGAAAATTTAATTAAAACATCAATATAAATATTGAAGCAAATTCTGAGAACGGATGAAGTCATAATTATTAATATTATGGATATGTAACTTAACAAATCTAAAAAGTGAAGTTTAATATTGTAAAAAAGACAAAACCTGATTTTACTTCGACCAAATATAGCTTGAGAAATTCGATAATATCATTATTTGAAGATTATGACGACGTGATGTAGATATTGGTGCAAAATGATGGATAACCTATATTTAATACATTAACTTCACACTACTTAAGTGCTGCACTGAGTTGCCCACAGTTATAAACGGAAACCATTGTACTATTTATAATCTAGTTTAACACGTTGAGAACTTTAAAGAATTGTGTTCTTATTGGATTTAGGGAATGTTTTGTGTTACGTAAATCAATTTAAAGTGGTGTTTTCAGTATATTTTAAATATTGTAGAGCAATTAAGAACTTTGTGTGGAAATGGAAACAATTAATTTGTTGAAAATAAAAATGCACAACTTCAATAGATAAGATTCACTCTCTATGTGTCAAACGACAGAGTTGAAGTCAGGGACGCATTAGTTTTCATTATTTTTTGGTAAGGCGCTTCAATACTTTGAGCACATTTAGTATGAAGTTATGTTGGTAAGTATTTTTTTAACAATTTTTACATTTTTGTGACTCGTGTCGTGAATATTTATGAAATTGTTTTTTTTAAGTATTTGTCAATTTGTCAACATGTTAGTACCTACCAACTTATCTGTATTATATCTCGGTCTCGTGGCGTTTTTGTGCAGCTTATGTGTGAAGCGAATGAGCACAAATGACTTCGGGAAAATATTCAGATTTCTGAAAGCTGAATGGAACGTTGCTTATAAGATTGATACAATTATTCAAATAAAACAAACCTATCTTTAAAATTAAAAAAAGAGGTTAATTGGAATTTTGGAACAGGTAAGTTTGATTAATAAAACAAATCCAAATGTATTGTATGGTAACTACTTATTTCCTTTACACGCTTTAAGATATTGTATTTGGCGCCCACCAGAATTTATAGCCTTTTGTACTCCGCCCCAGTGCTAATACTTGTGTGTAGGTGATAACTCACACTATTTAGAAAGACGCTTTATTTATTTTCAAAAACACGTCTTCCTGTACTTCTAATTGAATCGGTAAGGGTCGTAGAAAAGTAGAGGGAATGAAGTAACGAATGGAAGAATGAAAATTTTAAGATTTTTTGTGGTTGAGCTTTGACGTTTTTCGTTTGAGAAAGAAAATGCTATGCACGGACTTAAAATAAGAACTTTTAAAATTGAAAACAATTCCCAATCATGTTTTTAGTGGTAATGGATCATGAAAGAAATAATACAAGATTGCGACATTTTGGTTTGTTTACGTTTTTGTACACGTCATAAGTGAAAAAGAAAATGGCAGTCTATACAAACATTTCTATCGGGAAGTTGAAAACATCTTCCAACTTCGGGGAGGTTTTAATAATTAAAAAAAGAAATATTTGCTGTAAAAAGAAAGAAAAACTAAAAATAAATAGAGTTTAATGTGTCTGCATGTATTCTACCGAATATCAGGTAGAAAAGAAAATATGTAAATGAAAAGAAATCTTGCCGAAAATAAAGTGCACATTTGTGTTTCGTGAAAAGTTTCACTACAAAAAGATAGATTGTGTGTATTTTTTAAGTTATTATTTTGTTTTCGTTTTCTGGTTTTTGATTGTTCTACGATTGCCTTGTTCAGTGTTCTTATTCTGAAGAACATACGGGCACGGAAGAACAGTTTTTTAACCTTAACATCGCAGTCAACGTCGTCAGCAAGATCGAGGAGGCATTGTTGGTAGTTCGGACAGATTGCTAGATCCTCTCCGTTGAAGGATTTGAAAATAGAGACCAATGCTCGTAAGCGAACCATCATTGAAGGTGATGGTTTTGACAAACCACCTTCACTCAAGTTAACCCTACGAGTGGTAATCTACTGGATGCTCTTCCAGCGCAATAGTGTTTCTTAGCTTATGGCAAATATATTCGGCCATATTCTCCAGACCGTCATTTTCCAGGATGTTTGCATCATCTTCCTGAACATTGTCAGCATCTTCCTCTGGTTCCCACGCGATGTTTTTGAAAATTGTACCTAACGGGATAAAGTATTAATGCTTTTTTGAAGTGTGTTGTGTGATTACTAAAAACAATTACTCGTAAGTGGTACTTCCAAATCGGGGGTATCATCGGAACTAAGATTAGCCCCCTCTGAAATGATACCTTCGTTGTGTCCCAGTAAATGTGACCTTAGTCGGTATCGGAACTCTTCCCAATCTGGATGGTCATGAAGTCCTCCCTTAGAGCGCAGCAGACTGAATGTGTTCTCCAGTACATCCTGGTTCAATCTATACAACACATATTTAAATCCAGAGCGATTTACTAAATCCTTGAATAAAAGCTGTATTGCCGTATTCGATTGAATTATTCCTAAAATATTATTATTTTTGTGTTACTTTGTTCAAATTGTATATCTTATGAATCTAATGCATTGTTATATACCTTTTTGAAATGGAAGCAAAGTAAAATTGCTTCCCAATTACTCTCATGCTGGCCATCAACTCAGTCATTTCCTTCAGGATGTTGTTCTGAAAATCACGAGCAAGACCATAAGCATAGAGTAAATATATTATATTATATATTATATTATAGTATAGTTACTCTATGACCATAAGCCTTGACCCTATCTCACGTGCCTTGTGTCGGTGCTCTAACGTTCATAACGTCAAACCATTCATTTGTCTGTAATAAAACAAAATTATAAGATTCAAAATGCTTCATTGATACGATTTTCATACCAATTTAAACAGTTGGTAGCATTCTTCCCAGTTACTGTTTTGAAGCAATCCTCTAGGCTTGCTGCCCTGCTTATGGCTTTCGCAATTGAGTGCGAAAATAATTCAGCAGCCGGTTTTACTTTTTGGCGATCGGCACCAGAAACGGTTAAGAAACTGCTGCTAATTTTATGCGTTATGGTCAGTTCTGTAGACGTGCAGTTCAGAAAAATTCCTTTTTTAATTTCTTTTCCATGGTCAATGAAATGGTTTCTAAGGAGTTTAAGGAGATGAGAAACATCCGCAAAAACAAAAAAAATTTCTTATTGTAGACAAACCTAATAAAAAAAATGCAAACAAAATTAAATCTTTTCAAGTAAAAAAAAGTGTTTAGTGTGAGTTAGTATTAAGTACCATGGGTTTTCCATTGAGATTCCTAGTTGGGTATAAAGACCCCTGTTTGCTCCTTCTAGATCACTAACCTTTGCAACTGTAGTATAGCCAGAGTCTCAACGGTTTTCAAAATGTAAAATATTGTAAAAATCGTAAAATATTGGTTGTTTCCATTTCCTCATTAGCCCTGAAAACAAAGAAACTTCGGAAAGTTGTGAGTTTTTATACCAATTACCTCTAAGCATTGCAACTTGTGCGTAGTCGGCTAGTGCCAAAGTGGTGTCAGTTGCCTTATTGTAGCAATACGACTTTTTTACCTTCATTTCATCGAAGGAAAGCACCCACACCCTTTGTCCTTCGTTCATATCGGTTGCTGCTTTAAGGATTTTTTGTGCCCAACGTTGAAGAGTTCTTACAGATCGTAAAGGGAACTCTTTTTTCCGTAAGAACCTATAAGCCCTTGCACTTGCAGAGTGTAAGGTTATTGATCGGCCTATGTCAAATTCCGACCTATGCAGTTTTTGGACACTTTTGCTCATTTTTTTAATTTGTCCGGCAGTAAAAATTGTCGAAAGTTTTGCCTCAATGTTTTTTTCCCCAAATGGCTTTCTACGAGCTTATCCTCAAGATCTTTAGTTTTCTTTTCCAGAGTTTTTTTTATTGAGGATGAGCCTGTTACGGTGCTCTTCTATTTGTTTCCTTGAATTCAAATACGACTATAAAGAAATCTAGTTATCAAAAGTATATATAGCTTACATTACAATCGCAAAGCATCATTTAGTGTTTTAAACGCAACACAGCATTCACAGCCGCTAAGATCGATGTACTCTGCTACAACTTCTGAAGAGACATTTGGTTCAGCTATTTCTTGCTCAATTTCTGGAAGATTCTCATCTATTGGCAATGTCAATAGAGCATTAACCACTTTTTTATTTTCTCTTTGGATAACTCTGGAAGAGCGACCTGAAGAATTCTCTTCGATTCTGTTGTATATGGTCGGGATAGAACCCAATTTCAGACAGATTCGTTTCCTGCTTTTGAAACCTACAAACATAAATCCAATTTAGTAAAATCCTTAAAATAATAAAAAAAATTAGTATATACCCATTTGAAATTGCAAATCCCTTTCAAAGTAGGTACTGGGAAGTGAAGTGCTCACTGCATCCTTCCGGTTTGGTTGTTGAATACATCATGCCGCTTGCAAAAATGTATCCACTTTTTTAAAACACAGGATCTTTCGGAAAAGTAAAATAAGAAATATTTTCTTTTCTTTTCATGTTGTTTTTTGTTATTAAAATTGTTGCATCCACATACTGCACATAACATTTTTAAAAAGATTTTTTCAAATAAATTCAAACAGAAGAAACTTTTCGCGCCTTTATCTCATATGAGCTAAACAAAAAGTAATTTCCTCTTTTTCACTTGTGACGTCACTCCGATTGTCAAAAATTCACAACTTTAAAGCGCAAAATCGAAAATGGCGCAATCTTGTTTTCTTTCATTCATGGTAATGGATGGTTTTTAATAGCTTGTTTTAGAATTTCGCAAATTTCTTTAGAATACAACAGCACAGTTTGTAGGAAAGTATTGGATATATTCGGGGTAATCCAAATCAGTGTACACACCAACGTACGTGTCTGTCCAAAAGAAGAATGAAGAAACAACCGAAAAAAGGAATCATGTACACAAGGTCTTGGTCACCTCTTTTCATCGCATGCGGCAATGTCAACGGATTCGGTGCCGCAACGGATGCAACGGATTCTATGGGTCGGGCTCTTAAAAGAGGAGAGTATGTATTTGTTGTTCGTGTCATTCGTCGTCAACCAAGTGTTCATAGACTAGTAAATATATACGATATATGTACCTACAACTCAACTAAACATCAATATAATTAAAACCCACAAACAAGAAAACACCTTATATAGTCGTTCAATATTGAATTCAAGAAATAAGGGATCGACCGAAAACACCTTAAGACTATAAGTCCTTATTACGGGCGTCCCACTTATTGAAAAAGAATGCGTTCATGATTTTACTCTGTCGTCAGAAAAAAAGCGAAATAATGAATGCTTTTTTTTCTTATGCAGCTTCGCTAGTCTCCTTTAATACACGTAGGCATATGCCGCAGCGTGACTTAGTATTTAGGCGAAGGAGTTGAGAAGTGTAGTGCGGATCACAATGACGCAGGGACCGAGAATTTGTTGCAATTCTCTCATTCTCGTTTGTTATTTTCATTGCTTGCTTTGTTATTATCTTCCTCAGTTTGTGGTCAGATGTATGTTTAGCTATAAATAAGAGCGAGAGGGTTGAGATAAACAAACGTAAAGACATAGTAACGTTTATCGAACACTGTCGGGTGTCGCTGATTCAACGTGTGAAAGCTACAGGCGTGACCAAAAGGGATTTTTTTTTTTTTTTATAATTAACGCGCGCACAAGGGACTATTTGTTTCCCTTTTAATGTAACACACTGAGCGGGCATTAGGAAGATAGGGAGGGGAGAGATAGGAGGTGTCGATTAGCATTGGTTTTGAATGTTTGCACATTGAAATGGCATGGGAAAATCTCGCCGGGTAAACCATTCCAAAGTCGTGTTGTACGGCTAAAAAAAGAATCTCTATATTTCACGGTACGTCCGAAATTGGGCTCAAGGGTGAACTGATGGGCATTCCTAGCAAGACGAGTATTACGGGCGAAACTTTTAAGGGGAGGAATGCAGCTGGCTACCTCAAGTGAACATTTTTTTATAAAAGAAACGATAAAATAAGGAAAGACATGAAACATTACGTCGGTGTTCGAGAGGGGCAATTGTTTCAGTGGCAGTTCTATTTCCTATCAATCTTAACGCTCTATTTTGTATTCTATCAAGCAAGTGAAGCGATGTTTGTGAAGCACCTGCCCAGAGGTGGGAGTTTTACTCGAGTTTAGGGCGTATAAACGCTTTATAAATTGTAGCCAGATCAGATGGAGAAAAATACTTCTTACACCGATACAGAAAACCTAAGCACTTAGCAGCATTCTTAGCGATTTCAAATATATGGTCGTTCCAACGGAGGTCGTCGTTGACACACATACCGAGTACTGAGAGCTTTTCGGTTTCTTCGATGTAAGTGCCATTCATGGACAATGGCATTGGGGGTATGTTAAGCTTTAACGACAGAAGACAGCATTGAGTTTTCGAAGCATTAAACTCCACACGATTCCTATTACCCCATTTGAAAATGCTGCCTTTGGGACACTGCAGAATTTTTTGCCGTAATTTTTGGTCATGCAAAAATTTGGTTCTTTCAATAACGGAGTTGCATGAGTTTCTTGCTTGTTTGTGCTTTTTCCGATTTTCCTCTGTAGGGTTGGCTTTGTAAGAACGGAAACTTACTTCTTTGAGCCTGATAGCTTCTTTACACTCAGAATTAAACCAAGATTTTTCTTTAGGTTTGATGCTTTTTACTCTGTTAGGAATAAAAGCACGCATCCCTAGAAGAATCACATTTGTGATCATTTCAGCACTGGCATCAATGTCACTATCGAGGAAGCATAGTCTTCCAACGATGCGAGTGGATATTGTTATTTTATTTACAGCACACGCGAGGGGGTTATGCCAATTTCTCAAACGAGTGTGTAATATTATTTTTTTTTAACACTCGCCATAACAATGCGCAATAATTAATAATAATAATAATAATAATTAACTTTTGTTTAATTATTTGTGCGCGCACCTCGACCCGACGTCCGGCCTCTATGAGCTTAAGATCGACACATTTATTGATGAAGAATCGGCGTCATATGATTATGTGTATAAAAGGGGACCTAGCAATATACATCACCTACACTGCATGTATGTATATTTGCACAACGCGTATTCTGTATTTCTCTTCATTGCTATGAATTTTTTGGAAGAATTTGGTTACCATATTTGATTATTATATCAAATTGTGTCTTATCAATGAGTGTCTTCGAAAAATGGTTAACATTTTTCGAGCCGTAAAATAGAAAGCTAAAATAAAAAAAATATTCTCGGTTTTTAATATTTTTGAAAAAAAAATCACGGAAACATAAACCGTACTTATGTTGTACGATCGTAGGCAGTAAAATGCCGTTTTGAATAAACATTAACTTATACTATTCTTCCCTTCAATAGAAATGTTAATAGGAAGCTACCTACTTTTAAATAAAAAAAAATCAACTCCTTATCACGTTCGAAATTGAACAATATACATTAAAACCTTAAACAGTCAAATCCGAATGTGGCAAAATTGGTATGTGATTTCCGTATAAGCTTCAGAAATAACTAAATTCCTTGAAAAGCAAAATCCAAAAAATGATTGAAAACACACTTGGTTTGTATACGAAAAATCAAAAGGAAATCTACAAATTTTTGTTTCCCTTACTCTACCATACCATATGGTCTAGTGTCACTTTTTGAACCGTTAACTCGTACTTATTATTCATTATTTCGGCAAATGCCTGTATTCATTTTAAATCATTGATAACTTTCTAAACCGAATAAGTACGGGCGTCCGGATCTGAGTTTAGTTAGTGCCGAAACCGAACCGAATTCAAACCGAATCAAATGGATCCGATGTCAGAAACCCGAACCGAACTATAAAGTGTGGACTAGCCGAACCGATCTTTTCACTTTTACATCGACAGCTCCTGTGTGTTTTGTTGTATTTTGTCGTTAATATTTAGCTTTTTGATCAGATTTGTTTTTTTTTTTGTGATAGCATTGTATATACACTGCCTATAGTACTATCATGAAGCATCATTTTTTTAGTTTTGAATCAAGTCGCAATGAGGCGTGGTGAAATTGCCAATTGGTGTGAATATAGAATAAGTACAGACAACAAAAGTGTATTAAATACTGGTAAAATATCGGTAAATGTTCTCGTCTCCACTATTAAGAGTTAGTTTTGAATCAACCAGGAAGATGGCCAGACGAAAAATGACCACCATGAGAGTACTATAGAAAATGTCTGTACTTATTCTATATTCACACCAATTGGAAATTTCAGTACGCCTCATTGCGACTTGATTCAGAACTAAAAAATGATGCTTCATGATAGTACTATATGCATTGTATATACAATGACTCTGTGCAGTGACTCAAGTTTCATTCTCATATCGTTTCATTTTTGACAGATATATTCATTTGCATTTTATCGCGTTATGGAAGGTTCATACGATTCACTTGGATTGTATTGATTTGAGTGCTTTTACTCATTAAAAAAAATATATGCGTATAGATATATCTTAAAAAAATATTTAGAAATATACGCTTATCAAACAAAACACATATAAAACACTTTTGCGAATAGATTCTTAGCACAGACACAACCTTTCTTTGTAGAGAAAAGCTGTGTTTTACTTTCCAGACGTTCCTCTCGTGACAGTTTATCTCAGTGTGCAGACCCGAGTTTGCAGTGATGCAATTGCGTGCTTCCATTAATGTGTCCAGGCACTATAACTGGCCTCTAAGGCGTCAGTTATAGCGATCAGGAAAAACCATCAGGAAAAGATGAAACAAATGGAAAAGGATTTTTTTTCTGATGAGCGTTTATAGCAATCAGTGAAAATATGTCAGTTGACTTCACAAAAAACAGAACCAACCATCACCTTTCTTTTTTCCTGTTGCAAAGTTCATCAGAAATTTTTGTCCTGATGCTTGGAACAGAAAAAATTGGAACCCAAATAATTGGAACGATTTGAACCAAGTGACATTCAGCTGGCACGAAAAATGAAATTCCGTCAGGAAAACAAAAAAATTCATTTTTTACAAAAAATATTCGTTCAATTGAAAAAAATTTTGGCAAAAAAAATCTTTGAGTGTTTTCCCTTCGATTAGTATAGTAATTGTGTTTCAAATCATATGAAAACATAGTTAAATATCCATTCGAATTTTTGTCCTGGTACGTTTTTCTGATCGCTATACACTGCCTATAGTATTATCATGAAGCATCATTTTTTAGTTCTGAATCAAGTCGCAATGAGGCGTGCTGAAATTGCCAATTGGTGTGAATATAGAATAAGTACAGACAACAAAAGTGTATTAAATACTGGTAAAATATCGGTTAAGGTTCCCGTCTTCACTATTTAGAGTTAGCTTTGTATATACTCTGCATATAGTACTATCATGGAGCATCATTTTTTTAGTTCTGAATCAAGTCGCAATGAGGCGTGCTGAAATTACCAATTGGTGTGAATATAGAATAAGTACAGACAACAAAAGTTTATTAAATACTGGTAAAATATCGGTAAAGGTTCTCGTCTCCACTATTTAGAGTTAGTTCTGAATCAACCAGGAAGATGGCCAGACGAAAAATGACCACCATGAGAGTACTATAGAAAATGTATATACAATGGAGTTAGTTTCGAATCAACCATGAAGATGGCCAGACAAAAAATTACCACCATGAGAGTACTATAGAAAATGTATATACACTGGTTCGATCATAAAAGTATTTTAACAGTTACCATTGTATATACATTTCCCATAGTACTCTGATGGTGGTCATTTTTCATCTGGCCATCTTCCTGGTTGATTCGGAACTAACTCTAAATAGTGGGGACGAGAACTTTTACCGATATTTTACCAGTATTTAATACACTTTTGTTGTCTGTACTTATTCTATACTCACACCAATTGGCGATTTCAGCGCGCCTCATTGCGACTTGATTCAGAACTAAAAAATGATGCTCCATGATAGTACTATATGCAGTGTATATACAAAGCAGTTACGTTGTTAACTACTCTCTTTACATTATTACATATAGATATCAAATAAAAATGTTCGATCATTGTATATACATTTCCTATAGTACTCTCATGGTGGTCATTTTCCATCTGGCCATCTTCCTGGTTGATTCGGAACTAACTCTAAATAGTGGGGACGAGAACCTTTACAAATATTTTACCAGTATTTAATACACTTTTGTTGTCTGTACTTATTCTATACTCACACCAATTGGCGATTTCAGCGCGCCTCATTGCGACTTGATTCAGAACTAAAAAATTATGCTCCATGATAGTACTATATGCAGTGTATATACAAAGGTTCGATCCAGCTTGTTCAATACATTCTGCGACATGTTTGTTGGTTCAAATTTTGTAAGTTCGTGATGGTCGTTGTCGCTTTTTTTCATTCTTTTTCACTCACATATGAAATTAGGTTGACCTAATTTTGTATATATCGTGTGGTTTTGAATTGTTTGAATTCAACCAACACTCATTTTTATTCATTCGAACAAGTTGTCATTTTTTCTTATACTTAATGCGATATCTATGTGACTAGTATCTGTGATATAATAGTAGGTATTTTTACAATTAAAATGGAGTGAAATGACAAGCAATCCCTAAGTTTTATCGACAGGTATCGACATTTAATGGCAAAAAATAGCCAACAATAAACAATCACACCAAACATCAAAATCAAAGAAAATACTTTGGTTCGGGACCGTCCATACTGCAAATGAAATGTGGACGTAATGCCGCATCGAATCTGCCAACCCGATTGTGCCCCGCCATATAGACCGATCGGCAGGGGGGTCTATTACCCACCGTTTAGACGGCAGGGACAATATATTTTTTTCCAATGCAAGTGCTTTTTTTAGAAAATTGCCCCTCCTCTCCCATAGTAATAAATTTTTATATTTAGTCGTTCTCTTAGAATCCGTTATTTTGCGGCGCCAAAGTTAAAGTACTCTTGCCGTCTTTAGATTTAATTTTTTTTAAATCAAAGTTGAGACTTTTTTCTGAGAAACTCTATTCGTTTCTGAGAAAACGGAGATCTCAGAGGGATAATTTCCTTGCGTACTTTTATTTTATATTCGCCGTCTGGTCGCAATTGCATTCAGTTGCTTATCATTCAAAAAGTAAAAGCTATTATATTCAGTTGTAATAAATTATATTCAACATATATTTTAATTTTAATATGTACATTTCAGTATAATATTTTGTAACTTATATTTAATTTACTTAGCATAAATATTGTTTCGTTAAACAGTACTGAAACAAACAACAATTATTTTTTCAGAAATTGTCAAACACCCTAAAAACAACTTTGGTTTTCAATAAAAAACAACAAAAGCTCGCTGATATTAGAGTAGTTCTGTTACTTTACTTCTTCAAGAAACTTTAAATTCTCTCTCGTGGGATTATTTAAAAATCTAATGCAAAAGAGTGCATGAAAGAATCGTAAAAGACAAGACCAAAATAATTGTATACTTTATACATAAATTTATTAATTATTATATTATAAACCTTAAAATAACTTAATACGTAAAATAAATAATTTTAATTTAAAAATTGTTCATATAGGCAGGATAATTGAAATCGTTTAATTAAAAAATAACAATAAAAACAACGAGTTCATTCATTGCTTTTTTAGTTAATAGTCAGTTTCCAGGTTCCAAAAAACGATTTTATCGATTTGTACATATAGAGCAGCGAAACATTTTTCTTTAATTAATTCCTGTCTCCTGATATATCACACATGTTAATTATATTTTTAATGCTTTTATGGTTTAACATAAAATTGCAAATGTAAAAACAATTATTTGTTGAGACTAGCCACGAACTGAAATTTAAATTGTTTGTTAATGGAAAAATTATTTAAAACTGCTTCGACCATTGTATATACACTGCCTATAGTACTATCATGAAGCATCATTTTTTAGTTCTGAATCAAGTCGCAATGAGGCGTGCTGAAATTGCCAATTAGTGTGTATATAGAATAAGTACAGACAACAAAAGTGTATAAAATACTGGTAAAATATCGGTGAAGGTTCTCGTCTTCACTATTTAGATTTAGTTTCGAATCAATCAGGAAGATGGCCAGACGAAAAATTACCACCATGAGAGTACTATAGAAAATGTATATACAATGCTTCGACGAAAAAAATTGTTTGGTTGTGGGGATTTGGGAATGTGATCCTTCTGTTTTGATAAGTTTAAGCGAAGTAAAGAACAGAGCTAGTGTTATTTATAGCAAGTTTCATTCAAATTTCATAGATCTGCTCCCAAAGTAGAGATTTGTTCTTTTCTATGAAACTTGTTTAATGATTTCATTTAAAAATTGGTAAATGACACACTTCTTCTGTCACTTACATTTAGGGATGACACATCGAACATTAAAACATCTATGTTTGAACATTGAACATTGAACAGACAATAACTACCCAGCCATTTTTAATTCTGAAGTTTGTGTTTCATTGCATTTGTAAGCATCAATTGCGATTCTCATTAATTTTTAAACATGGCGAATAAAAATTTGCAGGATAGTATCATGTTTGCATTGAAAAGGAGGCATAATTTGCACCGATACTACTTTATATAAATAATTATAGTAGCTTAAGTAATATTCCATGATCAATTCTATTTCAATTATATTTTCTTTCGTTTTATTTTATTTCTTTCTTAGAATTTGTGTTTATTTTGTTATTATCTCCTTCAAATGAACAATCACAATTTCATAAATTTAATAAAGAAATAGCATTTATTTTGAATTTTAAACTGCGTCTAGTTTTGATTCTAACTACTAGAACAGAATCGATTCAGAACAAAAATTGTCATTAAATGCCGAAAGAACACTTTCAGAAGCATTCGGATTGCTTCACGTATGTTTTGGACGACCAAACAAAAATAATATAAGCAACAAATTGATTATAAATACAAAAATACACGGAAAATATTTCATTTGCCTGTCCACAAAATGGCACAAACAAATACAATACCAGCTAGTTACCTTTAATTGGAACTATCAGAGCCTTTACCTGATAACACAAAATTTCCCTAACTAAATTTGAGATCATTACGTTTTCATTTTCAGAGATTGGATCTTTCGACACTTGTGCACTATTATCGTTCTTCAAGAACGATGTATTGATGTTTACCTGGGTTTCATCGATGTTTATGAATGATACATCGATTTTTGAAAACATTGATGTATTGCTCGCATCCCTATTGACATTGACAGAAAAGATTATTTATATGTTTTCAGATCAAATCTTCCAATCTATCAGAGACCAAATCTTTCGTGTTGAGATTTGATCTAGATTTGCTTTTTGCAGCAATGAAAATCTCCAAATTAAATAAAATCTTTCGGCAGAAAGAGTATATATCTTTTCTTGAATGAAACTCGCTGTTAGATAACTTCTATAGATACAAACACCAAATTATTACTGACAGCATCTTATTGAATTAGCTTTGTAAAACAGTGAGTTCGATAGCAATTGCAATGCAGTACCTGTGTTGAATAATCCGTTGCATTTTAGGATACTGGCACATTCGTCAGCTGAAAAAAAATTATAAATAAATCAAATTATATATAAAAAAGAAGTTGATTATTTTGTTCTAAGTAAGAATTACATAAATAAAAAAAATGGGCACGACTGGGTCGCATGTACTTGCTCTTATGTGCCCAATTACATTGGAAAGCAAGATCTTTGACAGAAGCAAGTAACATTTACGTTGCAAATAACACAGTTTGAAATCATAAAAAGTATGAAAACCACAATACATAACGGTTTTTAGTAAAAACGAAGTACGCCATCACATGTCTTAAATAACAAATAATTTATGAAAAATGTATTTCAAAAGTTGTAGGAACGGTTTTGATAAAATCCTGTTTTGTATGTGTAGCCGCTACCGAGAAAGCCCAAAATGTAAAAAACAGTTATATGAAAGGTACCGTTAATAGACTTTTCCCGTAAATTTGGTTCCAATCAAATGATAGCAAATACCAACAAAAAAATTCTCAAAAATTTTCATCCAAATCGTTGGAGCCGTTTTCGAGAAAAATAAGATTTTTTTAAACGGTTATATGGCAGGTATCGTTATTTTTGGACCTACAAATAAAATTTCAATTTCTTATCTGGGGAATGCCAAAATAATCACACACACCAAGTTTGAAGATAATCGCTTAAGCCGTTTAGGCTGCAGCTCGTTATACATAGTGACAGACAGATAGACAGACAGACAGACATTTTTTCTCGATCACTTTTTTAGGCTTCTCTATGATCGTAATGTCATGTTTGATTGTTATCTCAATTTTGTTTATATTCACGAATCCTAAACTTGCCTTATAGTCCCTATAATCGCAAGTAAAAAGAGTTGGTTGTCTGTAAAGTCAGTTTACGGACGATAATTTAACACCAACATACAGCCCGTTAACTCACACCCACAAACACTCGCGTTAAATCTACACGCACCCCAATATCTAAATCTACTTTCTACCTGAACAAAACAAAGCCCATTTTGTATTTCTTTTTCTCTTCTTGTACCTTTGTATATATACTGCATATAGTACTATCATGAAGCATCACTTTTTTATTGCGAATCAAGTCGCAATGAGTCGCGCTGAAATCGCCAATTTGTGTGGATATAGAATAAGAAAAAACAACAAAAGTGTATTAAATACTGGTAAAATTACGGTAAATATGCTCGTCTCCACTATTTAGAGTTAGCTACGGAACAACAAAGAAGATGGCCAGACGAAAAATGACACCATGAGAGTACTATAGAGAATGTATATACAATGCTTGTACTTATTGAATTTAAGTGGAATTATTTTTGGAATTTTTGCCTGTTCTTTTTCATGTTTGCCTTGTGCTCAGAATACGTTTGCGATTTCACATAAAGTTGGTTTTGTATTTCTGCCATTGTATCGAGTTTTCCAATAGGGACTTGACAACTTTGAATTTAATTTGTGAACACACCCTTTCACTAATCATCAAACTGTCATTGTCAATTTTTTCAGTAAACTCAACATTTTGACCTTGTGTACATGATTCCTTTTTTCGGTTGTTTCTTCATTCTTCTTTTGGACAGGCACGTACGTTGGTGTGAATACTGATTTGGATTATCCCGAATATATCCAATACTTTCCTACAAACTGTGCTGTTTTATTCTAAAGAAATTTGTGAAATTCTTAAAAAAAGGCCATTAAAAACCATCCATTACCACTAAAAAACATGATTGTTTTCAATTTAAAAAGTTCTTATTTTTAGTTCGTGCATAGCATTTTCTTTCTCAAACGAGAAACGTCAAAGCTCAACCACAAAAAATCTTAAAATTTTCATTCTTCCATTCCTTACTTCATTCCCCCTACTTTTCTACACCGCTTACCCAATTGTCAAAAAGAAAGAATGAAGAAACAACCGAAAAAAAGAATCATGTACACAAGGTCTTTCATCATGGTAAAGTACACGAGCGAGCAACGTCCACAAATTATAAAAAATTCTTTCGAAATTCGCAAAATCATCTTCAGTGACAAAGTTAATTTTTGGCTCAATGGGTTCGTCAATAAGCAAAATATGCGTTATTGGTTGGGTAAAAATCCACATTTGCTTCATGATTCACCACTTCATCAGTTTGCATGCCGGTGGCGTTATTGGGCCATATTTTTTCGTCGACGATAACGATCGTCACTTCACTGTGAATGGTCAAGATTACCGATTATTTCTGGCCACAATTGAAAGATATGGACTTGGATAACATGTGGTTACAATACAACATATTGGTGCCACAAGCCACACTGCACACCTTACAATCGATTTATTGAAGAGTAAGTTAGATGAGTTTGTTATATCAAGAAATGGGCCAGTGGATTGGCCGCCTCGTCCGTGCGATTTAACGCCTCTAGACTATTTTCTTTGGGGCTATGCTGTCATTGGTTTATGTCAACAAGCCGACGACTTTTGGAGTCATCGAAAATTGGGTCCAACGAATCGACCGCTGCAAACGTGCCCGCGGTGGCCATATGAACGAAGTCGAGTTCATCACTTCAAAATGTTATATGTTTCCCAAAAGTATGGAATTTTTTTGAACGGTATATAATATATTTGATCTATCTAACACCGTGGATTAGCCCTCCTTGGGATACCACATACAAAAAACGCACCTAGTACTTGACCTCCAAGGTTGTGTGGAAGAAAGTTCACATATTCGGTATTTTAAAGAAACTGTGAAGTGCAATAACTTATTTTAAACGGCTGCTTTCATAAATAAACTTTTTTTTTTACACTTCAGATTCTTTGATGTAGTAAGCTTAGAGCAAGCTTTTTATTACAATCAAAGGCTCATCATCAACTTTCAAGGATGTTTTCGAACAAAATTATCTCGGTTATGCGAGACTTAAGCACGTTTAATAAATAATTTTGGTAGAAAGCACCGTTAAAAAAATTCATACTTTTGGGAAAATTTTGAAGTGATGTAACTTCTAAACGGTAAATGGTATGTGAAAACTCTTTTGTTTTCAGCAATTTTATGTATAATAAGCTCGGCTATAAGTTTGTAGAACATTTTTTTCTCTAAAGCCTACTGTTTTTGAAATAAAAGCAAAAAACCCATTTTGTTGACCTTTGACCCACCATAACGGATCTAGCGTACGGGACAGTTGGGGACTTTTCTAAGATTTAAGCCACATCAATACCAACCTCTACGTACATCAAAAATCAGCCTGTAACTAATTTTTTTCATTCGTCATTTTTTGTTTATTCTTCCTGGGCTATATGCAAATGCAAACATTCTACTTTCCCACCCAACAACCAATTCAGATAACCACCTTTCCTCTGCCTATTGTTCTACTCTACATACATACATTGTCTCATTAAAATGGCGATATCAGGGCAAAGTAACGCGAAATGCGTCAGGTTATAAAATTTGTTGCTAGATAGAACAAAACTGTTTTCTTTCCTTTTTTCTCTCATATTATTCACTATTTTTGGTCCTCTCTGTTCAGTACACGCTTTCTTAAGCAAAAAATAACCCGCTTTTCGTCGTCTTATTTGGTGAATATACTTTTGCACCTTGTTGGGGTACTGGCTGCTGTGGTAAGTTTAATAAGAAGTTTGAAAGTTTAAATTTGAATTATTCAGTTTTTGATTTTAGGCATATTGCGAATTACGATATTAGCTTAAGGCACTTAATTTTCCATGGCTCCAATGAACCCCGTTTGCTCGTCAATATGATAGTATGCAACAGGAGAACCAGAGTATCTAGGATGACATGATGGACATCAGCATAAAAATTATCGATTCGAGGGTATGAAGAAGAGCTGAACATTTTTGAGCGGATATTCTGTAAAATGATTTCCCCAGCAGTTTTCACGATTCGAGCGCGTCCTTTTTGCAGGTCCAACATCTTCTCCTTAATGTACCAGTCGTTCGACAAGATTTTGTGGCGAGCACTTTTGAAACAAAATATTTCCCCTGATAAATGATAATGTCCATCTCCATACAATGCCTCCAGAAGCTTCTTCACTGTTTTGATATGAGGACGGGAGTCCTCAGGAATCTCGTGAACAGGTGAAGAGTAAACTGGCAGTCCTCCTTATTTTATTCGAGATAATTGTACACGATTTTTATTGCTTGGTAAATGCTGGAAGTGGGTTGTCAAGTAAGGCACAATGCCTTTTAGAATGCAACCGGATGCACGACACTAGTTAGAAGAATTAAAGAGGTAGGAAAGAATATTTTTCGGCGCACTTGACTTGAAATAAGTTGGCCATCGATTGTTAGCAACTGAAAAACCCATTTTATCATAAAATCTAATGAAAAGTCGTAAGGAACTATTATTGATTAATTTAAAATCAACCCCAATCAAAATTACGGTAAATTGGACTAAGTCCCATTAAAGTTTCTTCAAGTTCCGATAAGTTTTCCTCTTTGAACATATTAGGTGGGCAATGAAAAGCAATTTCAATTGAATTCTTCATTTCAACACAAAGGAAATCAATATCTTTTTAAACTGAATTAAAGAAATTCACAAGTACATACATTACCACCCCGACCCTATCTTTTCTATCACTCCTAAAGATATTGAAACCATGTAAGGAAACAAGTGCATCCGAGATATGAGGGTTCAACCACGATTCTGAAACCATAACAACATCCAACATAGAGGTACTGAGCATGTGATATAAAACAGTATATTTTGCCCTTATACTTTCAGCGTTTAAACAACAAATTCTTTATCCAAGATCGTACGTTTTGATAGATTGTCGCCACTACCTGAGCCTGAAAACGATACGAAGGTATCGAAGTGCCAACATTGACTCGCACCATTATCTTGTTGGTATGTATGGTTATCGTAGAAAATATACTCTCATATCGTCGCTGTAGATCGAATACCACGTAACCCACAAAAAGTCGATTTTAAGGTAATGATGCACTTATATTGTAAAAAAATTTCCAGATCTAATGAAAAATACCTTGTAAGCCTAAGAACGGTAATTTCATACCTACGGGCATAATTAACAATACATCGTATCCCCCCATGCGTTTTCGTTGCTGAAATACCACGTATCCCAGAGCTACGGGCATAGTTAACAATACATCGTATCCCCCCATGCGTTTTCGTTGCTGAAATACCTCGTAACCCAGAGCCAAATCTAGTAGGCGGTTATACTCTTGCCCATTGTATATTCATTTCTATAGTATTCTCATGGAACAGAATCTTGTGTTTGTGTTTTCTCGTTCGTTGCGGTAGTAAACCAATACATCCGATTAGTACAAATAAAGTGATTCTGCGACTTCTCACTAAATGACAAAACGGCCTTCCCTGTGTTTTCTGCACAAAAGAAGTATAACGGTATCGAGCAAAGAGAAAAATTATGACATTCAATCTATAATCAGCTTGTATTTGAGTTTTTAATTGTGTTAAGATTAGTCCACGTTTTAGCCACAAATAAAGTTCATATTTTCTGAAATTTAGTAAATAACATGATATCTAGAGGCAAGTTAATGTTATCGCTGGTCTCTAAGCATAACAGTGACGTAATTAATGATAACCGGGATGTAATGGAAAATGCTTCTTTGAGGAATGTGGATGTATTTCAAAAAAATATTGATGGAGCGCTTTTGGACATTGGTATGTACATACAGAATTGATAATTCTTCTTAATATGGGAATACGCAGTTATTATTTATTGCATGATTATATCAATATAAAACGTCTCGTAGATTCAGTTCCCATTCTGATGTATGATGAGAGTATGAGGGATCAAATCAAATATTTCTGTCGAGTTAGTTGAAAACGGAAATGGGCCTACATGCAATGCAGCGATTTGTTCGCCAAATCAGAAAGGTAAATAGGATCTCAATAAAATGTCTGCTCTTATATGGATACTCTGACTTTAATGTGCATAATGTGCAACCTTATTTAGCTTTAGCCGATTGTAATGCAAGCTATGAGACGGATCCTGATTACAATAGTGATAATGGTCAAAGAGAGCTTGAAGTTTCTGCCAATGACAATGGTCTTTCTGTTACGAGTGAAGTCAGTGTAAAGAATGATGAGCTTGGGGAACAAAGCAAGAAAAAGCGCAGTAGGAAGTCTGATCCAAAGAAATGGAGACACCAAGATAACAAAAGGTTGAGGTCTGAAGGTAAGGCATACATGGGTTATAGACGAACACAGGTCGGAAAAATCTATCACGACACCCCTCGAGAAGCCCGAAAATTGGGTTCCCAATGTTTATCGAAAGAATGTAGAAGAAGGAAAAACCGCAAGTGTTCGACGATAACTGAAACTCAACGTCAAGAAATCTTTAGTCGATTCTGGCAACAAAGTTCCTGGGATCAGCGAAAGACATTTGTGGTTAATCATGTCCAAAAAATCACCAAGGCAAAAACCTATACGGATAACATGTTGAGTAGGCGAAACAATACCCTTGTTTATTACTTAACTGTTGGTGGAGAAAAGCTAGAAGTATGCAAGAAACTGTTTTTAAGTACCACCAGTCTTGGCGAATTCGCTGTGCACTCATGGGTGAAGTCCGATGAATCTAGCGATTCTGGTATTCCAAAGAGTACTGAGTATAAGAATTCGAAACGGAAGAGAACAGAACGCCCTGATGCTAATGCAAGCTTAGCTTTTGCACGGTTTTTTTTAATCGTTTTCCAAAGCTCCCTTCGCATTACGGACGAGCTTCATCTTCTAAGCTATATTTTGAACCCTTTATTCGAAGCATGAGTCAACTATTCAACTTATACCTAGAAGCCTGCAAGGAAGAAGGCCAAAACCCGCTATCAAGATGGTCTGTTAGCAATCTTTTTCATCAAATGAACTTGTCTATACATCCGATCAAAAAAGACAAGTGCGACACGTGTGTGAAACATGAGGTAGGCCAACTTTCCGATGAAGATTGGCAGCTACATAGGGCACAGAAAGACCGTGCGCGACTAGAAAAAGCACAAGATAAAGAGCTTGCTCAGCAGAACAAGTGCGTAGTCCTTACGATGGACTTGCAAGCAGTGATAGTGAGTCCATGGGTTCAAGCAAGTGCGATTTTTTATAAGACGAAGCTTTGTTGCCACAACTTTACCGTATACAACCTTGCTACTCGTGCGGTTTGTTGTTACTGGTTCGACGAAACCGCTGCTGATATGACAGCTTCCACTTTCACAAGTTGTATTTTGGAATATCTTGAGCGTTTTTCAAAAGATATAACGGTTCCAATTGTATTTTTTAGTGATGGGTGCACTTATCAAAACCGTAATTCGATCCTTTCCAACGCACTTTTGTCTTTTGCTGTTGACAACAATAAGGAGATTGTTCAAAAATTTCTCGTCGTTGGGCACACACAAATGGAGTGTGATAGTGTGCATTCGCGAATAGAGAACGAGATAAAAGGACGTGACATTTACATTCCAAATGACTATGTTAGGTTTACAAAGGACGCGCGAAAAGAACCGTTTCCATATGAAGTCCGAAAAATGGATTTCTCTGACTTTAAAGACTTCACGCTTAAGGAATACCAAAGATACTCCACGATAAGGCCGGGGAAGGTGAGTGAAGGCCCCACCATATTGATGGATAACAGAAATCTCATTCTATCTATTTTGTTACAGGTTGTTAATGATCCAATGGTAACCGACTTACGTGCCTTAAGATATTTACCGACTTGAGAGATACAATTTAAGCTCGATTTTGATCATGATTGGTCACCACTACCCCAAAGTATGTAAGACGATCACGGAAAAAGCAACCTGGCCCAGAATGTATAAAGAAACAAGGAAAATAAAAAAGGAAATGTACATCCATTTACAGGAACTAAAAAAAGTAATTCCACAGGAGTATCATGCATTTTACGACAAACTTAAATATTAGTTTGCACTTACATACTTTAAGATTTCCTTTTACTCCATTTTAAAACCCTACTGAATTCAATGTTTTGTTTTATAAAAAGTTAACTTTATTTTTGAATAAAATACGTTTTGATTACATTTAACATATTTTTTTCTCTTCCTAATATTGTTAAACCTACTTATACAAGGAAAATACCACGTAAGCCAGGAAATTCCAATACTTCGCAAGTGTAATACCCCGTAACCAACGACATTAATTCAAAATAATAATTTTGATAATAAATTGTAGCGAAATAAAAACCCGCATCAATTAATATTTCTGAAATTGAAATCGTATCAATTTTATTGGTCTTCATTAATTTAATACTAAGTTTTTTGCTTCTCCTGAAAAATTGACTTTTCTGGGTTACAAGGTATTCGATCTACAGCGACGATATGTTATTCAATCCAGTTATATATTAAATGAAAGCTTTATTTAATTTTTTTATTGGTTTTATTGGTTTAAAAAAACTCTTAATCTAATTGTAAATGTACATTTTAACTAATTTTGTTTCTTTAGGAAGTTGGTTTTTGGTTTGAAAAATTGAATGAATTTGAATTTACTAAGTTTAAACATATGTTTTACAAATTATTGTTTTTTAATAAAAAAAATAGATTTTTGATTTAAACGCATTTAAGTTGGATTCGTTTTTAACATCTGTCGGAAGTCGGGAGCAACAGCAGTCATTAGCTTTGTTCGATTTCAGCACTGGGGCGCACTGCTGTACCCTGAAATCGCACTGTAGTGTTTTATGTGACACTTTTTTCGGCCCAGTGTTTTTGCACTGTGTTCGATGTGAACACCGGGCCCCAGGTATTTTCTTGGTGTAAGATTTCTGAGCTGTCAAAATTCAAAATTTAAATTTAAATCAGCTGTTGGCAGAAGTTCGTTTTCAGAGAAGGGAGGAATTTATTTGCAAATTTGGTGTGCTATTTTATGATATGAAATATTTCGTAGATTATTTTGTAGGTTTTAAGCTATTAATATGTGTATAGACAAAATATTGCTTTCGTGGGTCATTTTATTAATTCCTATTTATTTGCCACCGTTTAAAGAAAACAAATTTAAATAAAAGAAATGTCAAAAAATAGAGATGTTGCACTGAGCTGTTCGATGTTAAATCAACACTGGAACAGCTATGCAGTTTGACTTGATGCACTGACATTCCCCAGTGCGCACTGGGGCGGGGAACATCGAACGGACCTATTTATATAGAAGATGGTTTTGTGGGGCCAGTTATAGCAACAATTAAAAATTTTCAATTGGATATTTGTATGTGTTAGAAAAAGATTTAAAACAAGAAACTTATGCCAATCGATGGTAAATCAATTGAAATAATTTATTTTGACAAAAAACAAACCCGGGAAACAGTATTATTTATTAAAAAAACATTTATTTATTTTAATGAGGAAAATTGGTTTTACTGAACAGCTGATTGTCATTTGACAGAATAATGAAAGATTTCGTTCCAGTGTTTTTGGCCCATTTTTTTATAGCGAGTTTCATTCAAATTTAAAAGATTTGATCTCAAAATTCAGATTTGCCATTTTCAATGAAACTTGTTTTACGATTTAATCGTAGTATTGGTGATTATCTGACGAGCACACACAGTATTTTAACGACACACAAAAATATCTATGCACAGTTTTTGATTCACTCAATTTGGCCATTTTGGTATTTTCTGACTTCAAAAACATCTTTTATTACTATTTTGTTTCTTTTATTGCTATTTGTTGATTTTATTGCTTAACACAGGCTGGCACAAGTTAACAACGAACAACAAATTACAAAACATTTTCCATTTGACGTCTGACCGAAAAGACTATTTACATGTATATGTGCATTTAGAGCAAATCTGCCACCCCATCAGAGATCAAACCTTTTGTGTTTAGATTTGATCTAGATTTGCTCTTTTTCTTGCAATGAAACTCTCAAAACTGAAAAAGATCAAATCTTTTGACAGAAAGAGCAAATCTTTTCTTCAATGAAACTCGCTATTAATGTTCCAACCCATCATTAAAAACTTTACTGAAGCATTTTGCATCATTAAAACAAATTTGAGGTTATGGCTGGTGTGGTTGGCCTGTAAATTCTGACACAACTTTGATCGTACGTACAAAATTCCAGTTTCCAGCTGTTTCAACTTTTAATGATGGATTTTTAATGATCGCTATAACTGGCTCCTATGTTTGCGCTCTCCTATACAGGGGTAACCGAAAGTCTCCAGCATTTTTTAGTGCATATCTCTTATTGGTTATGTACTCTACGTTGTTCTGCAAATAAATAGGATACAACTTAAGCTTTATTTTTAAAATCATAACCAACGCATTGTATTTCAAACGTTTGGATTACACTCAACCACCCAATAGATCGTAACATCCCAGTTATCGAAGTATACCTGTTCCTTCAATATAATTCGAGAAACAGTAATTAAAATGGGGGAAAACAGTTGTATTATAAATTGTCAGCACAAGTTGTTGGAATGCAATTTCGGATTCTTCTGAGAAACCCAAGTTTTTTTGAAATCTTAGCACACAATTTGTTTAAATGGAAGTCAAACTTTAACTTATTGTCAATGTGCACACCTAGGTATTTGATTTCATTTACACATTCAATTCTACTACCGTTAATTGCAAAATTTATATTTAAATCACTACCATTAATATACATACATTTCGTTTTTGACATATTGAGTTTCAATTTATTTTTACACAACCATTGATGCATTGAATCCATATAACTCTGGAGAAGATTTTCCGAATCAAGAATATCTTCACCACTCAGATAAATGAGGGTATCATCTGCAAAAAGACAAATCTTGCACGTTGATAAAGCGTCACCCAATCGTTTATGTAAAGCAGAAAAGCAAAACTCCCAATACTAAACACTGAGGAACCCCAATTTGGATATCCAAAGGTCTTGAGAACGTTTCATTTATTTTGACTCTTTGTTTTCTGTTTGACAAGTAGCTTGTAAACCATTCAAGTTATTTTTCCCGAATGCCGTATTTGTAAAGTTTCTTCACCAGAATTGTCCTATCAATGGTTTCAAAAGCTCGTTGAAGGTCCAGGAATACAGCCAAAACAAAATTTCCTACCTCTACTTCCTTTTTCCATTCGTTCATGATTTCAGCACAAAGAAGTCTCACAGGAGTGGCCATGTCTAAAACCAGATTGTTCTACGCAAAGAAGTTTTTTATCATCAACAAAACTTGTAAGTTGATTGCAAACGATCACCTCCAATTTTTTCTCATATGTAGGTAGCATGTTGATAGGCCTCCACTGTTCTAGGTAACTTGCGTTCTTTATTTTTTTTTATCGGTATAACATCTGAGTTTTTCCGGAAATACACCTGTGGTTAGTGATGAGTTTATGATTTTGAGCAAGGGGGGTAGAATAATATCTCTACAATCAAGCAAAATTTTACAATTTAAACCGTAGCAATCATTTTTGATGTTCATAGACTTAATTGTTTCCTCTAATATTGTTACATCAACTAACCGAAAATTAAACTCACTTTCATTAATATGTATACAATCAGAGTATGGAATATCTGGTATCTTACGATTCATCTCTCCTACACTTTCAATGAAGAAATTATTAAATGTGTTAGCAGGTTCTAAATCCGATTTCATGTCAACACCATTTATTTATAAAATTATCAAAGCTATTATGTTCTTTTTTTAGAATTTGATTTTTCAAAGTTTTTCGATAAACAAATTTAATTTAAACAATAAATAAAACTTCTTAACAAGTCCGATAAGCTCAAAAGCTTTTTATCTTTTCATTCCCAATCTAACGTTATAGGGTTGCTATCAAAAATGGTGACCAGGGTTGCCTAGATTTCAAATGTTAAATTTATAAAGGGTTTTCGAATAAGGACTCGACAATTTTTTCATAAATAAAACGCAAACTATTTCAGATATTTCAAAAACTTTATTATCGGCTTGAAGTACGATTTATGAATGGAACTCGACTTCGTTCATATGGCCACCGCGGGCACGTTTGCAGCGGTCGATTCGTTGGACCCAATTTTCGATGACTCGGCCACACATTTCGGCCAAAACGGCCGCTATTTCGTGTTTAATGTTGGCTCTAAGCTTTTTCAACATGGTCGGCTTGTTGGCATAAACCAATGACTTAACGTAGCCCCAAAGAAAATAGTCTAATAGCGTTAAATCGCACGAACGAGGCGGCCAATCGACTTGCCCATTTCTTAAGATAACACGCTCATCAAACATACTCTTCAATAAATCGATTGTAAGGTGTGGCTTGTGGCACCATCCTGTTGGAACCACATGTCGTCCAACACCATATTTTCCAATTCGGGTCAAAAATAATAGGTAATCATGGCGCGATAACGCTGGCCATTCACAGTAACGTGACGATCGTTATCGTCAACGAAAAAATATGGCCCAATAACGAGCTAACCGCACCAAACAGTTATTTTTAGTGGATGAATGTTGTCGTCGAGCCCCAAATAGATAAGTTATTTTATTCTTCTTATTAATCATATCATAATTAATATATTTTCGTTTACGGTCGCCGATTCCGAAAATGTGTTTTTGAATAGTAAAGTTTTGATAGTAACAGATTCATTATTTTGATTTCCAATAATTTGATTGCAAGACGATGTAAGTTAAAAAGAAAAAAAAATGTAAAAAAATATATATATCTTTTAAATTTGTTTATAATTATTCTTTGTCCAGAAAAATAAAATTAACATTAGTACTTCATCAAGGAGTAAATCAATAATTATTTTCCGTCGCAATAACATCATTTTATTTTTATCCTCGGATTTTCTCCTCTTCGGATTTTTGTTTGCGGAATATACATATAATTTGGTGTGTTCTGTTTTGAGGAATTCTCCAAGTTCGTGATTTAATCTGTTCGTTTGGAATCAAATAAACTTATATTTTCAACAATGGTTCGCAGTTGCACTTTAGAGACCTGCAAAGATGCTGACGATAGTCAAATGGTCGCTTGCGATCGCTCTAAAAGATGGTGGCATTTTTTATGTGCTTCTTTCGATCTTTCCAAATATGATACCAAAACGCCATGGTTCTGTGAGCGGTCAGACTGTACTATTTGCGATGATGAAGAAGATGAAGAAGATGTTTCACATGAAGGTGGCAGTAAAGTAAATCTCAAAGCTGCAGTCGTAGATGAGGGAGTCATTTCGTTAGAAGTCCTTATGGAGGCAGCCGCAGCTGCCCAAGCAGCAGTCGTTCACCGAGATGAAGAGCTCCTAGCCCTCCGGAATGAGATGAAGGATTTAAAACAAAAATTAGCAGAGTTTTCTTCAGCCCAGCAAAAATCAACGGGAAATCCATTGGCTCCTGAACATCAAGTGATGAACAAACAAAATAATTCTCAATCCGACGTGGATATTGAAAGGTTGAAAAAGTTTAAACAAATTCAGGAGTCTCATCAGTTATTATTGGGAAATTTAATTCATCCTCGACAATCGACGCCTTTGAAAACAGCCACGTCGTCATCAGCCAACGTTTCACCACGTCAAAGCCAGGAAGGGGTATGTCAAATTTACTAACCATTCTAAACCGTAACAATGTTCAGGAGTTGCCGAACTTCTCTGGTGAAAATACACGCGAATGGCCTTATTTTGAGGAAGTTTACAAGTCAACGACGATAGAACGACGATTCAGTGCAAAGGAAAATGTTGCCCGATTACGCAAGGCTTTGAAAGGAGAGGCATACCAACTCGTGTGTGATCGTTTGAAGTATTCCTCAGATGCTGACGCAATCATGAACTCTCTACGTCTAATTTTTGGTCGATATGATGTCCTGGTTCACAATTTGACGACTGATTTGTTGAATCTTCCGAGGTTAACGTCTAAAAGTGACCCAAAGATACGTTTGTGGGCAGTGAAAGTGAATGGTTATGTGGCCGACGTCAGATCCATGAACAGAGAAGAGGACCTAACAAACGGATATGTGATGACCAACTTAGTTTCTAAATTAGGCGCGGGCTTATATCAAGAATGGCAGAAAAGGAAATCGATCATTGCAGGTGCCAATTTCGTTCATTTTGCCGAGTTCTTGACTGAACAGATTTTTGATCTACCACCTGAATTGATAAAACCCCTAGCAACTGTACATGGAGATTATAGAAAGTGTCAAGTAACTTCAAAGTCCTCTCGACAAGTGTTAACTCATCAAGCACATTCAGCCGCTTCTGACCCTCAAGCCTTATGTGGAAAGTGTAATAAAAAGCAACACATACTAAATCAGTGTGCAGATTTCAAGGCACTGTCAGCAGAACAAAGATTGAGTTATGCCAAAGAACACTCAGTATGCTTCACATGTTTAGATCCTTCAAAACACGACTGGAGAGCATGTTCAAGAAAGAAGACTTGCGGGATGAATGGTTGCAAGGGCCGTCATCACCCGTTGTTGCACCAGACAGCCGTTAGCGCTTCCTCCGAGTTGAACTCTACTGCACAATCATTCGTTCCTCAGCCTCATATGCATTCTTCTCATAGTGGAAAAAATTCCTCGGTCATGTTCAAGATTGTGCCGATAAGACTTCATGGTCGGGACGATTGTTTTGTTGACACTTTCGCCTTTCTAGATGATGGATCGTCTTTGACTATGCTGGAGAAAGAATTGTTTGACGAACTAGGACTTGAAGGTGAGCCAGAAAATTTAACTCTGCAATGGACCAAAGGTGTCGTTCGGCTCGAGATATCCTCACGGACCACATTGACAGTGCCGGATGTCAAGGATAAAAGGCGTTATTCATTAAAGAATGTGTATACAGTGAAGAGATATGGTATGATTTTTACATGTCTCACCTTTCGCGCCGTGCAAATTGAGCTACTGAACGACCTCAGCTTAGATCAATGTACAATGGCTGTACGCAGATTTATCATCAATCGAGTAGTAACTAGATATTTCTACAGCGATAACGGCCTTAATTTTATTGGGACAAAAAATCTGCTGGATAAAGACGTAAAAAATATGGAGCTACATTTGAGTGAGTACGCTGCTAAATATGTTGGTATTCTGTGGCGGTTCATTCCAGCATATTCACCTTGGATGGGAGGAGCTTGGGAGCGACTCATACAATCCATAAAAAAGAGTGTAAATTTTGTTTTAAAAGGAACTATTCCTCGTGAAGACGTTTTACGAAACGCTCTTATGGAAGCTCAAGGGCAAATCAATCGTCGCCCACTCAATCATCTTCCAGTGGACCCCGAAGACCCTAAACCACTTACACCAAACGCAATGTTATTCGGTGAAGATGACATGGACGTCACCGCGCCAGGAGTTTTCTTCGAAAATGACGATTGCAGCAAACTCTACAGCAGACGATCACAACATTTGATGTCTCAGCTCGTTAAGCGGTGGTATACCGAGTATTTGCCAGAAATAACGAGAAGACCAAAGTGGAACAAAACAACTAAGCAAGTAGATTCTTAGAAGTCAACGAATAAACATGCCACCTCTGAGAATTGCTATCTTGATAGGAGGAATGTGCTGCGCCGGCTATTTGGTACATTTGGTATGCAAGCTATGGACAGCATATAGGTTGCTGAAAGGAGTCATGCTATGGGATTGGCTTGGCTGAAAAAAGATACGAGTATAATTCTACAGTTGGTTTTTTGATTGGCAGACAGCGGCATCGGCGAACGAGTGTTATTTTTTATTCTAAGTTGAAAATGTGTTTTTGAATAGTAAAGTTTTGATAGTAACAGATTCATTATTTTGATTTCCAATAATTTGATTGCAAGACGATGTAAGTTAAAAAGAAAAAAAAAATGTAAAAAAATATATATATCTTTTAAATTTGTTTATAATTATTCTTTGTCCAGAAAAATAAAATTAACATTAGTACTTCATCAATCAATCAATAATTATTTTCCGTCGCAATAACAAATGTGGATTTTCATCCGGCCAATAAAGCATATTTTGCTTATTGACGAATCCATTAAACCAAAAATGAGCTTCGTCACTGAAGATGATTTTGCGATAAAATTCAACAATTCAACGCTCTTAAAGTTGCGGTCACCGGACTCCGAATTACGGTAGATTTTTTTTATAATTTGCAGACGTTGCTCGCTCGTGTACATTACCATGATGAAAATGTTCAAATTACTGAATAAATTGACAATGACAGTTTGATAATTAGTGAAAGGGTGCGTTTACAAAAATAAATTCAATTTGTTAAGTCCCTATTGGAAAGCCCGATATTTATATATAACGGTACTTCTGACAATTAAGTATTGCACTTTTTTAAAGCTAGAAGTAATTTCTATCATCTAGTTTTTAAATCAAGTAATTTTTATAAAATCGACATTTTGAGAAAAAAAGGTTAATTCGATTTTTTTCCTCAGAATTAAAATAATTTTAATTAAATTTGGTTTGAGTATTTGTTACTTTAATTAATTCTTAATTAAACAGTTAAAACCGGTTTTATTAGATCTAGTTTTCGAGAAAAATTAAATTTACCAAACCTACTTTCTATATTACTTGCGATTATAGGGACTATAAGGCAAGTTTAGGATTCGTGAATATTAAAAAAAATGAGATAACAATCAAACATGACACTACGATCATAGAGAAGTCTAAAAAAGTGATCGAGAAAAAATGTCTGTCTGTCTGTCTGTCAGTATGTATAACGAGCTGCAGCCTAAAGCTTAAGCGATTATCTTCAAACTTGGTGTGTGTGATTCTTTTGGCATTCCCCAGAGGGGAAATTGAAATTTAATTTTTAGCACTAAAAATAACGGTACCTGACATATGACCGTTTAGGAAAATCTTATTTTTCTCGAAAACGGCTCCAACGATTTTAATGAAAATGTTTGAGAATTTTTTTGTTATTATTGGCTATCATTTCAACCACATATACGGGAAAAGTCTATTAATGGGACCTTTCATATAACGGTTTTTTTTTTTTTTTTGGCTTTCTCGGTTACGGATCTTTGGATTTCTATCAAATTTTATATTTAAGAAGATCTAGGTAGCCAAATTAATTCTGCATATCAAAATTATGAAAAACTTTTTTTCTAATTAAAATTAATTTTTGAATTTTTTTTTTTTTGAAAAATCAATATTTTGAAAACTATTCAAAACAAAAATATTTTAAATTTTATAATCACATGTATTTTAATAACTTCTAAAAAACTGCATACCAAAATTTAAAAAATAATTTTTTTTCAAAAAACTAAAAATAAAAAACAGGATTTTATCAAAACTGGTTCTACAATTTTCGAAATACTTTTTTCGTAAATTATTTGTTATTTAAGACGTGTGATGGCATACTTCATTTTTACCTAAAAACCGTTAAGTATTGTGGTTTTTAATACTTTTTATAAGTTCAAACTGTGTTATTTTCAACGCAAATGTTACTTGTTTCTGTCAAAGATCTTGCTTTCCAATGTAATTAGGCACATAAGAGCAAGTACGTGCTACCCAGTCGTGCCCATTTTTTGGCATTAACTCTACACATTTCGGAGAGAACGATTACTTTTCCGCAACAAAGTAATAACAGATTCTTTTAGAGGGAATAAATACAATTTTTTTTTCTTTCCATACAAAATAGGCGGAGTTTTGTTAAAGTAGAAAGTAGATATTGGGATGTTTGTGTGTGGATTTAACGAGAGGGTCTCATGCATCTCTCGCCTCAGCGAGATTCAGAGCATCCCAGTTAGATCCAAGCAGTACCAGTACGTCGACAGAATAGAAGACATCAAGATCCGATGAGACGAATGGCAGAACGATCTTCAATGAATCCCAACGATTTTACTCCAGCTTACCCTCAATGGCCAAGATATCCAGGGCATAGGACTGACCCAGAGAAAGTTAGAGCCATCATCGAATTTCCCGTTTCTAAAACCCCTCGCCAAATCGGACGGTTACATGGTCTAGCAGATTAGTACCTCATCAAAGATTTGTCTACTGCACCCCTGACAGACCTACTTAAAAAGACAAATAAGAAATTTAAAATTACCGAAGAAGCGGTATTCGAAAATCTTCAACGCCGGTGTTTGCAAGTCCAAATTTTTCCAAAAGATTCTATATCCAGTGTGATACTCCCGATGCGGGTTTAGGGGCAGTTTTGTTTCAAAAAACCAACGACGAAGAAGAAATACCCATAGCTTTCTTCTCACAAATATTCAACAAACATCAGAGAAACTATAGTGTAATCCGAGAAGCAATGCATGGCGGCGGTAAAGACGGTGCAAGACCTTACGACGAAGGCATGGTAATCACCGACAACTCCAACCTCCAATGGCTTATGAGCATGAAAGACCTAAGTGGAATGCTCCCCAGGTGGAGTTTGCTGTTACAGTCGTACGCCTTCGATAAACAGCACTGACATTTTGCTTTGAACGTTTTTATGTGATAAAACATAATACTAATATTCTTTGTTATAACAAAAATAAAAAAAATTATTGTAATGCTTTAAGCTAACTATATAATATAATTACCTCATTCATTTAAAGAGTTATTCTTAAGTACACATGTACTGTGCCGTGTTATTCGGGACTCTTGGCAATCAGCTTCACAACCAGGTGCGGTTTTTATTAGAGCACAAGTTTTTATAAAGTCTATAGTTGAATACCCCATAGATGCAGATGAATTCTCATTCAAAACTCCGTCTGTATTGCTACCACTCAACTCTGTCACTACTCTCGGAAACAAGCCATTATTCCCTCGATATTCTTGTGGCTTAATCATGTTCAAAGTTTCGTTGTTACTTTCTTTGTTTTTATAAAAAACATTTGTCGATGCATCTGCCGCCGTCGCCATGGCATTAGTCTTTACTTTAAGGGAAAACGAATCTGTGGATGTGGGCGATTGCACAAGATCTAGTGTAATATAATTAACCACAGCGCTATTTTCATTCGTTGGTGTTTTAGTCGTCGATTCATTTACCAAAATGGGAAGATTAATACTGCTAAAATTCTCATAACATCGCTCTTCTACTGAACTAGCCCCTTTGTCAATGTCGTTAACATTCACATACATATGCTGCTCGTCGTCGTGGATAGGCAAATACTTCCGAGGATGTTGTAAGCAATCAATCGAATCAATAGCTGCGTTTTGTACATTTGGTGCTAGCTCCTGTGGTGGTACGTCTTGAGACTTATTTTTATTTGGTATATTGTTGTTGAATTCATTTGGCTTGATGGGAAACTCTTGATATAAATTACTGTTCGGATTAATACATTTGTTGGACTGTGCGTTCAAATGAATGACTTCGTTTGTAAAATTTGCACCCTGAAAAGAACTGGGTGAATTCAAGTTTGAGCTTAGGGGGCTGCTTTGTGCTGAATCTTGACGATAAAGGTTCGTCCTGTTGTGCAGTAGACTAGATGTTGCAGAAGATGGCTCTAAGTAAGCGTCTTGGGAGTGAGATGAGGCGAGATCAAACGAATTGGGAAAATCAGTGCAGGCTAGAGGTAAATTTTCATTGTTTCTAGCGACGGTGTTGATGTAACTTTGAAATATACGGTGCATGTTTTCAGCATTATGTATGCGAAAGGTGTAGATGCCTGGGCCAGTCATGGATCGGCGACCAGCTTCAAAGCTGAAGACATCAACTGTGCAGCCATAGCGACGCAAATGTTGCAGTGCCCACTTAATTGTCTCACCAACCTCAGGTAGGAAGGCGATTTCTTTAGGGGATAGCTCCAGATAACCATTCTGGATTGTTTCAGAATCGGCCGAAATACGACACGCATTTACTCTGTAAACATTCGATGGTAAAGTCGTGGATGTGGATTGAACTTCTCTTAGTTCCTTTTTGCTGTTGATGCAACCCATATTTATTTATTTTATATGGTTGGTCTTAAGAACGTTCCATTTTTTTGCTTTCGCCGATTATTGTTGAATGATTTTTCATCTATTTTAAATTTGATTAGTAAAAGAACTGTTCAAAGAAGATAGCAAGAAGTTATAGTTAAATGCATTGCGATTGCGGACTTTATATTGAGATTTAAAACATTTTTCTTCTGGTTTTGTCCGGGAAAAGGTTGAAAATAATAAGCAGTGAGCACATACTAAAAAAATTATCTTTGACAAATGAAATTCTGACAGCTCATTGTTGTTTGCAATTTTGGGTCCATAGAGAAAAAAAAAAGAATAACTACCTGTACCGCTCTTGTCTAAAACACTCCGAAATTCCAAACAAAATGTAAGTGAAAAGTCGAACATTTCCGTCTACGCCTGCAGATGTAGTAGAGGTAGAAAGTGAAATAAAACAGGGAAACACTGTATACATAGAAAAAAGAAACAAGAACGACAACTGAGGGAATAATTCTCTCATCACCATCAAACTAAAAAATGCCCCATTCACCGACATTATTTGTACCGGTTCTCTTATGGGACTCATGCCTATAGTACTATCATGAGACGTGAAAAAATCATAAACACACATGCCGCTTGGAGTGCTAGTGTAGGGATATTTTATTTGTGAGAAAGAGAATAAGAGCATGGTTTTTAGTGCTATGCGTGAAACAGATTGAACCAGCAACAGCAACAGCACCAGCAACAGCGGCCGCCATTAATTTAGAACCAATGTATTTCAATGGCTCAAATTAGATTTGACCAGCACCAGCAACGTCATCAGCATCGTTAGACCAAAGTCCTAAATTTGCTGTTGCTGTTCCATTGCTACAAACTTTGAGCAAGTGAAATTCAGGGGCAAAAGAAAACTTCGTATACTTTTTTATGACACAAAGTGTCAAACAGAAGTAAGAAGACGATGCTGGTGCTGGTAGCAATGTGTTACAATTTATTTTGCTGGTCAGCGTGCTGTTTGCTGTTGACGGTGCTGGTGCTGTCGCTGGTTCAATCTGTTTCACGCTTTATGCTTTGTGCTTGGCATACTTAGCATGTGCAATGTGAGGCAGGAAAAAAAGACGGCGAATATGAAATAATTAAGTATCTTGTTTCGCTTAGCTGAAGCGAATATTTTTTTGTTGGGATTTATACACGATCCAGCATTTTCATTGTTTACATTTATTTTATGAACGAGAACTGGTTCTTAAATATGTATGTATTTGTATCCATATGTACGTACATACGTACGTACCAGACTTTTGATTTGAATTCCTTAGGATTTTCAAGTTTTGTACGAGCACTGTAACTTACTTATGTACATACACATTTGTCATATTTGTACATAAAGGTACACATACATCATTGACCAGACTTTAGATTCCATTTCTTTAGGATTTTCAATTGTTTACTATTATGAAGTTTGGCGTACACATACATTCTTGAAATTTAGACACAAACTTGCTTCTTGCTGGATATCGATATGTATACAAACGTCCTTGATGACATGGATTTTTGTTTTGAATTTTGCTTTTCATTCAGATAGGTACAAATTAAGTGAAAACTATGGGTAGAAATTCATTTAAAAATATAGTTTGTAAATTGATTGTAGATTTGTATAGTAAGTAGTAAGGAGACAGTTCATACCTATACAATGTGGAAATAGAAGAAAAGGTGGAGAGTATTATTTGCGTTAATTTGTATGTCTAGTTGTGTAGGAGTGTTTTGTTAAAAATATATATTACTAGCGGGCCCGGCAGATGTCATTCTGCATTTCTTTAAATTCTTTTGATTTGTTTACTTAAACTTGTTAAAACGTTTTTTATAATTATTGGAAGAATTACCTACAAAATTTCATACAAAAATCAGACTTTTTCGGAGGGTTTTCCCAAAGTTTTCTTTCGTAATTATTTATATATAATGTACCTATATATATATATATTATATATTTTTTTTTCTGAATTCGATTCCTACAACCTAAACGGTTGGGCCGATTTGATTCAAACTTGGTATATAGTATTTTTAGAGTACTCTACCCGACTCTTTTTCGAATTGGCATTCTAGCTCCAAAACTAACGGTACATGGCATATAACTTTTAATGAAAAACATATTTTTCTCGAAAACCGCTCCTACGATTTTGATAAAACTTTCTGAATGGGGTTTTCTATGCAAAAGCTATCTTCTAGTTTTAATGAATTTTTCAGAAAAAGTTTTATAACGGGGCCTCCTATATGACCGGTTTTTTTAAAATCAGATTTTTTCGTTTTTTTTAAATATTTTTATATTATATTTTATTATTATTATTATATTTATTATATTACTATATTTTATAGTATTTTATTTTGTTTAATATTTTTCCCCAAATTTTGTTTTATATTGCTCGGTTGAGCCCTATCCACTTGCCTAATGAAAGCAAACTTCGTTATTTATATTATTTATTATTTATCGTTATTTATTTTAAAGCATTTCATGATCAAAGCAGCAAAACAGCATACAGAATAAATAATAAGGACGCCTATGATAAACACACAAACACGCAAAACAACGAACAAATAAAAAATACTCGATTACCTACTGAATACACATCTAGCATAAGAACAAGTTCGTGCGACCCAGTCGTGCATTTTATTTAAATTTTATTCGACGATGTGACCGCACATATGAGCAAGTACGTGCAATGCAGTTGTGCAATTTATTCAATAGATATTTAAAAATTTAAAAAATAATATGATACAACACACTTTTGGCTTTAAAAAAAGGTATAGCACATTATTTTAAGTGTTGCCGTTATTTTTAAATATATTTTTCCAATGCAAGTGCTTTTTTAGGAAATTGCGCCTCCTGCCTAAACGAGAGGAGACAGACCCCCGCCTGGTAAAAAAATGTTTGTATTTTGTCTCTCTACACGAATCCGTTATTAATTTGCGGCGCCAAAGTTATCGTACTCTTGCCTCGTAATGTCATGTTTGATTGTTGTCTCAAATTTTTTATTTTCATGAATCCTAAACTTGCCTTAAAGTACCTTTAATCGCAAGTAAAAATTCACTTAACCGTTTTTAAAATATTGATTTTTAAAAATATTTTTTTTTTAAATATTAAAAACACAAAAAAGTTTTCGAAAATATTTTAGTGTAAGATTACATAGGCTACTTACATTTTCTTGAATATTAATTTTGGTTGTAATCGGTTACCTAACCAGTTGTCAGAAAAGTCGATCACAAAAAAAAGCTCCTATGGGAGGTACCGGTTTTAGCCCACCGTCATAAATTTTTTTTCACTAAAATTTAATGCACAATAATTATTTACATTGAAAATTCCTGGAGTCGTTTTTGAGAAAAATAGGCTTTTACGTAACGGTTATATGGCAGGTACCGTTGATATTTCAGCTAAAAAGGAAATAAAAGAAATTCTCTGTCGAATGTCAAAATAAACTTATACCTACCTAGGTATTCCAAATTTTTAAGACGATTTGCCAAACGTTTAGTAGACGGACAGAATTTTGCTAGTGACTTCAAATATGTTTCTCTATCGTCGTAATGTTATATTTGATTGTTATCTCATTTTTTTCTGCACGAATGCATAACTTGTACTTAGTACCTACCAACGTATAATCGCAAGTAAAAATTAAACAATTAGGTATTACAAATCTAAAAAACCCGGGGTATTTTTAGCAATTCTACAGAAGATTAGTTGAAAGAAATATTTTGGTTAAACTATACATTTCTTTCCCGCGAGCTAAGCTGGGTAGGACAACAAGTACCTAATATAAAAACCTCAAACTAACAAAATACCTATCTTTGTTACTATAATTATCTACAATCACTTTACAAAGAATTTTTGAATGAATTCCTACGCATTGTTCATTCGATAGGTACCTACGCATATATATGATATTTTATGTATGTACCTATCTGAATGGAAAGCAAAATTCAAAACAAAATTCCATTTCTGCAAGGACGTGTGTATAAATTTAGCAAAAAGTAAGTTTGTGTTTGAACTTCCAGAATTTACATACATATGTATGTGTACCTACATTTTTTGAAGACCTTAATAATAAACAAAAAAATAAAAATCCTAAATTATTCGAATCAAAAGTCAATGATGTATGTATGTATATGTACAAATATAACAAATATGTATATAAATAGGTAAGTAGTACCAGTGCTCGTACAAAACTTGAAATTAAGAATTCGAATCAAAAGTCTGGTCTGACGTGCGTTTGTAAGAACCAGTTCTCGTCCATATAAAAAAATGTAAACAATGAAAATGTTGGATGGTGTATAAATCCCAACCCTCTCCGTTTCGTCAAGTTTCGATGAGTTTTGTTTGGACAGCTGGCAGATGACAGATGGTGTTTGCAATAAAGAAAATTTGACAGATACTTCCGCGCCATTCCGTCCATTATGGGATCATTTGACAAACGATTGGAACGTTTCGGTTTGCTTCCGACCATTATAGTTTAAGGGCTAACTATAATGGTCGGATGCATTTATGTGAACACGAAACGTATGGCTGATTCACTGCTTCTCACACAAATCTTACACGTTTTCACTTATCGTGATTTTTCAATAGAATATGAAGACCAAAATGCAGAGATCTTCATATCCAGATTATAAGAAATATGGACCTAATTGATATGGACCTCAGGTACACCTCCTTGCTCACATTCTTGAGACGCTTATTGAAAATGAATTCTTTTTTAACTAAATATTTCACGCCTGGTTTGATTCAGCTGTTAGTGTCGAGCAACACATGTTTCTAAGATATTGTATGAAAATGACAACCAACCAGCAGTCGATGCTGAATAGGTCCATGGTAGGCAATATAAGTTATAATGATTGTAGATTACAGTATATATGAACATCTATGTAAATAACAATAATAACAATAAGGTATTGTGTATGAGCCAGCATCACACTGCGATGTAGTTTTATGTCTACATGAGAATTTGCCGGGCTAATAAACTTTGCAACGGTGAATTCTCCTAGCTATTACGCAGTACAAAGGTTCTAAAATAATGGCGTCCGCTATTGCTGGTGCTGTTGCTGTTGCTGGTTCAATCTGTTTGGCGCATAAAGATTCACAAAGAAACTTAGAGATCTCTTGCACAGCCCTCTCTTAGACATCTAAAGTTTCCCTTTGTAAGGCCCTATTCATTTCAACTGTTAGTGAATATATAAAACGACTTTTACTTTTGTTTGTTTCACACGTCCTGCCATTATATGAGGCCGCGTATAAAAGAGACCATAGAAAAGTAAAAAGAGCGTTAAAATTGATAGGTGACATTCACCTAAAGTTGGTCAACGCACCTCTGATTGGTTAGTTTGCCCCAACAAATTAGTTCACTTTTAGTTCACATTTAGTCAATGCTTGCGCAGTGCACGCATATTATAAATAAAAAGTAAAAGTATCTCATATCATCTCAAATTGTTCTCTCTTCAATGCTCTTTAATATTACAAAACACTTTATTTCTAAAACTTATGTTCATACACAAAGCCATGGACGTTTTATATATGGACTGGTAGTCTAATGTCAGCATACAACAATTTTCAAAAAAAATTCGCCAAATTTCAGAATGCGATGCTAGCTCTCCTGAACCCACTTCCGGGAAAAAATAACAACTTAGTGTTGACATAGAAGCTCGTGACACCCGTTTTTGAAAAAGGCGTATTTACCGGTAAAACATAACTTACACTTTTGAATTTGCCTCTTGTTTTTTAGATCGTGGACAACTTCCTTTTTTATTGGTTTGTGCCTAGGACAAGCTTAAAGCATTAGAAGGAAAAAAGGGATTTTTTATTAATTAATTGTGGGATATTTTAAATAACACGGGGAGAAAAAAGGAATTTAAACTTGCCAACTCGGGAAAACTTGCTGCCAGAGTCTGGGATTACTGAATGAAATGTCAAAATTGAAGTTTAATTTTTTTCCCGCTAGTGTAATCAGGAGGGCTAGTGTCGCCCAAAAGAACTGAAACTAAAATAGAACCAACTTGAGGTAGGCAACTAGCAGTCCATATATAATACGCCCATGCACAAAGCTAGTCAAAAATATATCGTTCCGCTTACTCTTTTCTTACAACATGTGATTCTCCTTTTCCGGTCAAACTGGCCAACCACGAAAAAATGAGAAGAGTAAAATTGGCTTAAGGCCCCCTTCATACTTTATTACATTACAACTCGGCCAATCTGACTATGTCATTGACTACGTTCACATTTTGAATACAAGTATTTAATCGATTCTTCGTGGTCAGCATTCACAGCCCGTGTTTCCCATTCAGGTGTCACCCATCTCCGCCGTCGCACAGCGCACAGCCTCGACTACACCATCATAAAGTAATTGAGTTTATTGACAGTTTTTGACATCTCTTATAACGTAGATTTTGCCGGTACACTGTGCTTCAGAAAGTATTGTTCACTATATTCCTGCGACCTTTTTATAGAATCAGAAGCCCGAACACGAATCTCTTCCAAATCACGTTCAATATTATGGTTAACATTATCTCTCAGATGCTCCGTTAGCTCATCGACTATTATACCGCGTTGCTCTACCCCAAACAGTAGTTTGGTGAGTGATTCTTTCGTTGAACTATGTGTCGAATTATTGATGGCATATTCAGCTCCTGACAGCTTATTTGACTAATCTGCGTGGTTCACAGATTCCCTCAATTTATTCAACATAGCTTTAATAACTTGATTTACGCCTGTCCGTTAGCTTGCGGAAAAGCCACAGCTACGTTTATATAGTCAATGTTATGCTTTAACAGGAAATTTGAAAATTCTATAGAGGTAAAACATGTATCTTGACGCGCCTGGGTCGTCTGTAGAATCTAAAATACTTTTCTAACTAAGCACATACTTATTTAGTGCTTGTGGAATAGACTGGGTTTAAACGAACAAATTTTGTAAAAGCATCAATAATACTAAAATATGCTTGCGCTTAGATGTAATAGCAGGTAAAGGTCCAAAATGATCCAAATATATAGTGTCAAAACAAATGGGTTTCTTAGGAATACTAAACAGATTGTGGTCGTTTATTCGACCTGGTGCGGAATACATTATGCACATAACCCAGTTTTTTATAAACTTATCTATTTTGTTTCTCATGCCGGAAACCAATATTTTTTTCTTATTTGTTTATAAAATTTTCCCAAGTGGACAATTTTTTTCATGAATTATTCTTATAAAGTTGTCTTCCATTTCACTGGGCACATCAAGCAACAAACAGTTTGGTTCTAGTTTGCAGAATACGAGACCAACTTGTAGTTCATAATGCAACAAAAATTGGGTCTCAAGCTCATTTCGGAGGTATTTGATTTTTGGGTCTCGGTTTTGAGCTAACTGAATTTAAAAATCTAGTTCATCTTCATTGACTGCAGCAATAGCATGACACCGACTTAATGCATCTACGTGACCCATCAAGGTGCCACTTCGATGTTGAACGGAAAAATTATAATTTTCAAGCTCTAAAGCCCATCTTGCAATCCTAGTTTTTCAAGCTCAAAGCTTTGACTCCGACACCGACTCTGTTGTTGATTTTGAAAAATAAGCTACTGGATGGAATTTTCCATCTGATTGTCGTTGCATGAGAGCTAACCCAAATCCATGACTACCAGCGTCACAATGTAATTCAGTTTTTTTCTTTGGGCTATAAATCGCTAGGACTGGTGCAGACGCTAATTTAATTTGTAACTCTTTAAAAGCCTGCAAGCATTCATTAGTAAAGTCGTACCTCACATCCTTGCGTAATAGTTCTAACAGGGTTTTGGCTATTCTAGAAAATGACGGTTCAAAACAGCGGAAATATGAGAATAAATCTATACATGATTGTAGTTTTTTTTATAATGAACGAGCGTACAAAGGACTATTTTAATGTAGAACACACTGCGCGGGCATTAGGAAAATAGGGAGGGGAAAGATAGGAGGTACGGATTAACATTGGCTTTGAATGCTTGCAGATCAAAATGGCAAGGGAAGGTCCTTTTGATTTTGAGGTATCGGGTACTGTTCTATAGAACGAATATGAGCGTTTGTTGGTCGAATACCAGACACATTGACTAAATATCCCATATATTCTATTTCGTCATACCCGAACTTACACCTATTTAACCTTAGTTCTAGTCCTTTCTCATAAAGCCGGCACAAAACTTCCATATACATAATTATTTTCCAAGCCTCAATTAGGTTCTGAATTTTTGCTGAACGAATCGCTGAAAGTTAGCAAGAGGATTTTTCAACTCGAACGGCGTTTGCAAGTACTCATACTGGCCATATTGTGTTACCAAAGAAGTAAAGGGTATGAAGTCTTCCTCCATAGCAACCTGGTTAAACCATCTTTCAGGTCAATCAAAAAAAAATAACGTTTACCCTCCATATAACCAATACAATCTTCTATTAATGGAAGAGAAAAATTATCTTGCATTGTTTTCTTATTTAAAGCTCGATAATCAATACATAAAAGTAAGTCACCAATCTTTTTTTAAGTCAACACAACAGCAGATCCATACAGCGACTGACTGTACCGAATAATTTTCCTTTCTAACATTTCTCCGATCGTTCATATACCGATAATGGTCTAGGTGAACAATAAAATGGTGTGTCATCAGTCAAAAAAACCATTTTGTAATTTTGGTAATTGCGTTCAATATTGGAAGGGTTGAAATATGCGTTGTCGATGACAGCTTTAAAAGGATCTAATTGACCTAACTTTAACCGTAGACAGATATCTATTTCATATTTCGAAGTTTCAATATCGATTGCCATCACTTGCAAAGCAAATTTATCATCACAGTATGTCGGCACATTTCCCGTATAACTGGAGACACCTTGACACCCAGAACTATCATTAGCACTATCTATCGGAATGTCGATATTACCACACAATATATCTATACTACTGTCGTCGGAAACTGCACTCCTGTTATTATTGTTTTCTACCTCAATTTGTATTAATTGTATTTTGAAGTTTTTTTCAAAAATTTACGTCTTTAAATCAACGGGAACGGCATCAGTTTATCTGGAAGAACAAAAACTAGTTCTCTGTGGACTTTACCTCGAAATTCAACAAAAATATGTAATACCGTATGTATGGATTTTTGTTTTTTCGATTCCCATAAACTTGGTTATTTAAGGTCGTCTGGTAGGTGTACTTCGGTTGAAAAAAGAGAACGTCGGATTATATTAATCGCACTACCAGTATCAAGAAGAGAAAAAACATTCATGTTTCTAGTGCACCGAACAGGATCAATTAAAAAAGCAACACTTACCGTTTGGAGTGCGCCTATAGGATATGCAACATCATCCTCACTGTTCGGGTTGGCCAACATTCTGGTGACAGCGGCGACAATCATCTAATGTTGTCGTTGAGCCTTTGGACAATTGTATTGCATGTGGCCAACTTCAGCACAGTTGAAACAGCTATCTTTTGATCTCTGTGGTTTGGGACAACTTCTTTTGTAGTGTTCAAACTTGTTGCAGTTATAGCATCTGACTTCGGATAATCGCACCTCTGGCTTCAATACCTGGGGTTCGGCTTAGATCCTGAAGCCAAGGTGACGGTGACTGATTTGAACTACTGCTTCTCTAGCCTCCTTTGTTCGTACCTGTCTAATCGGAATAAGAGTTCATTATATGACCTGCAGTCATTTATTAGAGTTATATTTGAACTATTATCGTTGAATCCATTGATGATGAAAACGAGCAGCTCAACTTCAGGGACATCAACTTTCGCGGCAATGGACTTAATTGATATTACGAATTCCAACCACGTTTCAGTTTAATTGATTTTTCTGTTTTTGTGTATATATACGTCACGCACGAAAATTTGCCGTCCAAACGTCTCAATGAGTGCATCTTTCAACTCATGGTATGTGACGATTCCCAGTGTGCCCAAAAATTCTTGGCAGTCTCCTTTAATAGTCGCGGCACACCCAAACACATTTCATCTGGTGTAAACGAACGTGATGAACTATATAGCTCGAACTCCCAAAATCACTTGCGGATATCATACTTGCCCTTGCCGTTGAATGGACTCAGTGCAAGTTCGATCTGCTCAAAATTTATCTGTTTGCAGTGGCTGGAGGTTTCGATGCCATTGATGTTAGGTTGCAGAACACTTTTGCTGCCTTAGCACAGCAATCTCGTGCTCCAGTTTCATAACTTTGAGCTTCGCTTCCAGGGGCCTGTTTCATAGATCATACATCACATACACTACACACAACATACATTAAAATTATTTTCATAAATTACATACAATTTTCTGCTTCATAGATTTGACTGGAAGTATAAATATTCCTTCTATTTAAATTATAAACTTCAAACTTAACTTTTTTTCTTTATTTTGGTTAAAATGCTTAACTTAAAGCAGAAAGTTTTGCTGTTTGAAATGTATGATAAATTTACAATTAATTGTATCAAAAAGATGTATGATAAAATTCTATGAAACAGAATCCTACATTGAAATACTTCCTGTCTATTCTCAGTTCATTCATTGATCTATGAAAGTTCATCATACAACGTTTCTATGAAACATCAGAACTGTCAAAATCATACATTGTATGTAATGTATGATCAATGAAACAGGACCCAGGGGGCCATCACATACATTACATACAATATACAATATTTATTTTCATACATTACATACTATTTTATGTTTCATATATTTGACTGGAAGTTATGTATAAAATGTTTTTTGTTGTATGTGATGTATTGATTTTGACATTTGACTTAAATAAATTGTGAGGTTAGATCTGGCGTTAGAAGTCTATTTCTTCAAAAGGAAAAAACATTTGAAAAATAAGAAAAAGTCGACTACTCAAGTCTCATTTTGCGTAAGAATAACTTTTTTCTTTTTTATTACGTACCAATAATAAGTTAAAAAGGAAAAATAAATAAAATTCTCATTCTCTGGGGACCAATTGATCAATATTTCCTTTTGAAGAAACATCTCTTGCGGTACAAAAAGTTTCAGCTTGTTGGACTTGAAAAAAAAAACAAAACAAAGAAAAAAACATCAATTAATTTTTTTTTTCTTTGAGAACTTAAAATAATCTATAAATATTCCATCTATTTAAATTATAAACTTAAAACTCAACTTTTTTTTTTATTTTGGTTAAAATCCTTAACTTACAGCAGAAAGTTTTGCTGTTTGAAATGTATGATAAATTTACAATTATTTGTATCAAAACGATGTATGATAAAATTCTATGAAACAGAATCCTACATTGAAATACTTCCTGTCTATTCTCAGTTCATACATTGATCTATGAAAGTTCATCATACAACGTTTCTATGAAACATCAGAACTGTCAAAATCATACATTGTATGTAATGTATGATCAATGAAACAGGACCCAGGGGGCCATCACATACATTACATACAATATACATTATTTATTTTCATACATTACATACTATTTTCTGTTTCATATATTTGACTGGAAGTTATGTATAAAATGTGTTTTGTTGAATGTAATGTATTTATTTTGACATTTGACTTAAATAAATTGTGAGGTTAGATCTGGCGTTAGAAGTCTATTTCTTCAAAAGGAAAAAACATTTGAAAAATAAGAAAAAGTCGACTACTCAAGTCTCATTTTGCGTAAGAATAACTTTTTTCTTTTTTATTACGTACCAATAATAAGTTAAAAAGGAAAAATAAATAAAATTCTCATTCTCTGGGGACCAATTGATCAATATTTCCTTTTGAAGAAACATCTCTTGCGGTACAAAAAGTTTCAGCTTGTTGGACTTGAAAAAAAAACAAAGAAAAAAACGTCAATTAATTATTTTTTTTCTTTGAGAACTTAAAATAATCTATAAATATTCCATCTATTTAAATTATAAACTTCAAACTTAAATTTTTTTTTTATTTTGGTTAAAATCCTTAACTTACAGCAGAAAGTTTTGCTGTTTGAAATGTATGATAAATTTACAATTATTTGTATCAAAACGATGTATGATAAAGTTCTATGAAACAGAATCATACAACATTGGAATACTTCCAGTCGATTCTCAGTTCATACATTGATGTATGAAAATTCATCATACAACGTTCCTATGAAACAGGAATACCATATCAGAACTGTCAAAATCATACATTGCATGTAATGTATGCTCTATGAAACAGGCCCAGGTGCAGTACTTTTTCTTCGATATTCGTATCGTATCCATCAGTTCCATATTCATAGCCCTGACTGGGTAACTCTTCGTACAATAGCCGCAACTTGGTTACTGTAGCTGTCGGTGCATCCACCATCGATTGTTTGTTTAATTTTTCCATTTGTGTTTTTTCTTGCTTTTATTATTTAATTTTTTACTTTTATTTTCGACACCACACCTGAGATTTAATATTACAAAACACTTTATTTCAAAAACGTGTATTCATACGCAAAGAAAGTCAAAAAAGTTGTCAAAAAATCTGGGTTTTTTAACTCAAAAATCGCCAAAGGTCTGTCAATTAAGTTACTGACATATCACAAAAAGGGGAATGACTATTAGCACGCTACTGCTTAACCAGTTTCGCCTGTGCCAAATTAAGAAATGATTTTTTAAAACAATAAACTCACACCATACTTTAGTATATAGTAGGAAACTAGGTGGAATGAATTGTTTCATTTTGAGTGAAATAACAATCAGCTGATATATCGACGGTTAAACTTCATAACCTCGTAAGTCGAAAAATTCGAAAAAAATATTTTTAATGCAAAAAAATCAGGAAATTTAGAGCCATCTTTTGGTATTTTCAGCTCAACAATATTGTTCTGAACATTTTCCAGAAATGACAAAATTCTAAAACTCGTATTATAAATTCTAATAAGAAATTAAGCAGTACCTCGTAAGTCTCCTACTACGCAAGTAAAAAAATAATATACTTAAGAGGTTCTGCATAAATACACAAAGCGGTTTTTCTTAATTTCTGAAAAACTTGCAAAAACGACATACGAGGTTATGAAATTTAACCGTCGATATGTAAAATGACTTTTACGAAAATTAACAACTTACCTGCAGCACATCAACACAAATCACAAATTGCCATCTAATGTCAGTATACAACAGCTGATCGTTACCTCAACTCGCCCTAGCAAAATACCAAGATCGACTTCAGGGTGACTTCATGGTGACCCCAGGTTTTAAAAACAGAGAATTTTCTCTTGAGGGCGAGTTGAGGTACTTCAAAAAACAAGTTTTGGTGACCCCATTGTGACTTCAGGGCTAATCAAACAAAGCTAATGATCCCATACTTTGGCACCATGTTTTCCCATATCGGCTTGTACAAATTCTCCTACCATGTTATTAAGAATATCCCACCATTCCGCCATCCAGTAATAAATACAAAAAAAATACTCACTTATATTGAAATGTAGTTTTAACAGGCTAACAGGTTATGGTGATCTTTAGAACCTAAACTGCGTTGAAATTTTGGACTATCATACCGCAAACTTAAACAAAACGCCTTATAGTTGTTATAAGGAAAAGCTCAATCTCTGGTTATTTTGCCTTAATTTTTTTTATAATTTTTGTCTGATAACATATCATATTAATGAATAAATAGAAGAAATTAAATAATTTAAAGAATCGTTGATTTCATAAGTCACATTGCCTTTTAGAACGCAATTGGATGTTGAACGTATGTAGTTTGAAGATTTAGAATGGTGGTAGGAAATAATATCAAAGTTAGCAGCAAAAAAACTTATCTACTGTATTAGTAGTGTTATATTTGATCATAATTGATTATTTTATTTTAAAATCCTATTAAAATTAGCAATATTTAAAGAGATTTGAACATAGCCTAAAACCCCCTTTTTCTACTAATACTACTACGAGGTTTAAACAAATCCCTTTTTCCTTTTAGCATTGTTTATTATATCTATAGTACTACTATGAGGCAGCTTTTGGTTAAGCTAGATGTTGCCATAATGGCGCTGCAATAGATTCTTATGTAAACTTTTTACACATTTGTATGAGTTTTGGAGAGTAGAATGAAAGAAGGCAATGAACGAGTAGGTTATATGGTTTGCTTGCAAAAAGTCATTAGTTAGAATGAATACAAAAATATGCAAGAATAATGAATAATAAGTAAAAGTGAAGTGTTCAAAAAGTGACACTAGACCATATGGTATGGTGGAGTAAGGGAAACAAAAAATTGTGGATTTCGCATTTATTTTTCGCAAACAAACCAAGATTGTGTGTTTGTAATTTTGTTTTGGATTTTTCATTTATGAGTATTCTTGAAGATATTTTGTTATTTCCGTAGTTTGTACCGAAGAAAGGATTAAACGAAATTACCAAACTTAGATGAAAACACTTTTTCTGTAAATTTCCAAATAAGGTAATTTCGTCTCTAATACTACGTTTTCATTAGGCCAAATGAACTAATTTCGTATCAAATTTCCAAATTTTATTCAAAATCATCTCATTTCCCATACAAAATCACATTCATAATTTCGACGAAATTAGGTTGAATTTTATGTAATGTGAAGTCAAACACACCTTATTTGAAAACAATTGAATCACAATTGAACAAGTTTCTATAACAAACGTAAAAGTTGATATTAAAAAAAATCAAAGAGAATATAAAAGTAAGAGGGCATGACTTTGTCGCACGTACTTGCTTTGTGTGCGTAATCACAGTGGAAGGCTAGATATTTGAAAGAAAACAATTAATATTTACGTAGAAATAATAGACTGGCAGACAGACATTTCTTTTCACCTATGATCGTTATTTCATGTTTGACTTTTATCTCACTTTTTTATATTCACGAATCCTAAACTTGCCTTCAAGGTACCTATAATCATAAGTAAGAATGTGTCAAACGAAATTAGCAAACTTAGATAAAAACACTTTTTGTCCAAATTACCAAATTAGATAATTTCGACTCTAATAAAAACGTAGTATTAGGAAGCGTTTAGTGCGGTTTTACACTTAGAAGTTTTTGCAGACACAAATAAGTGCGAAAGAGAGAGTAAGTGAAATAGAAATATTTTAAATCGTCTCAACTCGGCGAATTGTGGGTTCGATTTGCTTTGCGTGTTTTTGTTATTCCTTTTGCTCGTGTAAGAAATGTACAGGGACCAATACACATATTTCGCTGAACGGGTATTTTTCAGTTTATAGACGAAGAGAATTATCCACCCAGTTGTCGTTCTTGTTTCTTTTTTCTATGCCCTAAATTTGAAGCAGAAGCAAAACATAGTTAGCTGTTCATCACATTTTCCTTTAAAAGAGAAAAGTATCCAACAAATTTTAAGATACCTTTGGATTTTTACTCTGTTTCCATTTGTTCCTCAATCAGCTGTCTATTAGCTGTTTTTAATCATGCTTATTACAATAACAATACAAAGAACACAAAATGTAAACGCGGTCATTGGTTTTATGAACAGAAAGAAACAATGAAAGAGAGCTGTCAAAAACACGCGATGCAAAAATGAGAAAAACAACTAGTGTAATACCGCGCGATAGACAAGACAAAGTATCAAAAGAAAATAAGCGAAACACGCGGACTACAGAACGTCTAAGTGTAATACCGGACTTAATGAAAGACCCTATATATTTGTCGAGTTTATGTGCGTCCAATTAACGAACTCAAGAAATTAATTTTACCTTCTTCAAATTTGCAAAATGTTGAGAAGGTATAGAAAAATTTTATTTGATTTGTTTGCGTTTCTCAGATTTTTTTTTAGCAAAAGAAATCAAAATCTTTTCTCTTAAGGCACCATGTGAATTTATTTTTATGTGAACAATTTAATTTTAATACATATATAAGTTGATTGTTAAAGTAGGATTTTTTGGTCAATTTTCTTACAAATGTAAATAAAACAAGCGTTTCGTCGATTTTTCGGGACTTCTTCAAGGTTTTTATCATCTTTAATTTCAAATTTTGTTAATACATACATCAGTAAGGAAATGTTAATAATTGGAAACTTACATGAAAATGTTGAGTTTTACATTATACATTGACTTTCGCAATAAAGTCCAAACGCTGCATCATATTAAAATCCTAGAATATCTGCCGAAATCGATTTCGAAAACAAAAAATGTACAATTGCAGTAATTCGTTCTTTCGGAACAAAGCGAATGTCAGTTTTAGCGGACAGACCTGCTTTTCCTAGTTTTCTGAACGATTTCAGTGATGACGTTTCAGATAAAAATTTTACGAATTGTTCTTTTTTAAATAAGTTAATTATTGTTAAATAGGTAGTTGTTGTTTAACAAATGTTAATCTATTATGTGAAGAATTAGTTTCAATATGCAAAGTTCTTTTTCCAAAACGAAAGAAATGTTTATTATTCGTGCATTGGAAAAAATTTTATCTGATAAGGATATTAAACGGTCTCATCATTCCCAACTAAAAAAATCGTGTGACGCTGCGCTAGAGCAAATAAAAGCTGAACTTATAAGTGCTGGACAGATTGCTGAAGGAAATGAATTACCTTGTGCAGCCCTCCCATTGCCTAAGAATGCTGAAAGCATCATTAACGCTGAAACATACTTTTTGCCGTTCGAACTGGCTTGTCAGAGCAAAACAGCAAGAATAGTCATAACAGCGTTAGATTGTTTGCAAAAGCTCATTGCCTATGGACATCTGACTGGCAACATACAGGATTCCGTGAATCCAGGAAAATTACTTATTGATCGCATTGTAAACACTATTTGCAGTTGTTTTAATGGACCAGCCACAGATGAAGGCGTGCAGTTACAAATAATCAAAGCTCTGTTAACCGTGGTCACATCTCAGCATGTTGAAGTGCACGAAGGCACGGTATTGCAAGCAGTTAGGACGTGTTACGACATATACTTGTCGAGCAAGAACCTTGTCAATCAAACGACAGCAAGAGCTACGCTCACACAAATGCTGAATGTTATATTCACTCGAATGGAAAACCAAACATATGAAGAGTTTGTGGAGTCGCCTAAATTGCCTGTGGAAAACGGTAACGAAATAGAAACCATCGCTGCAGAAATTGTGGAGGAAGTGATAACAGGTGAGATTGAATATACTTAGGTTAACCAGGTTACTAAATAGGTACCTAGGTATTTATTCATATTAGATTTTAGTTTCCGGAATATCCAATATTTTTACATTACATACACATAGACACAGTTTATATTAAACACATTCAATCCGTACTAAATATTAGTCAACTTTCGTCAAAGGACACCTTCAATGCGTATACATGATTAGCATGTAATCAGGGGCTCATTAGCTTTCTTTATGAAGCCTAAAAGCCACTTCGTGGCATTGAAAAAATTGAGATCGTTATTTGATCGTTTAGACGATTTGGCTCTCATTTTGGCATAATCAGAACATTTACAAAGGAAATGAGACTGCTTTCTTATCCTGGTTCTCCCAACAACTTCTAGAATGAGTTTGTTCGTTAGGACCCAGCTTCGCTGCATTCTTCTTTATTGTCAGTGCAACTACCCTGGCTTGCTACGGTTAGTATATTGGGTCATTGTTTAGGACTTATAGGTCGGCCGCATTTTTCTAGAAATAATGCATTTATTTAAACCACATTTGGATTCTGTGTTTGCCCTGGTTGCCTTTCATAACACCAATTTCCCTTCTCCCTTGACCTAGGGCTCACGTGAGAGTGAACTTGACGTTAAAGTTCAGGTTCTCAAACTCATCCTAGCATTTTTGTACTAAATTGGAAGATGAAGAAGGCTTTAACAGCCGCTTGGTTGCCTGTGAAAATGGGTGTATTTTGATTCTGATTTGAATCTAGTTAAAGAATTACATACCTATTTGTTGTTTATGAGCAGTCCTTGCAAGACGAGTATTACGGGTGAAGTATTTAAGAGAAGAATTGCAGCTGGCAATATCGAGTGGGAATTTCTTATAAAAGAAGCGATGAAATAAGGAAAAACAGGAATCATTACATCGCTGTTCAAAAGGGGCGATTGTTTCAGAGATAGTTCTGTTTTCAATCAATTTAAACTCTGTTTTATATGTTATGGCTATAAAGTGTAGCGATGCCTGAGAAGCAACTGCCAGAGGTCGGAGTTATACTCCGGTTTCTAAGCACTTAGCAGCATTTTTTGGCGGTCTCAAATATATGATCGTTCCAACGGAGGTCGTCGTTGACGCACATACCGAGTACTGAAAGCATTTCGGTTTCTTCGATGTAAGTGCTATTCATACTCCACACGATTCTTATTTCCCTTTTGATCTTTCTTTCCTTATTTTACCGTTTCTTTCATAAAAAAATGTTCACTCGAGGTAGCCAGCTTCATTCCTCCCCTTAAAAGTTTCGCCCGTAATACTCGTCTTGCTAGGAATGCTCATCAGTTCACCCTTGAGCCCAATTTCGGATGTACCGTGAAATATAGAGATTCTTTTTTTAGCCGTACAACACGACTTTGGAATGGTTTACCCGGCGAGATTTTCCCTTGCCATTTCGATTTGCAAACATTCAAAACCAATGTTAATCGACACCTTCTTTCCCTCCCACCCTAATCTTCCTATGATCGCGCAGTGCGTTTTAACACTATAAGGGCGACACACAAATCCCTTCTGGGCTCGCATGTTATAAAAAAAAAAAATGCTGTATAAATCGGATTTTAATGAGCTTGACATTACATCCAAAGGACGTGAATTATCAAACGAATATGAAAAGCTGAGGGTAGAGTCGTCAGCAAAACAGTTAAGTGGATTAGAAGTAACAGACAGAAGATCATTTATAAAAATGAGGAAAAGAGTCGGAGACAGAACAGAGCCCTGCGGCACACCAGCATTTATTTTGTGGGAATCAGACTTGAATCCGTCCAATACAACTTGTATTGAACGGTTCAGAATATAGCTTCTAATCCAAGGAACAAGAGTATCATCGATCCCAAAAGCATGCATTTTCCATAAGAGAGCTTCATGCCAAACTCTATCAAATGCCTTGGAAATATCAAACGCAATAATCTTACTTTCACCAAAGCGATGTAAGGATTTGTTCCAGTGTTCGGTGAGATATGCCATCACCAGTAGCACGGTTGCTGCGGAAGCCATACTGATGGTCATAGAGAAGCTTTCGATCTTCGAGATATTCCTTAAGCTGACGGTTAATCTGCGTTTCCATGACCTTAGAAAGAAGGGATGTTAGTGCTATGGGTCGGTAGGAGGAGGGGGAGGATGGGTCACCTTTCTTAGGGACAGGCTGGATAAATGCGGTTTTCATCTTCTAGGAAAGCTTCCAGAAGTGTAGGAGCGATGGAAAATCCAGTGTAGAAGAACACCTCTTCAGAAGAATTAAGGGTATACCATCCGGCTCCACGGATTTGTGTATATCGAGATCTTTGAGAACTCTTGGTACTGTACGGATGCGGAAAAAAATCTGTCCCATGGAAAAAATTACATTCTCAAGTACACTTTGCAAGCAAGTTTGCCTTTTTTGAAGAGTAGACAATAGGTTTGTCATTAGCGATGAGCGTTGGAACCGAAGATGTTGAGGAGTTTTTAATATTTTTTACAAATGAGCAAAACATTTTACTGCCTTTGGGACATTGCAGAACTTTTTTCCGTTATTTTTGGTCACGCAAAACTTTGGTTCTTTCAATAACGGAGTTGCATGATTTCCTTGCTTGTTTGTGCTTTTTCCGATTTTCCTCTTTCAGCCTGATAGCTTCTCGGAGGGTAAGAGTTAAACCAGGACTTTTCTTTAGGCTTGATGCTTTTTACTCTATTAGGAATAAAAGCACGCATCCCTAGAAGAATCACAATCGTGGTCATTTCAGCACTGGCATCAATGTCACTATCGAGAAAGCATAGTGACCAGTTAGCCTTCCCATCCGTCCCAGTTGACTTTCTCGTATTGCCAAACGGTCCTGGTGGGAAGTTTTTCTTTAACTGGATGAATAGAGGGCGAGAAATTCGCTGAAATAACAAAATGGTCCGAAATGCCAAATGGAGAAGATACACTAATGGTATATTTATCAGAGTGAGAAGTAAGAAACAAGAAAAAAGTATGGGCAACTTTCCCAGAAAATTTGTTTTTTAATATACTTTTAATTGGCGCGCACTCAAGGGGTTATTTACACTCTTGTAATGTATTAACATATTTCGAGCGTTAGGTTTAGAAGAGTTACAAAGACAGGAAATTTTTTTTCGGTGCAGTAGATCGAGATATATTTAGGTGAATATTTTCTCATTGAAAACTCTCGGAAGATTTCTAGCTTGTACTAGAAGAAAAATCACTTCCTAAGCTGAGTCTCGAAATCAGGATGTCATATTTGAAAAGTTTGGCATTACTACATTTTTTTAATATTACTGGTGGATTACCATCTGATCTGGAAGAATAATCATCTTTTAGAAATGATAATGTTTCACGGAGATATTATTACATTGAACTTGGGGACAGTTACTTAAGTATTTAAAATATTCTTCATCAACACCTACCAAAGACTCACTAAAGAACTTTTGAAAATTTTTAGCAAATGCATTGCATATGTCAGTTGAGTTTGGTAATAAGCAAGTTTTTTGGATGTTTTAGTTTTGATAGTATTTTTTAAGTAGTTTCCTAAAATCGTATAGAATTTAGTAACTGCGCTACCTAAGCTTGCTGAGAGCAACTGAAAGTTGGCTTTTTTAAAATCAAAAATATATGAAGTCCTGTGGGTTTCAATTTTCAAAGGGATGACTGCTCAACTCGAAAAAGATATCCAGGGTTGGATGATAATTATCTATATTAGTATCTCAAGAACTACAGTACTAATTGCATTAGACGAAAAAACTAGATTGAGAATTAAATTTTTAGAGCTCATTATACTGTGGCACTACAGAGTAACAACAAAATTGTCGACTATTAATTTTAACATTTATGCACACTTATACACATCATTTAAAATATTTTTTTTTTAGCTGCTGTTGAAATAACTTCTGCAACTACCAAACACGAAGAAGAAAAACCTGTTGAAAATTCAGAAATCGATGAAATAACACGACCCGAAGAAAACCTTGAGACCCAAAGTGAAAACGATGCTATCATAACCGCGAAGTTCACACATATTTTACAGAAGGATGCGTTTTTGGTATTTCGGGCACTATGTAAACTATCAATGAAGCCCTTGCAAGAGGGTGTACCCGATCCAAGGTCTCATGAACTACGATCTAAAGTTCTCTCGTTGCATTTGCTTCTTTCAATCTTGCAGAATGCAGGTCCACTCTTCCGTTCTAATGAAATGTTCATCATGGCAATAAAGCAATATCTGTGCGTTGCGTTATCTAAAAACGGTGTTAGTTTGGTGCCAGACGTTTTCGAACTTTCACTTTCAATATTTGTTGCTCTTTTGTCAAATTTCAAAGTTCATCTTAAAAAGCAAATAGAAGTTTTTTTCAAGGAAATATTTCTCAACATCTTAGAGGCTTCTTCAAGTTCTTTTGAGCAAAAGTGGATGGTTATTCATGCATTGACAAGAATTTGTGCTGATGCTCAATCAGTCGTCGACATCTACGTTAATTATGACTGTGATCTATCATCAGCTAATCTATTCGAAAGGCTTGTCAATGATCTGTCGAAAATAGCACAAGGCCGACAAGCCTTAGAATTAGGTGCGAATCCCTTGCAAGAAAAATCAATGAGAATAAGAGGGCTAGAGTGTTTAGTATCGATTCTTAAATGTATGGTTGAATGGAGTAAGGATTTGTATATCAATCCTAATACACAATCAACAATATCTGATCCTGGAATGAAATCACAATCCAACACATATCCCTCGGAAGAAAACATAGAATATTTGAAAACTAGATCCCTCCATGGTGGATCGAATTATAGCCTTAACTCATACGAAAGCAACAAAAATAGAGAAGCATTTGATCTACCAGAAGCTCTTGAAGAACAAAAAATGAGGAAAGAAGTAATGGAAGCGGGAATTGATCTATTCAATAGAAAACCAAAAATGGGTATTGTATTTCTTCAAGAAAAACAATTGTTGGGTGTTTCGACTAAGGACGTTGCCAAATGGTTGCAAGAAGAAGAACGTTTAGATAAGACATTTATTGGCCATTATTTGGGTGAAAATGATGAGAAATCTAAAGAAGTTATGTGCGCATATATTGACGCCATGAACTTTCAAAACATGGAAGTTGTTTCTTCGTTAAGATATCTTTTAGAAGGTTTTCGACTGCCAGGTGAAGCCCAGAAAATCGACAGACTTATGGAGAAATTTGCAAGTCGTTATTGCGAATGTAATCCAAACAATAAACTATTCCAAAGTGCTGATACAGTCTATGTGTTAGCATTTTCCATTATTATGCTGACCACTGATTTACATTCTCCACAAGTGAAAAACAAAATGACTAAGGAACAATATATTAAAATGAATCGAGGCATAAGTGATAGCAAAGATTTACCCGAAGAATATTTGTCTACGATTTATGATGAGATTGCTGGAAATGAAATAAAAATGAAAAACAACGTTACAAATAAACCTGGAAAGCAAATTATAACAAACGAAAGACGAAGAAAACTTCTTTGGAATATGGAAATGGAAACAATTTCGCAAACTGCAAAAAGCCTTATGGAGTCTGTTTCACACGTAAAAGCTTCTTTTACGTCGGCAAAACACTTGGAACACGTTCGTCCAATGTTCAAAATGGCCTGGACTCCCTTTTTAGCTGCCTTTTCGGTTGGTTTACAAGACTGTGATGATATGGAAATTGCGAGTTTGTGTTTAGACGGAATAAGGTGTGCAATTCGTATTGCTTGTATTTTTCACATGGATCTGGAAAGAGATGCATACGTTCAAGCTTTAGCTCGTTTTACTTTGCTAACAGCTAATTCTCCAATAAATGAGATGAAAGCGAAAAACATTGATACAATAAAAACTTTAATAACAGTTGCTCATACTGATGGCAATTACTTGGGATCTAGCTGGCTTGACATTGTCAAATGCATCAGTCAATTGGAGTTAGCGCAATTAATTGGAACTGGAGTGAGACCGCAATACTTAAACGGCCCAACGACTTTAAAAGATGCATTGAATCCCAGTGTTAAAGAACACATTGGCGAAACCAGCAGCCAAAGTGTTGTTGTTGCAGTCGACAGAATATTTACTGGATCAATTAGACTGGATGGTGATGCCATCGTTGATTTTGTGAAAGCATTATGCCAGGTAATGTTTTTATTATTAAAATTGAGTTTTTTAAATCAATAGTTCAAAAACAAAAGTTGTATTTGTGTTTGATAATTTTTTGAACATATATATGTTGCTCATAAGGATTGCAAGATATCACGGGTTACTGCTCTTTTAAAAAAATAATTTATTCTTCTGCTTTCACGTACTTGTACTAATGTGTGTTATCACAAAGGAAGAAAGGATCTTTGACAGAAACAAGTAACATTTGAGTAGAAAAATAACACGGTCTGAACTTAAAAAATGTGTTTGTAGTTTTGACCGATTTTAATAAAACCCAGTCTTAATTTTTTTTTTTTTTGAGATCTTAGGGTGCTGTTTTTTGAGTTAATTATTATACAACTGATCATAAAATTTAAATAAATCGTTATATTTACATACAGAAAGAGTAAACTTTTAGGCCCGTGGTTAGTGGGATTGCGGGGTTCGTCAGTTCAAGTCAGAACCACTTTTTTCCGGGGTACTGCCTCATGAGGAAATTGCAAATCCTCCAAGTGTAAAAATTGTCTCGAAAAAGTGCATCTAATGTAGCCGTTCGGTTTCTCGGCGGTAAATTCATAGTTGCCACTCGACTGGCAACTTTTACATACTCGTATAACTCCTTTCTGGTGTATTTTAACGCAAAATTACTTAATATGCCAACTTGTAGCAAATAACATTTCCTATAATTTTGGTCTGTACAGCTATTTTGTACAACCAGTATATCGACGGAGCTATTAAGCAGCAAAAAATGCCCAATTTTGGGATTTTTTTTATGTTTTCAGTTTCTTTTACTTTTATAGCGCGATAACGTCATTGGTGCAGTAGATAAGATGTTTGCTCAGTCGTTCAGCAACTGTGGAAGAGTGGAGACTACGTTGACGACTTTCACAGTGATAGTAATTTTTTCAAGTGATTATTTTTATGAATTAAAGTAATTACAGTAAAAGTTAGTTTGTCTTTTGCCAAAAGGCAAATAATTTCATTAATTTTTGTTATTTTTGCTTTTAATAAAGCCAAAATTCAGTGCAAAGTAATTTGGATATAAAAAAAAAAGCTTTTTTAAAAGCTAAACATTTGTAGATCTTTGGGCAAGCAAGTCCAAAGCTATATCTACACCAAAAAACCACCTCTATTATATACGAGTTTAGCTCAAGTGGTAGAGTGGCCGATCGCGGCGCAGATGAACCCAGGTTCGAATCCGGCCTGGGTGACTTTACTAACTTTTTTTGGGAAAAAGTGTTAGACAGTAGAAATAGTCTAGAAGGCGGCAAATTACCGCAAAACAAGAGTATGGCGCCATCGGATGATGAGCCAGAAAAATCGGCTGATGTCCCAATGACGTCAGTAAAAAGGCGAAAAAAACAATTTAAGCCTAATCTGGTGAAAAGGCAAACCAGGGCAACTCCGGCCATAGTAACAACCGTAGGGGAGTTGGAAAAAGAGCGGCCAGCCAAGTCCAGTGCCGCAGAAAAGATACGTCAGCAGCTGGAAGTTGCTGGCGTGACGTCGGACATATCTGTGTCGTATGTGTCCGACGAAGGAGAGGGGCACTACACAAGCACCCCTGACGACACAACAGTTGCCGAAGGCAACAACAACAACAACACCAATACAAAAAAAATGCCTTCCTCATCAGAGTCAGATGATGAGGAAGAAGTAATTAGCGAGTTTGAGCGCAAAATCCTGGCGGTCAGAACCAAACAGGAAAATAAAAGGAAGGCGGAAAGGCTCGCCAAAGAGCAAAAGGAGGCAGCCAAGCTTAAGGCCCTCCAGACGGCTGAGCAGCAGAAGCAGCAACTACAACAACAACAGCAGCAAACACAGCTGCAGAAACAACTACCACAGCAGCAGCAAAAACAACAGCCTGCTAAACAGCAGCAGCAACAACAGAAAAAAGAACAGCCACAGCATGTTAATCAACCATCGACGTCTAAGAACGCCCAACAGCAGCAGCAAAATGAACAGCAGCAGAGACAACAGCAGCTGAGACAACAGCAGCATAGTCAACAGCAGCAGACACAACAGCAGATGCAGCAGCAACAGCCATCGCAGCCAACACAGAAAAAAGGTAAGGTGCCGCCCATAAACGCTTATAAAATGAATATTAATGATATTATTGATATAAGTAGGGACGCCATAGGCGATAACTTTTTAATTAAACGGCTAAGTAATGATAGACATGCTATCCACTGCTTCTCAGTGGATCAGCACAAGCAGGTTAAAGAGATTTAAAAAAAAAACGGCCACTGAACATTACAGTTTCACGCCGAAAGAGGAAAAAATACAAACGGCCCTCTTAAAGGGCCTTGACAGCTCCACTGATACGGTGGCGCTTTTAAACGAACTCCGTCGGGTAGCGACGAACGATCTCGAGTTCGTGGGGGTCAAGCCTTTCACGACTGTCAGAGCCAAACGGGAGCAACGTAAGTTACCGTTCTTCCTGGTTCAGCTGTCGCCCAAAAGCAAACTGGATAGTCTACGGAAAATTACCAAAGTAGACTACCAGGTTGTAACCTGGGACAAATTAAAGAGACGCGGCGACATGCTTCAATGCATGCGCTGCCAAAGGTTCGGGCATGCCGCGGCGAACTGCGGTATGCAGTCTCGCTGCGTGAAATGCAGTGAGAACCACAATTATATACGAGTTTAGCTCAAGTGGTAGAGTGGCCGATCGCGGCGCAGATGAACCCAGGTTCGAATCCGGCCTGGGTGACTTTACTAACTTTTTTTGGGAAAAAGTGTTAGACAGTAGAAATAGTCTAGAAGGCGGCAAATTACCGCAAAACAAGAGTATGGCGCCATCGGATGATGAGCCAGAAAAATCGGCTGATGTCCCAATGACGTCAGTAAAAAGGCGAAAAAAACAATTTAAGCCTAATCTGGTGAAAAGGCAAACCAGGGCAACTCCGGCCATAGTAACAACCGTAGGGGAGTTGGAAAAAGAGCGGCCAGCCAAGTCCAGTGCCGCAGAAAAGATACGTCAGCAGCTGGAAGTTGCTGGCGTGACGTCGGACATATCTGTGTCGTATGTGTCCGACGAAGGAGAGGGGCACTACACAAGCACCCCTGACGACACAACAGTTGCCGAAGGCAACAACAACAACAACACCAATACAAAAAAAATGCCTTCCTCATCAGAGTCAGATGATGAGGAAGAAGTAATTAGCGAGTTTGAGCGCAAAATCCTGGCGGTCAGAACCAAACAGGAAAATAAAAGGAAGGCGGAAAGGCTCGCCAAAGAGCAAAAGGAGGCAGCCAAGCTTAAGGCCCTCCAGACGGCTGAGCAGCAGAAGCAGCAACTACAACAACAACAGCAGCAAACACAGCTGCAGAAACAACTACCACAGCAGCAGCAAAAACAACAGCCTGCTAAACAGCAGCAGCAACAACAGAAAAAAGAACAGCCACAGCATGTTAATCAACCATCGACGTCTAAGAACGCCCAACAGCAGCAGCAAAATGAACAGCAGCAGAGACAACAGCAGCTGAGACAACAGCAGCATAGTCAACAGCAGCAGACACAACAGCAGATGCAGCAGCAACAGCCATCGCAGCCAACACAGAAAAAAGGTAAGGTGCCGCCCATAAACGCTTATAAAATGAATATTAATGATATTATTGATATAAGTAGGGACGCCATAGGCGATAACTTTTTAATTAAACGGCTAAGTAATGATAGACATGCTATCCACTGCTTCTCAGTGGATCAGCACAAGCAGGTTAAAGAGATTTTAAAAAAAACGGCCACTGAACATTACAGTTTCACGCCGAAAGAGGAAAAAATACAAACGGCCCTCTTAAAGGGCCTTGACAGCTCCACTGATACGGTGGCGCTTTTAAACGAACTCCGTCGGGTAGCGACGAACGATCTCGAGTTCGTGGGGGTGAAGCCTTTCACGACTGTCAGAGCCAAACGGGAGCAACGTAAGTTACCGTTCTTCCTGGTTCAGCTGTCGCCCAAAAGCAAACTGGATAGTCTACGGAAAATTACCAATGTAGACTACCAGGTTGTAACCTGGGACAAACTAAAGAGACGCGGCGACATGCTTCAATGCATGCGCTGCCAAAGGTTCGGGCATGCCGCGGCGAACTGCGGTATGCAGTCTCGCTGCGTGAAATGCAGTGAGAACCACAATTTAGGTGAGTGTAAACTCGGACAGGAAAGGGTCGAAGATAAGACTACTTAAATGTGTGCTTTGCGGAGGCGAGGGGCACCCTGCTAGTTATCGGGGCTGTCCTAAGTTTCAGCAGATAAAGCAAACAAAAGCTCCGAAGGTGGTGGAGAGGCGACCTATTTTTGCTCCTGCACCGATAGCCGTTGTGCCCCAAATCTCTTACGCCCAAATGGCGGCAGGGAGGGCAACAACAACGGTACAGCCACAACCAAAAGTTGCCAAACAGGCCCCCGTGCCTACGGCACCTGCGGGACAGGCAGATATAATGACTGTGTTGCTGGCCATGCAGGCCCAGTTAACCAGCCTACAACAACAGCTCGGAAAGCAGGAGGAAAGACTAGACCGTGTCTACGCTTACCTTCCCAGCTTAGGACAATTTAAACCATAATGGGCGCGCTGTACGAGAACCCCTTTAAAATCCTGGCTGTGAATGTAGATTCACTAATCAGGACCGAACGTAGAGCAAATTTGTTTCAATTGTTGCATGATCACAGTCCAGATGTCTTTTTGGCTAGCGAAACCAAGCTAAACCAGAAACACAAACTGACTCATAATAATTACAATATCGTAAGAAGGGACCGGCCCAACTCCACTCGTGGGGGCGGGGTCGCTATCTTTTTACGAAAAGGTATTGATCATAAGGTCATATATAATAGTGAAGTGCGAAGATTCGAGTTGTTAGAAGCTTGCATCATATGCATTCCTCTCCAACATGGGAAGCGAATGTATGTGATCGCAGTGTACGCACAAGAAGCACCTCAACCTGCAAACTTTATTGCAGAGCTCGAAAAACTTTTCGAGTGCCTTAGCCTGCACTCGGATGAAAATTACTTTATTATCGCTGGGGATTTCAATGCCAAACATGAAGATTGGGGAAATCAAATCCAAAATCCAAGGGGATACCATCTTTTTGATTGGATGGGTCGACACCATATTGAGTATAAAATCGACCTTCTTGCTACAGATAGACCATCGTTCCCAAGGAGCGGTGCTTTTCTAGATCTACTACTGTTAGACTCAAGACTGACAGTAACTGACTCTGTGGGCCAACAGACAAGAAACTGTTTACAGACGGTAGAATACGACAGTGACCACTGCGGACTTTCCGCCGTCATACAGCTACCAAATAAACTTGTGGTCTTGGATGAATTTGTGCCTGCGCGCTCTTACAATTTTAGTAAGGCACGCTGGCCACGTTTCTCCAACATCCTGACAAGAGAACTCCTCTCTAACGACATTGTGCCTCCAAATGACAGGAATCTATCGAACGTAGAGATCGATGGATACCTGCTTCAGATGGATGGTGTCATAAAACAAACGATGGACAGAACGATCCCACGATACAAAGAAGATAACGCAACTGAAATGTACAAGAACGCGACAATAGACGCAGTACATAGACAAAAAAGTGGCCTCCTGACAAGATTAAAACTCTTGTACAGGCAGTTTACTGACAGAAACGATCTGGAGATTAGGACACTGAAGTCTTCAATCAAAAATGTCAACTCGCTCATTAAACAAAACTATCGATTGTCTTAACTCTTACTGGGATAACAGAATTCGAGTCGTTAATTCTAGCAACCCGAGTATGTTTCCTGAGATTAATAAAATCTTTAGAAAGAACACTCAAAATGATCTTCCGTGTCTTAAGCTCCAAAGAACGACAGACAACGAAAACATATTCCTGACCGCAGGAGTAGATCTGGGGGACGCCGTCTTGGACGACGACTTCTTTGTGATCGAAGATCCATTGGAGAAGGTTGAGACAGTGGGTTCTGCTTTTCAGCAAGTGTATAAGGTGAATGAGTCCATTCATCCAAATCACGACCTGGACAACAGAGCTCTGCTGAATCACTTCTACCTTCGAAATAGCATCACGCAATGGCGATCTGAGAATCTTGGTTTTACCGGATTCAATGAAGACAATCTGGCAAATGCCACCGTCGCCGAGCGAAATGGGCCAAGCTCCCTGCTCATCTCGAAGGTCGAACTACAAGTGATCTTCGCATCATTAAAGAAAAAGAAGTCAGCAGGAGTCGATGGTATACCCAATGTTGTACTGCGACATCTCCCTGAGGATGCAATTAACATATACACAACACTGTTCAACAACGCGCTGAATAATGCATATTATCCAGTGAGTTGGAAGACAGCAGTTGTACATCCACTCCCCAAAAAGGGAAAGGACAATTCCAATCCGGCAAATCTCCGGTCGATAAGTCTTCTTCCGAGTATCAGTAAGGTATTCGAAAAGGTTATCAATAGAGCTCTGTCCAAGTGGGCCGAGGACAAAAATATAATTCCAGACACCCAGTTCGGCTTTAAGGCGGGACATGACACAATTCATGCCGCGTCTAAGTTAGTATCTGCTGTCCAATGGAACAATGCTAAAAATCAATGCACGGGTGCCTGTCTGGTTGATTTGGAGAAGGCTTTTGACACCGTATGGTTAGAAGGTCTGTATCTGAAGCTAACCAGATGGGGCATAAGTAAACCACTGTTATATATGCTTTACGACATGCTTAATGGTAGAAAGTTTGTTGTCAAGAGTGGCAATGTAACATCTACCACAACGTTTGATATTAAAAACGGTCTGCAACAGGGAGCGGTGAACTCGCCGATTCTCTTTAGTATTTACACCAGCGATCTCATTGGGAGCCTACCTCATGCAATTGCGTATGCCGATGATTTAGTTGCGTACAGAACAGGTCCAAAAGTTGAAGTCATCAGAATTCTCTTGCAACGTGATTTCGATAAAATTCAAAAGTACTGTAATGATTGGAAGCTGAAAATAAACTTCCAGAAATGTGAAACTATCCTGTTTAGAACCCCTTTTACTGGGGCCTCTAGGGATACGAGAAAGAACTGGCGCAAGCTAGTGATCGCTGGGCCACATGGACATCCACTGGCGAGTAAAAATGTAGTAAAGTACCTTGGCATCTGGTTGGATCAGTATCTATATTTCAATCGACATGTAGAGGCTGCTCTGGCCAGGGCTAGGGGAGCTTTTGCCCTGACAAGACGGTTGTTTTATAGCAGCCGCCTTGATAGCAGGGTAAAAGTGATTTGCTACATGGCCCTTATCAGGCCGATGATTGCCTACGGATGCCCTGTGTGGTTCAACGTTGCACCATCTCTAATGCAAAAGATTCGGGTGTTCGAGAGACAGTGCCTTCGCACTTGTCTCGGTCTTTATAGAACACCAGAGTCGGAGTACAAACACTATTATTCCAACGAGGTCCTATACAACGGGGCCAATATAAACAGGATAGATAACTTTTTAATTAAGCTCATTCGCGGACACATTGCAAGGGCGATGACCTCAACTAATGGACAAATCTTCGGGGCTTACTACCCCCAAGATGAATATTTTGAAAGCACACGTTCGAGTGGTTTTATCCCGCCCGAGGCTTTCCTATACCTTGATAGTCGAGGGCTGATTCAGGATAGATCGGCGATTCCGTTGATCTACCACGTCGGCCGCAGAACAGTCGATAGGCGGCTCCTCTACGACCGAGACATAGTCGCTGGGAGCGAAGCAGAGCGCCTCCGTTTCAGTAGGGCCGTGCCCGACCGGGATCGGAAGGAAGCCCTAGATCAGGTCCACCAATTTTGGTGGCTTAGCTAAAACCCGACCATTTTTAGTCGACATAGACGAAATATCGCCTATGGCCGACTTACATATATCTTTAGTATCTAAGTTAGGTAGGACAGTTGCGGCGGCACCAAAAAAAAAAAAAAAAAAAAAAAAAAAAAAAAAAAAAAAAAAAAAAAAAAAAAAAACGAAAATCCAACAAAAAAATGTTAAAATAAAAAAGGCTGCTGCGGCTGTTGTAATTTTAAGTATATAAGGTTTATCTTAAGTAAGTTTAAGCTTATTTTTAGTTTATATTAAGTTAGTTTAAGATAGATTAAAAAATGATAATGATGACCTAGTTTTTAAATTTTTCTGGGTAAAAAATAAAACCCCAATATAGATAAGATAATTTTAAGTTATTTTTAGGCTGAAAGGCAATTAAATTAAGATAAAGATTAATTTAGAGCGCCCGCATAGGGCCAGTAAGTTAATTAAGATGATAGTTTTAGCTAGTTTTAAGATTTTTGTCTAGCATTTAAGTAGATATAAGTAAAAGTAAAATAAAAATCATTTAAAAGTAAAAAGTAAGATGTTTGCTTCTGACCCGGAGGTCGTCAGTTCGATACTCAGGTTGAGAAGAAGTTTTTCTAACTCCTAGTGCAAGCTAGTAGAGCCGTCCGTGAGTTTTAAGTGAGAAAATAGTCACCGAATTCTCGATCTACTGCGCCGAAAAAAATTCTTGCCTATCTTCTAATTCTTCTAACTAGTGTTGTGCAACGTCATGTTGTATTCTAAAAAAGCAATGTGCCTTACAGACACGTAGTTAAAAAAAAAAACCGAAGAATTACGCGCAAAAAATTTCACAATCAATCATGTTGGAAATTTAATTACCTACATAGTATTTCAAACTCCACTTTTTATTTTATTTTTGTGACCGTTACAAGGAAATGAGAGTTTATTAAAAAAAATCTACATATAACAAAATGCAAATTCAATGAAGTGCCTTTATAATTTGTAGTTAGTTTTAGATGGAAAATAATCGGAACTTAATAAAATTTTAAAACGTTATTCAGGGATGGTTAACTAACATTTTCTCCAGTCCAGTTATTGGGGGAAAACTGCAAAATTTTCGGCAGTTCTTCATCAATAACTTTTTCTTCTCACGTTCTACGGCAAAATTATCAATTTATTCATTTATGTACATATGTATTTCAATTCGTTAATCCCGAAAAAAGATTTTTTTTTAATTTCGCAAAAAACGCAAAAAAAAATGCAGAATTTCGCCTTATATTATATAGTTATACTTGAAATATGCAATTAACAATTCTGGTTAAAATCACCAACTTTTGACACCCTCAAAATCCACCTCTACCCCCACCTTCCTAGACCCAATCTGGAGGATATCATCCGGCGCAGCATTTCTTATTGTGGGGAATGATAGTATGTACTCCTCGTAAGGCTCCAACTCCAAACTGATAGGAGAAGTTCATTGTGTAACTTCCCTATACAATTTCGGGTTGATGGACCACCGGGTAGATGAATTCCATTCCTACTTGACAGTGCAAGAACCACTCAGCTAGGACTTCTAAATACCAAGGTAAAGGCGTGTGAAGGCGTGAGTGAGGAGACTAAATTTCTCGGGAACTGCAAGCTTCTTTATGTGCGCTTACAGGGAAATGTATTGTTAAAAAAATCTAAATTGATAACTTTTCTAAAATTAAAATTTTGAACACCCGAGTGAAAAAAATACTTTGCTTTTTCAATTAGATAAACAAAATACCAAAAGAAAAAATATGTATGAATTGTATTGGGTGTATTTGCCTCACAAAAATTCTAGCTATAACTTTATATTAAATTACATTTTTAGATAATGCTTTGAACAAAAAAAACAAAACAAAATTATCGGAGTACAATTCCTTAACATATTTTCTTTAAAATAAAATTATTTAAAACAAAATAACAAAACATTGTCCCATGATAAGGATTAAAATATCTCCCAAAAAAACGTAGTTTATGTTTCACTCTAAGAAGTGATTATACAATTTTTTTATTTAGGCTTTATTGAAGACTGAAATAAATTTAATTTTGGGTCTAGTAAAGTAAACTTATAGTAAAATAAATCATGCCGACTCAACAAAAGGGGCCCGACGTACTTCAAATGATTATACAATGCTATATTTCTTCTTATATAATATTTTTGTTTGCATAATCTTTTAATTAAACTTATTAAATGTTTTTATTTATAATTACTGTCTGATTGGCGAATTTAAAGTGGTTGGTGAAATTCACTCTCAAGATATTTTGCTGTTGGTAGCTTGATACTGATGTGATAGGAAACCTCTTCGACGCCCTGTTGCTGTTTTTGGCGTTCTGAAGCAGATAATCTCGCTCTTATCGCTATTCATTTTCAGTCCCCATTTGAGGTTTCAGTCCCACAAGTTTTTTATGTGACTCTCAACTCTCTTGGCCGCCATTTCTGGTGAAAGGAAGAGTTTAGGTAGTCCTACACTTGGACAGTTTGAATGCAGAAACAATGTTAATGATTCTCTTTTAATCTCTTAGACATTTAGATGGTCAACATAAAGACATTAAAAGAAAAAAATTAGGTTTTGTCGATAGTGACATTGATGCTAATGATCAGATGTGTCAAACCTACAGGAAAGTCTGGGTTTAACTCGGAGTATATAGAAACTATCAGACTTAAGGACGTATATTTTCGATCCCACAACAAAAGCCAACGCTACTGAGGAAAATCGGAAAAAAACACAAAACAAGTAAAGAACTCATGCAATTCCGTTATTGAAAGAAACCCTAAAAGCAGTCATTTGTCGTTTGTAAAAATATATTAAAAACTCTTCATCGACTTCAACTCACATCGACAATGAAAAACTAATTTTTTGAATTTTGCACACAGGAAGTCATTTATAATTCAATTAATATCGCATTTATGCGCATCATTCATATATGTTTTCTTTATAGAAGCCCAAATTTAGACAGAGTTTCAACTTCTAACGAATTTGATGCTTTGCCTGACTCCATTCAGGGAATTGTTTCCCGTTACCCTCACACTGAAATCGTTATTACGGGCGATTTCAATGTACACAATTCCAGTTGGCTTCGCTTTTCTGGCCAGACAACACCCGAAGGAAGGTATGTTGATATTTTCGCTGAGTTAAACCATCTTACTCAGCTCGTTGATGAGCTATTTCAGGACCTTTAACTGGTCACTATGCTTCCTCGGTAGTGATATTTATTCCAGCGCAGACATGGTTACAAATTTAATTCTTTTAGGAATGAGAAATTTTATCCCAAACAGGTCGAAGAGTATCAAACCTAAGGAAAACTCATGGTTTGATTCGAGCTGTAGAGAGGCTATCAGGTTAAGAAATGTAAGTTTCCGTTGTTACAAAGCCAACATCACTGAAGAAAACCGGAAAAAGTTTCAGCAAGCTAGAAAGGCCTGCAATGTTCATATTCGAAAAACCAAATTTTTACATGAGCAAAAATTCGGCAAAAAATACTGCAATGTCCCAAAGGCAGTAAAAAATGTTGGTCATTTGTAAAAAAAAGTAAAGAATTCTTCGTCATCGTCAGTTCCTACGCTCGTCTTCAACGATACTCCTGCTGTCAGTTCTCAAGAAAAAGCAGATCTGCTTGCTGCCCAATTCGCGTCAAACTCAACACTGGCCGCAGGTGTCAGAACTCCTCCTGTACTCGAGAGCGTAAATGATTTTATGGGACCAATCTTCTTTCGCAATCGTTCAGTCGCAAGAGTATTGCAAGATCTCAACATAAATAAATCCGCTGGCCCGGATTGTATCCCCGCTATTGTTCTGAAGAGGTGTTCTTCAACGCTGGCAAAACCTTTGCGTAAGCTTCTCCATCGGTCCTATTCCTCTGGACTCTTTCCGAGTGTATGGAAAACAGCATTTGTCCAGTCTATCTCCAAAAAAGACGAATCTTCTGCACCCTCAAACTACCGACCAATTGCAAATAAATAGAATAGAAATATCTCGAAGAACGAAAGCTTCTGGTCCACTGGTGATTTAATGGTATATCTCACCGAAAAGTGGAACCAATCTCTCCATCGTTTTGGGGAAAGCAAAATTATTGCACTTGATATTTCTAGGGCATTTGATAGAGTTTGGCATCAAGCCCTTTTATCGAAAATGCGTGCATTTGGACTCGATGAATCTCTTCTTCGTTGGATTAGTAACTACCTTTCGAACCGCTCAATTCAAGTCGTATTGGACGGTTTCAAATCTGATATTCACAAAATAAATGCTGGTTTGCCCCAGGGCTCTGTTTTGTCTCCGACTCTTTTCCTTATATTTATCAATGACTTATTATCTGAAACAACTAATCCAATCAATTGTTTTGCTGACGACAGTACTCTCAGCTTTTCATATTCGTTTCCAGATTCACATCCATGTTCTTCGGATTTTGAACTGCAACGGAAGTGTATAATAAGTTCATTAAATTCTGATCTTGACAGCATTGTACAATGGGGAATAAGAAATCGCGTATAATGTAATGCTTCTAAAACTCAATGTTGTCTTTTGTCGTTAAAGCAAAACATACCTCCATGCCACTATCCATGAGCGGCACTTGCATTGAAGAAACAGAACACCTCTCAGTTCTCGGTATGTGTATTACAGACCACCTTCTGTGGAATGACCACATATTTGACATCGCAAAGAATGCTGCGAGGTGTTTAGGTTTCCTTCGAAGATGCAAGAAGTTCTTCACTCCGTCTGATGAAGCATATATTCGACCGAAACTCGAGTATAATTCCCATATTTTGGCAGGTGCTCCTATAACCCACTTGAGTTTTCTAGATAGAATTCAAAAAAGAGCTTTGAAAATGATAGGCGATCGAACAATAACAGAAACATTTACATCTCTTGAGCACCGCCGTAATGTTTCGTGGCTTTCGTTAATCTATCGTTATTTTTACAAACAATGCTCTAGCGAAATAGCCAGCTGCATTCCTCCCCTGAAACGATTCAACCGTAATACTCGAACTGCTAGGAATGCCCATCAGTTTACCCTTGAGCCTAACTTCGGACGTACTGTTAAGTATAGAGATTCTTTCTTTAGTCGTACCGCACGAATGTGGAATGCTTTGCCAGGCTCTGTTTTTCCCTCCCATTTTGATATGCAGAACTTTAAAACTAATGTGCATCGGTATCTCCTCTTTTATCCCTCCTCATTTCCCTAATGCTCGTGCGGTGTTAAAACATTTTAAGGGTACACACACACACACCCCTTTCAAAATTTCCAAAAACTTTTTTTTTCGATTTTTTTTTAAATTAAAAAAAAAATTGCTTTTCGATATATTTTGAAAATGGGTGGATTGAATTTTTTAAAATAATTTTCCCAGATGAAAACTACAGATTGCCTTATAATGACATACTAGAATAAAATTAAAATATTTTTTTGAAGTTTTTCAAAAAAAAAACTGGTCGAACGATTTTCAAAATTTTTTTTTCTTCGATAGACATTTAGTTTTCAAATTTTATTGCATACTTAGTTTTTCCAAGAAAACTCTGAAACTAATTAAATGTTCGTTTCCGTGGAGCAGTGTATCGAAGAAGACCCAAATGAGTCCATCCGCTACGCGCGCAGAAGGTTCTTGGTTTGCAGGCTTACAAAATCCAACTCGTTCAAGAATTGAAACCGAACGCCCATCAAGCGCGTCGTATGGGTCCAAAACGAAATGGCCACCGATCCCGATTTTCACAAAATTAGGAAAATTGGGCCTCGGCTGGAATTTATTCGAGCCAGCCACGGCGGCCACTTCCTCGAAATCATTTTTAGAACATAATGCAAACCCTTATCTTTATAATAAAGCTAGCTTCTTGGCCATAACATTAAACTATATGCGTTTTATTTCTTCTTGAAAACCAAAAAAAAAAAAAAAACACCCTTTATATACATACATATGCAGCCACTAAGTAATTATCTAGTATAAGAACTAGTTCATGCGACCCAGTCGTGCATTTTATTTAAATTTTATTCGACGATGTGACCGCACATATGAGCAAGTACGTGCGATCCAGTCGTGCAATTTATTTTATAATAACTTGATTTTGTTGTTTTTTGCAGGTTTCACTCGATGAATTGCATAATCCGCAACCAAGAATGTTTTCCTTGCAAAAGATTGTAGAAATATCATACTACAATATGGAACGTATACGTTTGCAGTGGTCACGCATATGGCAAGTTCTTGGAGAACATTTCAATACAGTCGGTTGCAACGCCAATGAAGAAATTTCTTTTTTTGCTCTTGATTCGTTACGGCAACTATCAATAAAATTTATGGAAAAAGGAGAATTCTCGAACTTCCGGTTTCAAAAAGATTTTCTTCGACCATTTGAACTTATAATGAAGAAAAACAATTCTTCAGCTATAAAAGACATGATAGTCCGATGCATAGCACAAATGGTAAACTCACAAGCTAATAACATCAAATCCGGCTGGAAAAACATTTTTTCGGTTTTCCATCTAGCTGCTGGCGATAATGACGAGGCAATTGTAGAGCTAGCATTTCAAACGACAGCAAAAATAATAAACGAACTGTATAAAAAGCAGTTTTCAATAATGGTTGATTCATTTCAAGATGCTGTAAAATGTCTCTCCGAATTCGCATGTAATGCCAAATTTCCAGATACCAGCATGGAAGCTATCCGATTAGTTCGCACGTGTGCATTTTGTGTTCATAATGCTCAACAATTATTCACAGAGCATACTGGAATGGAAAACGATGTGGCAGTGACCAAAGAAGATCGGGTATGGGTCAGGGGATGGTTTCCGATGTTATTTTCGTTGTCTTGTGTTATAAACAGATGCAAACTAGACGTAAGAACACGCGGATTAACAGTTCTTTTCGAAATAATAAAAACATATGGTGATACTTTTCAATCGAATTGGTGGAAAGACTTATTTAACATAATATTTAGAATCTTTGACAATATGAAGTTGCCCGAACATATAGCGGAGAAAGCCGAATGGATGACCACAACGTGTAATCATGCGCTGTACGCTATTATTGATGTATTCACTCAGTATTTTGATGTTCTTGGAAACTTGCTTCTTAAAGATTTGTTTGCACAATTGCATTGGTGTGTGCAGCAAAATAATGAACAATTAGCAAGATCAGGAACAAATTGTCTTGAAAATCTCGTAATATCAAATGGGTTTAAGTTTACCTCAGAAATTTGGAATGACACCTGCACTTGCATGTTAGAAATTTTTAAATCTACATTGCAGAATGAGTTACTCTATCATTATCAAAATACTTCTCACCACAAAAATAAGGGGCTAGGTATTTTGAGAAGAAGTGAAGATGGTCAGCAATACTCATTAAATAATGGTTTAGAAAACCAGTTAGAACAATATATTACAGAACCAGTTAGTAGTAGTTATGTGATTGACAATTTGTTAATTAAATGTGCGGTTCAGCTGGAGTTAATACAAACAATAGATAATATTGTTTTTTTTCCTGCTACGTCTCGAAAAGAAGATGCAGAAACTCTTGCACTGGCAACAGCCGATTTATCAGGAAATCCAGCCAACGCTGTCATAGAATGTCAGCGAGAGGAACAAGGAATGTACAGTTATCTTGACACGAAAAATTTGCTGCAATTGACAGATTGTTTAATGCAATCTCATAGATTTGCTAAGCAATTCAATCTGAACCCAGAACAGAGAAATATTTTGGGTCGGCCGGGTTTTAAAGAACAAGTCAAACCAAATATATTGAGGCAGGAAACAACATCGTTGGCATGTGTTTGTCGCATTTTGTTTAAAATCTATGGTGACGACAACCGCAGTGAAGATTGGCCAGAAATCGAAAATAAATTGATTTCGGTTTGCATTGAAGCTCTGACGTATTTTTTAAAATTACAAACAGAATCGCATAGGGATTGTTGGACATCATTGTTATTGCTTATACTAACTAGGCTATTGAAAATGACGGATTCCAGAGTGAGTATAAGTTTTAACCTTTGTAACTTGTTTTAGATTATTGTTTTTATAGAAAATAGTTTAATCTCGATTAAACTTGGCTATTTTTGAAATCAAAATATGACAAAATAACCAGTAAAATGAACTTTGTTGTACTTTTTTTTGTTAAATTTAATTTTAAAAATATATTTTTAATAATATAAAGATTTCTGGTTTTGAGTAATGGCGTGTTTGTGATTATATATTTATCATGTTGATTAAGTTATGTTTCGAACATAGCTTCTCTTCTTAAAGAACGATGGTATACCCATCTGATAATATATTCATTGGAAATGAATTGGCTTCAAAGAAAAATGATCAAAGCGAACCGAGAGTGAGAATTTTCAAATAAAACTTAAATAAAAAGTCTTCATCATCTGAACATTTTATTGTTTTTTTAACCAGACCAATGTAATGTCATTGCATGCTCATGTATAGCGAGTCTAATATTATTATTATTAATAACCAAAAAGGCATAAGAAACGTTTCTGATTAAAAGATGAAATTTAAAAAAATGTATTTTCAAGCCCCGAAAACCTAAATTAATACGGTTTTCAATTTATATCTTCCAAAAAAGGGACAAAAGCATTAGCTTTCTGACATCAATTTTTGTTCCTACCATTCCTATAAAAAAGTATATTGTTATTTCACAAAATCGCTCAAAATGCCTTAGATTCAGATACAGAAATCGAAACTAAAAATGTTATAATAAAAAATGAATTTAATGTTTCAGTAAAACATTAAATCAAATCAAATAATATATTTTCCTCCGCAAAAATATATTTAAACTGTTAAAATTGAAATTAAAATTAGAGAACAAATTATTTTAAGGTCTGCAAACACTTCCTTTTTTAGCTTTAGATATATGTATTTTTCAATGTTTTTTAAAATTATGTATCATTACAGTTTTCCATTCATGTCTCCAATTACTATCCTCTCTTATGTGAGATTATGTGCTTTGGACTTAAGCCGGAATTAAGAAGCGTTTTAAGGAGAGTGTTTCTACGAATTGGCCCAGTGTATAACATCACTAGCAGTAAATAAACGCAAACGTGTGTTGCTTATTTGTTTTAGTATAACTACTGTAAATAAAATTTCAAAAACGAAAAAAGTAATAATGTATGTATGTGTTTTTACACTTTTTTCTTTAGGTTTACATTATGTAAAAAAATCACATGCCTTTGTAAAATTAATGAAATGTTAATTCAATATGACAAAGTAACAATGTATTAAAAAAAAATAATCAAAATTATGTTAAATTTAAATAACTATTTATAATGTTTTGCAAAGAAAAATGAAGAAAAAATAGTTTTCTTCTGGTAAGCTTTCTGTGAAATAATAATTACTATATAAATACATAAGCCAACTTTTATTTTTTTATTTCGGAGGAGTTGCAAAGTGCGAGAGGTAATTTTGTAGTTTGTGGTTTTATCCAGGAATCATAATTATAACAACGATTGATCATAATTCGAGTATAACAAAAGAAATGAGGTAAAATCTGGAGTTTTTGGCATTTTGTAGGGAAATTTGTAAAATTACCTTTTTTCGAAGCGCTAACGAATTGACATGCAAACACATTTGAAATATTAAAAGAAATTGTATGTGCACATACGTGAAAATCTCAACGAAAAATAAATAAATTTTAAATTGCCTTAATTTTGTCACTCGTTTCAGCCAGCAGGTCTTTATAAACATTTTATATTTTCTTTGTATTTTAGTGAAAATTTAAACAATAAAACTAGAAGTAAATTATTTTCTTTCTTAAAAAGAATAAAATTGATGAATCAAACAAGATGTTTATTTTCTTTATTTTTATTTCATCTCGACTGTTCCATGTGATGCAAGGACTTCTGCCATTCAGGCAAAAAGCTTTATGCATACTGATAACATTGTGATATAAACCGAGTTAAAAGTCAAAAGTGGTGGTTTTTCAAAATCGGAGTGACAGACTTTCTGATACGCATTGCAAATTTGAAGCCAAACCCATTGAATTACATAGTTGTTATTAAAGTATAAATAAATAAGTCACATCATAAAAAAACTTTAATGAAATCATTTGGCAGCTGTTTTGCACTTGCAAACTATATCAAACAAAAAGCCAGAGCATAGCAGCGATATGCAAAAATTGAAACAATTGTCAAACTAATTTGTCTGTACTTACTTACTTTTCATGGCGCTATATAGCGTGGTGCTCCTGGGCCTGGTTCAATATGCACTTCCAGCTGGCTTGATTTACAGCCTGCCGTCTCCAGTTTCCTTCTACGGGGCTTCTGACTCCCTCAAAAACAGCGTCAAAGATCTTGCGCGCTGGACCGTCGATATTTATCCACTCTACATGGCTGACCCGTCTTAGCCGCTGGATACGAATTGTTTTTGACTAGGCTTATATCGCTGTTCAGCACGTACAACCCGTTGTTGTATCACCTAACCGTATCGTAAACAGGGCCATAAATCGAGCGAAGAACTTTTCACTCGAATACCCGAGAAGAGCTTTCATTCGAATGGGAAAGGGTCCATGCTTTTGCACCATACAGCAGGCTGGGATGATGAGTGTTTTGTATAGCGTCTCCTTGGTCCTTCTCAATCTTCTTCAATTGCTTACTCAGCCCAAAGTAAAAGCGATTATCAAGAGTGATTCTACGTCTGATTTCTGCTCCAATGTTGTTGCCGGTGTTTACCAGAGCCCAGGTAGACAAATTCGCTGACTACCTTAAAGTTAGCCCTCGCTGTGTTTAATTAACATTATAAGGGTAGTCAAAACACCTTTAGTGTGAGCTAATTATATAAAAAAAAATAAAGTGAATCGGTTACTGCCCAATTAAAAGCCAATTTCTCTATAACAGAGTGGTCGATCTTGTTTTTTGTGGATAGGGCAGATGGTGCTGATATTTCAATCATCAGGCATGCTTTCCTCGGACAATATTTGGCAGATGAGTAGGTGTATGCCCCTGACCAGGACATCTCCAGCGTGTAGCCCATCGGCACCAGCTGCTTCCTTCGTATTTAGTCTGGCAATGGCCACTTTTATTTGGGCTAGTGAAACCGGACGTGCATTTTTCAATCTTATCTAGAACATTCGCATCTCTTTCCTGTTAAAGCAGTTCTGCATCTCCTCGACTTCAGGTTGCTTTTGATCTTTTTGTCTCCGTCTCTCATCATTCCTTCGCTTAACCCAAACATTGAAGAATGATCTAGTTCTGTTGCGGGTTGTTGATATTATCAATAAACAATTTTCGTTTAGATTAGATTATTTTTATTATATTCGTTAAAATTTATGTACAATTGGCCTTAAACTAATTTATATGTAAAATAAATCAACAACAGGGGCCCGACGTATTTTAGATGACTATACAATGATTTATTTTTACTTATATCATATTTTTGTTTGCATAATCTTTTAATTGAAATTCTTGTTTATAATTGCTGTCTGGTTTGGTTTTAAAAATACGTTGATGATATGTGCAAATAGCACAAGCGTACGTCAGAACGGGACGGATCAGCTGTTTATAGATGAGGAGCTTAGTATTTGTGCTTAGTCCGTTTCTTCTCCTGAGAAGCGGGTGGACCAGATATAAGGATAAGTTAGCTCTCTTAAGCATCAGTTCAACTTATATACAGTTTTTTATAAAACCTTAATGTGAATTATATCCAAGAACTATGTTTTTCATAATTAGAGCACGGAAGAATCTGTCACAAATTTTCTTCAGTAAAACACCATAAGAAGTAATCTGTCCGTAGGAAAAATAATTTCGATAAAGGCTTACAATTGTAAAAAATAGTAAAAAAAAAAATAGTTAGAATTTTTTGCAGGACAATTTTATTAAAACTTACTAAGTATTGCTTTCACAGGCAGGATATAAAATATGCTATTAAATTATATTGTAAAAGATTCAAAAATATTAATAAATATTATCAAAATAGTTAAGTTTTAAATTGTAGAAGATTTGAAATTTCAAAGGCACTGTTGCAAGTCATAATTGAATCTTTCAAAGTTTTCAGCCGGTCTAGGTAAAGTTTGTGATGTTTTGATTTATAGTTTTTATATTTACTACAATCAAATAGCTTAGTTAGAACGTAATGCAGCCAATACACATTGGTTTGGGGTTCATATAATTGCCAGTTGTTGCTGAAAAAAAATATAACGAGGTTTATTAAAATTTTAGGTTTTCTTGTAGTTTTTTATTACATACATATATTATAAATAATATAAAAATTAATTTTATATTATAAAAATTAATTTTATAAATCATAAATTCTAATCTTTATTCTTAAACGGTTTTTTTACTATACCTATAAACATTTTAAAATAAAAGGTCGCGAACAAACGTTTGAGAGTAGAGAAGCTAGTTGGTTGTGAACCAGGTCCACCTAGGATTGTAACGACACCTAAGGTAAGAATAGTGATCTATCTTCAACAAAACCGTTCATAAATAAATAAATGTATTAGCGCGACAGCTCCTTAAGGAGCCAAGGCCTAGTGACTTATACTCTCAACCATTCCTCTGTGTGTGTTGTTAATCTGCAAGAATGGAAGGGACCTACAATTTACCGCCTAGTCCGGGCTTAAGGGTAAATTGATGGGAATTCCTGGAAGCGCGAGTATTACGGTGAAACTGTTTTAGGGGAGGAATGAAGCTGGCTATTTCTCTATTGACGGTAGAAATAACGGTAAGAAAGAGACATGAAACATTCCGTCGATGTTCAACTGACGTGAATGTTCTGATGATGTGTTCATCTCCAATAATTTGTAACGCTTTTCTTTGAATACCATCCAAAAGACTTATTGAGTGATTGGTTATGCTCATACCGACAATTCCAAGATGATCAGCTTCCATAATATTACTGCCACTCATGGAGAATGGCAAGAGCGTGAATTCCACTTTAGAGAGAAGACAGCATTGTGTTTTAGTCGAATTAAATTCTACACGATTTCTTATTCCCACATGATGCTGTCCAGATCAGAATTTAATGAGCGTAACATACGTTGACGTCGAAAATTTACATCCGAAGAGCACGGGTATGATTCCAAAAATGAATATGAACAGCTATTGGATTAGAAGTTTCTGACAGATCATTTATAAAAATGAGAAAGAGAGTCGGAGACAGAACGGAGCCCTGGGGCACACCAGCATTTATTTGGAAGATATCAGACTTCAATCTAATACAACTTGTATTGAACGGTCCGAAAAGTAATTTCTAATCCAGCGAAAAAGGGAAATATCGAAGCCGAAAGCTCGCATTTTAGATAAAAGAGCCTGGTGACAGACTCTATTTTTTTTTTTTTATAATTAAGGCACGCACAAGAGACTACTTGTTTCCCTTTTAATGTAACACACTGCGCGGGCATTCGGAAGATAGGGAGGGGAGAGATAGGAGGTGTCGATTAACATTGGTTTTGAATGTTTGCAGATCAAAATGGCAAGGGCAAATCTCGCCGGGTAAACTTTTCCAAATTCGTGTCGTTCGGCTAAAAAAAGAATCCCTATATTTCACGGTACGTCCGAAATTGGGCTCAAGGGTGAACTGATGAGCATTCCTTGCGAGACGAGTATTACGGGCGAAACTTTTAAGGGGAGAAATGCAACTGGCTACTTCGAGTGAACATTTTTTGTAAAAGAAATGATAAAATAAGGAAAGACATGAAACATTGCGTCGGTGTTCGAAAGGGGCAATTGATTCAGTGGCAGTTCTATTTCCTATCAATCTTAACGCTCTATTTTTTATTCTATCAAGCAAGTGAAGCGATGTTTGTGAAGCACCTGCCCAGAGGTGGGAGTTATACTCGAGTTTAGGACGTATAAACGCTTTATAAATTGTATGAAGAACAACAACTTATGTACTACCACCAATTTCATAGGCTGGAGTTATAGCTATTTCACGGGGGCCAACCCGATCATCAGACTCCTTCAGTGGTGCTTTTTCGCTTTTTATGTCCAATTGATTACGGAAAACCTTTTGTTCCCGAGCTGGGTTTGAACCTTGAACATGCGATCTAGCGTTTGCGAAAGCCGACGTACTACACATCGCACTATCGCAGCCACATGATAAGCATGTTCTCAGAACAGGTTTTGCTGGTTTATCAAATTGCATCGTCTTGCAAAAATTTGGGTCTTTCAATAACGGAGTTTCATGAGTTCCTTGCTTGTTTGTGCTTTTTCCGATTTTCCTCTGTAGGGTTGGCTTTGTAGGATCGGAAACTTACTTCTTTGAGCCTGATAGCTTCTTTACACTCAGAATTAAACCAGGACTTTTCTTTAGGCTTGATGCTTTTTACTCTGTTAGGAATAAAAGCACGCATCCCTAGAAGAATCACATTTGTAATCATTTCAGCACTGGCATCAATGTCACTATCGAGGAAGCATAGTGACCAGTTAAAGTTTCGTAAAAAATTATTTAGGCCGTTCCAGTTGGCTTTCTCGTATTGCCAAACGGTCCTGGTGGGAAGTTTTTCTTTAACTGGATGGGTGGAGGATGAGACATTAGCTGAAATGATACAATGGTCTGAAGTGCCAAATAGAGAAGTTACACTAATGGTTATCAGGGTGAGAAGTAAGAAACAAGTCAAGAGTATGGGCGGCTTGCCCAGCAACATCCGGTATACGCGTTGGCACATCGATCAGTTGGGTAAGGTGATGTAACCCGGCAAAGAGCTCGACATACCTTCCTTCGGGTGTTGTCTGACCAGAATAGCGGAGCCAATTGGAATTGTGTACATTGAAATCGCCCGCAATAACGATTTCAGTGCGAGGACAAAGGGAAACAATTTTCGAGATGGAATCAGACAGTGCATCAAACTCGTTACAAGTCGAATTACTGTCGAGATTTGGACTCCTGTAAATAAAACAATAATAAATGACATGCTTGCGGACAGTGAATTTGAGCTATAAGAAGTTAAATTCCGTCATTGCCCATATTGGGGAAGGCTCTGGCAAGCAATGTCATTCCTAACATAGACCACGAGACATTGATGGGAAAAGAGTAATGGCACCAAGCTATACCCATGTAGAGCAAATTCTGATAAATCAGTATTTACTCCAACCTGGGTTTCACTTAATGCCAAAACAGCTGGCCTGTATTGAACAGTGTAGACGTACACGTGAAAGAAATTCTTTCTAAGGCCGCGAACAGTAGAATATATATGTTCTTATTAATAGTGAATTTAAACCAGATGAAGTTGAAAAAGGAGTTAGTGCAAGGACCATATTGTGGTTGGAATTCAAACGCAACATCATTCCTAACATAGACAATCAGCCCTATCACAGGTTTCGTCGTAATAGAATCGTACTACGAATCTCGAAAAAAGGTGTCACGCCTCCCGTCGTAACGAAAATTTTCGCAAGAAATTCGCAGTTCAGAAAAATTGGTATCACTAAACGAATAGGAAATTTATTAGTTTTTCTACGAACAATTATTTTGCTCGGATGTCGTGTGAAACAGTTTGTTATCACGCATTTTCAATCTAAAGAAGAACAAATATTCAACTTTAAACAAATATTTAACAAAAAGTCAAAAGTGAATACGAACAGAGCCCAATTCAAAGGCTTTTGGTTATGCTCCAAGAGAAGCCATAAATTGCCCAGGCCTGTGGTCGAGTGAATTAAATACGTCTCTTAAATTCCTACGTTGTAATTGAAATTACAATAAAAGTGACATTTTGTTTTGCTTTTCACATTTTGAAACAAATTCCGTTTTTCAGTTTGTAGGCGAAGAAAGAATTATTAAATATTATTAAAATTGCAAGCATATGTATGTGCCTGTACATACGGTGATTTTTCAATCGCCTCACAAGTGAGTTTGTTGACAGGAAGGGTGAGAGGCGAAGGAAGCAGATACTCATGTAGTGACTTTGTATATACATTCTATAAAGTACTCTCATGATGTCATTTTTGGTCTGGCCATCTTCCTGGTTGATTCGTAACTAACTCTAAATAGTGGAGACGAGAACATTTACCGATATTTTACCGGTATTTCATATACTTTTGTTATTTTTTCTTATTCTATATCAAAACCAATTGGCGATTTCAGCGCGCTTCATTGCGACTTGATTCGCAACTAAAAAAATGATGCTCCATGATAGTACAATATGCAGTGTGTATACAAAGGTAGTGAACTGATTTTTCTCCGGATAGTACAGTTCCATTTCTATAGTGTTCCATTTTTCTATTATAGAGTTTATAGGTGTAAAAGAGGCAAGAATATTCTATTATTATTTTTCTTTGTCATACTTAAGCAATAGTACATGAGTTATCACAACACAATGTGGACACAACTGATGTGCTTTCAATCGATTGAAAAATCACCGCATAGACAAGCACTATGGAAAGCCATGACACCTGTGTTGGAACATTGTACAAAGGTGGGAAAAGGGAAAGGAAACAGTGAATTTCAATTTACTTCACGCTGATCGTGTGGTGGATTTTTTTCATGAATTTCGTTTGATTTGATTTGGAAATTGTTTTGTTTTTTTTTAGCACAATTAATGGAAACAAAGTAATAACACAATACACAATAATGGTAATAAGGGGAGATCTTTATGCTATTTTAATTTTTGTAGGGCTATTTTTTTATATATTGAAATTTTATTGTAATGGTGAAGAAGGGGCTAACGGGGCGACAACAATTGGAATTAACGAGACACACGACAATGTGAACTCGGCGGGAGACAGATCGGCACTTATATTTAATAATCCTAAATGTTATTCTTAACCCATGAATCAAAATCAATAAGCGGATTTTCTTAAAAAAAATTATGTATTGACATTAATTCTTGTGACCTTGCACAACATCCATTTCAATTCAAATAAACAGAATTGTAATATGTATTAAGCATTTAAATCACAAAAAATATATATAAAAAAAAAGATAGTAGCCAAAACAATTACTTTTTAATTGGATATTAATTTACTTACTTTAGCTTTTCTTTCATTAAACGATAAATGTCGTATTGATAGTCGCCTTTTGCACAAAACAATTCCTCATCTGTAGAAAGATCGTTGTAATAACAACATTTACTCAATAACATCCTTGATAGAGTGTAGTCAATGATAGTAACTTTAATACCGCTTGTTGGAACTTTAACCGTTTTATTATTAATTGTGTATTCGACAGTCTTTTCATTTGTTGGTGCTATTAGAATGTTTCCACAGTGTAAATCGCGATGCTCGAATTCTAATTCTTGTTCGGCTACTGCTAAACTGAGAGTAACCTTAAAGATATAATTAATACAATACAAATTACAATACAAATATAAACAGAAATAGAAGATATTCGTGCAGTTTAGTTCTTTACACACAAACAATAGTTATAAATTATTAAGAGATCAGTATTTTATAAATGGACATAATTAGGGCTTTCAGAGAATGTATTGTTATCGTGTGCAAATCCCAAAAATTAAAAAAAGCGAAACAAATTGCAATACCACCTCTATAAATTCAATGTGTACACCAAAAAAGACCTGAAAACCCAAATACTTAACACCTTGAAAAGAAAACGGGAAATCGAATGGAGGAAAAAATTAACGAACATCAACCTCAAAACTCAATACCCTACAAACGTATCAAAACAATAAATTTCTAACTACACCCACTTAAAAGTTGGTCACACCTCAGCAACTCACAAACACATTCTAAACAAAAACAATCCACCGATATGCACCACCAATACAACGATAAGTTTAACTCACCTCCTCGAAAACTGCCAATCACCGAAACCTGTTCTTTCATCAATCTTCAAAAATATATCGATCTATAACGTGTTAAATAACCCCACTAGCTCAAATATTGAAAATGTAAATAAATTCCTTACAACTCTTAACCTTTCTCTAAATATACAAACAAATTACTACAGAAAAATACGTTGCCAGATTAGAATTTGCAAATAATGTAACGACAACAACATTAAAAATGCATTTCAACTCAGAGGAAAACTATAGGAAATCAACTTAGATGAAGAAGGCACCCTAACATCAATAAATAATATTGAAAACTAAATATTGAACAAATCTTGTTGGATATAGTTCACATTAGGTTTTTGTAAAGAACTTCATATATGTTGAACTAAACAAATCGAAAGTAGTGTCCCTCTGTCTGTCTGTCTGTACGGATGTATTTTTGACTGTAGCCTAAACGGTTGGGCCAATCGTCTTCAAATTTTTTAGCTCAAAAATTAACGTTACCTGTCATATAATCGTTATGACGAAGTTTATTTTTCTCGAAAACGGCTAAAAGAATTTTTTATGAACAAAAAATCAGTGTACTACTTACTGTAGGTAAGCATTATATTTTGGTGAAAAAAAATTATGGTGGGCTAAAAACGGTACCCCTATAGGACCGGATTTTTTTCTTCGACTTTCTCGAAAACTGGTGATCCGATTACTATCAAAATTGATATTCGAGATGTATGTAGCCTAAGTAATTTCGCATTAATTTTTTTTCTAAAACTTCTTTTTGTATTTTTAATAATAATATTTTTTTTTTTTGAAAAAAACAATGTTTTGAAAACGGGTAGGTGAATTTTGTTTTAAATTTTATTTTTAAATGAATGTTATTTTTGTGCTTAAGTTTGTATTCTTAAATTATTTTTTTTTATTTTTAAAAAAAGTTGTTTAGAAAAAAACCGTTTTATTTAAACATCGTTCCTACGATTTTGAAAAAAATCCCACTTTTTTACATTTCATAAAGAAATAAAATGGTGTTTAAATTATTTCACTCAAACAATCAAAAGTCACAAAAATCGAATAAATGCTTTGATGTTAACTTTAATTTTCTTAAATTTTATTCTACAATGTGACAGCACATATGAGCAAATACGTGCGATCCAGTCGTGCAATTTATTTTTTTTTTTAGTTTTTATTTTTAGAAAAATATTTTAGGAATTACACCAAATAAAGGGACTTAGGGTTGGAATGTATAATGGCTTAAGTTAGTTGATTATTATGAAGGGTATATTTAAGTACATATTTATTCATATTGAAATCAAAGGTGAATAGTGCATTGTTTGAGTGACGAAAAATTCTGGTAATTGGTTCGAAATTACCATAGTTTGTTCCATGGTGAGGAAGATAGAAAAGTGGAACAAAGCGCAGGTTACGGTGATTATTATTAAGGTGGACTTGATTCAAAAGTGTAGGAGAATCAATATTCTCCATTAGCAATTGGTGTGCAAATATAATGTCAGCGATTTGACGTCGTGTTGCTAAAGTTTGCAAGCCAATAAGTTTAAGGCGGGCAACATAGGGAGGTAAATGAAAATTGTCTTCCCAGGAAAGTAAAGCAAATCGAATGAATCGTTTTTGAACTCCTTCTATTCGAAGAGAATGGTTTCCATAATAAGGTGCTCAAACTTGACTTGTACATTCAAGCAGAGGTAGAACTAAGGTGATGTAAAGAGATTTTGACATAGGGGTTGGAAAATTCCTAGACCATCGTTTAATAAAACCAAGGGATCTATTAGCCTTGTTAATTATTTGGTCGATGTGAGAATTGAAATTCAGCTGTTTATCATAAAGGATACCAAGATCGCTTATGGAATCAACTATGCTTATCGTTTCACTTAGGAAATAATAAGTTCTAGGGGGTGCTGGTAAGCGCTTTCGTGAAAAGGTATTTTTTGCATTTGCCCGCATTTAACTCCAAGAAGTTGTGCTTGCACCAAGTTAAGAATCTGTTAAGGTCATTTTGCAAAAGTACAGAGTCAGAAGTTGATAAGATCACCTTGAAGATTTTCTTGTCATCTGCAAACATTAAACGATTAGAACCGTTTAAGATAAAACTAACTTCATTATTAAAAAGAACGAAGAGCAAGGGTTGGCTTTCTTGAGGAACACCGCATGTGGCATAGATGGGTTTAGCGACAGTTTCGAAGAAGAACAGGGGAGAAAATGGACTTGCAATGGAAATATACGCAGCCATAGACTAAGCTTTCAAATAGTGTTGGTATACATGACAGTTAAGCAATAGGCGTATAGTTCATGACTTTTTACTACCCTGTTTATGGATTGGAAAAATAAAAGAATCTTTCCAAACGTAGGGAAACACGCCTCGAGGTAGTGATAACTGAAAGAGCACAGCTATAGACTTCGATAGGACGTGAACACATTTTTTTTTAGTAAAATCGACGATATACTATCGGGGCCAGGGGTGTAGTTATTTGTGAGCTTCTCAATTTTAATTTTATTGAAACTGACACAAGAGGTTTTTGAATAATGAAGCAAATAGATGAAGTATCCAGGATTGACAATTTGCAAATGTTTTGTATATATACTTAAGAAGGTGATAAAGAAATTTGTTATTATTCTTGGGTCAGAGGAAGAGGTATGAAGAGGCCACCAGATTTCCCTTGTACATTTATAAACTTAAAAAACACTTAGGATACTGGTTATAAAGAAATTCACTTAGTTCTGAGAAACCTTTAAGGGCACAAAGGTCGAAATGACCAGAGTCAGTTTTCGTATGCAAGAAAATCCTCCTCTATTACTAACTCTATACAAGGCAGGGATGGAATGTATTTTTTACAAGAAAAGGGAACAGATTCGCCAATACATGATGAGAGAATCCAATATAACCTATTTACTTGTGCATCCACCCCAAAATATTGTGAATCAAAATCAAAATTAATTTCGCTAATACGACGATTAAGTTTTGCATATGGAAATCGTAACAAAAAAATTCAGTTTCTACGAATGCAATATTATTGACTTAGGGAAATGAAAGGGTTAGAGGGGGATGATAACGATCCAAAGTTGGAAGAAGGTGGTGGCTTTCGGCAAAGACACAATTATCGCTATCGAAGAAAAAGATAAGATCTAGATGCCTTCCCACGAAGTTGGGTACTCTATTTATTGGAAGAGACCACAATCTGATAAGCAATCAATTAACAGAGTTTCAAGCTCAACAACAAACTTATATTAGGAAACATATGACAAGAACGGGCTATTCAAAACACATAGATGAGACAAAGCACACAGTTGATTTTGATGACATCATAATATTGGACAAAGAAAAGAGATAAAATACGAGATAAACATAAGAAAGCTTGAGAATACAGGAACAAATAAAGAAAACAATGAACACAAAAGAAGAAAATAATAATATAATATCTAATTACAGAGTGGCTCTGAGAAAAGTTCTATGATATTAGCTAATAAGTTCTTGTCTTGGTTTTTAAGTGTTTAACGTTTTTAATTTATTTAAAAACAAATAAAATTTATACAAAAAATAACGAAAAATATGTGAAAAGTAAGAACAAATTTTATGTAAAAAAACCGTTTGTTTCGTACAGTTGAAAAAGAATGAAATAATCTTGTATGTGCATTCTGTAAGCATGTGAATAACAAAATATCAATTAAAAAAGTAAATTGTACTTTTGTGTGATATTGTTGTATTTTTTTATATTTAATTGTTCTATATTTTGTTTATTTTATGATAGGGAGGCGACCGTAAGATTAGATTATTCAATCAGGAGAGAGAATCTTTAATTACTATTTATTGTAAACGTTTTCTTTTATTCTTTCCTTATTTTATCGTTTCTTTTATAAAAAATGTTCACTTTTAAGGGGAGAAATGCAGCTGGCTACCATTTCTCCCCTTAAAAGTTTCGCCTGTAATACTCGTCTTGCTAGGAATGCCCATCAGTTCACCCTTGAGCCCAATTTCGGACGTACTGTGAAATATAGAGATCCTTTTTTTAGCCGTACAACACGACTTTGGAATGGTTTACCCGGCGAGATTTTCCCTTGCCATTTCAATATGCAAACATTCAAAACCAATGTTAATCGGCACCTCCTATCTCTCCCCTCCCTTTCTTCGTAATGCCCGCGCAGTGTGTTCTACATTAAAAGGGAAACACATAATCCCTTGTGCGCGCGTTAATTATAAAAAAAAAAAAAAAAAAACATGTTTGCGAACCGTCTTTCTTTAATTTTGTAAAAAAAATTATTTTGTTTTTTGTTTAAATATTGTTCATTATTTTTTTTTTGTAGTTAATACATGAATTGTTAATTTTTTTTGTGTTTATCTTCAGTCCTACGTTCATCAATAATAATACTTTATAGTGAAACTGTTACAAACAATGTTTGTTAAAAAATAATGAATTATTAGTCCAGGAGGCGGCTGTAAGAACACCCTCAATGGGGAATTAAGCCAATTTTTTTTTTACACGTAGCACGCGCACAAGGTGCTGTTTGTTTCCCTTTTTCATGTAGAGCACACTGCGCGAGCGTTAGGAAGATGGGAGGGGGAGGACAGAATCAATGGCAAATTACATACAATTTACTAAACCGCTAGTCAGAGAGACTTTTTCTGAGCCGTTTGGATATGGAAATGGTCACTTACGGTTGCGTTTTTTGGTGTTAGGTTATACTATAGGTTCAATGGAAAATTTTAGCAAGGAGTTAATAGAGATATGATCACAGATTTCAAATCATATGGTCAGACAGATAAAATTCTGTCCCTAACTTTTGCCTACTCAAAAAAGGTATTTTTTATTGGGTCAATGGAAAAATGGGGTTTAGACTGTTTACGTTAAGAATCTGCCAGTCGGACAAACTTAACATAGGCCAAACATACGTCCAACCCGTTTTTTTTTCAAAACAAATTACTGTAAATTTGTATTGTATCTTTGTCAGGCTATTAGCAATAGCTTTAAAAAAAAATAAACATGAAGGTATGTGCACCTTTCCCATTGTCTCCACCTGATTAACTTTACCTACTTCGAAACATGCACAAATTCGAAGACTTAGAGATTTGGTTAGCAAGTGGCAGCTAAAAAAAATAATTTCGACTCACATAAATTAAACGCAAATAGCTTAGACACTGGGAGTGAGTTTGTGTGCTGCATTACAAGCATTTCAGCCTTTACCGGATGCGACTATACGGCCTTAGAAAAGGAAAAGCTAAACCTCTGTATATCCTTAAAAATAAATTGCACGACTGGATCACACGTACTTGTTCATATGTGCGGTCACATTGTAGAATAAAATTTAAGAAAATGGAAGTGAATAACAAAGCATTTATTCGATTTTTGTGACTTTTGATTGTTTGAATAAAGTACGTTAAATTGTATTGAGCGAAATAATTTTAACGCCATTTTATTTCTTTAAGAAAAGTAAAAAAAAGCGTGGATTTTTTTTTTCAAAATCGTAGGAACGGGTTTTAAATAAAATGGTTTTTTTAACAACTTTTTTTTTAATAAAAAAAAGTAATTCAAGAATACAAACTTAAGCACAAATATAATTTTACATACATTTAAAAGCAAAATTTAAAAAAAAATTCACCTACCCGTTTTCAAAAAAAAATAAAAGGCACGACTGGGTCGCACGTACTTGCTCCTGTGTGCTAATCCTTTTTAGGTACAGGCGTCTTTTTGACAAAGATTTAATTTTAATGTTTTTTTTGACGTGCAACTTCTTTAGAATCGTTGTGGTTTGAAGCTCGAACGAACATGCGTCACGATAAAGGGATAAACACATAAATATATAGGATTGTTAGCTTTTGCAGTTTTTTAGTGTATTATCTTTCCACTTGCTGCTTACTGTTTATAATATAATTTGCTAATAGAAAGATATAAAGGACTTTTTTCAGTTAAATTTTCATTTTGGTATGGAAAAATTTGAACAACTGGCATAAAGATTCGTCGGAATCAGCAGTATGGCAATAATGCTAGGTAAAGGGACCTTTATACGTCCCAATATGGGACCAATGGAATTTATAAAGGATTTAGGTACCTATAATAAGGTTGGAAGGAAGGTAGGTACTAAAATTAAGATACGCGTTCCAACTACTGGTAAGCGAGTAGGTATAGAGACAATATTAAAAGTTAACACAGTGGTTTTGTTTGTTTATAGGAAGGTGTAAACTTTTGTTTTCTCGATTGAAATTTTTGCATTCCGTAGTAGTCGAATAGTTTTTTTTTATTTGTTAGTTGTTTTTGTGTGTTTATCAAAGGCTTCCTTATTTATTCTGTGCTTCTATGATGATGAAAAATACTTTAAAATACGTAAGTATGTATGTAATGTAGGTTGTCACTTTCTTTTATTTGACTAATGGCTAGGGCTTAGCCGAGCAATATGAAATAAAATGTTGGGGAAAAATTTTTATGAAATCAAAAAAACACTATTCATAACGTTTTTTGGAAAAAATGTTGTAAGCCATCTTATTTCTTTTGCTGTTTTATATTTTATGAATTTTTAATTTCAAAATCGTTCGACCAGTTTTTTCAAAAAAATGTTTTTTTTTGAAAAACTTTTTGAAAACATATTTTAAAATTTTTTTAAGTATGTCAATTTTAAGAAATCTATAGTTTATACTAGGAGAAAATTTAAAAAAAAAATCTATAGATCCGTTTTCAAAATATTCAAAAAACAAAATACTTTTTTAAAAAAATTATTAAAATTTAAAAAAAAAATGTTTTTAAAAACTTTGATAAGCAATATTATTTAAATCATAAAACACTACATATTTTGAAAATTTCATTAAAATCCGTCAATTAGTTAACGAGAAAGTCTGATTTTAAAAAACCGGTCATATAGGAGGTACCGTTATAAAACTTTTTCTGAAAAATCCATTAAAACTAGAAGATAGATTTTGCACAGAAAACATCATTCTGAAAGTTTTATCAAAATCGTAGAAGCCGTTTTCGAGAAAAATAAGTTTTTCATTAAAAGTTATATGGCAGGTACCGTTAGTTTTGGAGCTATAATGCCAATTCGAAAAACTGTCGGGTAGAGCACTCTAAAAATACTATATACCAAGTTTGAATCAAATCGGCATAACCGTTTAGGCTGTAGATATCGATACGGACAGACAGACAGACAGACAGACGGACGGAATTTCCGGACCCACTTTTTTTGACTTCTCTATCATCGTAATATCATGTTTGATTGTTGGAATTTTTTTTTTTTTTTACGAATGCATAACTTGCCTTATAGTCCCTATAAATCGCAAGTAAAAATTAAAAAAAAATTATCAAAAATACAAAAAAAAAAGTTTTCGAAAAAAAATTGATGCGAAATTACTAAGGCTACCTACATCTTCTTGAATATCAATTTTGATAGTAATCGGATCATCAGTTTTTGAAAAAGTAGAAGAAAAAAACTGGTCCTATGAAAGGTATCGTTTTTAGCCATCCATATTATTTTTTTCACAAAAATATAATGCTTACCTACAGTAGTACACTGATTTTTTTTCATAAGAAATTTTGGAGCCGTTTTCGAGAAAAATAAGCTTTTACATAACGGTTATATGACAGGTACCGTTAATTTTTGAGCTAAAAAAATTAAAAAAAAACTCCTATGTAGAATGTTAAAATAGCCTTAAGTTTTAAATTTGAAGACGACTGGCCCAACTGTTTAGGCTACAGTAATACATCCGTACAGACAGACGGATAGAATGTTGCGCCAGTAACTAAAATGTATTTCTCTATCATCGTAGTATCATTTTGGATTGTTATCTCAATTTTATTTTATTTTATTTTTTTATTTATATTATATATTAGATATATTTATTTATATTATATATTTTGTATTTATATTTTTTTAAATAATTTTAATAAACCAAAAGTAATAAACTTTAAATCAGATAAATAGGGGCAGATATTATTAAATATTTAATGAGTGTTTCTTATTTCTTATATGGAAAAATGACTTCTTTCTTCACTTATGTTTGTAAGATCTTGCCTTTGGGAATATTAAAATCTGTTAATAAATATTTAAGTTTCTTTCTAATAATAATGTGAAGAAATTTTTTCTAAACCGTTCACACACAGAATTTAATTATCTCCTGTTTTATTTTGATTGCGCAGAGAGAGGATTCAAGAGAACAAAAATGGTGCGCAAGATATTTAGTGAGTCCAAGAGATGAAATATTTTTATAAAATCTGGATAATAAGCCATGATCATCTCTGATGTAAATAAAGTCCATCGCTGGAACGTTATTAGGTATATCATTCAAAATTAATGAGATGAGCAGAGAAATTTGAAGAAAGCGGAACAGTAGAATGGCCAAGTGAATTGGTTCAAGCTATATACAGCTGCGTAAGATCACCATTTCACACATTAATAAATATAGAAAATAGATATAGATATAGATAGATATATAACATCAGTTACATATTCATTGCGAATTATTCGAGTTTTGGGGGGATTCTTAAGGTGCCGCCAAACAATTAAAGGTAAGAGCTTTCAGAAAGCGGATTGTGAAAGTGCTTTCAAAGAGCATTCACACCATGAAAGGAAAATTCTTCCTGAAAGCGATTTTTTTACTTTCAAGAACGCAAAATTTCTGATTTTTTTTAAATCAATGATAAATACAAAAAATATATAATTTATATGTGTATTATAAAGTATAATAGATTTGGAAACCATTTTTGCCATCCTAAACCAGTTTTCAAGGCAAAAAAAATGCAAAACATTCTATAGAACTTTTCAGAATCGATACTTTCCTTTCATAGTGTGACATTACCTTAAGAAATAAATAATTTATTTTGGATAGAATCTACTAACAAAACAACAAATTTACGTGCAAAAATAATAACCTGAACAAATGCCGAATAAGCCTGTTCTGCATTCCTGAACACGTAGCTCTCTAAGTCTTTACCACCAAATCCTATTTCCAAAGATACGTAAAGCTGGTCATCTTCAAATGTTTCCGGGTGATCATTCTCGGATCCATAATTTTGATCATACAGATTCCATAGTTCTAATAAATGATCTGGATACTTGCCTCGCAAATAACGTACCTTAAAAAAATCATGTATATTTTGTTCTTTAAAGAAACATGTACTCTTGTATACAATATTACATTTTTGAGCATTACAAATCCTGATGTTGCAAACGACTTGGTTTGTCGTAATTTGCTTAGCTCACTTGTTATAATTATTTCAGGTAAAACTGTTTCAAAAGATTTTTGAGGCTCTCCGTTGACATCAATTTTTCCTTCGATTGGTATTATCTTAATAACCGTTTGTTCATTTTTTTCCGAATTGGCAAAAACCTCTCCATATGTACCTTCTCCTATTTTTCTGCAGTTTCGTAAGCCAGAATTTGAATAAACATTTGAAAAGCTTAAAGATTTTGATTGTTGGCAAATTCGTAATAACTCAAGTTCTCCTTTTCGTTTTGTAGAATTTTTTGAAATTGTTTTACGAATGAGGGAGAATGTTTTGCGGGAATGTCGTCTGTTCAGAGTGAAACGGTTTGTGTAATTTTTTGAACAGTTATCCAAGCAATCATCTAAAAAGATATTAAAATTAATATTATCGATTCGTCATTACACAAATTATTGTGTTCAATACTTTTAGGTTGGTTAACTCGTCTCCATACTGAAAGCGACTTGCGCCATTTTCCTGGCGGAAGATGCACCGTCAAATTTGCATCAATATCATCCGTGTTAGAAACATGAATGCTACTTTCATTGACAATAGGTTGGGTTTTACAAGTCTCATGGTCTTCGATAACCTGAATTGTTGGAATAATATTGCAGTTTGTTTTCAAACCTTTTGTAGAAGAAGCCCTACTGTCTTCAATAGATTCAGCGACTTATTAAACAAAATATAGAAAGAAAAAAATAGATCAACATCTTAAAAAAACTGTAAGTTTGACAAATCTTACCTGTATCTAAAACATTTGATATAAGTTTGCAAGACGAGTCCCATGCATCTTTTTGATTGACGTTTGTAAGACGCCATGACGATATTGGTGATATAGTACAATCAAAAGGACCAGAAGCTTTGCTTATAAACTTTGGCGTTGAGATTGAACCAGATATTCTCTTTTGCAAAACTTTCTCTTCTAAATTTCTCTCGTTTGATATATTTTCTTCTGAAACTTCAACACTGCTATCGTTGTTGAATGATATCCGTACATTGTTCTTTAAAACATTAAGCTCTCGAAGTAACCTGTTAATATAAATTAACCCAAATATAACTTCATGAATACTCCTCAAAAAATTGAGAGTACAAATGAAAAAACCCTTTATGCTTTCTTTTGTCTAATTTCTACGATAGCATCGATATTGTGCAACGCGAAGAAACCAGAATACCACAACCATTAGAACATTAAAAAAAGAATACCTTAATGAACGACCATTTCCCTCTCTATTATATCTAAACACTATTAAATTAATCGATGAATTATCGAACGTATTAATGCTTTTATTGTGACCTATCCCATTGAAAACTCCGCGTTACGTTGCGTTTAAGAGTTTTACTTGAATGACGAGAGAAAAATGTATTCGCTCACATGTATATATAAACAAATTTACGGGAAAAGTCTATTAACGGTACCTTTCATATAACGGGTTTTTTTTAATTTTTGGCTTTCTCCGAATCGACTGTTTGGATTTCTGTCAAATTTTATATTTGAGAAGATCTAGGTAGCCAAATTAATTCTGCATATCAAAAATTTTAATAACATATTTTTTCTAATAAAAATTAATTTTTGAATTTTTTTTTTGAAAAATCAATATTTTTAAAACTAATCAAAAAAATTATTTAAAATTTTATAATCTCATGTATATTAATAAACTCTAAAAAACTGCAGACCAAAATTTCAAAACAAAATTTTTTTCAAACAACTACAATTTTCGAAATATTTTTTTCATAAATTCTTTGCTATTTAAGACCTGTGATGGCGTACTTCATTTTTACCAAAAACCGTTAAGTATTGTGGTTTTGATAGTTTTTATAAGTTCAAACTGTGTTATTTTCAAAGTTAATGTTATTTGTTTTTGTCAAAGATCTTGCAGTCCAATGTAATTAGGCACATAAGAGCAAGTACCATCATGGTCTCGTGGTCTAAGTTAGAAATGATATTGCTTGCCAGAGCCTTCCCCAATATGGGCAATGTTCCAACACGGACTTTAACTTCTTGTGGCTCAAATTCACTGTCCGCAAGCATGTCATTCATTATTGTTTTATTTACAGGAGTCCAAATCTCGACAGCAATTCGACTTGTAACGAGTTTGATGCGCTGTCTGATTCTATCTCGAAAATTGTTTCCCTTTGTCCTCGCACTGAAATCGTTATTGCGGGCGATTTCAATGTACACAATTCCAATTGGCTCCGCTATTCTGGTCAGACAACACCCGAAGGAAGGTATGTCGAGCTCTTTGCCGGGTTACATCACCTTACCCAACTGATCGATGTGCCAACGCGTATACCGGATGTTGCTGGGCAAGCCGCCCATACTCTTGACTTGTTTCTTACTTCTCACCCTGATAAATATACCATTAGTGTAACTTCTCCATTTGGCACTTCAGACCATTGTGTCATTTCAGCTAATTTCTCATCCTCCACCCATCCAGTTAAAGAAAAACTTCCCACCAGGACCGTTTGGCAATACGAGAAAGCCAACTGGGACGGCCTGAATATTTTTTTCCGAAACTTTAACTGGTCACTATGCTTCCTCGATAGTGACATTGATGCCAGTGCTGAAATGATCACAAATGTGATTCTTCTAGGGATGCGTGCTTTTATTCCCAACAGAGTAAAAAGCATCAAACCTAAAGAAAAGTCTTGGTTTAATTCTGAGTGTAAAGAAGCTATCAGGCTCAAAGAAGTAAGTTTCCGTTCTTACAAAGCCAACCCTACAGAGGAAAATCGGAAAAAGCACAAACAAGCAAGAAACTCATGCAACTCCGTTATTGAAAGAACCAAATTTTTGCATGACCAAAAATTACGGCAAAAAATTCTGCAGTGTCCCAAAGGCAGTAAAAATTTTTGGTCATTTGTAAAAAATATTAAAAACTCCTCAACATCTTCGGTTCCAACGCTCATCGACAATAACAAACCAATTGTTTACTCTTCAGAGAAGGCAAACTTGCTCGCCGCCCATTTCGCTGCCAGCTCCACGCTGCCGCATAGCAACGTTGCCCCTCCTGTACTTGAGAATGTAAATTTTTCCATGGGACAGATTTTTTTCCGCACTCGTACAGTAGCAAGAGTTCTCAAAGATCTCGATATACACAAATCCGCTGGCCCGGATGGTATACCCCCGATTATTCTGAAGAGGTGTTCTTCCACACTGGCAAAGCCACTGCGTAAGCTTTTCCATCGCTCCTACTCTTCTGGAATCTTTCCTAGAAGATGGAAAACAGCATTTGTCCAGCCTGTCCCTAAGAAAGGTGACCCATCCTCCCCCTCCTCCTACCGACCCATAGCACTGACATCCCTTCTTTCTAAGGTCATGGAAACACTGATTAACCGTCAGCTTAAGGAATATCTCGAAGATCGTAAGCTTCTCCATGACCGTCAGTATGGCTTCCGCAGCAACCGTTCCACTGGTGATCTGATGGCATATCTCACCGAACAGTGGAACAAATCTTTACATCGCTTTGGTGAAAGTAAGATTATTGCTCTTGATATCTCCAAGGCATTTGATAGAGTTTGGCATGAAGCTCTCTTATCGAAAATGCGTGCTTTTGGGATCGATAATACTCTTGTTCGTTGGATTAGAAGCTATCTCCTGGACCGTTCAATACAAGTTGTATTGGACGGATTCAAGTCTGATTCCCATAAAATAAATGCTGGTGTGCCCCAGGGCTCTGTTCTGTCTCCGACTCTTTTCCTCATTTTTATAAATGATCTTCTGTCTGTTACTTCTAATCCACTTAACTGTTTTGCTGACGACTCTACCCTCAGCTTTTCATATTCGTTCGATAATTCACGTCCTTCGCCTTCGGACGTACAATTGCAACGGTGCCGTATGTCAAGCTCATTAAACTCCGATTTATACAGCATTGTTAAATGGGGTAATAGGAATCGTGTGGAGTTTAATGCTTCGAAAACTCAATGCTGTCTTCTGTCGTTAAAGCTAAACATACCCCCAATGCCATTGTCCATGAATGGCACTTACATCGAAGAAACCGAAAAGCTCTCAGTACTCGGTATGTGTGTCAACGATGACCTCCGTTGGAACGACCATATATTTGAAATCGCTAAAAATGCTGCTAAGTGCTTAGGTTTTCTGTATCGGTGTAAGAAGTATTTTTCCCCATCTGATCTGGCTACAATTTATAAAGCGTTTATACGCCCTAAACTCGAGTATAACTCCCACCTCTGGGCAGGTGCTTCACAAACATTGCTTCACTTGCTTGATAGAATACAAAATAGAGCGTTAAGATTGATAGGAAATAGAACTGCCGCTGAAACAATTGCCCCTCTCGAACACCGACGCAATGTTTCATGTCTTTCCTTATTTTATCGGTTCTTTTATAAAAAATGTTTCACTCGAGGTAGCCAGCTGCATTCCTCCCCTTAAAAGTTTCGCCCGTAATACTCGTCTTGCTAGGAATGCCCATCAGTTCACCCTTGAGCCCAATTTCGGACGTACCGTGAAATATAGAGATTCTTTTTTTAGCCGTACAACACGACTTTGGAATGGTTTACCCGGCGAGATTTTCCCTTGCCATTTCAACATGCAAACATTCAAAACCAATGTTAATCGACACCTCCTATCTCTCCCCTCCCTATCTTCCTAATGCCCGCGCAGTGTGTTACATTAAAAGGGAAACAAAATAGTCCCTTGTGCGCGCGTTAATTATAAAAAAAAAAAAAAAAAAAAAAAAAAAAGTACGTGCGACTCAGTCGTGGCCATTTTTTTTTTAGGTAAATGCAGTTTTCAGATGACTGACCTGGTGCAATTCAATACCAGGCGGCCTACCCTTCGTTATTTGAAAGCAAGGGTGAACTGATGAGCATTCCTTGCGATACGAGTATTTTAAGGAAAGGAACGGAGCTGGCTACTACATTCTCAAGTACAGGAGGGGCAACGTTGCAGCGTAGAGCTGGCAGCGAAATGGGCTGCGAGAGCAAGTTTGCCTTCTCTGAACAGTAGACAATAGGTTTGTCATTAGCGATGAGTGTTGGAACCGAAGATGTTAAGGAGTTTTTAATATTTTTTTGCAAATGACCAAAAATTTTACTGCCTTTTGGACATCGCAGAAATTTTTGCCGTAATTTTTGGTCTTGCAAAACTTTGGTTTTTTCAACAATGGAGTTGCATGAGTTCCTTGCTTGTTTGTGCTTTTTCCGATTTTCCTCTGTAGGGTTGGCTTTGTAAGATCGGAAACTTACTTCTTCGAGCCTGATAGCTTCTTTACATTTAGACTTAAACCAGGACTTTTCTTTAGGCTCGATGCTTTTTACTCTGTTAGGAATATAGCACGCATCCCTAGAAGAATCGCATTTGTGATCATTTCAGCATTGGCATCAATGTTATTATCGAGGAAGTATAGTGACCAGTTAAAGTTTCAGAAAAAAATACTCAGGCCGTCCCAGTTGGCTTTCTCGTATTGCCAAACGGTCCTAGTTGGGAGTTTTTCTTTAAGCCAAGAATATTTTACTGACCAATTTGTAGTTATTAATTTGTGTTTGGGAAGGTTCTTTCCGTCGGCTTTTTTGGTCACTGTAGTTTTTGCAATGAAACAACTATGTTACATTTGCTTTTCCCGACGTTTCGGCAGGGTTTGCTGCCTTCCTCAGGGGAACTTTATTTGAACAAAAATACAATACATTAGTTATATGAAAATATAAAGTGACAATTATGACAGTGAGAATATTACACTTACTTTTTTAAATAAAAAAAATAAAAAAAAAAATTAAACAAGAAAATGACACTTCGAATGAAGTTTCGTCTGTGTATGAAAAAAAAAAAGAATGAAAACTATGAGGATGAAGACACTAAAGAGCAATAAACGGAAGAAATGTTTTGTGTCTTGTTTTCTATTCATATTATTATTGTTATTTAGTATGTGTAATGTTTCTAAGGTATATCGTTTAGATACATGTTTCTCTGTTTGTAGGACTTTGACATCTTCGAAGTTTGGAGAATGACCCTCGATGCTGTGACTTGCCAGGGCTGTTTTCCCAGAACTATTGGATTTTATATCAGATTTGTGGTTTGAGATCCGCTGTCGAAAAAATTGTGTTGTAGTTCCTATATAGCATAGGTTGCAAGGTTCGTTCGGTTTGCCGTTGCAATTGATTTTGTAGATAACGTCCGTTTGTCTGTCTTTGTCTGGTTTTGTTTTTAGTTTAGTATATAGATGGTTCAGCGTTTTGTTTGATTTGAAAGCTAAACGAACATCTTTTACACTTTTGTTGATAATTTGTTTGAATTTTTCAGTGAGTTTTGGAACGTACACTATACTTTTGTAGAAACCATTGTTTGGATCCTCTGTTCTTGTAGTTTGTGTTTTATATTTGTGTTTGAAGATTAAACCACAAATTATGGCAGGAGGATAGCCATTATCTTTGAGGATTTTAGTTATTCTTTTTTCGTTGGAGGGGTGAAATTGTTCGATGCTGAGAGCGAAAACCTACTTACGAGGTTGGGGCAGTGTTCATGATGATATGTATAGCTTGGTTCGAACGAAAATTGATTATTCTGCCTGACGCTGTATGTTTTTGATGCCAGTTGTACAATAAGCTGTCGCTTTCCCTGTGGATTTTAACATCAAGAAATGAAATCGCATTATTGTGTTCCATTGCAATAGTGAATTGTATTTTTGGGTGGAATCCGTTGAGGATAAGAAGCACTTTGTCAACTTCCTGTTTGTCAATCACAGCAAATATGTCGTCTACATATTTAGCGATGAACTAAGGTCTCTCTTTCATGGCATCAAAACATTCGTCTAGTACGTGATCTAGTACTAAGTCAGCGATTGTGGGTGACAGAGGGTTGCCCATAGGCATTCCAAAAATCTGCTTGAAGATATCATCCTTGAATTGTAGATAATTGTTTTCCTTGAGACAAAAATCTAGTATCAATAAAATTTTCTGATTGATCTTGGTATTCTTACTTATCAATTCCCATTTCTTTTTTTACTATGGTGACAGCTAGTGATATGGAATGTTTGTAAAAAGAGAAGAGAGTTTTTCTTTAACTGGATGGGTGGAGGACGAGAAGTTTGCTGAAATGACACAATGACCCGAGTGCCAAGTGGAGAAGTTACACTAAAAGTATACTTATCAGGGTAAGAAGTTAGAAACAAGTCAAGATTATGGGCCCAAAAACAGCGTTGGCACATCGATCAGTTGGGTAAGATGATGTAACCTGGAAAAGAGCTCCACATACATACCTTCCTTCGGGTTTTGTCTGACCAGAATAGCGGAGCCAATTGGAATTGTGTACATCGAAATCGCCCGCAATAACGATTTGAGTGCGATGACAAAGGGAAACAATTTCCGAAATGGAATCGGACAGCGCATGAAACTCGTTACAAGTCCAATAACAATAAAACAATAATGAATGACATACTTGTGGACAGTGAATTTGAACCACAAGTGTTGGAACATTGTTCGTATTGGGGAAGGCTCAGGCGGCAATATCATTCCTAACATAGACCTCGAGACCATAATGGGAAAAAAGTAATGGCATCAAGCTATACTATCCTGAGTTTCACTTAATGCCAAAACAGCTGGCCTATATTGCAGTGTAGATGTACACGTAAAAGAAATTCTTTCTTAAACTGCGAACATTAGAACAGACGACACAAAAATCGTCCGTCTATGGTGAGCTTAAGATCGACACTCATAAATGCTCTGAACATCATACCGGTTACTTTTACTTGACTTGCAATGTTGACCATGATCAGCCTACATAGTCTGGGATGCCGAATCCTCTCATGACTTTATAAACTTCTAGCCTGGCTATGCTTATCGCCGGCGGTTTTAAAGTCTATAAAAAGATGGTATGTTGGAATATTAAATTCCAAACTTTTTTCCATCACCTGCCAAAGGGTAAAGATAAATTGTTGATTTGCCTGGTATGAAACCACATTGATATTTGCCGATTATGGTTTTAACGTATGGGGTATCCATTCTTGTAGGATAGAGGGGAGAATATTTTATACGATGTATTCAACAATGTTTAAGCCCTATAATTGATGCACTTTGTGATATCTCCCTTTATATGTATGGGACATATGGCTTTTCGCCAGGCTTCTGGCATTTCTTCGTGTTTCCATACGTGTACTATGATTTCATGAACTGGTTTATGTAGTGTGGGCCTTCTATGTTTGATCAGCTCGACAGGTATACCATACCAACAAGATAGTGGTCATAGTCAATGTTGGCACCTCGACACGTTCGTATCATTCAATTTGGTTACGAGTGAATCCATCAGGTGGCCTTGTAGATATCTTTACGCGAGACTGCTACTCGCAACAATTTCGTGATGCTGCCATTTCTATGACTCATAGGTCGTAGTCCATTGTCATTACTGTTCTCATGCAAACTATGGCATCCTAAGCTTACTTTTAAGAAATTTGGCGTGGCTAAAAGCCTTGCAACGACAACTACAGCTATTTTCTCAATAAGTTTAGAAATCACGTAAACCAATTCACTTTATTTCTGACAATTTTAAAGCCAGTTTGTCGAATAAACTAGTACTAGTCACAAAATACTACACCATGGTCATGAATCCTGGTCAAACTGAGCTCTGGTTATCTCGCCAAGGATTATCCGTTTACTCTCTACTGACCTTTAGAACTATACGATGTATACCTTTACCTATTATGATTTAACTAAACAAAGAGCAAACCATTGAAATAACTCTACCTACAGAATTTTTGATTCTATCGCAGAAAATACAACCAAAAGATTTAAGTACTAAACAAAATATTTCTTACGATCTTTTGTTTAGGAGTCTATCGAATGAATCCTTCCATATGTCGTCATCTAGTGTCACGTCAAAAACATTTTCCGAGTTCTTCATTGCACTCGTCAAGAAATGTATAAATATTTCAAGAAATATAACGTATTCAAATAAATTTTTGAAAACAGTTTAGGTTTAAAAATAAACAATTGACTGTTCACTGTTGATATACAATTATTTCAAATAGAATATAAACTTTCCAGATTCCAGTAAATAATCACAATCGTTCCAGTTCTACCAAATCATAATCCAGAGAGAAAATTTGAAAGAGAAAAAACTTACTTTTTAATGTAATTTATAGGTGTATTCATGTAATGTCTTATGTCGAATTCGTTTTTAACTTTCAGATTTGATGTCAGAGGATAATTCTCTCTTCGTCAACAAACTGAAAAATACCAGTTCAGCGACATGTGTACCGGTCCCTTTACATTTCTTATGGGACTATGTCATATCTTTTGAAAGTCTAAACGGAATTGTAAAGTGCGGTAGTACATTTAGGCGTTTTTGCGAAGACGCAAATAAGTGCGAAAGAAAGAGTAAGTGAAACAGATATAATCATCTCAACTCGGCTAGTTAAGGGCATATAGTAGCAAATAATATATAATTTTTTTTTTAATTTTAAATAAAATAAAAAAAAAATATTTAAATAATTTATCACAGTATTTTCTTTCTCATCTAATTTTATCAATTTTATTAGCAGCATTCCCCTGAAACAAATATTTGAAACATACATTACATACAACGTCCTTTTTCTCTTATGTATTTGCTACAAGTGGGTTCATTTCTTTTTGATAAAAACACAAAATTAAAAAAAATTACTTGTTCATTTTAAATTAATTAACTTTCTGAGATTTTACTAAATCGTCAGGCAAATACGGCATCGCGGGGGGAAGTCTTGACTTCATCTTTATTCATTGTAAGTATTTCCAACCATTTTTCTTTCCTCCACTCAGCTTTCAGAAATCTGAATTTTTGATATCTGAATATATTCGCTTTACACATAAGCTGCACAAAAATACCACTGGAACTGGATATTATAATACATATAACTTAATATGTACTAACATGTTGACAAAATGACAAATAATCAACACAAAAACATTTTGATAAATATTCACGACTCACAAATGTAAAAATTGTTCAAAAAATACTTACAAAAATAGCTTCATACCACATTCGCTCACGTATTGAAACGCCTAACTAAAAAATAATGAAAACGAATGCGTCCCTGATTCAAACTCTGTCGTTTGACAGATAGAGAGTGAATTTCAACAAATTTATTAGCGCAATATTTTAGTCAGCTCTCGATTAAGCAATAATACCGACTGTAGATAATGTGGACTTTTAATTGGGAACCCTCAACTATCTTTTTTCAATTTTAAACATTTAAACATCCCTGCTAACAAATACAAACATGTTATGTAACGTCTGAATATATTTTTCGAAAATAGCAAAATTTGACATGAGATGTTAAAGAACAAATAAAATTAATAAAATTAAACAACATATCTGTAAAATCTGACTCTGTTGATGTCCAAAAACTCGATAAATTCATCAAAGTATATTTAAAAGTAGCGTAGTGAGTAAGCAGTAAATTAGTACAAACTAAAGCACCAAATGCAATGAGCTGCTGCTTCAAACTGGCTGCTTTAAAACATAAAAAAGTTAATGCTATACGTCGATAAGAAGTATGCTGCTACTTGTTTGTTTAGTTAGATGTTTTTGTTTTGTTTTGTTAGATGTTAGAGCAATGTCAAAAAAAAATCTGTTATTCCAGAGTGCTTTGTGTTTTAATTAAGGACCTGTCACGTTAATTTGTTTATTTACAGTTTGAAATGTCAAACGGATAAAGTATACATTAAGAAGATAATATGGGCTTTGCCTGCTATTAAAGTTAGACGAGTCTATAAAGGATAAAGTACAAATTAAGTCTACTAAAATTATTAAAAAGTAGACTTCCATATTAAAACATTTTTTTAGAGTTGTCTCTTATATTAAAAAGGAATAAGAGTCGGTATTAAATCTTTAAAGTTTTGCGCTATTAGCGCAATGTAATGTATACTTTATCCTTAATTGACTCTTCTAACTTTAATAGCAGGAAAAGTCCATGTTATCTTTTTAATGTATACTTTATCAAGAGCGATTGACATTTCAAATTGAATAAATTGAAAAAAAGATTCTGAAAATGTATTTAAAGAACGAAGAATTGGACATTTTTGAAAATTTTGAATTTTTTGAAAGACAATGCTAATTAAATCGACGTTGTTCTGACTGCAAAATAATATTCGCTGCAGAAAAAAAAACAAAATGTTTAAATGAGTTTGCCATTGGATGAGTTCATAGGCACCAACATCCAATATTTTTGTGAGCGTACAAACTTAACCAAAAAGGTTACCTTATTCGAAGCAGAAGCAAAACATATTTAGCTTCTCATCCCATGTTCCTTTAAAAGAGAAAAGTATCCAACAAATTTTAAGATACCTTTGGATTTTCTTTCTGTTTCCATTTGTTCTACAATCAGCTGTGTATACGCTGTCTTTACAACCAGATTCTCCCCATCATCACTGGAGCCCAAAAGTCACAAGAAGAGGGGAAAACGATTTTGTAACTTTTTTAGTAGTCTATACCAAAGTCACTACTTGTGAGTGTCACAAAATCAATGGAAATTGTGATCTCCTTCAAAACAGGTCACAACTCACAAATTATTTTAGTTTTGACATTTAAATAGGTAGAAGTTGGATCCGAAAATAAAAAGTAAGAATTTTAAAAAAGCACATAATTTTTAACCAACTAATATTGATAGGAAAGCATATTTTAACTAATTATAATTTGTGAGTTAATGAAATATGAAAGCGAATTTGATTGTGGTGCATCTTATTTGAGGAATTACATCCGAGCATGGAAATTGAAGTGATTATAATAGCACAAAAGTATATATTAACAAAAAATATATTGTTCATTTCTTGACTTTCTGCAAAATAAAAAAATGTCCGTGCATTTTATGGCTGCCATTTTGTTTTGTTTTTACAACAATGCTCAAAAGAAATAGTCACAATAGCTTGACTACCTTTCACAAAGACTTCCTGGACCACCAAACTTCACCAACTCACGCGCAGAAACCCTTAAAAAGCGTTTTATCAATCGTTAACACAACCAAACTATTTAAATTATTAACTCAACTCACCCCGTCTCAATGAAAAATTCTGTTTAAAATTTATATAGGCCGTTTTATCTTCTCAGGCAATTTTCCACCACTCTGTAGTTAGTCCTAAATTTTATTTCTTTGTATTTATTTTTTTTTGCACCATTTTAAATGTTTTTACCTGCACACTAAGCTTTTCACTGTAATAACAAATACAAATTCAAGGACTCTTTATACACTACACAATTACCACTGTTGATGGCTCGAAGTCGAAATTAGACAATAGTCGGTATTTTTCTAAAGTGGTATGTCGAACCATGCGTTCATGGGCTTTGGAAGAGAAGGATCAACCAAGAACTCTACGAGCTGTACAGTGACATTGACGTAGTCAAAACAATACGCATATCACGTTTGAGATGGCTAGGTTATGTAGAACGAATGAACAACAATGCTCCGGCTTGCAGGATCTTTGATTCTATCCCAGAGGGTAGACCCAGTCAAGAAAGACCTCGCCTTAGGTGGCGCGCTCAAGTGGAGGACGACCTCAACCAACTTAGAGTGCGAAACTGGAGACAGCTAGCCAAAGACCGAGCTGGCTGGAGAGGCATGTTGATTGAGGCCCAGATTCGTCCCGATCTGTAGAACCCCCTAAGTAAATAAGTAGGTATGACGAACCATGCCACATTTTCTTTCCTTCCTCCCACACCATTCGTATCATCCAATCTTAACGGATTTGCTTGTTTCAACACCAATACTAACACATAAAGGCATTGGAACTAGCGTTACGTCATCAATTATTTCCTTATTCCTTCCTTTCTATATACACTGCCTATAGTACTATCATGAAGCATCATTTTTTAATTGCGAATCAAGTCGCAATGAGTGGTGCTTAAATCACCAATTGGTGTGGATAAAGAATAAGGACAAACAACAAACACTAGTTAAAATTATTTACGGATCAACCAGGATAATGGCAAGAGGCAAAAAGATATCCATGAGAGTACTATAGGCAGTGAATATACAAAGGTCCTTCTAGAGCAAACCAATCTTTATTTTCATGTACCTCTCCAGGGCCGACATCATTGTATATACATTCTTTACTACTCTCATGGTGCCATTTTTCATCTGGCCATTTTCCTTGTTGATTTTGAACTAACTCTAAATAGTGGAGACGAGAACATTTCTTGATATTTTACCAGTAATTCACATGCTTTTAACAGTATTTCACACGCTTTTTCCAGTATTTCACACGCTTTTGTTATTTGTTTTTATTCTATATCCACACCAATTGGCGATTTCAGCGCGCCTCATATCGACTTGATTCGGAACTAAAAATGATGCTTTATGATAGCACTATATGCAGTGTATATACAAAGCCGACATACAATGCGAAAACCACACTCCTAATTATATGAGGGGAACTACTCCTGCGTCTTTCCTCTTCAAGGTATCCAAACAAAATCGAGCCAACTTGTCACCCAGTAACCGCTTATACTTTGGATGTAAAACATGAAACTATGCACTCAATCTCTCAACGCTTACCGAAAATGGTACCTAGACCCACTAAGAGGCCACAAAAAATATTTTGTCATTCATGAAATTCGGCCTTAAGAACATCCACTCTAAGAACATATATACTCTCTTTCACAACTTTCGGTGGATTGGCTTAGTTCTCTCTCTATTGTGCATACTAACTGTAAGTCATCCATATTGTTTGTTTTAATTTCTTTTTATTTTCTGGAAAATTTCATATTGTTTGTTTCTTTTCGGCAATTTGGGTAAGTTCTTCTGTATTTCATTAATTTTATTTTAGTTATAATTTTAATAAATATCTTTTCTTAAAGATTTAAGGCAATCAGACATTGGATTTTTTTAAGGAAGAAGGGTATGTTCGGACGCAGTTAGTATGGTTGATATGTATGTATGAGATTTTTCTAATGTATTTTTATTTTCAGGCAGCCGTAAAAATACTTCGAAGAGTCCGCTCAGATTGGAGAAATTAGATTCATCCGATGTGTTATCATTCTCCGTCAGTTTCGTATTTTGCATCTTCTTCATCATCTACGTCGGCAGCAACTGCGGCGGTGACAATAGTATTGTCTGTTTGTCTCTCGGCAAGAGGGACAGCCATTACAAAAATATTATTTTGCAATAGTTGTTTATCTGGTGATTCTAATTGCTTGCTGCTCTTGTCCATTTCCATCATATGTTGGATATATACCAATAATATAAACCAATTACTACCTGTAATCATTTGTTATGTTTAAATTGTTAAAAAAAACTGCTCTTCTATTTATTTTCGTTAGTTACAAAACTATTGTTTTTCTTTTCAAACAACATTAAATAATGTTGTCTTACGTTTAATTAATTGAGCCGATGGCCTCAGTAGCCAGTGCTCGTAAATGTGTCTACTTCGTAGATTTATCTACCGAGGTAGATTAAAAATGTAATGTAATGTAATGTACGTTTAATTAAAGCTTTTTATTTTGTTCTTGTTTTGTCAAACGCTGGTGGTAAGAAATTCAATTTGTAATTTCATCAGGTTATGGGCCCAGAAAGAGCAAGAATAATAGAAGCAAAAATATTTGAAAAATTAAAGTTTAAAGGAAAACATAAAGATAGACAAGATGGCGTATGCAAATAAAAGTTAATTCGTGAAATTGAACAACCACAACTATTTCAATTGGAAATTTCGCATGGAAATGTACCTAGTGAAACAAAAATTATTGAAAGTGATTACTGAAGACCCACCATCACGACCCCTGGCAAACACCGTTTCAACCATACAACGAGCATACGAATGGTTTGTAAATGATGAAGGGTAAAGGTTGAAGATGATCAATATTGTCATCTTCGTGGAAAGAAAACTGCGAAAGATTGCTGGTTGGCGTTGATAGGACATCACGAAAAAGTTTCTTTGGGCAATAAGGTAAGTCTTATGCGTCGAATTTGTAGAAAGAAAATGGCTGATGATGAAAGTATGGAGCGTCATCTTAACGAATTCAATGAATTATTTCAACGTTTGGCCGATTTTGGTGCTAATCAATTAGCAGAAGATTGGCGAGTAGCCATTATTTTATCGAGTCTTTCCAAAACTTACGATTCAATGGTGTCGGCTCTTAAAATGAGAAAGGATGATGAATTAACAATGTCCATGATTCAATCGAAATTACTTGATGAATATGCACGACGTCATGATGGAAACGAAACCAACAGTGATTCAATTCTGAAAACAGCAGAGACAAAATCATGTTTGTTCTGCAAAAGAACCAATCATATTAAAAAGGACTGCTTTAAGTATAAGGCTTGGAAAGAGAAACAGGACAAGGAAAACAAATCGAATTTGAACCAGAACAAGCCAAAGAAAGAAAAAGCAAATAAAATTGAAGAAAAATCACCGGAATATTTGTTTTCAATGACGTCATCGAACAACAGTTGGCTGGTAGATTCTGGGGCAACGAGTCATGTGACAAGTAACAAAAGTTTTCTAACATCGTTTGAAAGTATGTACAAGGGTGATGTAAACTTGGCGGATGGCACAAAATCTTCAGTTGCTGGAAAAAGGCACATGTAAAATAAAGTTACAAAATTCAAATGGTAATGTGTCAGTGGCTTTAATTACGGATGTGCTATATACACCAAACATTGATGGCAACATGCTGTCGGTTTTCAGTCCAGATCTCAGTGAAATTAAATACAGAGAAAAACAAGTGGCCATTATTGATGAAACGGACAATTTATTTAAAGTGCGTCAACCAGGTATAGTTTGTGCAATTAAAGATACAAATTTATCGTGCGATGGATGCATTCATTATTGGCATCGAGTCTTTGGACACCGTGACCCAGAAGCTATTAGGGCAATGGTTAAAAATGAGTTAATTGAAAATGTAAGAAGAAAACTACAAGACTACCATTTCCGAACATATCCAATACAAAATCTGGAGAAATATTGGATTTGGTTCACACGGATGTTCGCGGGTCAATGCAAACAACATCATTCAGTGGAAAACGATATGTTCTCACATTTTTCGAAATTTACAGTGGTTTATTTTTTGACTCGAAAATCCGAAACCGAGGAAAAACTGAAGGAATACATAGAGTTCACAAAAACGAAGTTTGGAAGGAAACCAAAAGTAATTCGCTCTGATCGAGGAGGGGAATACATTAGAGGGGGAGTTACATCATATTTGAAAAGCAAAGGTATTCAAATGCAGTTAACGACACCATATACTCCTCAACAAAACGGGACAGCGGAAAGCAAAACAGAACACTAATTGAAAGGGCACGGTGTATGCTCACAGATGCTGGTTTGTCAAATACTTTTTGGGCAGAGGCTACGAGTGCTGCAAACTATATTCAGAACTTAACAACACATAAGACGCCATATGAATTGTGGACAGGTCGAAAGCCAGATACTCGTCACATGAGAATTTTTGGAAGCAAGTGTTTTGTCCATGTGCGACAAAAGTTGGACAATACAGCAATGGCTATGATCCTGGTGGGGTATGATGAAAGTTCAAAGGCATATCGTTGTTATGATTTGAAGAACAAAAAATTAGTCATAAGTCGTGATGTGAGATTCATTGATACTCCAGCACATCAAAATGAGATCATGGTTGATTTAACGCCATCTAAACGTGTCCACAAAGATTTATATGAGCAACAGGCCGCAGATTTGGATAAAGCAGTAGTGCCGAATGAAGATTTAAATTCGGAATTGGAAATTTCTGCAAATGAATCAGCAAAGACGCTAGAAACAAATTCAGAACTGGAAGATTCAGAACATGAAGGGGAACGCAGATATCCAATACGATCAACACCGAATATCTTGCCAATGCGCTACAGAATTAATGCAATCATAGGACCAGACATTGGCACAAGCTCTAGCAAGTGAGCAGAAAACAAAGTGGGTTCAAGCTATGGAAGAAGAAATGCAATCACAAGCCGAAAACGAAATATGGGAACTATGTGAATTACCAGAAGGGCGTTCTGCGGTTGGGAGCAAATGGGTGTACAAAGGAAAAACGGATGCAAATAGTAATATTTGTCATTATAAAGCCAGACCGGTGACACAGGGCTTTTCACAAAAGTTCGGTGTTGATTATGATCACGTGTTTTCACCTGTTGTTAAGCAGACAACATTTCGTATTTTGCTTTCAATTGCTTCAAAAGAAAAATTAATCGTTCGACACCTTGATGCAAAAACGGCATTTTTAAATGGGAAACTAAGAGAGACCATCTTCATGAAACAACCACCAGGTTTTGAGGATACAAAACTTCCAAATTACGTTTGTAAGCTGAAGAAGTGGTTTAAAACAAGCTGCACGGTCGTGGAAATCAATGATATTATCATCAACATTGGTTTCAAACAAAGTAAGGCTGACCCGTGCTTATATACCAAAAGAGAATCAGACGTTTGGGTTTTCTTATTAATTTACGTTGATGACATCGTGGTAGCAGCAAAAACACAAGAAACTATCGACCGAATTAGAACAGCAATAAACAGGACGGTTGAGATAAAAGACTTGGGCGAAATCCATCATTAGGTAATGATGGATTTCGCCAAAGTCTTTTACCTCAAACGTCCTGTGAGAAATGGATGAAAAATGGTGAAAAATGGGTGAAAAATTGTCAAATCAAACCAAACATATTGACACAAAGATGCATTTTGTCAAATATCATATTGATGCGGGTGCAATTGAATGCAAATTTTGCCCAACGGAAACAATGCTGGCCGATATGATGACCAAACCATTAGCTGCACCAAGATTTGAAAAACTACGAATGGAATGTGGCTTAAATTATTGAGGAGGGGTGTTGGATATATACCAATAATATAAACCAAATACTGCCTGTAATCATTTGTACTTGTTATGTTTAAATTGTTTTTTAAAAGGTTTTTTTTTGCTCTTCTATTTATTTTCGTTAGTTACAAAACTATTGTTTTTCTTTTCAAACAACATTAAATAATTTTGTCTTACGTTTAATTAAAGCTTTTTATTTTGTTCTTGTTTTGTCAAACGCTGGTGGTAAGAAATTCAATTTGTAATTTCATCATCATCAGCAAGGAGTGTTGTGTTTGTGATGACTGGTGAATGAAACATTTTCAGCGTCGTTTTTTTGAGTCTGACAATAATTGTTTTGGTTCATAAATTGTGAATTCGCTTGCACTCAGGGTTTTGCATTCTGGTTATTATTTTTCATTAAAAAAAATTATTTTTTTGTGGATTCGTTTTAATTGAATTGGAGAATTTTGGAATTTAATTTTAACATAAAACAATTTACCGACAGTTGTAAAAAGAACAAAATAAAATGTCAAAATAAACACAAAACACAATATTAGTCAGCACTCGATTAAGCAATAATACCGACTCTAGATAATGTAGACTTTTAGTTGAGAACCCTGATCTTACTTTTTTCTTAATTTTAACTAATACTGACATGTAACGTAACGTAAGAAAATTTTGTTTGAACATCCCCAAACTTGTCATTGAGATGGCAACTATTAAAAATAAATAAAAAAATACAAATCTGTACTGTATATTTTTTGAATTTTTGCTGGAAAAACATGAAAAGGCTTCTGTAATTGGCTCAAAAAAGCGGAAACTTACTTTAAGTCAATGCATTTCCTACCAAGCAAATGGTGAATACTGAATGCCGCCGGAGTATAACTCTAGATTGCTGTTAACTACAAATGATGTCTAAAGACTTGCTCAATTCAACAAGAAATATTAAAAAGGTGCCGTGGGTGGTAAGTTAGTGTATATCAAAGACAAAAAAGCTGTTAGTTCCTTCAAACTATGTGTGTCCAAAGCCAAGGAACCAAAAGCTTATTCTGTCGAGGAGTCTGCTGCGAAAACAAAAGTTGGTTGCAAACAAAGTAAAATAATTAGAAGGAAAGTGAAAACCAACTAAAAAAGCGGCATACAATTATTTATAATTTATTGTTGTTTCAATAAAAGAAGGTTTTTTAAAGTACGTAACTTAAAATTTTTTTTCCAAACATTTGGTTTTTTTTTGTGCGTCAGAACAACGTCGATTTGGTAAGCATTATTTCGGGCGAGCTGAGAGGATAGGATGGTGGATAGGGAAGAGTCAGCAAGGCTATCAAACTACCATACTGGGATAGGTACATTTAGGAAAGGGAAAAGGAACACCATGGGAAAGGGAGAGAGTGTCTACTTCCGAGAATTTGGCCTGCTTGCTACGCACGCAATCAGCTCGTCGGATGGGGGGAATCTTATTCCCGGAAGCAAACTTCACCTGCAGCCAAAAACACAAATCAGGCCAGTTAAACACAAAAAAAAATAACTCGGACGAACGTTCACCACCCCTAGGACGCTGCAGATGTTGTGGCAGTGTGGCCTTTAACCTCCCAACCATGAGAATCCGACGGCCTTATAAGGATTCTCTCAAGTTAAATTTCGTTCCTCTAGAAATCAGATCATCACCATCGTTGTTGAATGCCGACTACCATCCGCACCCCTGAAAATTGAACCTCAAAAGCTCATGTTTCGCTTATCGAAACAAGAAAGTAAGTACAACTTTTTTGTTCTTTGTCTTTACAATCATAGGGCGTTTAACTTCACTTTTTATTTAACTTTAGGTTGGAACTTATAAAATGAAAAAACATTTTTTTATTACTTTACAGACAAAAAACAATAATTATCAATGGAGTTATTATAAATCAAAAAAAAAATCAGGGTGAAAAGGATCGGTTTCCTAATGTTCTTTTATGGACTTATAAGCCCCCTTTGTGGAGCGCAAAGAGTAAATTTTTTTTCCAAACATTTGTTTTTTTTTTGTGTGTCAGAACAACGTCGATTTGGTAAGCATTGTTTCGGGCGAGCTGAGAGGATAGGATGGTGGATAGGGAAGAGTCAGCAAGGCTATCTAACTACCATACTGGGATAGGTACATTTAGGAAAGGGAAGAGGAACACCATGCAGAAAGGGAGAGCGTGTCTACTTCCGAGAATTTGGCCTGCTTGCTACGCACGCAATCAGCTCGTCGGATGGGGGGAATCTTATTCCTGGAAGCAAACTTCACCTGCAGCCAAAAACACAAATCAGGCCAGTTAAACACAAAATAAAAATAACTCGGACGGACGTTCACCACCCCTAGGACACTGCAGATGTTGTGGCAGTTTGGCCTTTAACCTCCCAACCATGAGAATCCGACGGCCTTATATGGATTCTCTCAAGTTAAATTTCGTTCCTCTAGAAATCAGATCGTCACCATCGCTGAATGCCGACTACCATCCGCACCCCTGCAAATTGAACCTCAAAAGCTCATGTTTGGCTTATCGAAACAAGAAAGTAAGTACAACTTTTTTGTTATTTGTCTTTTCAATCATAGGGCGCTTAACTTCACTTTTTATTTAACTTTAGGTTTGAACTTATAAAATGAAACAACATTTTTTTATTACTTTACAGACAAAAAACAATAATTATCAATGGAGTTATTATAAATCAAAAAAAAATCAGGGTGAAAAGGATCGGTTTCCTAATGTTCTTTTATGGACTTATAAGCCCTCTTTGTGGAGCGCAAAGAGTACTACAAAAAAAACTCTACGGACGAACCGGTTCTCTACTTCTATCGAGCTCGCTGGAGGTAAAACTTCTTACATATATGGGAGGAAACGCGTGAGAAAATAAACATTACGGAAATTCACCTATCACTTACACGTGATTTTTAAACTCATTAACGGTAAACGTGGTGCCCCGTGGCTTAGTGGTTAGTGTGTCGGACTGCTTAGCGAATGAGCCTTTTCCGGGGTACTGCCTCTTGCGAGCAACTGACAAAACCTCCAAAAGTAAAATTTGTCTCGAAAAAGTGCATCTCATGTACTCGGATTTGGCGGTAAACTGTAGGTCCCTTTCATTCTTGCAGATTAACAAAACACATACAATGGTTGAGAGTATAAGTCACTAGGTATTGGCTCCTTAAGGAGCTGTTGCGCCAATGAATTTTTATTTTTATTTTTTTAACGGTAAACTATTTCACTAGATTATCAAATCAATAATTAATTATAAACGAACAAAAAAAATCTCTCTTTTTGTTGAGCGACAAACGCCTAGACTTATTGATAACTTTAAGTAAAACGAACACAAACACATAAATGTACTAAGTTATTTTTTTGTTGATTTTTATAATTTAACTTGTTTTATAAAAAAATTGATAGCTTCGTGTTTTAAACTCAAAGAAAACCTGTTATGTTTCTTACTCATCCCGGGGCTACTGTAAAACTAATTTTGACTCTCGCACTATTGGAGATCGGGCTGTGGAGCACCTGTCACCCTGTCCAGTGACCTAGCATTAAATTTCCCGCAGGAGCCACTAAGAAGTTCCAACACCTTTCTGTTCGGATCGACAGTAATTTCAGGCTTAATAAATTTTTGTGAGGCGGCCCAGTCCTCCGCTGGCAATCTGGGTCCGCCATGATTGTATCTATATGATAGACCTGAATAAGCCATTTTAAACAAAAAAAACTCATGGTTTTCCACACTCACCAGATTGTAGGTTTTCCTGAAAATTTATTACGCCTTTACACGAAATCTCTATTACTCACTGTATGCATTCAACTAGAGACAAAGAGTTATTACTAATTACATCAAAAAAATAAGAATCAAAATTAAACGCACCAAGTATTAACTTTTATTCACAGCACGGAGTAGGCACGATCGCATGATTGGATCCTGATCATTCGGTTGTTAATTACAATACGAGGTCTTCAATCATGGCCGAAACCCTCGAGGTGTCGTATATTTGGGGAAATTCATGGGCACGGAAACAGCCACAAAAATTGTTCATTCGTACTGTACCTACTTCCATTTTCGAATTTTCTTTGCTTTCCCAGCAAAAAAAAAACAATTTATTTCATCAAAGGTAAGTATAAAACCAAAAAATGTAACAAATAATGTGAATTTTATTCACCTCTGTCCTTTGTAGCCAGTAGAGGAGCTCAAAAATAATAACCAGGACTTAACCAAGTTGTATCGTATATTTTATTTTTGAAAATGGCGTTTTAACAGTAATTACAAATTAATATAAAGCTACAAATTCTTGCCGCAGTTTGCACTCCTTGACTGGTTTGATCAAAGTGACAAAAAGTCATGTCATCCAGATTCGAGAATTATAGAGAGATACATAAAATGGCTAAATTTCCGGTGTAAAGAGTGCAAACCGATGCAAGAAATAAGAGACAGACAGAATGACAGATCTGTTTCTTACGATAATATGAAAGATCTGTTTCTTTCGAAAATTTGGAGAAGACATTCTTCAACAACCTCTTCCAAATCAAGGTGTACCACTGATAACTCATCAACATCATCAACAACACAACAAACTACGTACGTATGTCAAGTCAGTCCCTGAATACAGTGGCAATTGTAAATTTGCAACATACATCATCTGGGAACTATTTACTAGTTTCTGGAGGACAGACGATAACAACGACTGCTGTTAGCCAACACAGTTCTGAGGATTCGAGTTCTGACAAGCCAAGTGCTCAGAAAATCTGCAAAACTGAAGCGTCTAGCTGACCGTCATCGAATAATGGCAGTGAAACTGTCGCACAAGCAACAGCAGTTGCATGCGCAAACCTTATCCAACAAGGACAATCTCAGCAACAGCATTCATTTGGACGAAGTAATGCCCAGACATCCACAATAGCATTGGCTTTCGGAAAATTCAAAATCGTTCCAAATGTCGAATTTTCGTTCCCTAAATACATTTTCAAAATTTTAATTTCGATTTATTCAATTCGATCAATTCGACATTAAAAATGATTTGGAGTCGTTATTAAATGTGTAAAATTTTAAAGATTTAATACCGACTCTAATTCCTTTTTAATATGAGAGTCAACTCTAAACAAATGTTTTAATACTGAAGTCGACTTTTTAACAATTTTAGTGCACTTAATGTATACTTTATCCTTAATAGACTCGTCTAACTTTAATAGCAGGAAAAGCCCATATTATTTTTTTAATGTATACTTTATCCAGTGACCGTTTGACATTTCGAATTGAATCGATCAAAATTAATATTGTAGAAATTGCAAATTAACAAATTAACGTGGTAGGTCCCTAATTATTAATTATTAATTCTTTTATAAAAAATGTTCACTCAAAGTAGCCAGCTGCATTCCTCCCTATAAAAGCTTCTCCCGTAATACTCGTCTCGCAAGGAATGCCCATCAGTTCACCCTTGAGTCTAATTTCGGACGTACCGTGAAATATAGGAATTCTTTTTTAGCCGAACAATACGAATTTGGAATAGTTTAACCGGCGTCCCTTGCCATATTGATCTGCAAACATTCAAAAACAATGTTAATCGACACCTCCTATCTCTCCCCTCTCTATCTTCTTTAATGTGTTAAATTAAGAGGGAAACAAGTAGTCCCTTGTGCTCGCGTTAATTATAAAAAAAAAAAATAAAACACAAAGCGTTCCGAAATAACAGATTTTTTTAACATTGCTGTAACGTCTAACAAAACCTGTTTTATTTAAATAAAAAAAAATTACAAATAATATAATTGTTACAACTTTTTTATATGCCCTGTTTTTACTTTCTTCTTACCGGCATGCCGCAGCAGTAGCTTTTGGTTTAGCAGCGTACTTTTTATCGACGCATTAAGTTTTTTGTGTTTTGAAGCACAGTTTGAAGCAGCAGCTCAGCATTTGGTGCTTTAGTTTGCACTAAACTACTGCTTACTCACTACGCCACTTTCAAATATACATTGATAAATTGAGTGAGTTTTTGGACATCAATTTTGTAGTATGCTTCTCGATGGCCAAAAGCGCAGAAGTACCACGTTCATTTAAAACTTTGATGGCAGCATCTACCACTTGAAGGTAGGAGGATGATACGGAGTTGATTTCGTCTTCTATTATAGTTATTTTTCTATATCAATCTCGAAAGATGCAGCAACGGACTCAGATTTTACAGAATTGTTGTTTAATTTTATTAATTTTATTTATTCTGTGACATCTTTATGTCATTTTTGGGTGCGTTCGAAGAATAGTTTCTCACGTTACGTTACATGTTTGTATTAGTTAGCAGGGATGTTTAAAGTGCTTAAAATTGTAAAAAAGATAGTTGAGGGTTCCCAATTAAAAGTCCACATTATCTAGAGTCGGTATTATCGCTTAATCGAGAGCTGACTAAAATTTCGCGCTAATGTATGATATAGAAAAGAGAACAAAAAAATAGGGTATTGCAGGATGGAACGTACGAAAGATTTTCCTCTTTATAATATTTTTACTCCACCTAGTCCTAGGTGGATGTGTTGTGATTGGGGTAAGAAACACATTCTTTTCTTCGTCAGTCTTTTTGCATTTTGAGCTTTTAATTGAACTAGTCTGTGTAAAACTTACTGTGCAGGCAAAAATTCTGTATATTTAAAACGTATACATTTTAATTTACCTAATATTGATTGGTCATATAGTAGTGCCCCGTGGCTTAGTGGTTACTGTGTCGGACTGCTAAGCGAATGAGCCTGGGTTCGAATTTAGCTCAGAGCCATCTTCTTTTCCGAGGTACTGCCTCTTGCGAGGAACTGATAAAACCTCCAAGAGTAAAATTTGTCTCGAAAAAGTGCATCTCATGTAGCCGTTCGGACTCGGCGGTAAATTCTAGGTCCCTTCCATTCTTGCAGGTTAACAACGCACACAGAGGGATGATTGAGAGTATAAGTCACTAGGCCTTGGCTCCTTAAGGAGCTGTCGCGCCAATTAATTTATATAATTAATTTATAACATTGATTGGATTCCTTCTGAAAATGAATCCTACTTAGTAGCTTCTTTATCTATTTTTCTTGAAAAAATTATTTACACTGACTTTCAGCAAACAAGCTGTATATAAAATTCAAAAACTCCAACTCTCGATATAATATTATCCTCTTACGATATTAGTACACTCTTGTTCTAGAGTCTAGATCTGAAATCACTAATATAGAAAATTACCACCCACCTCTTGACATCTCTTTTTATTTGAGTGATCAAATTTTAGAAAACAGTAACTCCTTTGACTGCTGCTATACTCGTACTTATGAGTTCAGAAAAGCAGATTTCCAGGTGTATGGCATTTCATAGTAAAAATCTCATTTGTGAACAACTACGTGGACTCGTAAGGCACAGATCAACTCTTACAAACCTTCTTACGTTCTCCTACAAATGTTCAAATGCATTAGAAAAAGGTTATGTAGTTGACTGCATTTACATTGAATTCTGAAAACCATTTGATCAACTTAGTCACGAACTTAGGGTTTCCCCCCTGTATCTTAAATTTGATCAAATCATACCTAGAGAATGGATCCTACCAGGTAAAATTTAGAAATCGTCTTTCAGAACCCTTCGTGGCTCACTCTGGCGTACCCCAAAGAAGCCACTTTGGTCTATTACTATTCATGTTGGGTATAAATAATGTTAAAATGCATTCAATCAAGTGGCATTCTCATATTTGCTGATGACAGGAAGATTTTCAAGATAATAAAGTGCGGAAAAAAATCAGTGGCATGGAAAAATGTACATTCTCAAGTACAGGAGGGGCAACGTTGCTGTGAGGCAGCATGGAGCTGGCAGCGAAGTAGGCGGCGAGGAAGTTTGCCTTCTCTGAAGAGTAAACAATTGGTTTGTTATTGTCGACGAGCGTTGGAACCACCTTTGGGACATTGCAGAATGTTTTGCCGTAATTTTTGGTCATGGGAAAATTTGGTTCTTTCAATATCAGAGATGCATGAATTCCTTGCCTGTTTGTGCTTTTTCCGATTTTCCTCTATAAGGTTGGCTTTGTAAGATCCAAAACTTACTTCTTTGAGCCTGATACCTTTCTACACTCAGAATTAAACCAAGACTTTTTTAGGCTTGATGCTTTATTTCTGTTAGAAATAAAAGAACGCATCCCTAGAAAAATCACATTTGTGATCATTTCAGCACTGGCATCAATATCACTATCGAGGAAGCATATTGACCAGTTAAAGTTTCGGAAAAAAATACTCAGGCCGTCCCAGTTGGCTTTCTCGTATTGCCAAACGGTCCTGGTGGGCATTTTTTCTTTAACTGGGTGGGTGGAGGAGGAGAAATTTGCTGAAATGACACATAGGTCCGAGTGCCAAATGGAGAAGTTACACTTATGGCATAATTATCAGGGTAAGAAGTTAGAAACAAGTCAATATTATGGAACCAGCAACATCCGGAATACGCGTTGGCACGCGTATCAGTTGGGTAAGGTGATGTAATCCAGTAAAGAGCTCATACCTTCCTTCGGGTGTTGTCTGACCAGAATAGCGGAGCCAATTGGAATTGTGTACATTGAAATCGCCCGCAATAACAATTTCAGTGCGAGGACAAAGTGAAACACTTTTCGAGATGGAATCAGACAGCGCATCAAACTCGTTACAAGTCGAACTACTACTGTCGAGATTTGGACTCCTGTAAATAAAACAATAATGAATGACATGTTTGCGGACAGTGAATTTGAGCCACAAGAAGTTAAAGTCCGTGTTAGAAAATTGTCCATATTGGGGAAGGCTCTGGCAAGAAATATCATTCCTAATATAGACCACGAGACCATGATGGGAAAAGAGTAATGGCACCAAGCTATAACCAAGTAGACCAAATTCTGATAAATCTTAATGGTAAAAGGTATAGGTTGATTAACTTCCGATTTGGATAACTGTCAAACTAGCTGTCATACTAATCACCATGCGACGCTTACAAATCGTGGAAATTTATTTCCGAAATTCACGCCTTGTTGGTCAAACTTATAGAGCCCTTCGTCAAGTTTACGGTGTGCATTACCGTTCATATGAGAGTGAGTAAGTTACAAAGAAGCTGTGGATGGGGGGGGGGGGGGGGTATTATCATTTGAATTTTTGAAAATGTTCTCTTTTTTTCTATTTTCATTATGGACACCCTACCTATAAGCAATAATTGGTCCTCCCAGGAATCAATAGGACCAATCTCCAAAGAGAGTGGATTTATCAGTTTATAAATATTTGTTTTATTCATTGCCATATTTTGTTTGTTAACAATAAATGGCTTAAGTCCGTTTGCTGATAGGATATTTAAATATTTATGTTCAATTTCAGCGCCTATGTGATAATTTATGCACAGGAAAAAGTAGAACATAAGCGCTTAAGTTGAACATAAATATTTAAGTATCGTATCAGAGGGCCTTAGTTACTTCTTCTATTTAATACAGCCACCCCTATGGGATCATTGAACATTTAAATTTTTGATTGTGAGGTGTTTCAAACTCAAATCAGTGATTATTTTGATGCAAAAGTTAACCTTTATGACTTAAATTATTATTTAAGCCAAAGAAAATATTCGTCCGAGCTCAATGGGATACATAAAATTACTTTTAATATTTCAATGATAAGTTAGTTCACCCAGTGATAATTCAATGATCATTAAAATATTAAAAGTCATTTTATGTATCCCATTGGACTAAAACGAATATTTGCTTTGGCTTAAATAATAGGTTAACTTTTTCATTAACGTTATCACTGATTTAAGTTTTTGAATGCCTCAAAATGAAAATACAAATTTCCAATGATAACTTTAACTGGCCCAAAATTCAGCAGAACGATTGTATATATGAATTCTAAAGTACTATCAAGAGTGGTGGTTCCTCTAGTGTCATCTAGTTTCGGTATCTCATTCTAAAGTTTTTCTCTGAGTGGAGATTGCAAAGTTTACATTGCAATCTCCTCAAAGAAAACATATTCATAATATTAGAAAATGGCAGAATGCGACAGATGTATGTAAAGTGTTAGCAGTTATTTTTAAATTATTTTCGTATCGCTGAAAACTGATATTGAGGGAAGACAAAATATTCACACAGGGATGGAGTGTGCCTCTCGTGACCTACAAAAATTTAACGACAGAAATGTTCCCACTGAGTAGAATATTTCTTCTTAGTAAACAACGAAAGAGTTCAGGGTTTATTTTGACAGTAAATAATTATTTATTACGATTACTTTACAAAAAGATACGAACAATTTACTTTACTGTAAGGCTATTTGATATTGCTTACGACAGCTTACATGGCGTTCTTCCGCCAAAGTCTGTGTGAAATTCGTTGTACCTAGTAAAAAGTGGTCTGCGTGAGGGGTTCTTCTTCGTCGGATGATACTGGCAAGTGTGTCGGTGGCCTGGCGTTGATAATATTTTTGGGCTCGATCAGAAGACTTAGTGACGTTTCCGGGCGAGATGCTTCTTCTTTTAGTGTTTGCCATAGAACTTCCTTTGTCAGATTGTATGAGTCGTTCCCAACAACCACCGGCATTGGGATTCCAAGGGCAGTTAAAAATCCATTCGATACCTTTCGATGACATCTCGACTTGTATAACGTCTGAATCAAACAGCTGGTGGTTCTCCTGCCACTCTCGACTCGCACCCACAAAATTAGTGCCGTTGTCACTTCAGATTCGCACCGGGGTTCCACGACGATTGATAAAATTCCTAAGGCATACCAAACATGCATCCATGGACAAATTGGCTTAACATTGTTGAACTTGCATAGTTGAAAGTCAGTGTTAACTCTTTTTACTAAACTACGAAGACTAGATACCCAAAATCTTTGACGCGTTTCATTAATTATAGTTTCCTGATTCTGATGATGAAGGTCCTTGCGAAATTTTGATGCTATTAGATATGTAAACTTATGGTTCCGCGGTAGTATTATTGGACATCTGGTGCATTTAGGAAGGCATATAGCGGCATTAATTCTTCCTCCGATACGTAGTACTGATGCTTCATCTAGGAAAGGTGTAAGTTGGTATATTGAACTAGACTTACTCACTTGTACTCCCATCTCCAGTGATTTAATTTCATCAGCATACGTTTGCTCCTGGACACGTCGACATAAAATTCGTTCAGCTATCAATAGCTCCTCGGCAGATAGTTCTCCAGTTGATGGTTGTTCCTTTAGCCACAAATGTTTAAGATTTGTGACATATCTCCAAATCCATCCAACAGTCCGCTTAAGACTAAGATAATCGGAAAACCACTCGACTTTAACAATCTGTACCCCTTTTCTGATATGTAAGACCCGAATACTTGGGGAGCTCGTCCTCATCTTCTGCATTCATGTGATTTAGTTCTTGATTGGAAGAATGATGTTTGTGTTTTTCAAAAAACTTGGTCCCATGATCCAACGAGAGCTTGGTTTGAATTTTGGCGGATAATTGGTTCTCGTGCCCCGTACGCTGGATTTCTTCAATCTTGTTGCAAGTACAGCTGCGGTGAGTTCCAGACGAGGAATTGACAGGAGCTTTTTTGGAACACATTTAGCCTTCCTCGCAATGAATGAGCTCATAATGTTGTCTTCATATACCAAACGCCAGTATGCCACAGCCGCGTACGCCACCTCGCTAGCATCCGAAAAAATATGCAACTCCAACTTTCTCACGCCCTTTAGCATCTTAGGCGAATAGTTTGCGAGGAATCCGTAGTCGTTCAATATTCTTCAATTCTTCATACCACTGTCTCCATTTTAGGAATAAATGATCAGGTAGGTTTTCGTCCCATAGTGTCCCTTCTCTCCATAGATCTTGTATAATTACCTTAGAATAAACTACGAAATTTGCTAAACCAAAGGGATCGAACACTGACATTACGACACTAAGAACTTCTCTCTGGATCAATCAGCACTCTTGGTTTTGCTCCGACATAATCATGAACTGGTAAGTTGCGTAGGTATTTTTGGCTTCAAATACTTTAAGTTGTAGAGTCTGAGTCGGCAAAGATAGTTTCTTTAATGTCCGAGCATGTCGCAATTTATATTTACGGTCTTTGTTCCAAGCACTAATCTTTACATCGACCAAATAAGATCGTTCATTCGTGATTTGATCTCCAATCAAATGAAGTGTCACTGAATCTTCATTACCAATGGCTCCCAATTCTTTTGCCAAGTCTTCTTCTAATAGGTTGACAGAAAATCCCTCGTCCAACAAAGCATATATTTTGACTTCGCCAATTGGGCCATGCAATTTTATTGGCACAATCCTAAAAAGGTTGATGGATTCATTGGACGTTCAGCAACTAACAAATTCCTTTGTGTTCGATTGATTTTCCAGAAGACGTTGTTTTTCTTTCTTTCACCGACCTGTCCTCAACTCTTTGTCAATTACAATCGTCTCATCGTGGAGAAGCCGATGGTGCAGACGTTGGCAGTTGTTTAATCCACACTTCCTCCTGTTTCGGCATTGAAATGTGGTATGACCAGACCGGAGACAAGAAAAACACAAATTTTTAGAAAATAGTATTTGCAAAATTAATTTTTTGAGTTCGTTCATTTTACTCCCAAAAACTCGACATATTGTTCCTGCTTTTAAACTCAGATGGACAACGTTACAGTTAAAAACGACAAATAAGACAACATTTATATAGTCTTTCAATATTGAAATACGAAATTAAAGGAATCCACTAAAACTCCTTCAGAAAATAAGTTCCTATTACAAGCGCTCAACTTATTGAAAAAGAATGCGCTTATGATTTATTTGGAAGAATTTGCTGCGTAGCAAATATAATGTTGCGATATTTGATTAGTATTACACGCCGTTTTCAATAAAAAACTATTTTTATCTTCAATAGAAAAGTTAATTAAAAAATCAATTATTCATTTTGTTCGAAATTGTACAATATATACATTTAAACTTTTAACTGTCAAATCTGAATATAGTAATTTTGGGATTTGATTTCTATATAAGCTATAAAAGTAACAAAATTTCTTTAAAAATGCAAAATCCAAAAAAATACAAACATACAACTTGGTTTGTTTACGAAAAATCAAAGGGAACTCCACTAATTTTTGTTTCCCTTACTCTGCCATACCATATGTTCAGAGCACTTTTTGCACCTTTCACTCGAACTTATTATTCATTATTCCTGCAAATGCTTGTATTTATTCTAACTCATTGTGATTAAGCTAGATTACATCTTATGTATAATTATCTATTGTTCTAATCATCCAGGTGCGAGTCAATACACATTCCACGAAGGCCTAGTCACTGATGGAATTTGTTATTGAAAAGCTCTTATGGGGTTTAGTATTAATATTGAATTTAGACTATGCGTATGATTTGGTTTTTATTTATGTTTGGTTTTACCAAAGGTGGATAATTTTCGCGTCGATCACAGCAATATTCGGGGGCTTAGAAATAATTTATATGCCGCGTACGTCCAGACTGCGATATACAGGCCTGCTGTTTTGCACTGAGTGAAACCCAAATAGGTGAGAGTTCTGATTCTACATGGGTACAGCTGTGTACCATTATTCTTTCCCTACCACGATTTAGCCGTATATGTCGGGAATGATGTTGTTTACCAGCTTCTTCCACAATATAGTCAATGTTTTTTTGACTTTAATATGACTTTAATTTCATGTAGTTTGAACTCAACCTCCAAAAGCACATCATACAAACATCTTTTATATATAGAATTCTGAATCTGGAAAGTAATTCGACCTCGGACGAATTCGATGCGATGTCTGGAATCTGGATCCATCCAAAGAATTGTTTCATAATATACTCACAGAGCTAAACAACTTAACGCAGTTGTTGACGATCCAACAAGAATATCTGAAATTACAGGTCGCTCCCGCATACATCTTGGACTTGTTTTTTACATCTCATCCTGATAAGTATACCATCAATGTACTTTCGGCTCTAGGAACATCGGACTGTTGTATCATATCGGCAAATTTCTCGTGCTCCATCTTAGCGGATGGAAATCAGCATTTGTCCAATCTGTACCTTAAAAAGGCATATTTTCATCCCCCTCAAACTACCAACCAATTGCACATATGTACACCCCTTTTTTGTCTAAAGTCATGGAAACGCTAATAAACTTTCAGATTAAGAAATAACTTGAGACACGGAAACTTCTTAAAGACTGGCAATACGGTTTTCTTAGCAATAGGTCTACTGGTGATATGATAGTTTATCTCACCGAACAGTGGAATCAATCTTTACACCGTTTTGGAGAAAGTAATATTATTGCAAATTTCAAAACCATTTAATAGATTTTGGCAGAAAGATCTTTTATCGAAAATGCGTGCATTTGGAATCAGCGAACCTCTTATTCAATGGATTAGAAACTATGTAGCTTTCGGACAGTCCGATTCGCATTGTTTTAGACGGTTTCCAGTCTGATAGTCACAAAATAAATGCTGGATACTCAAGGCTCAGTTTTGTCTCCGACATTCTTCTTCATTTTGCTTTTAATCCATTAAGTTGTTTTTCTGATGCTGATGATTTCGATTTCACTCATTTTTAATTAATTTTGAAGACTAAAAAGTAAAAAGCAAACAAAAATTACAAATGCAAATATTTACTTGTAAAAAAACTCAAATGTACTCTCAAAATCGTTATATTCACAATATATTTTTACATTATTCACAATAACATATTATTTTTTGTATCGTAGTCCACAATACCAAACACACAACCTAATCGATGCGATCGGCAACTGGTGAGTCGATTGATTGTCGACAACCGCAGTCGGGGTCTGAGCTTCTAATAATCGTTTCCAGATTCACCTTCCTGTTCTTCGGATTTGGAACTTCAACGTCAGCTTATGATTATATTACCAAATTCCGATCTTGCCATAATTTTAACAAACAAATGTATGGTTTTAAAGTGTGTCAACACATGTATTTCGACATTTATAAATAGTCGTAAGATTGGTAGCGCTTCAAATGGCATTTTCGTTTCTTATAATTGCCCTACATCGTGAATATCGTTTCCTCGGGTTTCGTTTTTCTTGCCGCTCGTAATTTGTAATAGAGGCCCTGGGCAGGTGCTCCTGTTACTCACTTGCGTTTCTTGTATAGAGAAGAGTTTATTAAAAATGATAGGTGATAAGAACATACTCAAAACCTTTCCTGTCTCTCTTTGTTCTATCACTTTTTCTATAAACAATGCTTCAGTGAAATAGCCAGTTGCATTCATTCCCTTAAAAGTTTTCCCCATAATACTTGTAACGCTAGGAATGTTAATAGATTTACCCTTGACACTAATTTCGGACGCACTTAGAAGTGCGCACTACACGACCGGCTCGATTCTTTCCTTGCATTATGATTTACAAACATTCAAAACCAATGTGAATCAGTATCTACTTTTATCTTCCATCCAATTTTCCTAAACGCTCGCACTGTGTTAATTCATGATAAGGGTAGAAATAACCCCTTAAGTGTGCGCCGATTATAAATAAAAAAATAGGTTTTTGATAATACACCATACAATTTACTCATTCATCATTATATTTCATTCTATTCTTCAAAACCGATACAAATAAATAATTAAAACGGAATAGAAAAATTGGATTTTGAATTTTTTGTGATTTTTCTTTAGTCAGTATATGTAATATTATGTAGTTCAAAATTATGAGAAATAAAATTAAAATATATGTACATCCTTCCAGTATTTCCAGTCTTCTACAATTATGTGTTAAAAAATATCTACATTGCTAATGTGAAACAGAAATGATGTTAGAGCAATTTTAGTTTAATACAATGTTGCTGATGTAAGCTATGAGAAATAGGCCCCAGATTCTGTAGTACTCATGGATCTAATAGATATAGACTGCCAGGAGCCATATATATATATACATACATATATATCAACAAAATGTAAAATAATAAGTGATAAATAAGGTTTGCTTGTGCCACATTATTTATTTCTATTTTTTGATTGCAAAACTTGGCACTTTTTCTTATATGATTCAATTTTAAAAAGTTAAAAAAAAAAATCAATTCATAGTGAACTTCAGCTACACCTCCTTGCTCACATTCTAGAGACGCTTATTGAAAATTAATTCTTTTGTAACTAAGTATTTAACGACTGGTTTCCTCCAGCTCTTAGTGTCGAGCGACCCATGTTTGTATGGTATTGTATGGAAATGACAACCAACCAGCAGTCCATACTTGATAGGTCCGTGGTAGTACTATAGGTTTCATATCCAATGGCAGAACAAAATTGTTATGAAACAAATGTTGCAGGATTGTATATTCATATTCAAACTTTTATAGAAAGTATTCTTTCAAAATTTTATCACCCTGTTCTATTTTCGGCTGAACTACGCCAGAGTATCATTCCACAACTGAACACACTGCCGCCAGTATCAAACTACCTCACTGAATTCACATTTTATAAATGTTGGTTTGTGTGTGTGAATTCGTTAATACGAAACCTGACATCTTTGCTAGGTAGAGCTGAATACTTTTTTTTGTTAAAATATATAAATTTTGTTAAATATTCGACATAAATAAGTGATTAAAATTAATATCTTCTAATCAAAACAACTAATTTAATCTATGCGGCTAAGAAATTTGTATAAGAACTCCTTTTATAAGAAATATATTGTAAGTATAACTATACTTTGTCTCATGCGGAATTTCTTTTACATGCGATAATGTGAACTGCACCTATTTATTTTATGCAGCAAAAACTATTGAAATTAATGTTAAAAACAAATAACTATAAAGACTTATTTTCATAATTATTACCAGAAAATACAATAAATTTTTTTTCATTTCCCACCATCCTAAATGACAAAAAGCGTTCTCTTCCGAGGACTATGGCGACGGAAAGCTAAATGTCAGTTGTGATTGTGTGTCGATTGTCGAGTGAGATCTGGCATGTTGCAAATCAAAAAAGAATCCAAGTGCATTTGTTTGGCTTGCAATTTTTTCAGGAAGATAGGTATTGGCGGTTCTTGAGAAATGTGTGTGTTTAAATTGCTTATACGCAGTATTATTTTCCAAAAAGAATTTATTGTAAATCCTTTGGCTTGGTTGAGAACTAAACAACATTAAAGCTATGTTCAGTTCACCTTTTTATTTAGGCGACTCTATTATATCTGGATACATGTCTAATGAATATGTGCCTATTCTATGGCACCTTACTATAATATTGCATTTCTCCTTTTTACAGTCAGCGGATTCGATACGCGCCTTTTTGGAACCAAGAAAGGTTTTTGAAAATAATTGTCGAACTTGAGTTATGTATATACTAGAGTATCTGCTTTATATTAACTATATGATCGTTTATCTAAAATAAACAATGAAAAATATTTGTTTATGCGACAAATCTGCACAGTGTACGGTAATTCTGCAATGAGCAAATACGGACCTGCAGTTTCTTTTTTAAAATGCATACCTGCATCTATAGAAAACTTATTAGAAACAAATTCTTTATTTACGAAAACATGTTCCGTTTAATAAGATCAAAGAATAAAAGAATTATTTCCCAATTGAAACAGTAATATACTCTAATGTATACTTAATAAAATGAACCACACCATCTATTTATTCTATTTTACTTACTTAGTAGCATTAAACTCCCTTAAATTTCTTCTACATTTATTTGATGTTTTCGAGCAGCTCAATACATTCTTTTTTGAAGTTCTGAGTTTAAAGATGCCGATATGGCGGCCTTCAGCTTAGAATGTTTATCTTTTCCTTCTTAAAACCAATGCTTTACTACTAATTATTGAAGGTTTTTGTTCAGTCTTCGAAATCATTGTTGGTTTCATTGTTTATGCCAGTATGTATGTCCAAATATTTTCCTAAATCGATGGCGATAACTTGCGAATTGTTCTGGAGTAAGGGGCTGTCTCCGTTTTCGGCGAGGATTTAAAAAGAAGGCTTTCTTTGGCGTACCGTAAGCCACACGATAATATAGGTTCTTTATTTGCCCATAGATAGGCACTGTTAACTGAAGTTTGTGGATTTGTACGTGGAATGTTAAGTCCCTTAACTGACTGGGGCGGTCCTGTAAAGGAGAAATAATCGCAGTCCAAAGAAATGCTATTAGATGGGCTTGAAAGATGCCCTAGCTATTACATTGAAATTGTCTCATGCCAAGGTAGTGAAACAGGGTATCTTCGTTGTTCCTGTAGGAAAACAACCTGCACGAATCTACCTCAGATAACGAACTCAGACTAATTGACTGTTCTGCTTTAGTTAACGTGACAAAGACCAAAAAATTGTAGGGACCTATATGACTCGCGATTCGACAGAAATATTTGGCGAATGCGAACATTTGGTTTTACTATTTTCGAGTCGTCTAATTAAATACACACATGCAACAATTTCAGGCAGTCCAGATGTCTTAGAGCCAGTTTCTTCCCTGCAAGTTGAACTCAACTTGAGGATTTGTATTTCCAACTTATGATTGATATGATATCTTCCATCTTGTCTTTATCGTGTTTCGTTGCGCCGTCAGTTTTTTTTAGTAACATGGCTGTATTGCAAAGTATTTGAAACAAGACAGTCTTCTTCTATCGAATATACTTTTGGCAACTTATTAATTTAATTTTCTTTTTAATTTCTTTTTCTTAAAGAAATCGTTTTTCTAGCTTGTTGCTTCTCCGAATTGGACATATCTATTTTCAACACAAATGGAATTTTTTAAAGTTCAACAACAACTTGACTTGACACATTCAGTTTTTAATGTTGGTAGCTTTGTTATGACAAGCGAACGTGAGAGTTTGCTTTTCGCAATACCACGACGAGTAATTCGCTAAATTGTTCGACTCCCGAGTCATAATAGAACCCGTAATACTGTGAAGAACTTTGCTGCAGATTGCTGCATTCACAAGAAATCGCCAGGTCCTTTTTCGATCGAGATACTAATAACCACCAATTAAAGCCTTATTGGGCGAACACAATGCAAAAACGGAGCTGGAATACGGAGCTGCATGCGTATTAGCTGTCAAACGAGGACGTACGTCCCAGCTTGCAACTGCCTACAATGGCGCTGTGCAGTTTTTTGACATAAGTCAGAATCAGCCCATTTATTATAATACCTTGTTTACATCGCTTCTTTGTTTCTTCTTTTTTGGCACAAAAACGAAGTGAATGAAAATTTAAAAAAATGTTAGGGTTGAGCTTTGGCATTTCTCGTTCGCGAAAGAAATTGCCAGCACGGACTAAAAACAAGAGTTTTTATATTCCCAATGGGCCTCCGCACACGAGACTAGTTTTGCCGGAATGAAAACCAGTTTCACTCCACTGTTCGTCTGCAGACGAGATGAATTATGCTGGAAGAAAATTTTGTATACATGAACCATATTTCAATGAGTTTGTATTTCTGTGCAGTCCTCAAAATGAAAAGTTGTGTGTGTATTAGTTTACGTCTTCGTTCTTGCACTCCAAACCAGGTAGAAGATTTTCTGCCGTCCCGCCTGCACACTCCGCTTCTCTCCCCTGAAAACTATTCCTACCCCAGGGAGAACTAGTTTCGTGTGCGGAGGCCCAATCATATTTTTCTTTTGTCGTTAATGGATAATTTTTGATAGATTTTTTTTTTTGGGATTAAACAACACAGTTTATATAGATATATGAAAGTATTGGAAATCGTGATAATCAAGATCAGTGTGATCATCAACGTACGTGTCTGTCCAAAAGAAGAATGAAGGTTCCTCCTTTTTCGTTTTTTTTGTGCTAAAATTCCAACTAGATAGGTTTCCTTTCAAAATTTGAAAAAGCTGCGTCCCATTGTGTTCGCAACATTGAATCTGTTTATATTCAACATTTTTGACATCTGTTCCAGCTCCAGCTCCGTCTTCCGTTCCAGCTCATTGTGTTCAGCCAGTTAACCTCCAATATCAAGAATGAGGATAACAAGAGGACAACAATCAATATTTTTTCTGCGGCTTCCAAGCATTCAACCAACTGCCTCAACAAAAAAAAAATACAAAATAAATAAATAAATTTTCCTGAAATCTTTTCATATGTTTTTTCTTTGTTTAAATATTTTTTTCTTATTATCGTATATCTATGAAGTCACACTTATTGTAAGATAAATGTATGTTAATTGAAATGGCACTTCGAAGCCAAAGATCGCTAAGAATGCTGCTAAGTGCTTAGGTTTTCTGTATCGGTGTAAGAAGTATTTTTCCCCATCTGATCTGGCTACAATCTATAAAGCGTTTATACGCCCTAAACTCGAATATAACTCCCACCTCTGGGCAGGTGCTTCGCAAACATCGCTTCACCTGCTTGATATAATACAAAATCGAGCGTTAAGATTGATAGGAAATAGAACTGCCGCTGAAACAAATGCCCCTCTCGAACACCGACGCAATGTTTCATGTCTTTCCTTATTTTATCGTTTATTTTACAAAAAAATGTTCACTCGAAGTAGCCCGTTGCATTCCTCCCCTTAAAAGTTTCTCCCTTAATACTCGTCTCGCAAGGAATGTTCATCAGTTCACCCTTGAGTCCAATTTCGGACGTACCGTGAAATATAGGGATTATTTTTGTGGCCGAACATCACGAATTTGGAATAGTTTACCCGGCGGGATTTTCCCTTGCCATTTTGATCTGCAAACATTCAAAACCAATGTTAATCGTCACCTCCTATCTCTCCCCTCCCTATCTTCCTAATGTCCGCGCAGTGTGTTCTACAATTAAAGGGAACCAAATAGTCCCTTGTGTGCGCGTTAATTATAAAAAAAAAATCTTACAATTACAATTACAATAAAGTATTGAAAACCTGTACTCTTTAAACCATGGAGAAGGTTTTCCTTCTTTCCTCACGACAACCACAGCGAAACGTATGGTTTGACTGTACTGATAGCTGAAGCTAACACACATGTACAGAAAGCAACATTATATATTATATATAATTTATATACATACAGGTATGGGCAAAATAATAGGAACACTTAATGCTTTTAAGCTTGACTATCCGCTGTGAAGAAAAAGTGGTATTGGATTAAAGGTCTTTTTAGTAAACTGTTTATCCAATGTTTAATTTTACCAATGTCTTGCAATAATTTGCACTGAGTTCATTTTGTGTCTAAAAGAAGCTGCCAAAAAAAATAGGAACACGCAGAAAAAAAGGTGAAAGAAATACATTTTTCCTTTAATACTGTGATTAATAATCAAATTATACAACTTTACATCTAAGACCTTTTCTCATCAGACCAATTCCGGCATACGCATGTTTGGTTTGCTGGAATGTACTTGACAAGTACCTTAAGATTAAGTCATTCAAACAACTGGAATAAGGTCCAGTATGGTACTAAAATTATAGAAAACTATATAGACACTGATAGCCAAACCGACTATACTGTACCGTGGGTTTGAACACGGTAACACTAACAGATTTTTCTACAAGAAAATGCTAAAAGGAAAACGGTCAAAAATAAAAAATTATATATCGGTCTTTACAGATGGTTTTAAAACGGAAGCACGGGTAGGGTCCGGTGTCTTCCCGATAAACCGACCAATAAATATATATGTAAAGTTGCCAGACTTCAGTAGTGGTTTTCAGGCAGAAGTGCCTGCAAAACCACTTTTATCTTTTAACCTGGAAAACAAAAACATTGACATTTTAATAGACAGCCAAGCGGCAATCAAGGTCATATCGTCAATCGTCTCCAAGTCTTAAACTGATCGACAGATGTCGCAATGATCTGCGGCAAATCAGTGAAACAAACCTGGTTACCTTCCGATGGGTTCCCAAAACTGCCACATTCACGGAAATGAAAGGGCTGACGAACTGGCCAAATACGGTTCATCATGGACTATCGAATCATCACCGCGTTTAATCTAACCTAACCTAAGACCTTTTTTGTAATTCCTGTACGTTACTTGGGTGTTTTCTTGCATTATTTATTGCTAGCTATAAAAAGGGTTGTGCCGCAAACCACTGCGAGGGTATATTAGCTTTCCATAACAAAGGACAGTCGATACGAAAGTGCGTGGAAGTAATTTTTAAAGCCATCAAGCTAAAAAATCCACGTCTATCAAAGATCACCAAAAGAGACAAATTGTCATTGATAAGGAAGCCTAAATCAAATACGTTTCTATTATAGAAAGATTTGTATCAGGAAAGTCTTGTGGAGGGACGAGGCAAAGATAAATCTGTTTAGAATCGGCGGAAAACGGTTTGCCCGACGTGCAAAGGGTCAAGGTTTTAATCAACGCTACACAAAGCTCACAATAGAAATTTAAGAAATACTATAAAATGTATATACAATGTCTGTACAATAAAAACACTGAGAAAGAGGTACATGCGCTTCTTTGAAAAACGTAGCATGAAAAGCCCGCCGTTGAGAGAATAGAGGATTGTTATGCAATAATGAAAATGAGAAACTCTCACAAACATTTAAAAAGAAACAAAGATACAGAGTTTGAGCCGAAGCTTGCAAAAAACTGCCAACGGAACATTCTGTTTTCTTTCAGCCCATGTTCGTAAATGTACATTTTAACTCATTATACACTACACCAACTTTTGTATCTAGGTACATACCGACCTAATGCTTTGTTTTATGCCTTTCTCTGAGCTTCATTTAGAACTTCTTCAATCAATGGCGATAATACGCGTAGTGAATCGTTGACACCTTTTAGAAAAGAAACTGTTCTGCAGTATGGGTTTGCTTTTGTGCACCCTGGCCAACATTAAAGCAAACTACAAATCGCCCATGCTCGAAATTCGAGCAAATTTCCAAACTTTCAATCTACGTACATGTACACATTTATATCTCTATATACATATATAAAAATGGATATATGTTTGTATGTATGAACATATGTCCGGTATGGACTTGTAAACCGCTCAACAGATTTTTATGAAATTTGCAGGGTAGATAGAGTTTAGTTAAATTTCAATTTTAAGAAAGCATATTTTTTTAAATTAAAACGATTTTAAATATATGTACATATGTATATGAAGATTTGCTTTTGAAAATATTGCTACGCATTCAATACATAGATTTAAACCGCGTGACATCATTTATAGAATAAATCGTTGACTGCAAATTTTAAGAAACCGTATTTTGAAAAAAAAGTTGGTAAATATATTCTGTGATGATTAAAAAAACAAAATACAGTTAACAGTAATTGCGTTTTAACCACATTTCCCTCAATCGATTGCAAGTATTCTTTACGCACTTAAATGATATTCCTCCAGTCAAATGTTTGAATGCTTTTTTCATTTTCAATCGATTGCGAGCGTTCCACAATCAACATGTCTTCCACAATCACTAAATAAATAAAGATTCAATATGTCTTCAGTTTTCAACAATGCCACCAAAAACAGCGTTGTCGTTTGAAAGACAATCATCAGAAGCAAGAAATAAAAGAGAAAAAAAGCCGCTGAAACTGAAGACCAACGCGGATCTCGCCTACAGCAAATGCGCGACAGAGCTTCGCTGAAACTGAAAAAGAACGTAGATCTCGCCTTCAAAAAATTCGCAACAGAGGTTCATTTCATTTCAGATTAAATACAATTTTTTTCTTGGGCGTAGCAACGTGAGCCAGGTACCGCTATATCATTAATTAATTACTCATATAACCGAAAATACTCAACAAAAATTAAAGAAAAATACATTCTGCAAATCTACCTTTCATTTCAAGAATATATCACCAAGTTCCAAAAAGTACGCTTGCAGAAAAGCATACGACAAAATTCATGTTCACGTATTAATATATAAATGACTCCTAATATTAACGATTCAAACTTTTTTTAGGATTTAATTATAAAAAAGAAACAATATTATAAAAATCATTGACAAATATGGAGAAAGCGCAAAGATAACTGGCCAAATATAATATTTTACGTACGTTTTTAAGAACACTTGTCGGTTTTCCAAGACAGGAACGATTGTTTAAATGCCAACATATAAATACCATTAATTCCTTTAACTATGTATCTATAAAAATCTTACCCTGCAATGATAAAAGTTGGAAAATTTAGCAACCAAAATGATATAAAAGATAAGAAAAATAAAATAATTAATAAGTTGAAAAAGGAAAAGGACGGTATCACTTTTTAGGCAGGAAGGCTATGCCAATTATTATTATTTGTATTAATAGTTTGAATTTAATGTAATATGTAAATCGAGAACAAATTTACACATATCATCAGACATCTGTTCAAGACTGGTCCTCGAAGATTTGGAAAAAAATGGCTAGATAAAAATATCACTGTGTATGAATGGGTTGGGTTCGGGAGCCCGTTTTTTAGAATCCTGTTTTTTAAAATCCTGTCTTTAAAATCCCGTTTTTAAAAATCCCGTTTTTATAAAATCCCGCTTTTAAAACCCTGTTTTTTACCATCCCGTTTATTAAATTCCCGTTTTTATAAGCCCGCTTTTGGAATCAACACAAGGTGTTTTATTTTAAAAATCGCCCTGATTTTTAAAATAAAACACCTTGTGTTGATTCCAAAAGCGGGATTGAGTTTATTTTACAGCCCAATGCTGATGAGTGATGATGATGGGGTGACATAATGTTCATGGGCGTTATGTCGTATGAAAGGAGACAAAAAGAAAACAAATATTTGGAGGAGTTTTTTTTATTGATTTTGTAACTTAACAAATAAAAAAATAAAGAACATAGGACATAACAAAAATGAGGTTTCAATATTTTAGATATTTTTTCGAAATAATAAGATTAAAGTTTTATATTGTGAGCTATACGGCGCAAAAAATTCGTTTTAGTCAATGCTTTTCTATCTTTAATTATTTTAGATATTGCTCTTGATTTCAAAACAATAATTTTTTTGAAAAGCTTTTCAGCTCCATTTTTAATTTTTTCAATTTCTGTTTTAACAACTATGTTTTCTTTAGCTAAATTTTCAATAAGTTTGTATAATCCAACATTTTTGCGTCTAACTAATACTTTAAATCTTCGATGCCAGGCTTCAGCATTATTTTGAGTTCTCGGGAACTGCTTTAATGCACTGTTTGAAACCGACCAAAAGTCAGGGAAGTATTGAATTGCTCTGCTCCCATTCCAAATATAGTTTATTTTAAACAATTCAGCGAATCTAATTGCACCTTCGTCATCATTCAAACAATCTTGCAACGCGTCAAAATAGGAAGAGATTTCTTCGGGTGGTACAAACGCCAAAGTCTTAATCATACGTATTTTGAGAGAGAATTCATTATCATTTCCATGTTTGGAAGCAAAGCCTTTTTGTTGCACTCGCCGCCAAATAATTTGGCTGAAATGAAATAAACAACCCTTAAATTCGGCATCAGGAAACAAAGGTTTTGCTACCAATGCTATTGTTTTCTCAAAATCTGTTATGATTCGTTCCGGTTTCAATTCTATATTGAATTCTATTGATATTCTTATTAATTCTGAAAAAAATACTTCGTAGCACTTCTTTGATTTCTTAGACATAAAGCAGAAAATTAATGGGAACACACTATTTTTAATGTGGCCATGAATAGTAAATAACTGGCGCATGATAGTTCGAACGACATAAAATGTACCGTCCAATAACCAACATTTAGAAGATTGTAGGATAATAAGGTTTGACATAGTTCCTAACATAATAATTTTATTTTCATGGCATTCCTTTTGGGATAACACAAATAATTCACCCTCAAGGTGCATTAAATTTTCAGGAATATTAATATCCTTAATGGTTTCAGGTTCTTTAATAGATGACGCTCGAACACGGTTAATTTTCTGTTTCTGTACAGAAGAAGATGGCAAGCACGGTCTGACAGGTGGTTCACAAGCAACAACACTATCACGTATAATTTGAGACGGATTTAACGAAAGTGATTCTGCGGATTCTTTAACATTCCAATTTGCTCTACACACTTCAAGGCTGCACGAGTTTGGGCTGTGACAATGCGCCGATGGTTCTTTCTTAATTACATGTTTTCCATCGATTAAAATTGTAGTGACTTCCTTTGTAGGAATTAATTTTCCTTTGTGAACAGCTCCATCGAAAAAGTTCAACAGCTTTTCTTTCAAAATGGTATTCGTAGCCGTCAACAATTAATTTTCTGCCACCTTTGTTTGATTTAACTTCAGTTATTCGACTCATTGCGCTCACTTGAAAAATCTTGCACATGTACCTACGTTTGCCGCTTTATCAAACACTAAATATTTCTCTTGCTTAACCAACCAGTTTTTGCAGAAAATGCAACTAGAAAAACAGTTAGCCGTTATCTGTTGAAGTTTATATTAACAAAAAAAATGTTCACACAAACCACAAACAACTTTATTGCTTAGCCCAGCTTTTCAAATTGGGGAACTGCTAGGTAATATTTATGTGTACAACATTCAGTAAATTTATCAAAATACGAAACGGGCTAAGCGGGATTAAATGGGATTTTAAAAAGCGGGCTAACGAGAAACGGAATTCTGTTTAAACAGGATTATTAAAAGCGGTACTTTAGAATCGGGATTTTTAATTTTTTTTGCGGATTATAAAAAACGGGCTTCCGAACCGCTCCCGTATGAATATGAATGAAAGGACCAGTTGAGTGGCTTGAAAGTTTCCCCACCTTACAGTATTGAAAGAATAAAAAAATCGAAATGGGTTGTTGCAATAACCCTCTAAGGTCACACTAAAATAGATCATTGCACCGTCGCCAGTGCAGTGTCATTGGTGACCGTGTCATCGCTAGCTACAGTGACGATCATACGAATAACACAAGTCTCATTATTGTCCCAAAATGCGACGATGAGCAAAGTGATTTTTTTGCGATTAGGTGTCATCGCAATGATATGCAAAACGATGACGATCACAAGACTTGACATTTTAAACAACTGATCGTGTACGGTTTGCTAAAAACGAAAAAGCTGACACTCTTAACTTAACTTTTATTCCGAAGCTCTTTTAAGAAGTCGTTTGGGAAAGCCATAGCACTCGTATTGAAGCCGTTCAGCATAAATTTATCGGTTTTGCTTATCCTTACAACTTCCCACCTTATGAACATCGGATAGAACTCTTGCAAATCCAACCTTTATCTCAAAGACGGGTTAAAAATGACTTAACTTCTTTCGCCAACTTATTAATGGCTTTATTGACGCCTGTGTTGCATGTGCATGTGCTACAGCACAAGTTCACTTAAATTCAACTTTCGCGTATGCTGCATGCTACTTTTTGACATATTATAGTAAAAAAATCAAACCAAAACAATATTTCTGAGGGAATTTTGTATGTTCGTATTTATTTTATGGGCTTTAACCAACGCCAATTATAAAAACATTAAAAAGAAGGCGCAAGTGTAGAGGAATATTTTTATAAAGGGTTTCCAGCGGAAAATTTTCAACTTTAAAATTCAATATAAAAAAAACTACATCATTTTTATTTATTTTTATTTCAATTAAATGCAGAGTAACAATGCGGATTTTATTTTTTAAAAACGATATCATCCAGGTGTATAACGAGCTGCAGCCTAAACGGCTAAAGCGATTATCTTCAAATTTGGTGTGTATGATTATTTTGGCATTCCCCAGAGGGGAAATTGAAATTTTATTTTTAGGCCTACAAATAACGGTACCTGCCATATGACCGTTTAGGAAAAGCTTATTTTTCTCGAAAACGGCTCCAACGATTTTGATGACATTTTTTGAGAATTTTTTTGTTTTATTGGCTATCATTTGATTAGAACCAGTCTATTAAGGGTACCTTTCATATAACGGTTTTTTAAATTTTGGGCTTTCTCGGTAGGGGCTCTTTGGATTTTTGATACTTTTTATAAGTTTTTTTTTATAATTAACGCGCGCACAAGGGACTACTTGTTTCCCTTTTAATGTAACACACTACGCGGGTATTCGGAAGAAAGGGAGGGGAGAGATAGGAGGTGTCGATTAACATTGGTTTTTGAATGTTTGCAGATCAAAATGGCAAGGGAAAATCTCCGGGTAAACTATTCCAAATTCGTTTCGTCCGGCTAAAAAAAGAATCCCTATATTTCACGGTACGTCCGAAATTAGGCTCAAGGGTGAACTGATGAGCATTCCTTGCGAGACGAGTATTACGGGCGAAACTTTTAAGGGGAGGAATGCAACTGGCTACTTCGAGTGAACATTTTTTGTAAAAGAAACGATAAAATAAGGAAATACATGAAACATTGCGTCTGTGTTCGAGAGGGGCAATTGATTCCGTGGCAGTTCTATTTCCTATCAATCTTAACGCTCTATTTTATATTCTATCAAGCAAATGAAGCGATGTTTGTAAAGCACCTGCCCAGAGGTGGGAGTTATAATCGAGTTTAGGGCGTATAAACGCTTTATAAATTGTAGCCAGATCAGATGGAGAAAAATACTTCTTACACCGATACAGAAAACCTAAGCACTTAGCAGCATTCTTAGCGATTTCAAATATATGGTCGTTTTAACGGAGGTCGTCGTTGACACACATACCGAGTACTGAGAGCTTTTCGGTTTCTTCGATGTAAGTGCCATTCATGGACAATGGCATTGGGAGTATGTTAAGCTTTAACGACAGAAGACAACATTAAGTTTTCGAAGCATTAAACTCCACACGATTCCTATTACCCCATTTGACAATGCTGTATAAATCGGAGTTTAATGAGCTTGACATACGGCACCGTTGCAATTGTACGTCCGAAGGCGAAGGACGTGAATTATCGAACGAATATGAAAAGCTGAGGGTAGAGTCGTCAGCAAAACAGTTAAGTGGATTAGAAGTAACAGACAGAAGATCATTTATAAAAATGAGGAAAAGAGTCGGAGACAGAACAGAGCCCTGGGCACACCAGCATTTATTTTATGGGAATCAGACTTGAATCCGTCCAATACAACTTGTATTGAACGGTCCAGAAGATAGCTTCTAATCCAACGAACAAGAGTATTATCGATCCCAAAAGCACGCATTTTTGATAAGAGAGCTTCATGCCAAACTCTATGAAATGCCTTGGAGATATCAAGAGCAATAATCTTACTTTCACCAAAGCGATGTAAAGATTTGTTCCACTGTTCGGTGAGATATGCCATCAGATCACCAGTGGAACGGTTGCTGCGGAAGCCATACTGACGGTCATGGAGAAGCTTTCGATCTTCGAGATATTCCTTAAGCTGACGGTTAATCAGTGTTTCCATGACCTTAGAAAGAAGGAATATCAGTGCTATGGGTCGGTAGGAGGAGGGGGAGGATGGGTCACCTTTCTTAGGGACAGGCTGGACAAATGCTGTTTTCCATCTTCTAGGAAAGATTCCAGAAGAGTAGGAGCGATGGAAAAGCTTACGCAGTGGCTTTGCCAGTGTGGAAGAACACCTCTTCAGAAGAATCGGGGGTATACCATCCAGGCCAGCGGATTTGTGTATATCGAGATCTTTGAGAACTCTTGCTACTGTACGAGTGCGGACAAAAATCTGTCCCATGGAAAAATTTACATTCTCAAGTACAGGAGGGGCAACGTTGCTATGCGGCAGCGTGGAGCTAGCAGCGAAATGGGCGGCGAGCAAGTTTGCCTTCTCTGAAGAGTAAACAATTGGTTTGTTATTGTCGATGAGCGTTGGAACCGAAGATGTTGAGGAGTTTTTAATATTTTTTACAAATGACCAAAAATTCTTACTGCCTTTGGGACACTGCAGAATTTTTTTCCGTAATTTTTGGTCATGCAAAAATTTGGTTCTTTCAATAACGGAGTTGCATGTGTTCCTTTCTTGTTTGTGCTTTTTCCGATTTTCCTCTGTAGGGTTGGCTTTGTAAGAACGGAAACTTACTTCTTTGAGCCTGATAGCTTCTTTACACTCAGAATTAAACCAAGACTTTTCTTTAGGTTTGATGCTTTTCACTCTGTTAGGAATAAAAGCACGCATCCCTAGAAGAATCACATTTGTGATCATTTCAGCACTGGCATCAATGTCACTATCGAGGAAGCATAGTGACCAGTTAAAGTTTCGGAAAAAAATATTCAGGCCGTCCCATATGGCTTTCTCGTATTGCCAAACGGTCCTGGTGGTAAGTTTTTCTTTAACTGGATGGGTGGAGGATGAGAAATTAGCTGAAATGATACAATGGTCTGAAGTGCTAAATGGAGAAGTTACACTAATGGTATATTTATCAGGGTGAGAAGTAAGAAACAAGTCAAGAGTATGGGCGGCTTGCCCAGCAACATCCGCTATACGCGTTGGCACATCGATCAGTTGGGTAAGGTGATGTAACCCGGCAAACAGCTCGACATACCTTCCTTCGGAGCCAATTGGAATTGTGTACATTGAAATCGCCCGCAATAACGATTTCAGTGCGAGGACAGAGGGAAACAATTTTCGAGATGGAATCAGACAGTGCAAACTCGTTACAAGTCGAATTACTGTCAAGATTTGGACTCCTGTAAATAAAACAATAATGAATGACATGCTTGCGGACAGTGAATTTGAGCAATAAGAAGTTAAAGTCCGTGTTGGAACATTGCCCATATTATTGCACTGGCAAGCAATATCATTCCTAACATAGACCACGAGACCATGATGGGAAAAGAGTAATGGCACCAAGCTATACCCATGTAGAGCAAATTCTGATAAATCAGTATTTACTCCAACCTGGGTTTCACCTAATTCCAAAACAGCTGGCCTGTATTGAACAGTGTAAACGTACACGTGAAAGAAATTCTTTCTTATACCACGAACATTAGAATACACGACACGAAAATCACTTACCATTTAAAAATACTTACACACAAAACACAATTCTGACTAAGTTGAACCATGCAGTGAAAATCCAAATTAAATTCTGTAATAAACAAACTGTCTTAGGTGTTATGCCCATAAGAGAGCTTGCATACAAAAAATCAATTTAAAGATTCAGCACAATAAGACAATCTCAGATGCCCTTATCCATTTACCGCAAGCATTAGATGGTCATACGATGCCTACAGTAGATAAGAAAGAGGCAGTTAAGCACAAAGGTCTTGGGACAGATAAGAGGATAATTTGCTATGCGAATGCGTTTTATTTCTTTTTCCACAGCGCGAGTGGGCATTTTTTTTTCCTCCAACGACGTGAGTGGATATTATTTTATTCTTTACAGCACACGCGAGGGGTTTTTTTCGGTTTCTCTAATGAGTGTGTATTAATATTTTTTTAAAACACTCGCGATAACAATGCGCAATAATTTTTGTTGACTTTTGCTTAATTATATGTGCGCGCACCTCGACGTCGGGCCTCTACGAGCTTAAGATCGACACAGTGCAAACTGTGTTTTTTTCAACGTAAATGTTACTTGTTTCTGTTAAAGATCTTGCTTTCCAATGTAATTAGGCACATAAGCGCAAGTACGTGCAACCCAGTCGTGCCCATTTTTTTTCAATGCACTCTTGCAGTCGGGCCCTTACATTTGCGATTACGCGACGGCAAAGCGTTGGAGTAATGCTTTGAATTTCATTGCGAATATTTTTCTGTAGGGCCTGAATTGTCCGGGGATTGTTATTGTAAACCTTTGATTTGAGGTATCCCCATAAAAAGAAATTTCAAGGTGTGGGGTCTGGCGACCGAGGCGGCCATGGAATGTCTCCGTACTTGCTGATCAGTTTATTCGGAAAAACTGTCCTTAGCCTTTCCATCGACACACCCTAGCTGTGCTGGGTGCCACCGTCCTGTTGGAATTGTGTTCGGTTGTTGTACCCTGAATACAGCTGCAATTGCGGTAACAGAAACTCATCAATCATACGGCAATACACCGCAGCAGTGACTGTCTCACCTTGGTTAAAAAAAATAATTACCCGCTCGCTGAAATGGCACCCCTAACTGTCGTTTTTCAATCAAAAGATTATGCAAACAAAAATATGATTTAAGTAAAAATTATAGCATTGTATAGAGTCAGCTGAAGTACGTCGAGCCCCTGTTGTTGAGCCGACATGATCTATTTTAGTTATAAGTTAGTTTAAGACCAATTGTACATAAATTCTAACGAATGCAATAAAAATAATCTAATCTAATCTAAACTGTCGTTTTTAAACAATGTAAACGTTTTTGATGGCGTTCTCTACAGTTGTTGGGGCACCAGTATCGCATATTTTGTTTGTTAACATATCCATCAATATGGAAATGTGCTTCGTCACTGAATAAAATGTTTCCAAACGTAAGTGCTGTCCGAAAACGTTCCAGCATTGTTCTTGCGAAGGATTCTCGCAAAGAATAGTCACTTTCGTTGGGATACTGGCCTATTTGCATTTTTTACGGGTGGAGCTTTAATTTATTTTTTCAAAATAACGTACTGTTGACATGCATCTCATGTAGCCGTTCGGACTCGGCGGTAAACTGTAGGTCCCTTACATTCTTGCAGAGTAACAACACACACAGTCACTAGGCCTTGGCTCCTTAAGGAGCTGTCGCGCCAATAAATTTATTTATTTTATTTTGATTTTTTTTATTCCTGTGGAGGCCGCAATCTTCCTTATCGATTTACGTGGATTTTGAATAATGTCATTTCGAACTTGAGACAATTGTCCTGGCGTTGTTGCTGACTTTGATGGTCCAGGAATAGGTCTATTGACCATTGTGCCTTCTTGCCTGAATCTTCAGTGTACTTCAAATATTACTCCACCGCAAACGCGCGGTGCGCTTCCGACCAGTGACTCATGGCAACTAACAATTCCGCAAATCCTCCGCTTTGAATGATACCCCACCTGCTTACCACAACCCGCTATTAATTCAATAATCGCAATTTAAAATTGAAAAATTCCCGCTGGACACCATTTACCAGGTTAACTACACGTTACATCACGAGTCTGTTAACTTTACTTTTTGATGTTTGCTTTCATAGTGCTGCTTGCTGCAGCTATAACTACACCATTATGTTCAAGCAGTTAAGCTCACTATTGCCGAAAATCTGATAGTGCACAAAAAAATAGGTAAAAAATATTGCACATTAGTGAACGCATAAAGCACAATTTTTGTCAAAAAGGTACATTTGCTAAAATTTGTACAAATTATTTCTTTATTCCTCCTTTTTAACACAAAAGTTTAGAGGGCGTTCTATTATTAACTGTCGTTGACAATTGTTAACTATTTGTCGTTCCAAAATGCCAAATAGTTACGATTCGTAACTATTTAACAGGAAAACATCGTTCCAAAACGCATTGTTGAAGTGTCAAATAGTTACGATTTGTAACTATTTCCAACTCTTGTCCATGATATGAATTGAGATTGTTGATCTGCCAAAGTCAAAGTTCGTTTAGAATTCAAATAAAATTCAAAATTCATACAATTTTTTTTTTAGTTTTAGTGGTGTTTAAAGTGGATTGACAATGATTAAAAACATAATCTTATGCGACGATATTGCAAATAGAACTATTTTCGATGGCAAACTCTGTATTTAATTAAGTATTCATTTATTTATTTATTTACCGTCTATAAGTTACAAAAAAACTTTCTTAAACTACTTATTCTAATATACATATATAATATAAATTAAAGGAACAATATAAGTTTAAACTATTGCTTCCATAATATTACATTTGAAAATATTTCTGGTTTGATCAAAGTCGAAAACATTTGCATACTCATTAAACTTAACGCAGGCATGATAGGTTCATTTTGACCATAATTAAAAATTAAACTATTATATCTAGGTCACCCTTGAGCCTTATTTCGGACTTACCGTGAAATATAGGGATTCTTTTTTTGGCCGAAAAACACGAATTTGGAAAAAAATCGGTTAGATTCCCGATTTGCTAAACTACAAGCAAATTCACGGCATGCCTTTGGGTAATTCTCTGTCTACAACCATTGCTGACAAGTTCTTGATTACCAACTAGATGAATCCTTTTTAAAAGTGTAGAAAACTCGTTTTTTATTCAAATATGTTAATGACATTTTTGCTGTTGTCGACCGTCGTAAAATTAATGAGATATTGAAAGTGCTTAACGGATTTCTCAAGAAAATTAATTTCACCGTTGTTAGAAGTTAGAAGAAAACAGTGCCATAGCTTTCTTGAATATAAAAATCCACCGTAAAAACGATGGCTTATTGTTTAATTGGCACCAGAAAGCAACAGCTTCAAGAAAACTCGACAATTTTCGATCTAACAAACCGAAACATATTATTGTCAACACAGCTTTCAAGCTAATTAACAAGGTTGAGTGATGAATAATTTCATTCCGCCAATGAGAAAATCGTCACACATTCTCACAGGCTCACAAGGGGCTTAATACTCCGTCAAAAACATAGACCTTTAAGAGAAAAACAAATTACTGTATCTTCAAAAGCATGTTGTATGTCCCAAAACTTGCAGAAAACTTCAACAAAATGATATCCAATAACAACAAGGATATTCACGTAGCTTACAAATCACACAGCACTCTCACCCCTGCATTTACTCATCTCAAAGTGAAAACTGATTAAGATAAATGCACGGACGTAATATATACACGATACGATATACACAGTATAGAAAAAACCATGAACCCGACTTTGACTAAGTTAAAATACTTCAAACTGAAAGACGTACTTCAAAACGATACACTCTGGAAACCATTCACACCTAAACACCAAGAACAACATGAATAGAAAACAGGACACACAAAACATTTCAATCGTCTATTGCTCTCGCTTGAAAAAAGGACAATGACTAATCATTAGACAAAACTTCCCTAACTGAAGTGCTTCAAATAATTTCTTTGACATTCTAAATTTGTGTTAATTATCCTAATTTTTTCAACAAATTGTGTTTGTTAACACATATAAACTTTGTCTGTTTTCTTTTTAACGTAAGTCACTTTAAATTTGACATTGTTTTTTATGTTTATTTTATTATTTACTAGCTTTTACCCGCGCCCTCGCCTGCGTGGAGTTCTGATTAAATATTTGTATTTTTACATTAAAACTCGCCAAAGAAAATTACTCAGATTTCTCCTGCAGAAATGGTGCATTTTTTCACAAATTCGTGCGATCGTTAAGGCATGAAAGCATAACAAACAAACCTCCTTCAATGAATATTTCATATTTAAGCCTACCTCATAAGAACCCTGTTTTTTCCTAGACACAATTTTACATAGCTCTCTATTTCTATATTTCTATTTCTCTATATCTTTATTCCTATATCTCTATACATATATATCTATATCTCTATCATTATATCTCTGTATCTCTACACCTCTATATCTACATATCTCTATCTCTATACCTCTATATCTCTAAATCACTATATCTTTATATCTCCATATCTCAAATTTTTTTTATTGTATAATGAATTTCTTCATCTATTCGGCTCGGCTATCAACTCAGAGAAATGTACCTTTGTAAGATCCTCGTCAAGTATGGTGCAGAAGCATAAATATTGTCAAAAATTCTTCGGTTTGTTCCGCCGAGTGAAAAAGGCTACTCCAGGAACTGTAAGGACTGCTCATTGACACAGAAAAAAAGAGTAAAAGTTCAAGTTTTCAGTTGGCTCATTTATCATAAAATTGTTGGGTCATTTAGAGCTGATATCACTTATACATGGTCCCAAAAACCTCTCCTGCAACGATTCGCATGTAATACTCGCGCTGCATGAAAAATCAGTTTGCCCTTGTGCCCAACTTTGGACGTACTGTCTTATATAGGGATTTCTTACTTTAGCTAGAAGTAACACGTACGCTAATCTTTGACACAGAAAAATATACGGTATTTTCGGGTGACGTTTTTAATGTGATATAGAATTGTTTTTTATTTTGTACTTATCTTTGGCTTGGTAACGTTTTTTCTCTGAACACAATTCTGCTCAAGTCCGCCCGGATGAAGTCGCGAACAGATCTTAGTTGTTTTTTTTTTGTGTCTTGTTTCTTTTTTCAGCAATGTGAAGATTTTTTTATAAATAAAAAAAAACTAAATTAATATGTACCTAAATAATACTACAATATTTATATTTTCAATTTATTTATTTCTTTATTTACAGTTATCAAAATTCTGGTAAGGTGGGGAATGTGCTAACTCAGAAAGTATCTACAAAAAAATATTCGAAAATTCTTTGCGGTCATTTTTTTTAAGTGTTATACAATTGATCTTTCATAAGTATCAAAATTTATTCCAAGAGAAAGGAACGATTATTCTTATACAAAAAAATGGCGGTAATGCTAACGACAGAAGAAGCTAGCAAACTGTTAGACTTCTCGGAGAAACTAGATATCGGTCTATTGGACAAAATTGTTGAATGTCTCTACAGTTCGCAAGGTGAGCAATTACGTTTAGCACAAGACATTCTTACAACGCTTAAGGAACACCCTGATGCCTGGACTCGAGTTGATAGTATACTAGAGTACTCACAAAATCAGCAAACAAAATTTTATGCTCTGCAAATTTTGGAAGAAGTTATTAAAACTCGTTGGAAAATTCTGCCAAGAAATCAATGTGAAGGCATCAAAAAATATGTTGTGGGCCTTATTATTAAAACCTCGTCTGATCAGGAAACAATGGAAGCCAATAAAGTTTATTTGAATAAGTTAAATATGATCTTGGTTCAAATTTTAAAAAGAGAGTGGCCCAAAAACTGGAACACTTTCATTAGCGATATAGTTGGAGCTTCAAAAACAAACGAAAGCCTCTGTAAAAACAATATGGTTATATTGAAAAATTTGAGTGAAGAGGTATTTGATTTTTGTGGTGGGCAGATAACTCAAACGAAGGCGAAGCACTTAAAAGATGCGATGTGCTTCGAATTTTCCGAAATTTTCCAATTGTGTTCATTTGTTCTTGAAAGTTCAATGAATGCTCCATTAATTGCCGTTACTCTTGATACGCTCCTAAGATTTCTCAACTGGATCCCGCTAGGCTATATTTTTGAAACAAAGCTAGTTGAAACGCTTATTTTTAAGTTTCTAAGCGTTCCCATGTTCCGAAATGTAACACTTAAATGTTTGGCAGAAATCTCTGGTCTCACAGTGCCTAACTATAATGCAAATTTTGTCAAACTCTTCAAAGATACAATGGAGCAATTGGATCAAATGATAGGCCAGAACACAAACATGAACCACGTATACGCCAACGGTCGTGACATGGAACAAGAATTCGTTCAAAACTTAGCCATGTTTTTGTGCACTTTCCTAAAGGAACACGGAAAGCTTGTTGAAGATGTTAAATATATAGAATATTTGAACAAAGCGTTGCTTTACTTGGTTATGATATCGGAAGTCGAAGATGTGGAAATATTTAAAATCTGTCTTGAATACTGGTATAGTCTCGTAGAGGATCTTTACGGTTCGGAAGGCCTGAATTCAGTTATACGGCCTGATGCGGTTTCTTTAGCGAAAAGAAGTTCATTTTCACGTTGCCGATTTTATGGAAATATTTTATCCAAAGTTCGGTTTATAATGATTTCACGCATGGCTAAACCCGAGGAAGTATTGGTAGTTGAAAACGAAAATGGCGAAGTGGTTCGGGAGTTCATGAAAGATACAAATGCTATAAATTTGTATAAGAACATGCGTGAGACACTTGTATTTTTAACCCATTTAGATTACGCCGACACTGAGCGCATCATGACTCTGAAGCTTATGAACCAAGTTAACGGAACTGAATTTTCCTGGAAGAATTTAAACACACTATGCTGGGCAATTGGATCAATTTCAGGTAGATTTTATTTGCTTTTTTGTATTAAAATTATTCTTAATTCTTATACAGTTAAGATTTTTGGTTTTTATTATAATGAATAGCTAAAAAGGACATAAATACTTACACTTTCGTATATTCCGAATATAAATACTTTGTTTAAACAAAGGTTTTTTCAACTTCTTCACGGGATTAGTATTTTATAATTTGTTCAGATTTGCAGTAATAATTTATGAATACATTATTCATGTTTATTTTACATAAGTGTTCAAAAATCATATTTAGTTTTCTTATTTCTTATTTTATTAATATATTTTAAAGTTCAAAAAAGGGTTCAAGGAGTTGAGATGTCGTGAGTGCCATAATTTTGCAATAAACGATTTTTCCTTAACCATCATCGTTTAAACTGAGAAACTTTGACTGACATATTCTTAGGTATTGTTGCTCATTTTATTCATGGTCAAGTTCTAAAGAAGTAACTACTGCCATGAAATCTTCTATTTCGTGTTTTTCCTTGGATGACTCTAAGGCTAAGAATCACCTGAGCCTCAAACAGCAGCCCGGCATTTTGCTAGCTGCTTGCGATTGCGAACCTCATGTCAGTTCAGATCCTCTTTTACTTGTGTGCGCCAATTTGGACGGGGACGTCATCTACTGTGTTGCACCTCTGGTTTGGATTCAAAGACTGCTAGTCGGAGGGTTTGTTTAGAATGCCCTTGGTGGTTTATTAGAATTTTCTTGACTAAGGTTACATCGCTGCAGAATGTTGATTGTTGAACATTCTTCTCTTGTTTTGCGTTGTTAACAAACCGAATATTTTGCGAAAATTTGACTCAAAACGACAAAGAATATCTTTTGTATTTTTTGTTTAACGAATACTTCAATATTCTTATAGTACCTTACCTATTATTGTGTCACCTATTCAACCATCAATTCCACTGTAAGTTTATGTAGATTTTGTTTTTCAGTACTTCTAGTAAAATTATATTACTTATTAAGTATTTATTTAAGTTTTATTTGTGTGTTAAATCAAAATTCCAAAATAGAAGAAATGCTGAAGCGATGGATGAAAATGTTTGAGTTGTGATAATACTAGCCTTATATTGAAGGGTTTTTATTTTTCTTAGTATAATCTAAACTTTTAATTTAACGAAGGTCAATACTTAAATAAACAAATTATTTTCGTATAATTACAATTCAGGTGCTTTCAGCGAAGAAGATGAAAAACGATTTTTAGTTACCGTCATCAAAGATTTACTGGGCCTTTGTGAGCAGAAAAAAGGCAAGGACAACAAAGCAATAATTGCCTCTAATATTATGTACGTTGTTGGACAGTATCCAAGGTTCTTAAGAGCTCACTGGAAGTTTTTAAAAACTGTGGTGAACAAATTGTTTGAATTCATGCATGAAACACATGATGGCGTTCAGGATATGGCCTGTGATACTTTTATCAAAATAGCAATTAAATGTAGGAGGCATTTTGTAACAATTCAGCCAAACGAAGCATGTACTTTTATCGATGAAATCTTGAGTACAATGAGTTCTATAATATGTGACTTGCAACCGCAGCAGGTAATAATTTGTGAGGCTTTTTACGTCTTTTAATATATAAAATATAATATTGACTAAAACGTATACTTCTACAACTCATTAATCAATATTTTGTGTCAAACAGGTGCACACATTTTATGAAGCTGTGGGATATATGATTGCAACAAGTCCAGACCAAGTACAGCAAGAAGCTTTGATCGAGAAGTACATGCTGTTGCCCAATCAAGTTTGGGATGAAATAATCTCGAGAGCCTCAAAGAATGTGGACTTTTTAAAAAACATGTCTGCGGTTAAACAATTGGGAAGCATTTTGAAAACCAATGTTGCGGCATGTAAGGCGCTAGGTCATGCATACGTCATACAGCTAGGAAGGATCTACTTGGATATGCTGAATGTCTATAAAATAACATCAGAAAACATTATTCAGGCTATTGCCCTCAATGGAATAAATGTAAATAACCAGCCGCTCATCAAAGCCATGCACGTAGTGAAGAAGGAGACCCTAACTTTGATTTCAGAGTGGGTATTGCGCTCGAATGATAACCAAATGGTCATGGAAAATTTTATTCCTCCGCTTTTAAGCGCTGTACTTCTCGATTATCAGGTTCCGTTTGTTTTATTTATTCCTTTTTTAATTACTGTACTATATTTTTTTAAACTTTTAGCGTTGTAAAATCCCAGCAGCTCGTGAACCCAAGGTTCTTAGTACAATGGCTGTAATAGTGTGCAAGTTAAAGGCCCACATCACAAATGAAGTACCAAAAATATTCGATGCTGTTTTTGAGTGTACTCTTGATATGATCAATAAAAACTTTGAAGATCACCCACAGCATAGAATAAGTTTCTATGAACTTCTACAGGCAACAAATGCCCATTGTTTTAAGGCATTTTTAAACATACCACCAGCCCAGTTTAAACTAGTGTTTGATTCTGTTGTTTGGGCCTTCAAACATACCATGCGAAACGTAGCTGACATGGGTCTTTATATTTTGTACAAGGTAAAAGGGTTTTCTTTTAATTTGTAGGCCTATGAGGTTTAAACTATTTTATTTACAGATGCTACAGAACTTGGAACAACATCCCCAGGCAGCACAAAGTTTTTATCAAACCTACTTTACGGATATTTTAATGCAAATATTTTCTGTAGTGACCGATACTTCTCATACTGCTGGGTTGGCAATTCACGCAACTATTTTAGCATACATGTTTTCCCTGGTAGAAAATAATAAGATTACCGTTAACTTAGGCCCAATACCAGACAATACAATATTCGTCCAGGAATATGTGGCCTCACTTCTTAAATCTGCATTTAATCATTTAACTGATCAACAAATTAAAGTGTTTGTAACCGGCTTGTTTAATTTAGATGCAAATGTTCCTGCTTTTAAAGAACACCTTAGAGATTTCTTAATACAAATTCGGGTAAGTTTATAACAATTACATTTTAGCAAGTACTCGGGGCTTTGGTGCCGTTCTGCTTTTTTTTTAAACAGCTTAAAACATTGGCAACTTTTGTGGTGTATTAGATTCACATATTTTTATTTCTCAAAAACATGCACAGTTTTCAGATTTTTTTAATTTATTTTGAAGCGCCACATAAGCGGCATTATTCGAATCATGCATCAACTTTAATTATGGGAGCAGATTCGAAAAATCATTCCAAAATTTCTTTGAAACAAATTCCAATGGGAACGAAAACCTTACCGAATAACACTTTTTGCTAGCAAATTGTCAAAAATTAAAAAGAAAGTGTTATCTGAGCGTCATTTCTTTAAAACGAACAACACAACACTTTAATTGTGTGCTTCCAAAACGATAATGACAAAAACATTTCAACATAAAAGTTGACTTTTGCGATGTAGCTCTTAAAATATGGGCTAAAATAACTTTAGCTAAGCGGATTTAATTTTTTTAAACATACTAACGCGTATGAATATCTAACACAAGCTACTCGAATCTCACTGAACTATCTGTAGTCACAAGTACTTTGCTCTAAGCTTTGGTGAGCAAAATATGTACTGACTCAGACATTGCTCTACAGATCATTCTGTGGTAGCATACAGTTTGCTCTGAAATAATTCTGAATTTGTTAAGCAGTTATTACTATTATTATTATAATTTATTAACATGTTATTAAAATTACAATGCTAATATAAGAAAAGGAGCACAAGCTTCTATGGCCTTCGGCTCATTATGAAGATTTTCATGTTTCATATAAATAATTATTATTAAAATAAAGAAAACTTAACTTGGGTTATATAAATCGAGAGAAAAAAGGAAAAGCTAGATATCTATTTTACGTTTTTTTATAAAGTTGTAAACTTTAACTATATTTTCGTGACTAGGGTTTTTTAAGGCTTCACTGATGGCTGTTGACTGTTGTTGATTAGATGTAGTGGTTGAACAGGTTTTGAAGTTAAGAATGTGGTTAATATCGAATTGACAGTTGCAAATTGGGCATGTAGGTGGGCAATCTAATTAAGCATGTATTCATTGAGTTCGAAGTTGTTGGAAATGTGGGTTTTACTTTTTCTTGGTTGACGTTAGAGTAATGATGACGGTAATTGTTCCAGTCCGATAGAGATTCTAATTTTTGTTTATTGTTGATGTCGTGAAGAAAATCAAGCCGTATGTCCATGACACAATTATAAATTGGTGATCGGTGGGCTTGAATACCAGCGTCATCAGCAAGCTCATTTCCCTTAATACCCATATGACTGGATACCCACATTTGTTTTATTTTGTTGTGGTTTTTGATTAAACAATCCCGGATATTGGATAGAATATCTGTATTGTGATTAGGGTTTTGTACTGCTTTAATCACAGATAAGCTGTCTGACACTATAACATATTTTCCAGTTTTATTGTCTTAAGAATGGCGAAGGTTTCTGCAGTAAAGATGGATACTTTGTTATCGAAAAGTCCCAAGCATATAAAAGAACCATTTTCCAAAACTAATGCAAATGATGTATATTGTGCGGTTTTAGATCCATCAGAGAAAGCGAAATTCCAACCATCTTCTTTGAGTACAGATGCAACGCTAAGGAAGGCTTGGCAAAATATTTTGCTTGCAGTGTTATTTTTGTTGTAATTTGACAACTGCATTTCAAAAGAATTAGCTTTTATAGACCATGGTGGACATTTTGGAATATATTTTCGGATTTTTTTAACGGTAATTCCTAATTCACTCGCCGCATTTAAAGAGATGGATATAGCTGAAGGTACACGTTTCAGGTCTTTCGTCTTAAAAGCCAGAGCAACGTCTTTATCGATATGTTACATAAAGTATTAACGTGTACATTACATTTTTTGCTAGCTAAGAAATTAATGATATTAGTTCTTTTAGTTAGACTCTTTTTTAACTCAACACAATGCGTTTTCCAATTATATTTTTTATTGAATGTTAAGCCTAATTTATTTAAATTATCAACATTATCAATGCTTATATTCTTAAGAGAAATAGAAGTAGTTTTACTACATGATGTCTTACGACAAATATGTAGGGTCTTGCATTTTTCTAAAGAGAGCTTAGCTCCGGACCAAGAAGACCAAGTCGATATATCATTTAGAACATTTGTAAACAATAAATTTGTTGTTATTAGGTCGTTTTGTTTACATAGAATGTAAAAATCATCCGCGTAGCATGTGTGATCTTATTCCTTATGTTTTGAGATGACTGTGCTGAGGTCAACAAATGCTATAATAAATAACACTACGGATAGTGGAGATCCTTGTGGAATACCATTGGACAAAGGATATATAGATGAAAAGAAATTGTTTGTTTTAACACAGATTTTTCTGTTGGTAAGAAAAGCTTTAATATATTAAAATTTTTTGGGCCTATACCCCAAGTTTTTAATTTCCTTAGTATGACATGAAGACCTATCCTATCAAAAGCTTTTTCAAAATCTAAAGAGAGAATTGTTGCATGGTTGCGTGCTGAAAGTGCATTTGTAATATAAGAGTCAATGTGAAGAAGGGCGTCGACACAGCCTTTTTTGTCTGAAATGCTACTTGGTAATAAGATTCCGAGACTCCATTATCCACAGTAACCTCTTGGCTACAATTTTTTCTAACACTAGCCATACATGATATGAGAGATATTGGCCTGTAGCCATTTAAACTATTGATAGCATTCTTCGGCTTTGGTAAAGGGAGCAATGTTGCTTGTTTCCAATACTGAGGAATAATACCTGTTTCTAAAATACAATTGTAAAGAGATATCATTTTCATCGACACTAGAGTTGAGCATTCGTTGTTTTTGAGTAATGTAATCATTACTGTCTTTCGAGCTGTTAGACCAAGTTAATGCAAAGTGGTTGCTGGGATTGATGGTTGAGGTAAAATTTTTTAAACTATTTGATTTCTCAATTTTGAGCTTATATCGAAATTGGGCATTTTTCTTTTTAAATGAAATTACTTTATCGTTCCGTAAGGTATTCAATTCAGTGTTCCACCATGCAACTGTTCTCTTTGGGGCTTTGATATTGCTCTGAGGGATCGACATATTGGCTGCTGTACGAATCGCTTTAAGGAGAAGAGCAGCTTCCTTATTGATATTTGTTGAAGGTTTCTGATATGACAAATGTTCTGAAATGTGATTGCGAAAACAAGCCCAGTCAGCAAGATCAGTTTTATACTTCAGGTTCGCTGAAGTCTGGGCATATAAAGAACCAACAACAAGTGTGCATATTATTGGAAAATGATCACTGTTATTTGCTTTGCAATTCGGGAGAACAGCATGTTACGTCAACATGCGTCAGCGTGCCATGTGTAGAGAAATGTGTTGGTGAACCATCGTTCAATATAATAAGATCATTTTCTGAAAAGAATTTTTCTAATAAACTGTCTTTCCTGTTAGTTTTTGGGGACCCCCAAAGGGTATTCCACGCGTTAATATCTCCTCCAAATATTATTGGATGATTGACTTGATCCATTATATTATCTAAATCTGTTTTCGTGACAGGTTGATGAGGTGGAAGATATATGGATAAAAATGTGAACTTAACTTTGGTTTGTATTTCTAACGGTAAAATTTGCAAGTTTGAATTTAAATTTAGAATTTTATGGGGTATATTTTTTTTTAAATAATATGGCATACCTTGTTTGGAACTGTCATTGCTTCGGCGTGAAGCCAAAGCGACAGTGCGTTTCTTGAAGAGACATAATATCTGGTTTATACTGTTTTATTAACATTTTAAGTTCGTTTATGTTATTAAAAAAACCATTCATATTTTATTGGAGAATATTCAGAATGGAATTAGATTCCCCTTTATTAAATGGGCTAGCCCTAGTTGTGCTGGATGTGAAGGATGTTTTGTTTTTATGTTGAATATTATTTTGTTGTGAGATAATAAGGTTGGTAGGAATGTGTTGTTCAGTACTAAGACTCCGCTGCCCAGATGTTGACGCGTTCAGACTCTCAACAGAGTCCCGAACCGACCACCCTCGGCCCGTGGGCCATTTTGCACTTGTTAACTCACACTCATGTATAAGCAAAAAAGAGAAATACGGTTTAAAAGAGGAAACCGGTTTGCGCACTAAGCGAAAGAAGAATGGAAATATTCACGCAATTAACTTTGAAATGATCCTATCGGCTCGAGAGTTAGTCGGTGACTGTAAGCAGTATGTAGTTCAGCACAGAATATGGGAATCTGTGCTGATATACAGTTTGGCAATACGCAGCCGGATCCTTTATGTATGTATGGTCACATAAAAAATTGTAAATTCTTGTACCAGTTGCATCTTATATGGGTTTAGTCCAAGATCTTTTCTCAAAATTTTCCTAGTAATGGACGGCCAGAGACCGAGTTGCTGACAACGGCGTCGGATCGATAAATTCAGATCCTCGGTCAGACTCACGTCTACATCTCCAGATGCGATGGCTTGTTTGGCGAACAGAACGTTGTAAGTCTTTGCATGGTGATTTGCCAAAGTATACTGAAAAAGTCAAACACATTTCACTAGTTTGACAGCTAGTTTGACAGTTATCACTATCGGAAGTTCTATAAATAAATAAATTTATTGGCGCGACATGTTCTTAAGGAGCCAAGGCCTTATACCATTCTTGTGTGTGTTGTGAATCTGCAATAATGGGATGGACCTGCCATTTACCGCCGAGTCCGAACATCTACATGAGATGCACTTTTTCGAGACAAATTTTCCTTTTGAAAGTTTTGTCAGTTCCTCGCAAGAGGCAGTACCCCGGAAAAAGGTGGCTCGGACGGTGAGTCGAACCTTGACCCTTCGCTTAGAAGATTAACAACATTTGCACTCACAATATCATGATATACTTTTGGTAAAGTAGAAATCTCTTTTTTTATTTATAAATAAAGCTGCTTTTAGAAATTGTTTTTGAAAACTTAATTTTCAAACTCAACATCTTAAAAAAAAATTCAAACTAATTTTCTTCAAAATCTTACGTAATAAAGTACTAATTTTGTGTTCAAAATTAAACACTATCAATAGTTTTTAGTCGAAAGCAAAAAACTGGATGCTCAAATGTCTTATACTTTTTAAGGAATTTTAAAATGACGAAAACTACTTTCTTTCTCTTCTTCTTGCGTGATTCTACTTGTAGGTGAATAAAAGTATGATGGATTAACCTTTCCTTTACTGTTTTTTTTTTTTAATATTAGGAGTCATATAAGCATACGATAAACTCAAAGTACTGGATTAATGCTTTTCTACCATCTCTTTTAATTAATAACATAAAAACTGACCTGTCAAGTAAGTTGATTGTTCAAGTAGGCTTTTTTGGTCAATTTTCTTACAATCAATTTCCCTCCCACTTTGATATGCAGAATTTCAAAACTAATGTCCATCGACATCTCCTTTTACATCCTTCCCTTCTTCCCTAATGCTCGCACGGTTTGTAATCATTATAAGGGTAGAAAAATAATCCTAACGTTTCGTCGATTTGTCGTGACTTCTTCAGGGGTTTTTAAGATATGAAAATGTTAAATTTTAAATTTAATGTTGAATTTAAGTTATTTTACATAGAAAACAGTAAGCAAAAAGAAAAATAGTCCAGGCAAAATAATTTATACACAAAAAAATCCATGTAGTTCCAATTTTGCAGGAATGTGTAGGGAGGGGTCCCCTCGACCCGTAATAAAAAATCCCCCTTAATCCTGGATGCCGCGCAGGGTGGGGGGTGTTGATATAAAGGGACTTTCTTACGGTTGCCCTCGAAAACGGTTCGCAGTAGAAAAAAACTGAAAATGAAGCTGATAAATTTTCCTTCAAATGAGTATGACAATATATTTTAAAATAAAGAACCGTTTTTGAGATATACTCTTTGAGAAATAGAACATTTTTCAAAAAAAAAATATTTTGCCAAACTTGTTATTGTAACTCCTTACCAATTTTTTTAATTACAAAGTTGTGAAGAGATCAGTTCCTACAAAAATTTATGCATAAGTGGTAATTTTTCTTTAACAATTCAAAAGATACAGCAAATAGACATACCCCCAAAAGGGGTATTTTTGTGATTTTTCGATGGTATGTTCGAAACTAATCAATAATTGTTAATATATCAATACTGCGTCAAATGGGACCATAATAATATTTTTTGGGCCACCCACTACCAAACTACATTATGTAAAAGTGTGACCATTTTTCAACATCTTTAATTTTTACTTGCGATTTATAGGGACTATAAGGCAAGTTATGCATTCCTTCCGTCTGTCTGTCTGTCCGTATCGACATCTACAGCCTAAACGGTTGGGCCGATTTGATTCAAACTTGGTATATAGTATTTTTAGAGTGCTCTACCCGACAGTTTTTCGAATTGGCATTCTAGCTCCAAAACTAACGGTACCTGCCATATAACTACGATTTTGATAAAACTTTCAGAATAATGTTTTCTATGCAAAATCTATCTTTAAGTTTTAATGGATTTTTCAGAAAAAGTTTTATAACGGTACCTCCCATATGACCGGTTTTTTTAAATCAGACTTTCTCGTTAACTAATTGACGGATTTTGATGAAATTTTCAAAATATGTAGTGTTTTATGATTTAAATAATATTGCTTATTAAAATTTTCAAAATCATTTTTTTATTTTTTAATAATAAAAAAAAATGTTTTATTTTTTGAATATTTTGAAAACGGATCTATAGATTTTTTTTTAATTTTTCTCCTACTATAAACTATAGATTTCTTAAAATTGACATACTCAAAAAAAATTTAAAATATGTTTTCGAAAAGTTTTTCAAAAAAAAACATTTTTTTGAAAAAAAACTGGTCGAACGATTTTGAAATGAAAAATTCATAAAATAGAAAACAGCAAAAGAAATAAGATGGCTTACAACATTTTTTCCAAAAAACGTTATGAATAGTGTTTTTTTGATTTCATAAAAATTTTATTTGTTTAATATTTTCCCCAAAATTTTATTTCATATTGCTCGGCTAAGCCCTAGCCATTAGTCAAATAAAAGAAGGTGACAACCTACGTACATACTTGTATTTTAAAGCATTTCATCATCATAAAAGCACAGAATAAATAAGGAAGCCTATGATAAACACACAAAAACAACTAACAAATACAAAACTATTCGATTACTACTGAATGCAAAAATTTCAATCGAGAAAACAAAAGTTTACACCTTCCTATAAATAAACAAAACCACTGTGTTAACTTTTAATATTGTCTCTATACCCACTCGCTTAACAGTAGTTGGAATCTGTATCTTAATTTTAGTACCTACCTTCCTTCCAACCTAATATCCTTAATACATTCCATTAATACCTACCCACACCATACGTTTATCGATCTATCAAACATAATTAAGCTATTTTAATTAATTTGATTTCAAAAAGTAAATTATTGTTATTGGGACCTTTATAGGTCCCTATACCTAGCACTATTGCCCTACTGCTGATTCCCACGAAAGCCAGTTGTTCAAATTGTTCCATACCAAAATGAAAATTAAACTGAAAAAAGTCTTTATATCTTTCTATAAACAATTATATTATAAAGAGTAAACAACAAGCGGAAAGATAATACACTAAAAACTGTAAAAGCTAACAATCCTATATATTTATGTGTTTATCCCTTTGACGCATGTTCGTTCGAGCGTCAAACCACAACGTCAAAAAAAAACATTAAAATTAAATCTTTGTCAAAAAGACGCCTGCATTTTAAAAGGATTAGCACATATGAGCAAGTACGTGCGACCCAGTCTTGCCTTTTATTTTACTTGCGATTATAGGGACTATGAGGCAAGTTTACGATTCGTGAATATAAAAAAATTGAGAAGTCTTAAAAAGTGATCGACCAAAATATCTGTCAATGTATATAATGAGCTGCAGCCTAAGCGATTATCTTCAAATTTCGTGTGTGTGATTCTTTTGGCATTCCTCAGAGGGGAAATTGAAATTTTATTTTTAGGCCTAAAAATAACAGTAACTGCCATATGACCGTTTATGATAAGCTTATTTTTCTCGAAAACGGCTCCAACGATTTTGATGAAAATTTTTTTTTGTTGGTATTGGCTATCATTTGATTAGAACCAAATTTACGGGAAAAGTCTACTAACGGTACCTTTCTCGGTAACGGCTTTTTGTATTTCTGTCAAATTGAATATTTGAGAAATTCTAGGTAGCAAAATTAATCCTGCATATCAAAATTTTGAAAAACTTTTTTTTTATAGTTAAAATAATTTTTTGTTTTTTTTTTGAAAAAATCATTAATTTTAAAACTAATCAAAAAAAAATTATTTCAAATTTTATAATCACATGTATATTAATAAACTCTAAAAAACTGCATACCAAAATATCAAAACAAATGTTTTTTCAAAAAACTAAAAATAAAAACATGATTTTGTCAAAACCGGTCCTGCAATTTTGGAAATACATTTTTCATAAATTATTTGTTATTTGAGACGTGTGATGATCATTTGAACTAAAAACCGTTAAGTATTGTTGTTTTGATACTTTTTATAAGTTCAAACTGTGTTATTTTTAACGTAAATGTTACTTGTTTCTGTCAAAGATTTTGCTTTTCAATGTAATTAGGCAAAGAGCAAGTACGTGCGACCCAGTCGTGCCCATTTTTCTTAAATAGCTTGAACATGAAATAATTCAGTATTTTGTTTTGTCCATTGTATATATGTATATAAACTGCTAGCAGTTTTGAAGTTTATATACAATGGTTTCGCTTAGCTGGGGCGAATAGATTTTTTTAAAGGATTTATACACGATCCAACATTTTCATTGTTTACGTATTTTTTTTTATATGGAATATGTAATATGAGAACTGGTTCTTACATAAGTATTTATACATGCGTACGTCATTGACCAGACTTTTGATTTGAGTTTTTAGGATTTTCAAGTTTTGTACGAGCACTACCTACATACATATTTGTCATATTTGTACATACATATATACATCATTGACCAGACTTTTGATTCGAATTCTTTAGGATTTTCAATATTTCTACTATTATGAAGGTTGTCGTCTTCAAATAATGTACACATTCATTCTTGAAATTTAAACACAAACTTATTTCTTGCTTTATTTATACGAAGATACAAACGTCCTTGCAGTGGATGGATTTTTGTTTTGAATTTTGCTTTCCATTCAGATAGGTACCTACATATACATATAGGTACATAAATATGTATATGTAGGTACCTATCTGAATGAACTATGTGCAGAAATTCAATCAAAAATTGTTTGTAAATTGATTTATATTATTATTGATTGATTATATATTATTGATTTATAGTAACAAAGATCTTTTGTTTGTTTGAGGTTTATATAATAGGTACTAGTTGACCTACCCAGCTTAGCTCGCGGGAAAGAAATTTATAGTTAAACCAAAATATTTCTTTGAACTAATCTTCTATAGAATTGCTAAAAATACCACGTTTTTTTTTACATTTGTAATACCTAATTGTTTAATTTTTACTTGCAATTATAGGTAGGTACTAAGTACAAGTTATGCATTCGTGCAGAAAAAAAATGTAGATAACAATCAAATACATATAACATTACGATGATAGAGAAACATATTTGAGTCACTGGAAAAATTCTGTCCGTCTACTAAACGGTTTGGCCAGTCGTCTTTAAATTTGGAATATAAGTTTATTTTGACATTCGACATAGGATTTTTTTAATTTCTTTTTTAGCTGAAATATTTACGGTACTTGCGATATAACCGTCAAGTAAAAGCTTATTTTTGTCAAAAACAGCTCCAAGAATTTTTTTATGTAAAAAATCAATGTGCATTCAATTTTGGTTAAAAAAAATATGACGGTGGGCTAAAACTGGTACCACCCATAGGAGTTTTTTTTTGGCATCGACTTTCCTGAGAACTGGTTAGGTAACCGATTACAACCAAAATTGATATTCAGGAAAATGTAAGTAGCCTAAGTAATCTTACACTAAAATATATTTATTTATATTTAAAAATAACGGCAACATTTAAAATAATGTGCTATACCTTTTTTAAAGCCAAAAGTCTGTTCTATCATATTATTTTTTAAACCTTTAAATATCTACAGAAAAATTTGAAAAAACAGGTATTTCAAACTCAGAATTTCAGAACAAAATAAATAAAGCACGTACTTGCTCTTGTGTGCTAATCCTTTTTAGGTACAGGCGTCTTTTTGACAAAGATTTAATTTTAATGTTTTTTTGGCGTGCAACTTCTTTAGAATCGTTGTGGTTTGAAGCTCGAACGAACATCCGTCACGATAAAGGGATAAACACATAAATATATAGGATTGTTAGCTTTTACAGTTTTTAGTGTATTATCTTTCCGCTTGTTGTTTACTCTTTATAATATAATTTGCTAATAGAAAAGATATAAAGGACTTTTTTCAGTTCAATTTTCATTTTGGTATGGAAAAATTTGAACAACTGGCATAAAGATTCGTGGGAATCAGCAGTAGGGCAATAATGCTAGGTATAAGGACCTATATAGTTCTCAATAACAATAATTTACTTTTTGAAATCAAATTAATAAAAATAGCTTAATTATGTTTGATGGATCGATAAACGTATGGTGTGGGTAGGTATTAATAGAATTTATTAAGGTAATTAGGTACCTATCATAAAAAAAAAACTTTCTGAATAGTATTTTCTATGCAAAATCTATCTTTTAGTTTTAATGGATTTTTCAGTAAACGTTTTATAACGGTACCTCCCATATGACATTCTTTTAATTTTTATTATTTTTGTTAAAAAAACTTATTTTGTTTTTTTGAATATTTTGAAAATGAATCTATAGATTTTTTTAATTTTTTTCTCCTAGTATAAACTATAGATTTTTTTAAATTGGCATACTCAAAAAAAATTTAAAATATGTTTTCGAAAAGTTTTTCAAAAAACCATTTTGAAATGAAAAAATTATAAAATAGAAAACAGCAAAAGAAATAAGATGACTTACAACATTTTTTCCAAAAAACGTTATGAATAGTGTTTTTTTGATTTCATAAAAAAATTATTTGTTTAATTTTTTCCCCCAAATTTTGTTTTATATTGCTCGTTTGAGCCCTAGCCACTAGTCTAATGAAAGCAAACTTCGTTATTTTATTATTATTTATTTATTTTAAAGCATTTCATTATCGTAACAGCATACAGCATACGGAATAAATAATAAGGACGCCTATGATAAACACATAAACATGCAAAAACAACTAACAAATAAAAAAAATACTCGATTACCTACTGAATGCAAAAATTTCAATCAAGAAAACAACTCAACTCAACGGTCATATGTTACTATCTTTACTTTTAGGCCTACAATTTAAATTTCAATGTCCCCTCTGGGGAATGCCAAAATAATCACACACCAAGTTTGAAGATAATCGCTTAAGCTGTTTAGGCTGCAGCTCGTTATACATACTGACAGACAGACAGAAGACAGACATTTTTTATAGTCCTTATAATCGCAAGTAAAAATTGAAAAAAAAACTCCTCTGTAGAATGTCAAAATAACCTTAAGTTCTAAATTTGAAGACGATTGGCTCAACCGTTTAGGCTATAGTCCAAAATACAGACAGACGGACAGAATTTTGCCAGTAACTGAAATATGTCTATCATCGTAATGTAATGTTTGATTATTATCACAATTTTTTATGTTCACGAATCCTGAACTTGACTTATAGTCCCTATAATACCAAAGCTAATCATAAGCTATACACAATACACATACACATGTGCTTATTAAGTTTTCCTTGTTAGTATCTCCCTCACCCTCGCTCACATCATCTACCAAGCCGACGACCGACCGATCGACCTGAATTTAGCTGAACATTTTATCAAAGATAATATAACACGTATACCTATTTAAATACACACATTATGTAGGTATGTATGTAGGTACATACCTAAATATCTACCTACCATCGAAAGTTTTATATGAAAAAAATATAAAACTCAAAATAAACTTATCAACCTGCTTAAACATATACCCACCCCCCAGACACCATTCATTTACAAAAGTCGTTTTTCTTCTTTTTTGGCATTCCTTTTTTAAAACTAGCCATCTCGTCACCCGGCTTGTGTGAAACAATCCAGTTGTGCAAAAAAAACTGTACTCGCATCATTGTATATATGTAAACTGCAAACTGCAGAGAGCAAAGTACATGTTCACAAAGTTTCTCTTAGAATTCTCTTCGTTCGCCTCTTTCAATTTACCGAGTTAACTTTACCTAGAGCCGCTTAGAGCGCCAGGGTCCACATGTCACCATGATAGTACTATAGCAGTTCATATACAATGATTTTTTGTAAAAAAATGTATTTATTTATTTTTTGGCGGAATTTAATTTTTCGTGCCAGCTGATTGCCATTTTACTCAAACTGTTCCAATTATTTGCGTTCCATTTTTTTCCAGGAAAAAAAATTCGGATGAACTTTGCAACAGGAAAAAAGAGGGGTAGTGGTTGGTTCTGTTTTTTTTTTTTTTTTTTGTGAACTGACCTATTTTCACTGATTGCTATAAGCGCTCATCAGGGAATAAATCTTTTTTTCCATTTGTTTCAACTTTTCCTCATGGTTTAAACACTCTTAATAACAATAAATAAAACACACATTTAAACTGATTTTTTTCCGATGTTTTTTTCTGATCGCTATAACTGGCGCCTTACGTCACTATCATCTAAACAAGAATAAAAAAATGAGCACGACTGGGTCGAAAATTGTAGCACCGGTTTTGGTAAAATCCTGTTTTTTATTTTTAGTTTTTTGAAAAAAAAAATTTCTTTTGAAATTTATGTATGCAATTTTTTGGGGGTTTATTAATATACACGTGATTATAAAATTTAAAATAATTTTTTTGATTAGTTTTAAAAATATAAATTTTTCAAAAAAAAATTTCAAAAATTTATTTTAATTAGAAAAAAAAGTTATTAAAAATTTTGATATGCAAAATTAATTTGGCAACCTAGATCTTCTCAAATATAAAATTCGACAGAAATCCAAAAAGCCGTTACCGAGAAAGCCCAAAAAACCGTTGCATGAAATGTACCGTTAATAGACTTCCCGTAAATTTGGTTCTAATCAAATGATAGCAAATACCAACAAAAAAGATCCCAAAAGGCCTAAAAATAAAATTCCAATTTCTTTTTCTAGGGAATGCCAAAATAATCACACACACTAAGTTTGAAAACAATCGCTTAAGCCGTTTAGGCTGCAGCTCGTTATACATACTGACAGACAGACAGGCATACATTTTTTTTCGATCACTTGACTTCTCCATGATCGTAATGTCATGTTTCATTGTTATCTCAATTTTTTTTATATTCACGAATCCTAAACTTGCCTTATAGTCCCTATAATCGCAAGTAAAAAGGGTAGTCTATTGACAATTTTTTTTTCTGAAATTTGGTAATTTAATATTTTTTAGTCACTATTTTTCTATTTTCTTTGAAACAGAACACTGTTTATTTACGAAAAAAATACCACGGACAAAAATGTAAGATAAAAACTTGTGTTTCTCTTCTCTTCGGCAGTTTTTTCATTCACCTTTTTGAGAGACTTGTACGTTGGTGTTTACACTGATTTGGATTACTCCGAATATTTCCAATACTTTCATTAAACTGTGCTGTTTTATTTAATTAAACAATTATGCATTGAACCTAAAAACATGATTGGCAATTGTTTTCAATTTTAAAAGTTCTTTGTTTTTAGTCTGTGTAAAGCATTTTATTAATCTTATGTGAAATAAGTTTTTGATTTTCAAATTTGATCTCAGATTTCAGATTTTTCTTGTAAAAACGAACATGAATTGAGGTGGATTTTTTTTGTAGTTGTGTGAGCGGTTTTTTACAACTTTCTGTCGTGTCTTTATACAGTCTAAACGGAATTGTAAACAAACTGAAAACAAGTAATAGGTACAAAAAAATTGTTTTCGATAGAAAATTTTATTAAAATATTACAATATGAACATTGAAGCAAATTTTTTAATGAATATTGTGTATTGGCAATGAGAACGATGGATCTTCATCATTAATAAAACGGATAAGTAGTTTAATTTTTTTAAAAAGGACACAACATATCAATGAAATAATTCACGGAGTTACTTTACTTCCAACAATTTGCTTGAGAAACTAACCAAATATCACAATCGGGACGACGACGACGTACATAGATATCTTGCTTGATGAGAATATTGCAAAATTATTTAATATTTTGTTTATTCTTGATCCGCTTTTTCACTTTAATGAACACAAAACTTTCAAATCAATAACAAAATCCAAATGAAACGCAAACTTCAGTGACATTTGCGAATTGTCATATAAGGTAGTGTGTGTGCAAATCGGTGTAAATCTCGATAAAAATCCAGATTTCCAAAAAGTGATCTAGATAAAAAAAAGGATTGATCTTTTTTAAAAACGAACATCAAATTTAATGTCAGATCAAAAAAAAGATTGATATTTTTTAAAAACGAATTCGACATTAAATTTTTCATTCTTCCATTCGTTATTTCATATATACCAGGGAATTTTTTGAATTCTCAAGTTTGTCAACTTGTGGATTTTAACTGCTATATTAAGGCCGGTTAATTGCGTTAAAACGCTGGCTAAATTTGATCCCATGGATACATTTTGACAGGTTAAAATGGGATATTATTTAGTCAGTCGGTTAATTTTTGACGTCTTCCATTGCTTGTTTAGGTGTAAGAGAGAAGACGATAAATAAATATAGATCTAGTTAAATCTAGTGTTCATAGACTAGTAAATAAATTATCTGTGATGGGAATTATTTTATTGAGATTTGGGATTGTTGTTTGCAAAAATAAAATTATTAGTGAAAATTAATTTAAAAACAAGTAAAAATTGAACTTATGTGAGTTAATTTTTGTCTTGGTAAATTTTAAGCTGTTTTTCGTATAAAATAGTAATTTTTTTTTTTTTTTTTATAATTAACGCGCGCACAAGGGACTATTTGTTTCCCTTTTAATGTAATACACTGCGCGGGCATTAGGAAGATAAGGAGGGGAGAGATAGGAGGTGTCGATTAACATTGGTTTTGAATGTTTGCATGTTGAAATGGCAAGGGAAAATCTCGCCGGGTAAACCATTCCAAAGTCGTGTTGTACGGCTAAAAAAAGAATCTCTATATTTCACGGTACGTCCGAAATTGGGCTCAAGGGTGAACTGATGGGCATTCCTAGCAAGACGAGTATTACGGGCGAAACTTTTAAGGGGAGGAATGCAGCTGGCTACCTCGAGTGAACATTTTTTATAAAAGAACCGATAAAATAAGGAAAGACATGAAACATTGCGTCGGTGTTCGAGAGGGGCAATTGTTTCAGCGGCAGTTCTATTTCCTATCAATCTTAACGCTCGATTTTGTATTCTATCAAGCAGGTGAAGCGATGATTGTGAAGCACCTGCCCACAGGTGGGAGTTGTACTCGAGTTTAGGGCGTATAAACGCTTTATAAATTGTAGCCAGATCAGATGGGGAAAAATACTTCTTACACCGATACAGAAAACCTAAGCACTTTGCAGCATTCTTAGCGATCTCAAATATATGGTCGTTCCAACGGAGGTCGTCGTTGACACACATACCGAGTACTGAGAGCTTTTCGGTTTCTTCGATGTAAGTGCCATTCATGGACAATGGCATTGGGGGAATGTTTAGCTTTAACGACAGAAGACAGCATTGAGTTTTCGAAGCATTAAACTCCACACGATTTCTATTACCCCATTTGACAATGCTGTATAAATCGGAGTTTAATGAGCTTGACATACGGCACCGTTGCAATTGTACGTCCGAAGGCGAAGGACGTGAATTATCGAACGAATATGAAAAGCTGAGGGTAGAGTCGTCAGCAAAACAGTTAAGTGGATTAGAAGTGACAGACAGAAGATCATTTATAAAAATGAGGAAAAGAGTCGGAGACAGAACAGAGCCCTGGGGCACACCAGCATTTATTTTATGGGAATCAGACTTGAATCCGTCCAATACAACTTGTATTGAACGGTCCAGGAGATAGCTTCTAATCCAACGAACAAGAGTATTATCGATCCCAAAAGCACGCATTTTCGATAAGAGAGCTTCATGCCAAACTCTATCAAATGCCTTGGAGATATCAAGAGCAATAATCTTACTTTCACCAAAGCGATGTAAAGATTTGTTCCACTGTTCGGTGAGATATGCCATCAGATCACCAGTGGAACGGTTGCTGCGGAAGCCATACTGACGGTCATGGAGAAGCTTACGATCTTCGAGATATTCCTTAAGCTGACGGTTAATCAGTGTTTCCATGACCTTAGAAAGAAGGGATGTCAGTGCTATGGGTCGGTAGGAGGAGGGGGAGGATGGGTCACCTTTCTTAGGGACAGGCTGGACAAATGCTGTTTTCCATCTTCTAGGAAAGATTCCAGAAGAGTAGGAGCGATGGAAAAGCTTACGCAGTGGCTTTGCCAGTGTGGAAGAACACCTCTTCAGAATAATCGGGGGTATACCATCCGGGCCAGCGGATTTGTGTATATCGAGATCTTTGAGAACTCTTGCTACTGTACGAGTGCGGAAAAAAATCTGTCCCATGGAAAAATTTACATTCTCAAGTACAGGAGGGGCAACGTTGCTATGCGGCAGCGTGGAGCTGGCAGCGAAATGGGCGGCGAGCAAGTTTGCCTTCTCTGAAGAGTAAACAATTGGTGTGTTATTGTCGATGAGCGTTGGAACCGAAGATGTTGAGGAGTTTTTAATATTTTTTACAAATGACCAAAAATTTTTACTGCCTTTGGGACACTGCAGAATTTTTTGCCGTAATTTTTGGTCATGCAAAAATTTGGTTCTTTCAATAACGGAGTTGCATGAGTTTCTTGCTTGTTTGTGTTTTTTCCGATTTTCCTCTGTAGGGTTGGCTTTGTAAGAACGGAAACTTACTTCTTTGAGCCTGATAGCTTCTTTACACTCAGAATTAAACCAAGACTTTTCTTTAGGTTTGATGCTTTTTACTCTGTTGGGAATAAAAGCACGCATCCCTAGAAGAATCACATTTGTGATCATTTCAGCACTGGCATCAATGTCACTATCGAGGAAGCATAGTGACCAGTTAAAGTTTCGGAAAAAAATATTCAGGCCGTCCCAGTTGGCTTTCTCGTATTGCCAAACGGTCCTGGTGGGAAGTTTTTCTTTAACTGGATGGGTGGAGGATGAGAAATTAGCTGAAATGACACAATGGTCTGAAGTGCCAAATGGAGAAGTTACACTAATGGTATATTTATCAGGGTGAGAAGTAAGAAACAAGTCAAGAGTATGGGCGGCTTGCCCAGCAACATCCGGTATACGCGTTGGCACATCGATCAGCTGGGTAAGGTGATGGAACCCGGCAAAGAGCTCGACATACCTTCCTTCGGGTGTTGTCTGACCAGAATAGCGGAGCCAATTGGAATTGTGTACATTGAAATCGCCCGCAATAACGATTTCAGTGCGAGGACAAAGGGAAACAATTTTCGAGATAGAATCTGACAGCGCATCAAACTCGTTACAAGTCGAATTGCTGTCGAGATTTGGACTCCTGTAAATAAAACAATAATGAATGACATGCTTGCGGACAGTGAATTTGAGCCACAAGAAGTTAAAGTCCGTGTTGGAACATTGCCCATATTGGGGAAGGCTCTGGCAAGCAATATCATTTCTAACATAGACCACGAGACCATGATGGGAAAAGAGTAATGGCACCAAGCTATACCCATGTAGAGTAAACTCTGATAAATCAGTATTTACTCCAACCTGGGTTTCACTTAATGCCAAAACAGCTGGCCTGTATTGAACAGTGTAGACGTACAGGTGAAAGAAATTCTTTCTAATACCACGAACATTGGAATACACGACACAAAAATCACCTACCATTTAAAAATACTTACACACAAAACACAATTCTGAATAAGTCGAACCATGCAGTGAAAATCCAAATTAATCTCTGTAATAATCAAACTGTCTTAGGTGTTATGCCCATAAGACAGCTTGCATACAAAAAATCAATTTAAATATTCAGCACAATAGGACAAACTCAGATGCCCTTATCTATTTACCGCAAGCATACGATGCCTACAGTAGATAAGAAAGAGGCAGTTAAGCTAAGCACAAAGGGTTGTAATAAGTTTGATCAAGTTAAATTTAGTTCTCTAGGAAAAATTCACTATTTATGTGGGAAATAAAGGCAAATAGTGTATTAAAAATATCTTTTTTAATTTAATTGACACAATAAAAAGCTAAAATTGTGTCCATTTTGATGCAAACGTCAAAAATTAACCAGGGGATCGAATTAAGCCAGTAATTGACACACGGCCTAAAAGTTGAAATAGTGAACAAAACCAAAACTCTCTAGTTGAAAATCGAAAGTCGAAAATGTCAACTTTGATTGAAAAAAAAAAACAAATTCACAAGTTGAAAATAAAAATCCTCAAGTTATGTTCAACTTTGACTGAACAAAACCGCTTTTGGAGTTTGATACTAGATTCTGGAAATCAGACGATCTATGTACACAATTAAACAATTCTTTGTATAAATAGAATAAAATCATTCTTAAATTGAGAAAGGCGCCACTTTGATTATTTTTTCGAAAAAGTAGGGGCCATGGGTCCGAGACGCTGTTGCGTCTGTAATTTTTGTTTGTATTATTATAAAAAAACTTAAAAGTGCATTAATTTCGGAAAGGCAGATCATTTCTATGTTATCAAACTGTTAGGCAGGGGTAAAACGCTTTCAAAAGTGTTTCTAAATATTTGTTAACGCAGATTATGCCGGAATAAGGAACATTTCGATTAAAAGGCGCAAGGCCGCACTTATTCGCCTTTTGCTTCAATAATTGTAAAAACAAATTATTTTCTGACTTAAAAACAACTGACAGTACATACATAACTTTCGAAATAGAAAACCAAATCTTACCGGGAGCTCTATATCTCGAGAGATGTCCTCAACCTGCAATACATTTTTTTAATTATATTTTTCTTATAAATAAATAAAATTTAATATTTTTTTGATCACTATCCGGAAAATTCTGATTCTGAATAATTTTTTTTTATTTGAATGCCGCACAGCTACACGCAAAGTTATTTTTCGAGGTTGTTGTTTTGCAAGAAGTTCCTTTTTCTGTGGCTCTAATAACGATCTGATTCACGTCCCAAACAACGCGAGATTCTCAGTTAATCCCTAGAAGAAAAATATTTAACTTTAAACAGATAGATTTCCATGTCTAGAAAAAAGCAAAATAAATTAATTGATAAACCTTTAAACAAAATTTAAACCGATATGCATATTATGTTTATTATAGGAAGTTACTGGCGAAGACGACTCTGATTTATATTTGGAGGAACGCGAGGCAGCTCTACGTGAAGAACAAGCTAGCAAAAGACAAATGCAGCGCGCTGTGCCTGGAATGTTAAACCCGCACGAACTGCCAGAAGATATGCAGGACGAATAAGTTATTTAATTGTATTTTAGTTCTTGAGAAAAAAATGTTGAAATTGAATAACTGTCGAAGTATGAATGTAATATATATTGGAATAAATTTTATTCAAAATATGGTAATATGTATTGTGAATTCAGTTATTAATAGTTTGTTACCACACAAAAACATTTAACCAGTGATAACGACTAAAAATAAAGAAACGTCTTTAAAAAATTAAGTTTAAATATACAAAAGAAAACAAAATATAAACGAAAAAAAAATTGCTGGCACCTTACGTTTTAAATAAAAGTAATACATATGAAAGAAGTCATAATTCTTCTTTTCCGAACAATTAGCCAAAAGAAATATTATGTATGGTTTTAGAGACATTTGTGATGTAATCGAAAACTAAGCTACACAAGTTGTTTTCTATCTTAATCCTGACCTGTGGTAACTAAAATCTCGTTGCTGTAAAGTTAATACCAACGTTATGTTAGGTCTCTGGAACATTAGAAATTAATGTTTCGGGACGACTTCAGAAGTCAGTGAACTGAACTGTTATCTGGAAAGAACGCTACCTTTACCAATTTCACCACAGAACTTTTATAACGAAACAAATGTAAAAAGCGCGTGCTTCTGAATATTTCCTGGTTTTCTTATTTTGTTGTGCAATATTAAACGCCCCTTGGAGGCATGATACAACAACAACAAACACTTGAACTTGAAGTGACAGTGTGTTTAAATTTGCCACTTTACTAATGCCGACACTAACTTAATAAAAAATCCCACCTCGACTGGCAAGCATCTCCATACTGCACATCACCTAAATCCAACAATTGATATAAAAAATATATAAGTAATGAAAAATATAAACAAAACAAACATTATCTATCTTTGCATTATGCCCAGTCTAAATTGTTGTTTCATTGAATAAAGATCGAGTCTTCTCCCCCAAGTTAACATCACACCAAAAGTTCAATTGATGCACATTATGTACATATTAAAAATCGTTTTATAAAATTCTTGTTTATAAAAATCGTAATATTATCTGATCACAAACATATACAGGTACAATTCAATATGCAGTAGGTAGTACTATTTGCAATATATTTGTATATATAATATTTGTGTGCAAATTCCACACAACACCATCTAGGAATTAAAAAGTGTTATTTTTTATATATATATACTGGCTTTGGCGGATTACTGCCTTATATCGTTTTTTATTATGCATAAAGCATAAGTATGTAAATAAAGGCGTCTATATAAATGTTCAGGATATTACACACACGTATCGGCAAATAAGTAAATTAAGTTTTTGATGGAGTTCTCCAACAATATTTGAATATTAAGGCTGGTGTACGGGTAAGTTAGATTTTTAAATTTTAGATGTTTTAACGCGAAGCTTAAACGATTAGATTTTCGAACTATAGGATACAATTATTTTTTATATATATATACTGGCTTTGGCGGATTACTGCCTTATATCGTTTTTTATTATGCATAAAGCATAAGTATGTAAATAAAGGCGTCTATATAAATGTTCAGGATATTACACACACGTATCGGCAAATAAGTAAATTAAGTTTTTGATGGAGTTCTCCAACAATATTTGAATATTAAGGCTGGTGTACGGGTAAGTTAGATTTTTAAATTTTAGATGTTTTAACGCGAAGCTTAAACGATTAGATTTTCGAACTATAGGATACAAATCATCTTATTCAGTTACAGGGGGCTCAATATGTTGAAAGATTATTATCAGACAAATAACGTTAGCGAAAACGATACTGGTATTTCATAAGTGAGTACTTTTAGCTGTCGTTTTGGGAATTTGATCACGTTTCGGGTAATCAGAGGAGAACCGAAATCTGGTGAAAGTCCGATCCGAAAAAGAAAATGTCACGCTTGCTCAAAAATGCTGCTTCATGATAATACTATTGTAGGTATTAGAATGTATATAGAGATATACAATGACTAAGCTTAAGATTCATATACATTGCTTTACAGTATTACCTTTTTAGTATGAAACTGGAATACTGACGCGCACTCTTTCAAAGCGCTATACAGACTCAGTGTATTCACAATCGAAAACATAATTCTTTAAACTCCGTTTATTTAAGTTACTTTCTTATTTTTATGGGTTATGTTTATTATTGAGGGAAATTAGAAATTCACCAGCATATTATTTTAAAATCTTCGTGGTTCGGTGGATAAATGATGCTTTGATTAGAAGCGGGAATGGGCTATTAATTTGTGCCTTACTGTACACACCCCTAATGTTTCGCTTAGTCAAACAAATTTAAAAACTGCTCAAAGTTATTCGTTTTACCCTAAGTTGATCTTACAATTTCCCATAATTTCCACAATTTCCAATAATTCTTGAGAAGGAACTAAATGCAATTTTTTTTTTTACTATTTTTACCGTCTAGGCGGGAGGTGCAATTTTCTAAAAATGCGCTTGCATTGGAAAAAATACATTTTAAAACAACGGCAACTCACATAGTGAGTTTCATTTAAGAAAAGATTTGATCTTTTTGAATTTTGAGAGTTTCATTGCAAGAAAAAGTGCAAATCTAGATCAAATCTCAACACGAAATATTTGATCTCTGATGCGGTGGAAGATTTGATCTGAATGACCTTGAATGATATATTAAAAAAATAAACTAAAAAAATATTTATTCTTCTAAAAGTTAAAATTAATATTAATAATAAAATTTAAAAATTAATTAAAATAAATTTTTTTTCATAATTTGTATATTTATTTATTTAATATCTATCTTGCTATTAATATTAAAGAACTAATTCAAAAACTTAATAAAATTATTCCATATGAAAGTAAATCTATTCCTATAAAATAAGGAATTATTATTCAATAATATCCTAAAAAAATAGTAATAATTGAAATAAATATAATTATAAATAATATATTTTGAATCAGTCAAAATGTATTTGTTATTAAACAAAAAGGAAATAACATAATTAATATAAATACATTTTTTAACATTGTAACTGATCTTTTCTGTCAATGACAACAAACAACCAAATGAAATTAGGGGTGGAAGGGATACATCGATGTTTTAAAAATCGATGTATCGTTCATAAATGTTGAAACTCATTTAAACATCGACAGATCGTTCTTAGTAAACTATATATTTAACAACAGTGACGTGTGTCAAAAGAACCTATCTCTAAAATTAAATGATGTCACCCAAACACAAACTTCAGAATTAAAAATGGCGATGTTCAAACATCGATGTTTTTATGAACGATGTTGCATCCTTAGATGCAAATGACAATACTACAATTTAATCATGAAAGAAGGTTCATTGAAAAGATGAAATCTCAATTTTGAAATCAAATCTTTAAAATTTGAATGAAACTCGCTATTAGAATAATGTGCTATACGTTTTTTTAAAGCCAAAAGCCTGTTCTATAAATCTTTAAATATCTAAAAACTTTTGAAAAAATCAATTCAAACTCGAAATTTCAAAATAATAATAAAAAATATATAGTTCATATTGACTCTTCAAGATTGAGATAATGTGTACTAAATTTAACTTTTAATTTTTATTACTACAATAAATTCTGAATTGCGCAATGAAAATAAGATAATATTATGTGCTCTAGTTTTCGAGAACTTTGAAATTTACTAAGCCCATTTCCTTATAATTTTGTTGGTTTTGTACACATTTCGGGTAGAGTACGATAACTTTGGCGCTGCAAAATAATTTTTTTTATAGAGGGAGTAAAAACAAGTATTTTTGACTATGATAGGGGGCTTTATAACCTGGCTTTTAGGCGGGAGGTTCAATTTTCGTAAAAAATTAATTAAAAAGAAACTTATATAATAACAACGGCAACACTTGCAAATAAATGTTATCCTTTTACTAAGAGGTAGGGGCAGCATTCCCCCTTTACCTACCTACCTTAATTTCCAATTTTCTCAAAAACTTGTAGTCATTGTTGAAAACTGAAAACTTCCAGAAGAAAAATAAACACGTTGTGTTCGAATATATGGAAACGGAAATCTCTAAAACATTTGTTGAAAATATTTGACATATAAAAAAACAAATCCTCTAGTTAATAAAATAATATAACAAGTAACTTTAACAGAGTAATTAATACTTGTTACATTACCATTCCAACACTCCCACTGAATGTAACATTTAATTGAATTTGAGACCAATTGCCTTGGCACAAGAGTAATGTTTTTTAAAGTCCAAGGCTTTTGTTAAAAAAATCTGCGTTCATATCTGCTGTACTTATGTATTTTAATTTGATCAAACCTTCATCAATTTTGTCACAAACAAAGTGGTGTTGGACATCTATGTGCTTAGTCCTAGAATGGTATGCAGTTGTTAATGCAAGACTTATAGCCCCTTTATTGTCGCATTGTATGATTGTGGACTTCGGAGAGCTTGGAATAAGCTCTGATTCCAATCCCTTAATCCATAAAGCTTCTTGAGTGGCTGAGGAAACGGCCATGTATTCAGCTTCGGTTGATGAGAGAGCAACTGTGGGCTGTTTTTTGGTATTCCAGGATACCGCTCCTCCAGACGATTGGAAAATATAACCTGTTACTGATCTTCTGTCGTCATTATCGTTTGCCCAGTCTGCGTCACAATAACCAATAACGCCATTATTTTTCGATTTAGAGAATTCTAATTTAACATCGGATGTTCCCTTCAAGTATTGCAGAATACGTTTAACTGCTGTCCAATGAGCTTTCCCAAAGCAATTATTGAATCTTGAAACATTGCTCACAGCAAAACTTACATCTGGCCTGGATACTTGCGCAGCGAACATGATATGATACAACCAACAGCTTCTTGATACGGAATCTGCATCATTTAATTTTCGTCTTCTGTTTGTGGGTACATTAGTTTAGTAAGCTTTTGATTAGCATCCATCGGTCTATTTGCAGGGTTACAGTCATATTAAAACGAGCAATAATATCTTTAATGTATTGTTCCTGATCAATATAAATTGTACCCTTTGCACGATCACGTTGAATTTGTATGCCTAAGACAAATCAAGCTTTACCCATATCTTTCATTTTGAAATTATTATTCAAATAAGATTTCAATTTGTTCTTGACATCAATGTTTTTGGTGAATATCAAAAGGTCGTCCACATAAACTGCAACAATTACAAAATTTGAACCTTCACCAGAGAAATAAACATGGATCTATTTTTGATTTCTTCAGACCATATTTAACCAAAGCTGTATCTAGCTTTTGGTTCCACAATCGACTGGCTTGCTTCAACCCACTAAGCGACTTCTTTAAATGGCATACTTTACCAGTATTATCAGTGAAACCTTCTGGCTGCAGCATATATATGGTGTCATCCAGATCTCCTTGTAGAAAAGCAGTAACTGCATCCATCTGGTCAATTTCTAGATCTAATTGGGTGGCTAGAGAAAACAAAAAACGAATGGTGCTATACCTCACTACAGGGGAGAAAGTTTCTTCGTAATCGATCCCTTTCCTTTGAGCGCAACCCTTCACGACTAATCGGGCCTAAATACCCATTTGCAGTTGATAGGTCTTTTATCGACAGGCAATCCACAAGGTTCCAGGTACCGTTTTCTCTTAAAGCTTCTATTTCTTTTTTCATTGCTTGCCGCCACAATTCGGAATCAGCTCTATGAAGAGCTTCTTTTAATGTGAATGGATCATGCAACTCACCATTTGTGACTGAGTACGATATATATTCATCCCTTATCAAAGGTTTCGGCGGACGCTGACTTCTTCTGGGAACTTGCATTGTAGTTTCATTTTCTTCTGGCATCGAATGTGGAATTTGTATATCTTCATTTGATGCTCCGGAGATACTGATAACTTCATCTTCATCAGAGATACCAATTGGAGATACGCTCGTGCAATTGTTATTGACATCTTCAAGTTCCGGCTCTGAGCATTGTTTTGTCTGGGTATCCGAAACTAATCCACCGTTGATACCGTTATCTTCCCCCACTGAATCATCATCGTCTGGAGATATATCAGGAAAAGAAATCAAATCATAATTTTCAGTTACCTTGTTCAAAGATATGTTCTCATCTTCAAAAATTAGACATCTCTACTAATGATGATTCTTCTTTTGTCAGGATGATACAGCCGAAAAGTTTTGAAATCTTCAGAATATCCAACGAAAATGCATGCTTCGGATTTTGGGATCCAACTTCTTGCGCCTCTCTTTTGGTATATGAACCATTGCCTTGCATCCAAACGTACGCAAATGACTCATATCAGGTTTCTTTTCTGACCACGCCTCTTCAGGAACCATCTGAAGCGATGAAGTACAAGGTGATCGGTTTATTATGTAAACCGCCGTTTAAATTGCTTCAGCTCAGAAGCTTTTTGGCAAATTCGCATCTAATAACATGCACCTCGCCTTTTCAATAATAGTTCGGTTCATACGCTCTGCCAGTCCGTTGTGTTGAGGTGTATAAGGCGCTGAACTACGATGACATATTCCACTCTTTTGCAATAATGCTTGAAACGTTTTATTGCAATACTCTGACCCATTATCGGTGTGTAAAATCTTAATGAGTTTATTGCATTGGTTTTCCACAAGTGCTTTAAATTCTGCAAAACGAGTAACAGTTTCATGTTTTGATTGTAGAAAATAAACGAAAGTCCTCCTCGTAAAATCATCAACGAATACCAGAATGTATCGCGCGCCTCCCATACTCTTCACATGCAATGGACCACATAAATCTGAATGAATTACCTCAAGTACATCATTTGCTCTTGGTCCAGTGTGATTAAATAGAAATCGACATTGCTTTCCTTTGCAACATACTTCACAGTTCCATTTATCGATAGCAGGAAATTTTTGATTTTGTCCAAACCGATCGCTCAGCGCACGAATATTTGCTATGTTGAGATGGCCCATCCTTCTGTGCCATAGTTTGTAGTCAGAATCCACATTGTTTGCAACAAAACATCGATCTTGCCCTGGTTTGTCCAGCTTAAATAGTTCCCCATTAAGAGAAGCTGTAGCAACTAGTTGTTTTTCGGAATTATAAATTCTACAGCTTTTGGAATCAAAAAAACACTATTGTTTCTGCTAACAATTTGACACACTGACAGAAGATTTGCACATAGCTCAGGTATACATAAGACATTTTCTACCTTCACAGTGTCATTATGGGTAGCAACTGGCAAATATACACTCCCAGTACTCTGTACATTTAAACGCATGTTGTTAGCCACCACAACTTCACTCTTAGCAGCTTCACTAACATCTGACAATATGTTGGGATCAATACACATATGAGCGGATGCTCCCGACTCAATGTACCATTCACCAGGTTGCACTGAGGAGACAGCAAAAGATGTATACAAAACATTCGAATTTGCTGGAATTTCTTTGTTGGTCCGCTGTTTTGTTGGGCAGTGACCTTGTTTATTGCACTGGAAACATCTGGGTCTTGCGCTGCCTCTACTGCTGTTCTTGCTTGTTCCAATTTTATTAAAGCTGCTCTTTTGTGGGTGTTTTTGTTTTCTTATACGCCCATAAAAAGCAACCGTTTCGGAAACATCTTCTGTTTTAACATCTTGAAAGATATTGGTCTTGATAGCATCACCAGTAATGTCAGCGCCCGAGCTCTCTATACCCATGATCATAGGCTTATATTCGTCTGATAACCCTGCGAGTAAAATTGTTCCAACCCATTCTTCACTCACTGGCAATCCAACACCGCTGATCTTATGAGCTGTTGAGATTATAGTATTAACATAATCATCAACCGATGAACTATTTTCCAGTCTCGTCGTGATCAATTTTCTGAGAAGTCCCACTTTGCGCGTTATCCCATTGTCCTGGAAAGCTTTCTACAAATTATCCCACGCTTCCTTCGCCGTTTTAGTCGATTGTATGTGAAGAAAGTTTACAGGATCAACCAGCAAAATAATTTTTGACCGTTGTCACCTTCTTTGCATCTTTTTCTTCGTCTTCTGAAACACAAGTCCACAAATCTTCCAGCTCTAAATATGCTTGAACAGCAAACTTCCATGAGTCATAATTCTCATGACCCTTAAGTTTTTCTATCGAAGGCAGTCCGGTAGCCATATTCAATTTCTTGATTGAAAAATAAAAAGTGTTCTATTGAAAAAAATTAGGCCTTTTTGCGTCCTTCTGGCCCATAACCTGTTGAAAACTGAAAACTTCCAGAAGGAAAATAAACACGTTGTGTTCGAAGATATGGAAACGGAAAACTCTAAAACATTTGTTGAAAATACTTGACATATAAAAAAACAAAGTCTCTAGTTAATAATATAATATAACATGTAACTTTAACAGAGTAATTAATACTTGGAGTAACAAATATTAAAATAAAATTCTGTATTTATGTTCATAATTTCCAAAAAAAAAAAACAAATAAAATATTTTAAATTTTTTTTACAAAAATGTAGAGCTTCAAATAATTTTTCTTTTTAAATTATTTAATTTAAAAATTATATGATAGAGCAGACATTTGGCTGTGAAAAAGGTATAACACATTATTTTAGGTGTTGCCGTTATTTTTACATATATTTTTTCCAATGCAAGTGCTTTTTTAGAAAATTACCCCTCTTTTTTAAATTAAGGTTGATAGACCCCTTCCATAGCAAAAAATACTTGTTTTTAGAGTCTATAGGAATCCTTTATTATTTAACGGCGTCAAAGTTATCGTACTCTATCTGAAATATGTAAAGAAAAAAATCTTGTAAAAACCAACAAAAATATAAACATTTCAATTTCCTCAAAAACTAGAATACAAAATCTAGTTTTCAGTGTTCCATTAAGAATTACTAGAAGTAACCAATATTTAATCTAATTTAATACGCATCATTTCAATTTTGAAGAAGTAAATATGAACTATGTATCTTTTTTCTGAATAGTTGAGTTTGAAAAAGGTTTATTCAAAAGTTTTCATAGATATTTAAAGATTTAAGAAAAATTTTGATAGAACAGGCTTTTGGCTTTAAAAAAAGGTAAAGCACATTATTTTAAGTTAAATATATTTTTTCCCCAAATGTGTTTTTTTAGAAAATTGCCCTTCCCGCCTAAACGGGGGGAGATAGACCCCTCCTATAGTAAAAAATGCTTGTATTTAGTTCCTCTACAAGAATCCGTTATTATTTTGCGGGGCCAAAGTTATCGTACTCATGCCAAAAAAAGATTTTGTAGTTTACATAGTTTTTTTTTTTTAATTTTCAAATATAATAAATATTACATTATTAGCATTTGTAAGAGGTATGCTGCCGCTTCCAAACAAACCCCTCTGCCGAAGCGAAATGAAAAGTTATGACCTTAATAGATGTGCAGCCTTTTCCCATGCAGCTAAAATAAATTACACCGGTTTTTATGACGGCATCGCCAGCCAAAAACACTCACACAAGCCCAAAGTCTGGATTTCAAAACAATCCAAAACAACATCAGCATCTTGTTCATACACCTTCGCCGCCTCAGCCTAAACCTCCACCGCCACCATCACAAGAGTCATTACCATCAGTGAAATTTTCATCCAACGAGCAACAAGAACAACAGCCACTTCTTTCTGATGATACGCAGTCATCGTCGCTCCATCTTTTGCCATTAAGATCATCACCTCTCATTCTCATTCTCAATCGAAAGTAGCCACAGCCTTGTTTTCTGATAGCAACAACAGTACTCATGTCACACTTGAAGTTGTGCACAATGAAATTATGTCTCTAGGCAAAGAAATAATTTCTCTTAAGGAGATTAACCGTAATATGTTGTCTCATATTAGCACACTTGAAGAAGATAACGATGGTTGACTAAAAAGGTTGATATGCTTCAACATAGAGTCAATTTATTGGAACAAAGATAATTTAATAAATCTATTGATATTGTGGGTATGCCTAATTCAAATAAATCAATAAGTGCATTGACCTCTACTTTGAAGCTGCTTGGAGCTATAGAAGAAACCATCACTGCCGATGACATCAAACATTGTTTTGTTAAGACGATTAAAAGGAAGATGCATGCAAATAATAACAACAACAGCATTGAAGCTCCGTCTACAACAACAAAATCATTTGATATAGTTTGCGTCAAATTTAAAACTAAAGAAAGTAAACAGAAACTTATTTATAATAAGAAACAACTTACACCTAGTTTTCTTGGTAAACAACTTGGCATGAAAAATATTTATATTAATGAAACATTAAAACAAATTAATAGACTGTTATTTAATAAAGCCAAGATTCTAAGGAATGAAACAAAATATCAATATCTCTGGACTAAGAATGGAGAGATTTTAATTAAAAAGCAAGAAGGAGAAGCCGCGATTCGCATTTCATCATTTGATGATCTTATTAAAATTATTTAGCCATGGCCAAATCTTTTATAGGAGATTTACATGAAGAATCATTGGTTCTTCCTACTTGCTTATTTGATAGAGAATTATGTAAAACTATTTTTTATTCAGATGTTTACAAAAAAAGTTTCTTTTTTATCCACCAAAACATAAGAAGTTTGCAAAAAAAATTTGATTTGTTTCTGATACATTTAGAATCGTTCGCTAATAAGCCTAAATTAATTTTTTAACAGAAATTTGGATTTTTGAGTATGAAAAGGACTTTTTAAATTCCAGGTTTTAAGTTATGTGTATGCAAATTGTAATAATAATTATGCTTCAGGTGGTACTGCTGTCTTTATTGATGAAAGTTTAAGTTGCGAATGCAATCACACAGAGTTAGTGAGTTGTAATATGCTTAAGATATCCATTTTTTTAATTCTGATAAAATTTGCTTTTATGTGTTTTTATAGAATTCACTTTGTTAGTGAAGATACTTTTATTGAGGAGCTTAAATCTTTGCTGATCAATAACAATGATAAGCATTTGTTTATTCTTGGGGATATAAATATAGATATTTTATCTGTATCTTCAATAATAGAAAATTATAAAACAACAATATCCGCATTCGGTCTTATTTCCTGTATCAACGAACTAACTAGAATAACTTCAACATCCAAAACATGTATTGATCATATCATGGCTAGAACTGATTTAAACTCAAATTATTTAACTCTTATAAACTCGGTATCTGATTTTAAGTTATCAGATCATTGCATGACTTGTCTTCTGTTTAACTTTCATGATATCACGCAAATCAAAATACGGAATCAAAAGCACGCCCTCACTAGCCAACTATCAGAACCAATCTAGAACTCCTAAATTCATCTTTGGTTTTTGAAAACTGGTTTTGTATTAATCCTGATTCTGATCCTTCTGTTGATTTTGACAATTTTGTTTCAATTCTAAAGAGCTACGGCAACTTATGCTCAGACGTGGCTTTTAATATTAAAGGTAAATTCAAAAAAACTTAAGGCATGGATGTCAAATTATTTATTTGAAAAAAATACATTTAAGAAATCAAATGTGGGTTAAGTGTAAGAAACACCAAAACAACATTGCAGTGCGAGATAACTATAAACTGCTTTGCAAAGAGATCAGTCTTGAAGTTCCTATATGCAGAGAAAAATTCTATATGGAGAAGTTTAATAAAGCAAAAGGTGATTTAAAAAAAGAATGGAGTATAGTTAATGAATTATTTAACAAAAATAAATCATTCGATATTCCTTCTCAGATAAGCTTCGGTACTTGCAACATATTTGATTATTTACAAATTGCAAACATTTTTAACAAGTACTTTATACAAATACCCATGAAACAATTTTAAAGGCAGGCATTAGTCAGGCGTCCTTCAACTGCTCAGGGTTATGTTTTAATGAACCTAATGAATTTTTTTAGCAGTTATGGCGCTAGATAATTCGTTTTCATCCACAACAAATAGTTTTTCCAATAATCTTATCAAAAATATATGCTTAAATATAGCTGATATTTTAACACAACTCTTTAATAAAAGTATTATCGAAGGTATTTTCCCACACAATTTAAAACTAGCTGAGGTCATTCCAATTTTTGAAAAAAGTGACAAGAAATGTGTTGAAAACTATAGACCAATCTCTCTCTTATCAGTTTTTTTTTTTAATTTTTTTGAAAAAACGGTCAAATTTAAAATGTTAAACTATCTTGAAAACATTTCTTTTTTTCAGCCCATAACCGTTTTAGAGTTGGTGAATCAACTGCAGTTGCTTTTAGAACACTGCTTTTATATATTTGAAAGCTTAGACCAAAAAAAGTTTACAGCTTCCTTATACCTTGATATTACAAAAGCCTTTGACACAGTTGATCAGATCATGTCATATTGTTACGTAAATTGGAAAAAGCGGGATTCAGAGGTTTTATGCTTGACTGGTTTTCATCTTACCTTCGAAATAGAAAACAAATGGTGAAAATTGGTGACACTTTCAGTACTACCAGCAATATTAATATTGGTGTTCCTCAAGGATCAGTTCTTGGGCCAGTCCTATTCCTTATTTACATTAACTCAATATTCAGTCTTAACTTAAAAGGAAAAGTTTGTGGATTTGCTGATGACATAGCTTGTGTATATTCTAGTCCCACAATCTTAGAAATTATTGCAAATATGAATCATGACTTGGAGTTATTCAGACATTGGTTTAGTATTCATAAACTTGTTGTTAGTGATAAAACAAAAGTTATGTTTTTCAACTTTTACAACCGTTGCTGATTACCCAAAAGCACATTTTAAGAACTATATGGAAGAAGAAAAGATTTGAACACAGTTTTTCACTGTTTGTTAGTTCGGGTATTCTCCTATTAAAGCATCTTTACTATTATAAAGTTTTAAAGATATTTTATCTAAGAAGTGGATATCTTTTAAGTCACAATACTCCAGCCTATACTTTACGCAGTAGAGACCATAATCTAGCTTTCGTCCCTGCACACAATAGTCATTTTTTTTTTTAATTTCTATTCATCAGTAGCACCTAGATTGTTTAATGCATTACCATTTGAAATTCGATGTATTCGCGCTAAGTATCTATTCAATAAAAAAATTAAAAACTGGCTTCTTAGCTTTGATTTTGACTCAATTAATGACATTATCAAAATATTAGTTTAAATTTGTAGTTTTGAAATTTTTAAGAATTATATTTTTTTATAAAATTTAATTAAAATAAAACAAAACAGATTTGGTTCGTCACGTTACATTTCCTACGCTTTGGGTTCGCTTTATGTGACATTTTCAAAATTTCGATTGTTGTTTTTGCTTTTTACTGTCAAAGCGAGCAAAATTGCAACTAGTTTCTACGTCAGCTTTGAGTTTGAGTCACGTTACGTTATTTTGTACACGAACCAAACGTAACGTCAAAGCCAAAGCGACATTGTGATAAGATGTATTGACTTCCTATGGTTAAACTTGTAAACGTCAGGCGAAACCGAAGCTAAAGCGTGATTATGTTTAAGTCATTACTGCGTCAGTAGATGCCCTTCACCACCGGAGAGTTATACATTTTGTGTATTGTGTATTGTGTATTCCTGAAATACTTTAATTTGGAGCATTTTCGTTATGGAAAACTGGATGAGTCTACAATGGAAATAGAACCGAAGAACGGAAAATCGTTTGGAATGATGGGATGAAGATGGTTCAATCGCCATGAACAAAAACACGCAGAAAACCCCAGCAGGACCAGCATCGAAAAAAAAATTAACGGAAACACAACAACAGGAAGATCATTCAAGTTAAAAGTATTTACTATTTACCAGGCGTTGTTAATTTTGTGGTCGATTGGTTCTTAGATAAAACAAACAAAACGGAAACAAATTTTGTTTTAAAAATGCCCACAGTACGTAATCATGAACAGTAAGGCCTAATGCACACGTACCACCTCGAAAAAAAACTGATTACCGATGCGAGTTGGCAGATAGTTTGATTTGAAACAAAACCTGTGTAATCAAATAGGACGTTGACACGACGCTACTGGTTGAAAACTCGCTGGCGATTCACAAAAAAAAAGTCTGTAACCAGTCGTCTGTTGATTTTCATGTCGGGTTGCGTAGTGATTTAAGTTTCTAGTTTGTCGAAAATGAGCGAACAACAAAACAACCTGTTGCTTGTGCGGGAGGTGGAAAACATCTATTTTATATAATTATTGCCTTCCCGACTATTCAAATAAAAATGAAATAGAGAAGGCGTAGATAGAACCGAGAATGTCGTAAAATTGACGGGTATGTTTTTTTTATTTTGACTTGAATGTGGATGTTAATAGTTAATATTTCCATTGCTAGTGCAGAGAAGTTATGAGGTTGGATTAATAGCCTCTTCTTGAGATAATAGTACAACATAATGGTTTCACGCCCGGTATCCATGAAGACACTGAACAAACTAGAGATTTCGATTATTGATGAATTTTCTCGTGTGTGGAGTCAAGTTACTGCTGTTATCCAGTTGCTCGTGTGCATTGGGCCTAGTTGTTATAATAAAGAAAACAACAATAAAAACATTTCTTCTAAACGTTTAATAGAATATAGTGATGATAAGTATAGGTTAAAGTTTATTGAATAAAGTCAGTGTGTATACACGTCATCACACATCTTAAATAACAAAGAATTTATCAAAAATGTATATCGAAAATTGTAAAACCAGTTTTGATAAAATCCTGTTTTTTATTTTTAGTGTTTTTTCAAAAAAAACTTTTTTTATTTTGGTATGCAGTTTTTCAGAGTTTATTAATATACATGTTATACTACGTTTTCATTAGCTCATTTGGGCTAATTTCGTATCAAATATACAAATTTGATTCCAAATCATCTCATTTCCCATACAAAATCACATTACGAAATTTATGAAATGTGAAGTCAAACACACCTTACTTGAAAACAATTGAATCACAGTTGAAAAAGATTCTGTACAGTCACCGACTAACTCCGGAGCCAACAACATCGTTTCGTTAGTATTTCTCGCTGCATAGCCATAAATTGGTGTTTCCTTTCCTTATCATATTCGCGTACGCGCAAATTTATTTCCCCTTTTTCTCCTTCATAATCCCGTATTAACTAAACAAGTGTAAGTGCTCATAATCCAAGTATGGCCTCACGGCCACCTGTGCTTTCGAGCAATCGGTTTGATGAGTTTAATCGTTATACCGATGCTCCAAAAAGAAAAAAAAAGAAAAATTCCTTTTCTCCAGTTGAATGTTCCTTGAACCTCCCCTCCCAATTAAACTCTAAGAACCCCAAATTTGTAATTATTTCTCCTACCGATCCAGATAAACCCCTAACATCTTTTAGTGTTTTCTTGTTAAAGAAAGCAATTGATGATATAAGCACCTCATATGACTCCATAACGCAGCTCCGTGATGGAAACTTATTAATCCTCGCAAGATCACAAAACATAGCCAATTTATTCTTATCTAAAACATTCCTCTCAAATCTATGCCCTATAAAGGTAATTCTACACGATCAGCTTAATTCGTCTAAAGGCACTGTCTTCGCACCTTGTCTTATCAATGTAACGGAAAAAGAAATCATAGAAGAGATGCGCGACCAGGGAGTCGTAGAAGTATATAAATTCAGTAAACCTGACAACGGAATACAAAGAGCGACAGGTCTCATTCTTTTTACCTTTAACTTATTCCGCCCACCTACATCTATTAATGTAGGTTGGTATAATCTCAAGGTTCAGGAATATTTTCCTAACCCCATGAGGTGCAAACGTTGCCAAATACTGGGTCATACCGCCAAAAGATGCACGAAAGATCAAACATGTGTGACATGTAATCTTCCGCCTCACGAACCTGAAAAATGCAGTCGCATGCAATGCGCAAACTGTAAAGAAGACCATCCAGCTTCTTCGCCCCTATGCAGGCGCTTTATCCAAGCAAAAGAAACTTTAAAAATTAAAACTGTAAAAAAATGTAGCATGGCAGAGGCAAAAAAAATTTATAGCGAACAAAATCGTATTAATGCACCTCTCATTTCTACTTTCTCTTCTGTCTTGAGAAATTCAATACAACCCACTTCTAATCCAAATGTAACCGTCGATCTCCCTCAAACCACAAACAATGCATTTAATTCAGATCACTCATCTAACACTCCTAAAAACCATCATGAGGCTTCAGCTTCTCTTCTTACCTCCACATTCAAATCAAACTCAAACTTAAAAAAAACCGAACCTTCCGTTAACATCAAAGAAAATAGCCTAAACAAAAATCAAAACTTAACCACATTATCACTTCCAACCGAAAAATTACACTCCTACACTATCACCACTTCACCAATATTAAACACTCAAAGTAAAAATTCTCCCAATCTCTATTTAAAAAAAAAACACTCCACCTAATTTGCCTGAGCAAGTTAGTTTCTCTCCTACAGCATCTTTTAAAAAACCCTCTTTACCTGTAGTCCACTCTATGGATTATGATAACCTCTCTGAAAATGAAAATAACGACGATGACATCTAATCATATAAAAATAAATCAGTACAATGACTCTGTCGCTCAGGGGTCGAGTCGCTCAAATCTCTCTCAAGATTTGAGTGACTCGACTTCTGGGCGACAGAGTCAAAACATACAACCTACAACATTACCACCCTCGGATTTTTCACAGTATTGTCGTTCCAATACTGTACAAAAGTCTCCCAAACATACAAATTCACTCCTGAAGATTCTCCAATGGAACCTGAATGGATATTATAATAACTACAATGAACTTGAAATTCTTATCAAAGAATACAATCCAGACATAATTTGCCTTCAAGAGACCCACATACCTGTAAATATTTCTGTTAAAGCTCCAATACAGTACCATCCCTATTTTCATAACCTCCCATCTAATAATACTTCCACACTAGGCACAGGTCTTCTTATCCGTAAATCCATCCCCCATAAACTTGTACATATAAACTCCAATTTCTCTGTGATAGCCGTTGAAATCCAACTTACATTTAAACTCACATTATTATCATTATATATCCACCCAAATCGTCACTTTACAGCGACTGACTTAGAAAACGTAATAAATACAATCTCAAGTCCAATTATTCTGGCAGGTGACTTTAACTCATGGAGCCCCCTTTGGGGCTCCCCTAAGGTGAACACAAGAGGTAAAGAAGTTGAAACTTTCTTAACAAACTCAGGCTTAGCCGTTTTAAACGACGGTAGCCCAACCCACTTTTCAACACACGGCACCTTTACGCACGTTGATATTACTCTTATTTCCCCTCTCTTACTGCCAAAATCAAGTTGGGAACGGATAGACTTGTTACACGGTAGTGACCATTTTCCAATTATCACCAGTGTTCTTCTCGGTCCCCAAAAAACCTACCAAACTCCTTCCCCAAAATTTCAATTAGACCGCGCAAATTGGATTGTTTTCCAAAAAAATGTTCTAGGTTTTTTACACAATCATCCTCCTTACTCTAATATCAACAAAGAAGCAGCCACAATCTCTAAAGGTTTGCGATATGCAGCCAACATTGCCATTCCCCAAACAAAACTAAAACCTACCAAAGCGGTAGTCCGATGGTGGAACGCCGAAATTGCCAGCTTACGCAAAAACAAGCAAACATTATGGAGATTTTTTTGTAAACACCCTAACCACTTAAATTTGATTAAATACCGTAGGGCTAACGCTCTTTTTCGTAGAAAAGCCAAGGAATCTAAAAAGGAAAGTTTTCAAAGATTCACATCCAATCTGAACCCAAACACTTCAGTTAAAAAAATATGGGCAGATATAAAAACATTAACTGGAAACTATGTACCCTCCTCCATAAATGTAATAATTTCCAATGCAAAAACGATATCCGATTCATTCGAAATTGCTGAACTTTTCGCAAATACCTGGTCAAACTATTCCAAAGATACTAATTTCTCTCATTCTTTCACTGAATCCAAGTCCATAGCTCTTTCTAGAGACTACTTAGATTACGACCTCTCTTCATCCGCGAAGTTAATCGAGTTGCCTATAAATAGCTTAGAATTCGAAAGTTGCTTAAATTCTGTTAAAGGAAAAACGCCAGGTTACGACAGGATTTCGTATCCCATGATAAAGAATGCCCCAATCGAAGTAAGAAACCGAATTATTCAGCTTTTTAACTCAGTCCTCGATAAAGGAATCATCCCTCAAACATGGAAACTGGCTATAACAATTCCAATTTCAAAACCAAATAAAAAAGTGACCGAAACAGACGGATACAGGCCAATTTCACTTTTACCATGCATTAGCAAAATTTTGGAAAAAATTGTATCCAAGAGATTGCTATGGTTCGCAGAAAAGCATAAGCTTATGAACTCAAATCAAGTTGCTTTTAGACAAGGACGAGGCACCGTTGATTCTCTTCTTCACATTGATGAATTCATTTCATCTGCACTCTCATCAAAAAATCACGTATCTTTAATTTCGATTGATTTTGAGAAAGCATTCGACCGTGTTGGCATTCACATTATATTAAATACTTTATATAAATGGAAAATTGGTCCTAAACTGTATAATTACATCAAAGCTTTCTTAACAAATAGAAAATTTAAATCTAAAGTTAATAATTATCTCTCAGTAACACATAATCTAAAGAACGGAATCCCTCAGGGATCGCCACTTTCTGTAATCCTTTTTATTATAGCATTCCATGAATTAAGCGAAATAATTTGTAAATTTAAAAACATAGAACATACTCTTTATGCAGACGATTTATATATTATAACTAAATGCAATTACAACAATCAATATGTCAATGTACTTAACCAATTACTTAATAATATTAGAGATTGGTGTGACAGATCAGGAGCAATAATCTCTTTAAACAAAAGTAAACATCTACACATATGCCGAAAACTTAGTTGCTCCAGATCTGATATTAGTATAAACAATGTAACTATACCAAACGTAAACAGCTTATGTATATTAGGAGTATTTTTTGATAATAAATTTAATTTCAATAAACATTGTTTAGAATTAAAAAAAAATCTAGTATCCAGACTCAATGTAATAAAATATTTATCCTCAAAAAATAGTTACGTTCACATTAATACATTAATCCATGTAACGAAAGCAATAGTTGTATCTAAAATCGATTATGGGCTGGTTATATATGGCAAAACTTCACGATCTAATCTAAAACAACTCACCCCGTCTTACCATGCAGCTATAAGGACATCTCTTAAGGCACTCAGGACCACTCCAATAAAAAACTTACTGGCAGAAGGTGGCTTTATGAGTATCGAAGATCGAATCAACGTCTTAACCTCTCGTCTCATCCCCAAAATATACTATTCTTATTGCTCTCCTATTGTAACAGATGCGTCAAAAATCTTAAAACGTAAAAAGATTCCAAGGGTCTCATCAACGTTATATAGAGCTCTTACGATAGCTCGTGAACTTGAAATTGTTTTTAACGTAAAGAATACACCAGTCCCAAAAAGTCCACCTTGGTTACTGCCAAAGGAAACTATAAACATTAGCCTGTCTAAGCACAACAAAAATTCAACACCAAAAGAATCGTATATTCAACTCTTTCAAGAAGTAAAAAACTCTTTTCCTCCTACCACCTGGAACACTTTATATACAGATGGCTCCAAAAACGACCAGAATACTGGCATGGCTATCGTCAAAGAAAACGGCTCAACATTACTTGCAGAAAAGCTCCCAACCTTCTTTTCCATCTTTACGGTTGAAGCTTTAGCAGTTTTGAACGCAATGAATATTGCCGTGAAAAATAAGAAAAAAACTGTTATTTATACTGACAGCCTCTCTGTTGTTCGTGCTGTAAAAAACATCAACACTAGTTTATATATCATAACTCAAATCCGAGACATATTAATATCCCACAGTCAAAATCTTAGAATCGTGTGGATCCCAGCACATATAGGCATCGTTGGAAATGAATCAGCAGACCTTGCAGCGAAAACCGTTTCAACAGACTCCAATGTCGCCATAGCTCCATACCAACCCAGCAAAAAAGATTTACATAAGTTAATAAATTCACATTGGAACCATAAAAAACTTGAATTATGGAAAGTATATCAACATCATTACTCCGCAATTAATCCCAATGCAATTCCTCAACTATATCCAACTAATCCAACAACAATAATGTTAAAATCCTTCATCCGCTTACGTCTAGGCCATACACGTTTGACTCACAAACATCTCTTCAGCGGTGACCCACCCACACAATGTCATTTTTGCCCTATTAACAGTAGATTAACAATTAAACATCTAACTTCTGACTGCAATAAAATTAAAAACATTTGTATAAAACAGTTTAAAGAAGACTTTGTAAGTATTCTTAAAGTTCCTTCAGAACAGAATATTAAAAATATATTTAAGCTATTACAAAACCTGGAACTAGAAAACGAAATTTAAATTCATAATAGTTTTTATCATTTTGGGGCGGTCAGGCGAGTCTATATCCTAGGCTACAGCCTATCATATGGATTTGTCTGACTGTCCCAAATATTTAAGTATATAATCAAAAATGTCAAATTAAAAATAATTGTAATACACAGCAGAAAGCCTAGTTGCTACCGCTGTATTTCTTGTATATTACTCTTAACATTTATGTAAGATTAATAAAATAATAATAATAATAATAAAAGATTCTGTAACAAACGTCAAATTTTACATTATAAAAAGTCAAAGAAGAAAATAAAAAAGTAAGAGGGCACTACTGGGTCGAACGTATTTGCTTTATGTGCCTAATCACAGTGGAAGGCTAGTTATTTGAAAGGAAACAATTAACATTTACGTAGAAATAATAGACTGGCAGACAGACATTTCTTGCCAGAAATTTTCTTGGGCTTCTCTATGATCGTTAATTCATTTTTGATTTTATCTCAATTTTTTATTTTCAAGAATCCTAAACTTACCTTAAGGTACCAAGTAAGAAAGTGTCAAACGAAATTAGCAAACTTAGATGAAAACACTTTTCTGTAAATTTTGAAATGAGGTTATTTCGACTAATAAAAACGTAGTATTATTATAAAATTAAAAATCAAAATTTCAATTTCACAAACACCAAATTTGAAGATAATCGCTTAAGCCGTTTAGGCTAAATCGTTGTACATACTGACAGACGGACAGACAGACAGACATTTTTTGTCGATAACTTTTTTAGACTTCTCTATGGTCGTAATGTCATGTTTCATTGTTATCTCAATTTTTGTTTGTATTCTGGAATTCTAAGCTTGCCTTATAGTCCTTATAATCGCAAGTAAAAAAGATATCGTAGGTCACTTTATTTAGTGTTAGTGTGAAACATTTGAATTCACGAACAGAGCGGCAGCAAAGCACGGGTTCAAGATGGTATGTTGATAAAATATTTTCCCACAGGTTTTTGTGAACGCTTTCACCTATAAAAAAACACGAGTCGTTTTTTTAGGCCGCTCCCGCATTTCACATTTGTGTAGTGCGGTATCTGTAATTGGTATTTACCGCTTTACCGAATGTACATACATACATATACCGATCTGATGTTCATTTCCTGACTTTTCGGTAAGCTTTCGTCACAGAATTATTCAAAACTTTAAATTCAAAGCTGTCTCGGATGTCATTTTCTTTCAAAAATTATTATTTTGTATCAATAAACCTGTGATGGAGCGCGAAGATTTTCTAACCATCTTTTTTTATTATTATATACTTATATATATTATATTATATTTATATTATTATATATTTATTATTTTTTTTTTTTTATTACTTATTTCTTCCTATTTTATTATGAAAGATAATAACATAAAAAAGGAAGTTCTAATGTTTTTACTGTTATGTTTTTCAAAGAATAAGGAAATGCCTATAAATCACCCTGTACAACTTTTAAATATTTTTATAAAGTATTTTCAAAAAGGACATCTATGCGCGGCGCATAGATACAGTAAGGGTGACACACACATTTTATTCAGTTTAATCATCCTTTCCGCAGATCAAAACAATTTATTATAATTTATTGTATTCCCCAGATATTTTATTCTTTTCGTGGTGTTGAAAATAGTCTCTATTATTTATCTTCGTTTAAGTGGTATTTAAATCAATTCCAGAAAACAGAGTGAATTTAATTATGCTTGACATTTTAAGATTATTTAATAGAAATGGAACTTTTTTATATATCCAAACTTAAAGCTTAAAAGCTCACCGTATCTAAAATGTCCTGATTTTCGGTCTATTGAATTTCCATACAAAATGATTCAGTGTTTTTTGCATTTTCAATTGCATTTGTGTAGAGCTATGTAATTTAAAACATTTGAATGAACTATTAGTGTAAATACACACAACTCCATGGCTTTCAATATTTTATTTAAATTATTGTCGTTTATTAAATCGTGTAGTTAAATAATAAACAATAATCTAAAGTAGAAACATAGAGACAAAGTAAGGGGTAGGTACGAAGTGCAATTAAACCAACTACCGACTTTGTACGAATAATTTTTTTAAGAATAGCTAAGTCCTATTTAGCAGTTTCTAGTATATACATAATTGTTTTTAATCACCCCATTTAAAACAATTTTTTAAGAATATTTTGAAAACTGTTAGTATCATTATTTGTTCCTTAAATTTTAATTACATTTGCTAAAAATTTACAAAGCTTTCAAAAATATTAAAAGAAGGAAGAAGAAAACAGCTTAAAAAAATTAAACAAAAGAATTTTAAAAGGTATGACTTCCTGCAAAAGCAAATTTATAACGCAAGTACATAAATGTACACAGGTATATGTATCAAGAAAATGAAAATGAGTTCAGAGTTTTTTTTTAAACTCAAATTCATTCCCTAAATATGAATGAAGTAAGGGAGTATGTAGATGGAAAAATAGTCAATTAATTAGTTTCAGTTTTAGTCTAATTTGTATGTATTTTATCCTAAATTTTCATATTTTGATGCTAGTTTTGCAAGTAGAAACTTTGATGCTATAGTCATGACTTAAGTTATGAAATAAAGTGAACATTTTGTATGATAGAAAGAGTTTGATAAAAAATTTAATAATTTTTATTTAATACAATAAAGATACCTATCCTTCGAGAGAAAAAAAGGATCTTATAAAACATTAACTCTTTCTGACAAACTATAAATGTTGTTAATGAAAGTCATTTGCCGCCAAGCTTTCCGGTTAAAAAAAACCTTCATATAGACTTCAACTGTTGATCATTTGTAAACATGCGCTGTGTAAAAATGTTGTCAAAACTGTAATTGTGTGGTATTGAGGTCCTACTATAGTATTCCTAACCAACCCGAGTTTTCCAGTTGAAGAAAATAGGCAAATACATTGGTTTGTAATATATTAATGCTGTTAACCACGATAGCCGTTCTGGTTAGTATCGTTTACTTTTGGGAAATTAAGCTCGTAACTCATATACCTGAAAACAAATTTATTTGCAGTTGATGAAGGAGGTGCAAGCGCGCCTTAAAAATGTCATAGACATGTTTAGAATAACCCCAAAAATGGCACATGTAAGGCTCATCCCCTCCCCTCTCTAGTTTCCAGCTGTAAGGGGTATTAAGTCGTAAACTTTATGACGTCGTCATGAACGCCCTTTTTTCCAAATGTAACTTTGTCGTGATTCAATCAGCTGTTGTAAAATGTCATGCATAAAACAATTTGGAATTATATGGGAAAATTCTTTTAAATAATATTTTGAAATTTGAAGTTGGAGTTATTGGGATTTGGGAGCAAATGATGGTTTGTAAATTTTTGTCAATTTAAATTTCAAACCAATATTTTGAAATTTGATACAATTGATAAACATGAAGAAAAAGTGGATGAGATCATAAAAAACTTTGTCCTCATGATGACCTTGGGTGAGAGTTGCTAATACACTGATCTGTTTTTCCATTATTCGGTGTTTGGTTCCGAAAAAAAAACAAAATTTTATTGTTGCACAAAGTTTACGACGCTTAAGACGTTTTCGACCAAGTTTACAACCCAAATTTTTATCGGAAAGCTTAAGATTCATCGTAAAAGATTTTCCATACAAATTTTTGACAGCTAGTTTACGATGTCGTAAACTTTCCGACGTTTACGCACCAAAAATTTGCTGCGACTCCGGCATTTTCTTTCATTCTCTTTTGTTATTTTAATTTCCATTCTTTAACTAAAGAATAAACCATTTTCTTAATTGTCTTGTATTTTAAAGATATTCGAAAGATTCGTTTATGAAAAGCCTGTATTTCCTACATATACGAAATATAATATTTAAGCAACTGCACGATTTTGTACAAGAAAGTTTATTGGATTTAAAACGTTTTACAATCTAGTAAAAATTGTTTTGTATTGCATGGATCGGATCATACCTAAAAAAGAGTTGGTTGTCTGTAAAGTTCGTTTACGGACGATAATTTTACATGATGAAGTCATAAGAAAACATTGATGGCAGCAACACCAACTTACTGCCCCTTACCTCACACCCGCAAACCCTCTCGTTAAATCCAAACACACATACCCCAATATTTACATCTTCTTTCTACTTTAAAAAAAATTCCGCCTTTTTGAATTTGAGTGGAATTATTTTGGGAATTTGCGCCTGTTTTTTTTCGCCTGGTGCTTGAGGTTGATTTTGGTTGAAAGAACCACATTATCGCGGTTAACATTAGCATGACATCAGCATGAGTCTTATCAGCATGAGTCATGTGTGTTATCGATTTATAAGACGATTTATAAGACGTTATCACGTCAAAAAAAAAAAACCGATCTATCACGTGGAATTTCGAAATTCCTCTAGAATATGAGCAAGAACGTGTAGTTGAAGTTCACTATGAATTTTTTTCAAACTTTTTTAAATTGAATAATATAAGCGAAAGTACCAAGTTTTGCAATAAAAAAATTGAAATAAACAATTTGGCACAAACAAACCTTAGTTATCACTTATTATTTTACATCTTATTGATATATACTTTGTGGTTAAGAGGGATTAGTTGACCTTCAGCTTCCTACCAATGTACGCCTCTTCATTTTAAATTTTGTTTCTATATTTGACAATCGCTTTCCCTCAAGCGCTATAAGAAATCAACGTGAAATTGGCTCCTAGCATTCAATATCCATTAGGTCTATGACAATAACAATTTGGGATCTTGCTATCTATCCTCCTTCTATATGGATCTATTTCAAGATCCAAGAATTAGTATTAACTCTGAAAAACAGATGGCAGTTTTCCGTATTGTAATAGGAACTGAACACAAAAAAAGTATGATCTGCATCGTTTTATTATCGACCAAGATGCATTATAGTAGTGGAGTCCAATAGGGGATTTCGGGATTTACTCAAGCGCGGCAGATTAACATAAGCTTGCACCCTGTTGAATACGTCCACCATATATAAGCCCTTTATACGGGAACGTGCGTGTAGGGCAGCCGATCAGTTATCGTTAGAAATACTCGAGTGCGTAAGATTAACCTAAGGTGGGTTAGTTACATGCTAAAAAGTGTGCATTTCAATAATCTGACGATTTGAACATGATTCAAGGCAGTGAATTATTATTTTAAAGGAAATAGCTCAGGAATAACGGAAAATATATAATCTGCCGATTTGCACAAGCGAAAGTTACAAAATCAGCAATAAAGTTTAGTGCGTGCAGCTGCAGTGAAGCAGTGAAGGCCGTATTTACCACTCCTCGCCTTCTCTTTTCCTATAACTGTTTTTTATAACTCTAGCTGAATTTACACCTACGGTGTTCGTTGTTTGACGAACGCGGAACAACGAAAGTGTAAACGTCAAAACCGAACAACGAATGAAGAACATATGAAAACCGAAGTAGCTATGATCACATGCGTTCGTGGCATTACAATAAAATTATATGAAAAACGCTCTGCCTTTTCTGTGTTTCAATATGTATAGATACGTTTTGTAAATCGAATTTTGTGTTAGATAGCAAATTAAGAAAATCTCTCCAAATAATTGTCAGATTATTGGTGAGGACGACTAGGAAGTTAAGCTGAATCGCCTGTATAAAAATCTGACGCGATCGAGTATTTCAAAACGCATTTAAAGAAGCCGCCACGAGGTGGCGTCATGTCAGTTAAATTGAAAAACGTGTAATAAAAGCTGTAGATCTTTCAATTACCTATATTTTGTGTCAAAGCAGTTTTCTTATTAATATAACCGTTCTCGTTCTGCAGTGCATAAGTAATAAATTCGTTAGAATTCAATTTCTTCGTAATCAATTCAATTTATTGTTTATAGTGAGACTCTTAAAAGACTGACAAAAGCTTAAGACTATCTTAGCATGCTAACCTACCATCTGCAATAATGCTTTGGATATCTTGCAGCTTGTGCAAGATATCGCATTTCATTCGTCCCACCGTCGGTTGTTGGCACTAGGCTGCTGAAATGCTTTGGATATCTGGCAGCTTGTGCTAGATATCGCATTTCGCTCTTCCCGTCGTCGGTTGCTGACACTAAACTACTTCGTTTATAGAACCAGCCGTGTCAGCATGATTTGTTGTTGACGATTGACGACGACGACGATGTGCGGCCTGGCGGATTTAATGGATTATGTGTTAACTACTCCCCCACTAAGATGAAGGCCGTCCTCGGGCTTCTTGAGACCTTTGATGACCTCTTGAAGATCGACGTTTTGGCGCTGTTTCTTCTGACGTTGCTTTAGCTTAATGATGGTATAACAAACTATAATGAGTGCAAGTGTCGCGCAGCAAGCTATAAGTGGATGGGTCGTCAATTTTGTTTCCATCTCACCAATGTAACGTAAATTGTCCATGTTCATTCTATGAAGAAATGGTAGGCTCAATATCTCTTTATGACCGGTGATACTGAGAAGCGTAGATGCTGCAATACCGGGTTGCTTTTTCTGGATGTTATTTCGATTGATAAATTTGGATCCATAAATCCACACAGCATCCTCAATAGTCAGCAAATACATCCCGTTGATGTCCGTCTCAAAATCATTGGCCTCCCTTATTCTAGCATTTCTGTTGTTTATTATAACAATGCCATCATCAATAACCAACACGGATTCCCGATGGTCTGGTTGTGTGTTGCAATGAGCCATGCCTCCAGAGTGTATTTCTTGAGCGCATGTCTTGCTCGGTAGTTTCTTGCAAAACGTTAATGTTGTTGCTACATTGCAGTTCTCAACAGCCAGCACTTGTCTTCCACATACCGCTACCACATCATCTCCATTGAAGAATAAAATGTTGCCATTATGAGCAACAGGGTAGATTATTACTTTCTTACAAACTAACTTAGCTCCAGGATAATTAATTATAAAATGTAACGTATAATCATTTTGCAACACCTTAACGTTTGACACCTCCATAAGCTCTGTAACACTTACATTAAAAAATTGGTTGTTTATGATGACTTTTAAGTCATCATCATCTAGAATTACTGGGTTTATGACCTTGAGCTTTGCAAGTGTTATAAAGAACATTAAATTTTGAATTTCTGAAATGAGCATTCTATTTCTTGCTAACAAGATTTCATAAACATAGACACTGTCGATTTCTGATTTTTTCGAATAAGCCAAAATATTATTTACGGTGTCCGTTAATCTATTAATTTGTTCCTGAGATTTTGTGTTTATTACAGCTTGTCTATTGTTGGAATCTATCAATTGGGCTTGATTAAATTTAATTTTCTCAAAGTCGTCGAAGTCAGGGGTGCCAGCTATAATTTTCAAACCTGTGCCTAAGAAATTTAAACTCCTTGTGTTTCTATGGTGGATGCTTATACTCATCAGAAGTGTTTCTAAGTGCTTAATATCTATTTCCAAAGTTCTTCTTATATGAGACTGCGGAGGAAACAGCTCAGTGATGTTTTTAGATTCCTTTATTATTTGCTTAAATGCAGTCAAATTTGTAGTGTGGCGTAAGTATCCGTTAACCTCCCAGACAATGACATCCCCGTCTGGTATTGGGATATAGTTAGAACTGGAGTAGTCCGTTAATTAAGCCAAGACTGTTGTCATCATGAATAATAGAAGAATCCTGAAATATTAATTGCACAAATATAAAATTATTACAAGGTTCTATTTTAGATTGTCCTTATGGACCACCCTCCCTTTAATTAGAACCATTTTCCCTAAATCGCCTTCCAACTTCTCTTCGACGTATAATGGAGTTAACTTATTACCTAATCGTCTATTTGTTTTTACTAATACCTTTTCTCCTACGCTAAAATTCCTGTCCCCCCTTGTTTCATTTTCTCTTTGCAACAGTAATTCTTGGGCCTTTTGAACTTTATTTTTAATTTTTTCTCTAAAATCTGTCGGCGAAGAGTATATTATATCAATTGGTCTTTGGTTCGTAACAGAATGGACGGTCTTATTGTATTCTATTATTGTTAATAGTATTAATTCGACCGTATCTTCGACTTTTCGGTCAAGTTTTTGGCAAATTCTTACATTTTTAGATAGATTAAAATAATTCTTAATGCTGATGAATAATAATGATTGGTTGATTCCGGTTGATGTTTTTTAAGTTCTTCCAAGTTAGGTGCCAGTAATAAATTCGTTAGAATTCAATTTATTCGTAATCAATTTAATTTATTGTTTATAGTGAGACTGACAAAAGCTTAAGACTAACTTAGCATGCTAACCTACCATCTGCAATAATGCTTTGGATATCTTGCAGCTTGTGCAAGATATCGCATTTCATTCTTCCCACCGTCGGTTGTTGGCACTAGGCTGCTGAAATGCTTTGGATATCTGGCAGCTTGTGCTAGATATCGCATTTCGCTCTTCCCGTCGTTGGTTGCTGACACTAAACTACTTCGTTTATAGAACCAGCCGTGTCAGCATGATTTGTTGTTGACGATTGACGACGACGACGATGTGCGGCCTGGCGGATTTAATGGATTATGTGTTAACTCATATGGTGTTCTGGAAAAAGTCACAGACGAAATTTGACTTCATTATTCGAAAGAGTACCAGTACACGAGCCAAAAAACACATTTTTCACACATGCACCTGTTGTCAGTAAGCCGCCATTTTGTTTTTAATGTTTATTTCTATTTTCACTCGTAAAGCTAGTATTAGACGATCCTTGTAATTGGTCACTGCAGTGACATTCTGACGTCACTATGACGTAGTTTTCTGTCCTAAAAGTGTCACATCGTGTGATCGTCATTTGTTTTGCATGTCCTTGCAGTGACAAAAACAGTGACAGGCACAGTGACACGTCACTTTTATGTCCCTGCAGTGACAAATTACAAGGACCGTGTAATAGCCCTGTTACTGTTGGTGGACAAAGTGACACGTAGTTTGTCCCTGCAGGGACTGTGTCCCAACAGTGACCTGGTAGAAATTCCTGTCAGGTCACTGTTCGTCGCGGTTGGGCGTATGGAGTTGAACACACTTTTATTCAATAGCTTTGATGGTGTTATTAGATTTTCAATTTTGTATACACAAAATACGAGTTGACGGCGAGATGATGAAAAAAACGTTGTATTTTAAAGAAATTTGCAAAATTTAAACAAAATCATGAAAAAATATGCATTACCACTAAAAAAAAACAAGTTTTTGAATTGTTTTCAATTTTAAAAACTATTTTAAGCTCGTTCTTAGAACTTTTAACAACGACAAACGTGTTACCTCAAAGTTTAAAGACCTCGTCAAACAGAGCACGTTTTTACACTACGTTTCAACGCCACGTTGTAGTATACAGCAACACATATCCCATACCATAAGGAGCGCGTTTTCAACCCCGCGTTTCTTACGCGGTGTTGAGTTATTTAACGCGACGTTGAGATTATTTTGACGCGGCGTTTTAACGCAAAGTTGGAGAAATAGTTCATTTCCGATTTTTTTTCCCATATCTAGTTTTTTAGCACTACATATATTCTTACATGTTTTCCTATTTTCTAACACATTCTATCAGTTTTTCCATGATAAGATAAATTTTCTACACAATATTTACATATGACAGTTTTTCTAAATCTTCGTGTTGATTGTTGTCAGCTTCTACATCTTCATCATCGAATTTAGCAACAATTGCAGGAACGTTTTCATAGAGCTCTCCTTCACAATTCTTACAAACAGAAACAGCTGAGCAATGCAGCCCAGCCTTTCAACAACCACAAGCTTCTCCACATCCAGTCTTACATGTGCAAGAGAATAGTTTCATAATTGACTGTGGTGCAGGATCCATGGTTGTACGAATTGGAACCAAACCAAGCAAAGTGTCTTTTTTCCGTCCTCATTCCAAGGTGTTTGGTGACGCATTTTTTTTCTTGAATATATTAATTGTATATAGACTGCAGTTTATATACAATGAATACCTATATTGATAGAAATAAATAAACTCGTAAAACCAAACCAAAAACGAAATCTCACAAATAAATAAGTCACTACAATTATCTGATCTCTGAAAACGTCGCCACTGAACATACATTCTTACGAAAATGACAAACTCCCCAAGTTTATGAATAACGTTTTTATCATACTGTCTCGCCGGTAGGACGCCGTTGGTTTTGGCCCTTATTATCCTTTTTGCTGAGGACGAATTTTGATGTTTTTTTTATACAAAATGTGCTAGAACTTTAAAACAAAAGCATTTACCGAAAAAAGTCATTTAATATATTTTGTAGATAATTTAATTTGCTACAAGTTCGTGATATAACTTTTAAAAATTACGAGAGTTACGAGTGAAAATAGAAACAAACATTAAAAACAAAATAGCAGCATACTAACAACAGGTGCATGTTTGCAAAATGTGTTTTTTGGCTCGTGTACTGGTACTCTTTCGAATACTAAAGTCAAATTTCGTCTGCGACTTTTTCCAGAACACCATAATATAAAGAAACCAAAATACACCGTACTGCTAAAGAACGGTTTTCTCGACCTTATATGCGCTGCAGAACGAGAACGGTTATATTGTTAAGAAAACTGCTTTGACACAAAATATAGGTAATTGAAAGATCTACAACTTTTATTACAAACGTTTTTTAATTTAACTGATGCAAAAAAAAAACAAGACAAATATAAAAAAATCGACACCTACATACTTTTTTTTAACAAAATGTGCTATAACTTTTAAACAAAAGCATTTAGCGAAAAAAGTCATTTAACATATTTTGTAGAGAATTTGATTTGCTACTTTTTTTATCTTGGATACAAATTACGAGCGTTACGAGTGAAAATAGAAATAATCATTAAAAACAAAATGGCGGCTTACTGACAACAGGTGCTTGTGTGCAAAATTTGTTTTTAAGCTTGTGTTCTAGTACTCTTTCGAATACCGAAGTCATTAGTAGTCTAAAATTCGGTTTTCGGGAAAATCGTGCTGGTCATTCTGAATTTAATGAACATTTTGTTTTAGACAATAACTTCGCCATTTTTGATTTCTGTAAAAATAATTGAGGTAAAACTACAACTTTAGTCATATTATATTTTTTAGTCAAATAACGGCCTTGGCTCTGATAACAAAGCATCGCTTCCCATGTTAGTAGTTGGATGGGGAACTGTTTTGGAGCTTGTGATCTGAAATCATGAAAATATTAATTCGTACAGTTTCGAATTTAATGAAGAATTGGTTACCTTTTTTATTCAAATAAAACCCTTTTCGGCACCACCGTTAAGGTAGATTTTGGTTGCGTTTTTTAGTTGACTTAGTTTCCCCTGTAGGCCTAATCTACGAATTTTGTTACTTGAAAGAAAATTTACTGCAGCTAAGTATCTATACTTCCTTACAAGTTATTTTTTTTTCTTTTTGTTGATGGTGGCGCTAAAGTAATATCATCGGCTCCGTCTTCGAACATGTCAAGGTTTTGTTGATATCTCGCGAACAGTAACTTTTTTGAAAAAAAAAAATAACAAGACTAAAGTTGTAGAAAATTTAATTTGCTACAAGTTTTGCCTTTATTATTCTGTCAGAAGTCCAAAATGAAAAAGTTACTGGCATAAATAAAATTGTCATTAAATTCAAAATGGCGGGTGAAGCTCCAGCACGATTTTGCAGAAAACCGAAATTTAGACTCCTTATTATAGAAAAAAGAAACAATAACGACAACTGAGAGGATAATTCTCTCTTCGCCTACACACTGAAAAATACCCCGTAAGCGACGTATGGCTACCGGTCGCTGTACATTTCTTATGGCACTAATAATACGTCTGCAGTTTTGGGGACAAGGTAACATAATACTGATTGGCTGTTTCTCACACGAATCTCACACGTTCTTTTGACAATTAAATTTCAAGGTTGCCAGGGCATGGTCGGTACGGGTTGCAGTTCTTTTTTTATTTTTTCTAGGATCCCATATGGATCTCCCAACGAACTGCAAAAGAAAATTGTACGAACGTGCTCCAGAGTATCCATGTGGCTATTTTTTTTACATTATTTCGAAGTCCGAAGCCTCATTGGTGAACATCACATAAACTTTTTTTCTTTCTAATCTTCAAAATCCAATAAATCCCTTCCCTACGACGACGGACGCCCGATTAAATCCCCATGCAGCATCGTGGGCTCCCCTACTATTATATTTCATGTATGGCTTTACATGAACTTCAACTTCATCTGCATCGACATCTGCCAAAAAGGAGGACAAAACACAAAAAAATCATACTTGTGCGATAGAGAGGGGAAGACCAAATGCAGATATTCTTCATGGATGCAGATTATTGGAAATATGAGTCTGAAGATTGAAGATTAAGAAAGGCTTTACATATGTTTCTTCAAATTCATCTGCATCGACATCTGCAAAAAAAGAGGATACACAATACAAAAATCATACTTGTGCGATAGAGAGGGGAGCGAAAATGCAGATCATCTTCGTGTATGAAGATTATAGGAAGTATGAGTCTGAAAAGAATAGTCACCTAATTCTCAATTTACTGCGTCGAAAAAAATTGTTTCCTAGCGGCGCGGGCTTCACATATATTTTTTTGAGTATACATACATTATTTGCGTGAAAAATGGACATATTACAAAGTTATTTCATCAAAATATGCAATTACATATTTCTTCGTTTTCTAGTAAATGGTAAAGAATATTTCTTTTCCTTATTTTATTTATTTTATATATTAGCTGCGTTTTATTATCCACCAAGATCCATATGGCCATCTGTTTTTCAGAATTAGTACTAATTCTTGGATCTTAAAATAGATCCAGATAGAAAGCAGGATTTAAAATTGTTATTGTAATGCGTGCTAACACATTATCCAGATCCAGATCCGAAGATAATAAAACACAGCTATTGATATTAATTGGCATCTTTTGGTTTTTGTCTCTGTTAAATGTACTTCGGGTAGGTATTAAGTTGAAGCACTCGAATGTGCCCAAGAACATGCCAAAAAGTTATAGTAAGTTTATGGGAAGCCTTTAGTGTGTACTCTTTCTATCTTATATATTAGTGATTTATATTGGTCCTGTACTTTTCTTTAAATTTGCAGATGCATTTTAAGCCTCCTTAACACTTGCACTGAAAGGTGAGCCTTGGATGATAGATATTGTTTGTTAATCGATTTTCAGTCTCGAAGAAAATTTATTTTGTATAGCAAGTATGCTTACCTTAATGTGTGAGCTTTATCAAATTGTGTTATTATAAAAGATATAGGAACAAATATTAAATCTTATTTATTTTGGGATCTACATTTCCTATGACATGTCATTAGTTCTGGCTCAGTTAGATCAGAAACGTGAATGCAAATTTTCTAAAACTAGATTTTGTATGCCATTAATGATATTTTACTTTACCTGAGAGAACCCAGATACAAATTTCGGAAGCAAAAAGGCATTGTTATCGCTTTCGTCAGATATAATTTTAAAGAGTGAAATTTTCTATGCGTTTCAATTTATTTAACAAATACCATTTACAAAACTGTGATATATATTTACATAAAACATAATCCGTTGCAGGTAAAAATAATGCATTCGGTCGGAATTCACTCTGCGTTGGCCATTAAGAGGCAACGCAAACGTAGAGATGAACAGAAGCGAGCACGAGGCCGACGTTATAGTACGCAAAGTTCTGACAGCGGAGACACTCTTCATTCTCCAAATGGATCTGTTAAAAGAAGGCACAATCATTACAAGACGTCTGGCAAAACTGAAATGCTGGAAACTCAGGTAAAATTATATTCTATTGCAAAAAACCCGTTTAGTTATGTAAATTCATTCCTAAAGTTTAGTTTTTTCCTAACTTTCTATTACTTTTTCTTCTACATTCGTCACAAAACATTAACTTGGTATACATATGTATAATGCAGATCCATGATTAAGCTTCGTTTATAAAATCTGAAAGTAAACCATTAATAGAATTTAAACACCAATTAATACCTTACTTTGACTTAAAAAAAAATGCACGACTTAATCGCACGTACAGTGTTGGACAAAACAAAGACACAAAATAACTTCCCTTTAGAAGAAAGGAAGAGAAATTAAGAACAAATTAATTTCATAATTTTATTTTTTATTTAATCAAATTATATTAGTCTTCAATTAACAGTAGTTATTAATTTTATTATAAGTAGGTATAACCTTACTTAAAATTGAACAAAGTAATTCAGAAATTATTAAGGGTAGACAAAACTGTGCATATCCTATTTTAAGGGCGACTCACGCCTACCTGGCTGAACACAATGGTGAAGTTGAAGCTGAATCTGAAGTATGAAGCGCTGTCAAAGTTAAATATACGCGACTCTATAAGGCGAACACAATGAGAAACTGAAGCTCAAGTTTGAAATAAAGCTGAAGCGCAAGTTCACTCAACTTCAATTTGCTCTTTACGCTTCAGCTTCATCTTTGACATTTCACAGGATCAAAATAGTCTCTTCAATGTTTCTGAACTATCCGAAATCTCTTTTTTCTCAGATCCAATGTATATGATTGAAAAAAATTCCTTGATCACTCCGATATGTCAAGAAACTTGAACAAGCTTAATTAGGCGAAAACAAAATGTGTGAGGGAAACAAGGAATTATTTACAGAACTGGTTAAAAAAGAGATATTTTATGGAATTTAACCAACCCCAACTATAATAATATTAAAAAGAAGGCGCAAGTGTGGAGTAATATTTTGATAGCATTTAAGATATATATATATATATATGTTTTATATTCTTGGCATCAAAATTTACATTCCGTACTTCATCATTGTGTTCGAGTCAGCTTCATCACTTAGCTTCAATTTTGACGTGCTTCATTTTTGCGCTTCATACTTCAGCTTCAGCTTCACCATTGTGTTCAGCCAGTACATCTTTAGTCAGTTTTACCGATAACAGATTTTTCTTTTCAAACATGATCTGTCTAAACAATGATGATGCAAAACTAACCGAGTGAAATTTTATGATTGGAATTGGTAAGTTACGCGTTTCTGAGTATAATTAAATAATGGCGGTATTCCAGTCGCCATTTTGAAAAAAGCCTTTTAGTCAATATCTCGAGAACGAATGGTGGTATAAAATTTTTTATAAGTACTTTGTTTAAGGGAAATATAATTGTCTTTCTTTTTTACCTGTGTTTTTTTTGTAGGACTTATACTTTAGTGGTAAAACTAGGTACTAAATAAAGTTTATGTTTTTTTTTCACCAAATAACTCCGTAACGGTTTTCAATATGATAAAAAATATTAACAAAAATTTTTAGAAAATATAATTTTCTATGGGATGTATATGTATATTCTAGTAGGTTTATCTACTGCAACAAATAATTGAACCCTTAAAGCCGAAAACAGATGTGCAGAGAGGCTGTCTGCATCTATGCATGCAGCGCTGTCCCTAGAACAGATGTGCATACTTTTTGACTTTTTTGATTTAAGTATTGCCGTATTAATGTTAAAGTTGAGCGTTACCACTGGACGTTTTCGAAAAGTTGCAAAAACAAGTGACATTGAAGAAAAAAAAATTGCTTAAAAATAATTCAAATAAAATCAAATTTGTACATATGAATATTAAATTTCGGGAATAAAAATTCCAACGAATCCGACAGAAATTATTTCAATTGAAGACTTAACATTTTTTTAATATTTTAAACAATGATTTCAATTTGCAGTAGATACGTAACAATTATTTACCTGTGTATTACTTTATTTTTATTAAGTTCCTGTTTAGGGTTGTTAATATTATCAGTACGACAAAAAATCGTCAACAAATTGTATATTGTGAATGTGTATTTTTTTAACGAAACGGCAAAGATTTTATTTTTTTAGTATCATATTCATGTATGTAAGTGAGTGAAAAAAATAACATAACCATAAAAACTATGATGAATTGTTTAATTTCAGGGAATTTTAAATAGTAGCAGAGAAAGAAAAGTGGTAGCAAAAGTGTCACAGCGGTAACGCTGATTGACAAGTGTGGTATACATCAGTATTTGCCAGATATATTTTGTTTACATTTTTTTCGTTTGTTGTTGTGGCTCCAATGAAACCAGGCATCCATTTAGGGAATAGAGACATCGTGCAGAGAAGGCTGCATGCATACATTGGAATGGGGGTTCCCTCATAAGAACCTATGTAATTTAATTTGGTTGCATGGGAAAAGGCTGCACATCTGTTTTGACCATAAGTCCTGCTCTTCTGCAACCACACGCAGCTCCACATTTGGTCTAACATTTGCCTGAAATAAGTTGCAATAAAGCAGGTGCAGGTGGTGGTGCGGAGTTTCTTATAGGTTCTAATACTCGTGATTTGCAAATACAACCCTATTCCTTAGGGTTCAACAATTCTCCTAGCCATGTTTGCACTTGTTGGTTTGTTCAAAGACTATGCAAATAAGCTGCAGATTTTGACGGGGCAGAGATGAAAGATTTGCTTTCGTTCTTGTTGCAGTCTTTACGAAAAGCTTATACCGAAGAATGACGTGTCATTTATAGTACCACCAAATACTACAGTCAAAAATGTTTCTCTTGCTTCAGCAATTTTATCGGGGTCAACTTTTTTATCTATGAAAAAAACAACAGATTTCAATAGGTGGTCATTTTTGTTTAACGTTGTGATAAACTTTATTTTTCCAACATTATGCAGTGATGATGTAGTGTCACAATCACTGAATACATTAAGAAAAATATATTTTCTGCAGCATTATGTCCAAACTGAAAGCAAGACGGAGAAAACATTTATTCCAAATAGTTACCTCTTCTCCAAGCTTACGAAAAAAGACATTGCTACTTTCCTTTGCCAAACCTGTGAATAAAACAAGAAGGTCTATGCCCTCGCCTACAATGATGGCATTATACATTTTTTGAAGCCAACTCCAAAACAGTATTTACAAATGAGAACATCAGCATCCTCTTTTCCTACATACTTGAAATATCCACTTGCATGAAAATATGGCAACATATTTGTTACTCTATTCAAATGTTGTTTCAATTACAAGACCGCTGTGCTTCAATAAATTGTTTAATTGTTTAATTGTGTAATCATTTTGATATACTGAATCCAGAGTTTTGTTAATTTTTGTTGTTTTTTTTAATTTCTCGAAAGCTATTTCAATAGCACGGTATTCAGCTAATCTCATTATGCAGTCCATGTTATCACGTCCTTTTTCAGTAAACTCTACTAAATCCATTATTTGTTTACTCAATGCCAAATGGATAAGTATATGGGCTCTTACAGCTCTTGAATACGCGTACCTTGTTGTTATTTTTTCAACGTTATTTTCAGCAATTTTTTGAGATCTTTCGGGCCACTATTGTCTGATATAATGTAACTTGATACTTGGACCGTTCATAAAGGATCTAGGGAACGGTACATCGTACAAAAAAAAATGTTTGTATACATTTTATAGATAATAATATTTGTTGTTATTATTTTTTTTATTATTATTTATTGAGAACCGTTACGATGTTATTTGGTAAAAACAAAAAACATAAAACTTATTTAGTACTTTTAGCACTAAAATATAAGTCCTACAATAAAATGTTACAGGTAAAAAAGAAAGACAATTATATTTTCTACAAAAAAATTCTTATCATCATTTTTATACGCCCACTCGTTCTTGAGATATTGACAGGTTTGAAAGGGTTTTTATTTTAATGGCGGCTAACGCGAAACATCTAGAATCGCGCCATTTGTTTCCTATATTCCAATCATAAAATTTCACTCGATTAGTATTGCATTATGAAAACTCATTTTTGCCCCTGCCGACTGGCTTAAAGACTGTAGTTCGCAAGGACGCACTTAAACTGTAACGTCGCAAATGCAAAACGCTTCTCTTTTCAGATGAGTCCATCAAGTTCAATTTAATCAAAGGGATCTGATATCTAGCGGATGTCGTAGAGTATGAAGGTCAAAAAATGACGCTAAATCCTTGTTTAATAAACACCAAAGTTAAATATGGTGGGGGAGTATAATAGTCAGGCGATGTTTTTAAAGCCATGGAGTCGGACCAACATACAAGATTAACGGTATAATGAATTGTTTCATGTGCAGGGAGATCCTCCAAAACATCATGTTTCCGCATACTGAGGAAAATATGCCATTGCGATGGAATAATATAAAGGGGGATGCCTTGCACACTGTTGACTATGGCCACCATATACTACTTACTTAGGTGGCGCTACAGTTCGGGACGAACCTGGGCCTCAACCAACATGCCTCTCCAGCCAACTCGGTCTTTGGCTAGCTGCCTCCAGTTTTGCACTCCAAGTTGGTTCAGGTCGTCCTCCACTTGAGCGCGCCACCTAAGGCGAGGTCTTCCTTGACTGCGTCTACCCTCTGGGATGGAATCGAAGATCCTGCGCAAGCCGGAGCATTGTTGTCCATTCGCTCTACATGACCTAGCCATCTTAAACGTGATATGCGTATTTTTTTGACCAGGTCAATGTCGCTGTACAGCTCGTATAGTTCTTGGTTGAACCTTCTCCTCCAAAGCCCGTTAACGCAGATAGGGTCAAAAATCTTCCGAAGAATCTTACGCTCGAAACGACTAAGGATATCTTCATCTGCTTTAGATAGAGTCCATGCCTCGGCGCCATAGAGCAGGACTGGGATGATTAGGGTCTGATATAGAGTCTCCTTTGTCTTTCGAGAGAGGGCTTTGCTACTCAATTGCCTTCCTAGCCCATAGAAACAGCGATTGGCAAGAGTAATTCTTCGCTTTATTTCTGACGAGATGTTGTTGTCAGATGTTATAGCGGATCCGAGGTACACAAAGTCCCTAACTACCTCAAAGTTGTACCTGTCTATTGTCATGTTTTGTCCAATCCGCCGGTGTTGTGTGTCCCTTTTTGTGGACAGCAGGTACTTCGTTTTGGCCTCATTGACTGCTAGTCCCATCTTAGCCGCTTCAGCTTCAATGCTAGCAAACGTTCCAGTGACAGCTCGCCGAGTTCTGCCAATGATGTCTATGTCGTCAGCGTATGCTAGCAATTGCACAGACTTGAAAAAAATTGTCCCAGTACAATTGACTTGCGAGTTTCTTATAATTTTTTCAAGTATTAAGTTGAAGAAATTGCACGATAACGCATCACCTTGTCGGAATCCTTTTTTGACGTCAAAAGCTTCTGAGGTCAAAACCAACCTTGACGGAGTAGCGAGAGTTCTCCATCGTCTGTGCAGGATACAGTCGGACGAGTTTTGTGGGAATGCCAAAACCTGACATGGCTCTGTATAGCTCGTCTCTATAAATGCTATCGTACGCGGCCTTAAAATCGGGCAAACGATGCTGAGGTTCCATTCATCAGGCATACTTTCTTCTGACCAAACCTTAGAGATTAGTTGGTGTATGCACTCCACCAGGTCATCTTCGGCCGCTTTAAAAAGTTCGGCGGGTAGTCCGTCGGGTCCAGCACCTTTGTTGTTTTTGAGTTTAGATATTGCTATCCTTACTTCATTTTGGTCAGGTGGACGGAAGTTTTGTCTGTCATCATCCATGTTGAATGGTTCATTCTGCCTGACAGAGGGATTTTGGCCTTCATCGCCGTTTAACAGTCTGCAGAAATGGTCCTTCCATGTACTCAGCACCGACTGTGACTCTACTACGAGGTTTCCATTCCTATCTCTACAGGCTTCTGTGCGGGATTTTTTTCCTTGGTATGTTCTTTTTACCTGGAGTAGGATCTCTCAATATCTTCGATCGCGCGCTTCTCATGCTCTCTCTTTTTCTTTTGGAGAAGCCGGTGTTCTTCCCGTCTTTTCTGCTCGTAAAGCTCGCGAGCAGCTCTCGTCTTTCTTTGCAGCGTCGCTTTATATGCCTCTTGTTTGGCTGCATGGCCCGGTCACATTAGTAAAAAGTAATTATTGATCGTTCGAAATACTCGATCGCGTCAGATTAAGGTAAGGTGACTTAATTACATGCTAAAAAGTGTACATTTCAATAATCTGACGATTTGAACGTCACGGAAGGGAGTAGGAGAGAGTCACAAACTTGCAAAAAAAAAAAAATCGTGACCTCGACTTTCTCGAGCGCGGTGAATTTTTTTTTTATTTTAATGGAAACAGTTCAAGAAAAACGGAAAATATATAATCTACCGTAGCAAAAACAATTAATAAAGTTTAGTGCGTACTGCTGCAGTGAGTCATGTATTTTTATGCAAGAGGGGTCTATTCTCATCACCATTTAGCAAGGAAAGACGATTTTCTAAAAAAAATTACTTAAACAAAATCACAATTCTTAAAAAACAATTTCTTAAACTTTTGTAAGGTGGTTGGGTGCTGTATGAATAGGGTAGGCACTGAAAGGCATCAAACTGGTGATGCACAGTCGCTGCAACTATATCGTACACATCAATTGTGCTTATTTTACCTCCCCGCGGTAACCACCGGGTACTGGTCTGTCCATCCGGACATTCCTGCTAAACTTATAAGCGCGAGTGTTGAACACAGAAAAAATAGCAACACTATAATGCTCTGCTTTAATGACTGTTCTGATCGATTCGCAGAAGTCTTGCACGAGCCCCTCAGAAAGAGGACGTACGGCGGATGAGCCCAACCAATTGGACCAACGGTGGCGTCAACAGTCAACGAAGCAGACGCCCTAATGAGCTACTTCGACGTATTTGGAAATAAGGTCATTAGGACAATTCAATGCAAGTCAGGGCATTGAAATAGAGATGGTGGCGGATGAACCCTTAATGGGCCAACGGCAGCGCTCATATCCCCGAAGTGGGTTACTGACTCCGGATTCTCCGGTTCCTTTTGTCCAAGGAATCCAACAAAGGACCTGGCCCTCCAGGTTGGGGGTTGTGCGTGGGGTTAACAACCCTGCCACGGAAAAAAGAAAAAGTTGCGAAGCGACCAATAGCCTCGGAAAAGGACGGATTTACTGTTGACGACCCGGAAAAACGAATCAAGGACAACGACCTTCGGATCTGCACGTGGAATGTTAGAACTCTTAACAGACCACGTGCATCCAAACAACTAGCGGAGGCCCTAGACTGCTACAGAGCAGGAATTACTGCCATCCAGGAAGTGCGATGGAATGGGCCGGGCAAAAGGAGGATGAAAAACTGTGACGTGTACTACGGTGATTGCGCAAGAAGACCACAGCGTTTATTTGGGTGCGGATTCGTCATAAGCGGTAGACTTAGGCAAGAAGTCTTGGGCTTTCGACACGTAAGTGAGCGACTTGTGACAATCCGTATCAAGGCTAAATTCGCCAACATTAGCCTAATATGCGCTCATGCCCCCACAGAGGACAAAGATGACGCCACCAAGGATGACTTCTATGAGCTCCTCGAAAAAACCTATGAGCAATGCCCTAAATACGACGTTAAGATCGTACTAGGCGATTTTAATGCCAAAATAGGTAAAGAGGAAATCTTTGGTAGGACTGTCGGAAAACATAGCCTACACGACACAACGTCTGAAAACGGACTTAGGCTAATTGACTTCGCAGCGGCACATAACGTCACCATTGCAAGCACACGGTTTCCTCATCTCGATATACACAAAGGGACTTGGCGACACCCAGATCAAAGAACCGTCAATCAGATTGATCACGTTGCGATCGATGCAAGACACGCCTCCAGTATCTTGGATGTTCGCACCTTCCGAGCAGCTAACATCGACTCGGATCACTACCTTGTTGCAGCAAAGGTAAGAATGCGAATAACCCGAACTCCACAACAACGGAGTAATACTGTGAGGAAGTATGACGTCGGAAAGCTGCAATCGCAAGAAACCGCCAGAACCTATGCCGATCGAATATCCCGTAACCTCTCAAGAAATCCAGTACCGCCAGCATCAAGTGCCGAAGATCAGTGGCAACACTGCCAACAAGCCATCAGAGATGCCGCAACTGATGTGCTAGGTTTCACCAGACCACCACCACGAAACCTCTGGTTTGATGACGAATGCAGGCAGGCCCATGCAGCCAAACAAGAGGCATATAAAGCGACGCTGCAAAGAAAGACGAGAGCTGCTCGCGAGCTTTACGAGCAGAAAAGACGGGAAGAACACCGGCTTCTCCAAAAGAAAAAAAGAGAGCATGAGAAGCGCGCGATCGAAGATATTGAGAGATGCTACTCCAGGAACAACGTGCGGAAGTTTTACCAACAGGTTTTTTCTTTTTTTTTTTTTTTTATAATTAACGCGCGCACAAGGGACTATTTGATTCCCTTTTAATGTAACACACTGCGCGGGCATTAGGAAGATAGGGAGGGGAGAGATAGGAGGTGTCGATTAACATTGGTTTTGAATGTTTGCATGTTGAAATGGCAAGGGAAAATCTCGCCGGGTAAACCATTCCAAAGTCGTGTTGTACGGGTAAAAAAAGAATCTCTATATTTCACGGTACGTCCGAAATTGGGCTCAAGGGTGAACTGATGGGCATTCCTAGCAAGACGAGTATTACGGGCGAAACTTTTAAGGGGAGGAATGCAGCTGGCTACCTCGAGTGAACATTTTTTATAAAAGAACCGATAAAATAAGGAAAGACATGAAACATTGCGTCGGTGTTCGAGAGGGGCAATTGTTTCAGCGGCAGTTCTATTTCCTATCAATCTTAACGCTCGATTTTGTATTCTATCAAGCAGGTGAAGCGATGATTGTAAAGCACCTGCCCACAGGTGGGAGTTGTACTCGAGTTTAGGGCGTATAAACGCTTTATAAATTGTAGCCAGATCAGATGGGGAAAAATACTTCTTACACCGATACAGAAAACCTAAGCACTTTGCAGCATTCTTAGCGATCTCAAATATATGGTCGTTCCAACGGAGGTCGTCGTTGACACACATACCGAGTACTGAGAGCTTTTCGGTTTCTTCGATGTAAGTGCCATTCATGGACAATGGCATTGGGGGAATGTTTAGCTTTAACGACAGAAGACAGCATTGAGTTTTCGAAGCATTAAACTCCACACGATTTCTATTACCCCATTTGACAATGCTGTATAAATCGGAGTTTAATGAGCTTGACATACGGCACCGTTGCAATTGTACGTCCGAAGGCGAAGGACGTGAATTATCGAACGAATATGAAAAGCTGAGGGTAGAGTCGTCAGCAAAACAGTTAAGTGGATTAGAAGTAACAGACAGAAGATCATTTATAAAAATGAGGAAAAGAGTCGGAGTCAGAACAGAGCCCTGGGGCACACCAGCATTTATTTTATGGGAATCAGACTTGAATCCGTCCAATACAACTTGTATTGAACGGTCCAGGAGATAGCTTCTAATCCAACGAACAAGAGTATTATCAATCCCAAAAGCACGCATTTTCGATAAGAGAGCTTCATGCCAAACTCTATCAAATGCCTTGGAGATATCAAGAGCAATAATCTTACTTTCACCAAAGCGATGTAAAGATTTGTTCCACTGTTCGGTGAGATATGCCATCAGATCACCAGTGGAACGGTTGCTGCGGAAGCCATACTGACGGTCATGGAGAAGCTTACGATCTTCGAGATATTCCTTAAGCTGACGGTTAATCAGTGTTTCCATGACCTTAGAAAGAAGGGATGTCAGTGCTATGGGTCGGTAGGAGGAGGGGGAGGATGGGTCACCTTTCTTAGAGACAGGCTGGACAAATGCTGTTTTCCATCTTCTAGGAAAGATTCCAGAAGAGTAGGAGCGATGGAAAAGCTTACGCAGTGGCTTTGCCAGTGTGGAAGAACACCTCTTCAGAATAATCGGGGGTATACCATCCGGGCCAGCGGATTTGTGTATATCGAGATCTTTGAGAACTCTTGCTACTGTACGAGTGCGGAAAAAAATCTGTCCCATGGAAAAATTTACATTCTCAAGTACAGGAGGGGCAACGTTGCTATGCGGCAGCGTGGAGCTGGCAGCGAAATGGGCGGCGAGTAAGTTTGCCTTCTCTGAAGAGTAAACAATTGGTGTGTTATTGTCGATGAGCGTTGGAACCGAAGATGTTGAGGAGTTTTTAATATTTTTTACAAATGACCAAAAATTTTTACTGCCTTTGGGACACTGCAGAATTTTTTGCCGTAATTTTTGGTCATGCAAAAATTTGGTTCTTTCAATAACGGAGTTGCATGAGTTTCTTGCTTGTTTGTGCTTTTTCCGATTTTCCTCTGTAGGGTTGGCTTTGTAAGAACGGAAACTTACTTCTTTGAGCCTGATAGCTTCTTTACACTCAGAATTAAACCAAGACTTTTCTTTAGGTTTGATGCTTTTTACTCTGTTGGGAATAAAAGCACGCATCCCTAGAAGAATCACATTTGTGATCATTTCAGCACTGGCATCAATGTCACTATCGAGGAAGCATAGTGACCAGTTAAAGTTTCGGAAAAAAATATTCAGGCCATCCCAGTTGGCTTTCTCGTATTGCCAAACGGTCCTGGTGGGAAGTTTTTCTTTAACTGGATGGGTGGAGGATGAGAAATTAGCTGAAATGACACAATGGTCTGAAGTGCCAAATGGAGAAGTTACACTAATGGTATATTTATCAGGGTGAGAAGTAAGAAACAAGTCAAGAGTATGGGCGGCTTGCCCAGCAACATCCGGTATACGCGTTGGCACATCGATCAGCTGGGTAAGGTGATGTAACCCGGCAAAGAGCTCGACATACCTTCCTTCGGGTGTTGTCTGACCAGAATAGCGGAGCCAGTTGGAATTGTGTACATTGAAATCGCCCGCAATAACGATTTCAGTGCGAGGACAAAGGGAAACAATTTTCGAGATAGAATCTGACAGCGCATCAAACTCGTTACAAGTCGAATTGCTGTCGAGATTTGGACTCCTGTAAATAAAACAATAATGAATGACATGCTTGGGGACAGTGAATTTGAGCCACAAGAAGTTAAAGTCCGTGTTGGAACATTGCCCATATTGGGGAAGGCTCTGGCAAGCAATATCATTTCTAACATAGACCACGAGACCATGATGGGAAAAGAGTAATGGCACCAAGCTATACCCATGTAGAGTAAACTCTGATAAATCAGTATTTACTCCAACCTGGGTTTCACTTAATGCCAAAACAGCTGGCCTGTATTGAACAGTGTAGACGTACAGGTGAAAGAAATTCTTTCTAATACCACGAACATTGGAATACACGACACAAAAATCACTTACCATTTAAAAATACTTACACACAAAACACAATTCTGAATAAGTCGAACCATGCAGTGAAAATCCAAATTATTCCAGGTAAAAAGAACATGCCAAGGAAAAAAATCCCGCACAGAAGCCTGTAGAGATAGGAATGGAAACCTCGTAGTAGAGTCACAGTCGGTGCTGAGTACATGGAAGGACCATTTCTGCAGACTGTTAAACGGCGATGAAGGCCAAAATCCCGCTGTCAGGCAGAATGAACCATTCAACATGGATGATGACAGACAAAACTTCCGTCCACCTGACCAAAATGAAGTAAGGATAGCAATATCTAAACTCAAAAACAACAAAGCTGCTGGACCCGACGGATTACCCGCCGAACTTTTTAAAGCGGCCGGAGATGACCTGGTGGAGTGCATACACCAACTCATCTCTAAAGTTTGGTCAGAAGAAAGTATGCCTGATGAATGGAACCTCAGCATCGTTTGCCCGATTCACAAGAAAGGAGACCCTCTAAACTGCGCCAACTATAGAGGAATAAGTCTCCTGAATATCGCCTACAAGATCCTCTCTGCCGTACTATGTGAACGCCTGAAACCTTTCGTCAGCAACCTGATTGGCCCCTATCAGTGTGGTTTCAGACCAGGAAAGTCCACAATCGATCAAATGTTCACGCTACGGCAGATCCTGGAAACCACCCAAGAATTCCAAATCGATACCCACCACCTCTTTATCGATTTTAAGGCCGCGTACGATAGCATTTATAGAGACGAGCTATACAGAGCCATGTCAGGTTTTGGCATTCCCACAAAACTCGTCCGACTGTGCAGGATGACGATGGAGAACTCTCGCTGCTCCGTCAAGGTTGGTTCCGACCTCACAGAAGCTTTTGACGTCAAAAAAGGATTCCGACAAGGTGATGCGCTATCGTGCGATTTCTTCAACTTAATACTTGAAAAAATTATAAGAAACTCGCAAGTCAATTGTAGTGGGACAATTTTTTTCAAGTCTGTGCAATTGCTAGCATACGCTGACGACATAGACATCATTGGCAGAACTCGGCGAGCTGTCACTGGAACGTTTGCTAGCATTGAAGCTGAAGCGGCTAAGATGGGACTAGCAGTCAATGAGGCCAAAACGAAGTACCTGCTGTCCACAAAAAGGGACACACAACACCGGCGGATTGGACAAAACATCACAATAGACAGGTACAACTTTGAGGTAGTTAGGGACTTTGTGTACCTCGGATCCGCTATAACATCTGACAACAACATCTCGTCAGAAATAAAGCGAAGAATTACTCTTGCCAATCGCTGTTTCTATGGGCTAGGAAGGCAATTGAGTAGCAAAGCCCTCTCTCGAAAGACAAAGGAGACTCTTTATAAGACCCTAATCATCCCAGTCCTGCTCTATGGCGCCGAGGCATGGACTCTATCTAAAGCGGATGAAGATATCCTTAGTCGTTTCGAGCGTAAGATTCTTCGGAAGATTTTTGGCCCTATCTGCGTTAACGGGCTTTGGAGGAGAAGGTTCAACCAAGAACTATACGAGCTGTACAGCGACATTGACCTGGTCAAAAAAATACGCATATCACGTTTAAGGTGGCTAGGTCATGTAGAGCGAATGGACAACAATGCTCCGGCTCGCAGGATCTTCGATTCCATCCCAGAGGGTAGACGCAGTCAAGGAAGACCTCGCCTTAGGTGGCGCGCTCAAGTGGAGGACGACCTCAACCAACTTGGAGTGCAAAACTGGAGGCAGCTAGCCAAAGACCGAGTTGGCTGGAGAGGCATGTTGGTTGAGGCCCAGGTTCGTCCCGAACTGTAGCGCCACCTAAGTAAGTAAGTAAGGCCAGAAAAATGGTTTTTTTTTGCATTTTCAAGAAGGCGCCACGAGCCTGCTTCTTTTGGGTTCACTTAACACCCCCTCGGAAAATCTGATGCGCGAATAATTTTATTTTGTTTTCATTGTTTGCCCTACCGGACAGCTACCCCCATCAGAGACACGTGGGGCATATGCACTTTTAATTTCTGAAGCGCTCGACTATTTCTATGGAGGAGTGTTTTTTACATTTTCCAAAGCCCGTATAGACGCTTTCCCTACCGTTGAACAGGTATATATCACATACACTTTTTTTATTCCTACCACCTAGTCTTTAAAATCCGATAGGTCCCAACGACGCTTGAGTAAATCCCCATTTAGCATCGTGGGCTCCCCTACTCTCTGTAATTATTAAAAATAAGGGCTACGCGACTAAGCATTAGCATTTTATATGAAAGTTATAGTACTATCATTTCGGCCATTTGGCTTCTCGCCATCTACAGTCAGTAAAAATGGCGATTTTAGCGCCACCTATAATGGGTTGATCCGTAACTAACTCTAAATAGTGGACGCGAGAACATTTAAATATATTTAATAGTATTTGATACAATTTTGTTGATTGTTGTTCTTTTTCTATATCCACACCAATTAGTAATATCAGCGCTACTCATTGCGACTTGATTCGCAATTAAATAAATTGCACGACTGGATCGCACGTATTTGCTCATATGTGCGATCACATCGTCGAATAAAATTTAATAAAATCCGCTAGTGGGTCCCAAGAACTTGTCCTTATGCTTGATAATTGCTTATATATTAAAATAACAAAAAATTATTTTTAATAAAATTTGAAAACTAAATGTCTATCGACGAAAAGAATATTGAAAGTTCGACCAGTTTTTTTAAAACTTTTCGAAAAAATATAAATTATTTAAAAACTATTCAATTTACCCGGTATTTCCAAAACCAATTTTTTTAGAAAATTTTAAAAAATCGGAAAAAAAAGTTTTTGAAAATTTTGAAATGCAATATTAATTGAATAATAAATGACTTCCTCTGTGCAAAATTATATTGAAGTCAGGATAATGGTTTACGATAAAACCGCATTTGATAAAACCGGTTCTATGAAAGGTACCGTTGTAGAACAAATTTCGAAAAATGCATTCTAACTGAAAGATGTATTGTTGTAAAAAAAAATAGCACCCTAAAAGTTTTATCAAAATCGTTAGAGCCGTTTTCAAGAAAATCAACCTTTTTGTTAAAGATTGTTGAAAGTTTGTTTTGTTGAAAGTTTGAAGCAAATCGGATCATCTGTTTAGGCTGTAGAGGTGCGAACAGTCAGACAGACAGACGGACGGAATTTCCGGACCCACCTTTTTCAACTTTTCAATCGTCGTAATGTCATGTTTGATTGTTAGAAATTTTTTTGTACGAATCCATAACTTGCCTTATAGTACCTATAAACGCAAGTAAAATGATGCTTCATGATAGTACTATATGCAGTGTATATACAAAGTTATGGCTTTGTATATACACTGCCTATAGTACTCTGATGGATGTCATTTTGCCTCTGGCCATCAAGATGGGTGTGGAAACTTGATTTTTATTCTACACTTAATTATTTTTTATTTCGCAACAAATATTGGGATGTGGCGACAAAATGTTTATATATTCGGAGGATACATTTTGTTTGTAAATTAACGACATTTGTGGGGCTCAGTGTGTACAACAACCGACATTTGTTGTGTGCAACAACCATGCTCCTAAAAGTATACTACATATTTACAATATGTTTTGATTGAGTTCGAACTCGAATCAGAACCAGACGGAAGCTTCCAGAAGTTATTGTGTGTAAACAGTTTCAGTGACTCATATAGTGGAATTTTCTAGAAACTATTTAACTGATTGTGCTATAAAATTGTGAATAGCGGAAACATAGACCGTACCTATGTACGATCATAGGCAGTAAAATGCCGTTTTGAATAAATTTTAACTTTTACTATTCTTTCCTTCAATAGAAATGTTAATAGGAACCTACCTACGTTTAAATACCAAACAAAATAATCTATTCTTATTACGTTCGAAATTGAACAATATTATTTTTCATTCCTGCAAATGCTTGTATTCATTCTAATTCATGCTTTCTGGAATTAGGTCTCTGTTTTAACGACGCTGTTGATAAAACAACAAATCTCTTTATTTTATGAAATACAACGTCTTTCAGTTTAAAAAGCAGCAAATTTAACTTATTCCACTAATTTCAAATACTTTTTATTTAATCTCAATTCATTCACTTTTTACAACGCTTCCTGTTGTTAACAATTCCACTTTTGAAAATAAACTGAACTTTCAATGCAATCTAGTTTTGTACTTATACAAGTTTACAAGCTTCTGTCTGGTTCTGGCACAATCTAAGCTTTTGGTACAAATTCGAGTCTCGAATAAGTACTTCAAGTTCGATTTAGTACTCAGTTAAAACATATTGCAAATATGAAGCATACTTTTAGGCGCATAGTTGTTGTACACAATGAATGTGGTTGTTGTTGAATCCAACAGATGTCGTTAATTTACAAAATGTATCCTCCGAATATCTAAACTTGTTGCCACATCACATTGTCCCCCTCTTAGTTTTGTTCGTCCCGATCAAGCACATCATCATTGTTTCCGTGGTAACGATGCAGTCGATACAAATGGACAATTTTCATTTTTGCTCTTGGTCCTCGTTGGATTCGGAAAACGACGTCATTATTGCGCGTAACTACTTGGTAGGGACCTTCCCAGTCCTGCTGAAGCTTGGGCGATTTTCCCTTTCTGCGATGTGGGTTATAAAGCCATACCAGTTCTCCCTCTTTGAATTCAGGTGCTGTTGCTCTCGCATCGTATCTGGTCTTCATGCGTTCACTCGCAATTTTTATGCTGTTTCTTGTTCTCTGGTGAATGTCGTTGATCCTTTCCCTAAGATCTAACATGTAGTCCTCTTCGCATTTTGGGTCTCCAATAGGAAATCCGAATTTTAGCTCACTTGGAAGCCGGGCAGTTCGTGCAATTCCATAGGCACCCCGAACCTGCAGACCCAGTGGTCCACTATCTGCTTGACAACGGTCTTAGCTTTTTGATTGGGTATCGCAAAAGCCTCCGGCCACTTGCTGAAGTAGTCCATGACAACAAGGATGTAACGGCTACCGTGTTCAGTTTCCGGGAACGGGCCTGTGATGTGAACGGCGATTCTTTCAAACGGGGCACTCAGGTTGCACTGGTGCATTTTACCTCGTGTTTTGACTTTGGGTCCCTTGCTAGCCGCGCATGTTGTTCACTTTCGACACCAGCTCTCTACATCGTCTCTTGCTCTTAGCCAATAAAAGCGTTTCCGTAACTTTTCCAGTGTTTTGTTGATTCCCAAGTGCCCACCGGATACTCCGTCATGCATTTCTCCTAGGACCTCCTCTACTTTCGATCGTGGAACCAAAAGCTGCATCTTAAAGGATTTTCCATTTTGCATTTCCCATTTTCTCCGCAAAACACCATCTTGCACATGGAGAGAGTCTCACTGCGCCCAGTATGCCTTTAAAGTAGGACTTCTGTCGGAGATGTCTATTGCGTTTGGTTTCTTCATAGATTCCTTCCATGCAAGGATTGGCTCGATGTCAGGGTCTTCTTTTTGTGCATTACGAAGTTCTTCGGCACTTCAACCCTCTACACGTTCGGCTCTTATTCTGTGGACAGAAGATGCTGTACTTCGAAGTCGTAAGTCTGCAATCGTTCGATCCATCTTGCTACTTGCCCCTCAGGATTTTTGAACTGTAGTAACCATTTTAAAGCGGCGTGATCGGTACGCAGGATGAATCTCTGTCCATACAGATATTTATGGAAATGTTTTGTCGCCAGTATCAGTGCTAGGAGTTCCCGTCTGGTTACACAGTAGTTTCTCTCTGGTCGCGACAGAACTTTGCTAAAATTGGCTACCACTTTCTCCTGCCCATCGTGTATCTGCGACAGAACTGCTCCAACACCCACGTTACTAGCATCCGCGTCCACAATAAATGTCTTGCCAGGGTTGGGGTAAGCTAGTATTGGTGCCTCACAAAGTCGCTGTTTTAGATGTTGAAAGCTTCTTTCGCACTTTTGACCATTTAAATAGTCTACCTTTCTCAGTTAGCTGGTGCAGACACAGCGATTCCGGCAAAATCTTTGATGAACCTCCTGTAATAAGTGGCGAGACCTAAAAGCTCCTCAGCTGGTGTTTTTCTTCGGGAACTGGCCAATTTCTCACGGTTTCGATTTTCTCGGGTCAGTGTTTACTTCATTTGATGATATCACATGTCCCAAATATTTCTTTGAACAGAGCACATTTCTTTGGATTTAATTCCAAATGTGCAGTTCGAAATCGTGTACATACCTCCCTCAAGTTGTCGCGATGTTCAGCGAACGTCTTTCCCACAACGATGTTGCATCCAAATACACCAGGCGGGTTTTCCATGTCAGACCCTGTAACACGTTCCTTTAAACGCTCAAAAGTGGATAAGCGTTACACAAGCCAAATGGCATAACGGTAAACTGCCATAGTCCATTTCCCGTTGTAAAAGCGATCTTTCTTTGTCTTCCAGAAAGGGTATCCAAGGTGTCATCTATTCGAGGCAAGGGGTAGGTGTCCTTCTTGGTGACATCGTTGAGCCTCCGAAATCTACGCATAATCGAGTGCTGCCGTCCTTCTTTTTCACTAGTACAACGGGTGATGCCCACGGACTTTTTGAGTTTTCGATTAGACCGTCTTTTTCCATGGTTGATATCGCCTGTTTTGCCAATGGGAGTCTTCTAGCAGGTTGTCGGATCGGCCTGCTATTGCCGGTGTCTATTCGATGCTGTACTAGGTGTGTTCGTACATAGTCTCCATCCTGCGATGCAAATATATCAGCAAACTCGCCAATGAGATTTTCGGCCATGGTTTTCTGCTCCTGATTTAGCTCATAGTTTCCCAGGATAGCATTACATACCTTAGCCAATTTCGTTGCAGAAACAGGACTCGCAGATTCACTCCCAGATGTTGTCGATATGGCTGCAATGGATACCCATCTTCCAATCACCTCTCCTTGTCTGAGCTTGACGGAGTGTTTGTTCGGATTCATCAGCCTTATCGGAACCATGTTTTTTCTTTGGTTCTACTAAAATTTTTCCAACGATATAGCTTTAAAAGTCTTCTTTATCATCTGCTTCAACGAAATAGAATCGGTGGTTCCCAGGATCATCCTCCAAACGCGTCCAAAGAACTGTCTCTGAAAAAGGTGGTAGGACTTCATCTCTGCTTATAACCGCCCGAAGATTCACAGAGTTCTCGTTTCCGTATACCACAGGGATCTCAACGGTTCGATACCTTAACACTTGCATTCGAAGGTCTATGATTACCTCATGTGCCTTCATGAAATCCACTCCAATGATGCATTCGTCGCATATGTCGGTTACCAAGAATGCATGTGAGAAGGTCAACCCTGCCAGTTGTATCTTAAGAAATACCTCCCCGTATACTTTTTCTGCTTCTCCCGTAGCTGTCTTCAGAGTGTAGCAGCTGGTGTTATCTAGCCAGGATGTCTGAACAAGGTCTCTTTTGATTGATTATGGAGGCTGTGGCACCCGTGTCGATAGTGGCCACATATTTTCTGTTTCTGATGACTGTCTCACCTGTCAAGCTCTTGCTGCAGCGTGTAGTTTGTGAAACTTGGATGATGGTCCTGGTGGGCGTCGATTTGCCAACTTCAGCCCCACGAAGTTGGTTCTTAGGCGTTTTCCCGCCTGCTGTTGCTCAGAAGCTTGTCCAGCAGTGTGAGTGTTATTCCTGCCAGATGCTTCGTCATTCTGCCTCCTCCTTGCGCAATGTGGGCAGCTTACCGGTCTAGGTGGAGATCTGCATTGTCGCTGTAGGTGTCCTAGCTTGTTGCAATTCCAGCATCTCATTTGACCTCGAGCAGTGCTCGGGTTTTGTCTTTCAATGTCGACACGTTGACATGAGCACTCTAGCGTAGCCATTTCCCTGACGCGATGGCTACCTTGCGAAGCTTGGTCTGCTGCTTCCATTGTCAGGGCAAATGCTAAAGCCTCAGCGAGCGTTTTCTTGCCTGCCATTCTCACAGCCATTTGTAGTTTTCCATCTGCAATGGCAATACTGAACGCATAGGTTGCCAGTTCGTTTATGATTTCCCTGCTGGTATTGAGATAAGACAAATTCGCCAAGCGCTCAATGTCAGCTTGCAATTGTTGTAGCATTTCACCTCTTGTCTGGACCCTTCGGCGCAAACTTGCTGCATGTGGTCGTCGCCAAACCTCATCTCGATTGCCTTGACCATGGCATCATAATCATAATGTTTGTCTTCAGGAATGATTTGCAACCATTCGGCAGCTGTTCCTCTGAGCGCAAGCGTAATAGCAATTGACTTGTCTTCGTTGTCGCAGTTGTTCGTCAATGCGGCAGCTTCGAACTGCCTCGGGGGGCTGCATTTCTTTTCTTCGTGAACCGTCGCTCGAATATTCCCGAACCTTCTACTTCTTCAAAGAATCAACCTCCTTAGCCAGATGTTTGTACTGTTGCCCTACACTTTCTACTTGCTTTCCGAACTTTTCTTTTAAGTTTTCTATTTTCTGGTATACTATTTAGAGTCTTTTATCAAAAACAACATTCTGTGCATCGAGCTTGTTTTCGAGAGCATCTCTTTGTTCGCTAAGTTGCTTCTGAAGAACTTCTAAAGAATTCTTCTTCTCATTATTTTGTTCGTCGAATTTGCTTTCGAGAACGTTGCTTCTGGAGAACTTCTAATGAATTCTTTTGCGCATTTTTTTGTTCTTCGAGAACGTTTTGTTATGTTTTGTTGTTTTTCGAGAAAGTTCTTTTGTTCTTTCGAGGAACTTTCCAGAGCATCGAATTTCCACAGAAGCAACTTCATGAAAGTAAACATTTCATCGGCGGTACTTACTGTACTTTCTCTCCCTTGTTCTTCAACATCGAACAACATGGTATCAGGGTTTCCACCATCCTTAGTGATAGCATTCTGAAGTCGAAGCAAGAGTTCCCTTTTTACTCCCAAAGTCTGAAGATTCCTTTTTCCTAATTCTTCTTTCAACTTAGCTGTTGTCAATTGTTCTAATTTGCCACCCATTTTATGTAACCGAAACTCAATATTCGTGACAGTCAGTTTTATTTTAATATCCCTTTTAGAAAAAAATTTTTTTCAAAAACTATTTTTAACAAAAATTCACAATTTTATAGCACAATCAGTTCAATAGTTTCTGGAAAAATCCACTCTCACAATTATGTATATGAGTCACCGACAATGTTTTAGAAAATGTCACTATGGAATTTTCTAGCACTTTACTGGGTTTTATCCCCAAGTTCTGACACCAATGTGCTGTTTTGGCCTGGGGTTCGACAAATAAAACTCAACAAAAAATCCAAAATAATACAACAAATCTCTTTATTTTATGAAACACAACGTCTTTCAGTTTATTACACTTATTTCAAATACTTTTTATTTAATCTCAATTCATTCACTTTTTACTAACGCTTCCTGTTGTTAACAATTCCACTTTTGAAAATAAACTGAACTTTCAATGCAATCTACTCTTGTATTTATACAAGTTTACAAGCTTCTGGAAGCTTCTGTCTGGTTCTGGCACAATCTAAGCTTTCGGTACTAATTCGAGTCTCGAATTAGTACATCAAGTTCGATTTAGTACTCAGTTAAAACATATTGCAAATATGTAGCATACTTTTAGGCGCATAGTTGTTGTACACAATGAATGTTGGTTGTTGTACACAATGAATCCAATAGATGTCGTTAATTTAAACAAATGTATCCTCCGAAAATCTAAACTTGTTGCCACATCACAGTATACACTTGATGTGTTAGTGTATATACAAGTTACCTCTCAAAATTTTAATCAAAAGCCAACTATTCTTCACATGTCCCTTGAGATAGAAAAGAACTCAACAGATTTTAGGATACCTTTGAATTTCCTATCTGTTTCCATATGTGCTTTAACCAGGTGTTTTTAACCTAAGGATACAAACGGAAGGCCAATATGAATTCACCCAATAATATCCACATAGGTATGTACATCGAAGCTAATTGGATTTTGTTATTCAAGAGCAGTGTATATATTTGGAGTTATATATACCATATTACATATACCAAATTTATAATGCTGTGCTCTCTTTAAAGTGAAGGCGCAATTTCCACAATAAGAAAAGTATAACACTGAAAAGCACGCTGTGTTGAATAAATGTTTTGTGCAGAAACTCATCATATACACATCGGATTGTTGGGTTGTTGTATCAGCTGTTATCATACAACAAATATCGGACAGATGTCACTATAAACAGTGCAGAATAATGGTGTAAGAATCGGGAAAAAATGTAGCTGGTTTAATTTTACAAAAAAAAACACGAACATCTTGATGATAAACTTTTTTGTTGCTTTTTTTACGATCTACAATTTAGGCCTTTACACTTTTCACCTATCGCTTGCCGTTATTGTATATCGACCGAAAAAGCCAAAAATTTCGGTAGTGAAATTTGTTTTATTGCTATTTTCTTTCTTCTCGTAGTTTTGTTTACGGTTCGTTTCGTTAACAAAAAATATATATATATTTTATTCTCTTGTAAGAATACCATCATCAAATAAAACACTAGTGATTTTTTAATAATATAAATTTATTATGAGCTTCAGATCCCTTACCACTGGTGGGGGGAAATCTTCAGCTATACAATACTTAATAATTCCTTCTCAATAGTGCTATATCTACGTTCATGTTCGTTAAGGGTTCGAGATGCATAGCATAATGGATGATTTGATTGTGAAAGGACATGCATAATTTGATGCATCTGTTGTTAACATGAATTCTTTAGTGTAATCAGGATATTTTAAAACAGGGTCACTAGATATGAGTAATTTCAGTTCTTCAAAAGCTGTAATATATTCTGGGTCTTTAATATTTATCTTTGTTCCTTTTTTCAGGTATTTTGTCATAGGCACTGCTACTGCTACTGCGGGGGCATTTTTTAATCCGAATAGCATCCGATTAAATTCGTAATGATTATTAGCTGTTGAAAAAGCAGTTTTATGCCTGTCTTCAGGGTTCACCAATATCTGATGAAAGCCTTTCGCTAAGTCAAGAGTAGTAAAATATGGGGCTCTCCCCAATTTACTGAATATTTCGTCAATATTTGGAATAGGAAACTTGTCTTCCACGGTTTTTTCGTTAAGTTTTCTATAATCTATGACAATACGCCATTTCTTGATTCCTGAACTATCTATCTTTTTGGGTACAACCCAGATAGGTGCATTATATGGGCTACTACTTTCTTTTATTATACCTTGATCTAACATTTCAATTATTTGGTTTTCTACTTCATTTTTGTGTATTTCTGGGTATCTATACAATCGTGTATATATTGGTTTATTATTTTTCGTTTCAATTTTATGAGTAACTTCTTTAACATTAGTTAAAATATCTCCTTCTTTATAAAATAATTTCTTATTATTCTTGAGTATTTGAATTAGTGCTTTCTTTTCTTCCGCGTTTATATAAGGTTCAATTAATTTTTTTATTAAATTTTCATTTTCATCAATTCTACATAAGTTTATTTGTGTATTTGATAACTCTAGAATATAATTTTCTAGAGGATAATCATCCTTGGGTTTTGATAGTAATGGTATTTCTATATTATTAATTTTCACAGTATGAGTATAGTATGATAATTCGGCTTGTAATGGTATAAGTATATTGTTTCCTAAAATTCCGTCGAATGTACTATTCGTAATTGGAGTAATTAAAAATTCCATGGTCGATTCTTTTTTTTATTAAATTCACTTGGTAATGGCAAAATTATTTTTGTACGTATTAAATTATCTCTAAATAATGTTTTAATGGTATGTGGTTTATCTAGTTTGGTTTCAAAATGTTTTGGAAATATATTTTCTTTCAAAATAGAAGTTGCAGCTCCTGTGTCTACTAATAATTTAAGCTTTTTATTTAAAATATGGACATCTATGCAGGGTATTGGTCTGTTGAGGCATGTATTTGAAAATTTGATGTATTTTGGGTTAAATGATCCACTTCCATTGGTTCTGGAATATTTCTTTGCGTAACAAATGTGTTACGATTTTGATTGGAAAAATTACCACTTCTGTTCGGTTGCCTATAATACTGTTCGTTTTGATTTTGATTATTATTTCTATTAAAGTGTTTACCATTGTTATTAAAATTTCTCTTGTTATTATTCCTATAATTAAAATTTTTGAAATCATTTTTGTAATTTCTATCGTTTCTATAGTTTGGATTAAAATTATTAGGTTTATAATTATTATTAAAATTATTATTGTTATTAAAATTATTTTTGTACTCATTATTTTTAATGTTTCTATCGTTCCTATTATGAATATCTTCTTTTGTCCAATGACAAGATTCTAATTTATAGAATGCTTCGCTAAGGGTTGTTATGTTATGATTGATTATTATTGAACTTGCGTTCGGGGGTATTCTTTCACAAAATTTAGATAATAATGACGCTTCATTATTGAAAGGATTGTATTCTTCCGGTTTATTTTCAGATAAATAATATTTATTATTTAGTCTACAGAGGATTTCTGAGAATGTATTATATAGTTGAGAAATGTTTTTTGAATAAACTTTATCTGCTAGTTCTTTTAATTTTAGAAATTCTTTCTCACCAAAATGCTTTACTAGAATATTTTGTATGTCTTGCCAATTATTAGGGTCGCCACTCCTTAATACTACCTCTAGGGCGAAATCTGTTATTTTTGATTTTATTTCACTCACTATAAATTCTTGTGAACCTTCGTTATACAAACTACATGAATTTATTACAAATTCTGCTTTTTTAATAAATATAATTAAATTACAATTCTTCCCATTATAGGTTGGTAATTTTTTAAATAATTTTAGGGGGTCAAGGTTGATTGAAGCCATTTTTACCTGATTTTCTACTCTTAATACTGGTTCACTGTCTTGTTGATCTGCTGCTACTGGATCTGTTGATTTGATTTCCTTTTCGTCGGGTTTTAATGCTGGTGGAATCCTATATGGATTATATCTCCTCATTTAATTATTCGATTTCGTTGGGGCTTTCGACTTGGATTATTATTTTTGGCACGTAAAGTTGTTCTTCCTTCTTTTTATACGTTGGGGCTTTCGACTTGGATAGTTCTGCCTCGTAAAGTTGTTCTTCCTTCTTTCACTTTTTCAATTTAGGTTATATACATATATTATATTTTTGTTTAAACTTTTTCTTCTGTCCCAGTTTTGTTTTTAATTAATTCTCCATTTTAGTTGGAGTGAGCTACTAATTAGTATTTTTTTCGATTTTAGTTCGAAATTCGATTTTCACTCGAATATATATTTTTTTTTATTTCACTTTGTGTGTAGTATTTCTGCGGTGCTCTGCTCCCTTTTGAGTTTTAATTTCCTCTAGTTGCATTCAATATATATTATATTATTTTTTTTTTTTTTTTCAGTCCAACATTCCCTCTATGGGATTTCGTGAAATTGTCCTTCACGGATCTGTATTCACTATGTTTTTCACTGAATATTATTAATTTATTGTCCTATACCTTTTTGGGTTATATCACTTAACCGGCATTTAACTATTTCAATTAGTACGGACGATTATTTCTTAAATCCCGAATAAAACTTTAATAAGTACAATTCATTGATCTTTCGAGATCCTGCCGACTGCGCCAGTTTTGTTTACGGTTCGTTTCGTTAACAAAAAAAATATATATATTGTATTCTCTTGTGAGAATACCACCATCAAATAAAACACTAGTGATTTTTTAATAATATAAATTTATTATGAGCTTCAGATCCCTTACCACTGGTGGGGGGAAATCTTCAGCTATACGTTGGAATACTAATTAGAACTAAACTTCTAAGTGATCGAAGAAACCCTTTTATACTTCATATTTGTTTACTCAGCAATATGATTGAAGATCATATGCTGCTCTTTGTTTAATAAAATTGCTGACACAAGAATTCTATTTGAATTATTAAAGATGCTTTGTGTACACAAGTTACTGAAGGCAAAATGTGCTGATATGCAGTTTATGTTTATAATATCGGATATCGTCAATGAAATTATGAATCATTGTGTGAGCATTACATTTGGTATATGGAAAGATACTTTGTATCTTTCTTCATTATCATAGGGTGTTTAATATTATTACAAAATTATGTGAGGGTGTTCTGATAATGTAACCTCGTGATAGCATTGTTTATAGATTTTGTTATTCAAGAGCAGTGTATATATTTGGAGTTACTTATATTCTTATTGGGCAACCCTACGATATCAATTTCTTTAATTAAAAATCCATATACCAAATTTATAATGCGTTGCTCTCCTTAAAGTGAAGGCGCAGTATCCAGAATAAGAGAAGTATAACAGTGAGAAGCACGCTGTGGTGAATAAATGTTTTTGTGCAGAAACTCATCATATACACATCGGATTGTTGGGTTGTTGTATCAGCTGTTATCATACAAAAAAGATCGGACAGATGTCACTATAAACAGTGCAGAATAATGGTGTAAGAATCGGGAAAAATATAGCTGGTTTAATTTTACAAAAAAAAAACACGAACATTTTGATGATACACTTTTTTGTTGCTTTTTTTACGATCTACAATTATTGTATATCGACCGAAAAAGCCAAAAAATTCGGTAGTGAAATTTGTTTTATTGCCATTTTCTTTCTTCTCGTGATAGCATTGTATATAGACTGCCTAGCAGTTTATATACAATGCGTGTATATAGACTGCCTAGCAGTTTATATACAATGCGTGATAGATAAAAAAAATGCAATTGTTTAAGTTGTAAACTACAATTTGGTATTCCAACAGAAATTACGACCTCTAGTGCGCCGCAAAGTTGACCACAGCGCTAGGGTTGAAAAAAAGCCAACAATTTCTGAGTAATTTTTTTTTTGCTACGTCAAAAGGGATAAAAGGTTTTTCAGGGAAATATTGCGATAATTTTTTTAAATAAATAAAATGAGATTTATGAAAAACAAAAATTATTATTTGTCGTTTTGATGGTCCTGGCTGAAGAAGATCCTCCACGGTAGACTCTTCGAGTTCTGAAGACCGCAAGAAATGATGCTTTAATGGTCGAAACATCATCGTCATCATCGTTCAATAGAATGTCGAATCTGGCGATGTTGTTGCATATTTGCCCACTACAATACAGACAAATAACGGAGCAATTAATTTCTGCATCCACAAGCAGCCTTTTTTAAATGCTTTAAAACTCATCGAAAGTTCAAAACTCACTAAAGCGAGAATTAGTAGAACCTAAACACTTTCTGAAGAATTTGATTTAGATCGAGTCCTACAGAATAGCTTTGATACGAAGAGATTCTGAGTTGTAAGGCTTAAAAAAAAAACGTTGTAAAAGTTTGTTCGAAACTTATTGGATCGAGTTTAAAAATGACACCTGCCGAAGGCTCTTAAGAAAACCGAAACAAGTACAAAGCAGAACTTACAGTTCTCCTTTACTCGAGAGTGTAAATACTTTTATGAAACCATAATACTCCTTAGAACTCGTGCAATCGCAACTCGCAAAAGTATTGAATTGAAACACCTTTATATACACAAATTCACTGGATCGGATATTATCCCGGATCCCTGCTGTTGTTCTGATATCTGGAAAGGCGTCTACGTCTAAGCTTGTGCTTTTCCATTTGCCTTTTCTTCTAGGCTCTTATCAAGAGAAAAGAAAACAGCTTTTTTCCAAACATGGGGTGGAATCGGCTGAGGTGCTTATGATAAGTGATTGTTAAGCTTGACATACGGTACCGTTGCAATTGTACGCCCGAAGGCGAAGGACGTGAATTATCGAACGAATATGAAAAGCTGAGGATAGAGTCGTCAGCAAAACAGTTAAGTGGATTAGAAGTAACAGACAGAAGATCATTTATAAAAATGAGGAAAAGAGTCGGAGACAGAACAGAGCCCTGGGGCACACCAGCATTTATTTTGTGGGAATTTATTCTTAACAACTTTTTTTAAAATATCAAAAAAAATAATCAAAAATGCAAACTTAAGCATACCACTAATCTATATTGTGATGTGGCAACAAGTTTAGATATTTGGAGGATACATTTTGTAAATTAACGACATCTGTTGGATTCATTGTGTACAACAACCAACATTCATTGTGTACAACAACAATGCGCCTAAAAGTATGCTACATCGAACTTGAAGTACTAATTTGAGACTCGAATTAGTACCGAAAGCTTAGATTGTGCCAGAACCAGACAGAAGCTTCCAGAAGCTTGTAAACTTGTATAAATACAAGAGTAGATTGCATTGAAAGTTCAGTTTATTTTCGAAAGTGGAATTGTTAACAACTGGAAGCGTTAGTAAAAAGTGATTGAATTGAGATTAAATAAAAAGTTTTGAATTATAAAAACGTATTTGAATTGTGGATAAGTGGAATAAGTTAAATTTGGTGTTATTTAAACTGAAAGACGTTGTGTTTCATAAAATAAAGAGAATTGTTGTATATTGTCCAGTTGCGCCGAAGGGTCCAGATAAGAGGTGAAACGCTACAACAATTGCAAGCTGACATCGAGCGCTTGGCGAATTTGTCTTATCCCAATACCAGCAGGGAAATCATAAACGAACTGGCAACCGATGCGTTCACTAATGCCATTGCAGATGGAAAACTGCAAATGACTGTGAGAATGGCAGTTAAGAAAACGCTCGCTGAGGCTTTAGCATTTGCCCTGACAACGGAAGCAGCAGACCAAGCTTCGCAAGTAGCCATCGCGTCAGCGAAATGTGAGGAGGCAGAATGACGAAGCATCTGGCAGGAATAACACTCACAATGCTGGACAAGCTTCTGATCAACAGCAGGCGGCGGGAAACGCCTAAGAACCAACTTCGCGGGGCTGAAGTTGGTTGATGGAATCGACGCCCCCAGGACCATCATCCAAGTTTCGCAAACTACACGCTGCAGCAAGAGCTTGACAGTGGAGACAGTCATCAGAAACAGAAAATGTGTGGCCACTATCGACACGGGTGCCACAGCCTCCATAATCAGAAGAGACCTTGTTCAGACATCCTGGCTACATAACCCCAGCTGCTACACTCTGAAGACAGCTACGGGAGAAGCAGAAAAAGTATACGGGGAGGTATTTCTAAAGATACAACTGGCAGGGTTGACCTTCTCACATGCATTCTTGGTAGCCGACATATGCGACGAATGCATCATTGGAGTGGATTTCATGAAGGCACATGAGGTAATCATAGACCTTCAAATGCAAGTGTTAAGGTATCGAACCGTTGAGATCCCTATGGTATACGGAAACGAGAACGCTGTGAATGTTCGGGCGGTTATAAGCAGAGATGAAGTCCTACCACCTTCTTCAGAGACAGTTCTTTGAACGCGTTTGGAGGGTGATCCTGGGAACCACCAATTCTATTTCGTTGAAGCAGATGATAAAGAAGACTTTCCAAGCTATATCGTTGGAAACATTTTAGTAGAACCAAAGAAAAACATGGTTCGAATAAGGCTGATGAATCCGAACAAACACTCCGTCAAGCTCAGACAAGGAGAGGTGATTGGAAGATGGGTACCCATTGCAGCCATATCGACAACATCTGGGAGTGAATCTGCGAGTCCTGTTTCTGCAACGAAATTGGCTAAGGTATGTAATGCTATCCTGGGAAACTATGAGCTAAATCAGGAGCAGAAAACCATGGCCGAAAATCTCATTGGCGAGTTTGCTGATATATTTGCATCGCAGGATGGAGACTATGGTCGAACACACCTAGTACAGCATCGAATAGACACCGGCAATAGCAGGCCCATCCGACAACCTGCTAGAAGACTCCCATTGGCAAAACAGGCGGAAGTCGATGAGATGATATCAACCATGGAAAAAGACGGTCTAATCGAAAACTCAAAACTTCTGCATGGATTACCGGAGGCTCAACGATGTCACCAAGAAGGACAGCTACCCCTTGCCTCGAATAGATGACACCTTGGATACCCTATGGCAGTTTACCGTTATGCCATTTGGCTTTACGTTTAAAGGAACGTGTGTTACAGGGTCTGACATGAAAAACCCGCCTGGTGTATTTGGATGCAACATCGTTGTGGGAAAGACGTTCGCTGAACATCGCGACAACTTGAGGGATGTGTGTACACGATTTCGAACTGCACATTTGGAACTAAATCCAAAGAAATGTGCTCTGTTCAAAGAAATATTTGGGACATGTGATATCATCAAATGAAGTAAACACTGACCCGGAGAAAATCGAAACCGTGAGAAATTGGCCAGTTCCCGAAGAAAAACACCAGCTGAGGAGCTTTTAGGTCTCGCCACTTATTACAGGAGGTTCGTCAAAGATTTTGCCGGAATCGCTGTGTCTGCACCAGCTAACTGAGAAAGGTAGACTATTTAAATGGTCAAAAGTGCGAAAGAAGCTTTCAACATCTAAAACAGCGACTTTGTGAAGCACCAATACTAGCTTACCCCACCCCTGGCAAGACATTTATTGTGGACGCGGATGCTAGTAACGTGGGTGTTGGAGCAGTTCTGTCGCAGATACACGATGGGCAGGAGAAAGTGGTAGCCTATTTCAGCAAAGTTCTGTCGCGACCAGAGAGAAACTACTGTGTAACCAGACGGGAACTCCTTGCTCAGATACTGGTGACAAAACATTTCCATAAATATCTGAATGGACAGAGATTCATCCTGCGTACCGATCACGCCGCTTTAAAATGATTGCTACAGTTCAAAAATCCTGACGGGCAAGTAGCAAGATGGATCGAACGATTGCAGACTTACGACTTCGAAGTACAGCATCGCAAAGGAAGACTGCACTGCAATGCGGACGCGCTTTCCCGCAGACCATGTGAGCCCAGTTGCAAACATTGTGCGCGAAAAGAGGAAAAGGACGAAGGTATATCTGTCCAGAGAATAAGAGCTGAACCTGTAGAGGGTTGGAGTGCCGAAGAAATTCGTAATGCACAAAAAGAAGACCTTGACATCGAGCCAATCCTTGCATGGAAGGAATCTATGGAAAAACCAAACGCAAGAGACATCTCCGACACAAGTCCTACTTTAAAGGCATACTGGGCGCAGTGGGATTCTCTCTATGTGGAAGATGGTGTTTTGCGAAGAAAATGGGAAATGCCGGATGAAAGATCCTTTAAGATGCAGCTTGTGGTTCCACGATCGAAAGTAGAGGAGATCCTACGAGAAATGCATGCTGGAGTATCCGGTGGGCACTTGGGAATCAACAAAACACTGGAAAAGGTACGGGAACGCTTTTATTGGCTAAGGGCGAGAAACGATGTAGAGAGCTGGTGTCGAAAGTGCACAACATTCGCAGCTAGCAAGGGACCCAAAGTCAAAACACTAGGTAAAATGCACCAGTGCAACGTGAGTGCCCCGTTTGAAAGAATCGCCGTTGACATCACAGGCCCGTCCCCGGAAACTGAAAACGGTAGCCGTTACATCCTTGTTGTCATGGACTACTTCAGCAAGTGGCCGGAGGCTTTTGCGATACCCAATCAAGAAGCTAAGACCGTTGTCGAGCAGATAGTGGACCACTGGGTCTGCAGGTTCGGGGTGCCTATGGAATTGCATTCCGACCAAGGGCGAAACTTCGAGTCGAAGGTATTCCAGGAAGTATGCGCATCACGACGACTGCATCGTTACCACGGAAACAATGATGATGTGCTTGTTCGGGACGAACAAAACTAAGAGGGGGACAATGTGATGTGGCATCAAGTTTAGAGATTTGGAGGATACATTTTGTAAATTAACGACATCTGTTGGATTCATTGTGTACAACAACCAGCATTCATTGTGTACAACAACAATGCGCCTAAAAGTATGCTACATATTTGCAATATGTTTTAACTGAGTACTAAATCGAACTTGAAGTACTAATTTGAGACTCGAATTAGTACCGAAAGCTTAGATTGTGCCAGAACCAGACAGAAGCTTCCAAAAGCTTGTAAACTTGTATAAATACAAGAGTAGATTGCATTGAAAGTTCAGTTTATTTTCGAAAGTGGAATTGTTAATAACTGGAAGCATTAGTAAAAAGTAATTGAATTGAGATTAAATAAAAAGTGTTGAATTATGAAAACGTATTTGAATTGTGAATAAGTGGAATAAGTTAAATTTGGTGTTATTTAAACTGAAAGACGTTGTGTTTCATAAAATAAAGAGATTTGTTGTATTATTTTGGAATACAAGTTTTGGCCAAAACTTCACAATATTTAAAAACAAAATTTAAAAAAAATTCATTTACCCATTTTCAAAACATTGTTTTTTCAAAAAAATTATGTATGTATTTAGGTAGGCTACCGCTACCTACATCTTCTTAAATATCAATTTTGATTGTAATCGGATAACCAGTTTTGGAGAAAATCGAAGAAAAAAACCGGTCCTATGGAAGGTACCGTTTTAAGCCCACCACCTAAATTTTTTTTACCACAATATGATCCACACAATAGTACACTGATTTTATTTCATAACAATTCTTCGAGCTTTAATATTATAATAATATTTAAGCTACAAAAATTGAAAAAAACTCTTCTGTAGAATGTCAAACTAACCTCAAGTTCTAAATTTGAAGACAATTTTGGCCCAACCTTTGAGGTTACAGCATTGTATATGAAATCAATAATACTACCATCAGGCAGCATCTAGTTAAGCGAGATACTGCCTTAATAGCGCTGCAGTAGTTCTTGATATGCATTTGTATGGGTTTTGGAGAGTAGAATGAAATATAATGATGAAAGAGTAGGTTGTATGTTATATTTTCAGAAACGTATGAGTTAGAATGATTACAAGCATTTGCAGGAATAATGAATAATAAGCACGAGTGAAAGGTTCAAAAAGTGACACTAGACCATATGGTATGGTAGAGTAAGGGAAACAAAAATTATTGGATTTCCCTTTGATTTTTCGTAAACAAACCAAGATTGTGTGTTTTCAATTATTTTTTGGATTTTGCATTTTTCAAGAATTTTTGTTATTTCTGTAGCTTATACCGAAATCACATACCAATGTTGCCATATTCGGATTTCACTGTTTACAGTTCTAATGTATATTGTTCAATTTCGCACGTAATAAGGAATTGTTTTTTTTTGTAGGTATTTAAACGGTTCCTATTAACATTACTATTGAATGAAAGAATAGTAAAAGTCTATGCTTCTATTTCTATTTTTTTTTTTTCAAAAAAATTGAAAACCGAGAATATATTTTTATTTTTCAAATTTCTATTTTAGGGCTCGAAAAATGTTAACTATTTTTTAAAGATTAAAGATACTGCAAAGCAATAACATAGGTACAAACATCTGCAACAAATGTGATTTATTTGTAAAAGGTAAAGTGCAGACTAAAAAAATTGATATAGCTAATAATCAAACATGGTAAGCATATATTTGCAAATTCTTCAAACAAATCCATGCCAATCAAGAAAGATAAAGAATACGATTTGCGTACATACATTATACATACATACAGTGTAAGTGATGTATATTGCTAAGCTGCATAAGAAAAAAACATTCATTATTTCTTTTTGTCTAATGACAGGAGCGCATTATTTTTCAAAAAAATAGGGCGCCCGTAAAAAGGACTTTTTTATTAAGAAGTTTAAATTAATATTGAAAGACTATATAAAGTGTTGCCTTGTTTGTGGGTTTTAATTATATTGTTGTTTAGTTGAGGTCATGGTACATATGTCACGTTTATTGTGTAATGAACAAACTCAAAAATTTGTTGTGCAAATACTCCCTTCTACAAATTTGCAAAATATTGAGAAGGTAAGTAAGAATTTAATTTTTAATTAAACATTAATTTTTAAAACCATTACTTAATGTAATGTCAACCATTTTGCACTCCTTCCCTGTATGAATATTTCGTCATCCCTCAATACCAGTTCAGCGATACGCCATTGTATATAGACTGCTAAAAAATCATAAACACACATGCCGCTTGGAGTGCTAGTGTAAGTGTAGGGATATTTTATTTGTGAGAAAGAGAATAAGAGCATGGTTTTTAGTGTTATGCTTTGTGCTTGGCTTACTGTGCATGTGCAATATGAGGCAGGAAAAAAAGGACGGCAAATATGAAATAATTAAGTATCTTGTTTCGCTTAGCTGAGGCGAATATTTTTTTGTTGGGATTTATACACGATCCAGCATTTTCATTGTTTAATTTTTTTTATGAACGAGAACTGGTTCTTAAATACGTATTTTTATACATAAATACATACATCATTGACCAGACTTTTGATTCGAGTTCCTTAGGATTTTCAATTTTTGTTTACTATTATGAAGGTTGGCGTTTTGAAAAAATAGGCACATACATTCTTGAAATTTAGACACAAACTTGCTTCTTGCTGAATATCGATATGGATACAAACGTCCTTGATGACATGGATTTTTGTTTTGAATTTTGCTTTTCATTCAGATATGTAGGTACCTACAAATTAAGTGCAATCTATCATTTAAAAAAATAGTTTGTAAATTGATTGTAGATTTGTATAGTAAGTAGTAAGTAGACAGCTCATACCTACCTTTACAATTATTTGCGTTAATTTGTGTGTCTAGTTGTGTAGGAGTATTTTTGTTTGTGTTTGTATTTTGTCTCTCTACACGAATCCGTTATTAATTTGCGGCGCCAAAGTTATCGTACTCTTGTCATGTTTGATTGTTATCTCAATTTTTTTTATTTTCATGAATCCTAAACTTGCCTTATAGTGCCTTTAATCGCAAGTAAAAATTCACCTACCCGTTTTCAAAATATTGATTTTTAAAAATATTTGTTTTAAAAAATATTAAAAACGCAAAAAAGTTTTCGAAAATATTTTAGTGTAAGATTACTTAGGCTACTTACACTTTCCTGAATATTAATTTTAGTTGTAATCGGTTACCTAACCAGTTGTCAGGAGAGTCGATAACAAAAAAAGCTCCTATGTGAGGTATCGGTTTTAGCCCACCGTCATAAATTTTGTTCACCAAAATTTAATGCACATTAATTATTTACATAGAAAATTCCTGGAGTCGTTTTTGAGAAAAATAAGTTTTACGTAACGGTTATATGGCAGGTACTGTTAATATTTCAGCTAAAAAGGAAATAAAAGAAATTCTCTGTCGAATGTCAAAATAAACTTATGCCTACCTACATAGGTATTCCAAATTTAAAGACGATTTGCCAAACTTTTAGTAGACGGACAGAATTTTGCTATTGACTTCAAATATGTTTCTCTATCATCGTAATGTTATATTTGATTGTTATTTAATTTTTTTCTGCACGAATGCATAACTTGTACTTAGTACCTACCTATAATCGCAAGTAAAAATTAAACAATTAGGTATTACAAATGTAAAAAAAACCCGGGGTATCTTTTAGCAATTTTATAGAAGATTAGTTGAAAGAAATATTTTGGTTAAACTATACATTTCTTTCCCGCGAGCTAAGCTGGGTAGGACAACAAGTACATATTAAATAAACCTCAAACAAACAAAATATCTTTGTTACTATAAATCTACAATCACTTTACAAAGAATTTTTTTAATGAATTTCTACGCATTGTTCATTCGATAGGTACCTACACATACATATGATATTTTATGTAAGTATTTATAAGTACCTATCTGAATGGAAAGCAAAATTCAAAACAAAAATCCATTTCTGCAAGGACGTGTGTATAAATACAGCAAAAAGTAAGTTTGTGTTTAAACTTCAAGAATGTACATACATATTTGTACCTACATTTTTTGAAGACCTTAATAATAAACAAACATTAAAAATTCTAAGAAATTCGAATTAAAAGTCAATGATGTATGTATGTATGTACAAATATGACAAATATGTATATACATAGGTAAGTAGTACCAGTGCTCGTACAAAACTTGAAATTCCTAAAGAATTCGAATCAAAAGTCTGGTCAATGACGTACGTATGTAAGAACCAGTTCATGTCCATATAAAAAAAATTTAAACAATGAAAATGTTGGATGGTGTATAAATCCCAACAAAAAATTATTCGCCGCAGCTAAGCCAAACACTTTTTTCAATTATTTCATGTTCGCCTTCTTTTTTTTTCCTGCACATGCGCAGGACGTAACACTAAAAACCATGTTCTTTATTCATCTCTCAGAAGCATAGAGTAACTATACTATGAAGAGGGAAATCTACTGCCTTCTTTTGACAATGCCTACAAGCTGGTCAAATAAGTATTGGTGTACAACTGTCAAAAAATTGACGCCAATTGAGAGTGTAGTAGTCAAATAATTGACCTCTTTTTCCAGTTTCCTTTTCTTTTTCACCACGAAATTGGGCGTGTTGGAAGATACATACATACATTTATTGGCGCGACAGCTCCTTAAGGAGCCAAGGCCTAGTAGTGACTTATACTCTCAACCATTCCTGTGTGTGTGTTGTTAATCTGCAAGAATGGTGTTGGAAGATACTTGATAATAAAAAGCGCCATCCCGAAATTTGACGTCATCAGTGACTCAAACTGACTAAATTAAATTAGCATTTTTGGAAAGAATCCGAAGTGTTAGTGGACTTAAAATGTATATTAAATCAATCAGATAAGACATTGGGCCAAACCTGCATCGATTAAAACTGACTTTTCCGTTTTTTTTTTCTAAAACGGAAATTATTTTTTTCAACAAGGGTCACTGATGACGTAAAAATACGAAAGTCGCTATCTTGTTTTCTTGTAGTATGAGGAGACACTAGCAAGTTACTCGAATGCAAGTTGTTATACTTTATTATTTTGTTCCCTGCCTTTTACATATTGTGTGCTTGAAATTTCTATATAAACGTTTAAAACTGGTTAAACAATATTCAAGAGTTTCAACCATTTTACCTGATACCTAAACTGACGATATTGTATTGATTGTTCTACGAATGAATTTAAACAAGTATTCGGTCAGAATACTCGCATACATAGGAGTAAAAGCCTAGTCAAACAGAGCGCGTTCTGACGCAGCGGTGTAATATACAGTATAACATATCCCAAGTCACAAAGAGCGCGTTTTCAACCCCGCGTCAAGTTCCACACGGCGTCAATTTTTTGATTATTTAGAAATTGTTTTTTTTTTGACGTCGCGTCGCGTTAATTCTTCGTTAAACAGAACGCGTTTTTAACGCGACGTAGAGATTATTTTACGCAGTGTTCAGATTATTTTGACGGCGTTCTAAAGAAAGATTTTTTTTAAGTTATTCTTAATTTGTTGTAGAAATTTATAAATTACTTTTTTTTTACTTATTTTGTGTCATTTAATATTGTACTCTTTAAATGAAAAAAAACCTATAATTGGCATTTAGTAAGAAAGTGAAAATCAATATTCAGATACTAAACGCGCTGCGTATAGCTCTCTGTCTGACGTTCTCTAACGCCGTGCTTAAAGAATGCCGTTGTAAAATAATCTCAACACAGCGTAAAATAATCTCAAAAAATTTTTAATCCTACAAACTTAAAAATAAAAACACTGCATTATATTATATTGGTTTATATTACAAAATTGTACACATTATATTTTTTCGTACGAATAGACCTTGTGTACATGGTTTTCTTCAAAAAAGGAATCATGTACACAAGAAGGTCTTAGAAAATCACCTAAGCCTTAAGGAATACATTTCGAACACAGCCCTCTCGATATGGTGGAGGTGGGTTTCTAAAACGTCAACAACAACATGACAGAAATCAAGTTATAGGTACAAATTGTTTTCGATAGAAAATTTTATTAAAATACATATATCAATATGAACACTCAGCAAATTGTTTAGTGAATATTGTGTAGTGATAGTGACAATGAGAACTATGTGTTTATTATCATTAATAAAACGAATAAGCAGTTTAATTTTGTAAAAAGGACACAATAATTCAGGGAGTTCCTTCACTTCGAACAATTTGTGAGAATTTCACAAAATACCACCATCGGAAGACGGCGACGATGTGCCTGATGAGAATTGTATCTTGTATCAAGTATTCTCCGTCGTTGGTGTTGTTGTCACTATCACTACACAGTATTCACTAAACAATTTGCTTTAATGTTCATATTGATATATTTTAATAAAATTTTCTATCGAAAACAATTTGTTTGTACCTAACCTATAACTTTAACTTGTTTTCTGTTGTTGTTGTTGACGTTTTAGAAACTCACCTCATCAATTTTCTTTTTTTTACGCGGACAATGTACAAAAGAGGACACGGAACACAATGAATGATATACCAAAGCAACAACGAAAATTGAGGGTGATGAGGCGTGGGACGTACGAAAGATTTCCCTCTATATAATATATTTAAGCAGGGTTCACATGGGACAATGCAGAGGCCAAGACAATGGGACAAGACAATCATTGTTCCATGTGAACAATTGTTTCCAGGACAAGACAATTGTCATGATATTGTCCTCCGAGCTAGCCTGCCGAGCTATCCCTGAGGACAATATCGACATCATCCAACCCCGTTCAAGAAGCTCGGACAAGACAAGTGATTAATGTCGCATTGTCTTGCCTGCGTGTGAACGCTTCTATGCTCAAAACTTACCGAGTTAGAAAACGCACATGCCGCTTGGAACGCCACCGTCTAACGGTCGTCATGATAGCACTATAGCCGTTTATTTACAATGCGATACGCAAATGATTTAAAAATAACCATTGTATATAGACTGCCAATGATGTATGTATTTATGTACCTATATGTACAAATATGACAAATGTGTATGTACATAAGTAAGTACCAGTGCTAGTAAAAAACTTGAAAATCCTAAAGAATTCAAATCAAAAGTCTGGTCAATGACGTATGTAAGTGCATGTGTATAAAAATACGTATTTAAGAACCAGTTCTCCTTCATAAAATAAATGTAAACAATGAAAATGCTGGATCGTGTATAAATCCCAACAAAAAAATATTCGCCTTAGCTAAGCCAAACAAGATACTTAATTATTTCATATTCGCCGTCTTTTTTTTCCTGCCTCACATTGCACATGCACAGTAAGCCAAGCACAAAGCACAACACTAAAAACCATGCTCTTATTCTCTTTCTCACAAATAAAATATCCCTACACTAGCACTCCAAGCGGCATGTGTGTTTATGATTTTTTCACGTCTCATGATAGTACTATAGGCAGTCTATATACAATAGATAGTAATATAGAATGGTACTATACAATGGTTACAGTGCAAAATACATGTGTACAGACAGACAGATAGATAGATAGACAGACGGACATAATTTCGCCAGTAACTCAAATATGTTTCTCTATCATCGTAATATCATGCTTAATATATTACGTAAAGTAATATATTACGCAAGTAAAAATAAGTTGCAAATGATGTAAGCTCTGACTGTTATAGTACTAATATTTAGGTTTAATTTTGATTAAAAATATGTGTGTAGTTATTTTTTATTAACAAAGTAATCTTTACTTTTACAGGTTGTTACTAGTATTGGAATGCTACACATTGGTGTAGTATTTGTAGTATTTGGAATTTTTTTGCTTGGAGCCGGTATAATTCCTGATGATGCAGCTTCATGGAATGTATTTGGTAAGTAAAAAGGTAAATTTATTGGCGAAACAGATTCTTTAGTCAAGGCCTAGTGAATTATATAATCTTAATCTTTCGTGTGTATGTGTTTTGATCTGCAGAAGCTTAGGGAACCTCTATAATTAACAGCCGAATCCGAAGGGGAACATAAGATCCACTTTTTCAAGACAAAGCTTTTTCTAAGATGGTTTGTTTTACCCTTGCAAGAAGCTCTGATGACAAATCGAACCCTAAACCTTTGGCATAACAGTCTGACACTAAGCAGTTACCACTATACCACTGTTCATTATTGCTGTTTGAAGAATAGCTATGTATGGAATGTTGAGCTTTGAGCTGTCATTGTAAAAACAAGTATAACTAAAGCCAACAGTAATCAATAAACAAACAGAATCAATAAACTTCTATATAACCATTCAGTTAAAAGGATTATTCTAATGATGTCATTTTGTGCCTACTATTTAAATCTAAGCGTCCATTCTTTTGGTTAGTGGAGCTTCAATTTGAAGTAGTGCAATCCCTTAACTACCTTGGGTCAAAAGTAGCAGCCAACAATAATCCATTAATAATTATGGAGGAAGAAATACGCAGGCGTCTGCTAAATCCTACAGAACCATATACGGATCCGAGACATAGGTGCGTACTAAAAGGCACTTTGATCTCTTAATGGCGTTCGAGAGGAAACTCTTACGGAAAATTGTTGGTCCTGTGTGCGAGGGAGGACGATTCCGGAGATATTGTAGAAAAAATAAAGCTCGGTAGTATCCGCTGGGCCGCTCGCGTCAGCGAAGAGGAACCTGTTCGGAAAGTCTTGCAGTTTTTTTGTATGGTTGAAGACAACGTGGTAGACCTTGCTTACGTTGGAAGGATGGCGTAGACTAGGACGCCCGAAGCCCTGGGTTGCGCAACTGTATAGCGTTGGCCAGTATAGAAGAACTTGTTGAACGACACCCGGAACGGATCTCGGTTGTTGCGCCGATAATGATGAAAAACTAAACGTCACGTCGCGTCGGGTCGGAAAGTTATAAAAAATGATTTTAAGTCAAAATCAATTTATGTATATATACATATACTTCATATCACGAGAAAGTAAAAATTCTCGAAAAAAACTTGCATTAATTAAATGCATTGATTACTTATATAGTTGTGCTAAAAAAAAAATATCTGCTTAGTTATACATATGTTATTTTGTATTTTTTTATAAGAATCAATAGTGCAAAATTTTAAACAGCATTCATTTTAGCAATATAATCGACTCTAGTTAAAGAAGTTCTTTGGATACGAGTCCTTGTTTAACATTTTTTTCAATTTTAAACAACAACAATGTGGTGTGTTGTTATGTAACGTAATGTAATTTTTCTAGGGAGTCAATGTCTGATCTGTGAAAAGGTGAAATGATAAAAAACTTATCATAATTTCATTGGAAGTGTTATTAATCAATATTTATTAATTAAACATTCACAAATATATAACAATAAAAAAATATAATTAAGTAAATAAATTTAAAAAAAATCGGAAATTGCCGCAGAATAAATCGGCCCCCATTTGCTTGATCACAAGATTGCGGTGCTCTTCACGGGATGTCTTGATTGTGAAAAGCAATTTATCGTTTTAAAAAGTTTTTGACGCTTGTTTTCATTTTTTCATACAACTAGAATCGAATTTAACGTGAAGACGTCAAAAAATTTGACAGTTTACAGTTTCACAGATCGAGAATCGACCCCAACACCGCTATTGACGGAATGACATTCTTATTTTTTTTGGTACGAAATTATAAATGTCAGCTGGTTAAAGTATACTTTAAAAATATAAACAAGTGGTTTGCTCGTTTAAAGGTTAGACTAGTTGTTTAAGGTTAAAGAATACTTTATGTCAATTAAAATTAACATAGAGCTGACCTCGTTTTATATTTTATTTTTAGAGTCGACTCCTATTTTAAAATGGATTTAAAGTCGGTTTCAAATGTTTAAAATTTTGCGCCAATACGTCTTACTTTACAGGGACAACAAACGCTTGGTGGAATGAAGTTACGTGCACTGGACTATTTTCATTAGGACTGGGTGTGTTTCTTCTTATCCTAAATTGCGTTATTAGTCGTAAAGAAGAAGAAGACCTTGAAGACTATGTTCAACGACAGCTAACAAGATCTCGTTCAGGACATCGCTTGGAGCGAGATATTGAAACGGGTGTTTTAACAACTCGTCACACTAGAAAAGCTGTAGCACTGCAACAAAACTCTGCCCGAAATATAAATGATATATCAAGCAATACCATAATTGGGGAATCATGTGACAACGATATGCCCGTCGATACAGGTAAGATGATTTTCTCCAAAAACAAAACTCTTTCAATATTTAAAGCCTCACCAGATTCCCGGTTAAATGAAGTTTAGGCCGAAGAAGTTAAAACAAGAAAGTGACCCATAGTTGTAGGTACATATATTTAATCCTAGATAAAGTTTCTTGGCCCTTTTTGATAGTTGGTGAAAGTCAAAATGTGAATCATTGCTTTTTATACCTTTGATAATATTCCAAATGGTGTATTAATCTAATCATACAATACTGTCGACAAGGGTCAGACTTTTGAATAATTGGTATTAATTATTGTGTTGTTTAAAACATTTTATAAAATTCAAATTATTTTTTTAACGATTCTAACGTTTTTCTACAATTGAGTCACTTTAGACATTTTTATGTGTAATCCTCAAAATCCAACCATTTGAATGAGTATTTATGAAATTTTGGTTTTGTCTAGCTTATCAGGATTCGAAATCAGTTCCTACAACACAATTCCATAGCTGCAAAATCAATAGTCGACTTCGACGGAATAATTAGTGAAAAAATGGCTTCTTTCTTCACCGCTACTCCAGAAACAGTATTGCAATAAAACAAACAGCTCGCTTAAAAAAAAATTAAAATTAAAATAAAATTGACAGCTTGTAAAATTTTATGTAGTGGGTATGAAAATCGCACTGCGATAAGCGTCAGAAACGCTTTGAAAAAAAAATTAACCGTTTTTTAAATGTCAAAATTCTGTGTGTTAAGACTCAAAGCCTCCCACAAACGAATTCAAATACGTTAACACTAGCGGTAGCGGAAGACTACTTTCCATTTCAACTTCAAAACGAAGGTGAAGGCAAATATTAATTTCATATTTTTTTTTTTTTTAATAAGCGCGAGCACAAGTGATTATATTTTGTTTTGCGTTTAATATAGAGCACATTGCGCGGGCATTAGAAAGATAGGCAGAGGAAGGACAAGTGTCAATTAACATTGGTTTTGAATGATTTCAGATCATAATTGCAAGGGAAAATCTCGCCGGGTAAATTATTCCAAATTCGTGTTGTTCGGCTAAAAAAAGAATCCTTATATTTCACGGTACGTCCGAAATTGGGCTCAAGGGTCAACTGATGAGCATTTCTTGCGAGACGAGTATTACGGGAGAAACTTTTAAGGGGAGGATTGCAGCTGGCTACTTCGAGTGAACATTTTTTATAAAAGAAACGATAAAATAGGGAAAAATTGCGTCGGTGTTCCAGAAGGGCAATTGTTTCAGCAGCAGTTCTATTTCCTATCAATCTTAACGCTCGATTTTGTATTCTATCAAGCAGGTAAAGCGATGTTTGTCAAGCACCTACCCAGAGGTGGGAGTTATACTCGAGTTTAGGACGTATAAACGAAGGTGAAAAATATTTCTTACACCGATACAGAAAACCTAAGAACTTAGCAGCATTTTTAAAGATCTCAAATATATGGTCGTTCCAACGGAGGTCGTCGTTGACACATACCAAGAACTGAGAGCTTTTCGGTTTCTTCGATGCAAGTGCCATTCATGGACAATGGCATTGGGAGTATGTTTAGCTTTAACGACAGAAGAAAGCATTAAGTTTTCAAAAATTAAACTCCACACGATATCTATTACCCCATTTGACAATTCTGTATAAATTGGAGTTTAATGAAACATACAGCACCGATGCAATCGTATGCCTGAAGGCGAAGGACGTGAATTATCGAACGAATATGAAAAGCTGAGGGTAGTAGAGTCGTCAGCAAAACAGTTAAGTGAATTAGAAGTAACAGACAGATCATTTATAAAAAATTAAGAACAGAGTCGGAGACAGAACGGAGCCCTGGGGATCACCAGCATTTGTTTTGTAAGATTCAGACTTGAATCCGTCCAATAATATCGAGATCTTTGAGAACTCTTCCTACTGTAAGAGTGCGGACAAGTACAGGAGGGGCAACGTTGCTGTGTTGGCAGCGAAATGAGCCTTCTCTGAAGAGTAAACAATTGGTTTGTTATTGTCGATGAGCGTTGGAACCGAAAATGAATAAAAACAAATGAGCAACAATTTGTACTCCCTTTGGGACATTGCAGAATTTTTTGCCATAATTTTTGTTAATGCAAAAATTTGGTTCTTTCAATAACGGAGTTGCATAAGTTCCTTGCTTGTTTGTGCTTTTTCCGATTTTCCTCTGTAGGGTTGGCTTTGTAAGATCGGAACTTACTTCTTTGAGCCTGATAGTTTCTTTACACTCAGAATTAAACCAAGACTTTTCTTTAGACTTGATGCTTTTTACTATGCTAGGAATAAAAGCACGCATCCCTAGAAGAATCAAATTTGTGATTATTTCAGCACTGACATCAATGTCACTATCGAGGAAGCATAGTGACCAGTTAAAGTTTCGGTAAAAAATATTCAGGCCGCCCAAGTTAAGTTAGTTTTCTCGTATTGCCAAACTGTCCTGGTGGCTAGTTTTTCTTTAACTGGATGGGTGGAGGACAAGAAATTAGCTGAAATGACATAGAGTGAGAAGTAAGAAACAAGTCAAGAGTATGGGCGGCTTGCCCAGCAACATCCGGTATACGCGTTGGCACATCGATCAGTTGGGTAAGGTGATGTTACCCCGCAAAGAGCTCGAAATACCTTCCTTCGGGTGTTGTCCGACCAGAATAGCAGAGCCAATTAGAATTGTGTACATTGAAATCGCCCGCAATAACGATTTAAGTGCGAGGATAAAGGGAAACAATTTCCGAGATGTAATCAGACAGCGCATCAAACTCGTTACAAGTCGAATAAATGTCTAGATTTGGACTCCTGTAAATAAAACAAAAATGAATGATATGCTTGCGGACAGTGAATTTGAGCCACAATAAGTTAAAGTCCGAGTTGGAACATTGCCCATATTGAAGAAGGCTTTGGCAAGCAATATCATTCCTAACATAAACGACGAGACCATGATGGGAAAAAAAGAAGTGGCACCAAGCTATACCCATTTAGAGCAAATTCTGATAAATCAGTATTTACTCCAACCTGAGTCTCACTTAGTGCCAAAATAGCCCCAATATGGGCAATGTTCCAACACGGACTTTAACTTCTTGTGGCTCAAATTCACTGTCCGCAAGCATGTCATTCATTATTGTTTTATTTACAGTTTGATGCGATGTCTGATTCCATCTCGAAAATTGTTTCCTTTTGTCCTCGCACTGAAATCGTTATTACGGGCGATTTCAATGTACACAATTCCAATTGGCTCCGCTATTCTGGTCAGACAACACCCGAAGGAAGGTATGTCGAGCTCTTTGCCGGGTTACATCACCTTACCCAACTGATCGATGTGCCAACGCGTATACCGGATGTTGCTGGGCAAGCCGCCCATACTCTTGACTTGTTTCTTACTTCTCACCCTGATAAATACACCATTAGTGTAACTTCTCCATTTGGCACTTCAGACCATTGTGTCATTTCAGCTTATTTCTCATCCTCCACCCATCCAGTTAAAGAAAAACTTCCCACCAGGACCGTTTGGCAATACGAGAAAGCCAACTGGGACGGCCTGAATATTTTTTTCCGAAACTTTAACTGGTCACTATGCTTCCTCGATAGTGACATTGATGCCAGTGCTGAAATGATCACAAATGTGATTCTTCTAGGGATGCGTGCTTTTATTCCTAACAGAGTAAAAAGCATCAAACCTAAAGAAAAGTCTTGGTTTGATTCTGAGTGTAAAGAAGCTATCAGGCTCAAAGAAGTAAGTTTCCGTTCTTACAAAGCCAACCCTACAGAGGAAAATCGGAAAAAGCACAAACAAGCAAGAAACTCATGCAACTCCGTTATTGAAAGAACCAAATTTTTGCATGACCAAAAATTACGGCAAAAAATTCTGCAGTGTCCCAAAGGCAGTAAAAATTTTTGGTCATTTGTAAAAAATATTAAAAACTCCTCAACATCTTCGGTTCCAACGCTCATCGACAGTAACAAAATAATTGTTTACTCTTCAGAGAAGGCAAACTTGCTCGCCGCCCATTTCGCTGCTAGCTTCACGCTGCCTCAAAGCAACGTTGCCCCTCCTGTACTTGAGAATGTAAATTTTTCCATGGGACAGATTTTTTTCCGCACTCGTACAGTAGCAAGAGTTCTCAAAGATCTCGATATACACAAATCCGCTGGCCCGGATGGTATACCCCCGATTCTTCTGAAGAGGTGTTCTTCCACACTGGCAAAACCACTGCGTAAGCTTTTCCATCGCTCCTACTCTTCTGGAATCTTTCCTAGAAGATGGAAAACAGCATTTGTCCAGCCTGTCCCGAAGAAAGGTGACCCATCCTCCCCCTCCTCCTACCGACCCATTGCACTGACATCCCTTCTTTCTAAGGTCATGGAAACACTGATTAACCGTCAGCTTAAGGAATATCTCGAAGAACGTAAGCTTCTCCATGACCGTCAGTATGGCTTCCGCAGCAACCGTTCCACTGGTGATCTGATGGCATATCTCACCGAACAGTGGAACAAATCTTTACATCGCTTTGGTGAAAGTAAGATTATTGCTCTTGATATCTCCAAGGCATTTGATAGAGTTTGGCATGAAGCTCTTTTATCGAAAATGCGTGCTTTTGGGATCGATAATACTCTTGTTCGTTGGATTAGAAGCTATCTCCTGGACCGTTCAATACAAGTTGTATTGGACGGATTCAAGTCTGATTCCCATAAAATAAATGCTGGTGTGCCCCAGGGCTCTGTTCTATCTCCGACTCTTTTCCTCATTTTTATAAATGATCTTCTGTCTGTTACTTCTAATCCACTTAATTGTTTTGCTGACGACTCTACCCTCAGCTTTTCATATTCGTTCGATAATTCACGTCCTTCGCCTTCGGACGTACAATTGCAACGGTGCCGTATGTCAAGCTCATTAAACTCCGATTTATACAGCATTGTCAAATGGGGTAATAGGAATCGTGTGGAGTTTAATGCTTCGAAAACTCAATGCTGTCTTCTGTCGTTAAAGCTAAACATTCCCCCAATGCCATTGTCCATGAATGGCACTTAAATCGAAGAAACCGAAAAGCTCTCAGTACTCGGTATGTGTGTCAACGACGACCTCCGTTGGAACGACCATATATTTGAAATCGCTAAGAATGCTGCTACGTGCTTAGGTTTTCTGTATCGGTGTAAGAAGTATTTTTCCCCATCTGATCTGGCTACAATTTATAAAGCGTTTATACGCCCTAAACTCAAGTATAACTCCCACCTGTGGGCAGGTGCTTCACAAACATCGCTTCACCTGCTTGATAGAATACAAAATCGAGCGTTAAGATTGATAGGAAATAGAACTGCCGCTGAAACAATTGCCCCTCTCGAACACCGACGCAATGTTTCATGTCTTTCCTTATTTTATCGTTTCTTTTATAAAAAATGTTCACTCGAGGTAGCCAGCTGCATTCCTCCCCTTAAAAGTTTCGCCCGTAATACTCGTCTTGCTAGGAATGCCCATCAGTTCACCCTCGAGCCCAATTTCGGACGTACCGTGAAATGTAGGGATTCTTTTTTTAGCCGTACAACACGACTTTGGAATGGTTTACCCGGCGAGATTTTCCCTTGCCATTTCAATTTACAAATATTCAAAACCAATGTTAATCGACACCTCCTATCTCTCCCCTCCCTATCTTCCTAATGCCCGCGCAGTGATGATAGCAATCGGTCTATAGTTTTTGACGATGTTTTTTGTTCCTCCTTTGTATATAGGTAGAACATTAAAAGGGAAACAAATAGTCCCTTGTGCGCGCGTTAATTATAAAAAAAAAAAAAAAAAATAAGCAGGGAAAATATAAAAAAAAATTATTTTGTAAATTGACACTGACACGCCCACTTTTCTTCAATCTCTGTTTCTCAGAAACGGATCTAACGATTTTAATGAAATTCTCAAGGTTTTTTCTTTTAAACAAAAAAAAAATGCTTTAAAATGCTTCTTGTAAAATCCTCCTACTGCCACGCCCACTTATATTTAATAATTAAAATATAATATACTTAATAATATATATATGAAAGTGGGCGTGCTACTAGGCAAATTTTACTTAAAGGCCTTCTAAAATTTGTTTCTCACTAATAAAAACAAACTGTGAAAATTTCGCCTAAATAGTAAGAGCCATTCCTGAGAAACAAATAAATAGCAAAAGTGGGGGTGGCAGTAAGCGGATTTTAGAAGAAGCTTTACAATTTTTTTTTGTTTAAAGGAAAAAACCCTGAGAATTTCATTCAGCCGTTTCTGAAAAACAGATATTGAAAAAAGTGGGTGTGTCAGTGAGCGGATTTTACATAATATTTTTTTATATTTTCCTTGCTTATAAGAACGAATAAAGAAAAAATCATCCAATTCGTTAAAGGCGTTTCCAAGAAACGCAAATGGAGAAAAAGTGGGCGTGACAGTGCGAATCCATCCCTAAATCCACGCTTCTGCAAGGGGTAGGTGGTCACCATTTGGGATTTAAGTTCACTACTTATACCGGAAACGACCTACACAATTTCAGCCTGCCTCTATTTTTTCCCATTTGATCAATAGTAAAATTACTCTATTTACTGGACTAGTTTTCCATCTTCTAAGAAAGATTCCAGAAGAGTAGGAGCGATGGAAAAGCTTACGCAGTGGCTTTGCCAGTGTGGAAGAACACCGTTTTTATAAAAATATAATAATTGGCCGCATTGACATTATGGGGCGAATACTTATAGAATTCCATACAAATTGATTGCATCGAGTCGGCCATATGACCTATGTCATATGTATATATATTTATATTCCGTATGTATTAAATCGAAAACAAAATAATATCGTAAGCTTTATCTTTATTAACTTATAAATAACATTTTTATTACTTTTTCAACTTAAAAAAATATTTTAAACTGTTCGATTAAAATGGATATTGCTTCCAGCGAAGAACCAAATATGAGAGAGTTTCAAAAACAATTGCCAAAAAAACTTACTACAAAAATGCCGGAAAACGAAAAAGGAAAGAGACAGATGTTACTTTGAACGTATCCTGTTTCTTTTTTGCATTGCACTTTGAGTGCATTCACAGCGTTAAATTGGTGGCCATGAACAGACCACTTCAAATGTAACAATGCAGCATCACTGCAAAGTACAATTGTAAAAACAAGGTACCATTTGTGTACATTATTGGCAAAATTTGTTTTCATTTTTGAGAGCAAACGTCAACACTTCTAAAAGGTTAAAAAACTTTCCAAGGAGAAATGGAACGTGAATTTAGCAGTGATGCTGCAGTTTTACATTAATTTAAGAACTCGACCCATATGACATTAACGTTTAAAAAGTGGTTAATTTTTTTGTCCAACGCGTTCCCGAACATTTGTGTAGACTTATTTTTCTGTGAAGATTTTTAAATTTTGAAAGCTGCCCATTTTAGATCAAGGTTATGTGGAACAAAGCTAATAACTGTTATCCACAAACGGTACAATTTAATTTTATCAACTAAGGTTCTGGTTTTCAACAAAATATATACAAACAAAATATTAGATTTATTCAAAACCAAATTAATAAAAACAAAAAAAGGATGCTTAATTCGTTCACAAAGGTTTGCGTACAGCTGCAAAAGGAATTGAAAAAAAAAATAAATACTTAAACATAATCGTCTCATCCTCATGACCTTCTTTAAACGGTTTTGCATAAATATGCTACCAGTTTTTCTTTGTATGAACTGCTTATATTGTTCTATTCATATAATAAAGCTTCTTTTAGATGAGCTTTATTCCGGATATCATAGGTGTGGATTTTTATTTCCAAAGCATCCTCTACATACTCAATAGGACTGATATCAGGACTTTGTGGCAGGGTTCGTTGCATGTGGGGGCCAAAACTATTGCAACTGCAATTAGGCTTTCAGCGTTCATTATTTTTGTTTTCTATATAACGAGTGCTCACGAGTAAAATTAAAGCGCAACTGAATAAAGGACTGACGTCTAAATGTTACATATCAGTTTAACTCAAACTGAAATGAGCGTCAAAATAGGGCTCAAAATATTTTTTGGATTCACTTGCTCCATCAAAGAAAGAAGCTACTTAATGCATTGTTTTTACTTTAATGCTTGGATCAAAATCAGGGTAAATCATAAGACAAAATAATAAATTTCGTTTTAGAAAATCAGAATAAAATTACTAGGTCACAGACTAAACTGTCTTCAACTCGAGTCCACTTTATGTTAGCCAAGTCAAAACTTGGACCATGAACTTGTGTACATGAACCTAATCATAAACACCAAGCGAATATATAATATAAAGAGTTTTTTTTTAGACGTGTGGTTTTCAATCTGGCAATACTTTTTTCGAAGTTGGTCTTTTTGACAGCTGTCACTTGATTTATGCTCACTTTGGTTTGCCATTTCATAATGAATAGACTTATGTACTTAACAGATGTGCACGCATGACTGCATGCAGTCGCGCACCTAAAACAGATGTGCATATTTTTTGAAATTTATGTATTGCTGCATTCATGCCAAAATGCAGCGTTACCACTGGACATTATTAAAAAGTTGCACAAAATTGTTATACTGAAGAAAAAATGTCACTTAATAATAATGTTAATAAAATCAAATTTGTGTGATATTGAATTTAGAGAATAAAAATTCCAACAAATCCGACAAAAATTCGATTTTTTAAGTATCGCATTAATGTAAGTGAACGAAATACATAATATTACCATAAAAAAATATGATGAAGTGTTTTCTTAAAAGTGGTGCCACAGCGGTAACGCTGATTAACAAGTGTGGTATATATCAGTAATGCCAGAAACCTTTATTTACAATTTTTTTCGTTTATTGTTGTGGCTGCAATGAAACTAGGCAGCCAATTTATTAACAGGACATCGTGCAGTCACTGCAACCCCTGCAGGAACTGGGTTGGTCGGTCCCATAAGAGCCTGTGTAAATTATTTTGACTGCACGGAAACACAAACAACTGCACATCTGTTTTCACCATTACTCCTAAACGTTTGCAAATCGTACAAATTTATTACCAAAATAATGGTTCGGTTCGGTGGAGCAGAGTATCTAAGAAGGCCCGAATGAGTTCATCCGCCATCGCGCGCTACAATTGGAGCTGTGCCCATCCACTTTATGGAAGATTTTGCATGAATTAACGCCGGACGACCTTCAAGCGCGTCGCAAGTTCGGTGAATGGGCCCAAAACGAGATGGCCACCTATCCCGATTTTAGGAAATTGGGAAAATTGGGCCTCTCTAATAGGTTTTTTTTCTTTGCCTTTCGTTTGAGATGATTGGAGATCGCTTATCAACGCGTTTTTCAACTAGTGCATGGTTGGTGTACGAGGTCATGTTGCTCGTTGCCATGCCCATCATTGCGTATGATTTACGATTTCCAGATAATGTGCTGCACATTATCTGTTCAACTCAACTCTGCTCTTGGTTGAATGCTACAAAATGTGTATACTGTTGGGAGTTGAAGAACGCATTTTGTTTTGGTTTTTTTGTTTTTTTACAATGGTGCATAGTAAAAAAGTGTGGAGAACAGCAAATGACCATGTTTTTTTAACCAGCCCACAAGAAACCGCGTTTTCTGCGAATTTAAGTGACGAAAGATGAAGCAAATAATTACGGGAAACTCTTGCGTCAGCAATTTCGAAGCAATTTTATATTATTTAATTTTGTTTTATACATTTATTTATTTAACTACTTTTTGATTTTTTATTTAATTCAAATGAAACTACGTGGTAGTAAGGCATATTGATTTTCAAGAATACAAATCGATGTTTGTAAGAAGAATTGGAAAGATAGGAAACATTTTTTTCAGCTCAGTAGATCCAGAATAAGGTGACTATTTTCTCACTTAAAACCAACGGACCGCTCTAGCTTGCACTAAGACTTAGAAAAATTGCTTTCCAACATGAGTATCGAAGTGACGACCTATGGGTTAGCAAGTAAACACCTTATCTACTGAAGCACTGTGCACTGAAGTGCCCCGTGGCTTAGTGGTTAGTGTGTCGGACTGCTAAGCGAAAGAACCTGGGTTCAAATCCAGCTCATAGCCACCTTTTTTCTGGGGTACTGCCTCTTGCGAGGAACTGACAAAACCTCCAAGAGTAAAATTGGTCTCGAAAAAGTGCATCTCATGTAGCCGTTCGGACTCGGCGGTAAACTGTAGGTCCCTTCTATTCTTGCAGATTAACAACACACACACAGGAATGGTTGAGAGTATAAGTCACTAGGCCTTGGCTCCTTAAGGAGCTGTCGCGCCAATAAATTTATTTATTTATTTACTGAAGCACTGCCGCCCGCAATTTACAAAAAACAAAGTCTGCCTTTAGCGTTCACTTTCAACTAAAATTATTAAAGCGGCAGCCAATTTTCATTTCATTTTAGTAGAAATCATAACATTATAATAATAATAATACCAAAATATATGATGTACGAAAAGGGAAAATCCTACTACAAACTGAATAAAAATATTCCATAGTGCGCTAAACTTGTTGCTCAACGATCCTTATTGGTCTAGTATACGAGGGTATAAACCCGTGCATCAACTTGTTGTGCAACCACATCGAAAACGCAGTTGACCAACTAGAGCAACTGTTTTGTTTGCAAAAATCATATCTTATATATTATATCATTGAATGAGTTGGTCAACTAAATGTACGAGGGTATTCAACTATTTAATGAGTTTGTCAACTAGGTTTACAGGCCATCGGACTTGTTCAACACGAATTTATTCGAATTGCGTTGCTTAACGCGACCAACTTGAGCTGTACACTAGTTATCTTTGGTACGAGGCTATAGAAATATAGTTTGATGGAGTTGGTTGACTTCGTTGCGCATGCAGTGGATGACGGGCGTAAGTTTACGTTTTTGGTTCCATAAAATGCACTTATAGTGCAATATGTTTTTTGATTTACTACTATAAGTGCAATATAAATTTAAAAAGTATTCATTGACACCTGATGATGTTCATAGACATGAACGAAACTTCGTGACAAAAATTCAATATTTTTCATTTGATCTGAAGCCCAGTTAACAAATAGATTTATAATCAAAAAGGTCACCACCATCAACATATAAAATGAATATATTAAACATGCATATTATTTTTTTTACAAGACCTGTTTCGACATTATGTAGGTATGAGCAAAGTTAAAAATACATTTTGAAGAATGCAGCGTTGGAATGCGGTAAAACGCGCAGTTAGGCGCGATCTAAACGACACAATTTTTTGCGTCCCGCTCATGGACGGCAAACATTTTGTTCACTTGTGTTTCTGTTTCCGCGATTGAGGTTAGTTTGTGGAAGCTTTTATATACTATATATGCACTAACAAGCTGTCAATTTTTCGTCCGTAAAATGCGCACGTGAGCGCACTTTTCGTCCTTAAGCAAAAGTCATTGAAACTTGACGAAACCGAGCAATCCGCCATTTAGGGCACAATATACGAATTAATTGTTCTCATTCATTACGGACGGGCCCGTCCGCGCCATTACAACCATTATAATTCAGTAATAAAAGAAAATTTGTGATGTTGTATGGAAAAATTGTCTTAAAAGAAATTTTGTTGTTGGAGTTATTAAGAGAAAATGAAGGTTTGTAAATCTTTTCTCAAATCAATTCCTAAACTAAATTTTAAAATTTAACAAAATGGATAAACGTGCAGAAAAAGTGCCCTCATGATGATGGTAGCTGAGATATGCTTATACTGATTGATTTGTCCATTTTCCGCCTCCGAAACAAAAAAATTTATTTATCGCAAAAAATTCAAGACGTTTTCGATACAAATTCTTGTCGGAAAGATTCATCATAAACTTTCCACAAAAATGTTCACAGCTGATTTACGAAGTCGTAATCTTTTCGTTTATGATGGTTTTAAGATGTTGCATGAATATCCCTAATACAAGTTGCGTAATGGAAATAAATACTCTTACAGCCCGATTCTCCCCCTTGTGACGAATTACAAATCACAAGCTTTTGTGACTATTTCTTGGGAGGATTGTTGTGACTCGATAACATTAATCGGATTCTCCACCAATTCTCACAATGAAAGTTACAACGAAGCTCCCCACAGCATAGTAAATTTTTATTGTGACTATCGTCAACAGGAGATGACGAAAAATAAAAACAAAACAAAATGTCTGCCATAAAATGGAAGGAATTTTTTTTATTCTGCAGAAAGTCAAAAAATGAACAATATATTTTTGTTAATATGTACTTTTGTGCTATTATAATCATTTAAAATTCCATGTTCGGGTGTAAGTTCTCCAATAAGATGCACTACAATCAAATTCACTTCCATATTACATTAACTCACAAATTGCAATTTGCTGAAATCTGCTTTCCTATCAATATTAGTTGGTTAAAAATTATGTGCTTCTGTAAAATACTTACTTTTTATTTTCGGATGCAACTTCTATCTATTGAAATATCAAAACTCCGAATAATTTGCGAGTTATGACCTGCTCCGAAGGAGATCACAATTTCGATTGATCTTGTGACTCTCACAAGTAGTGATTTAGGGGGAGAATACAAAAAAGTCACAAAATCGTTTTCACCTCTTCTTGTGACTTGTGATGTTAGGCATCAGTGATGATGGGGGGAGAATCGGGTTGTTACATAAAATCTGGAAAATCAAATGCAAACAGATAGATAACTCCGTATTAGGGTGCTCAACGTATTTAAGCGCGCTACGACAACCAATCAAACTGAATGCGCTGCTGATTTCAACTCCGTCACCTATACTTTTGATAAACCATTACTAACACATGTACATGCATACAACTGGCCCGTGTTCCTACATTGTATATTTACCGCTCATGTTACTTTAATAGAATCCTAAGTAATTTTGTTTATTGGTGTTGTCTTTTTGTAGTTCTGTGCATTAGTCGATAAGTGCAAATTTGTTCAATGCACTTAACAGAAAGCTTTTTAATTCATAAAAAAGATGTTTATAGTCATGATTTCTATTATTGAATGTTTTGTTTTATGTTCTAAGTATCATTGTGCACATTTGTGTCTAACATTTTTTTTAATAATTCATTAAAAAATAATACAAACTTACGAATTAAATTTTACTTCTATTTACTACGATTTTTTTTTTTTGAAACCGCAATTTTATAAATATAAATAATAGTTAAAGTTAAATATTCTATCATGATTTCAGGAGGTTTCTTAGAAAAAATTTCTGAGGAGGAGTCGAAGTACATGGAGGACCAAAACGGGGGAATTTCTCCTTTAGAAAATGATAAAAGGTACTTATTAAGAAGGGACTCTCCAGCTAATACCATTAATATAACAAGGATATAATTAATTCTCCTAAGCTTATAAGTAGACCTTTTTTTTCCTTTTTGTGAAATTTAATTTATAATAAACAAAACACAACACAAAAAACAAGTTAAGATGTACATTTCATATTTCGTAATTTAAAGTTTAAGCTTTTATATTAACAAAAGAAAAAAAAACATTTTACTGTTGTATCTCTACAGACTTAAAAGACTTTAATATTTATTGTAATATATAAACGAAAGGAAATATTATTTTCCCGACACATATGTACATTTTTTTAAATAATATTTATAGTTATACAATTTTTAGAAAAAAATACTTTATAATAACTGAATATTTTGCACAGCTAACATGCTTTCTTCATATTTTAAAATAATAAATGGTTTGATTGCGAAATCTTGGGCGGAACAATTAAAACTAACATTAACCGAGTTAAACCATTAAGCTATTGTGATGCTGCATTACCAATAATATGTATGTAGTTCGTCGTTATATCTTCTAGCCTTTATCGCACCAATTCTTACCTATTTTTAATCAAATGCATGTTCCTGTATTATAAAGCAACTGAATTGCTTTAGAGTTATCTTTGTTTTTCAAATGAGTTCTTAGATGAAAATCAGCAACGGCAAGAATTTGCCTTAAGAATGCCGTGTATACAGCCTAAATTCTTTAAAGGGGGGGGGTATATTATAGTAGTAAAAATATTTGGTCATCCAAAATAAAACTTCTTCATCGGTTCCAACGCTTGTTGTTAGCTTTTTGAAAAAGCTTTACAATTTTCAAGGCACTTGGACTCCAACTCCAGGCTTCCAGATTGTTTTATCTCCCCCAGTTCTAGAGCGCATAAATGATTCCATGGGACAAATCTTCTTTCGCAGTTGTGCTTTGGCAAGAGTCTAAAAAGATCTGGAAAGGTGACCTTTCACGCTGACTAAACTTATGAGAAAGATTTTTCATCACAGCTATCACAATATGTAGACATCCGGTTTGCTTTTTTTCTGAGCTGCAATTCTGCCTTCCCTTGAATCGAAATCTTTTAGGACGTGCTTGGCTTTCAAGCTGGAAGAAGTTGACGGCTCTACTTCAACTTGACACAGAGATTCACAGATTGATTGCCTGAATTCGAGAATTTGTGCATTTTTTAAACGGATCTCTTTGAATATAACCAGCGCATTCACAACGGCCGTGCTAAGCAGGAACTCAAATGCTTCTTTATGGTACCATTTTATAGTCTTCCTTAAAGGCGTAAAATAGCACGCCATCTGGTCTGTTTACCTTTATTATATTTCGGTTATAATTTTTAGCTCTGTTATTTCCTGGTCGTTTCGATTTCGTTTTTCAGTGGAAACTATCTCTAACGTGTGCTTTGTGCTAAGCATAAGCACATCACGCTTGTCTTTCCACTTAGCTACAACTATTTCTGAATTTTCGAAGCCAACAATTTAATTTTTTTTTTTATTTTGCATTTGTAACGTCCTTCGGGTTTCCAGCTCTATTTTTCCTGAGTTCCAACTAAATGGGTTTCTCGTGCGACCAATAATTTTGCCAGTGAAACGGACGTATACAAATTATCAGTTGTCATGGTTCTGTCCTTACCCAAATACCGATCCGCAAGGTCTAGAACAATTTGGGTACTGTGGGAAGTGCTTTCAGTTGCCCTTCCTCTCTGGCTGTTATGGTCGCATTTTTCAGCATAAATTGCACTTGTATAAGTGTAGCCATTTGTGTCGCAAAGCTTATAGATTTGCAATCCATATTTGTGTGACTTTCCAGGGTTATACTGGCGGAATTGGGGCCTTCCTCGTTAGAGTATCATGCTCTCATCAACTGCGAGTATCTCACCCGGAATTTCTGAACGAAATTCTTTTCAAGTAATTCGAGTAATTGGCTTACTTTACCCAAGCGGTTTCCTTCAATTGTTGTGTTGTCAGCGAAGTGAATAAACTTTAGTAACTGGAATCCGTTACGTGACATTACATTTGGTACACAATGATTTTTATAGAATTGGCTAGTCTTCCAGTACAACGAAATTTTTGGATATTTTATTATCCCCATGTAAATTACAAGGCCAAGGAACTTCTTTATCTCCGGTACATCTGTGTCGTCCCATTTTTGTACTCGAAATGTTCGCGTAGACCTTGCTAGAAATTGATTGGCGTTCAAATTAGTTTGGAACACAATCAGTTGATAAACTTCATTCGTCACCATCAAACTAAAGAAATCAATTGGTTTTATAGCGTTAAGTTCCATTTCAGAGATCCCAGGAGTAGAAGGATCATCGCGAAAAGTAAACGCCTTGAGAGACTCTCCAGTTACAGCAGCCCAAACATTTGTGGGAATACTCACAGCAGCGCATTCATCCTCGTCTTCAGACTCTTGGTTAATCGCTGAAATGTTCGAGTCGCTGGATTCTGATCCAGTTGGGACAAAATCACTGGAGTTGGACCCTTCAAAAATCAAGCTTTTATCACTATCAGAATCCTCATCTCGTTGTCTGTTTCCGTAAAATAATCTAGTTGGGATCGCTTCGTTGTTGGCCATTGAAATTTTTATCTTAGAAACGCACTTTTATAAGAATAATCTAGAAACAAAATAAAATTAGAACCAAAATAGCATAACCACATGTGTGACCTCCGGTGGTTCACATGGCACCATATTAATAAAATTATTATCAGAGTGCCATGTGAGCCACCGGTGGTCACAGTCAAAAAACACATAAAACCTGATCCACCTTGATTAGATCTGTTGATTTGCTTCAATGTAGCCTTCGGTTTGGGAGAAACATTTAAGGGGAGGAGTGCAAACGGGCTACTTTGAGTGAAAATTGTTACGGCAATTTGTAGAGAAAAAATTGTTTGTTTATGCAGGCAAAATATAATATTTTTTTCTTTTATCCCTACAGGTAGCCGTAACAATTTTCTTAAGGCTAATATGGTCGACTTTTGTATTTGACAGAACGAAAAGAAACTTTTGGTTCGGTTTTGACACTAGCTTTCTACTTCGTTCGCGTATTATGGTTGGGCCTTTAAAACATTTCAGTAGAAAGGAGAACTTAACGAAAAATTAGTTTACGAAAAATAACTAGAATATTTTCGACTTTAGAGAAAAATAATGAAAGCAACACTAGTTGAATATTAAATTTTCTACAACAAAGAACACGTGGAATGCGTACACTAACTTCATCATCATCTGATTGTTAAGTTGTCCCTACAAGTATGTCGACTCTTATTTTAAATTTATGGCGTTCAATACGTCGACTAAAAGTCAGATAAAGGGCACTGATTTGTTAGTTGCCCCTCAAAGTTAGTTGTCATTTTGTCAAAGAGGTAGTCAAGATTTTTTTTTAAAAAACTTTTAATCGACAGTTTCGCCATTCAGTTTAACTTAACTCATTAAACGCCCGTATTTAGCTTAAAGTAAGTCAAGTTTTTTTTAACTAGCTTTCAGCTGACAATTTCCCTTTTGCTAATATATTGCTCACAGCTTGCCGTTCAATGCGTACGCTGATTTGTATGTCGAATTCGTTTGTAATTTTCAGATTCGATCTCAGTTTTCAGATTTCTTGTAAAAACGAATATCAAAATAGGTTAATTTTTTTGTAGTTGTCTGAGCGCCTTTTGACAACTTTCGACAGTCTAAACGGAACTGTAAACAAAAAGAAAACAAGTTATAGGTATACAAAAAATCGGTTTCAATAGAAAATATAATTAAAATATATTAATATGAACATTGAAACAAATTGTTTAATGAATATTGTGTGATCATTATTATTGATAAAACGGATGGGCATTCAATTTGTAAAAACGACACATCTCAATAAAATAATTCACGGAGTTCCTTTGCTTCCACCAATTTGCTTGAGAAAACAACAAAATATCACAATCGGTTGACGACGACGACGTAGAAATCGTACGTGATGAGAATACTACAAAATTATTTAATATTTTGTTAATTCTTGATCCTTTTTTCACTTTAATCAACGCAAAACTTTCAAATCAATAATAAAATCCAAATGAAATGCAAACTTCAGTGACATTTGCGAGTTAACAAATAAAGTAGTGTGTGTGCAAATCGGTGTAAGCATCGATAAAAATCCAGATTTCCAAAAAGATCACAATATTAATTTTTTTCTAAAAACGAACATGAAATTTGATCTCAGATCAAAAAATAAACATTTACCTTTCGACGTGATAACGTCTTATAAATCGACGACAGGCTACACGTACGAAATAACATAACTCATGCTGATAAGACTCATGACTCATGCTAACCGCGATACTGTGCTTCTTTCAACCAAAATCGATCGCAAGCAACAGGTGAACATGAAGAAGAACAGGCGCAATCCCCAAAATAATTCTACTTAAATTCAAAAAGTACAAGAAGAGAAAAAGAAATACAAAATAGGCGGAGTTTTGTTAAAGCAGAAAGTAGAGTTATAATGGGTTATGTGTGTGTGGATTTACGAGAGGGTTTGTGGGTCAAATTTTTCAACCAAAATCTATCGCGCAAACATATTCTGAGCACCAGGCGAACATGAAAAGGAACAGGCGCAAATTCCCACAATAATTCCACTCAAATTCAAAAAGAACAAGAATAGAAAAAGAAAAACAAAATAAGCGGAGTTTTGCTAAAGTAAAAAGTAGATGTAGATATTGGGGTATGTGTATGTATGTAGATCTAACGAGAGGGTTTGTTTGTGTGAGTTAACCGTCTGTATGACGTAATCACGTAAGATTATCGTCCGTATTCCGACTTTACAGACAACCAATTCTTTTTTTTTTACAAATTCAACATTAGTCAACTAACTTTAATTCAAAGTGAAACCATAGCACGTCAAGCTGTCAACCATACATAAACATCAAAACAGAAACTGTCAAAAAAAAGTTTTTGAAAAAATTTTAATTATTTTTTTTTGTACTAGATGTTAACTAAAAAAACTTGTAGGTGCAACTGACCAATCAGAGGCCCATTGACTAGTTTTAAGTCGAAGTATAGAACGCCAATAATTATAACCAATCGCACCCTATTTTCCTTACATATGCCAATAATTTACAAAAATAGATACATACTAAAAACATGCATACATAAAAATCCATTTTTTCCATATAATTTCATGACCTTCACAATGGACAAAATGTTATTTACTTTGCGTTAAGACAAAATGATACTTTATTTCCAAATTCAATATCAAATAAATGTTGTACAATCTTAAAAAAAAAAAAATATTTATAAGAACATAAACATACATATTTATGGATGTGTAGGTATTAATATATAATTCAATATTAGAATGTTTTCACATTGTAAAATTTTAATATATTGAAGCGTTTTCAACAATCAAACAATGCTAAAATTATTTAGAAAATTTAAATGTTAATTGGGTGAAAGTGGCACTATTTTTATTTTACATATTTGGTTGAGAGTTATAATTTAGAGTTTACTAATTATACAAATATCGTCACGCCGAAGATTTTGTAATCAAACCAAGTGCACATATATACATACATACAATACATACTTAAAATAAATTCAGATATTATCCTCAAATAATAGTCACCCTTTATAAAACAGCATATAAATACTAAAATTAAATTTTTTGCAAAACTTTTATTCAACATTATTGGCTTTTAAACGTTTATTAAATGAACAATTTTTTACTTAAGCCAAATACTTTATTATAACAAAGTCTGTCGAAAGCACATACATACATACATATTTTATATTTTATTAAATTAATATTTGTAAAACTGTGAACACCTAGATACTTAATATATATCTAAAATAAAAATAAGTTTTATACTCATATATTATCTCCATAAGTGCATAACTATAAATTTTTTCATTGAAACAAATAATAAATAATATCTAGTACAATCAATATTGGTTGCATTTTTGTGATTTTATTTACAAACCAGAGACCCGACCCGGCTTCTCACGGGAAGCTCTATTTACCCCTAACCATTTATAAACTATGCTGAATGCGTGAGTTGTCGTTGGTCTCACTACTAATGTTCTTATCTAGGGAACATATGGATATAGCCATCCACATACGTCAATTTTTAAATGTAAAGTTTATGACGTATAAAATTTGCAGCTTGCAGGTAAATAACGCATTTTCTGGATCTTGACAATAGTGCCACATATCGTGCCTGAGTAAACTTAAAACCACAAAGGTAACTGAAGTTACTACACAGAAAAAATGTATTCAAAATTAGTTAAGCCATTTAAATTTAATATCGTTGGTAAGTCGCCTTTTATACACATAATCATATGACGACGATTCTTCAACAATTCCCTTTTGGGCACGTCTGTAGCCTTCACACGTTGAATCAGCGGCACACGACAGTGTGGGACAAACGTTACTATGTCCTTACGTTTGTTTATTTCAACGCTCTCGCTCTTACTTATAGCAAAGCATACATCTGACCACAAACTGACGAAGATAATAATAAAGCAAGCAATGAAAATAACAAACGAGAATGAGAGAATCGCAACAAATTCTCGGTCCCTGCGTGATTGTGATCCCCACTACTCTTCTCAACTCCTTCGCCTTAATACTAAGTTACGCTGCGGCATATGCCTATGTGTATAAAAGGGACTTAAGGAATCTCATTGGATCACTCGCAGGCCTTATCTGAATATTGGCTAAAAAAATTAACAAAACCGTACACACCGTCAGTTTGAAATCTTTGCCTGCTAAATTACCTACATAGATACCCATGTTTCTTTCACCTTTACGTCTACACTGTTCAATACAGGCCAGCTGTTTTGGCATTAAGTGAAACCCAGGTTGGAGTAAATACTGATTTATCAGAGTTTGCTCTACATGGGTATAGCTTGGTGCCATTACTCTTTTCCCATCATGGTCTCGTGGTATTGCTTGCCAGAGCCTTCCCCAATATGGGCAATGTTCCAACACGGACTTTAACTTCTTGTGGCTCCAATTCACTGTCCGCAAGCATAACATTCATTATTGTTTTATTTACAGGAGTCCAAATCTCGACAGCAATTCGACTTGTAACGAGTTTGATGCACTGTCTGATTCCATCTCAAAAATTGTTTCCCTTTGTCCTCGCACTGAAATCGTTATTGCGGGCGATTTCAATGTACACAATTCTAACTGGCTCCGCTATTCTGGTCAGACAACACCCGAAGGAAGGTATGTTGAGCTCTTTGCCGGGTTACATCACCTTACCCAACTGATCGATGTGCCAACGCGTATACCGGATGTTGCTGGGCAAGCCGCCCATACTCTTGACTTGTTTCTTACTTCTCACCCTGATAAATATACCATTAGTGTAACTTCTCCATTTGGCACTTCAGACCATTGTGTCATTTCAGCTAATTTCTCATCCTCCACCCATCCAGTTAAAGAAAAACTTCCCACCAGGACCGTTTGGCAATACGAGAAAACCAACTGGGACGGCCTGAATATTTTTTTCCGAAACTTTAACTGGTCACTATGCTTCCTCGATAGTGACATTGATGCCAGTGCTGAAATGATCACAAATGTGATTCTTCTAGGGATGCGTGCTTTTATTCCTAACAGAGTAAAAAGCATCAAACCTAAAGAAAAGTCTTGGTTTGATTCTGAGTGTAAAGAAGCTATCAGGCTCAAAGAAGTAAGTTTCCGTTCTTACAAAGCCAACCCTACAGAGGAAAATCGGAAAAAGCACAAACAGTGCTGCAGTGTCCCAAAGGCAGTAAAATTTGTTGGTCATTTGTAAAAAATATTAAAAACTCCTAAACATCTTCGGTTCCAACGCTCATCGACAATAACAAACCAATTGTTTACTCTTCAGAGAAGGCAAACTTGCTCGCCGCCCATTTCGCTGCCAGCTTCACGCTGCCTCAAAGCAACGTTGCCCCTCCTGTACTTGAGAATGTACATTTTTCCATGGGACAGATTTTTTCCGCACTCGTACAGTAGCAAGAGTTCTCAAAGATCTCGATATACACAAATCCGCTGGCCCGGATGGTATACCCCCGATTCTTCTGAAGAGGTGTTCTTCCACACTGGCAAAGCCACTGCGTAAGCTTTTCCATCGCTCCTACTCTTCTGGAATCTTTCCTAGAAGATGGAAAACAGCATTTGTCCAGCCTGTCCCTAAGAAAGGTGACCCATCCTCCCCCACCTCCTACCTACCAATAGCACTGACATCCCTTCTTTCTAAGGTCATGGAAACACTGATTAACCGTCAGCTTAAGGAATATCTCGAAGATCGTAAGCTTCTCCATGACCGTCAGTATGGCTTCCGCAGCAACCGTTCCACTGGTGATCTGATGGCATATCTCACCGAACAGTGGAACAAATCTTTACATCGCTTTGGTGAAAGTAAGATTATTGCTCTTGATATCTCCAAGGAATTTGATAGAGTTTGGTATGAAGCTCTCTTATCGAAAATGCATGCTTTTGGGATCGATGATACTCTTGTTCGTTGGATTAGAAGCTATCTTCTGGATCGTTCAATACAAGTTGTATTGGATGGATTCAAGTCTAATTCCTACAAAATAAATGCTGGTGTGCCCATGGGCTCTGTCTCCGACTCTTTTCCTCATTTTTATAAATGATCTTCTGTCTGTTACTTCTAATCCACTTAATTGTTTTGCTGACGACTCTACCCTCAGCTTTTCATATTCGTTCGATAATTCACGTCCTTCGCAACGGTACCGTATGTCAAGCTCATTAAACTCCGATTTATACAGCATTGTCAAATGGGGTAATAAGAATCGTGTGGAGTTTAATGCTTCGAAAACTCAATGCTGTCTTCTGTCGTTAAAGCTAATCATACCCTCAATGCCATTGTCCATGAATGGCATTTACATCGAAGAAACCGAAAAGCTCTCAGTACTCGGTATGTGTGTCAATGACGACCTCCGTTGGAACGACCATATATTTGAGATCGCTAAGAAAGCTGCTAAGTGCTTAGGTTTTCTGTATCGGTGTAAGAAGTACTTTTCCCCATCTGATCTGGCTACAATTTATAAAGCGTTTATACGCCCTAAACTCGAGTATAACTCCCACCTCTGGGCAGGTGCTTCGCAAACATCGCTTCACCTGCTTGATAGAATACAAAATCGAGCGTTAAGATTGATAAAAAATAGAACTGCCGCTGAAACAATTGCCCCTCTCGAACACCGATGCAATGTTTCATGTCTTTCCTTATTTTATCGTTTCTTTTATAAAAAATGTTCACTCGAGGTAGCCAGCTGCATTCCTCCCCTTAAAAGTTTTGCCCGTAATACTCGTCTTGCTAGGATTGCCCATCAGTTCACCCTTGAGCCCAATTTTGGACGTACCGTGAAATATAGAGATTCTTTTTTTAGCCGTACAACATGACTTTAGAATGGTTTACCCGGCGAGATTTTCCCTTGCCATTTCAATTTGCAAACATTCATTTTACATTCATTTACATTTTAAAATGTATCATGAGCGTTGGTCAACGCCAAACACGTCAATTCGTCAAAGCCAACGATCATTGTTTGTCTTTATAATTAATAACCCAAGATCCTTAAGGGATTCCATGTGTTGCCAAATAGACTGTTGATTGCACAGTTCTATATTTATAAACAACGGAAGCTCCACATAGAATGCTTCATTGTTTATGCATGCTGATTTGTTTGATATTTAATGACATAAGATATTTATAGTTTTATATTTATAAACAATGGAAGCTCCACAGAGGATGCTTCATTGTTTATGGAGGTTTGTAGGGGGTCTACAGTTATGTTAGATAAAACTCACGTAGTTTTGGAGTCCATAGGGAAATAAACTGTTGATTGTACAGTTCTATATTTATAAACAACGGAAGCTCCACATAGAATGCTTCATTGTTTATGCATGCTGATTTGTTTGATATTTAATGACAAGATATTTATAGTCTTATATTTATAAACAATGGAAGCTCCACAGAGGATGCTTCATTGTTTATGGAGGATTGTAGGGGGTCTAAAGTTATGTTAGATAAAACTCACGTAGTTTTGGAGTCCATAGGGAACATAATATACATAACCACATACACACATTCCTTTTTATATGGATATAGATAGAAATTGATTCCTGTTATCAATAATAGCGTGGGAATAAGACACCTAGAAAAGTAAAGCTGCATTTCATCACCGCGTTGTATTATACAGCAATACATATCCCACGTCCCACAGATTGCACTTCTAACGCCACGTACCTGTCATATAACCGAGTAAAAGCTTATTATTCATGAAAACGGCTCCAACGATATTGATGAAAATTGTTGACAGTATTTTTGTGGGTTTTGGCTAATATTTTATATTTGAAAAGATCTACTTAGCCTAATGTATTATGCATAACAATATTTTAAATAATTATTTTTTTTCTATTAATAATTAATTTTGATTTTTTTTTTTTGAAAATTCGATATTTCGATTTTCCCAAAATAACCAATAACGCCATTTTCTTTCTTAAAAAAATTAAAAAAATGTGATTTTTTTCAAAATCTTAGGAACAGTTTTTAAATAAGACGATTTTTATTTAACAACTTTTTTTAAAAGTTAAAAAAAAATAATTAAAGAATGCAAAATTAAGAATAAAAATAACATTTAAAAAAAATCCAATTACCCGTTTTCAAAATATTGATTAAATTAATTTATTTAAATGCACAAATAAGAATTCTTAAGGAAGTTGCTAATACAAAAAAAAAGTTATTCGAAAATATTTTAATGTGATCTTCCTTTGGCTTCCTACATCTTCCTGAATATCAAATTTGGTTATAATCGGCTAAGCAGTTCTCGAAAAACTCGAAAAAACCGTCATTTGGGGGTGTACCGTTTTTAGCCCAATAACATAATTTTTCTAAACCAAAATACTCGTATATATACCACACCTACAAAATTACACAGATTTATTTCATAAAAAAATCTGGGAACCATTTTCGAGAAAATAACCTATTACTTAACGATCACATGACATGACAGATCACAATAATAATTAATAATATGTTAGCCTCTTGGCGATGCCAACATCTGCTTAACAGGCCTCCACCGTTAAAAAAAAAAAAAACAAAAATTGCACAAACAAATTGCCAGTTAATTAAAGTCCGTAATAAATGTATTACTAAAATTAAATTGCGTATCCAAGAATAGTGTTTTGATTTTGAAATCCCTGGAACTTTTTTTTAATTTTTGATTTTGTTTTATTTCAATATTTCCGTGAGTTGTTTCGTAAAAATTTCTCAAAACCGCTCTACGCAAGTCATGTGTTAGTGAGAAAGAGGCTTAAACCAGATTAACTAATAGGGATAGGTATGCCGCTTGGATGAAGGAAACAAGCACAACGAGTGAATGTGCAGGTTTGTATATCACAAAATATGGAAACGATTTAGACTGGAAGTGTTTCGGAACACTTTTACCAACTTAAGGAATAAAGAGAAACAAAAAAGTTATTTTTCTCATAGATTAGATCATTGTCTGGCTGGTCATAAGCTCTGGGCAAACTTAAAAGATATAGGTATCGGTAAACACACAAGCAGCATAGATCATAATATAAATTGTGAAGAACTGAATGAAAAGTTTACGCCTCTCTCATCTATTGAACATAACAATAATGTGACTTCATTGAATATGGTTGACAACAGTTTATTATCTGGTAGATTTAGCTTCTCCAGTGTGAGTGAAGAAGATGTCCTAAAGTTTTGTCTATCTTTAAAATCTAATTCAGTTGGATTTGATAGTATAGTAGTGTTTTTAAAGGCGACTCTTCCATACACGCTAAAACCTATTACACATCTGTTCAATACTGTTCTCATGACCGGTGTATATCCTGCAAATTGGAAACGAGCAAAAATCATTCCTTTACCAAAAAATCGAAGCGAGTATAGACCAATAGCTATTTTACCTTTTTTATCAAAAGTACTCGAAAAAATTATGAACAAACAGATAAGACAATACTTAGATAAAAAACATTTTTTATTTCAAAACCAATCTGGATTTCGCCCAGGTTATAGCTGCACTACAGCTCTAATAAATGTTGTCAAAAAAATAAGAGTAAATATTGATAAGGATTACGTCACTTTTCTCACACTCTTAGATTTCTCAAAAGCATTCGATACTGTTGATCACAAAATTTTATGCAACAAACTATATAACAAATTTCAATTTGTATCTTCTTCGACGAAACTTATTTTTTTCTTATTTAACTTCAAGATATCAAGCCGTAGTTGCCTATAATCAAACATCTTCTTTTCTTCCGCTTGACCGAGGTGTTCCCCAGGGATCAATTTTGGGACCTCTTCTTTTTACTATGTATATAATTAAACTACCGTCCCTAGGTTTTAATTCTTCATTCCATATGCATGCTGACGACGCTCAGCTCCGATATAGCTGCCCTCTGGGTTTAATTGATAATGGAGATTGGGAGATAAATGAAGATTTAAATAAAGTTCTTCACTGGTCTCAATCTAATGGACTATGTTTAAATCCAACTAAAACTAAGTGTCTAGTAATTTCAAGAAAAACATTAGATACAACATATTTTCCCCCGTTACTCCTTAACAATATTCCAATTCAGTTTGTTGAATCGGCAAAAAACCTAGGTATTGTATTTAATAGAACCCTTACATGGACAAACCACATAAATATAACAATAGGAAGAGTGTATGGAGGCTAAAGAATGTTGTGGATGACGCAGAAAATTACCTTAATCAAAACAAGGATGATCTTAGCCAAATCACTTCTCATTCCTTTATTGTTAAATGGTTGTGAAATATTTAGCAATTGCGACTTCCAGGATAAAAGGAAACTCAACACTGTATATAACAGTGTAGCAAAATATATTTATGGAAAACGTAGATATGAACATATTTCTGCATATTCCAAGTCAATACATGGCGTTACTCTTGACAATTTATTTGCTCTTAGGACCGTAATAATGCTTAATAAAACTTTGCAAACAAAAAAACCACTTTACCTCCATAATAAAATTCAGTTTAATAATTTCTATATCTTCTATTATCTTTCTTAAATGCATTAATATATGAATACATAACATTAATTTATGAATACATAATTATAGTTGTTTTTTTTTCTTCTTTTTTGTTTATGTATTTAATCTTGTAATCTTTACTTAATCTTTGACTTGTTAATTTTAACTGAATCAGTTTTTTCTTAGTTTGTTTCATTTCAATTAATTAACTTAAAGTATTTTAATCTGAAACTTGCGCTAACTTAAAATATTTGTATCTTATTGTGTAAGTTATTCAATAAATAAATAAATAAATAAATAAGTAAATAAATAAATAAATAAATAAATAAATTCTGATACCCAATGAGGGTTATCGCTTTCCTGTTTTTCAGTGAGAAGAAAGTGGGTTTTATTTACATAACCGGTTTTAGGTAGCTAGAAAAGAAGTGATGAACTAGGATGAAAGAGATGAAGGGTTAGATGGTCTGGTTAGGTATGCCGACCGGTTGAAAGATGAAAACGAGCACTGTCTATATGTGGGCTGTAGACCCTTAAGCGATATTTTCTGCCCATCCTGCCTAAAAGGGGGCTGATTGACCCCCTCGCATAGTAAACAAAATGCTTGTATATTTAGTCGCTCTACAAGAATCCGTTATTATTTTGCGGAGCCAAAGTTATTTGCGGAGCAAAATATCACACTTTGCAATATTTTTTCGTCAGAATTTTAAACGCTCGAAAACGGTTTATAATATTGAGAACATAATATAGAAGAAGCAAGAAGCAAGAGTTCTATCATTTTTAAATTTTGATAATATTGTGATGTGGCAACACAATGATTAGATATTCGGAGGATACATTTTGTTTGTAAATTAACGACATCTGTTTTTTTTTTGTTAAATAGTGTTTGAAAAAGATTTTTCTAGAAGAGATATTAAAATAAAGCTGACTGTGTAGCGAAAATTGTGTTTCGGTTATATAAAATGGATCGCAAATTAGAACAATTGACAACAGCTGAGTTGAAAGAAGGATTAGCAAAAAGAAATCTTCAAACTTCGGGGCTGAAAAAGGAACTATTGCTCCGACTTCAGAATGCTATCACTCAGGATGGTGGAGACCCCGATACCATGTTGTTCGATGCTGAAGAACAAGGGAGAGAAAGCACAGTAAGTACAGCCGATGAAATGCCTGCTTTCATGAAGTTGCTTCTGTCGAAATTCGATGCTCTGGAAAGTTCCTCGAAAGAACAAAAAAGGATGAGCAAAAGAAGTTCTCCAGAAGCAGCTAAGCGACCAAACGAACGCTCTCGAAAGTCAATTCGACGAACAAAAGAATTTATTGGAAACTCTCCAGAAGCAACTAAGCGAAAGACTTCAAATAGTAGATCAGAAATTTGAAGCCAAAATCGAAAGCTTAGAAGAATAGTTTGGAAAGTAAGTAGAAAGTGTAGAAAAACAGTACGAACATCTGGCTAAGGAGGTTGATTCTCTAAGGAAGCAGAAACTTCGGGAATATTCGAGCGAAGGTCCACGACGAAGAGAAATGCAGCCCCCTTGTCTTCGATGGTCAAACATCATGGTCAATTTATAAGAGGCAGTTCGAAGCTGCCGCATTGAAGAACAACTGGGACAACAAAAACAAGTCAATTGCTCTTACACTTGCACTTAGAGGAACAGCTGCCGAATTGCTGCAGGCCATTCCTGAAGACAAAAATCATGATTATGATGCCATGGTCAAGGCAATCGAGATGAGGTTTGGCGACGACCACATGCAGCAAGTTTACCGAGTCCAGTTGCGCCGAAGGGTCCAGACAAGAGGTGAAACGCTACAACAATTGCAAGCTGACATCGAGCGCTTGGCCAATTTGTCTTATCCCAATACCAGTAGGGAAATCATAAACGAACTGGCAACCGATGCGTTCACTAATGCCATTGCAGATGGAAAACTACAAATGGCTGTAAGAATGGCAGGTAAGAAAACGCTCGCTAAGGCTTTAGCATTTGCCCTGACAATAGAAGCAGCAGACCAAGCTTCGCAAGGTAGCCATTGCGTCAGGGAAATGTCTACGCTAGAGTGCTCTTGTCAACGCGTCGACATTGAAAGACAAAACCCAAAACTGCTCGATGTCAAATGAGATGCTGTAATTGCAACAAGCTAGGATACCTACAGCGACAATGCAGATCTCCTCAGAAAGAGGACGTACGGCGGATGAGCCCAACCAATTGGACCAACGGTGGCGTCAACAGTCAACGAAGCAGACGCCCTAATGAGCTACTTCGACGTATTTGGAGATAAGGTCATTGGGACAATTCAATGCAAGTCAGGGCATTGAAATAGAGATGGTGGCGGATGAATCCTTAATGGGCCAACGTCAGCGCTCATATCCCCGAAGTGGGTTACTGACTCCGGATTCTCCGCTTCCTTTTGTCCAAGGAATCCAACAAAGGACCTGGCCCTCCAGGTTGGGGGTTGTGCGTGGGGTTAACAACCCTGCCACGGAAAAAAGAAAAAGTTGCGAGGTCAATCAGATTGATCACGTTGCGATCGATGCAAGACACGCCTCCAGTATCTTAGATGTTCGCACCTTCCGAGGAGCTAACATCGACTCGGATCACTACCTTGTTGCAGCAAAGGTAAGAATGCGAATAACCCGAACTCCACAACAACGGAGTAATACTGTGAGGAAGTATGACGTCGGAAAGCTGCAATCGCAAGAAACCGCCAGAACCTATGGCGATCGAATATCCCGTAACCTCTCTAGAAATCCAGTACCACCAGCATCAAGTGCCGAAGACCAGTGGCAACACTGCCAATAAGCCATCAGAGATGCCGCAACTGATGTGCTAGGTTTCACCAGACCACCACCACGAAACCTCTGGTTCGATGACGAATGCAGGCAGGCCCATGCAGACAAACAAGAGGGATATAAAGCGGCGCTGCAAAGAAAGACGAGAGCTGCTCGCGAGCTCTACGAGCAGATAAGACGGGAAGAACACCGGCTTCTCCAAAAGAAAAAGAGAGAGCATGAGAAGCGCGCGATCGAGGATATTGAGAGATGCTACTCCAGGAACAACGTGCGGAATTTTACCAACATGTAAAAAAGAACATGCCAAGGAAAAAAACCCGCACAGAAGCCTGTAGAGATAGGAATGGAAACCTAGTAGTAGAGTCACAGTCGGTGCTGAGTACATGGAAGGACCATTTCTGCAGACTGTTAAACGGCGATGAAGACCAAAACCCCGCTGTCAGGCAGAATGAACCATTCAACATGGATGATGACAGACAAAACTTCCGTCCACCTGACCAAAATGAAGTAAGGATAGCAATATCTAAACTAAAAACCAACAAAGCTGCTGGACCCGACGGACTACCCGCTGAACTTTATAAAGCGGCCGGAGATGACCTGGTGGAGTGCATACAACAACTCATCTCAACAGTTTGGTCAGAAGAAAGTATGCCTGATGAATGGAACCTCAGCATCGTTTGCCCGATCCACAAGAAAGGAGACCCTCTAAACTGCGCCAACTATAGAGGAATAAGTCTCCTGAATATCGCCTACAAGATCCTCTCTGCCGTACTATGTGAACGCCTGAAACCTTTCGTCACCAAAATGATTGGCCCCTATCAGTGTGGTTTCAGACCAGGAAAGTCCACAATCGATCAAATGTTCACGCTACGGCAGATCGTGGAAACGACCTAAGAATTCCAAATCGATACCCACCACCTCTTTATCGATTTTAAGGCCGCGTACGATAGCATTTATAGAGACGAGCTATACAGATCCATGTCAGGTTTTGGCATCCCCACAAAACTCGGCCGATTGTGCAGGATGACGATGGAGAACTCTCACTGCTCCGTCAAGGTTGGTACTGACCTCACAGAAGCTTTTGACATCAAAAAAGGATTCCGACAAGGTGATGCGCTATCGTGCGATTTCTTCAACTTAATACTTGAAAAAATTATAAGAAACTCGCAAGTCAATTGTAGTGGGACAATTTTTTTCAAGTCTGTGCAATTGCTAGCGTACGCTGACGACATAGACATCATTGGCAGAACTCGGCGAGCTGTCACTGGAACGTTTGCTAGCATTGAAGCTGAAGCGGCTAAGATGTGACTAGCAGTCAATGACGGGAAAACCAAGTACCTGCTGTCCACAAAAAGGGACACACAACACCGGCGGATTGGACAAAACATCACAATAGACAGGTACATCTTTGAGGTAGTTAGGGACTTTGTGTACCTCGGATCCGCTAAAACATCTGACAATAACATCTCGTCAGAAATAAAGCGAAGAATTACTCTTGCCAATCGCTGTTTCTATGGGCTAGGAAGGCAATTGAGTAGCAAAGCCCTCTCTCGAAAGACAAAGGAGATTCTGTATAAGACCCTAATCATCCCAGTCCTGCTCTATGGCGCCGAGGCATGGACTCTATCTAAAGCGGATGAAGATATCCTTAGTCGTTTCGAGCGTAAGATTCTTCGGAGGATTTTTGGCCCTATCTGCGTTAACGGGCTTTGGAGGAGAAGGTTCAACCAAGAACTATACGAGCTGTACAGCGACATTGACCTGGTCAAAAAAATACGCATATCACGTTTAAGATGGCTAGGTCATGTAGAGCGAATGGACAACAATGCTCCGGCTCGCAGGATCTTCGATTCCACCCCAGAGGGTAGACGCAGTCAAGGAAGACCTCGCCTAAGGTGGCGCGTTCAAGTGGAGGACGACCTGAACCAACTTGGAGTGCAAAACTGGAGGCAGCTATCCAAAGACCGAGCTGGCTGGAGAGGCATGTTGGTTGAGTACCTAAGTAAGTAAGTAAGTATATCATTGGAAAAAATTTAGTAGAACCAAAGAAAAACATGGTTCCGGTAAGGCTGATGAATCCGAACAAACACTCCGTCAAGCTCAGACAAGGAGAGGTGATTGGAAGATGCGTACCCATTGCAGCCATATCGATAACATCTGGGAGTGAATCTGAGAGTCCTGTTTCTGCAACGAAATTGGCTGAGGTATGTAATGTTATCCTCGGAAATTGTGAGCTAAATCAGGAGCAGAAAACAATGCCCAAAAATCTCATTGGCGAGTTTGCTGATATATTTGCATCGCAGGATGGAGACTATGGTCGAACACACCTAGTACAGCACCGAATAGACACCGGCGATAGCAGGCCGATCCGACAACCTGCTAGAAGACTTCCATTGGCAATACAGGCGGAAGTCGATGAGATGATATCAACCATGGAATAAGACGGTCTAATCGAAAACTCAAAAAGTCCGTGGGCATCACCCGTTGTACTAGTGAAAAAGAAGGACGGCAGCACTCGATTATGCGTAGATTATCGGAGGCTCAACGATGTCACCAAGAAGGACAGCTACCCCTTGCCACGAATAGATGACACCTTGGATACCCTTTCTGGAGCAAAATGGTTTTCCACCCTCGATCTGAAAAGTGGCTACTGGCAGGTACGGATCCATCCAGAAGACAAAGAAAGATCGCTGTTACAACGGGAAATGGACTAATGCAGTTTACCGTTATGCCATTTGGCTTGTGTAACGCTCCATCCACTTTTGAGCGTTTAAAGGAACGTGTGTTACAGGGTCTGACATGGAAAACCTGCCTGGTGTATTTTGATGCAACATCGTTGTGGGAAAGACGTTCGCTGAACATCGCGACAACTTGAGGTGTTTACACGACTTCGAACAGCACATTTGAAGCTGAATCCAAAGAAATGTGCTCTGTTTAAAGCTGAGGTGATATCATCAAATGGAGTAAAAACTGACCCGGAGAAAATCGAAGCCGTGAAAAATTTGCCAGATCCCGCAGATAAACACCAACTGAGAAGCTTTCTCGATCTCGCCACATATTACAGGAGGTTCGTAAAGATTTTGCCGGAATCGCAGTATCTGCACCAGCTAACTGAGAAGGGTAGACAATTTAAATGGTCAGGTGAGTGCAAAAGAAGCTTTCAACATCTAAAACAGCGACTTTGTGAGGCACCAATACTACTTACCCCACCCCTGGCAAGACATTTATTATCGACGCGGATGCTAGTAACATGAGTGTTGGAGCAGTTCTGTCACAGATACACGATGGGCAGGAGACAACGAAATTGGTAGCCTATTTCAGCAAAGTTCTGTCACGACCAGAGAGAAACTACTGTGTAACCAGACGTGAACTCCTTTTCCATAAATACCTGTAAGGACAGAGATTCATCCTGCGTACCGATTACGCCGCTTTAAAATGGTTGCTACAGTTCAAAAATTCTGAGGGGCAAGTTGCAAGATGGATCGAACGATTGCAGACTTACGACTTCGAAGTACAGCATCGGAAAGGAAGACTGCACTGCAATGCGGACGCGCTTTCCCGCAGACCATGTGAGCCCAGTTGCAAACATTGTGCGCGAAAAGTGGAAAAGGACGAAGGTATTTCTGTCCAGAGAATAAGAGCCGAACCTGTAGAGGATTGGAGTGCCGAAAAACTTCGTAATGCACAAAAAGAAGACCCTGACATCAAGCCAATCCTTGCATGGAAGGAATCTATGGAGAAACCAAACGCAAGAGACATCTCCGACAGAAGTCCTACTCTAAAGGCATACTGGGCGCAGTGGGACCCTCTCCATGTGGTAGATGGTGTTTTGCGAAGAAAATGGGAAATGCCGGATGGAAGATCCTTTAAGATGCAGCTTGTGGTTCCACGATCGAAAGTAGAGGAGATCCTACGAGAAATGTATGATGGAGTATCCGGTGGACACTTGGGGATCAACAAAACACTTTAAAAGGTACGGGGACGCTTTTATTGGCTAAGCGCGAGAAACGATGTAGAGAGCTAGTGTCGAAAGTGCACAACATGCGCAGCTAGCAAGGGACCCAAAGTCAAAACACGAGGTAAAATGCACCAGTACAACGTGAGCGCCCCGTTTGAAAGATTCGCCGTTGACATCACAGGCCCGTTCCCGGAAACTGAAAACAGTAGCCGTTACATCCTTGTTGTCATGAACACGCAAGTGGCCCGAGGCGTTTGCGATACCCAATCAAGAAGCTAAGACCGTTGTTGAGCAGATAGTGGACCACTGGGTCTGCAGCTTCGGGGTGCCTATGGAATTGCATTCCGACCAAGGGCGAAACTTCGAGTCGAAGGTATTCCACCATCTCGGGTTAAAGAAAACAAGGACAACACCTCTTCATCCACAGTCTGATGGAATGGTAGAACGATTTAACAAGACCTTGAAGGAACATCTATCCAAAGCCGTGAACGAGAACCAACGGGACTGGGATCGGCGAATTCCTTTATTTCTATGGCCTACCGGAATGCGGTTCATAGTACAACTGGATACACTCCATCCGAAATTCTATTTGGACGAACTGCCCGGCTTCCAAGTGAACTAAAATTCGGATTTCCTATTGAAGACCCAAAATTCGAAGAGGACTACGTGTTGGATCTTAGAGAAAGGATCAACGACATACACCAGAGAACAAGAAACAACATAAAAATTGCGAGTGACCGCATGAAGACCAGATACGATGCGAGAGCAACAGCACCTGAATTCAACGAGGGAGATCTGGTATGGCCTTACAACCCACATCGTAGAAAGGGAAAATCGCCCAAGCTTCAACAGGACTGGGAAGGTCCCTACCAAGTAGTTACGCGCATTAATGATGTCGTTTTTCGAATCCAACGAGGAGCAACAGCAAAAATAAAAATTGTCCATGTGGATCGCGTGCATCGTTACCACGGAAACAATGATGATGTGCTTGTTCGGGACGAACAAAACTAAGAGCGGGACAATGTGATGTGGCAACACAATGATTAGATATTCGGAGGATACATTTTGTTTGTAAATTAACATCTGTGGGATTCATTGTGTACAACTACCAACCTTTATTGTGTACAACAACCATGCCCCTAAAAGTATGTTTTGACTGAGTACTTAATCGAACTTGAAGTACTAATTCGAGACTCGAAAGCTTAGATTGTGCCAGAACCAGACGGAAGCTTCCAGAAGCTTGTAAATTTGTATAAATGCAAGAGTAGATGGCATTGACAGTTCAGTTTTATTTTCGAAAGTGGAATTGTTAACAACCGGAAGCGTTAGTAAAAAGTGATTGAATTGAGATTAAATAAAAAGTGTAGAATTATAAAAACGTATCTGAATTGTGAATAAGTGAAATAAGTTAAATTTGCTGTTATTTAAACTGAAAAACGTTGTGTTTCATAAAATAAAGAGATTTGTTGTATTATTTTGGAATTTTGATTGAGTTTTATTTGTCGAACCCCAGGCTAAAACTTCACAATATGTTGTTTCAATTACTTGCCGAGGGTAGAGCGGTAGATTATTTTTTAAATATGAAGTTTAAAAGTTATATTACAGAATTGTTGAGCCATAATAGTAGGAAAGCCCTAGAGGGGATTTTGCCATTAACTCGAGCTCAGCAGATCAACATACAGGGCATACCTTGCACACTGTTGACTACGTCCACCATATATTAGTCTTTTATAAAGTAACGTGCGTGTAGGGCAGCCGAAAAATTGATCGTTCGAAAAATTCGAACGCGTTAGGCCTCCGTACAAAATGTCGAACTCAAATTCGAAGACCAGCAATTTCGAAACCGGGCAAAAAAAAATTTGGTCATAATCATAATAATAATAATAATCGAAAGAAATACCTACACAGCGGGAAACAACACATCCTTGTTTCATTTCCTTTGTTGTTATATGCATCTCTTGTTTCGTTTAAATCGGTGGTAAGCATTGAATAAGAAGTACAGGAAAAGTTGTTGTGTATGTGTACAGTATACGGGGGAGTACGATAACTCCGGCGCCAAAGAATTTTTTTTGAAAATCGCCCCTTCTTCCTAAACGGGGAGAGATAGACCCCCCTCCCATAGTGAAAAATACTCGTACTCGTGCCAGTACACGTGATTGAAGCTAATCACTTATACATGTAGTAGTAATTTCCATCCCTACCTGTCATTTGGATTATTTATTTTGTGAAAACAAATCAAACTGTATAATTTTTGTAAAATTAGGTGCATCATGGAGAATATTCTAGTATCTTAACAGAAAAACAAGAATCAATGTGACTTTCATAGAAAAAAAACTGTAAGAACAGAGTTTTTAGGGGAAATGAAAACATTTCTATTCAAAGGTAAGTATTGTTTTATTTAGAACGTAAATCAATGTGAAGTGGTGTTTTGAGTACATTTTAAATATTGTAGAACAATTTAGAATAAATTTTGTGTGATATTAAAAAATGAAAACAATAAATTTGTTGAAAATAAAAATGCACAACTTCAATGGAAAAGATTCACTCTCTATCTGTCAAACGACAGAGTTGAAGTCAGGGACGCATTCGTTTTCATTGTTTTTTGGTAAGGCGCTTCAATACGTTGTATGAAGTTATGTTGGTAAATAATTTTTGAACAATTTTTACTTTTTTGACCCGTGAATATTTATTAAAATGTTTTTTTTTAAGAATTTGTCATTTTGTCAACATGTTAGTACCTATCAACTTACTTGTATTATATCTAGGTCCAGTGGTGTTTTTGTGCGGCTTATGTGAGAAGCGAATGAGCACAAATTAAATGACTTCGGGAAAATATTCAGATTTCTGAAAGATAAGTGGAGGAGAAAAAAAATGGTTGGAAATACTTCAATTAAATAAAGATCTAGTCAAGACTTCACCCCGCGGCCCCCGTGATGCCGTATTTGCCTGACGATTTTGTATTATCTCAGTGAGTTAATTAATTTAAAATTAATAAAAGTCTTTTTTTTTATTTTGTGTTGAACAATTTCTTAAACTTTTTTGTAAGGCAAAAAATCTCTTCTTTTATTTAATTTAAAAAAAAAGTGTTTTAGTGAACAGTTTTTTATTTTTCTTCTGAATATATATAATTAAAATAAATAGGTTTTTTATTCGAATGCTATTTTCCGTGCATTTTATCGTCATATTTCGTGATAAAATTTTAATTTGTCAATTTTTTTTTTTTGAAACCGTCAGATTATTGGTCAAAACGACAAGGACATTAAGCTAAATCGGCTGTATAATAATCTGACATCCTCGAGTATTTCAAAACGGCAATTTTTCTTGCATTTTCAATAAGCCGCCACGAGCCTACGTCATGTCCAAATCGTCAGTCTTTTGAATGGGAGCTTTTTTCGGGTTCACTTAACACCCTCTGAAAATCTGCCGCGTCGAATAACTATTTTTTGCCCTACCGTGCAGCTAACCCCACCTTGCAACCGACATATTAACATCTCTCCGTTATCAGAGACACGTTAGACATACGCACTTTTAATTTTTGACGCGCTCGAGTATTTGCAAGTGGCTGTTTTTACTTGCGATTATAGGTACTATAATGCATTCGGGAAGTTTAAAAATTTTGAGATAACAATCAAACATGACATTATGGTGATAGAGAAACATATTTGAGTTACTGGCAAAATTCTGTCCGTCAGTCTGTCTGTATGTACGGATGTATTTTGGACTGTAGCCTAAACGGTTGGGCCAATCGTCTTCAAATTTAGAACTTAAGGTTATTTTGGCAATATTTGTTTAGCTCAAAAATTAAAGGTACCTGTCATATAACCGTTATGTAAAAGTTTATTTTTCTCGAAAACGGCTCCAAGAATTTTTATGAAAAAAAATCAGTGAACAACTCTAGGTAAACATTATATTTTGGTGAAAAAAACGATACCTCCCATAGGACCGGTTTTTTTTTCTTTGACTTTCTCGAAAACTGGTAATTCGATTACTATCAAAATTTATATTCAAGAAGATGTAGGTAGCATTACATTTTTTTCGAATTTTTTTTTTGTATTTTTAATAATTTTTTTTTATTTTTTATTTTGAAAAATCAATATTTTGAAAACGGCTGGATGATTTTTTTTAATTTTGTTTTTGAATGTATTTTATTTGTGTGTTTAAGTTTGTATTCATAAATTATTTTTTTTTATTTTTTTAAGAAAGTTGGTAAAAAAACCGTTTTATTTAAAAACCGTTCCTACGGTTTTGAAAAAAAAAATCAGACTTTTTTAAAATTTCCTAAAGAAATAAAATGGCGTTTAAATTATTTCACTCAATACAATTTAACGTCCTTTATTCGAACAATCAAAAGTCAAGAAAATCGAATAAATACTTTGATGTTAACTTTAATTTTCTTAAATTTTATTCTACATTGTGACCGCACATATGAGCAAGTATGTGCGATCCAATCGTGCAATTTATTTTTTTACATTTCCCAAAGCCCGTAGCCCCACCGTTGAACAGGTATACATCACATACACTTTTACATTCCTACCACTTAATCTTTAAAATCTAATAGGTCCAAACGACGCTCGAGTAAATCCCCATCGTTGGCTCCCTACTATAACTCAGCGAAACTTTCTTTTTCCTACGAAACTTACAATATTTATTTTTAATTTTTTTTTTTAATTTGTGACTAAAGTTAGGGAATCGATTTCATCATTTTTCTAAATATTGCCTTTAAATCTTAACCAAGCAAGATGGATTTTTTCTTATTTTTCCCAGTACGGATACAACCTTCTCTTTCCCTCAGTAACCGCTTGACGTTTATTTTCGGCACTATATATTGACTTTCAATGTCAAATAAATGCAATTTTTACTAAAAACAGCAAAATGCTGTCACACAAAACACAAAATTCGTAGTTTTTGACAAAACAGAGTCCTCACGAGAGAGTAAAATATTTCTCTCCTGACAATTTTAGTCCAAGAAATTTCTTTGGGCAGACAAATGAGTTTCAGTTACGTCAGTTTCAAATTTAAAAAAGATCAGTTGGTATATTAAGGCGGAAAACAATTAAATGGGTGATGTTTTGATCAAGGGGCGGTATTTTTTTATAATAAAACTCGGTGTGCATATGTTGTATATATTGACTTGCTATATCAAATAAACGCATAAGTAGTGAAGGAACCAATGCAAACATATTAAAGACCTTTCATGGAACGAGGTTAGCAACGTTGGAGAACCACGGGCCGGTATTTAATTGAATTTAGTTTGAGATGAGAGGTAAAATCAAGATTTACTAAAACAAATTTTGAAAAAGTTAAAACGTTGGGTATAAAATATGTACCAGACTCATACAAAGATTTATTTAACACTTAAGCTTAAGTATAAACAGTTTTTATATATAAATGTCAACGAGTGTATATACAATTTATACTATGTACTTGACTTGCGTTTTCTTTCTGATTTCATTAATCTCATTTGAGTTTTCCGCTCCATTTCTTCGTAATGATCTGAAAACATCAATTTCAGCACAGGATACATTGATGAAAAGTTCTTCAAATCATCCACTGATACCTGACCAAAAAGAAATAAAATTGGTTAATTATAACGTAAGTAAATCATATTATTACTTTAAAATTACTTTAAAACAGTTTTCAGTTTAATAATACATTATAAACGGTCAGTTATTAGTTACCTGCATAAAATCAAAAGCAATAGCTACATTACTAAGTAGTCCTTCAGGTATTCTCGGCAACTTGGCATATCTCTGACTAAAATGGGTCAAAATTGTATATTTAGCATTCATTTTTTGTGCCACATTTAATGCTTGGCTTATGGTACAGTGCATTTTTATTTTAGCTTCTTCTAAAAGTTCATCCTCCATTGTAGCTTCATGTATTAATATCGCAGAGTTTGAACCTAGTTCAATTAAATCCGCACATGGCATAGTATCTCCACTGTACGTTATTTTCATAGGTTCTGGAAATTCTTTTTTCGAATCGATTAAGACGGAAACTCCAAATGAATGTTGGCAATGTTTCACCAAACACGTTGACATGGATTTGATACCCATATTTTGTAGTTGGGTAGATTGGAAAGGAACATCGACCTGGGAAATAAATTAATTACAAACAAATTAAACACAACATTCATCAATTTGTTTGTTTCCATAGAAAGTCACACCATCTTTAAAATTCATTAAATAACTGTGCGAAATATCGCAATATTTTCTAACGGTAGTATTGCGGGCTCTGGGTTCAAGCTCGAGCTGGGTCAGCTTAAAACAAATTTGATTTTTATCGGATACCGGCTTGTTCGAAAAAGTGACAAGTTTTCCAAGATCTTTTTTTCATTTAAAGAGCACATTCGAATGGCAAAAAAACATATATTATACTACTTTGGCTATTTATGGAACAATTTTACAAACCGTTTAAATTAAAATACATTTAAATTTTAGAGTAGATGTTGAGTGAGCACATAGTACGTCTTAAATAGACAAAGTGCAACTTGAGAAGGGATGCAAACTTTACGGATAGATTTTCTGAGAAAATAAATTATCTCCCCACGTGTGAATTTAGTTTTTATGCCTTTTTCTTTTGCTTATGTAGAAGTTTTCATTTGCTGACAAAAAAATGTTTTTTTACCATGTCACCATTTGGTATCAGATTATAACTATCTGTTATTGGTTCGATCGTATCATTATAATAGTTTAGCCATGGTTTAATTTGCAGTGGAGCAAATAAGTAGAGGGAACTGTCTTCTTTCTCAAGTAATTTACTTCGCTCCTTTAGCACCCCTATTAAGCCTATACAAAAAATCGCAATTTTAACTAATTAATTTGTGTACACAATATATTAAATCATACCAATATGATGATCTGCATGTAGATGAGATATATAAATTGCTTTAATGTTTTTGACGACATCCCGCCATCGTGATGGGCCATACAGTCGAATAATTTGACCAAGGGTCCCCTCGCCACAGTCCAGCAACACGTACGAATCAACTTTTGGTTGTAATAATATTGCACTGACGTTACGGGTTTTGTTTGGAATACATGATCCTGTCCCTAAGAATGTGATCTTTGGAAAAACTTGCTCTTCTTGTAGGTTTTTACTTTCTTCTTTTTTTAATGTTCGTTTAAATGATCGAAGTGCTTCGCTAAAACCTTCTAATGCATGGGTTTCTTTAATGTATTCTTCTGGTGTGTATTTAAGTTCCATAGATCTGTCTAATCCTTTATTTGGGCGCAGCCGAAAACAAGTCAGCGAAGCAGCGTCAGCAACTATTCGAATATCTGATAACTCATCATCAAAATCTCTGCCATTACTACATTGGCTTATAAGTCTTGTGCGTTTGTAGTCTTCGCTGACTTCGTTTATATTCTGAACTTCCCTAAAAAAACAATAGTGGTCATTTTTTTATATAGAATTACAAATTTATTAATAAACCAATACTCAAAAAACAAAAAAATATTTAGTCGCAAAACCATAAATGCATGCATATTTGTATAAAAAAATTGTTTTTGAATTTTATTTTTTCGTTCAAAATTATTAGTTTTGCTGAGATTTTAATTTTTGTTAACGTCTTTTTTATTGAATTTCAATTAAAAATTCATTTTATTTCATTTCCTTCGATAACAAATTAATAAATATACATTTAAATTAAAAAAAAAAAAATTTGTTTCGTTGATATAAGCAATTTACAAATTATCTCGCATACATAAATATATATACATATATACATAAAAAAAAAAAGAATAATAATTTTAGAAAATTTCTTGAATAATTTGTCTTCTTCAAAACGCATAAATATTGACATTTGTGCCACTATTCGTTAAACAGCAAGTTTTCAGAGTGTCATAGAAAGAACTTAATGAAAACTCTTTTTTCTATAATATAATCTTTTACTTACCCAAGAAGAGGAAATATTCGGTCGTGCAATTGATTCAACTGGATTTGAAATCTGTGTGCAGCAAAGTGCCCTGAAAATCTAGAAATCATATTAAAATAAAACAAACTTCTAATAAAATAACAATTATTAAGTGAAAAATCAGAAAACCCAGGGCATAAAACGTTACATTAGTATTTTGTTTACGTTGTTTCAAGATTTTACTCAATGCTTATGCAAAACAATTTGCACGGCTTAATCACCGCATTGGGAATTTTTAAGGTTTTGCAAGTGTTTTTTTAGTTTTAATTTTGATCTTTTGAAATTGTATGCATGTTGTTCCATCGAAAAAAATGCTTTCTTATTTCTTTAGGAAATTTGAATAAATTCATACTTATCAGTTTTTCAATAATCGGTTAATTAGTTCTCGAGAACGACGGTTTCATATAATGTAAGATTTTTAGCCCACCATCTTAAAACTAATTCTTTAAGTACAAAAAAAAAATGAAACCCGCCCATGTTTCACTTTGAAGATTTATTACTTATTTCTTTGACATAATCTTTTATGTCATATGCGTCTACACTTTTTTAAATAAATTGAATTATCGAAATTTGTTTCCAAACGTAGGTTTCTTCAAACGGATACGATGATAGGGTATGGCAAGGTATTTAATAATGATTAGGAATATTTATACTTACTGATTTGAAGAATTCAAGCAAATGTGAGTTGTTTCTTTTTTAAAAGAATGTATAAACTTTTGATACAAAGGAGATGATACTATTGCTTCCGGTGTGAAATGCACTACAACCGTAGCATTTTCATAGTTTTTAAATTGGCGATTCAAAGAATTTAGACAATCTTCGTTTGGGACGTCAACAACTTAAAAAAATGAAAATATTTTCGATAGTAAAAAACATGATGAAAACTTAAAAAAAAATATATGTACTTACAAATTATTGTTTGATCAGGAGAACTAGGCTCACTTACATCGGAAGATTTAACAATAGTTCCATTATCTAAAACAACATCCTTTCCACTTTTCAATATACCTAGCAATGGACCTGGAGGAACTCCTTTTTCAACACATTTTTTCAAATCCAAAGCTCCAGGTCTTGGCTGGAAAAAATAACATTATACAAATAAAGTAAGCTGCTTGTTTGCCTTAATTTGATTGACTTGTAAATGCCTAACGCGTCTCTTGTTTTGACAAAAGTTCCAGCCGGAAGTAAAGTGAAGAATGAAAGGCACGACTGGGTCGCACGTACTTGCTCCCGTGTGCTAATCCTTTTTAGGTACAGGCGTCTTTTTGACAAGGATTTAATTTTAATGTTTTTTTGACGTGCAACTTCTTTAGAATCGTTGTGGTTTGAAGCTCGAACGACCTATATAGGTCCCAATAACAATAATTTACTTTTTGAAATCAAATTAATTAAAATAGCTAAATTATGTTTGGTGTATCGATAAACGTATGGTGTGGGTAGGTATTAATGGAATTTATTAAGGATATATCAGGTACCTATAATAAGGTTGGAAGGAAGGTAGGTACTAAATATAAGATACACGTTCCAACTACTGTTAAGCGAGTAGGTATAGAGACAATATTAAAAGTTAACACAGTGGTTTTGTTTATTTATAGGAAGGTGTAAACTTTAGTTTTCTCGATTGAAATTTTTGCATTCAGTAGTAATCGAATAATTTTTTTATTTGTTAGTTGTTTTTGTGTGTTTATCATAGGCTCCTTATTTATTCTGTGTGTTTTTTTTTGAAAAACTTTTCGAAAACATATTTTAATTTTTTTTTGAGTATGTCAATTCAAAGAAATCTATAGCTTATACTAGGAGAAAAAATAATAAAAAAAAATAATAAAAAATTAAAAAAAATGTTTTTGAAAATTTTAATAAGCAATATTATTTAAATCATAAAGCACTACATATTTTGAAAATTTCATCAAAATCCGTCAATTAATTAACGAGAAAGTCTGATTTAAAAAAAAAAACAGTTATATGGGAGGTACCGTTATAAAACTTTTTCTAAAAAATCCATTAAAACTAAAAGATAGATTTTGCATAGAAAACATCATTCTGAAAGTTTTATCAAAATCGTAGGAGCCGTTTTCGAGAAAAATAAGTTTTTCATTAAAAGTTATATGGCAGGTACCGTTAGTTTTGGAGCTAGAATGCCAATTCCAAAAACTGTCGGGTAGAGCACTCTAAAAATACTATATACCAAGTTTGAATAAAATCGGCCCAACCGTTTAGGCTGTAGATATCGATACGGACAGACAGACAGACGGACGGAATTTCCGGACCCACTTTTTTTGACTTCTCTATCACCGTAATGTCATGTTTGATTGTTAGAATTTTTTTTTTACGAATGCATAACTTGCCTTATAGTCCCTATAAATCGCAAGTAAAAAATGTGCACAAATGGTTGCTTTTATGTGCTAATTACATTGGAAGACAAGATCTTTGACAAAAACAAATAATAATTACGTACAGAAACACGAAATGTACTAAAAAACGGTCAATCCAACAGCACTTAACGGTTTCTAGTAAAATAGAGTACGCCGTCACATATTTTAAATAATAATGAATACATAAAAAAAGGTAATTCGAAAATTAAACCGATTTTGGACCGATTTTGATAAAATCATGTTTTTTATTTTCAGTTTTTTTTTACAAAAAAAATTTGATTAGTATGCAGTTTTTTAGAGTTTATTAATATACAGCTGATCATAAATTTAAGAAAAAAATATTGATTAGTTTTAGGCTGTGGCGCAAAATAATCGTCATTAAACTCGACACTAAAACTTATTTAAGCGGGGCATCCACTGGCAGGCAAGCTTGTGCAAAACTATGCTTGTGCACGCAAAACTGCCTGCGGATATCGAAGCTTGTAAGCTTGCGCCGGCATGCCTGTGAAAATTAAACTTCGCAGGCATGAATGTGAGTTTCATCAGCATGCCTGCCTGTGGATTTCAATGAATGCGCAAATTATATCGTACTTCGATGATTGAATTTCCCTAGAAACGACAAGATTGAGAGCACCAGGGGTAGGTCAACTACCTTAGACTTTGAGGATGAAAACAGAAACCCTTGTCAGCCTTAATTCCCAACAATTTTTCATATGAATTTGCATTTCTTTTTATAGTCATGACTTTAACCAGCAGCAGTGTGAGTGTCAGTGAGTCTGTAACTGTTTTTTTTATTCATTTTCTATAATCTGAATCTAGATCTGATTAGGGTATTCAAGTGGGCCGAGAAAATCAGTTGCGACTAAACCCGAAAAAAAGTCAAGCCATTGTCATCAGTAAAAATAGTTCCTTATGTTAGAACGGTAAAGAACTTGGGTATTACTTTTAACCAAACCTTAACTTGGCAAGATCACCTGTCATGTGCTCTCGGCAAAACATATGGTGCACTTTGTGTTCTTAATATCGCTGGTGGCTGCCTTCCTGTAAAAACTAAGATAACCCTTGGTAAAACACTCGTTATGCTCATTCTACTTTATGGAAGCTTAATTTTTTGCAATATTGATAGTAGAAGTCAAAGTAAGCTTCGAGTTGCTTTCAATAATATCATAAGCTTTGTCTATAGTCTTCGTCTGTTTGATCATGTCTCTCAATAAACGAATACCTTATATAACATGCCCTTGCAAAGTTATCTGGATTGTAATGTGTTAATATAATTTTTATTTAATCTAATGCAGACAAAGGCACCTAACTACCTATTTGAAAAACTTGTATTTCCGCAATCACATAGAAGCAAAATACTAATTATACCTACGTATAAGTACATTGTTTCAAAGGGACAATTTTTTGGGTACGCCGTTGGTCTTTGGAACTGCTTACCTGCCGACTTGAAAAGAATGAACAGCTGCGCAATGTATAGAAAGGCTTTAGAAAATCATTTGAGGTGCTTAATCAATTTCTATTATTTTTCTTAATTTATTTTTTCTTTACTATTAATTTTTTGTGAACATTTTGTAACCATTGTTTCTCTTTCCCAAATAAAATCTTTTTTAAATTGTCTAGCTATTATCAAGTAAAATCAACCTATCTATTAAAACAATTGTACCTTAGAACTAAGTATTCCTTAAAAACTAAATGTTTTATATAACATGTATCAGAAAGAGGACGTACGGCGGATGAGCCCAACCAATTGGACCAACGGTGGCGTCAACAGTCAACGAAGCAGACGCCCTAATGAGCTACTTCGACGTATTTGGAGATAAGGTCATTGGGACAATTCAATGCAAGTCAGGGCATTGAAATAGAGATGGTGGCGGATGAACCCTTAATAGGCCACCGGCAGCGCTCATATCCCCGAAGTGGGTTGCTGACTCCGGATTCTCCGGTTCCTTTTGTCCAAGGAATCCAACAAAGGGCCTGGCCCTCCAGGTTGGGGGTTGTGCCACGGAAAAAAGAAAAAGTTGCGAAGCGAACAATAGCCTCGGAAAAGGACGGATTAACTGTTGACGACACGGAAAAACAAATTAAGGACAACGACCTTCGGATCTGCATGTGGAATGTTAGAACTCTTAACAGATCACGTGCTGCCAAACAACTAGCGGAGGCCCTAGACTGCTACAGAGCAGGAATTACTGCCATCCAGGAAGTGCGATGGGATGTGCCGGGCAAAAGGAGGATGAAAAACTGTGACGTGTACTACGGTGATTGTGCAAGAAGACCACAGCGTTTAGTTGGGTGCGTATTCGTCATAGGCGGTAGACTAAGGCAAGAAGTCTTGGGCTTTCGACACGTAAGTGAGCGACTAATGACAATCCGTATCAAGGCTAAATTCGCCAACATTAGCCTAATATGCGCTCATGCCCCCACAGAGGACAAAGATGACGCCACCAAGGATGACTTCTATGAGCTCCTCGACAAAACCTATGAGCAATGCTCTAAATACGACGTTAAGATCGTACTAGGCGATTTTAATGCCAAAATAGGTAGAGAGCAAATCTTTGGTAGGACTGTCGGAAAACATAGTCTACACGACACAACGTCTGAAAACGGACTTAGGCTAATTGACTTCGCAGCGGCATATAACGTCATCATTGCAAGCACACGGTTTCCTCATCTCGATATACACAAAGGGACTTGGCGACACCCAGATCAAAGAACCGTGACACTGCCAACAAGCCATCAGAGATGCCGCAACTGATGTGCTAGGTTTCACCAGACCACCACCACGAAACCTCTGGTTCGATGACGAGTGCAGGCAGGCCCATGCAGCCAAACAAGAGGGATATAAAGCGGCGCTGCAAAGAAAGACGAGAGCTGCTTGCGAGCTCTACGAGTAGAAAAGACGGGAAGAACACCGGCTTCTCCAAAAGAAAAGGAGAGAGCATGAGAAGCGCGCGATCGAAGATATTGAGAGATGCTACTCCAGGAACAACGTGCGGAAGTATTACCAACAGGTAAAAAGAACCCGCACAGAAGCCTGTAGAGATAGGAATGGAAACCTCGTAGTAGAGGCACAGTCGGTGCTGAGTACATGGAAGGACCATTTCTGCAGACTGTTAAACGTGTTGCTAGCATTGAAGCTGAAGCGGCTAAGATGGGACTAGCAGTCAATGAGGCCAAAACGAAGTACCTGATGTCCACAAAAAGGGACACACAACACCGGCGGATTGAACAAAACATCACAATAGACAGGTACAACTTTGAGGTAGTTAGGGACTTGGTGTACCTCGGATCCGCTGTAACATCTGACAACAACTCGTCAGAAATAAAGCGAATAATCTATGGGCTAGAAAGGCAATTGAGTAGCAAAGCCCTCTCTCGAAAGACAAAGGAGACTCTGTATAAGACCCTAATCATCCCAGTCCTGCTCTATGGCGCCGAGGCATGGACTCTATCTAAAGCGGATGAAGATATCCTTAGTCGTTTCGAGCGTAAGATTCTTCGGAGGATTTTTGGCCCTATCTGCGTTAACGGGCTTTGGAGGAGAAGGTTCAACCAAGAACTATACGAGCTGTACAGTGACATTGACATGGTCAAAAAAAGTTGGTTGTCTGTAAAATCGGTTTTCGGACGATAATTTTACGTATTAACGTCATAAGAAAACATTGATGACACCAACACCAACAACCCCACACCATTTACAATTCCACTTACTCCACTCCATACAAACGTCATTTTTTGTAATTATATGACAATAAGAACAAATCTAGTACTAAATCTAGTACTAAATATAGCACCAAATGTATTACAGAAAATACAATAGTACTAAATAATAGTACTAAGCACTAAAAATCTAGTACTAAAAATACTATTATACCAACAACGTAGTACCAATCGGCACCAGTTTATATTTAATTTCAGCAAACAAAATTTAAACTAATAATCACGTGGCACGTGTGTTAAGCATGCAGCTTGTAATATTTAAAATGCGGGAACTCATATGTATTAAAGTAAATTCCTCTCTTTTGTAGTTCTCTTTCTCTCCTTTTATTGCATTATTAATGAAAGGAATGTTCAAAGAATTTGCCAGAGCTTCTGTTTATTTTTTTTTTTTGTTCACTTAGTATTTAATCCAATTGGGAACGATTTTCGTCGGCGTTATGATGATCATGGCCGTGGCCATGAGAACAGAGGCAAACCAAACAACAAACAACACCATGGCAATTTATTAACACTTCTTGCTTCTTTCAACTCACACAATGTAACAATTCACACTCACCCCCCATTATCTACATCTACTTTCTACTTTAATAAAACCCCGCTTTTCTTGTACTTTTTGAATTTGAGTGGAATGATTATTATTTTGGGAATTTGCATTTGCCTGGTATTTTTTGTTAAAAAGAATCAAAAACTAAAAAACTAAAAACTAAAACTAAAAATAATCTAAAAATACGGACAGACAGACAGACAGAATTGTTCCACTAGCTACATTATGTTTTTCTATCATCGTAATGTTATGTTTGATTGTTATTTCGATTTTTTATATACACGAATCCTAAAGTTGTCCATGTAGTACCTACATATATATGCATGTATATCGTAAGTAAAATTGTACTTCTTGAATATTTAAAACACATAATTTGTTTGGCCTCAAGTTGAATACAAACATCTCATCTGATGGTAAGTAACGGCGTGATCAATTTTTATGTTTTTTTACTTGCGATTATAGGGACTATAAGGGGCCAGTTATAGCTATCATTGAAATGCATCATTAAAAGACTTTAAACCGATTTTTTACATGTTTTCCTATGATTAGTAACACAAATGATATTCCAATCGATAGCAAATGATACGAAGAATTTTTTTCGACAAGAAAAAACTAATTTGCACAAATATTTTTTACTAAAAATGTATTCATCTGTTTTCCTGATGCAAAATCGTTTTTCGTGTCAGCTGATTGTTTTTTGACAGAAAATGGAACAACTAGTTCCATTGTATATACACTGTTCTAGTTCCACTGATTTGAATTCCAATTTCGTTGTTCCAATGACAGATTTGTATCATTGTAAATACATGCAGTGCATATACAATGTTTGTATCCGAAAAAAAATTTCGTGTGTATTTGAACCAGGAAAATTTTTCCAATGACAAAAAATTTCAATGATTGCTATAACTGATCTCTCAAAAAATTTCCAATGATTTGTTTCAATGATGCATTTCAATGATAGCTATAACTGGCCTCTAAGGCAAGTTTAGGATTCGTGAATATAAAAAAAAATGGGATAACAATCAAACATGACATTACGATCATAGAAAAGCCTAAAAAAGAAGTCATTGGCACAAAATATCCGTTTGTTTGTCTGTCCGGGTGTATATATCGAGCTGCAGCTTAAACGGGTTAAGCGATTACCTTCAAATTTGGGATCTTTTGGCATTCCTCAGAGGGGAAATTGAAATTTAGTTTTTAGACCAAAAATAACGGTACTTGCCATTTTTACATTTGAAAAGATCTAGATAGCAAAATTAATTCTGCATATCAAAATTTTGAATAACTTTTTTTTCTAATTAAAATTAATTTTTGATTTTTTTTTTTTTTTGAAAAATCAATATTTTTAAAACTAATCAAAAAAAATTATTTTAAATTTTATAATCACATGTATATTAATAAACTCTAAAAAACTGCATACCAAAATTTCAAAAAAAAATTCAAAAAACTAAAAACAAAAAACAGGATTTTATCAAAACCGGTCCTACAATTTTCGAAATATAGTTTCCATAAATTCTTTGTTATTTAAGACGTGTGATGGCGTACTTCATTTTTACTCAAAACCGTTAAGTATTATGGTTTTGATACTTTGTATAAGTTCAAACTGTTTTATTTTCAACTTAAATGTTACTTGTTTCTGTCAAAGATCTTGCTTTCCAATGTAATTAGGCACATAAGAGCATGTACGTGCGAACCAGTCGTACCCATTTCTTTGTATACTTATGGAATATGCGGATGCGTAGACCAGGATGGCGGATGGCATAGACCAGGACGCTCAAAGCTGATGATGATGATGAATGGTATATAGCTGGCGCTGTTGTCAAGAACCAACTTTTTTTTAATTTTCCGATTAAAAGATTTTTGTTTGGATTTCTAAAACAAAAAGATATATGAATCAGGATCTTCAGCGTTCCATCACCTCTCAATTTTTTAAATTTCTGGTTAGTAGTATTTTGGTTCGACGTCTGTTTGAAGTTGGTGTTCAAAGGGTAGATATCGATACCCACCATTTTTTCATCGATTTCAAAGCCGCGTACGACAGCATTTATAGAGACGAGTTGTATAGAGCAATGTGCAGTTTTAACATCCCTGCCAAAATCGTGCGACTGTGTAAAATGGTGATGGAAAATGCACGCTGTTCCGGCAAGGTCGGTAAAGACCTCACCGACACTTTTGAAGTCAAAAAAGGATTTAGACAAGGCGATGCGCTGTCGTGCATACTTGAAGGAATAGTGCAGAATTCTGACGCCAACACCAGAAGCACGATCTGTCAAAAGTCCGTCCAATTACTCGCATACGCCGACGATATTGACATAATTGGACGGACACAACGTGGTGTCAGTAGCGCTTTTGTGAGTATTGAGAAGGAAGCGGGGAGGATTGGTTTAGCAATCAATGAGGGCAAAACCAAGTATATGCTATCATCAAGAAGATACATCTTGGACAAAACATCACCATAGACAGCTATAACTTTGAGGTAGTTAAGGACTTTGTCTAACATGGGCTACGCTATTAACTCAGACAACAACACCAGCGTTGAAATCAAACGAAAAATAACTGTTGCCAATCGCTGCTTCTTTGGACTTCGGAGGCAATTGAGTAGCAAAGCCCTCTCTGGGGCAACTAAATTTTCCCTTTACAACACACTCATCATCCCAGCCCTGCTGTATGGTGCAAACGCATGGACGCTGTCAAAAGCGGCTGCTTCTAGAGAAAGATTCTCCGAATGATTCTTGGTCCCGTATGCATTAACGGAGAGTGGAGAAGAAGATACAATGATACAAAAGAATAAAAATTCAACGTCTCAGGTGGCTGGGTCGTATAGAGTGGATGGAAATCAATGCTCTGGCCCGGAAAATCTTTTAATCCACCCCAGAGGGACAGCACAGTAGAGGAAGACCGAGACTCAGGTGGCACACACAAGTGGAAGGGACTTCAACCGACTCCACGTGCGTAACTGGAGGCAGCTAGCTAGGGACCGAGCTTGTTGGTTGAGGCTCAGGTCCACCCCGGACGGTATCCCCACCTAAGGTAAGGTACGTAGGTAAGGTAATATAATCGATTTAAAATGTTTAAGCCGACAGACTACGTCTGTAACGGCGTTAATATTAGGGCTATACATTATTTTTCTACCAAACCGAAGTACTTAACAAGCACTCGAAAGGCTTGTCTAATACATCACCAACGAATTTTTTTTCGTAATATGATAACATACCTTTAGTTTACAAATATAGGAAATAGATGTGCTTGTTGAACTATTGTCAATGTTGTCATCTTGGGACCTTTAGATAAAATATTTATATTATTAGATAAATTGTATTCAGAATCTAAAGTTGTTCTTTATACCCATTTAAAGGAACAGCATAGACGCTCATAACTTCATCCTCAAAAACATCACTGGGCAAGAAGTTTTTAGTTTCTATTTGAATTTTCTTTAAAACAACAAATCGGTTCATGGCTTGAAACAAAGTATTCTGAAAAAAAAATTAAAACAAGTTTTATCAAAAATAGTTCTGCTTTACTTCTAAAGATAGTATTACATGGTCATAGAAATTGGTCATCGCAATGACAATCTGACGTCACAGTATCGTAGTTATTCGCCTTAAAATTATATCGTATAATCGCTATTGTAAAATGTTGTCATCGTTACGAGGCCGACGGTTAGAGTGACAAGCGCGAAGACTCTAATTTTGGCTTCTCGCAATGGCCATTTTCGATGACCGTGTAATCACCCCTTCATCGATGATGGGACGTAATAACTGAAAAACGATCCAGTAGTGTTAACGTTTTCAAGGTAGCTCGCAATGACTATAAAAGCAAAATATATAAAGGGTCCGCCATCTAACGTTTTTTTTTCAACTAGTGCTTATTTCGTGAATGGTAACTCTTAGTTCATGTCTGATTTGACAGATAATTTGTTTAATCCTTCCACTGAACGAATATGGTTGTGTATACGCTTGAAATATTGCGACATTACTGCCTGCGATCGACGAGAAGATGCCGATTTTGCCAAAAAAAATCATCTTTTCAGATGAAGCTCATTTTGATCTTGGCGGGTATGTAAAGAAGCAAAATTGTCGCATTTGGGGCACAGAAAACCCGCACGCATACATTAAAAAGCCGATACACCCAAACCGAGTCACTGTTTGGTGCGGATTTTGGTCCAGAGGCATAATTGGGCCATTTTTCGAAAATGAGCAAGGAGTGGCCGTTACAGTCAATGGCGATCGTTATCGGGCCATGTTGAATGAATTTTTGTTCACAAAAAATTGAAGAGGAGGATATTGGCAACATTTAGTTTCAACAGGACGGCGCTACGTGCCACATAGCTGAAGCTACACTCGATGTTGATGAAGCATTAAAAAAAAAAAAAAAGTTATTTGGCGGACCCGTTACAAAAGCCACAAGTGTGCATGCAAATCCCTGGGTTGATACGACTGGAATTCACCGGTGTTGTTAAAGAAACATTAAAACCAAACAAAAATAGAGCGTTCATGTGTCAAAAAATCATGGAAGGCAGACGGAAAAACTGCATCTGCATTTAGTGGGCCTGAGACATGGAACAATAAAAAACTGGTAGGCTTGTCGACGTTTAATAAGGTTAACCTCCCTATTCCTCCCCTTAAAAGTTTCTCCCGTAATACTCGTCTCGCAAGGAATGCTCATCAGTTCACCCTTGAGCCTAATTTCGGACGTACCGTGAAATATAGGGATTCTTTTTTTAGCCGAACGACACGAATCTGGAATAGTTTACCCGGCGGGATTTTCCCTTGCCATTTTGATCTGCAAACATTCAAAACCAATGTTAATCGGCACCTCCTATCTCTCCCCTCCCTATCTTCGTAATGCCCGCGCAGTGTGTTCTACATTAAAAGGGAAACACATAATCCCTTGTGCGCGCGTTAATTATAAAAAAAAAAAAAAAAAAAAAAAAAAACCTGATAATCTCTGAAAAGCCTTGGGGCTGCCCTCCAGAAATCCCCCGGTTTGGGTTCACTATATTAGAAGTAATTCATTCATTAATGTCAACTGTTGGGATTACAATCATTCTTATTTTGATACTAAGTTCAATCTACAATTGGGTTATAATTCCATAAAACCGTGTGAGTTAATTTATATGAACATTAGGAAATAGTTTAATTGGGAGTTAGTTTGTCCGATAATGGAGAAATGTTTGAGCTCAAGTTGCAATTCTAATTTTTTACATACCAATTCTGTAGGGCCATGCAATGTAAGCTGATTAACACCTGCATCTTGAGCTGTTAGTGCCAATCCTGGTAAACCACCTAATTTGCTCCAACATTTACCGGTAAAAAATATATGTTGTAGTCTAGACAACTTAGTTTTGTGCTCATGTGCTAATCGTTGAGTGCCTTCTCCACAGTTGAACAAATACCTGAGAGTAGTTTTATTGTTTAAAATAAAATGTATTTAATTAAAAACGCTTACCTGGACTGGTCAGTAAAGAGATAAACAGATGCTGGTGCTCCATAAGCTCCACAACCTAATACTTGCAATGTGACAGTCCCAGGTGTGTATTTAGTTTTTTGCTTTACGTCGTTCATTCTTTTTAATTTATAAACGGTGTTAAACTTAATATCGCAGAACGTTCGTTTCTTAAAAAAACTGAAATTTTTCAATATTTTGGTAATCGTAAGCAAATACATATGATTTTTTTTTAAATATAAACAAGCCAGAATATTTAAAACAAAGTGCCAGCTTGTTGACTTTGACAGTGACAGATGAATTTAATTAGGACCATTGAACGAACCATATTCCAATGAACGCGGTGATAGAATAGTTGTGTTCGTCTACTCCCCAAAAAAGACTATTTTGCACAATTTTACACAAATGTTGTTGGTTTACTTACATTTTCAAGAGCTTTCGGGAGAAGAGACATGTTGCGAAAGAGAAAAACATTTCCCCTTAATTCCCTATTTTAAACCAAAAAAATTCTTGGGGGAGAAATTGTGAATTCTGTCAAAATTAAAAGAACATTTGAAATTTGACGTTTTGTAAAGGATTTGTATTTAAAGAATTTTAAATAAAAAAATTGTAAAGTTAAATCCAAAGTAAATAATAAAATGACCTTACAACGGCCTAATAAAATGGTTTCCATCACAACTTTTATTTCATCTGCACTTATTTGATCCATTTCGTTTAGTTAAATATTATTTTTTTTTGACGTTTAAAAAGTTTCCCTATTTTCCTCCACAAAGCGTTCTTTTACTTTTGAGTGAATTTATTATTTTCTGAGAGATTTCATCCCCACTCTTCAAAGTTTGACAATTTTCCTAAAACAACCGAAAAAGTAGACGAACACAACTAAAATTTTCCATTCAATCCTTGTATATGAAACCTATAGTAGTATCATGAGGCAGCTTCTAGTTAAGCGAGGTAGAGCCACCACGTCGCTGCAATAGCTTTTTGCTTAACACGATATATATTTGTATGGGTTTTGGAGAGTAGAAAGAAATATAGTGATGAAAGAGTAGGTTGTATGTTATATTTTCAGAAACGTATGAGTTAGAATGATTACAAGCATTTGCAGGAATAATGAATAATAAGTACGAGTGAAAGGTTCAAAAAGTGACACTAGACCATATGGTATGGTTGAGTAAGGGAAACAAAAATTAGTGGATTTCTCTTTGATTTTTCGTAAACAAACCAAATTGTGCGTCTTCAATTATTTTTTTGGATTTTGCATTTTTAAAGAAATTTTGTTATTTCTGTATTTTCTGTATTTCTTATACCAAAATCAAATACCAATGTTGCCATATTCGGATTCGACTTTTTAAAGTTTTAATATATATTGTTCAATTTCGAACGTTAGTTAAATATAAAACTGGTGCCAGTTGGTATTGTGTTGTTGGTACAATAGTATTTTGGTACTAGATTTTTAGTACTTAGTACTAGAATTTAGTACTATCGTAGTATATTTGGTACTAGATTTAGTACTTAGTAGTATATTTAGTATTATATTTTGTAGTAAGTAGTAGATTTAGTGCTATATTTAGTAGTTAGTAGTATATTTAGTACTAGATTTTTTGACGTGATAAGTGAATATACTCTAAAGCAATAACATAGTTACAAACATATGCAAACAATATGTTTTATTTGTAAAATAAGTAGGTACTTCAACTTAAATTAAATTTTTGCAGACTTAAAAAAATTGATATAATAATCAAACATGGTAACCATTCAAAATTGTACACACAAAAACCAAACCAAATATCAAATTTCAACAAAAATCGTTAAATAGGTAAATTTCATCCTGTTGCCGTATCTATAAAAAAACCCCTACCAAAAACAGTGTATTTTCAAGGCAGAAATGAAAACTCCTCACATACCTGTCTAAATACCTATCTTCCATTCTCTCATTATCGCTTATTTTAAGAAAATGGTAATGAAATAACAAGAAAAAGTGTTCATGGTTTGTTTCCTTCTGACTGCTATTACTTTATATATATCTTTGTCGTTCTGTCTTTTTCTAACATTGCATATGTGTTGAGTACATTTCCCCGACTAAAAGTCTACGTTGCGGTCTCCACTAAGAGAAAAACTTTAGGGAGATGTAGACGAACTAGATGGCGCTAGTTTTCGAACACTGATGGTAGTACTATAGGTTCTATATACAAAGATTCAATGGAAAACACACACATGTGTTTTCATCAGTCACCAACAAAATTGGAGCGTTCTTTTAGTAACTAATGGTGACGATTGTTAATTGTTAACTATTTGTCGTTCCAAAATGCCAAATAGTTACGATTCGTAACTATTTGAAAGGAAAACATCGTTCCAAAATGACCCCCGTATAGTTAGCAGCACTATGTCGGGAATTTTGATTTTTTTGGTGCCCCGAATTTGGAAAACATTTGGAAAACCATTTTTAGAATTTGGAAAACTATAGTTTAAAAGTTATAAACAATTAAAGGTTTGGCGTATAGTTAGCAGCACATAGAAAAAAAGTGGACTTTTTTGGTTTCAATCGATGGGGAATTGTTTGGACAAATTTGGAAAAGCATTTTTAGAATTTGGAAAACCTTAGTTTATTAATTAATTAACAAATTGTAAAAAAAACTATTCGTAACGTAACGTGGCTATATTTTTATTAAATTAAAAAACACTTGCACATGTAAACCCAGTTTTCTTGTCCCAAATTCTGTCGCAAGCAATTGACAGCGAAAATCAAAACAAAAAATTCAATTTCATTTTCAAGGTAGATAGATTTTAAAATTCCTTTGTTGTTTTATTTTGTAATAATTTTCCGTAACTCAATATATTTTTTTTCTAGCGCTATTTCATCCAGCGATGATGATGTGCGGATATAAGGAATGTAGTAGTCCGATTCAACCGACTATAGTTGATGGTCAAATGTCGCTATCTTGCCTGTCTTCTTACAATGGCAAACTCGAAGAAAATCCACTTCCAACTACAAAAGTCTGGGGATACGGGTAGCCACGCAAATGGAAATTTAAGATCTATTCAGATTTCGAAAATAAAAAATGCAACCGAGTTTATCTAGCACAACTGCCGCTATTAATCGGCTGGCATTCTCATCGGATTTGGAGGAAATAATTATGAATTCGCCACCGGATACCCAACAAACACCAGGTTGCCAAGAGGAAGCAGACGAGAATATAAAAGCAAAAGAGCGGAAGGCTAAGAAAGCACAATCAGTGGTTTCGCCTAAGTCTGCATTTGAAGAACCATCGCTACAAACAGTACCTCCGGAATTGCCACCCCTCGAAAAAAGACTCAACTTGTTTGTGGTCGAAATTGTCTGAGATGCGGATGAAGACAATAGTATTCCGGATGAAGTCAAGATGTCGTCAACATCTTCAACATCAAGCCAGTCAAGCAAGTCAAGTTACATTGTAGCAAACTTATTTGCTACCGCCTATAAGTTTGACGGCAGCGACACCAAATCCATAACGTCGACAGACTCCATTAAACAAAATTACTATCTGGTTCACGATTACGGATATACAACGCAGCCAGCTGTTAAGGCAGATGTTCCATAACCAGAAGTTTTCAATTCTAGTGCTCCAGTGAAATATGGTCCAGGTCGACCAAGAAAGGGTTTAATTCAGGCAAAAAGGATGAAAAAAGGCCTGTCCTCTTGTTCTGCCCAAGAAATGATTTTACTTTATGAATTTCTCACGCGTGGAATTGACTACATTTGAAGAAGCTGCGAGTAACATGTACAAGAAGATTGCTTTGGTTATTGGTTGAACAACAATCATTGGGAGGATCACTGTCTGAAATGAAGAAACATCCGACCTGCTGTGCCCGTCCCGAAGGCTACTAAATGCAATCTTGACGTCAAAGGCAAGGCCACGCACTTATACCATCACCCTAAAGCGGCATGTACACAAGTCAACATCTCATCAAGCATTGGAGGAGGAGGAGTGTAAGTAAATTCTGCTTTACGTTGCATACACACTTCAAGCATAAATCTTCAATCATTCATTTTACGTACATTATGAATTGAAAGGACGTAGAGTTTCTTATCGTTTGCTTTGTATTTTGTTTAGTTCAAGTAAGTTGCCTCGTCTCTGTCCTGAATATAAACACATCGATGCTTGCTACTTGATTAAACAAAAATCAAAAAGTTTTGATATTGCTTTAAGCAGACACACAACATATACATGTGATATTTTCACAAACGCAATCTCCCATGCTTGATGAGATTTTGACCTGTTTGATAAAGTAAATATATTATAAGGAGGACAATTTTTTATACGTTCCATCCTCCAACACCCTAAACACACATCAGACGACTCTGATTTATCCGATCTAAGTTGACTCTCCGAAGGTCATGCAATGAATAGAAGCCAGTTGCAGCAACAAAACCCACCAATTAAGTAAAAAACAAATCTATTTGGGGGCGAATCCCTGCGATCCATTATCGCAGATTCTGCCAAAAAGAGGTAAAATAAAAATCTTTTTTTTGTTCAGTCAATTCATTATTTTTTATTAATTCTTATAGATAAAAGCAACTTGGCTCCAACGCCTGACGATAGTACATTTCAATTCATTCCAAATTCAGCACATATTTCCGATGGCACATACAATATTTAACCTCTTAACAACAAAATTCAACTACAATTTTCTTCATCTACAATGCGAGAAAATTCAGAAAAAAGATTGAAAAACTAACAACAACAACAACATGCAATAACAGAGTACATAAATGGTGTATGTACATATTTAAATATTGGAATTTCAACAACAGAAACCGTGAAACTAAATATAATTATCAAATCATTACTGAAGAAATGCTTATATGAAAAAACAAACATGATGTGATAAACACATAAAAATAAAAAAAAACTATTCGATTACTGAATGCAAAATATCAGTCAAGGAAACCAAATTTTTAGCACCTACTGCTTCCTTCCTTCCAACCTGAACTTATTATAGGTACATAATATCCTAAATACCTACCCACATCATAAGTTTTTCGTTCCATCAAACATAATTAAGCTTTTTTAATTTATTTGCTGATTCCTAGGAATCTTTATGCCAGTTGTTAAAATTTTTCCATTCTAAAATACAAACCTAACTGAAAAAAACCTTTATATCTTTTTATTTTTAAATATTATATTATTATAAACAGGAAACAAGTGGAAACGTAATATACTAAACAACTGGAAAAGCTAACAGTCCTATATACACATTTATGTGTTTGTCTCTTTATCGTGACGAATTTTCGTTTCATTAAGCTTCAATCAGGTTTGTATCCGGCAAGAAACTGCATTAAAAGATTTCTATTTAGAATGCAGTCTCAAAAAAGTGTCTTTTGAAAACAAAATGCAAAGATAGTGAGAAAATTCAAAAATAAGAATAAGGATATCTCCGAACCTAGAAGTCCTAGAAAGAAGATAAATACATTTCCAGAATCAGGTTTGCATCCGGCAAGAAACTGCATTCAAAGATTTCTATTTAGAATGCAGTGTCAAAAAAGTGTCTTTTGAAAACCAAATGCAAAGATAGTGAGAAAATTAAAAAATAAGAATAAGGATATTTCCGAAACGAGATGTCCTAGAAAGAAGATAAATACATTTCCAGAATCAAGTTTGCATCCGGCAAGAAACTGCATTCAAAGATTTCTATTTAGAATAAAATTATATTATTTAAAAAAAATAATAATACACACTCGTTAGAGAAATTGGAAAAAACCCCCTCGCATGTGCTGTAAAAAAAAATAATAATATTCGCTCGCGTCGTAGGATGAATGATAAAGATGCCCACTCGCGCTGAGGAAGAAAAAAAAATAAATAAAACGCATTCGCATAACAAATTATCGTCTAATCTATCCCAAGACCTTTGTGCTTAACTGCCTCTTTCTTATCTACTGTAGGCATCGTGTGACCATACAATGCTTGCGGTAAATAGATAAGGGCATCTGAATTTGTCCTATTGTGCTGAATGTTTAGATTGATTTTTTGTAAACAGGCTGTCTTATGGGCATAACACCTAAGACAGTTTGATTATTACAGAAGTTAATTTGGATTTTCACTGCGCAGTACAACTTAGTCAGAGTTGTGTTTTTGTATGTCAGTATTTTTAAATTCTAAGTGATTTTTGTGTCGTGTATTCTAATGTTCGTGGTTTAAGAAATAATATAGCTTGGTGCCATTACTTTTTTCCCATCATGGTCTCGTGGTCTATGTTAGGAATGATATTGCTTGCCAGAGCCTTTCCCAATATGGGCAATGTTCCAACACAGACTTTAACTTCTTATGGCTCAAATTCACTGTCCACAAGCATCTCATTCATTATTGTTTTATTTACAGGAGTCCAAATCTTGACAGTAATTCGACTTGTAACGAGTTTGATGCACTAACTGATTCCATCTCGAAAATTGTTTCCCTTTGTCCTCGCACTTAAATCGTTATTGCGGGCGATTTCAATGTACACAATTCCAACTGGCTCCGCTATTCTGGTCAGACAACACCCGAAGGAAGGTATGTCGAGCTCTTTGCCGGGTTACATCACCTTACCCAACTGATCGATATGCCAACGCGTATACCGGATGTTGCTGGGCAAGCCGCCTATACTCTTGACTTGTTTCTTACTTCTCACCCTGATAAATATACCATTAGTGTAACTTCTCCATTTGGCACTTCAGACCATTGTATCATTTCAGCTAATTTCTCATCCTCCACCCATCCAGTTAAAGAAAAACTTCCCACCAAGACCGTATGGCAATACGAGAAAGCCAACTGGGACGGCCTGAATATCTTTTTCCGAAACTTTAACTGGTCACTATGCTTCCTCGATAGTGACATTGATGCCAGTGCTGAAATGATCACAAATGTGATTCTTCTAGGGATGCGTGCTTTTATTCCTAACAGAGTAAAAAGCATCAAACCTAAAGAAAAAGCCTGGTTTAATTCTGAGTGTAAAGAAGCTATCAGGCTCAAAGAAGTAAGTTTCCGTTCTTACAAAGCCAACCCTACAGAGGAAAATCGGAAAAAGCACAAACAAGCAAGAAACTCATGCAACTCCGTTATTGAAAGAACCAAATTTTTGCATGACCAAAAATTACGGCAAAAAATTCTGCAGTGTCCCAAAGGCAGTAAAAATTTTTGGTCATTTGTAAAAAATATTAAAAACTCCTCAACATCTTCGGTTCCAACGCTCATCGACAGTAACAAAATAATTGTTTACTCTTCAGAGAAGGCAAACTTGCTCGCCGCCCATTTCGCTGCCAGCTCCACGCTGCCTCAAAGCAACGTTGCCCCTCCTGTACTTGAGAATGTAAATTTTTCCATGGGACACATTTTTTTCCGCACTCGTACAGTAGCAAGAGTTCTCAAAGATCTCGATATACACAAATCCGCTGGCCCGGATGGTATACCCCCGATTCTTCTGAAGAGGTGTTCTTCCACACTGGCAAAGCCACTGCGTAAGCTTTTCCATCGCTCCTACTCTTTTGGAATCTTTCCTAGAAGATGGAAAACAGCATTTGTCCAGCCTGTCCCTAAAAAGGTGACCCATCCTCCCCCTCCTCCTACCGACCCATAGCACTGACATCTCTTCTTTCTAAGGTCATGGAAACACTGATTAACCGTCAGCTTAAGGAATATCTCGAAGATCGAAAGCTTCTCCATGACCGTCAGTACGGCTTCCGCAGCAACCGTTGCACTGGTGATCTAATGGCATATCTCACCGAACAGTGGAACAAATCTTTACATCGCTTTGGTGAAAGTAAGATTATTGCTCTTGATATCTCCAAGGCATTTGACAGAGTTTGGCATGAAGCTCTTTTATCGAAAATGCGTGCTTTTGGGATCGATGATAAACTTGTTCGTTGGATTAGAAGCTATCTTCTGGACCGTTCAATACAAGTTGTATTGGACAGATTCAAGTCTGATTCGCACAAAATAAATGCTGGTGTGCCCCAGGGCTCTGTTCTGTCTCCGACTCTTTTCTTGATTTTTATAAACGATCTTCTGACTGTTACTTCTAATCCACTTAACTGTTTTGCTGACGACTCTACCCTCAGCTTTTCATATTCGTTCGATAATTCACGTCCTTCGCCTTCGGACGTACAATTGCAACGGTACCATATGTCAAGCTCATTAAACTCCGATTTATACAGCATTTTCAAATGGGGTAATAGAAATCGTTTGGAGTTTAATGCTTCGAAAACTTAATGCTGTCTTCTGTCGTTATAGCTAAACATTCCCCCAATGCCATTGTCCATGAATGGCACTTACATAGAAGAAACCGAAAAGCTCTCAGTACTCGGTATGTGTGTCAATGACGACCTCCGTTGGAACGACCATATATTTGAGATCGCTAAGAATGCTGCAAAGTGCTTAGGTTTTCTGTTTCGGTGTAAGAAGTATTTTTCCCCATCTGATCTGGCTACAATTTATAAAGCGTTTATACGCCCTAAACTCGAGTATAACTCCCACCTCTGGGCAGGTGCTTCGCAAACATCGCTTCACCTGCTTGATAGAATACAAAATCGAGCGTTAAGATTGATAGGAAATAGAACTGCCGCTGAAACAATTGCCCCTCTCGAACACCGACGCAATGTTTCATGTCTTTCCTTATTTTATCGGTTCTTTTACAAAAAATGTTCACTCGAAGTAGCCAGTTGCATTCCTTCCCTTAAAAGTTTCTCCCGTAATACTCGTCTCGCAAGGAATGCTCATCAGTTCACCCTGGAGCCCAATTTCGGACGTACCGTAAAATATAGGGATTTTTTTTTTAGCCGAACAACACGAATTTGGAATAGTTTACACGGCTGGATTTTCCCTTGCCATTTTGATCTGCTAACATTCAAAACCAATGTTAATCAGCACCTCCTATCCCTCCCCTCCTTATCTTCGTAATGCCCGCGCAGTGTGTTCTACATTAAAAGGGAAACACATAATCCCTTGTGCGAGCGTTGATTATAAAAAAAAAAAAAGAATGCAGTCTCAAAAAAGTGTCTTTTAAACCAAATGCAAAGATAGTGAGAAAATTCAAAAATAAGAATAAGGATATCTCCGAACCTAGAAGTCCTAGAAAGAAGACAAATAGATTTCCAGAATCAGGTTTGCATCCGGCAAGAAACTGCATTCAAATATTTCTATTTATAATGCAGTCTCAAAAAAGTGTCTTTTGAAAACCAAATGCAAAGATAGTGAGACAATTCAAAAATAGGAATAAGGATATCTCCGAACCTAGAAGTCCTAGAAAGAAGATAAATACTTTTCCAGAATCAGGTTTGCATCCGGCAAGAAACTGCATTCAAAGATTTCTATTTAGAATGCAAAGATAGTGAGAAAATTAAAAAATAAGAAAAAGGATATCTCCGAATCTAGAAGTCCTAATTATAATTTAGGTAAAAAATTGAAGAGAATCTGTTTAGCCGTTAAGGCCAAAAAACCACAAATTCACATGCACATACATATATATTCAAGCAGACAGATAACTACCTAATTTTTTACACTGTTATATCATAGTAATGACATGTAACATGTTTGATTATTCCGATTTTTTTCATAACTTGAAAAAATAGCACCTAATATATATGGACTTGCACGAGCCAACTTCACGTTGGTTTACTATTTTTTTTTATTGCAAAACTTTATACTTTTGCTTATATTATTTAATTTAAAAAGTTTGGAAAAAAATCACATCATAATGAACTTCAGTTACACTCCTTGTTCATATTCTAGAGATGCTTTTTGAAAATTAATTCTTTTGTAGGAAGTAAATGTATAAATTGAACAATGTACGTATTTAAAAAAATCGACTCAAAATCCTATTGTGGCTTAGTGTGTTCTTTTTTTTGGTAGTCCGAAGTCGGTCTTATTTATACATACATAGAATATAGATTTCAAATAAATTTATTTTGAATTCCATTTGTTTGTAAACATTTTTTTTATTTTCAGAACATTTAAATGTAAGAAGGCCACATGTTGTAGTTTTTAGTATTTGAATTTGAATTCAGGCTGTACTTTTTTATAAGCTGTCGCTTCATTTTCATATTTGAGTAATGTGTTTGTCTTCTTGGGTAGATTCTGGCTTCAAGTTGAGAAGCAAAATTCCCTTCTCAGAACCGTCCAGAAGTTTTTATTGCAGTACAACGATTGCAGAAGGATTCAGACGACCAATTGAAAATGCTCTAAAAGAAAGAAGTATTAATATCAAAATCCTGTTCCGATAAAGTGTGAACTTATGTCGAATTCGTTTTTAATTTTCATATTTGATTTCAGATTTCAGATTTTTCTTGCAAAAAGGAACATGAACCAAATTTGATTTTCTTTTATTAATTTTGTGAGATTGTGAGTACCAGTTAACAAACTTGCTGTCGTACTTTTTAAACTTCACAGTAATTTGCAAGGGCATTGTAAGCAGACATAACACAAGTACAAGGTACAAAAGGATTTTCTATCGAAACCAATTTTATTGTACCTATAACTTGTTATCTGTTTGTTTACAATTCTGTTTAGACTGGCAAAAGACACGACACACGACAGAAAATTGTCAAAAAGCGCTCGTACAACTCCAAAAAAAAATCAACCTCGTTTTATGTTCGTTTTTACAAGAAAAATCTGAGATCAAATTTGAAAATTAAAAACGAATTCGACATAAGGTATTTTATTTTCCGATTTTCAAAATCAAAAATAAAAATAGAAACTGACATAAGATTGTCAAAATCGTGATCGCGCAATTTGGGACAGGAAGTCCCAATATACTCGCGTTCATTTTTCAGATCGATAGCATATAGGTAATTTGATATAAATCCGTTTTTCACTTTGATGAACTGTAAACTTGAATAAATGTACGATATTTAAACAAATGTTAATAACTAATTAATTAAGGTTTTCCAAATTCTGGAAATTTGTCAAGAGTTTACTGAAATAATTCTTAAATTTGGAAAACCTTTTTCAAAATTTAGAAAAGCGTATTTAAAAAGTTATGGACATTTGTTTCGCAGAGATATTTTTGAGAATTTTTCGTATGGGTAATTCTCAACAAATAAAAAATTGTTTATAACTAATTAATTAAGGTTTTCCAAATTCTGGAAATTTGTAAGGAGTTTACTGAAATAATTCTTAAATTTGGCAAATCTTTTTCAGAATTTGGAAAAGCATATTTAAAAAGTTATGGACATTTGTTTCACAGAGATATTTTTGAGAATTTTTCGTATGGGTAATTCTTAAAATTTTAAACAATTGTTTATAACTAATTAATTAAGGTTTTCCAAATTCTGGAAATTTGTAAGGAGTTTACTGAAATAATTCTTAAATTTGGAAAACCTTTTTCAGAATTTGGAAAAGCATATTTAAAAAAGTTAAGAACATTTGTTTAACAGAGATATTCTTGAGAATTTTTCGTATGGGTAATTTTTAAAATTTTAAACAATTGTTTATAACTATTTAATTAAGGTTTTCCAAATTCTGAAAATTTGGGAGGAGTTTATTTAATTAATTTAAAACTTTGAAAATTCATTTTTACTATTTGGAAAAGTTTATGTTTAAAGTTTTTGATAATTTAATTTTTATCTGCATTGTTTCTTGAAAATGTTCAACGTTTAAATATACGTTAATAACTAATTTATTAAGGTTTTCAAAATCTGAAAACTTCTAACGAGCTCAGTCACAAGATTTATAAATATTGAAAATTATTTAAATGAAATAATTTCATTAATTTGATACTTTGAGAACATTTTTAACTTATAAATAATGAAGATTAGTAGTTTTTTGAATTATAAAAACTCATAAAGAGTGTTAAAATTGATTTCAAAATTTTGCAATTACTCTTAAGAATTTGAAAATTATAAATTAATTATTCATAAACAATTATTTCCGCGTTGATATTTTTTAAGCGAATACCTTACGAATTAATAAAAAAAAAAACAAAACTCGTTTTTACTGGCAGATGTAAGCCCGTTTTTATGTCCCAACGTGTCCTAATGCGTTACGTTACGAGTATTTTTTTATAGATTCTGTCAATACTTTTACATTGTTGTTGTTTATTATTAAATTACACTTTTCCAAATTCTAAAAATGGTTTTCCAAATTTGTCCAAACTGTTCCCCTTCGATTGACACCAAAAAAGTCTAATTTTGTTTCTATGTGCTGCTAACTATACGCCAAACCTTTAATTGTTAATAACTTTTAAACTATAGTTTTCCAAATTCTAAAAATGTTTTTCCAATTTTTTCCAAATGTTTTCCAAATTCGGGGCGCCAAAAAAATCAAAATTCCCGACATAGTGCTACTAACTATACGGGGGTCATTTTTTTGTGCTGTTCCAATTATAAGTAAAAAGGTTCCTGAAGCATTTTGCATCATTAAAACAAATTTGAGGTTGTGGCTGGTGTTATTGGCATTTGATTTCTGCCATAAGTTTACGCGTAGGTAAAATATTCCACTTTTCAGCTGTTTCAACTTTTACTGATAGACTTTAACTGATCGATATAACTGGCGCTTAAAGTAAGATCAATCTTTTATTTAAATTTTCGGAAAATCTAGAGCAAAAGTGAGAATTACACCAATTTGCATACAACGAGTTGTTTACTTTTCATGAAATATTTGCATTGAAATAATTCATGGATGAAGATTATAGGAACTATGAGTCTGAAGATTATAGAGAAGGTAATAGAAAAAAGAAACAAGAACGCCCACTTAGAGGATTCACTTTTCGCCTTCAAACAGAAAATCCCCAGTCAGCTACATACATAGGTGTACCGGCCCTTGTATATTTCTTATGTCCACTATTTCACATTGCAGCGTGAGCCATGCATCTTTGTTTGTTATCTTACAAAATCCCTTTATTTCGTTTCGTTGTTTATAGAAACTACATGAATTCTGTATAATGTTTCTAAGGAAACGAAATAAAACAAACCAGGAGATTATAAAACTTTTGAATATGAGTCATGACTCATGAGACATTGTGAAATTATACTTGCATCACAGAATGAAAAATAAAAAAGGAATTCAAAAAAGGGACATGTTCTAGACAAAAAAGATCAGAAAAGATCCAGAGCTGTTTGGTGTGCAATGAGAATTTGTGTTCTTTTCTAATTTTGTATATGTCTGAAACAGTTAAGAACTATTTAGAACAACATGTTCTACACCTTCTTCTGTGCTATTCTGATCTTAAAAGGACCCATTGAACAAAGCTACTATAGCATTGTCCAGTATTTCACAGTTCACCTTGAGGTATGTCCTTATTTTAAATTCCTTTTTCATTTTTGATTCGGTGATGCAAGTATAATTTCACAAATGACTCAAATTCAAAAGGTTTATATTCACCTGGTTTGTTGCCTTAGAAACACCATACAAATATTCATGTAGTTTCTATAAACAACTAAACATAATAAAGGGATTTTGTAAAAAAAAAAAAAAAAAGAGGAAAGAAAAACGCCAAAATAGAGGCATTGAAATACGGCACACAACTCACCGGGAAATTACTTTTCTGTCTTCTTTCTTAAAATGTTCTTTCTTTTTCGTACTTATTTTATGCAAGCCTGACGCTGCACTATGCCATTTCATCTGTAATATTGTTTTATTTATATCAGCGTAAACTATTTGTGATTTCATGACGTGTTAGCTTGTGCGGGCAATTAAAAATCTTTTTTATACGGAGTTTTAAATAAAAATTATAAAAAGCTTCAATTATGGAAGAAAATTGCAAAAAAGTGCAACGAGCGTTTTACGAAATCAACAAGTAAAATAAGATGTGTCGGTTTTTGCCGAAAGTTATTTCATGAGAAGTGTACGGGTATCGCGACATATGATATTAATGTTGTGAGAACAAACAAAAACATCGTATTCATATGTGATGATTGTTTAGATAAACAAAATGCGATTTACAAACGTTTGGAAGATATTTTGGAATCTGTGAATTTAAATAAAGAAAGTGCATTAAAACAAGAAAAAAGCAGTTAATGAAATTATAGAACATTTGAAAATATATGCAAATTGTGAAGTAAATAATGTAATTAAACGGGAATAAACGGAAAAAAGAATTTACAAGAACGTGTGAGTGGCAATGGCAATGTGTGTGCTCCATCTGTCATTCTTAAACCAAAACAAATGCAAGAGAACAAGAAAACAAATGATGACATTAAAGAGAAAATCGATCCAACGTCATTATCTGTAAAAGTAAATAGTATGGTGAATAAAAAAGATGGTACGGTTGTCATAAATTGTGATGATGTCGAATCTAGAGATGTTATTGAGAAAGAGGCAAAAGATAAATTGGGAAACGATTACGATATTTTAGTACCGCAGTTAAAAAAACCTTGTTTAATAGTATGTGATATAAATAGTGAATGGGACAAAGAAAAATTTGAAAACACTATTAAGAAACAAACTAAAATGAAAGGATCAGTGAAGTGCTTAAAACTGTTTAATGCAATAAAGAAAAAAAAGAAAAATTATATATAAGGCAATTATCGAAATAGAAAGTTTAGACTATAAGGAAATAATATATAAAGGAAGCGTGAACATTGGCTGGGATAGATGTTTTGTTTTGGATTTTGTGCCAGTAAAACGTTGTTTTAATTGTTGGGGATTCAATCACGAGGCAAAGAACTGTACGAAAAATGTAGTTTGTGCAAAGTGTTCTGAACAACATGATACTAAAAACTGTGATAAAAATATTTCGAACTGCAATAATTGTGATACAGCTAATAAAAACTTAGGATTTAATTTTGATGTAAACCATGACTGTAGAAGCTATGTTTGTGATGTTTTAAAGAAAAAAATTGAAACCCAAATAGGTAGAATTGCATATTAGCAATCAAAATATATTGTTTGCTATCTTAATATTTGTGGTTTAATAAATAATTTCAACGAACTTAAAAAAATCATATTTGATAAGGACTTTGATATAATAGTATTATCAGAAACGCATGTAACGGATGACATTTATGACAGTGAAATATGTGTAGATAATTATAATTTAATAAGGTGTGATACGAATTCTAGTCGAACTGGTGGTGTTGTTATATAAATAAAGAAATATATCCAAACATTAAATGTTAGGAAGGTCGTTATAGAGGATAACATATGGTCGTTGAAGTGTGATTTGTGTTTTATTACTTATAAGTTTTTACTAGTTGCCTTATATAAATCACCAAGAGTATCTAACAGACTATTCTGTGATAACTTTTCGGATATAATGGATGAAATATGTGGACAAAATAGAAATATTATAGTCGTAGGAGACTTTAATATAGACTGGTTTGTCACAGCAGATATATATAGGAAAGACATTTATAAAAAAATATCAGATAATGCATTATATCAGTTGGTAAGTGAACCTACAAGAATTACTAAAAATTCGAAGACTTTAATCGATTATGTAGTTACTAATAACAAAATGTAGAAGCTAAAACAGTTAAAGAACTCAAAATAAGTGATCATGAGACAATTAATATTAAGCTACCAATAAAAAATACTATTAGAACTGTCCAGCGGAAAATAAAGTCTTTCAAATATAACAAAAATAACTTTCAACGTGAGCTTTTAAATAGTCAAATTTTGCATATTGAAAATATTAATCAAAATAACTTAACATCAAATAATTTTGTTAAACAAATATATCAAATAGTTGAAAAGTTTACAAAAGAATATAATATGCGATTAAATAAAAATACTTGGTTCAATAACTATTTACGTACCTTAAAACGTAATAAAATAAATAAACGATAATTCTTTCTAACACTGTGGAAGACTTGGAAAATTATAAGTCGGCAAGAAACCATTACAAAAATGAAATTATTAAAACTAAACGAAAATACATAAAAGAAAGAATAGACAATGAAACAAATTAAAAGGAAATGTGGCGAAATTTAAAAAAATATATATAAAAAAAGAAGATTCAAATATTACATGTATTGAATTCAATAATGAACTTATAACAGATGATAAACTTATTGCGAGTAAATTTAACGATTTTTTCGTGAACAGTATAACTACAATAAATAATGAGATTCCGTTTGTGACAGACAACAATTTAATTCCGTATTCGGGCAACACGTTTAAATTCAATTGTGTATCTCTAAATAATATCTACTCTGTGCTTTTACGGATTGAAAACAATAAAGATAATACTTTTCTGACTCCGAAAATATATTTAGAAAACTTTGATTATTTAGGACCAGCACTACAGACTATCATTAATAAATCTTTTCAAGAGGGTATTTTCCCAGACGCTTGGAAAGAATCAATGGTCAGCCCAATTGAAAAAGTTAAAAATACAAAAAAGTGTGAAGAATTTCGACCTATCAACAGTATGCCCCTTTATGAAAAAATCATAGAAAAGATCGCGTTCAAACAAATTGAAGACTACTTCGAAAACAATGCCTTGATAATTGAATCAAAATCCGGTTTCCGAAAAACTCATTCGTGTGAGAGTGCCTTAAATTTTATTTTAACTAGCTGGAAAGAGAGTGTATCAAAAAAAGAATATATATATGGTGCTTTTCTTGATTTAAAACGTACATTTGAAACTATAGATCGATCGATCCTCTTAAAAAAAACTAGAAAAATACGTTATTAAAAACTGTGAACTTGCTTGGTTTAAAACTTACCTCGAAAATAGAACTCAAAAAGTTAAAATAAACGGACATTTTTCGAAGCCTAATTATGTAGACTTGGAAGTTCTTCAAGGATCGGTACTGGGTACTCTTTTGTTTATTATTTACATCAATGACATAGAACGTGTTTTAAAATATTGTAAAATCGCCCTGTTTGCTGATGATGCCCTAGTCTACATCTCAGGAGAAAACATTGAGGACTGCCATAGGAAAATACAAGAAGATCTTAATAGTATATATGATTGGTTATGCCAAAACAGACTGAAAATAAATGCTAGTAAAACTAAGTGTATGATTATATCAAGTAGAAATAGTCTTACTTTAAATTTGAACCTAGTAACTGAAAACAATATAATAGAAAGAGTTGATGCAATAAAATACCTTGGTATTATGATTGATAATAAACTTACATTTGAAAATCAAATAGATTATATATGTAAAAAGATTTCAAAGAAAATAGTTTTTTTTAAAAGAATAAGAAAAGATGTAACTATGCTAACGGCAACAATTATTTACAATGTTATAGTGAAACCACATTTTGAATATTGTTCAACAATTTTGTTTTTATGTAATGATGGTTTAATTGCTAGACTACAACTGTTGCAAAATAAAGCGATGCGGTCAATTTTAAAATGTAGTAGATACACGTCAATAAATTGTATGTTAAATGCTTTGAAATGGTTGTCTGTTAAACAGAGAATTGTTATGAATATGCTAATGTTTGTCTACAAAATAAAAAATAAATTGATGCCAAATTATTTAACAAGATATGTTCAATATGTTCAACCGTATTAGAAATATGAATGATTTTAGATTACCAAATTTTTTAACAGCCAGAGCTCAAAACTCTCTTATATATAAAGGTTTTAAGATTTTTAATCTAATGGCTAACCATGTTAAATCTGAAAATAATGTAAATATATAGTTATAAAAAAAAGTGTTGTAGAATTTGTGAGACTGAAATATTAAAAATTTTAATGTAAGAATAATTTTAAAAATTATAAAATGATTGTTATCTAAAGCTTATTAATACGCTAATAAATGCCCATCTATCTATATATCTATTTGTACAGGTGACTTTATTTATTAGTATTTTTTAATCAACGTTGAACAATCTATCTAACAAAAATACTTAAACAACACACATTAACATTTTCGTTTGTTAAGTTTTATTGTGATCCGTGCATTTTATTAACTTATTAGTTTTAAATTTAATTCGAAATATTTTGTTGATTAATTTGCATTTTAAAATACATGTGCAGCCGAATAGGCCCATAATAGCAATGTCAAAAAATTATATTTTGGGAAGCGTTTAGTATGTACTCTATTTTATATGTAAGTGATTTATATTGGTCTTTTTTTACTTTTTTTATAGTAGTTTGTACTTTGTAGACATTGAACGAACAAGTCTGTATATTGATATTTATAAATCTGTAAATGATAAAACACACAAATTTAAAAAATTCTTGTCATTGTAATACACACATATTCTTGTATTTTAATTAATCTCTTGGTAAATAGAAACCAAAACTAAAACGAACCGCTCCACAACATAAATAATTTTATGAGCTCATCTGAAAGTTCAAAGATTTTCGACAAAAAAAAATTACAATTTTGTATGTAAGTACAAGAACAAATTGAAAGCAATAACAACATTAAATTTTTTTTAAATATCGGTTTTCGTATCCACTATTGAGAGTTAGTTCTGAATCAACCAGGACGATGGCCAGACGAAAAATGACCACCATGAGAGTACTATAGAAAATGTATATACAATGAAATAAGGTGGTAATTCTGTTACTGAATGGTGAGTTTATATGGTGAATTAAATTTTCCAGTGCTATTTCTTATGCAGCATTTCCATGAACTGACCTAATCCTCTAATTATCTGTCTCCTTCTTTAAATGTCATTTAATTTTTATGTTTGTTTTACTTGACATTTTCTTTTCGTGTTGGCTGTCAAACAGTCAAATCAATTCTAAGCTGTTATCAAATATTTTCATTTGAGTGAGTAAATATTGTTTTTGTCTAGTTCTGTTTTACTTTTAAATTTCCATACAAAAACCGAGTATGATAAATAAAAATTAACTCCCATAAATTGATCATATATTGCCTTCTAACTGCTAGAGTTATATTACATTGTTATTTTTTGCCAAAATGGATGATAAACTCGAAACTAGTGAAGATTGTTTTTCTTCAACTTTTCGTTCGATACTAGAAGGTACATTATACAGATCTTGCATTTAAACATTATGGTTTCTCTAAATAAAATTATAATTTTGATTTGACTTTAGATAAAATATCAGATTCTTTGACTGAGAAAATTGAATCCGATCTAAAAGCATACGATAGAGACATCGAAAAGATATGCAATCTTTTTTATGAAGGTTTCATAGATTCCATAAACGAACTTCTGCAAGTCAAGTCCAAGGTGCAATCTCTCAATAGTGAAATATTGCAAGTAGATTCTGTTATGAATACAATATCATCTAAGTGTATTGCCACTGGAGAAAAAATTAACCAAATTCGCGTTGTTGAAAAGAACATATTCAAAGCAATACAATGGCTTCAAAAGTGTTTGCCTGTTTATGAATGCTGCTCCAAATACAAATATTATTTTTCTCAAAAACAATACTATGAATCATTAAAAATACTAGAAGCCCTAGAACGGGATCACTTGCCAACTGTCTTGAACTACAGATTTAGCTTGCAAATGGCAAACAAAATACCCAAACTAAAGGAAAGTATAAAAACCTGCTCGGAAGGTGAATTTCGAGAGTTTCTTGAAAATATAAGAAAGTTTTCTTCGAAAATTGGTGATGTATCTATGCGCTGCACCAAACAGATGCAAAAAAAAGATGTAAAAAACATTATTGACGATTATAAAAGAAGCAATAATACTGCCTCAACGGGCGGTGCTGCAGTAGAAGCAGAAATAAGCGCCTATGATTTAATAGATTTCTCTCCAATTTTCAAAACCTACCGCATTTACAGTGAATTAGGTTTCAAGGAACTATTTGAAAAAGATTATCGACAACAAAGGAAAGATCAAATCAAGTTGGTTGTCGTTCCATCACGTCCAATGCACAATGATTTAGAAGTTTATAAAGTGTATATATCTGCCGTTGTAGGTTTTTTTGTGGTTGAAGACCATGTACGAAATACTGCAGACGAAATTGCTTCTAATGCTTATTTAGAAGAATTGTGGGTATCTTCTTTGAGTACTTTTGCTAACCATCTGAACATAAACACATGCCTATGTACAGATCCAAATATATTACTTAAATTGAAGACTATAATAATTCTAGCCATAAATAATCTAAAGTCATGTGGTTATCTTGCTAGCCAACTTTGGGACTTACTCTACGCAATTCGGGATCATTATAATGAAGTTTTGTTACAAAGATGGGTTCATATCTTCCGGGAGATTTTGGAAAAAGAAGACTTTCAACCCCTTCATGTTAAAACTCCTGAAGAATTAGAGACTTTAATTGAAAATTGTACCTTTAACTTTGAAAATGTTGACAAGTTTCAGCTGCCAAAAACTTTTCCCTTCTCCGGAATGGTTCCAAAAGTTTACAACGAAGCTAAGGAGTTTATGTATGCTTCTATGAAATTTTGTGAAGATCTACCTCTCATGCCTAATGAAATAGCTATAACCGTGAGGAAAGCTGGGACTCTTTTGTTTACAAGGAGCTTCAATGGGTGTATCTCGTCCATTTTTCGAAATCCCAGCCTTACTTTACCCCAAATAATTCAAGTAATCTTGGATACTAAGTATTTAGATAAAACGATTCCAAATTTAAACGATTTTATATGCGAAGTTACTGGTACTCAGAAAAACGTAAACCAAATGAATACAAAAATATTATACACCAGTTTGGAGGCTGAACGTGAAGTTGTCAGAAGAATATGTTCCAAGGTTGACGAGTTCTTTGATCTATCTGACTATAATTGGCTTTTGATAGAACCAAATGGAAATGCTTCAACATATATAACAGATATGATATCATATCTGAAGAACACATTCGAAAGTTTTGCTTCTATATTACCAGCAATTGCTCAGACGGCTTGTAAGAGAGCTTGCAAACATATAGCTGAGAATATACTCAATATTCTTTTGGACAATGAGGTAAAACTTATTACTCCGGCGGCGTTGCAGCAGATAAACTTGGATTTAATACAATGTGAATTTTTTGCTGCATCTGAACCTATAGTAGGCCTAAAAGAAGACGAACTGATGAAACAATTCTTGCATGTTCGCCAATTGTTAGATTTGCTTATAATGGAGGAGTGGAGTTCTTATTTGCATGATTACGGAAAAGCAGAAAATCGTTATTATTTGGTTGAACCTACTACCGTTATAATAATATTAGACAAGATGAGGGAAGCGGACAAGAAGACAATGTTCGCAGTTTTGAAAAAGTCTGAAAGGGACAAAAAGAAACTGAGAGAGACTGTGCAAAAACAATTGAGAAGTCTAGTAGATCGACTTTAATTGTTGGAAAGTTTTAACTATGTTTCTTAATTTAATTTATTTGTAAAATTATTGCAATTAATGCCTAACCCCTAACCACACCGTATTCTTTCTTTCGAAGCGATATTTTAAGTTTCGATGCGGTCGAACATTCAACCACAGACTACGATTTAAAATTAACGAAGAAGCGCAGTTTAAAGACCAACATTTTTTTATTTTATTTTATTGACATTTTACTTTATAAATTATTTCCCAAGCAATGGTCATTACATTATTTAGGTTCGCAAAATAGTCAAACATTTTTTGTTTAATTTTTAATTAAAATCATTTTGAGAGTAAAATTGTATACATTTCTTAAACATATTGTTGAGAAACTGTATTTTATAACACGCAAATATAATCTGATGACCCAAATTATATAAATAAATAAAATGAATATATGTATGAAATAAATGAAATATTGTTCGTCGTTTAAAGACCGAAAAAAGTGTGATATCTAATACAATCATTTTTATTTACCTAAATCTGCTAATGAAATTAGTTATTATTATTATTATAATTATTGTTATTTATTAATCACGACATAAATGTACATGATAAGTTCTTAAAAGCTACAGCACTAGCTACAAGTGAAAAATTCAAATTTGGTTTCTGAAAAACAGACAAATCCAGTGTAAAATGTTATACTGGAGCAGCAGTTACTACTAGCTATGTTTTGATATTTGGTTCATGAAGTCCATTCCTGTTTGAAAATGAAAACGATATTTTCACGCGAATAATTACATTTTTGAAGTCAGTATAGGTTGAATGGAGATATGTGCATATATAAAGGTACACATTAGCCGTGTTTTTTTGGGAAAGCTATGGGCAGCTATTGTCATTCATAAAATAAAATGTTCTTATTTTAAAAATTTAAATCAAACTTAAGTATTACTTATATTTCTCATAAATATATTGATACGCTACCTGGTATTCTGCTTGAAGCTCCTGAAACGCGTGAGGTCGCTTTTACATGGGGTTGAAAAATCGGCAAGTCTACCGGCATTAGATAGCCGTATTGCTACACTGAGAAAATGTCAATATTAGGAAAGATATCGTCCAAATACATACATTATGTATATTATAATAATAATGAAGTCTTAACCAATATCCTAACATGCAGAGCCGGAAATATATATATAGTTTGTTTAGTTGCAACCATGTACTGGAAGTGGAAACTAGTCAATAATAGAACATGCAGCTATACTTAGTGAGATGGGAGCTCATGAATTCGTATTTATATACTTACTGCCTGAATACATAACATCCAAAGTTTGTTCCGCAGTTTTTTAATAATGCACACAAAATATTTTTAATTAAATTAACTTAAGGGTGCTTGTTTGTAGTGAGTTTCCTATCCTTTTCACTCTGAAAGTGCCTGATTATATTTAAATGATGATAAATAATAAAATTAAGAATTAACTAAACCTCAGGGTGCTTGTTTAGTATGTGTGTGTGTGTCCCATGCCTCTCACTTTTTTTCTTTTTTTAACTCAAAGTGTGTAGTAGTGCCCCGTGGCTTAGTGGTTAGTGTGTCGGACTGCTAAGAGAATGAGCCTGGGTTCGAATCCAGCTCATAGCCACCTTCTTTTCCGGGGTACTGCCTCTTGCGGGGAACTGACAAAACCTCCAAGAGTAAAATTTGTCTTGAAAAAGTGCATCTCATGTAGCCGTTCGGACTCGGCGGTAAACTGTAGGTCCCTTCCATTCTTGCAGATTAACAACACACATACAGGAATGGTTGAGAGTATAAGTCACTAGTCCTTAAGGAGCTAGAAAAAAAAGAAAAACTTCCCACCAGGACCGTTCCGCAATACGAGAAAGCCAAATGGGACGGCCTGAATATTTATTTCTGAAACTTTAACTGGTCACTATGCTTCCACGATAGTGACATTGATGCCAGTGCTGAAATGATCACAAATGTGATTCTTCTAGGGATGCGTGCTTTTATTCCTAACAGAGTAAAAAGCATCAAGCCTAAAGAAAAGTCCTGGTTTAATTCTGAGTGTAAAAAAGCTATCAAGCTCAAAGAAGTCAGTTTCCGATCCTACAAAGCCAACCCTACAGAGAAAAGTCGGAAAAGCACAAACAAGCAAGGAACTCCGTTATTAAAAGAACCAAATTTTTGCATGACCAAAAATTACGGCAAAAAATTCTGCAGTGTTCCAAAGGCAGTAAAAATGTTTGGTCATTTGTAGAAAATATTAAAAACTACTCAACATCTTCGGTTCCAACGCTCGTCAATAATAACAAACTAATAATTGTTTACTCTTCAGAGAAGGCAAACTTGCTCGCCGCCCATTTCGCTGCCTAACAGCAACGTTGCCTCTCCTGTACTTGAGAATGTAAATTTTTCCATGGGACAGATTTTTGTCCCATGATTTTTGAGTTCTCAAAGATCTCGATATACACAAATCCGCTGGCCCGGATGGTATTACCCCGATTCTTCTGAAGAGGTGTTCTTCCACACTGGCAAAGCCACTGCGTACGCTTTTCCATCGCTCCTACTCTTATGGAATCTTTCCAAGAAGATGGAAAACAGCATTTGTCCAGCCTGTCCATAAGATAGTTGACCCATCCTCCCCCTCCTCCTACCGACTCGTAGCACTAACATCCCTTTTTTCTAAGGTTATGGAAACGCTGATTAACCGTCAGCTTAAGGAATATCTCGAAGGCAGGTGCTTCACAAACATCGCTTCATAGAATACAAAATCCAGCGTTTAAATTGATAGGAAATAGAGCTGCCGCTGAAACAATTGCCCCTCTCGAACAACGACGCAATGTTTCATGTCTTTCTTTATTTTATCGTTTCTTTTATAAGAAATGTTCACTCGAAGTAGCCAGCTGCATTCTTCCCCTTAAAAGTTTCTCCCGTAATACTCGTCTAACAAGGAATGCCCATCAGTTCACCCTTGAGCCCAATTTCGGACGTACCGTGAAATATAGAGATTCTTTTTTAGCCGAACAACACGAATTTGAAATAGTTTATACGGCAAGACTTTCCCTTGGTTTTAAAAATATTTATTTTTCAAAAAATCAAAAATTAATTAAAAAAAAAAATATTAAAAATTTTGATATGAAGATTTTATTTGGCTACCTACATCTTCTCAAATATAAAATTTGACACGAATCCAAAGAGCCCTTACCAAGAAAGCCAAAAATTGAAAAAAACCGTCACATGAAAGGTACCGTTATAGACTTTTACCGTGAATTTGGTTCTGATCTCAAAAATTTTCATTAAAATCGTTGGAGCCGTTTTCGAGAAAATTAAGCTTTTCCTAAACGGTCATATGGTACCCTTATTTAAAGGCTTACAAATAAAATTGTAATTTCCTCTCTAGAGAATGCCAAAAGAAAGAATAACACAGACCAGTTTTGAAGATAATCGCTTAAGCCGTTTAGGCTGCAGCTCGTTATACATACTGACAGACAGACAGATTGACAGACATTTTTTGCCACCAACTTTTTTAGACTTCTTTATGACCGTAATAGCATGTTTTATTGTTATCTCAATTTTTTTTATGTTCACGAATCCAAAACTTGCCTTACAGTCCCTATAATCGCAAGTGCAAATGTCCACTCGAACTAACCAGTTGCATTCCTCCCCTCAAAAGTTTCACTCGTTATACCCGGCTCGCAAGGAATGCTCATCAGTTCACTCTTGAACCCAATTTCGGACGTACCTTGAAATATAGAATCTTTTTTTAGCTGAACAGGAATTTGGAAAAGTTTACCCGGTGAGGTTTTTCCTTGCCATTTCAATTTGAAAACATTCAAGACCAAAGTTAATCGACACCTTCTGTCCCTCCTTCCCTAACCTTCCTTTGCTCGCGCATTGTGTTTAACATTATAAGGGCGCGCGCATAATTGTAAAAAAAAAAACAACTGATAGGAGAAATTAATTGCCTAACTTGTGTATAAAATTTCTAGTTGATGGACCGAGTAGATGTAGATAAAGGCGTGTGAAGGTGTGCGGAGTACAATTCTTTAACATATTTTCTTTAAAATATAATTAATTAAAAGAAAAAAAACAAAGCATCATAATTAAAATATCACCTAAAAACACGCATTCTTTTATATTTTGCTCTAAAAATTGATTATACATTTTTTTGTCTAGGCTTTATGAAAATCCATTTTTTTTTAAATTTTGTTTAAGTTAAAAAATATTTTGGTTGATTAATTTTCAAATCGAAAACATTTTTTTTATTGAAATATTCCAAAAGTTGTGGAAGTTACATATCTCAACGCAAAGTTTTAAAATATATTTTTTGTATGCATCAATTTCATGTGATTTGTTTTAAACATAAAAAATTAAATGCAGTTTATTTTTTTCATTTGGTCAGGGAAAATTTGAAAACTGGTCAGGAAAAGTCAGAGAATTTTATTTTCAAAAATAGTGGCAACTATGGACTTAATTCAATATTTTTTTACCTATACTTAATATAATCATCATTATGTTCTATTAACCATTTAGAAAAAAAAAATTATTTTTTCCATAATCTAACATTTCCTTTTCATGCGATGCATGTTCTTTGATAGGCTCTTTCCTTACCCATTTGTTGTTTAAATGTGGGCGCTTTGAAAAATTAAAAAATTGTTTCCGTTTTTTTTTGTGTTTTGTCCAAAAAGCAAGCGTCACATAATTAACAACGCCTGGATCAACACCTAAGAAATATTTACAACTTGGATAATCCTCCTGTCGGATTCCTTTTTTCTTCGATGCTGGTCCTTCTCAGGTTTTTTTCGGGTTTTTGTTCATTATGAATGAACAATCTACACACCGTTTGTCGAAAGCTCATTTCATTTTTTCGGTTTTATTTCAACTGTAGACTCATCCAGCTTTCCATAACGTGAATGCTCCAAATTAAAATATTTCCACCAGTACTTCGGTGTCGTTGTTTAAAACTCTACAGGTTTAATCCCGATTAATTTTTCTGCTCCACCTTTGTATATACACTACATATAGTACTATCATGAAGCATCAGTTTGTAATTGCGAATCAAGTCGCAATGATTGGCGCTGAAATCGCCAGTTGGTGTGGATATAGAATAAGAGCAAACAACACAAGTGTATTAAATACTGGTAAAATATCGGTAAATGTTCTCGTCTCCACTATTTAGAGTTACGAATCAACCAGGAAAATGCCAGACGAAAAATGACACCATGAGAGTGCTATAGAGAATGCATATACAATGACTCCACTTAGAAGTTCTCTCAGGGCTAGACAGGTGAAGCGAACGTGTTTCCGGTCATTTTTGAAAATTGGGAAAATTTCAAAGGATTGTATATCATGGCGAGTGAACAATTGTCCCAATGTAAAAGTGAATGGTACTAATGACCACCACTGCTCACCCAAGTTATTTTTTTTAATAATCCATATTAAAATCAGCAAGGAATTCTGCAACTTTTTGGCAGCCCATTTGTATTATCCCAGCACACGATTGAATAAATGTACTGTAATACAATTTTTCATCGTGGTTTCATGCATCTTTGCGATATCTTGAATGAGAAACGACGGAATGCTGCCATCATAGATTCTCTGAATTTCTCTCAACACGAACAAATTGTCGTTTTTGGCAACACGTTACTTTTTCGTTGATTATTTTGCAAGCAGTAATAAATATCCGACAAATGGTTAAATGTTAACACTTGTAGAAAATTATTACCACCTGCATTCAGAATTTGCGTGTAATGGTAATGCACATAGATCAAGGCTTCCACGCTCAGTGCAGATACCTCCAACACGTCTTTTTTCAATTCGTTCCGCTAGTTCCTTGTCCTTACTTTTGTATATACACTGCATATATTACCATCATGAAGCACCATTTTTTATTGGGAATCAAGTCGCAATGAGGCGCCCTGAAATCGCCAATTTGTGTGGATATATAATAAGAACAAACACCAAACGTGTATGAAATACTGGTAAAATATCGGTAAATGTTCTCGTCTCCACTATTTAGAGTTAGTTACGAATCAACCAGGCAGATGGAAGGACGAAAAATGACACCATGAGAGTACTATAGAATGTATATACAATGACCTTACAAAAATTATTGAATCCTAACTTCACCGTCCGCGTTTCCACATTTGTACGTTCATCAGTGTTGTGGAAACGCTTCTTCTGAGGTAGTATGATTCACACAATTTTTAGAAGAACCACGGGAGTGGTCAGCGCCATTATATATGCTTTGCATGGCATGATTGTTATTTAAACAATTTATTTTAAATGGTAATAATTCCCAAAAAATGGAATTAATTCTATATACATCAAAAGAAAAAATACTTGAAATGTATCTTAATACTTTATTTAAAAATGTGAATGAAAATTAAAAAAAAAGATAAATATAGAATTAAAAAAAAATGTAAGCATACATGCCATTATAGTTATTTGTTTGTCAGTTTTTTTTTAATTTAATATGTCTAGTGGTAGCGTTATTTCCTTAATTTTGTTTTTAAAGTAAGTAAGTAAAAAACGTTAATTCATAAAGGAAATTTTATTTTATTATATTTTTTATCCAATTTGTATGTTATCCGCTCGATTTTGATAATCGGCGAGATAAGTTATCCGCTCATTGTCAAACGTTTATTTTAGTGTTTACAATCGTGAATTGTGGAAAAAATTAAAAAAAAAATCTTTAAAAAGTTACATACATATGTATGTGTTTGCATTTGCATTGAACCAATTTGGTGGCAAAAAAAGAGTGTTGTTTTAAAACAAAAATATTTAATTAAATTTAAAACACCAGTTTTGTGGTGTGATTGCTTACAATCGTTTTTAGTGTTTGGATTTAATTTTTTGTTTTTTTAATACCTACCCATAAAATATAAATTTATAAATTTTCCTTTATTTTGTTAATCTGTTGTGCACCCTTTAAGTGTTTTAAAGTATTCTAGTTTTCCCTTATCTTTTTAGTGTTGAACCCTTCTTAAAAAAAAAAAATATATATATATATACATTCTTGACTGTAATTTTTTTAGTTTACATTTTAGTTTTTGATGTGCACCTTTTAAGTGTTTTAAGTATTCCTGTTTTTTTCCTTGTGTTTTAAGTGTTCAATTTAGATTCCATTGTGCAGTGCTTTGAGTTTATTGGTTGCCCTTGTTTTATTATTGTTAATATTTTTATTTATTTTATTTTTTGAAATTTCAGCCTTTGTCAGAGTAAGTATCCTATTTATTCGTATATTGTTTATAATTTTTTTTTTTTAAATAATTGAATGCATGGAGGCCCGAGGAGCAACCGACTTCCACGGTTATTTCTTCCTCTAATAAACCGATAACAGTTGAGACATGTAAGGGCCAACAGTCTTCTGTGACTTTCGCAAGTGCGAATTCGGCATCAATTGCGTACCCGAAAGAGCCAGACGAATCAAATGAAAGACTCCACGGCATTGTATATACATTGCCTATAGTACTATCATGAGACGAGAAAAAATCTTTTTACCTAGAGCCGCTTGGAGTGCTAGTGTAGGGACATATTATTTGAGTGAGAGAGAATTAAGAGCATGGTTTTTAGTGTTATGCTTTGTGCTTAGTTATGTGAGGCAAGAAAAAACAGAAGGAGAACATGAAATAATTCAGTATTTTGTTTTGTTCATTGTATATATGTATATAAACTACTAGCAGTTTTGAAGTTTATATATTTACAATGGTTTCGCTTAGCTGAGGCGAATAGTTTTTTGTAAGGATTTCTACACGATCCAACATTTTCATTGTTTACGTTTTTTTTATACGGAATATGTAATATGAGAACTGGTTCTTACATAAGTATTTATACATGCGTACGTCATTGACCAGACTTTTTTAGGATTTTTAAGTTTTGTACGAGCACTACCTACATACATATTTGTCATATTTGTACATACATATATACATCATTGACCAGACTTTTGATTCGAATTCTTTAGGATTTTCAATTTTTTTACTATTATGAAGGTTGTCGTCTTCAAATAATGCACACATTCATTCTTGAAATTTAAACACAAACTTACTTCTTGCTGTATTTATACAAAGATACAAACGTATGCAGTGGATGGATTTTTGTTTTGAATTTTGCTTTCCATTGTGATAGGTACCTACATATACATATACATATATGTAGGTACATACATTTGTATATGTAGGTACCTATCTGAATGAACTATGTGCAGAAATTCAATCAAAAATTGTTTGTAAATTGATTTATATTATTATTGATTGATTATATATTATAGTAACAAAGATCTTTTGTTTGTTTGATAAATATAATAGGTACTAGTTGACCTTCCCAGCTTAGCTCGCGGGAAAGAAATTTATAGTTAAACCAAAATATTTCTTTGAACTAATCTTCTATAGAATTGCTAAAAATACCACGGGTTTTTTTACATTTGTAATAGGTACCTAATTGTTTAATTTTTACTTGCAATTATAGGTAGGTACTAAGTACAAGTTATGCATTCGTGCAGAAAAAAAATTGAGATAACAATCAAATATAACATTACGATAGGGTTTCCAGAACATCTCTTTTAAAGAGAACATGTTCTCTTTTTGGACTCCGATCTTTCTTATTCTTTCTTTTTCCATCAAATTCTTTTTTTGTACTCTTTTTTATTTATGTTCTCTTTTTTGTCCTCTTTTTTCTTTTTTATAAATGTTGGTGCCTGAAAAATAGTAATCTTACTCCATTTTCATTAAAAAAAACTTTGTAGTGTCCACTAAAATAAAGCATTGCAATAAGAACCTACCTATTCATAATCCATCACCGAACCCTGGTTCGAACATTTAACATGCAATGCATGAACACGAACAGACCGAATTAATGTGATTATTGTGAAATTCACCGCACCACATCTGTACTCTTCTAACCGTCTGCATAAACTCACCATTGTATATACATTGCCTATAGTACTATCATGAGACGAGAAAAAATCTTTTTCCCTAGAGCCGCTTGGAGTGCTAGTGTAGGACATTTTATTTGAGTGAGAGAGAATTAAGAGCATGGTTTTTAGTGTTATGCTTTGTGCTTAGTTTCCTGCGCATGTGCAATGTGACAATGTGAGGCAAGAAAAAACCGAAGGAGAACATGAAATAATTCAGTATCTTGTTTTGTTCATTGTATATATGTGTATAAACTGCTGGAAGTTTTGAAGTTAATATATAATGGTTTCGCTTAGCTGAGGCTTAGTTTTTTGTAAGGATTTATACAAGATCCAACATTTTCATTGTTTACGTTTTTTTATATGGAATATCATTGTATATACATTGCCTATAGTACTATCATGAGACGAGAAAAAATCTTTTTCCCTAGAGCCGCTTGGAGTGCTAGTGTAGGACATTTTATTTGAGTGAGAGAGAATTAAGAGCATGGTTTTTAGTGTTATGCTTTGTGCTTAGTTTCGTGCGCATGTGCAATGTGACAATGTGAGGCAAGAAAAAACCGAAGAAGAACATGAAATAATTCAGTATCTTGTTTTGTTCATTGTATATATGTGTATAAACTGCTGGAAGTTTTGAAGTTAATATATAATGGTTTCGCTTAGCTGAGGCTTAGTTTTTTGTAAGGATTTATACAAGATCCAACATTTTCATTGTTTACGTTTTTTTATATGGAATATGTAATATGAGAACTGGTTCTTACATAAGTATTTATACATGCGTACGTCATTGACGAGACTTTTGATTTGAGTTTTTTAGGATTTTCAAGTTTTGTATGAGCACTACCTACATACATATTTGTCATATTTGTACATATATACATCATTGACCAGACTTTTGATTCGAATTCTTTAGGATTTTCAATTTTTTTACTATTCTATTATGAAGGTTGTCGTCTTCAAATAGTGTACACATTCATTCTTGAAATTGAAACACAAACTTACTTCTTGCTGTATTTATACAAAGATACAAAGGCCCTTGCAATGGATGGATTTTTGTTTTGAATTTTACTTTCCATTCAGATAGGTACCAACATATACATATAGGTACATAGATATGTATGTGTAGGTATCTATCTGAATGAACTATGTGCAGAAATTCAATCAAAAATTGTTTGTAAATTGATTTATATTATTATTGATTGATTATATATTATTGATTTATAGTAACAAAGATCTTTTGTTTGTTTGAGGTTTATATAATAGGAACTAGTTGACCCACCCAGCTTAGCTCGCGGGAAAGAAATTTATAGTTAAACCAAAATATTTCTTTGTACTAATCTTCTATAGAATTGCTAAAAATACCACGGGTTTTTTACATTTGTAACACCTAATTGTTTAATTTTTACTTGCAATTATTATAGGTAGGTACTAAGTACAAGTTATGCATTCATACAGAAAAAAAAATTTGGAATATAAGTTTATTTTGACATTCGACATAGGATTTTTTTAATTTCTTTTTTAGCTGATACTTGCGATATAACCGTCAAGTAAAAGCTTATTTTTGTCAAAAACAGCTCCAAGAATTTTGTATGTAAAAAATCAATGTGCGTTCAATTATGGTTAAAAAAAATATGACGGTGGGCTAAAACTGGCACCACCCATAGGAGTTTTTTTTTGGCATCGACTTTTCTGAGAACTGGTTAGGTAACCGATTACAACCAAAATTGATATTCAGGAAAATGTAAGTAGCCTAAGTAATCTTACACTATAATATATTTATATAGGTATATTTAAAATAACGGCAACATTCAAAATAATGTGCTATACCTGTTTTAAAGCCAAAAGTCTGTTCAATTATATTATTTTTTAAATAAAGAATTTTAGAAAAAAAATAAATATACACATAAAAGGCACGACTGGGTCGCACGTACTTGCTCCTGTGTGCTAATTTGTTTATTTAGGGGCAGGTGTAAGCCTTCGTTTTCTCGATTGAAATTTTTGCATTCAGTAGTAATCGAATAGTATTTTACTTGCGATTTATAGGGACTATAAGGCAAGTTATGCATTCGTAAAAAAAATCTAACAATCAAACATGACATTACGATGATAGAGAAGTTAAAAAAAGTGGGTCCAGAAATTCCGTCCGTTTGTCTGTCTGTCTGTATGTCTGTCCGTATCGATATCTACAGCCTAAACGGTTGAGCCGATTTGATTGAAACTTGGTACATAGTATTTTTAGAGTGCTCTACCCAAAAGTTTTTGGAATTGGCATTCTAGCTCTAAAACTAACGGCACCTGCCATATAACTTTTAATGAAAAACTTATTTTTCTCGAAAACGGCTCCTACGATTTTGATAAAACTTTCAGAATGATGTTTTCCATGCAAAATCTATCTTTAAGTTTTAATGGATTTTCAGAAAAAGTTTTATAACGGTACCTCCCATATGACCGGTTTTTTGAAATTAGACTTTCTTGTTAACTAATTGACGGATTTTGATAAAATTTTCAAAATATGTAGTGTTTTATGATTTAAATAATATTGCTTATTAAAATTTTCAAAAAAATTTTTTTTTAATTTTTAATAATTTTTTTAAAAAAACTTATTTTGTTTTTTGAATATTTTGAAAACGAATCTATAGATTTTTTTAATTTTTTCTCCTAGTATAAACTATAGATTTCTTTAAATTGACAAAGTCAAAAAAAAATTATATAAAGGTATGTTTTCGAAAAGTTTTTCAAAAACTGGTCGAACGATTTTGAAATGAAAAAATTATAAAATAGAAAACAGCAAAAGAAATAAGATGGCTTACAACATTTTTTTCCAAAAAACGTTATGAATAGTGTTTTTTGATTTCATAAAAAAATTATTTGTTTAATATTTTCCCCCAAATTTTGCCACTAGTCTAATGAAAGCAAACTTCGTTATTTGTGTAAGCTTTTGTTTTCTCGATTGAAATTTTTTCATTCAGTAGTAATCGAATAGTTTTTTACTTGCGATTTATAGGGACTTTAAGGCAAGTTATGCATTCGTAAAAAAAATCTAACAATCAAACATGACATTACGATGATAATAATATTGCTTATTAAAATTTTCAAAAACATTTTTTTCTTAATTTTTATTTTTTTTTTTTTTAAACTTATTTTGTTTTTTGAATATTTTGACAAAGATTTTTTTAATTTATTCTCCTAGTATAAACTTTAGATTTCTTTAAATTGACATACTCAAAAAATATGTATATATATGTTTTCGAAAGATTTTTCAAAAAACTGGTCGAACGATTTTGAAATGAAAAATTTATAAAATAGAAAACAGCAAAAGAAATAAGATGGCTTACAACATTTTTTCCAAAAACGTTATGAATAGTTGTTTTTTGATTTCATTAAACAAATAATATTTTCCCCCAAATTTTGTTTTATATTGCTCGGTTGAGCCCTAGCCACTAGTCTAATGAAAGCAAATTTCGTTATTTATATTATTATTTATTTATCGTTATTTATTTTAAAGCATTTTATGATCGTAACAGCATACAGCATACAGAATAAATAATAAGGACGCCTATGATAAACACATAAACATTTAAAAACAACTAACAAATAAAAAAAATACTCGATTACCTACTGAATGCAAAAATTTCAATCAAGAAATCAACTCAACTCAACGGCCATATGGCTCTTCCTTTACTTTTAGGCCTACAATTTAAATTTCAATGTCCCCTCTGGGGAATGCCAAAATAATCACACACACCAAGTTTAAAGATAATCGCTTAAGCCATTTAGGCTGCAGCTCGTTATACATACCTACTGACAGACAGACAGTCATTTTTTGTCGATCACTTTTTTAGACTTCTCTATGATCGTTATGTCATGTTTCATTGTTATCTAAATTTTTTTTTTATATTCACAAATTCTAAACTTTACCTTATAGTCCCTATAATCGCAAGTAAAATTTGAAAAAAACTGTGTAAAATGTCAAAATAACCTTAAGTTCTAAATTTGAAGTCGATTGGCTCATCGGTTTAGGCTATAGTCCAAAATACATCCGTACAGACAGACCTAAAGACAGACGGACAGAATTTTGCCAGCAACTCAAATATGTTTCTCTATCATCGTAATGTAATGTTTGATTATTATCACAATTTTTTTATGTTCACGATCCTAAACTTGACTCATAGTCCCTATAATCACAAAGCTACTTGTGCATAAAATTCAACATCAACGATAACGAAGCCAATGAAATGAAAATTCAAAAAATAAAATCATTGTCGATCCTCTTCGTTTTTCACCGTCACCGAGAACAGGATATACACAATACACATACACATGTGCTTATTAAGTTTTCCTTTTTAGTATCTCCCTCACCCTCGCTCACACCATCTACCACACCGACAACCGACCGATCGACCTGAATTTAGCTGAACATTTTATCAAAGATAATATAACAAGTATACCTACGTAAATACACACATTATGTAGGGATGTATGTAGGTACATACCTAAATATCTACCTACCCTCGAATGTTTTATATGAAAAAAATATAAAACTCAAAATAAACTTATCAACCAGCTTAAACATATACCCACCCCCCAGACACCATTCATTTACAAAAGTCGTTTTTCTTCTTTTTTGTCAATCCTTTTAACTAGCCATCTCGTCGCCCTGCTTGTGTGAAGCAATCCAGTTGTGCAAAAAAAAACTATACTCGCATCATTGTATATATGTAAACTGCAAACTGCAAAGAGTAAAGTACATGTTCACAGAGTTTCTCTTAGAATTCTCTTTGTTCGACTCGTTCGCCTCTTTCAATTTACCAAGTTAATTTTCTTGGCTTGGAACGCCACCGTCCACCGGTCGTCATGATAGTACTATAGCAGTCTATATACAATGCTCCACGGAAGAAGTGCGCGCATTTATTTTCACAAAAAAAACGCACATTGGGGAGAGGATGAAAAAGATTTGTTTCTCAAATTCTTTTATAAGTCCCCAGCCTGTTACTCATTTATGTTGAGTACAGGTTTCAAACTACCATCGGTAAGCACAATTTACCGATGGCATTCGGAGTTACGCCTGCCAGCTGGATTTTCCAAAAGGATATCGGAAATGCTCACGGCAAAAGCCAAAGGCACGACGACCATGGGAAAAAAAAGTGTGCTAATATTCGATGAAATGAGTATTAAAAGAGAGCTCGAATATAATATCAAGGAAGATATTATATATGGATTGGCGGATCATGGAGAATTCGGCAGGCAAAACACGTTAGCCTCTAAGGTAATGGTCTTTACTCTTAGGGGCTTAAATAAAAACTGGAAGCAAACTATAGCTTACTACGTTGGGGGAGTTAACGGGAAAACTCTCTCCGAAATGCTGGTTACAATTGTTACAGGAGTAATAAATTGTAGATTAACAGTTGTTGCAACAAGCTGTGACCAAAAAGTTAATAACGTACAAGCCTACAAAAAACTCGGCATAATCCTATCAGCGGAGCAAATACCATGTGTGGACATTCAAAATCATAGAGTTTTCTTACTCTATGATTATCCACATCTCTTCAAGAGTGTGAGAAATATTTTGCTGAAACACACAATCAAAATAGATAATGACATCGTAGATTGGGGTGTTATCGAAAAAGTTTTTAACGAAGATAAGAAAGGAAACTTTAAAGTCTGCTTCAAATTAACAAGCAAACACATTCAACCCAACCATTTTGAAAAAATGTCCGTTAAGTTGGCCACACAAGTTTTCAGTGATAATGTATTTTCTGGAATCTTACTTGCATTGACAACGAACTGCTTCACAACCGAAAAGAAAAGAAAAATGCTCTATCAACAGCCCGGTTCATAAAAGGGATGAATGACCTCTTCGACAATTTAAATACTGGCCAGCTTTATTAAAGAAATCCAAATCAGCAAATTGTATCAGAATCTACGGATACCCTCAATGCTCTTAAAAGCGCAAGGGTGTGGATTTCAAAATGGATAGCAACCGCTGGTCATCGTATACCATATTGCTTTAATGGATTAAAGCAAACTTTGCTTGGAATTATTCATATGTGGGAACATCTGAAAAATGAAGAGCAAAGCTATTTTCTGCTGGCACATTTAAATACAGATGTAGCAGAAAATTTGTTTTCAATGTTACGTTCCAATAGGGGCCCGTATGAGAGGAACCCTTCGGCTTGGAGATTTATCCGAAATCTCAAACAAATAATGTTTCAACATTTAAGTTCTGCAGCACATTCTGGATATGAAGATGCTGGAGCAAAACCATTTCTGGAAAACGCGGACAATGAAAATGAAGATGTAAAGGAATACACGTTTGAAGATCCCATAGGCGATAATATATTGCAATTAGAACCTCAAATACTGTTCGAAGCAGAAATTGAAAATGAAGAAATGGATGCCGACATGGAGTATGCCGAAGTAAATGTCAACATGGAGAATGAGGATAATGAAAATGGACAAAACATGAATGTTGACATGATGTCATGTTCTGAGGAGCTTCAAAGAGCAGCTGCAGTATACTACGCCAGATTCGCAGCACAAAAGCTGAAGAAAAAGCTCAACTGCGACGCATGCTCTGAATTTATGATTGATTCCGAAAAGAATGCAAGAGAACAAACCTTGCTAATAGAACTTCGGGCTTACGAGTCAATCACCACATCTTCTGAGTTCGGAAAATTATCAGTACCGTCAATAGATTTCGAAGACACTGTTAACCGAATTCAAGGAGTTTTTGAGACAAACTTTCAGCAAATGATGCAACAAGACAAAATAGTCCAGACATGGTTATGTGAAATCATGAAAACAGAAGAATATAGCATGACGCTTAACTGCACCACTAAAGGCCATAAAGAAACGATTGCAAAATTCCTGTTGATCGGACTGATCATTTTTGCAACCAAAAAAATCAACAAAGAAAGTACAGCACTAGTTCATAAATAATATTAGATAAGTTAAGTTTTTTATAAGTAATAAAAAAAAAAACAGGGAGAGGCATAGGGAACTCACTCTAAACAAGCACCCTTAGATTAAGTTTAAGATTTAAGTGTATTATATATATAGTTTAAGTAAAGAAAGGAATAGGCCTAATGGGGAAACCTCGATAAAAAAGCGCATTTAGTATTCTACCCCTTGGGTGATGAGGAAAAGAATACAATAACTTCAAAGTTCTTATTCGATTTTTCTGCCTTTTGATTGTTTGAAAAAAGTACGTAACATAGTTTTCAGCGGAAAAATTTAAATGTGATTTTTTTTTATCGTAGGAACGGTTTTTAAATAAAACAACTTTTTTTAAAAATTAAAAAAAAAATAACTCAAGAATGCCACTTTAACACAAATTACTTTAAAAATTAAAAAAAATTAATTCAAGGATGCAAACCTTAACTCAAAAATTACTTACATTAAAAAAAAACTAAAAAAAATTTCAAATACTCATTTTCAAAATATCAATTTATCAAAAATAAAATTTAAAAAAATACTAAAAATACAAAAAACAAGTTATTCGAAAATAGTTTTATGTGGAATTGCATTGGCCCTCTACATCTTCCTGAATATTAAATATGATTGTAATCGGTTAGGCAGTTCTCGACAGTCAGAGAAAAAAAAAGAATTTGCTGGGTTGCAAATATATGATGGCCATATTTAATTATTATATCAATTTTTTTATCTGCAAAAATTAAACTTGACTCGAAATACCTACCTAGGTACTTATTTTACAAATAAAAAACTTTGTTTTCAGATGTTTTTTACCTATGCTATTGCTTTTGAGTAACTTCAAAAAATGGTTAACGTTTTTCGAGCCGTAAAATAGAACTTTAAAAATAAAAAAATATTCTCGTTCTTTTAATTAATTAAATTAAAATGAATTAAAGAAAACAATTCACGGAAACAAAGACCATACCTATATGCGATCGTAAACAGTAAAATGCCGTTTTGGATAAACATTGGCTTTTACTATTCTTTACTTCAGTAGAAATGTTAATAAGAACCTACCTCTGTTTAAATACAAACAAAAATCAATTCCTTATTACGATCGAAATTGAACAATATTAAATCTTTAAATAGTCAAATCCAAACATGGCAACATTGGTATGTGATTTCGGTATAAGCTACAGAAATAACAAAATTTCTTGAAAAATGCAAAATCCAAAAAAATAATTGAAAACGCACAATCTTGGTTTGTTTACGAAAAATCAAAGAAATCCATTAATTTTTGTTGCACTTACTCTGCCATACCATATGGTCTAGTGTCACTTTTTGAACCTTTCACTCGTAATTATTATTCATTATTCCTGCAAATGCTTTTATTCATTCTAACTCATACGTTTCTGAAAATATAACATACAACCTACTCTTTCATCACTATATTTCTTTCTACTCTCCAAAACCCATACAAGTGCATATTAAGAACTTCTGCAGCGCTATCGCGGTATCTCGCTAAACTAGAAGCTGCCTCATGGTAGTACTATAGTTTTCATATACAATGATGTAAGTACATAAAATAATATTGTCCATAGGATTTTATTGAAAACGTATGAGCTTCATATAATATTATATACATATGTTGTTTGTATACTAATTCGTTGAATAAAAAGTCAATGGTGCTCGAAACCTAGAATACCTTCGACTCTCTCAATTAATCGATGTAATTCTCAATCAACAATAGATTCGCAAGAAATAAAAAAAATGTATTCCTATTCACTTCGATGCAAGATATAGAGGTCCTCTTATTCTCGACCAGAATCCTGAATCCCAAGACAAAAAAACAAGGGAAAACAAGTTGCCTCAAAAATCCAAAAACATAAAAACTGCACAATGGCTAAAGCCTACAAAACCGTAACTCTCGACTACTAGGACACAGGACACACATTAAAGCGCTGCAACGGCAGTACGAAATGTAAATCATGCAACTTCTTCCTATATGTACCAGACCCATGAACCAAAATTTGCCCGGCTTATAATCAGGCAAATGAAATTCTCACCATTAAACGGAAAATAAATGTACAATGGCTGTGGAAAGACGAATATATAATTTAAAAATTCAAACCAAATTACTCCTAACTAATTTTATTTATTTGTACCTTTTTACTGGAAATAAAGGAAATGTAGGATGTTTGACCGGAACTGCACAGAGCATCGTGATGCATGCATCAATGGAATGCGAAGAAGAAGAACAGTAAAAAGGAAAAAGATGGAAGAAGAGTTTCCCGGTGAGTTTTGTGCCATATTTGAATGCCGCTATTTTGACATTTTTCTTCCTCTTGTTTGTCATTTTACAAAATCGCTTTATTTTGTTTCGTTGTTTATAGAAACTACATGAATATCTGTATGGTGTCTCTAAAGCAACGAAACAAAACAAACCAGGAGTATAACTGAAATAACTCGTAGACTTGTATTTATCTAAATTTAATTCGAACTTAAATATTTGTACAGTTAGTAACTTAAGCTTATTAAAAAAAACTGTAATGAACCGTCTACGTCGGCGTCGTTGTCGAATGTGATTCCCGCTGGTGTTGCCGGGTTGTCTTTATATTTCATTTTACTCCTCTGCGTTGCCGCCTTGTTACAGGAGAATATAAACCTTTTAAATTTGAGTCATATGACTCAAGATACATTGTAAAATTATACTATCATCACGGAATGAAAAATGAAAAAGGAATTTAAAAAAGAGATGCCTAACGACACGTGAAATACCGGACTATTTAGTCCGGTAGTAGTTGATGTAGCTCATGAACCTATTAAGTATGAACTGCTGGTTGGTTGTCATTTCACGAATGTAACTATCGAATAGGTTACCTTGCTTTTGTTGTAATTAGTATGGTCAACACGTGAACTGATGAAGAGCTGACTGTGAGGGCGTTCGGTGCCGTATAGCTTTGTGTTATAATGCTATTGAAATATACTGTGCGTTTGTGAACGTATAAAACCCAATAGGAAACAATTTCTGTCAAAACGTACTACATTTGCACAACCAGCTGATTTCGTGTTCAGCTGTTTCATACGATACCAAAGTATACCAGAAATTTATCGCTACTTGTGTTTCGATTTGGAAGTCATATGTTTCGTTTTTTGTTATGGTCATCAGCTGTTGATCAGCTGTCTTTTTACACGTATTACAATAACAATGCGTTACTTCCATTTCGAACCTATGAGATACCGAACGCCCCCTGTGTTTCTCTTTTGCTTTGAATTGGGTACGTTCACCAACGTAACTTTCGGATAGGTTACCTTGCCCGAACGTAACTTTTGTGTAGGTTACCTTGCTTGTGTTTGGGTTTTTTTTATTGTTATTCTATAGTACTATCAAGATGGGTGTTTCACCTAGCCTCATCTAGTTTCGCTATCTCGCTATTTCTCCCTGTAGACTTTTAGTCGGGGAGATGAATTCAACACATATGCAATGTTAGAAAGAGACAGAACGGAAAAGATGTATTTAAAGTGTTAGCAGTCAGAAGAAAACAAACCATCGACACTTTTTCGTGTTATTTTTAAATCATTTGCGTATCGCTGAAAACTGGTATTGAGTGCAGACGAAATATTCACGCAGGGAAGGAGTGCAAAATGGTTGACATTGCATTAATCGCCTTAAGAGAAAAGATTTTGTTTTTTTTGCCAAGGAAAATCTGAAAAATGCAAACAAAAAGATAAAATCAAATTCTTACATACCTTCTCAACATTTTGCAAATTTGTAGAACAGAGTAAATGCAAAATATTTTTTTTTATATAATTAACGCGCGCACAAGGGATTATGTGTTTCCCTTTTAATGTAGAACACACTGCGCGGGCATTACGAAGATAGGGAGGGGAGAGATAGGAGGTGCCGATTAACATTGGTTTTGAATGTTAGCAGATTAGATTAGATTAGCAAGGGAAAATCTCACCGGGTAAACTATTCCAAATTCGTGTTATTCGGCTATAAAAAGAATCCCTATATTTCACGGTACGTCCGAAATTGGGGTCAAGGTTGAACTGAAGAGCATTCCTTGCGAGACGAGTATTACGGGAGAAACTTTTAAGGGGAGGAATGCAACTGGTTACTTCGAGTAAACATTTTTTGTAAAAGAAACGATAAAATAAGAAAGACATGAAACATTGCGTCGGTGTTCGAGTGGGGCAATTGTTTCAGCGGCAGTTCTATTTCCTATCAATCTTAAAGCTCGATTTTGTATTCTATCAAGCAGGTGAAGCGATGTTTGCGAAGCACCTGCCCAGAGGTGGGAGTTATACTCGAGTTTGGGGCGTATAAACGCTTTATAAATTGTAGCCAGATCAGATTGGGAACACTACTTCTTACACCGATACAGTAAACCTAAGCACTTAGCAGCATTCTTAGCGATCTCAAATATATGGTCGTTCCAACGGAGGTCGTCATTGACACACATACCGAGTACTGAGAGCTTTTCGGGTTCTTCGATGTAATTGCCATTCGTGGACAATGGCATTGGGGGTATGTTCAGCTTTAACGACAGAAGACAGCATTGAGTTTTCGAAGCATTAAACTCCACACCATTCCTATTACCCCATTTGACAATGCTGTATAAATTGGAGTTAAATGAGCTTGACATATGGTACCGTTGCAATTGTACGTCCGAAGGCGAAGGACGTGAATTATCGAACGAATATGAAAAGCTGAGGGTAGAGTCGTCAGCAAAACAGTTAAGTGGATTAGAAGTAACAGACAGAAGATCATTTATAAAAATGAGGAAAAGAGTCGGAGACAGAACAGAGCCCTGGGGCACACCAGCATTTATTTTGTGGGACTTCAATCCGTCCAATACGACTTGTATTGAACGGTCCAGAAGATAGCTTCGATAAGAGAGCTTCATGCCGAACTCTATCAAATGACTTTGAGATATCAAGAGCAATAATCTTACTTTCACCAAAGAGATGTAAAGATTTGTTCCACTGTTCGGTAAGATATGCCATCAGATCACCAGTGGAACGGTTGCTGCGGAAGCCATACTGACGGTCATGGAGAAGCTTTCGATCTTCGAGATATTCCTTAAGCTGACGGTTAATCAGTGTTTCCATGACCTTAGAAAGAAGGGATGTCAGTGCTATGGGTCGGTAGGAGGAGGGGGAGGATGGGTCACCTTTTTCAGGGAAAGGCTGGACAAATGCTGTTTTCCATCTTCTAGGAAAGATTCCAGAAGAATAGGAGCGATGGAAAAGCTTACGCAGTGTCTTTGCCAGTGTGGAAGAACACCTCTTCAGAAGAATCGGGGGTATACCATCCGGGCCAGCGGATTTGTGCATATCGAGATCTTTGCGAACTGTTGGTACTGTACGAGTGCGGGAAAAAATCTGTCCCATGGAAAAATTTACATTCTCAAGTACAGGAGGGGCAATGTTGCTTTGAGGCAGCGTGGAGCTGGTAGCGAAATGGGCGGCGAGCAAGTTTTCCTTCTCTGAAGAGTAAACAATTGGTGTGTTATTGTCGATGAGCGTTGGTTTGGTTCTTTCAATAACGGAGTTGCATGAGTTTCTTGCTTGTTTGTACTTTTTCCGATTTTCCTCTGTAGGGTTGGCTTTGTAAGATCGGAAACTTACTTCTTTGAGCCTGATAGCTTCTTTACACTCAGAATTAAACCAAGACTTTTCTTTAGGTTTGATGCTTTTTACTCTGTTAGGAATAAAAGCACGCATCCCTAGAAGAATCACATTTGTGATCATTTCAGCACTGGCATCAATGTCACTATCGAGGAAGCATAGTGACCAGTTAAAGTTTCGGAAAAAAATATTTAGGCCGTCCCAGATGGTTTTCTCGTATTGCCAAACGGTCCTGGTGGGAAGTTTTTCTTTAATTGGATGGGTGGAGGATGAGAACTTAGCTGAAATGACACAATGGTCTGAAGTGCAAAAGGGAGAAGTTACACTAATGGTATATTTATCAGGGTGAGAAGTAAGAAACAAGTCAAGAGTATGGGTTGCTTGCCCAGCAACATCCGGTATACGCGTTGGCACATCGATCAGTTGGGTAAGGTGATGTAACCCGGCAAAGAGCTCGACATACCTTCCTTCGGGTGTTGTTTGACCAGAATAGCAGAGCCAATTGGAATTGTGTACATTAAAATCGCCCGCAATAACGATTTCAGTGCGAGGACAAAGGGAAACAATTTTCGAGATGGAATCAGACAGCGCATCAAACCCGTTTCAAGTCGAATTACTGTCGAGATTTGGACTCCTGTAAATAAAACAATAATGAATGGCATGCTTGCGGACAGTGAATTTAAGCCACAAGAAGTTAAAGTCCGTGTTGGAACATTGCCCATATTGGCTCTGGCAAGCAATATCATTCCTAACATAGACCACGAGATCATGATGGGAAAAGAGTAATGGCACCAAGCTATATTCTTTCTTATACCACGAACATTAGAATACACGACACAAAAATCACTTAGAATTTAAAAATACTGACATACAAAAACACAACTCTTACTAAGTTGTACTGCGCAGTGAAAATCCAAATTAACTTCTGTAATAATCAATTTGTCTTTGGTGTTATGCCCATAAGACAGCTTGTTTACAAAAAAATCAATTTAAACATTCAGCACAATAGGACAAATTCAGATGCCCTTACTTATTTACCGCAAGCATTGAGTTTGTTCATTTTACGCAATAAACGTGACATATGTACCATTAACTCAGCTAAACAAAGATATAATTAAAACTGACAAACAAGACAACACTTTATATAGTCCTTCAATATTGCATTAAGAAAAATAAGGGATCGACCAATAACTTCAATAAAAAAGTCCTTATTACGGACGTCCTATTTTTTGAAAAATAATGCGCATGATTTTACTTTGTCATTAGACAGAAAAGAAATAGTGAATGTTTTTTTCTTATGCAGCTTCGCTAGCAATATACATCACTTACACTGTATGTATGTATAATGTATGTACGCAACTCGTATCCTGTATCATTCTTGATTGGCATGGATTTGTTGAAAGAATTTGCAAATATATGCTTACCATGTTTGATTATTATATCAATTTTTTTAGTCAGCAAAAAGTAAATTTGAGTTGAAGCACCTACCTAGTTACTTATTTTACAAATATAACACATTTATTGCAGATATTTAAACCTATGTTATTGCTTCTGAGTATTTCCAAAAAATGGTTAACATTTTTCTAGCCGTAAAATAGAAATTTGAAAAATTAAAAATTATTCTGGGTGTTTTAATTTTTTTGAAAAAAAAATTCAAGGAAACATAGACCTTACCTATGATCGTAAGCACTAAAATGACGTTTTGAATAAACATTAGCTTTAACTGTTCTTCCCTTCAATAGAAATGTTAATAGGACTACCTACGTTTAAATACAAAAAAAAAAAATCTATTCCTTATTACGTTCGAAACTGAACAATATACATTAAAACTGTAAAATGTAAAATCCCAATATGGCAACATTGATATGTGATTTCGGTATAAGCTACAGAAATAACAAAATTTCTTGAAAAATGCAAAATCCAAAAATAATTGAAGACGCACAATCTTGGTTTGTTTACGAAAAATCGAAGGCAAATCCAATATTGTTGTAACATCATTTCTGTTTCACACTAGCAATTTAGATATTTTTTTAACATATCAATAGCCGTGTTTTATTTGTAAGTGCATACCCAGCGCAGTAAAATTTTATACGGCAAACAACAACAAACAATAGGTGTCGATAGTTAGGTTAGTGAAATAAGTGAATATAATAAAATGAAATAAATCTTGGAAAGAAATGTCAACCAACTGGAATGAAGACAAATAAGGATATGTTCGTTGAGTATCATGATACAAGATTACAAGGCAGCGCTTTCCTGTATTTTGACGTCATTAGTGACCCAAATTGACTAAATTAAATCAAATTTTTAGAAAGGGTCCAAAGTGTTAGTTGACTTAAAATTAATATTGAACCAATAAAATAAGACATTAGACAAAACCTGCATCAATCGAAACTTAAATTACTGCAGTTTTTTTCTAAAACCGAATTTAATTCTGTCATCAAGGGTCACTGATGACGTTATGGTTGGATATTCTATTCGGATATCTCTGGCTGAGTTAAATTTGGAACACACCCTTCTAAATTTATTCAACAAGACGTCAGTTGTCACTTCGGGGGTTAAATTAAAAGTGAATTATGGAGTGATTATAGCGTTTTATTGGGACTTCCAATACTGCTATAGATTACCAATAAAATACGGCTAATGTAGAAGACTGGAAATACTGGAAGGATGTAAATTTTAATTCTGTTTCTCATAATTTTGAACTTCATAATGTATGATTACTGACTAAGCACAAATCACAAGAAATTCTTTACAAATCACATATAGTACAGTCAAAACCAAATCCGTTTTTTCTATTCAGTTTTAATTATTTATGTAAATACTTTTTCAAACAATTAAACAATTTCTATGGTGTTTAAAAGAAAATAAACAACTATTGACAGTTTGACATAATATTAAAATCTACATCTTACATCTTTGTTATACAACACTTCCAGTGGAATTTGTAAAACAAAAAATTGTATCTGATGTAGCACAAAAACATTTATGTAGAATGTAGTTGTTGTAGCTAATGTAGTAAATGAGAAACATACCCCAGAAGGTTACCTCTCAAAATTCGAAACAAAGAGAAACACAGTCAGCTGTTCATCAGCTAATAACGTGTTGAGAAGAGTATCCAGCAAATTTTAGAATACCTTTGGATTTTCTCGCTGTTTCCATAAGTTCTTCAATCAGCTGAAAAACAGCTATTTTTAACCATGTTGATTACAACAAAAGCAAGGTAACTTATACGAAAGTTACGTTCGTGAACGTACCCAATTACAACAAAAGCAAGGTAACCTATCCGAAAGTTACGTTCGTGAACGTACGTATTGTCAGTTATTGGAAAATGGAAAATGAGTGCGTTCAGCATACAAATTTTGAATATATTTCAGTGATTTTTTGTTTTGTAAGTCAGCATAGTATATAGAATCTATAGTACTATCAAGATGGGTGTTTCACCTAGCGCCATCTAGTTTCGCTATCTCGCTAGACTTTTAGTCGGGGAGTTGAATTCAACACATATGCAACGTTAGAAATTGACAGAACAGGAAAAATGTATATAAAGTGTAAGCAGTCAGAGGGAAGCGAATTATCAAGACCTTTTATTTCTTTGTCAATTTCTGATAATGAGAGAATGGAAGATAGAAATTTAGACAGGGGTGTGACCAGTTTTCATTTCTATCTTGAAAATACATTGTTTTTGGGTGGTTTTTTTATAGATACGGCAACATGATGAAATTTACCATTTTACCGATTTTTGCTGAAATTTGATTATTGGTTTGGTTTTTTTAATTAATTTTGAATGGTTACCATATTTGATTATTATATCAATTTTTTAAGTCTGCAAAAAATTAATTTGAGTGGAAGTACCTACCTAGTTACTCATTTTACAAATAAAACATATTGTTTGCACATATTTGTAACTATGTTATTGCTTTAGAGTATATTCATTTATCACGTCAAAAATCTAGTACTAAATATACTACTAACTAAAAAATATAGTACTTAATCTACTACTAAGTACTAGATCTATTACTAAATCTAGTACTAAATCTACTATTAAGTACTAAAAATCTAGTACCAGAATACTATTGTACCAATAACATAGTACCAACTGGCACCATTTTTATATTTAACTAACGTTCGAGATTAAACGATATTTATATTAAAACTTTAAACAGTCGAATCCGAATATGGCAACATTGGTAGTTGATTTTGGTATAAGAAATACAGAAAATACAGAAATAACATTTCTTTCAAAATGCAAAATCCAAAAATAATTGAAGACGCACAATCTTGGTTTTTTTACGAAAAATCAAAGGGAATCCATTAATTTTTGTTTCCCTTACTCTGCCATACCATATGGTCTAGTGTCACTTTTTGAACCTTTCACTCGTAATTATTATTCATTATTCCTGCAAATGCTTGTTATCATTCTAACTCATACGTTTCTGAAAATATAACATACAATCTTTCATCATTATATTTCACTCTACTCTCCAAAACCCATACAAATGTATATCAAAAACTACTGCAGCGCTATTACGGCAGTATATCGCTAAACTAGATGCTGCCTGATGGAAGTACTATAGATTTCACATACAATGGTTTTTTTGTGAACGAACAAATACAACCAGGGGCCTGTTTCTCTTAAGTTACATCAGCAAAATTGTATTACACTGACATTGTTGTAACATCATTTCTGTTTCACACTAGCAATTTAGATATTTTTTTAACATATCAATAGCCGTGTTTTATTGGTAAGTGCATACCCAGCGCAGTAAAATTTTATACGGCAAACAACAACAAACAATAGGTGTCGATAGTTAGGTTAGTGAAATTAGTGAATATAATAAAATGAAATAAATCTTGGAAAGAAATGTCAACCAACTGGAATGAAGACAAATAAGGATATGTTCGTTGAGTATCATGATACAAGATTACAAGGCAGCGCTTTCCTGTATTTTGACGTCATTAGTGACCCAAATTGACTAAATTAAATTAAATTTTTAGAAAGGGTCCAAAGTGTTAGTTGACTTAAAATTAATATTGATCCAATAAAATAAGACATTAGACAAAACCTGCATCAATTGAAACTTAAATTACTGCAGTTTTTTTCTAAAACCGAATTTAATTCTGTCATCAAGGGTCACTGATGACGTTATGGTTGGATATTCTATTCGGATGTCTCTGGCTGAGTTGAATTTGGAACACACCCTTCTAAATTTATTCAACAAGACGTCAGTTGTCACTTCGGGGGTTAAATTAAAAGTGAATTATGGAGTGAATATAGAGTTTTATTGGGACTTCCAATACTGCTATAGATTACCAATAAAATACGGCTAATGTAGAAGACTGGAAATACTGGAAGGATGTAAATTTTAATTCTGTTTCTCATAATTTTGAACTTCATAATGTATGATTACTGACTAAGCACAAATCACAAGAAATTCTTTACAAATCACATATAGTACAGTCAAAACCAAATCCGTTTTTTCTATTCAGTTTTAATTATTTATGTAAATACTTTTTCAAACAATTAAACAATTTCTATGGTGTTTAAAAGAAAATAAACAACTATTGACAGTTTGACATAATATTAAAATCTACATCTTACATCTTTGTTATACAACACTTCCAGTGAAATTTGTAAAACAAAAAATTGTATCTGATGTAGCACAAAAACATTTATGTAGAATGTAGTTGCTGTAGCTAATGTAGTAAATGAGAAACATACCCCAGAAGGTTACCTCTCAAAATTCGAAACAAAGAGAAACACAGTCAGCTGTTCATCAGCAAATAACGTGTTGAGAAGAGTATCCAGCAAATTTTAGAATACCTTTGGATTTTCTCGCTGTTTCCATAAGTTCTTCAATCAGCTGAAAAACAGCTATTTTTAACCATGTTGATTACAACAAAAGCAAGGTAACTTATACGAAAGTTACGTTCGTGAACGTACCCAATTACAACAAAAGCAAGGTAACCTATCCTTTTCCTATTGGAAAATGGAAAATGAGTGCGTTCAGCATACAAATTTTGAATATATTTCAGTGATTTTTTGTTTTGTAAGTCAGCATAGTATATAGAATCTATAGTACTATCAAGATGGGTGTTTCACCTAGCGCCATCTAGTTTCGCTATCTCGCTAGACTTTTAGTCGGGGAGTTGAATTCAACACATATGCAAAGTTAGAAATTGACAGAACAGGAAAAATGTATATAAAGTGTAAGCAGTCAGAGGGAAGCAAATTATCAAGACCTTTTATTTCTTTGTCAATTTCTGATAATGAGAGAATGGAAGATAGAAATTTAGACAGGGGTGTGACCAGTTTTCATTTCTATCTTGAAAATACATTGTTTTTGGGTGGTTTTTTTATAGATACGGCAACATGATGAAATTTACCATTTTACCGATTTTTGCTGAAATTTGATTATTGGTTTGGTTTTTTTAATTAATTTTGAATGGTTACCATATTTGATTATTATATCAATTTTTTAAGTCTGCAAAAAATTAATTTGAGTGGAAGTACCTACCTAGTTACTCATTTTACAAATAAAACATATTGTTTGCACATATTTGTAACTATGTTATTGCTTTAGAGTATATTCATTTATCACGTCAAAAATCTAGTACTAAATATACTACTAACTAAAAAATATAGTACTTAATCTACTACTAAGTACTAGATCTATTACTAAATCTAGTACTAAATCTACTATTAAGTACTAAAAATCTAGTACCAGAATACTATTGTACCAATAACATAGTACCAACTGGCACCATTTTTATATTTAACTAACGTTCGAGATTAAACGATATTTATATTAAAACTTTAAACAGTCGAATCCGAATATGGCAACATTGGTAGTTGATTTTGGTATAAGAAATACAGAAAATACAGAAATAACATTTCTTTCAAAATGCAAAATCCAAAAATAATTGAAGACGCACAATCTTGGTTTTTTTACGAAAAATCAAAGGGAATCCATTAATTTTTGTTTCCCTTACTCTGCCATACCATATGGTCTAGTGTCACTTTTTGAACCTTTCACTCGTAATTATTATTCATTATTCCTGCAAATGCTTGTTATCATTCTAACTCATACGTTTCTGAAAATATAACATACAATCTTTCATCATTATATTTCACTCTACTCTCCAAAACCCATACAAATGTATATCAAAAACTACTGCAGCGCTATTACGGCAGTATATCGCTAAACTAGATGCTGCCTGATGGAAGTACTATAGATTTCACATACAATGGTTTTTTTGTGAACGAACAAATACAACCAGGGGCCTGTTTCTCTTAAGTTACATCAGCAAAATTGTATTACACTGACATTGTTGTAACATCATTTCTGTTTCACACTAGCAATTTAGATATTTTTTTAACATATCAATGGTAAGTGCATACCCAGCGCAGTAAAATTTTATACGGCAAACAACAACAAACAATAGGTGTCGATAGTTAGGTTAGTGAAATTAGTGAATATAATAAAATGAAAAAAAAATTAGGAAAGAAATGTCAACCAACTGGAATGAAGACAAATAAGGATATGTTCGTTGAGTATCATGATACAAGATTACAAGGCAGCGCTTTCCTGTATTTTGACGTCATTAGTGACCCAAATTGACTAAATTAAATTAAATTTTTAGAAAGGGTCCAAAGTGTTAGTTGACTTAAAATTAATATTGAACCAATAAAATAAGACATTAGACAAAACCTGCATCAATTGAAACTTAAATTACTGCAGTTTTTTTCTAAAACCGAATTTAATTCTGTCATCAAGGGTCACTGATGACGTTATGGTTGGATATTCTATTCGGATATCTCTGGCTGAGTTAAATTTGGAACACACCCTTCTAAATTTATTCAACAAGACGTCAGTTGTCACTTCGGGGGTTAAATTAAAAGTGAATTATGGAGTGATTATAGCGTTTTATTGGGACTTCCAATACTGCTATAGATTACCAATAAAATACGGCTAATGTAGAAGACTGGAAATACTGGAAGGATGTAAATTTTAATTCTGTTTCTCATAATTTTGAACTTCATAATGTATGATTACTGACTAAGCACAAATCACAAGAAATTCTTTACAAATCACATATAGTACAGTCAAAACCAAATCCGTTTTTTCTATTCAGTTTTAATTATTTATGTAAATACTTTTTCAAACAATTAAACAATTTCTATGGTGTTTAAAAGAAAATAAACAACTATTGACAGTTTGACATAATATTAAAATCTACATCTTACATCTTTGTTATACAACACTTCCAGTGGAATTTGTAAAACAAAAAATTGTATCTGATGTAGCACAAAAACATTTATGTAGAATGTAGTTGTTGTAGCTAATGTAGTAAATGAGAAACATACCCCAGAAGGTTACCTCTCAAAATTCGAAACAAAGAGAAACACAGTCAGCTGTTCATCAGCTAATAACGTGTTGAGAAGAGTATCCAGCAAATTTTAGAATACCTTTGGATTTTCTCGCTGTTTCCATAAGTTCTTCAATCAGCTGAAAAACAGCTATTTTTAACCATGTTGATTACAACAAAAGCAAGGTAACTTATACGAAAGTTACGTTCGTGAACGTACCCAATTACAACAAAAGCAAGGTAACCTATCCGAAAGTTACGTTCGTGAACGTACGTATTGTCAGTTATTGGAAAATGGAAAATGAGTGCGTTCAGCATACAAATTTTGAATATATTTCAGTGATTTTTTGTTTTGTAAGTCAGCATAGTATATAGAATCTATAGTACTATCAAGATGGGTGTTTCACCTAGCGCCATCTAGTTTCGCTATCTCGCTAGACTTTTAGTCGGGGAGTTGAATTCAACACATATGCAAAGTTAGAAATTGACAGAACAGGAAAAATGTATATAAAGTGTAAGCAGTCAGAGGGAAGCAAATTATCAAGACCTTTTATTTCTTTGTCAATTTCTGATAATGAGAGAATGGAAGATAGAAATTTAGACAGGGGTGTGACCAGTTTTCATTTCTATCTTGAAAATACATTGTTTTTGGGTGGTTTTTTTATAGATACGGCAACATGATGAAATTTACCATTTTACCGATTTTTGCTGAAATTTGATTATTGGTTTGGTTTTTTTAATTAATTTTGAATGGTTACCATATTTGATTATTATATCAATTTTTTAAGTCTGCAAAAAATTAATTTGAGTGGAAGTACCTACCTAGTTACTCATTTTACAAATAAAACATATTGTTTGCACATATTTGTAACTATGTTATTGCTTTAGAGTATATTCATTTATCACGTCAAAAATCTAGTACTAAATATACTACTAACTAAAAAATATAGTACTTAATCTACTACTAAGTACTAGATCTATTACTAAATCTAGTACTAAATCTACTATTAAGTACTAAAAATCTAGTACCAGAATACTATTGTACCAATAACATAGTACCAACTGGCACCATTTTTATATTTAACTAACGTTCGAGATTAAACGATATTTATATTAAAACTTTAAACAGTCGAATCCGAATATGGCAACATTGGTAGTTGATTTTGGTATAAGAAATACAGAAAATACAGAAATAACATTTCTTTCAAAATGCAAAATCCAAAAATAATTGAAGACGCACAATCTTGGTTTTTTTACGAAAAATCAAAGGGAATCCATTAATTTTTGTTTCCCTTACTCTGCCATACCATATGGTCTAGTGTCACTTTTTGAACCTTTCACTCGTAATTATTATTCATTATTCCTGCAAATGCTTGTTATCATTCTAACTCATACGTTTCTGAAAATATAACATACAATCTTTCATCATTATATTTCACTCTACTCTCCAAAACCCATACAAATGTATATCAAAAACTACTGCAGCGCTATTACGGCAGTATATCGCTAAACTAGATGCTGCCTGATGGAAGTACTATAGATTTCACATACAATGGTTTTTTTGTGAACGAACAAATACAACCAGGGGCCTGTTTCTCTTAAGTTACATCAGCAAAATTGTATTACACTGACATTGTTGTAACATCATTTCTGTTTCACACTAGCAATTTAGATATTTTTTTAACATATCAATGGTAAGTGCATACCCAGCGCAGTAAAATTTTATACGGCAAACAACAACAAACAATAGGTGTCGATAGTTAGGTTAGTGAAATTAGTGAATATAATAAAATGAAAAAAAAATTAGGAAAGAAATGTCAACCAACTGGAATGAAGACAAATAAGGATATGTTCGTTGAGTATCATGATACAAGATTACAAGGCAGCGCTTTCCTGTATTTTGACGTCATTAGTGACCCAAATTGACTAAATTAAATTAAATTTTTAGAAAGGGTCCAAAGTGTTAGTTGACTTAAAATTAATATTGAACCAATAAAATAAGACATTAGACAAAACCTGCATCAATTGAAACTTAAATTACTGCAGTTTTTTTCTAAAACCGAATTTAATTCTGTCATCAAGGGTCACTGATGACGTTATGGTTGGATATTCTATTCGGATGTCTCTGGCTGAGTTGAATTTGGAACACACCCTTCTAAATTTATTCAACAAGACGTCAGTTGTCACTTCGGGGGTTAAATTAAAAGTGAATTATGGAGTGAATATAGAGTTTTATTGGGACTTCCAATACTGCTATAGATTACCAATAAAATACGGCTAATGTAGAAGACTGGAAATACTGGAAGGATGTAAATTTTAATTCTGTTTCTCATAATTTTGAACTTCATAATGTATGATTACTGACTAAGCACAAATCACAAGAAATTCTTTACAAATCACATATAGTACAGTCAAAACCAAATCCGTTTTTTCTATTCAGTTTTAATTATTTATGTAAATACTTTTTCAAACAATTAAACAATTTCTATGGTGTTTAAAAGAAAATAAACAACTATTGACAGTTTGACATAATATTAAAATCTACATCTTACATCTTTGTTATACAACACTTCCAGTGAAATTTGTAAAACAAAAAATTGTATCTGATGTAGCACAAAAACATTTATGTAGAATGTAGTTGCTGTAGCTAATGTAGTAAATGAGAAACATACCCCAGAAGGTTACCTCTCAAAATTCGAAACAAAGAGAAACACAGTCAGCTGTTCATCAGCAAATAACGTGTTGAGAAGAGTATCCAGCAAATTTTAGAATACCTTTGGATTTTCTCGCTGTTTCCATAAGTTCTTCAATCAGCTGAAAAACAGCTATTTTTAACCATGTTGATTACAACAAAAGCAAGGTAACTTATACGAAAGTTACGTTCGTGAACGTACCCAATTACAACAAAAGCAAGGTAACCTATCCGAAAGCTACGTTCGTAAACGCCTTCGTGAAGAAGGCGTTTAATTTACTTAGGTTAGGGGTGGAAATATGGTATATGCTTTTATTGTTTGGTAGGTAATATATGAATGTATCTTTGGAACATGTTTTGCTGTCACGTTTTGAATTGATGGTAGACGAATAAGGTAGGGGTGGAAAAATAGTATTTGCTGATATTGCTTGAATATTTAGATGTATTGATGCATTCTTGGAACAAGTATTGAGTAAGGTAAGGAAATTATTTAGACGATCGTATATGCTTATATTGCTTGGTAGGTAATATATGAATACATCCTTGGTATAAGGTAAAAATGTAAGAGTTTGTGAAGTGTTTGTAAATACATAGTGTTATTTGATTTAATTGTAAAGGAAAAGATAAAAAAAGATTACATATATTGTTTATGCAGTTTGAGAAAATTGTAAAGAAGAAAAAAATTGAGATTTAATTAAATAAAAAAAATAATTTTAAAGCAAAAGAATTGTTAAGTAAAAAAATACACTAAAGTGTATGAAAATTGTAAAGAAGAAAATAAAAGAAATGTTTTCACTATTGGATTAGGGGTAGGTGCGTATGCTTAGGAGAACTTATCATTTTTGTTTGTTTTTTTTTGATTTTGAAGTTATTTTTTTTTTGAAAAAACTGTTAATTAATTTAAAAACTAAAATTAAGTGTAAAGTTTTATCTCTCAGAAAAAGTATAACTTTTAATTTTAGATCTTATCGTTCTTTTACAATTTTATTAAAAATTACTTTTAATGAAATTTTTTTTTGCCGCCTAAAAGGTTGGTTATAGACCCACCTCTCATAGCAAAAAATACTTGTATTTAGTCCCTCTACTAGAATCTTTTATTATTTTGCAGCGCCAAAGTTATTGTACATACTCCACCCGAAATGTGTAGAGGGAAGACCACTTATATACCAAACAAATTATAAAATAGCGGGTTTGCTAAATTTCAACTTTCTCGAACACTAGAATACATAATATCATCTCGTTTTCAGTGTTCAATTAAGAATTAATAGGAGTAATATTAAATATTAAAAGCAAATTTAGTATATTTTTTTCAATTTTGAACAAAAATCAATATGAAATATTTACTTTTAATTTTTTTCTGAAATTTTGAGTTTGAAATAAGTTTTTACAAAAGTTCTTATTAAGATTTAGAAAACCTTTATGATAGAACAGACTTTGAGCTTTAAAAAAAGGCTTAGCACATAATTGTATGTAATGCAGTTATTTTTGAATATATTTTGTTCTAATGCAAGTGTTTTTTTTAGAAAATTGCACCTCCTGCATAAACGCGAGGAGATAGACGCCTTTTCCTTTAGTATAAAATGTTTGTATCTAGTCCCTCTACAAGATTCTGTTATTAATTTGCGGTGCCAAAGTTATCGATTTTCATAATTCTCCTAAATATTGCCCTTAATGATGGATTTTTGTTTGTATGTTTCCGACTACGAATATAACTCGTCTTTCCCCCTTTTTTTGTAACGACTCTTTGAATTTCTAATAAGTTTTACCAACATTTTGAATATTTTTTTCTTCTAACTTATATCTTGGTATACCTACACCTACCTAACTAATTATTGATTTTTTTTTAATTTTAAGATTTTTTGTAAAACTTATCAATTAATTTTATTTAACATCTTATATATTATAAGACTGCATTCCAAAATCTGAAAAAAAAAATTAAAAAGTCCACAAAATTATAAACCTATTTAAGCGCCTTCGGAAAAAAATAAACCTTAATACTTAAACTATTAAACTATTCAAATACCTTAGGTTGACTTTTAATTAAATTGCTAGATAGGTACATAAATTTGTACTCATTCACAAGTTACAAAATACCTGCCTTGAAATCATTCACAAGTTACCAAATTCCAACAAAAATAACCACAAATATTTTTTCTCACAGCAAACATAAAACTATGTAGTTAATTATAAGAATGTGTGTGTTAAATCAACGTCAACACAAAAAATTCAACATTTGAAATGTAGACAAGTGAATAGTGAAGGTAAAAAAGGTACACAAAACAAGGTCAACAACATGAATATCGCTTATAAGGATTTAACTAAGGATATGTATGTATCTATGTTTCTCCCTCTGAATTTTCTGTCTGCGATCCCTTTATTGAATACTTTCAGTTTCATTAGTAAGCACACATTTGTTTACCTATATCGGTAGACTTGTATCTTACTGCATATTCCTAAGAAAAAAAAAACAAAACCAAAACAACTATGTATGTAACTTACTGAACTTGATCAAATTTATCTACAAGCCACATCCTTCAAAAAAGTAAAGAGTTCACTCTCTTACCCAATATATATTTCTTGCTCTTACTTTTTTGCTTCTCTACTCATTTCCACTACAATCCACTTAGGCTACTGTAGCGCCCTCACATGAGCTGAGTTCAAATTAAAAAAATCGTCTTCATGATAGTACTATAGATTTTATATACAAAGATTAATATTAATAGGAAAGCATAGTTTAGCTAATTGCAATGTGTGAGTTAATGAAATATGGAAGTAGATTTGATTGTGATGCATCTTATTGGAGGACTTACATCCGAAGATGGAAAGTTAAAAATTACAATAGCACAGAAGTACATATTAAAAAATATATTGTTCATTTCTTGACTTTTTGCAGAATACAAACAAAATTTTTTTGCATTTTATGACTGCTATTTTGTTTTGTTTCTATTTTTTCGTCATCTACTGTTCACAATAGTAACAACAAAAATTCACCATGATGTGGGGAGTTTCGTTGTGACTTCCCTTTTGATAATTGGAGGAGAATCCGACAAACGTTATCGAGTCCCAACAACCTCACAAGAAATAGTCACAAGAGCTTGTGACTTGTGATTCGTCACAAGGGGGAGAATGGGGCTGTAAATGTCAGCTAAATGTCAACAAACTTTTAGGGCCAATTGACCAATCAGAGGCGCGTTGACTGACTTTCAGTGGGGACATTGCTGTGGTGACTACAACCAAACTCAAAAAAATCAGTTTCACACGAGTTCGACTTATGAGCCAACCATTCCACAGAAATTCCAAGAAAATCAAATTCCAATGAATTTTCCATAAGGCTCTGGAAGTGTTATGGGGTAATATTGGAATGATTGCTTTCCTACTTGACATCATTTCATTTCTCTACATATTTGACAGATTTCTTAATTTTTTATTAATGTAATATATTTTGTCCATGAATGCGATTAAAACATTATATTATGTTCAAATGCATCCTAAGAAACATTAATTACATTATAAATACTTATAAATGCTAGTGATAAATAAGTATATTAAAAAATAAGCATAAATAATTATCTTTAACAAGACCTATCGTTTGGAACATGCAAATATAATGGCGATGGAACCCCTTAAGTTAACTTCCAAACTGTTTGTGTGCACTAGCGTAGATTTTAGAGATGAATTTGAGGAGGTAAGCTAAATAAGAATTTACTTTCCAATTCTATGATTATATCTGTACAGTAATTTTTTCTCAAATTATTCCTAACATAATTCAATATTTTAATATGTAATATTTCAAGAATGCCCAACAAGTAATATATGTATGTATTTTCAATAATTTAATGGCCTCGGATACTATTGATATGCATAGATTCTAACGCCGGTTTTTGCAAGTTTATAGAAGTACCTTTAGTATTTCAAAGAGATGCATTATGCCAAAGATTGTATGTTGAGATGTTCAAGGAACTTTGAGAACAAAAAACAAAGATAAAACTTCGCAGCCTTGCAAAATTATAAAGTTATAATGGAACGGTTAGAATAAATACCAAGATCTAAACCTTTCTATTGTATGGGGATTATAATTGATTTTGTCAAGGAATAAAAATTCATACTAATTGACTATCAGGCAGAAACGTATTCTATATTCTCTTGGCGCTTAAAAATTAATTCCTATTGCACATCTTTTCTACAACTTGTGGTTGCTAAGTTCTTGTTCCGGTTCCTATTTCAAAATACCTTGGTATACACACTCGAACACAATTCTTTGGTGATCATAATAAGAGAAGAAGTATCAATTACTTCCAACAACCTTGCAAAATAGTTTAGCCCAAAGGATAGGTTAAACAAAGTTGAATTGTACGTGTTTTCCAAACTCCAATACAAGGGCTTTAATTCTAATTTCGTAAGAGAAAGTGATACAATTCTCTCATTATTAATTTCCATAAACAAGAACTTTCTTTTAACATTATAGCGACTAGTTTTTGAATATAAAGGAAATTCATCCTCACTTATCAAAAAAATAGGTGATATACCTAAAAAGGGAAATCTGAAGAAATATTATATGTAAATGGAACATGTCCATGTTATTACAGCGGATACAGTCAGGTCCTTTAATACATTTTTATTGACAATTTAACTAAAGGTTAGTGGTATGGCGTGGAGAGTTTGTCGTTCAATGGATAAACCTATCCAACATATACCTAGTAATTTTTATTTTTATTTTCAACGATATTTATATGAAGTTTGGACAAATTCTTGAAATATTTCATTCATTCGAAGATAATGCATATTATCTGGTAATAATTGATGTAAAACAAGAACTGAGTTATGCTTTTACATTTTTAATTTGCTACACATTTTCTTCAAACAATTTATATCTTGGTTTTTTTTTATGATTTTAAATAGCGCTTTGAACGAGCTTATCAAGCATTGCAGTACCAAATCAATGGCTTGAACGATAAAGAAATGCATGACCTGTTGTCACAACAGGCGTGCAAGGAAAAACAACATGAAGAAATATCAGTCGGATTTTTGTACATAATTTTAACAGATCCTCAAGCGGCACCCAAAATATATCGTGATCTGACTCTAATAACAAGGGACGGGTTGAATTTTGTTCTCACGAACTTAACAATGTTGGTCGCCGACAAATATACAAAATTGACTGACGTCAGCAGGCGGCAATTGATTTGGTTGTTACATGAATTAGTAAAGAATCGAGTTCTTAATGTAGAAAATACTGTTTGGAATTGTATGAGACAAGCTGGTGGAGGAGATATATCGTCGAAAAACATTTCCCTTATTGAAGGACTTCTTGACATTTTCATAGAATTCCGACCTTGGCTAGAAAACTATCCATTTTTGGTTGGAACGGTTGTGTACAGCTACGTTCGACTTATCGAAGACCACACTAGCCCATTATTAACCAATCTGCGAAACAAAGAGATAACTTTTGTGGTAGCTTTAATAAGGGACAGGTTTCAGGACATTATACCCCTTGGACGTGATTTTGTAAGGTATGTGTGTGTGATATTTGTATATTTGGAAATATTTTATAAAATTCTTTTCATTTCAGATTGTTACAAAATGTTGCTCGAATTCCAGAATTCGAACAGCTTTGGCGCGATATTCTTTATAATCCAAAAACATTGTTGCTTTCATTCAACGGTATCTGGCAATTATTACAAATCCGGACGAGCAGAAGATACCTTCAATGTAGGCTTACGCCCGAAGTAGAGCGCAAACTTCACTTTCTAGCATCTTCAGTTAAATTTGGAAATCAAAAACGCTATCAAGATTGGTTTCAAGATAAATATTTTGCTACACCTGAGTCTCATAGCTTGCGTTCGGATCTGATTCGATTTATTATCAACGTTATACATCCAACAAACGACATGCTTTGTTCGGATATTATACCACGTTGGGCAATTATTGGATGGTTAATTTCGTCGTGTACTAACCCAATAGCTTTGGCAAATGCAAAATTGTCATTATTTTACGACTGGTTGTTCTTTGATCCTAATAAGGACAATATAATGAATATTGAACCTGGTATTTTGGTTATGTATCATTCTATTAGAAACCATCCTTTTGTGAGCTGTACACTGTTGGATTTTCTATGTCGTATAATGAAAAACTTTTTTCTAAAAAGTGAAGAACAGATAAGGACGGGCGTGTATAATTCTCTGCGCAAAATACTTGAAAAACAAGTAAGTTTTGTATTTTTAATTTATATTTCCTTATATTTGGTATACAAGTTTAGTTTATGGCTTAAAGACCTCCTAAACTAGATCTTGCAAAAATCCTAACCTAAATTGAATGATTCGTTTATTTTGTCGGACAACATTTTATATGGCTTATGGTTATCCCAGATGCTTTTCGTTCGTGCTGTTGAGCTTCACTGTACAGAATATTTGAAAATATTTAAAATTTTTCTTTTTAGCCTATGCTTAATATGTTTGTTATGCTTAAAATGTTTAAACTAAGAATTATGATCTATCTGTTGACTTTTATGTACATATATAGTAGGTGTAAACTTTTTGTTGATCTTATTAAGAATATTGTTGTAAGTTTGCATTGGTCGAATATTGGCTATTGGGAGCAGTTATGTTCTCAAAAATGGCAAATATATTGGTACGGTTGTGTACAGCTACGTGCTTGTCATTTAATTTCTTTTTTCATTTATACTCCGTTCAATTTTTATTTTCAATACAGGCCTTATGGAAGAGACTTTCAAACACACTGTTACAAGCTTGTGTTTGCATCGCATTCAACTTAAGAAATCGCCACTGAAACAAAAAACAGAACCTCTGAGTTACATGGTTTTTGTAATATTCCATAAACTCAGTACATTCCACCATGCCTGCTCCTTTGAGAGGACTGGTCGCCAATTGTGTTTATTCGCTTAATGTCTTTATTAAAAAAAGAAGACTGATTCAGAGTTACCCTTCGTCGTTGGTGGAAATTAGGTATTACCTTTTTCTTTGGTTCTTGCTATGGAGCTATCAGAATTGAAGCTTTTGTGAGCAGATATTTTATGATGCTCACTGCGGCAATCATATGAGAGCTTTAAAATGAAGATAGCTTATTAAAATCCATAATAGGATAGGACTTTCCCTGTACTGAAAGTATAAATTGAACAGAGTATAGCCAGTTCACGTTTCTTAGAATTTCGGAGTGCTCAAAATATTTCCTCAGTCTATTTAGATGGAACTGAAAAATTTATCGCAGCAAACACAAAAAAAAACTTTTTATAGTTTTTCTTCTAACAAAGTTTTTGACAATCTAAAATTGAGCAAGCGAATCCAAAAAAAAATATTTGGATTATTTTTTTGACAGCAAAGTTGAGATTTTTTTCTAAGAAATCGTGTTAACGTTATTATTTACCCAGTTCAGATAGACAGACTTTAACTGTCTATAATTTTGCGCCATTGTTACTATGAGGAAAACACGTGTTTCCTACAAATTATAAAAAAAAGTTTTATTTTTATTTGATTTTGTTTGAAACAATAATTAACACATTAAAACGGCATCATTGAGTTTTAGAGATTTGTCATTTTTAAAAGTAAATAATTACGAAATTAATAAATTTAAAATTTAGTTTTTAATTTAAATTTTTACTAATCTTAAAATATCCGTTTGTTTTCCGCAGGTTATTCCAAATTTGCAACCACTTTTTGAGTCATCCAAACTAGATAGAGATTTGCGAAATTTAATTCGTGAAAATTTTCGTGAATTTGTATGCCCAACAACTCCTGCAGCGGGTGCTCCAGTTAGTTCAATGTTTGTTCCCATACAAATGAATCAACCTGGTATGAAAAAAGAAGAACCAATATCATCTTTTTATAATCATGATGAAAGCAAACTAGGTATCAGTTGTTCATCATCAGACTCTATGGAAATACGTGAATATGAGACTCATGGTTTAGAGGATGCTCAAGAAAGTACACCTATTTTAAATTCAGTTGAAAAGAACGAAATAGAAGTGGAGCCTTCATTCAGCGAAGATGAAGAGGAGCAAATTATAAGTATTAAGAGCGAAGATCTTACTGATGACGACGATGACTTGCCACTTTCAAAGGTATGTATAAAACTTTTAATTATTCAAAGTTATTAACAAGTGTTTTGCTGTTTAAACTAAAATTAAATTTAAAAATGAATAATTAGTCCAGGCAAGTATACATTCTAAAGATTCTCGGGTGGAGTTTTGTATAAATGCGAGTTTATTTTCGTTTCAATAAAACTATTTAGATTCGATATCATTAGAATCATAGATCTATTTAGGCTTAAGGTCAATGAAACAAATTAAATCTTTGTATTTGAATGTGTTATTTTGTGGACAGGACAATGTGACATTTTCTGTGTAGTTTCTTACTAATAATAACATTGTTGATTATAGCTTTTTTATTTGGTCGTCCAGAATAGTCCAAAAGTGTTCCGATTGCTTCTGAAAGTGTTCGTTCCGCAATTAATGACAGTTTTTGTCCTGAATCGATTCTTTTCTCGAAGTTAGAATCAAATCCAGAAACACCCACACGTAGACAGTTTAAAATTCAAAATCGTGAAATGTCAGTTCTTTATTAAATTTATGAAATTGTGATTGTTCATTTGAAGGAGATAGTAACAAAATAAACACAAATTCTAAAAAAGAAAGCAAATAATGTGAACGAAAATATATTTGAAATAGAATTGAAAGTTGAATATTACGCTACTACAAGTAATTTACAATTATTATTTTGCAAATAATGTCTCTTTTTTTCATTGTAAAGAGGATACTATCCTTAAAATTTGTTTCCGCCAAAATAAATTTATTTGAATCGTATTTCATGTTTACAAATTTTAAAACCTCGATGTTTTTATGAATGTGTCATCCCTAAATACTGTTAAGGCAAGTTAGAGTTTCTTCTAAGATTTTGTCTTCATATTTCATTATTGCCTTCGGCTTAGTTGTCAGTTTTTCTATACAGTTATCCAGGAGGTCTTCAAGGATAATGTGTGCTATTATTGGTGAGACGGAGTTTCTTATAGGCATTCCATCTCTTTATTGATAGGTTTTTTCCCGTAGATAATACAGAAACGTACTAACTCCCGAATTTTGTATTTTCTTAATAGATGTATGTTCTTTAATTACGTCAAATTTTTTGTTAATCAGTTCTAGTGCTGTTTGTTAATTTGTTGGAATTTGTTTCATTGACATAAAGCCCATTTTACAAATAGATCTATAATCTAAAAGGTCACCACCATCAACATATATCATTAGAATCTTTAGATGGCGCTTACAGTCCCTGTTGGACTATGGCCCCGACATACTCCGCTCCAGCTAGTCTGATCCGTATTATCTCAATCGTGACGTTTAAAACGAGTTACCTAATAAGTTACCTGCGGCGTCACGATGAAGTTCTTGCATTACCTCCTCGTGGTGGTCCCCGACCAATGATTGTGTATACCTTTATAAACAAATAAGCAAAAATTGCAAGCGCTAGTCGGTAAAAAAGAAAAAAATTCTGAACCCGAAAACAAGCCTCGGAAATTATTTGATTAACACGACGACGAACCAAGCAACGACAACGGCTAAACGGTTTAAGAATTTTCTCATGAAACGCTCTACAGAGCTCGAACTGCTCAACAGCTAGCTGATGTGCTGGCCACATATAAAGCTGACATAACATCACTTTAGAAATTATTTTGCAAAAAAAAATAATATGACATATATTACAGCGCCCACCTAAAACACCATGTGCTTCCTAGTCAGCCAAAAAATGAAGTCTACCATCATCGGCTTTAATGCAATAAATGAAAGGCTATTGACCACGTGTTGATAGATCGTCGTCAATACTCGAGCCTGGTGACGATGTGAACGTATCGAGGTGCCAACATTGACACCGACCACTGGTATCATGTTCCGAGAACGGATTGCTCTACGAAGAAGTATTGCGTCCGCCGCTCAGGCTCGAATCAACATTTTGTTTTGCACCAATGCACCAGTCGCGCGTTAAGGCTCGCCCTCGGGGAGCTCGAATAAGTCCTGGGCACAGAGGTTAAATGGTCACGCCTTAAGAACAAAGTCATTAGTACTGCTGATACCATTTTAAGCAGTAGTCGCAGAGATCGGAGCGACTGGTTTGATGATGAATGCAAACTAGCATCTGAACGTAATAATGCTGCATACCGAGCAATGCAGCAGTGTCATAGAACGCGGGCTCAGAAGAATAGAGAAGAGACCACAGAGAAAAAAGGGAGCCTGGGAGAAAAACATTGTCTGTGAAATGGAAAGAAATAGAGAGAGGTCCGCACCAAGCGGAAGTTCTAGCAATCCGTCTGAAACATATCGCAATATACACCATGCTGCACATACTGTAAGGACGGAGAGGAGAAATCTGATAACCGATCCTGAAGGCATTCTGGAGCGATGGGTAGTGTACTTTAATGAATTGTTGATCATTTCAAGAGGAAGACCTTATGAAGAAGATATTATGCATTGAGCAGATACAAAAGGCGATTAATCGGCTCAAAAAAAATAAGGCCTCGGGATCCGACGGCATTTCTGCTGAGCTGATCAATCATGGAGGGCCAACACTACATTAAGCAATTCATGAAATCATAGTACACGTATGAAACACGCCAGAAGACTGGCGAAGAGCTTCATAAGTCCCATACATAAGAAGGGAGATATCACAAAGTTCAGCAATTATAGGGGTATAACATTGTTGAGTACATCCTATAAGATATTCTCCTCTATCCTGCAAGAACGTATAGCCCCATACGCTAAAACCATAATCGGCAAATATCAATGTGGTTTCATACCAGGCTTATCAACAATTGATCAGATCTTTACCCTTAGGCAGGTGATGGAAAAAAGTTTGGAATTTAATATTCCAACATACCATCTTTTTATAAACTTTGAAGCCACCTACGATAACATAGCCATGAGGGAATTCGGCATCCTAAATAAATTGACACGACTATGTAGGCTGGCCATGACCAACATTATAAGTCAAGTAAAAGTAGCCGGTTTGCTGTCCAGACCAATCAACGTCTTTAATGAAGGGAAGACTAAGTATTTGGTGGCTACGTTTTCAGTGTAGCGCAGCATGAATTTGAAGTAATGCAGTCCTTTAACTACCTTGGCGAAGCCGTGGGGTGAGCAATTGGATGGCGTCGGCCAGCAATCGGGATGTATGGAATAACTTGTTGTTATGCCGAAAATGATGATGATATAATATTTTATCTCATATCAAACTAGTTTTAAATAATGATGTATCTTACATATTATATATAGGATTCATAATTGGAACATATTAAGTTCTATTTGAAACACGTAAATTCATATAATTAGTTAAATAAATAGTTTATTACTGAATTTTGTATAATTCTGTAGCCTAGCTTTTTTCTGCTTTATTTTAATACATATGCATACGTAAATAATAATTTTAAATTAACTATTCAGGTACGCTTAAAGGAGAAACCGACTACAGAAAAAACTGAACTGCCAAACAGCATAAGTGACTCATTTGAACAGTTTATAAACAAAAGAAACTCCTCCACGCTGGAAGAATTTATCGACCAATTTAGAACGCTTACCGTATCAGCTTTAGACGAACAACAACACATGTATATATCATCCAACATACAAGCTGTTCTAAAGGAATCTCTTCCGGAAAATATATTTACTGACAGTAAGACGGACGAAAAAAGTTTATCTAAAAGTATAAGCTATCCAATATTTACCGTATTTCGTAGCTTATACGAATCAGAAGAAAAAGTCAAAAAACCATTTAGCTCGTTGCTTGCTTCTATTTACGAAAAAATTCCCGAAACTGGCTATATGCTTTTGTATTTTTTGAAAGTCTACACAAAAGTTCAAGCACGCAGAAATACAAACCAATGCTATCAGTTCAAAACTAGCGTATATAAAACACTATGTGATGCCTTAGAAGAAAAAGTCGATAAATGTTTAGTACGTGATCTAAATGCTCTTGAAAATGAAAACACCCAAATGTTTTTGTGGCTGCTGCCGGATATATATCGAGAGTTCAAAACTAATGTAGTTAATAATAACGAAATGATCAAAATAACTTTAAGGTGTGTAGACGCAAAGAATATTAGAGACCTAATGTACTATATTGCACAAGGAAAGCTTGCTCTTTTCAAACACGACGGATTAATTAATTGTATACGAGATAGCCTCACGTATGAGACATTCGAACAGTTGTGTCTGTGGCAACTGGTTCAAGCACATGACATACCCTTAAAATGTTTACAGGTAAATTAAAATTAAGATTCTTAAAATATTATAGTTGCAAAATATTTTATTCCCTAGGATATTCTGCCAGAGCTTGAGTCAGCAAATCATCCTGAAGCGTTGTGTTATATGCTTCTTCTATTGAAAAACGAAGACCCAAATGTCGAACTTATAAGACTGCTCCTTAGCAGAGAAACAAAAACAAGAGGGGATCCATTTGTTACATCTGCTCTGAGGTATTCCATATAGATGTAAAGCTAAGAAAATTTTATCAATTAAGGCTGCTTTTCAGATTTTGGTGCCAAAGGGGAGAAGAAAAACTTTCTGAAATAATCGCGGGATTGTTAACGTCAAAATATCCAAGTTCTTCGCCAAATAAACGAAAACGTCTTTTAAAGGGAAATCAGTCAATGGGGAGTTCACCATCTGCAGACCAAGTATTTTTTTTTGAATCACCAAATTATATATTTTGATTGATTTTTTGAATGTAGATATTGAGCCACTTAGAGCACTATCGAAGAAGTTGTCGCCATGGCACTGGGACGGGACTATACGTACATGACACAATGCAAAGAGCACTCCAAACAGCATTTAGTCACAGTAGCGAAAGTACAAAAGTAACTATATAAATATTTGTGAATATTTCATTCCTAATAATATACAACATTATTGTACTTTTCTTAGAAACAATATAGCGACCTATTTGCCTTAGCCGCAGAAGAAGACACCACAGCTGTTGGGCGCCGTGGAGGGAGTGGCAGAGGTAGGAAACCTCCAACAAACAAAAAAGACACCAACAATTCTGGAAATAACGCTAAAAAGACTTCAGACCCAATCAAAACAATGTACACAAGCGACGAAGATTCGAGTGAGGTAAATAAAAGATTTTGTGTATGCATTATGGCCAATATAAAGTATATTTAGTTAGAGTAGAGATAACAGATAACGCGAGTTAATAAGCAAAAATAAAAGGCACGACTGGGTCGCATGTACTTGCTCCTATATGATAATCCTTTTTAAGTGCAGGCGTCGTTTTGAACAAAGATTTAATTGTAATGTTTTTTTGACGTGCAACTTCTTTAGAATCGTTGTGATTTGAAGCTCGATGGAACGAACATGCGCAAAGGCTAGCTATCGATACCTATAGGTACATTTAACCATAATTTATTTACTTTTTGAAACCAAATAAATTTAAATAGCTTAATTATGTTTGATGGATCGATAAACCTATGGTGTAAGTTATTGGAATTTATTTAGGATATTATGTACATAGAATAAGGTTGGAAGGAAGGTACTAACATTAAGTTACCAACCACTGTGAAGCGGGTGACTATAGAGTATACTCCCTCCTAAGCGAAAAGGTCGTATCTAAAAATAAATTGCACCGCTGGATCGCACGTACTTGCTCTTATGTGCGGTCACAGCTTGGAATAAAATTTAAAAAATATTAAGGGAACTTCGATTATATTCGATTTTTCTGGAAAAAGTACGTAAAATAGTTTTCAGCGGAAAAATTTAAACGCCATTTTATTTCTTTAAAAAATGTGAAAAAGTGTGCATCTTTTTTCAAAATCGTCAGAGTCGTTTTTAAATAAAACGGGTTTTTAACAACTTTTTTTAAAAAATTAAAAAAAATAATTCAAGAATACAAACTTAAGCACTTACCCGTTTTCAAAAAAAAATTTTTTTAAATTAAATTTGAAGACGATTGGCCCAACTGTTTAGGGTCCAGTCCAAAATACATCCGTACAGACAGACAGACGGACCGAATTTTGTCAGTAACTCAAATATATTTCTCTATCATCGTAATGTCATGTTTGATTGTTATCTCAAAATTTTTAATCTGCACGAATGCATAACTTGCATTATAGTACCTATAATCGTAAGTAAAAAATAATTTTCAGTAGAAGCTTTTTTGTAAAATTACAACCCGCACCTGTTCAATATTTCATAATCTAAATATTTTCAAGGAAATATGACAAATTCAATTCGCTTAGGTTTTCAACAGTTTTTTGAGATACGACTTTTTTTCTTTACGACTTTTAACTAATTCTGGACAAGTTACGGTTTCCATACTTATGTATAAAGTCAAGTAGCTCGCAAACTTTCCAAAATGACAAAAATCGCAAAAATGACAAAAATCGAGTTAAGACCTTTTTGCTTAGGAGGGCAGTATGAACAAAATTAAAAGTTATAACTGTGGTTATTTATAGGCAGGTGTAAACTTTTGTTTTCTTGATTGAAATGTTTGCATTCAGTAATTGAATAGTTTTTTATTTGTTAGTTTTTTTGCGTGTGTATGCGTTTATCATAGGCGTCCTTATTATTTATCCTGTGTGCTGTTATGATCATGATATGCTTTAAAATACGTAGGTATATAGGTACTCACCTACTAGGTGCACGACGAAGTTTGCTTTTATTTGATTAGTGGCTAGGACTCAACCGAGAAATATAAAAAAAAATTTGGGGAAAACATTAGACAAAGAAATTTATATGAAGTCAAAAAACCACTATTCATAACAACGTTTTCTGGAAAAAATGTTATAAGCGATCTGATTTCTTTTGCTATTTTCTATTTTATGATTTTTTTATTTCGAAATCATTCGACCAGTTTTTTTTCAAAAAAATGTTTTTTTTTTTAAACTTTTCGAAAACATATTTAAAAATTTCTTTTTGTATGTCAATTTGAATAAATCTATAGTTTATACTAGGAAAAAAATCAAAAAAAATCTATCTATTCATTTTCAAAATATTCAAAAAACAAAAAAGGTTTTTTTTTAAATTATTAAGAATTAAAAAAAAGTTTTTGAAAATTTTAATAGGCGATATTATTTAAATCATAAAAACACTTCATGCTTTTAAAATTTCATCGAAATCAGTCTAATACTCAAGGAGATAATCTGATTTTTTAAAAAAAACGATCATATGGGAGGTACCGTTATATGATTTCCTGAAAAATCCATTCAAACCGAAAGATAGATTTTGCATAGATTTTGCATTGATTGTTATAATTTTTTTTACGAATGCATAACTTGCCCTATAATCGCAAAAAATGGTCTCATTATCTGAAAGGGTAAATAATACAAAATAGGTAAAAAAAAATCGCAGAAGTTAAAGGACTTTAATAACTAGCCAGTTCAGGTTTCTGAGCCATCCGAGATCTCCGTTTTCCAAGCAACTTTGCTCGCTTGTTCAATTTGAATTTGTCAAAGAGAACTCCATTAGAAGGAAATAGTTTATTTGTTTGGGGTTTACGGAGAAGTAGTGTTCAAATACCTTTTTCATCTCCATCAAAGCGACTGAAAAAAATTCTTGAGAACTCCGAAATCTCTTCATTGCATCTTTGATTAACATTTGTATAGCTCTCAAACTTATAAAAAACTAAGGTTTTTAAATGTTTGAATTCATAATGGGAAATTGAAAGAAATCCTTACTAATCTACCCCCTTTATTATGTCCTCTGACAAAAGATTTATGTTCCAATAATTTAATTATCGGATTTATGTCTCTATTTTTATGTTAATTATAATTTAAAGCCTTACCTTACCTTTCCTGGTGCTCAGGAACGGTTCAATATTCCCATCCAGCTGGCTAGATATCTAGCCTGCCATCTCCAGTTCTGCACACCAAGCATTCGGAGGTCTCCTACCAGGTCGCTTCATTGGAGATGGGGCCTCCTCTTCTTTCTGACTCCTTGAGCTACGTCGAAGACCTTACGGGCAACAACAATTGGGCAACATTATTATTTTTATCATATTGCATTTAAAGAACCCTTCTATTAGCTCGACAGGGTTCGAACTTACAAAACAATTTTTTCAAACAGCGTTGGTCCTTATGAATATATTCCCAAAATATAGAATTACATATGGTTGGTCCGTCAGATATATGTAGCTTAGTTAAAGGTACCATTTAAAGCCATAGACAGGTCGACAGAAAATTGGAAAACAGGGTTGGCCAAAAGTCAAGCAAGAATTGACTAAAAACATTAAAAAAACTTGTGCTTATTTTATAATTTTTATTTTTTCTTATCATAAAATCATAATGTTGAATTCACATTTGTTTATATTTCTTTAACTCACTAATTACATGTAAAATAGCAAATTAATTTAAAACTCATTAAAAAAACAAGTGGAGGAAACGCAAGCGCATTTTTGAATTTATAAAATAAATTAGTACAAGTTTGTTAAATGTTTTTTTTTAAGTCATTCCATCATCGAATATGTATTAATGTTTGAACAAAATCAAACATGTGTAAACACATTCATTTTCAAAATATGCCTTAAGTTATTTCTATTTATTAAAAACTATTTTTGATTACTATGTTGATTTGAAAATCTTTTTTTTTATGATATATGTATATATGTACTAAATAAAAGCTTTCTTTTTTATTTCCAGGAGGAATGGTTAAAACCCAAAAGTGCACTGTACAAGAAAAGAAAAAAAGCTTTCAACGATTCCGAATAATAAAATCATTGGATATAATCACATTATGTTTATACATATAAAACAAATAAGAAATTAGTATTAGTTACAAGAAATGTAAATATTTATGTATAGCCGTATAATTTTTATGAAATGCAAATAACTTTGGTAAAATATAGCAAATAAGAATAAAACGAAGAATAAACATTCTTTTTTTATTTTAACTAAACACATATTTTAATATTCTTCTTGCGTGTGTTGTTGTTCAGGATAGCATATCGACTTTTGTTCCAAAAAATAAAGCAAAATCCAGCAAAAACAAAGCAATAAACACCAAAACTGCCAGGTAAGCACAACATAATTTAAAAATCAGTTATTCTAGTGCACAAATAATTGTTAAAAGTGTATCAAAGGTTAAACATAGTAAATTAACTTTTGCGTAATTTTGATACTTTGACCACGAGACCAAGAGAGTACTAGTATAATTCAATTTAGATATAATTTAAGATAACTTTTTACGTGCCTACATACTTTCTTATTACTTTATAAATCAACCATTTCTCAACTTATTTTCAATCCAAGCGTTTATTTTCATTCATGCACTTTCATATACAATATATGTACATATAAAACATTTTTTAAATAAATTGCATCTATTAATGAATTAAAATTCTTACTTTTATATCTTATTCTAACTTATTTTACACAGCAGTAACATAATTATATTAAACCCGTTATTATTTATTAACAAATAATATTAAAATCTAATTTAAATCCAGGCTTTAACGGGTTGCACGTTGCACCCAAGTTCGTTATTAATCAACTAACACCTGAACCCCAATACTGATTTTTGTAGTAATATGCACAAATTCCAAAGATAATTGAGAATGTTGTTGTAACAATGAACGACTTCCTAAGCAAAAATGTTGGGAGTATATAGCTGGGAAGCTCTTTCTTGTATCTGCGATCTTCTAGCATTTTTTTTCTTGCGGCAGTACTTCTTTCATTTTCGCGTTGGCGTTCCTCCAATCTAAAAAAAAACCATCAAAATGCATTTAACAACAATTTTTAAAATGTTCTCAAACAATCCCTTACTCATTTCGAATCATGATATCTACGTCTTTTTCTATTTCACTCAGGGGGTACTTATCGTACAAAACACACGCATTTTTAAGTAGTTCTTCGAATGGTAGTTCATCTGGTAGCTGTTGTCGAAAAAAACGTAAAAAAGTCAATATTTATTTTACCAGAAAAGAGAACAAACAAATAAATCGGACGTGGAATTGGTTAATTGTTACATATTAAACGATTTAAATTCATGTCAGCATTATGCGAACGAAAACACTTCTTTTTTTATTTCAATTATTCCAAAACAAATGGTAAAAAATAGCTGCGGTTGTTTTTAACAATATTCACCCCCATTACCAATGTTTACGAAGCGACAAAATCGGCATTCCATAAGTCGTTTTCAACTTTTGTCCATCGTTTTGTTGTGTCTAAACGTCAAACGTCGTGGAACGCTTTCAATCTGTATTATATGTATGTAAAAATGGGCACGACTGGGTCGCACGTACTTGCTCTTATGTGCCTAATTAGATTGGAAAACAAGATCTTTGACAGAAACAAGTAACATATACGTTGAAAATAACACAGTTTGAACTTATAAAAAAGTATCAAAACCACAATACTTAACGGTTTTTAGATACATTTTGTTTGAGATTTTGGTATGCAGTTTTTTAGAGTTTATTAATATACACCTAATTTTAAAATATTAAATATTTTTTTGATAAATTTCAAAAATTAATTTTAATTAAAAAAAAAACTATTAAAAAGCTATTCCGAATTTTTAAAAATAAAATTTCAATTTCTCCTCTGGGGAATGCCAAAATAAACACACACCAGTTTGAAGATAATCGCTTAAGCCGTTAAGACTGCAGCTCGTTATACAGACAGACAGACATTTCATTTTCGATGACTTCTTTATGATCGTAATGTCATGTTTGATTGTTATCTCAATTTTTTTTATATTCACGAATCCTAAACTTGCCTTATAGTCCCTATAATCGCAAGTTAAAACTACGGTATCTCTCGTTCAAAAAAATTGCTCACGACAGAGAAACGAAAGGTCGCAAAATTGTAAATATTCTTATTAAATGATTTTATAGAATTTACCGTTACGACAAATAAAACAAGAACACATTGTTTACATTTGCATTTAAAAATAACAAATCAAAACCAGTTTCATGTCTCCTTATTTAATCGTTTCTTTTACAAAAAATGTTCACTCGAAGTAGCCAGTTGCATTCCTCCCCTTAAAAGTTTCTCCCGTAATACTCGTCTCGCAAGGAATGCTCATCAGTTCACCCTTGAGCCCAATTTCGGACGTACCGTGAAATATAGGGATTCTTTTTTTAGCCGAACGACGCGAATTTGGAATAGTTTACCCGGCGAGATTTTCCCTTGCCATTTTGATCTGCAAACATTCAAAATAAAATAAAAAAATACCTTTCCCCTCCCTATCTTCCTAATGCCCGCGCAGTGTGTTACATTATAAGGGAATGAAGTAGTCCCTTGTGCGCGCGTTAATTATAAAAAAAAAAAAAAGTTCCAGACGCTCGTAGAATATGGATTTTTTGAAAGGCATAGAAAATAAATTGCACGACTAGATCGCACGTAATAAGTAACATTAACGTAGAAAAACATCATTATGTGAACTTAGAAAAAGTGTCAAAACCACAACACTCGGTTTTTAGTAAAAATGGGGTACACCAATACACGTCTTGTATAATAACGAATTTATGAAAAAAGTACTTCGAAGATTGTAGAACGGATTTTGATAAAATCCTGTTTTTTATTTTTAGTTTTTTGAAATTTTGGTAAACGGTTTTTTATAGTTTATTAATGTGATTATTTAATTTTAAATATTATTAGTTAAAAAAAAAAAGAAAAAAAGTTATTCAAAATTTTAATAAGCAGAATTTGGCTACCTAAATCTTCACAAATATAAAATTTGAAAGAAATCCAAAGAGCCGTTACTGAGAAAGCCAAAAATTAAAAAAAAAACGTTATATGAAAGGTACCGTTAATAGACTTTTCCCGTAAATTTGGTTAATCAGAACCATTCATCATTTAATCAGAAATGATAGCTAATACCAACAAAAAATTCTCAAAATATTTCATCAAAATCGTTCGAGCCGTTTTCAAGAAAAACAAGTTTTTCCTTAACGGTTATAAGGCAGGTACCGTTATTTGTAGCCCTAAAAATTAAATTTCAATGTCCCCTCTGAGGAGAGCCAAAAGATATACACATACCAAATTTGAAGGCAATTGCTTCACCCGTTTAGGCTGTAGCTTGTTATAAACCCAGACAGACAATCAAATGACAGAAAATCGAAAAAAACTGAAGTTAATATTTTTCAAATTAAACTGTGACCGCACATAAGAGCAAGAACGTGTGATCCAGTCGTGCAAAGTTGAACCCAAATAGAAACCCAGCATAATTTGCCACCGAACCCCTTGCCAACTGCATACGAGCCCGTTTCAACACAAATACATACAATTGTAATACATTTCAACAGTTATCATTTTAATTACATATTTATTTACTTATAAAAAAACGGTTTGTTCTTTAACAACTAAGCATCAAACAATAATTTGGTATGCAAACTTAAGAAATTCCTTTGATTTTGACCGATGATTGTTACTTTTTTATCATTTATTAATCTGTTACAAAATCGTTACTTCGAAGAAGTTATGGAATGCCATTTTAAAAACGACACGGCAGAGAAAACGCGAGACGTCGAAAAAACGGGACGACATCGGTAATTGAGGTGATTGCCTTGAATGTTCTGAATGAGAAGTTATTTAAAAGCTGAGAAAAGAGAAATTTTAGACAATTAGTCCAAGAAGCAGTTTGGCTTTTTGTGTTACTTACCAATTGCCATACTTTGAAAGTAAGTATGTGTTTTGATAATTAAGCAATTTAACGTGATTTTTATGAGAAATGCTAGACGTATCAAACGAGGTTAAGATCATAAATATTAGTTGAACAAAAAAAAAAATTCCCTAAAGCGACGCTGCATCTTAAATGTTAAATGTTATGTGCTGGTTTAAGGAATATTAAAATACTTTGTTAAATTCTTCATTGTACTTACCTGTGATAAAAGACAATGTATGGAGGCCATGTCGCAATCTTCTTTTAAAATATCATGAGCACGATATAAAACTATTGCCGCCGTCACATATATTGAAAAATACATTGGTGAGGCCAAAAAATAATCATAAAGTCTAACCACACACTTGTATGACTTCAAACTGTGTCCAAACCAAGTTAAAACCCATGGTAAAGCAAACAGTGTTCCAACGGACGATTTTTTCAAAAAATTATACAACGCTGAATTTTCATTGTTAATTATTGGATAAATAAACATCAAACGCTTTTGTGTGGGATCCATAGTTTCATGCATGCACTCCTCAAAATGACTTGTCGACAGCTTTTCCATTACAGCAAAAGACACCTTTTCACCAACAACCAGTAGAAATGTTATTGCTACATCATGATATCCTTGATAGTATTTAAGCCTGGGGTATTTATTTATTACACGCATTATGAGAACTGTTAATTGATCTTGAAGAGCAATTCTTTGTTCATATGGAATTCCAGGTGGAAAGCGTTTCAGGGATCTGTTGACATCCAAAACGACTTGATTATATTCTGAGTGCAGCTTTAAATCGTCGATTTGTTGTGGCAGTTCTGTATCTGAAGCATCCACTTCAACCAGAACGGGCCAAAGTATTTTTCTTAATTCATCGCTCACAAGCCCATATTCAGACCGGGCGAGTGATTGACACTTTTCTAGTGTTATTTGTTTCGAGTTAATTATGTCGGTTATTTGTGTCCGTTTTCTGCTTTCGGCATTGTTTTCTGGGTCTTAAATGGCAGATAATATAAGTTTACAATTATAAATATAATATTTTGTAGGACATTAGAAAAAAAATGTTGCAATGTTTAAATAAACTTTGTTTTTTCGACAGTAATTTCGAACTTTCCGCTAGGCCCTTTGCACTTTGGTAAGTGCCGGGGCTAGTTCATAAAATTTTAAAGTTTTAAAAATGCATCCCGCTCATAGCCACCTTATTTTCTGGGGTACTGCCTCTTGCGAGGAATTGACAAAATCTCCAAGAGTAAAATTTGTCTCGAAAAAGTGCATCTCATGTAGCCGTTCGGACTCGGCGGTAAACTGTAGGTCCCTTCCATTCTTGCAGATTAACAACACACACACAGGAATGGTTGAGAGTATAAGTCACTAGGCCTTGGCTCCTTAAAGGAGCTGTCGCGCCAATAAATTTATTTATTTATTTATAAAAATGCATCTTTCGCTAACAAATATTAGGCGATGTTAGTTATTTATTTTTTATTGTTTGCCACTAGCATACTATAACAAATAATGATTCTGACAGGAAACAGACAAAATTTTCACATGAAGGAGTGGAAGGGCTGAACGCTGAAACTGTATGATATTGACATTTTACTAAAGAAAATACCTTTTATTGAAATTATACGAAATGTCAAAACCACAATACGTAACGGTTTCTAGTAAAAATAAAGTAAACCATAATATATCACAAAAAACAATAATCTATGAAAATTTTATTTCGAAAAGTGTAGGAGTTTTTTAGAGGTTATTAATATCCAAATAAATTTGTTGGCGTGACAGCTCATTAAGGGGCCAAGGCCTTGTGACTTATACTCTCAACCATTCCTGTGCGCGTTTTGTGAATCTGCAAGAATGGAAGGGACCTACAATTTACCGCTAAGTCCGAACGGCTACATGAAATGCACTTTTTCGAGAAAAAAATTTACTCCTGGAGATTTTGTCAGTTCCTCACAAGAGAAAGTAACCCGGAAAAAAGGTAGCTCTGACGAGAAGTCGAACCCCGACCCTTCGCTTAGCAGTCCGACATACTAACCATCAAGCCACGGGGCACTACGGTTATTGATGTCTACATAAAATAGCATACAATTATACAGAGCAGACCATAGTTTTTTGCAAATAGCAACACTTGATTTCTAAAAACCGTTAGAGCGAGGGGCGCGCGAGTGTCGGAGAATTTTGCGTTGCTTCATGCAATATTAGTCGCGATGGAGCGCTTCATAGGACAACAGCATGCTTTTTGTGTAAAACAATTTTATGTCAATCAAAGCTTGAGAATATTAAATAAACAGGGCAGCTGCTATTTTATGATATCCAATATTTCTTAGATTATCTTGTAGGTTTTATGTTATAAATGTGTGTGTTGACAAAATATTGCTTTCGTGGGTCATTTTATTAACTTCTATTTATTTGCCACTGCTTAAAGAAAACAAATTTAAATGAAAGAAATGTCAAAAAATAGAGATGTTGCACTGAGCTGTTCGATGTTAAATCAACACCGGAGCAGCTATGCAGGTTTTGGCAGTTTGACTTAATAGGTTTGTTCGATGTTCCCCGCCCCAGTGCGCACTGGGGAATGTCAGTGCATTTCGTTTAGCTGTCAAAAAACTGTGTTTCTGCTCGGGGTTTGATTTAACATCGAACAGCTCAGTGCAACAGTTTTAGTTTTTTGACATTTCATTTATGTATTAATTTTCTTTACAAAGTCTACAGTTTTTCCATTTCCATCAGATAGAGTATATCTCGGCATTTTATCTAAAATCACAAAAATAACTTAATAATTGCAAAATAACCTACAAAATATCTTATATTTATCAGATATTGCACTCCAAATTTGTAAAATAAAATTTGTTTTAAACTTCTACCACCAAGCACCAACAGCTGATTTGAATTTTGACAGCACTGATTTCTTACACCGACCAAAAACCTGGGGCGTGAGAGTGTGCACTCAGTGCGTGCTCGGGGTTGACATCGAACACAGTGCAAAAACACTGGGGCGAAAAAAGTGTCACATAAAACACCTCAGTGCGAATCCAGTGTACACCAGTGCGCCCCAGGGCAGACATCGAACAAAGCTAATGCACTGACATTCTCCAGTGCGCATTGGGCGGGGATCATCGAACAAACCTTTTATTTGCAACCTAGATCTTTTCAAATATACAATTTGGTAGAAATACAATGGACCATTATCGAAACTAAGAAAATAAAATAGAAACTGTAATAAAAAATAATAATAATAATATTTTTAACTAAGTGTCTGTAAGGCACATTGCCTTTTAGAATGCAACATGACGTTGCACGACAAAATCTGTAATCACAAAACTTTAAGAACAGCTTATATTGGAATATTCCATTCTAAACTTCAGTATGGCGCCAGTTATAGCGATCATTAAAAATCCATCATTAAAAGTTGGAACAGCTGGAAACTGGATTTTTTTACGTACGGGTAGTTATAGCGATCATTAAAGTTGTGTCAGAATTTACAGGCCAACCACACCAGCCATAACCTCAAATTTGTTTTAATGATGCAAAATGCTTCAGTAAACTTTTTACTGATGAGTGGAACCACAAACACTGGAACGAAATGTTCCACTATTCTGTCAAATGACAATCAGCTGTTCAGTAAAACCAATTTTCATCATTAAAATTAAAATAATAAATAATACTGTTTCGCGGGTTTGGTTTTTGTGAAAATAAATTATTTCAATTGATTTGCCATCGATTGGCATAAGTTTTACGGTTTAAATCTATTTCTAACACACAAATATATCCAATTGAAATTTTTTAATGATGGTTTTTAATGATCGCTATAACTGGCCCCTATGGTAGCTGGGGTGGTGCTTATCTATAGATCTATGTAGATCATTGACCATTTGTACTACTTCAAAGTTTCTAAAATACTTGTAATAAAATAAATGTGGATATTTGCAGAGTCGAAACTCTAAACTTTGCGAAGCAATCTGACAACTTTTTTCCCGCCTATCATTCCAAACTTCTGATCTATTGTGCCCTTCAAGCATTTGAATGTTTCCTGCAAGTATTCGTTGTATTTGTAACTTAAAATTATTCTTGCAAAAATTAATATGTGGCTTCATCAAATTAATCATTACCAAATCGACGTTTTGTTCGTCGTTCTTCATATTGCCAACCAACCTAACAAATTAATATTTATAACGTTTCGCTATTGATATTATAATAAGCATGTTCGATGAATAGAATCTCAACATAAGTTGCTCGATACTTAAAAAAGGAGACCCTCTGAACTGCACTAACTACATAGCTATCAGTCTCCTCAACATCCCCTACGAAATCTTTTCTGTTGTATTGTGTGAACACCTAAAGCCATTCGTCAACAACCTGTTAGGTTCATATCAGTGATTTAGATTAGATTAGATTAGATTTATTCATTATATTATAGATTTTCTTATTTTACCATTTAAATTCATGAATAGGTTAGGACATGACAAAATTATGTCGTCTGCCCGAATGGCTTTAAATTTTATAATTCTATATATTAGTTTTTTTCTTTGTTTTTTAATCATAATAGAGAAAAGATTTTGTTATAAGAAAAAATAAAAACCCAAAAACAAATTTACAATATTAAAAAAAGCGAAGTAAACTTTTAGTTTAGTTAAAACAAAAACAAATGTGTGAAACGTTTAATTAACTTTTAGATTTTTTAACTTTTAAGTTTAGTAAAAAACAAACACAATATTTTTAGAAGTTTTCGCTAATTATTCTGCTTCTGTATGATATCGCTTCTTTACAGTACGCCACAAGCTGCATCCAGTTTTCATATTAGAATATTTTATTGACCAATTTTGAGTTATTAGTTTGTGTTTGGAAAGGTTCCTTCCGTCGGCTTTTTGGTCACTGTAGTTTTCGCAATGAAACAACTATGTTACATTAGCTTTTCCCGACGTTTCGGCAGGGAATGCTGAATTTGATTTGAACAAAAATACAAAAATACAATACAATACTTACTTTTTTAAGTAAAAAATTAAAAAAAAAATTTAAACAAAAAAATTTAAACAAAAAAATGACACTTCGAATGAAGTTTCGTCTGTATTTCAAAAAACAAAAACAAAAGAAAGATAACTATTACGATGAAGACACTAAAGAACAATAAACGGAAGAAATGTTTTGTGTGTCTTGTTTTCTATTCATATTATTATTGTTGTTTAGTATGTGTAATGTTTCTAAGGTAGAAACATTACACATACTAAACAACAATAATAATATAATATAAGGTAGAAACATTACACATACTAAACAACAATAATAATATGAATAGAAAACAAGACACAAAACATTTCTTCCGTTTATTGTTCTTTAGTGTCTTCATCGTCATAGTTTTCTTCACCCCGTCTGATCAGGCTGCAGTATATAAAGCATATATTCGACCGAAACTCGAGTATAATTCCCATATTTGGGCAGGTGCTCCTATAACCTACTTGAGTTTTCTAGATAGAATTCAAAAAAGAGCTTTGAAAATGATAGGCGACCGAACAATAACATTTACATCTCTTGAGCACTGCCGTAATGTTTCGTGCCTTTCGTTATTTTATCGTTATTTTTACAAACAATGCTCTAGCCAAATAGCCAGCTGCATTCCTCCCCTGAAACGATTCAACCGTAATACTCGAACTGCTAGGAATGCCCATCAGTTTACCCTTAGCCTAATTTCGGACGTACGGTTAAGTATAGAGATTCTTTCTTTAGTCGCACCACACGAATGTGGAATGCTTTGCCAGGTTCTGGTTTTCCCTCCCATTTTGATATGTAGAACTTTAAAACTAATGTGCATCGGTATCTACTCTTATATCCCTCCTCATTTCCCTAATGCTTGTGCGGTGTTTTAACATTTTAAGGGTACACACAAACCCCTTTTACGCGTGTAAGATGTGAAGATGTTGTGAGTTTTTAGCACTAAAGCTACATGAATTTGAAGCATAGAACAGTATGACTTGGATGCAACAAGATTGAGCAACATTCCTACTTCTGAGGATGAGGTCATTAGCATTAAATCTGAAGCTATTGGAAACTCAAAACTCAAACTCATTTTGCCCTATATACCTGACTCTTGTACGCATATATACAACTACTGCATATCATCCTCAACGTTTCCAACTCTGTGGAAAGCCGCTCGGATCACTCTTGTTCCTAAAATATCCGTACCCGTCGAACCGTCTGATTATCGACCCATAAGAATTTTGCCTTGCATGTCAAAGGTCTTGGAGAAAATTCTTCATAAACAAATAATAGAGCATCTTAGCGCTAAAAGGCTATTATCTCCATATCAATCTGGTTTCATTCCTGTTCTTCTGCAATGGTTAAAATACTGGATGATATCAGAATCCAATATGATCAAAATAATTTAACAGTTATACGTTTGCTGGGCAAAGCCTTCGACAAAGTCAACCATAATGTTCTATGCCAAAAACTTACACAATTTTTGATTTTCGGATTTAGCGGTATCTCTTGTAGAAAGCTATTTATATAACAGGACTCAGCGTGTGGTTCTTCTGCAATGGTTAAAATACTGGATGATATCAGAATCCAATATGATCAAAATAATTTAACAGTTATACGTTTGCTGGGCAAAGCCTTCGACAAAGTCAACCATAATGTTCTATGCCAAAAACTTACACTATTTTTGATTTTCGGATTTAGCGGTATCTCTTGTAGAAAGCTATTTATATAACAGGACTCAGCGTGTGGTTATCGAAGACGATTGGTCATAGCCTAGTTTTTTGAGAACGGGTGTTCCGCAGGGTTCTGTCCTAGGCCATATCCTGTTCTGTGTATTTATAAATGATCTTCCCTCTGTTTGTAAAAATGTCTTCTTTCATCTCTATGCGGATGATATCCAGATATATCTTTCAAGAAGAATTGGTCTGGTTGATGACCTTTTTTTCGCATTAACGAGGATATCATATCGATCTGCAAATGGACCAAGGAGAACCGTCTGACACTGAACCCTAAAAAAACTCAGGCTCTGTTGATATCCAAAACGGAGCACAATGCGACACAGTTTCCTATTATCTTACTAAATGAATCAACCATTCCTTATGTAAAATCAGTAACTAGTCTATCTCTATCCTGTATAATTCTGTTGTGGGACAGATTTATGGAACCCTAAGGACACTCTGCATTTCAAGTAGCTTTACACCAACTGACACACGACTTCGATTAGTTAAAACGCTTCTTGTGCCAATTATATCGTTTTCTAAAGTAGTTTATCCTAATCTTGATTCTATGTCCAAACACAAGCTAAAGGTAGCTTTTAACGACGTCTACAGCCTAAGAAAAAGGAATATTCTGGGTTGTACACTACAAGCATATACTGATTATCGAAATTGTATTTGTTTGCATAAATTTATTAACACAAAAACACCCAGTATCTTTTTGAAAAAATAAGTTTATGCCACTCGTCTAGAACAGGAAATATATCATTGCCCTCATTTCTGCGATCGACTTCGAGAAGATGCCGATTTTGCCAAAAAAATCATCTTTTTAGATGAAGCTCATTTTGATCTTGGCGGGTATGTAAACAAGCAAAATTGTCGCATTTGGGGCACAGAAAACCCGCACGCATACATTGAAAATCCGATACACCCAAAACGAGTGACAGTTTTTGATGTGGATTTTGGCCCAGAGGCATAATTGGGCCATTTTTCGAAAATGAGCAAGGAGTGGCCGTTACAGTCAATGGCGATCGTTATCGGGCCATGTTGAACGAATTTTTGTTCACAAAAATTGAAGAGGAGGATTTTGGCAATATTTGGTTTCAACCGGACGGCGCTACTTGTCACACAGCCGAAGCTACACTCGATGTTGATGAAGCATTTTCAAAAAAAAAAGAAGTTATTTGGCGGACCCGTTATAACCTCTTTTGAAAAATACTATAAAAGACTAAGTCTAATTGTATTGGCCAATAAAATAAAATTTAATTGAATTGAATTGAAATTGATTTCTTGTAGAGGTGGTGATATGCCATGGCCTCCGAGAAACCAGGACCTTACAACGTGCGATTTTTTCTTATGGGGATACTTAAAAAGTCGAGTGTACTTTAATAAAAAGTCGAGTATACTTTAATAAACCGACGACCATATTCCAATTGCGCAGCATGTATCCGCGAGTTTTCGATAGTTTGAGGTTTGCGTAGTCGATTGCAGGAGTGCCAACGACAAAACGAGGCACATTTCAATAAACGTTTATTGAATTGAAGGTTTTATTCCAAAACTCTATATACTACGTTGTAAGAAAAATACAATTTAAAACAACTAAGTAGGAGACTTAGCACTAATTTTGGACTTTGTTGAGTTCAACAATTTAAATTTAAATTTTATTTTTCTCACAACGTAGTATGTAGTTTGTATAAAACATTCAATTCATTTAACTTAGTCTGACCCTGGACTAAACCTCTTTCTTTCCAACTTAATGATTACAAATTTAATCTTACTTACATTTTGTTTTTGTCAAAAACTTCATATATGTTGAACTGAACAAATCGAAAGATGCGTCTTGACAAATGTCCAAGTCCAAGTGAGTTACCGGGACGAAACGCCAATTGTTGGTGAACTTAAAGGCCGTAAAGAGCTATTTTGAATCAATAATTCAAGAAAGTCCAAAATTAGTGCTAAGACTTTGTCTTCTACTTAGTTGTTTTTAAATTTAATTTTTCTTACAACGTAGTAAACGTTTATTACGTTTTCCGTTAATAAATGATCAACAAAATAACTTTTGTAAATTTATTTCTATTCATGTTTCAAATGTGCAAAAATGTATGGCTCACCCTGTACTAGATTTTCGTATGCAGAATTTAGCTTTGTTCGATGTGAACACAGAGCATGCACTGAATGCGCCCCAGATATTTTCTTGGTGTAAGATATCGGAGCTGTCAAAATTCAAACTTTAAATTCAAATCAGCTGTTGGCAGAAGTTCGTTTTCAGAGAGGGAGGAATTTATTTGCAAATTTGGTGTGCTATTTTATGATATCCAATATTTCTTAGATTATCTTGTAGGTTTTATGTTATTAATGTGTGTGTTGACAAAATATTGCTTTCGTGGGTCATTTTATTAACTTCTATTTATTTGCCACTGCTTAAAGAAAACAAATTTAAATGAAAGAAATGTCAAAAAATAGAGATGTTGCACTGAGCTGTTCGATGTTAAATCAACACCGGAGCAGCTATGCAGGTTTTGGCAGTTTGACTTAATGCACTGACATTCTCCAGTGCGCATTGGGCGGGGATCATCGAACAAACCTTTTATTTGCAACCTAGATCTTTTCAAATATACAATTTGGTAGAAATACAATGGACCATTATCGAAACTAAAAAAATAAAATAGAAACTGTAATAAAAAATAATAATAATAATATTTTTAACTAAGTGTCTGTAAGGCACATTGCCTTTTAGAATGCAACATGACGTTGCACGACACTAGTTAGAAGAATAAGAAACGACTGTTTATGCAAGGAACCGTTAATAGACTTGCGGTGATCAAAATATAAGTTGGAGAAATCATGTTATAACTTTGAAGCAATATCCATATTCTTTTACCATTAAAAAAAATCTGTAATCACAAAACTTTAAGAACAGCTTATATTGGAATATTCCATTCTAAACTTCAGTATGGCGCCAGTTATAGCGATTCAGTAAAACCAATTTTCATCATTAAAATTAAAATAATAAATAATACTGTTTCCCGGGTTTGGTTTTTGTGAAAATAAATTATTTCAATTGATTTGTCATCGATTGGCATAAGTTTCACGGTTTAAATCTATTTCTAACACACAAATATATCCAATTGAAAATTTTTAATGATGGTTTTTAATGATCGCTATAACTGGCCCCTATGGTAGCTGGGGTGGTGCTTATCTATAGATCTATGTAGATCATTGACCATTTGTACTACTTCAAAGTTTCTAAAATACTTGTAATAAAATAAATGTGGATATTTGCAGAGTCCAAACTCTAAACTTTGCGAAGCAATCTGACAACTTTTTCCCGCCTATCATTCCGAACTTCTGATCTATTGTGCCCTTCAAGCATTTAAATTTTTCCTGCAAGTATTCGTTGTATTTGTAACTTAAAACTATTCTTGCAAATTATTCATCAAATTAATCATTACCAAATCGACGTGTTGTTCGTCGTTCTTCATATTGCCAACCAACCTAACAAATTAATATTTATAACGTTTCGCTATTGATATTATAATAAGCATGTTCGATGAATAGAATCTCAACATAAGTTGCTCGATACTTAAAAAAGGAGACCCTCTGAACTGCACTAACTACATAGGTATCAGTCTCCTCAACATCCCCTACGAAATCTTTTCTGTTGTATTGTGTGAACACCTAAAGCCATTCGTCAACAACCTGTTAGGTTCATATCAGTGATTTAGATTAGATTAGATTAGATTTATTCATTATATTATAGATTTTCTTATTTTACCATTTAAATTCATGAATAGGTTAGGACATGACAAAATTATGTCGTCTGCCCGAATGGCTTTAAATTTTATAATTCTATATATTAGTTTTTTTCTTTGTTTTTTAATCATAATAGAGAAAAGATTTTGTTATAAGAAAAAATAAAAACCCAAAAACAAATTTACAATATTAAAAAAAGCGAAGTAAACTTTTAGTTTAGTTAAAACAAAAACAAATGTGTGAAACGTTTAATTAGTAAAAAACTAAAACAAACACAATATTCTTAGAAGTTTTCGCTAATTATTCTGCTTCTGTATGATATCGCTTCTTAACAGTACGCCACAAGCTGCATCCAGTTTTCACCGTTAAGAATTCTTAGAACTCCATTTTCTGGCAAGGTATTTCTACCAAATACACCTCTTCTTATTTCCCTCAAAACTGGACACACACCCAGGAAATGCCCAGTATCTTCCTTTTTGTTCATATTGCACAAACTACAAATTATTTCCAAATATCAGTGTGGTTTTAGGCCAAAAAGGTCCACTATCGACCAAATATTCACATTACGGCAGATCTTGGAAAAAAAAACAAGAACTTCAAATCGCTACTCTCTACCTTTTCATCGATTTCAAAGCCGCGTTACGACAGTATTTATGTAGACGAGTTTCCTTATATTTATTAACGACTTATTATCTGAAACAACTAATCCAATCAATTGTTTTGCTGACGACAGTACTCTCAGCTTTTCATATTCGTTTCCAGATTCACATCCATGTTCTTCGGATGTTGAACTGCAACGGCAGCGTATGATAAGTTCATTAAATTCTGATCTTGACAACATTGTACAACGGGGAATAAGAAAACGTGTGGAATTTAATGCTTCAAAAACTCAATGTTGTCTTCTGTCGTTAAAGCGAAATATTCCCTCAATGCCACTGTCCATGAGTGGCACTTGCATCGAAGAAACTGATCACCTCTTAGTTCTCGGTATGTGCATTACAGACCACCTTTTGTGGAACGATCACATATTTGACATCGCCAAGAATGCTGCGAGGTGTTTAGGTTTCCTTCCAAGATGCAAGTTCTTCACCCCGTCTAATCTGGCTACAGTATATAAAGCATATATTCGACCGAAACTCGAGTATAATTACCATATTTGGGCAGGTGCTGCTTTGTTATTTTTACAAACAATGCTCTAGCCAAATAGCCAGCATACTCGAACTGCTAGGAATGCCCATCAGTTTACCCTTAGCCTAATTTCGGACGTATGGTTAAGTATAGAGATTCTTTCTTTAGTCGCACCACACGAATGTGGAATGCTTTGCCAGGCTTTGTTTTTCCCTCCCATTTTGATATTCAGAACTTTAAAACTAATGTGCATTGGTATCTACTCTTATATCCCTCCTCATTTCCCTAATGCTTGTGCGGTGTTTTAACATTTTAAGGGTACAGACCCCTTTTCGGGCAAAATGACGATGGAAAATGCACGCTGATCCTTAAGGTCGGTAAAGACCTCACCGACACCTGTGGAGTTAAAAACGATTTAGATAAGGCGATGCGCTGTCACGCGGTTTCAGATAAGGCGATGCGCTGTCATGCTCTTCACCGTCATTCTTGAAAAAATATAGCAGAACTGTCAGTAGCGTTATTAAGAGTATTGTGATGGAAGCAGATAAGATAGGTTTAGCAGTCAATGAGGGCAAAACCAAGTATATGTGGTCATCAAGAAGAGACACCCAACATCGACGTCTTGGACAAAAAATCACAATAGAAACTTTGAGGTAGTTAGGGACTTTGTCTACATGCGCTCGACTATTAACTCAAAATTTTTAATTTTGGTGGGGCAATACCCCCCATTTATTTAGCTTAATACAAGCTTTTATATATATTATGGATGATTCCGGAGAAAGAGTCTTAGGCAGGGGGTGCTGAGGTTAAAGTCGAAACAATTATCTTTCGAATTAGCCCTCTGCAGCATTCGAGGAATAGGTTCATTGAAGCCATAAGAGATGCGCTGAGTAGGCAAATAGAACAGGCGAGGATTTCTTAGGTTACGGGAATTTGTGCTGAAAAAGATAAATAGATACAGTTTCACATTCGACGGAACCTGTGAGGAGTCGATGAATGAAGAGAATCTCTGCTGTTTCTCTGCGTTCTTTCAGGGTGTTCAGGTTTATAAGTTGAAGGCGATTTTGATAAGGGGTGAGATAAATGGATCATTCCAGGACAGACCGCTAATAGCAAATCTAAGAAAACAACGTTAAATGCTCTCGATTATCGAGATGTGAATCTGCTGATATGGGGTACAAAGGTTATGTAGTGTTTGGGTGACGTAGGGGTCGGAAAGTTCTTTGGACCAACGTTTCACAAAGCCAAGTGTCGAGGTGGCCTTAGAGATGATACTGTCGATATGTGCCAAGAAGTTGATTATGGGTTGATTATGAAAAAGTTAATGGGCCCTATCGGCAATCTTCCCGAGAAATGTTGATTCCCTCGGAATATTTTGTCTCCTTGGAGCAATTTCTACGATCGTGAACCTCCTGCGGAATGAATTGCACACAAAACAATTGTCGTCCATTCGCTCTACGTGACCTAGCCATCTTAAACGTGATATGCGTATTTTTTTGACCAGGTCAATGTCCCTGTACAGCTCGTATAGTTCTTGGTTGAACCTACTCCTCCAAAGCCCGTTAAAGCAGATAGGGACAAAAATCTTCCGAAAAATCTAACGTTCGAAACGACTAAGGATATCTTCATCCGCTTTAGATAGAGTCCATGCCTCGGCGCCATAGAATAGGACTGGGATGATTAAGGTCTTATAGTCTCCTTTGTCTTTCGAGAAAAACCAAGCTACTCAATTGGTTTCATAACCCATAGAAACAGCGATCGGCAAGAGTAATTCTTCGCTTTATTTCTGACTAGATGTTGTCAGATGTTATAGCGGATCCGAGGTAAACAAAGTCCCTAACTACCTCAAAATTGTACCTGTCTATTGTGATGTGATGTGATGATGAAGTTTTGTCTGTCATCCTCATTTATTCATTCATTTCATTCTGCCTGACAGATTTTTGTTTTCTTTGCCGTTTAACAGTCTGTAGAAATGGTCCTTCCATGTACTCAGCACCGACTGTGACTCTGTTATCAGGTTTCCATTCCTATCTCTACATGCTTCTGTGTGGATTTTTTTTCCCTTGGCACGTTGTTTTTACCTTTTGGTAAAACTACCGCACGTTGTGTCTCGTCCTTCTTTGCAGCGCCGCTTTATATGCCTCTTATTTAGCTGAATGGGCCTGCATGCATTCGTCATCGAACCAGAGGTTTCGTGGTGGTGGTCTGGTGAAACCTAGCACATCAGTTGCTTCATCTCTGATGGCTTTTTGGCAGTGTTGCCACTGGTCTTCGGCATATTCGATCGGTATAGGTTCAGGCCGTTTCTTACGATTGCAGCTTTCCGACGTCATACTTCCTTACTTTATTACTCCTTTGTTGTGGTGTTCGGGATATTCGCATTCTTACCTTGGTTGCAACAAGGTAGTTATCCCAATCGATGTTACCTTTTTTTTATAATTAACGCGCGCACAAGGGACTATTTGTTTCCCTTTTAATGTAGAGCACACTGCGCGGGCATAAGGAAGACCTGATCGGAAGGTACGAACATTCAAGATACTGGATACTTGCATTGATCGCAACGTGATCAATCTAGTTGACGGATTTTTGATCTGAGTGTCGCCAAGTCTCTTTGTGTATATCGAGATGAGGAAATCGTGTGCTTGCAATGGTGACTTTATGTGCCGCTGCGAAGTCAGTTAGCCTAAGTCCGTTTTCAGACTTGGCTATGTTTTCCAACAGTCCTACGAAAGATTTCCTCTTAACCTATTTCGGCGTTAAAATCGCCTAGTACGATCTTAACGTCATATTTAGGACATAGGTTTTGTCGAGAAGCTCGCAGAAGTCATCCTTCGTGGCGTCATTTTTGTCCTCTGTGGGGGCATGAGTGCATATTAGGCTAATGTTGGCGAGTTAAGCCTTGATACGGATTGTCACGAGTCGCTCACTTACCTGTCGAAAGCTCAAGACTTCTTGCCTAAGTCTACCGCTTATGACGAATTCGCAACCAAATAAACGCTGTGGTCTTCTTCCACAATCAGCGTAGTACACGTCACAGTTTGTTATCCTCCTTTTGCTCGGCCGAATCTATCAGAACAGTCATTAAAGCAGAGCATTATAGTGTTGCTTTTTTTTTCTGTGTTCAACTCTCGCGCTTATAAGTTCAGCAGAAATGTCCAAATGGACAGACCAGTACTCGGTGGTTACCGCGGGGAGGTAAAACAAGCACAAGTGATGCTTACGAGATAGTTACAACACTGTACATCGCCTGGTTGACGCCGTTCAGTGCCTACCTTATTCATACAGCATCTAACCACCATTCGCATTTAAATAGCTTATAAATTAGAATATAACATTGAAGAGGTTAGGGAGACTTAGTAATCTTTAAATAATTAAATAATTATAATTAGTAATTTATAATAATTTTACAATGAACATGTAATGTTTTATTTAATGGTTTATCGACAGATAGGTAGTCTCAAACGAGGATATGGTTACATATTTAATTCTCTTAGGATTGAGAAAAAAGCCACAACAGATGTTGTTCGGCAAGAAATACCGGCACTGCAATTTGAGAACTATGAAGAAACATACAAAGTATCGTTGCAGCGGAAGTATTGCGTAAATAAAAAATATCAATGACACTACTTGGTGATGCGGTTGACTTAACTTTATAATTAAAACCCATTTCGCGTTGGCGTAGTTTTAACTTTGAAAGTGCTGCTTACTACAGCTACGGCTACACCACCGTGTTCAGCCAGTAAATTCAATAAGGAAATATTAAAAAAATCAGCTATTCTAAAATTCTTTATCGAAAACATGGTTAGCTCTCGTACTATACGTATCGATTAGGTGTTGTACTATAATAACCACGTATCAAAACAATGTTTTAAGAAATCACGAAAAACGACTAAATGTTGTACTTTATGTCCGCATTATATATAAACTATATACTGTATCAAGGCGAATATTTGAACAAATTCTGTTTTATTAATATGTACAATACTAAAAATTTAAGGGAAAGCATATCCCAAAGTATTTTGAATGTTTTCGACAAATCGTTCATTGGAAATAAGATAAAACTTTCAAAACTGAAATGATAAACAAACATTTAAGAAGAATAGTGTAATTTCCTGCAATGTTTGAATCATTTACAAACAAATATTTTTGATAAAAACCCACAAATGTTTTTTTCTTCTTTTTTTTTTTTTTGATAAGAACATTTTGATTTACATATATCGTTTTGTTGGATTTACCATTTTCAAAAATCAACTTGGAAGCATCTACTGTCGGCAGAAGAGGTTCTGAACAATTAACTTTTGAAGGCATTGTGACTTTTAAACATTTATATTTAACTTTATTTCATTATTTTGCACACACTTTCAATAACAAAATTATTTTCTAAAATAAAGAAAACCACCAGTGACAGCATCGATGTGTCAACACAAAACTGGAAATATTCTAAGCAGATATCAACTTTTCCAAAAAGAAACAGATAGAAGAAAAGAGTTTGATAATATTATTGGTGGCATTCACTATATTACCGGATTTTTATTTTGGATTTTCAAAATCCGATTATTATGAGTAATTTGTATGGTCCGGTCTTAGTTTAGTTTTCTTAGTTCGAAGGAAAAGATAAAGACAGTCAGCTGTTCTACCACTCAGTTACAACAAAAATAGGATATCTATACAAATTTGAAAATCACAAACGGACAATATATTTTTCAGCAATAATAAGAAAGATTCGCAACCTTCTAGGTAAGTACTATGGTGAATTTATATTTTGCTTAGCCAAATACCAAAAATACAGTAAAAAATTTACGATAACTAAGTTTGGGAAACTCAGTTAACTGGTAAACAATCACTTTTACTGTTTTATTTGAAGATTTTAAGAGTGACATCTCTATTACAATGACGCAGCAATGACATCACGATTCCATCACTTGAGAGTTTGGGCAAATTTGAAAGCAACGGTCGTAATACAGTTCATGCTACAGTTGTTATCCCCTGCAATGTTTGTTGCGAGGTTATTTTATAATGCACACAAAATATCTAAAACTAAAGTAAACCTAAGGGCTAAGGGTGCTTTTTATAATGAGTTCCCTATGTCTCCTACTCTGAATATGCCTATTTATATTTAAATGATAATAAATAATAAAATTAACTAAACCTAAGGGTGATTGTTTACAGTAAGTTCCCTGTGTCTATTACTCTGGGGTGCTCCTTAAGGATGCCCCTAAAATTAAACAATTAAATTTAATTTAACTTACTAATCGTTACCACAGGGGTTACAACTTTTGAATTAGGAAAACTTAATTTCATTTTATAAGTCCCCCATTTAATATCTTACTTCTAAAGTTATAAATACCTAGGGGTACATTAATCATATTTCGAGCAGCATTGACGTCATGATTCCCCGCTTTTTATGCTCCTCTTATGCGGTGCTCGAATATTATAGCGAGTTTCATTCAAATTTTAAAGATCTGATCTCAAAATTCAGATTTGCTCTTTTCAATGAAACTTGTTTTACGATTTAATCGTAATATTGGTGATTATCTGACGAGCACACAAAGTATTTTGACGACACACAAAAATATCTATGCACAGTTGTTGATTCACTCAAAATGCCATTTTGGTATTTTCTGACTTCAAAAACATCTTTTATTACTATTTTGTTTCTTTTATACCTATTTGTTGATTTTATTGCTTAACACAGGCTGGCACAAGTTCACAACGAACAACAAATTACAAAACATTATCCATTTGACGTCTGACCGAAAAAAGACTATTTACATGTTGTGTAAAAAGTTCAGATTAAATCTGCCACCCCATCAGAGATCAAATCTTTTGTGTTGAGATTTGATCTAGACTTGCTCTTTTTCTTGCAATGAAACTCTCAAAACTGAAAAAGATCAAATCTTTTGACAGAAAGAGCAAATCTTTCCTTCAATGAAACTCGCTATTAGTAGGCTCCAAGAATTTGTTTATATATAAAATCAATGTGCATTAAATTTTGGTTAAAAAAAATGTATGACGGTACCTTCCGTAGGAGCTTTTTTTTGTTATCGACTTTCCTGAGAACTGGTTAGGTTACCGATTACAACCGATAACGTTCCCCTAGTTTATTGTCCTTACAAAGTTTATTGAATCCTGACTTCACCGTCCGCGTTTCTACAATTGTAACTTCTTCGGTGTTGTGGAAACGCTTGATTTAAGGTGGAATATGATTCACACACTCTTTAGAAGAAGCACGGGAGTGGTAAGCACCATTACATGCTTTGTATGGCATGATTGGTATGTAAATAATTTATTTTAAATGGTAATACAGTTTAAACTGAACCAGAATCGCAAAAAATTAAATTGATTCTATATTTATCTTAAATAAAATAATATACTTAAAATATTTCTACACTACTTATTTAAAATTAGTAAATAAAAAATTATCTTTTTCTAAGACTTACTCCTACAGCTCTAACAGGATTATTCTTCCTGTCGTTTTCAACACCTGTAAATAAAAACGTTGTCCATTAATTTAGAATTTAAAAAAATATACATATTTTCACGGATAGTAACATATAATATAAATGTCAATAGAATTTAATTGCGTATGAATATAAATAAATTAATTTATTGGCGCGATAGCTCCTTAAGGAGCCAAGACCTATTGACTTATACTCTCAACCATTCCTGTGTTTGTTGTTAATCTGCAAGAATGGAAGGTACCTATAATTTACCGCCGAGTCTAAACGGCTACATGAGATGCACTTTTTCGAGACAAATGTTGTACTATTGGAGATTTTTCAGTTCTTCGCAAGAAGCAGTACCCCGGAAAAGAAGGTGGCTATGAGCATGACTCGGTCCCAGGCTCTTCGCTTAGCAGTCTAACACACTAAGCCACGGGCCACTACTAATTACGTATGAGCTCCATCTAAAATTATATATACTGTTTTGTAAATAGTTTACTTATTTGTTGAATATAAAGCCAATGGTGCTTGAACCCCACTCCTGAAAAAAAGTGTTACCGAATAAAAGAATACCTTCCAATACCATCTATTCCTAATCACCTCAATGCAAGGTATAGAGGTCCTCTTATTTTTAACTTCAATCCTGAATCCCAAGACCAAAAACACCCCGCCTTCGGTTCAATATTATTTTCGAGTAGTGAAAAAGATTGCTTCAAAAATCCCAAAATATTAAAAAAAAAACTGCACAAAACCTCCCCCACATGCACCAGATCCATACACCCACACAATGTGTTTTAATTTCTCGTTCTCCTATTCCTTATCATCCAAAACTTGCCCATATTACAAGCAGGCAATTCTCATCATTAAAACGGCGAACAAACAAAACTAACTAAAACATTTGCCGAAAAAACGAAAAAGCATCAAAATTTACCTACAATATCAAAAGACCACCAAAGCCCCTCCCTCTCTACAAAGCTCATCTCAAGCAATCGCACTACCATCTTTCAATCATCCTAATCCCTCTTCACCATATACAAAAACAATAGCAAATAAAGCAAATATCAAGAATACTTCTGTTACAGAAATAGACCAAGACCATATAATCAACGTAATGCACCATCAAAAATTAACATACTTGCCACACCTCCACTGCATCATCCAACTCTAACACACCTGCTCCACTAACTTATCAATCTATTTTAGGGGCCAGTTTAGTAGACGAACAGAATTTTGCTATTGACTTCAAATATGTTTCTCTAACATCCTAATATTATATTTGATTGTTGTCTCATTTTTTTTCTGCACGAATGCATAACTTGTACTTAGTACCTACCTATAATCGCAAGTAAAATTATAATAATATATAATATATTAATAAATAATAATTATCTGCAATCACTTTACAAAGAATGTTTGAATAAATTTCTACGCATTGTTCATTCGATAGGTACCTACACATACATATGATATTTTATGTAAGTACCTATCTGAATGGAAAGCAAAATTCAAAACAAAAATCCATTTCTGCAAGGACGTGTATAAATACAGCAAAAAGGAAGTTTGTGTTTAAACTTCAAGAATGTACATACATATGTGTACCTACATTTGTTGAAGACTTTAATAATAAATAAAAATTAAAAATCCTAAAGAATTCGAATCAAAAGTCAATGATATATGTATGTATATGTACAAATATGACAAATATGTATATATATATAGGTAAGTAGTATCAGTGCTCGTACAAAACTTGAAATTCATAAAGAATTCGAATCAAAAGTCTGGTCAATGACGTACGTATGTAAGAACCAGTTGGCGTCCATATAAAAAAAATGTAAGCAATGAAAATGTTGGATGGTGTATAAATCCCAACAAAAAATTATTCGCCGCAGCTAAGCCAAACCGTTTTTCTAATTATTTCATGTTCGCCTTTTTTTTCCTGGACATGTGCAGGAAACTAAGCACAAAGCATAACACTAAAAACCATGCTCTTTATTCATCTCTCAAAACTTACCGAGTTAGAAAACACACATTCCGCTTGGAACGCCACCGTTCACCGGTCGTCATGATAGTACTATAGCAGTTTATATACAATGGCTTCAGCTTCAGCTTCTCATTGTGTTCAGCCAGTCATCCCGTGTGCAGTCGAGAGTAAAACAGTGGAATGAATAACATAACATATAGCATAACAAGTCTCGTGTGCACAGGCCCATTGAGTTTGAAAATTAAGAATTTTCTTCAGATTTTCAATTTTGCAGACCTAAAATCCGATTTTTACTTGCGATTTATAAGGACTATAAGGCAAGTTATGCATTCGTAAAAAAAAATCTAACAATCGAACATGACATTACGATGATAGAGAAGTAAAAAAAGTAGATCCGGAAATTCCGTCCGTCTGTCTGTCCGTATCGATATCTACAGCCTAAACGGTTGGCCGATTTGATTCAAACTTGGTATATAGTATTTTTAGAGTGCTCTACCCGACGGTTTTTGGAATTGGCATTTTAGCTCCAAAACTAACGGTACCTGCCATATAACTTTTAATGAAAAACTTATTTTTCTCGAAAACGGCTCCTACGATTTTGATAAAACTTTCAGAATGATGTTTTCTATGCAAAATCTATCTTTTAGTTTTAATGGATTTTTTAGAAAAAGTTTTATAACGGTACCTCCCATATGACCGGTTTTTTTAAATCAGACTTTCTCGTTAACTAATTGACGGATTTTTATGAAATTTTCAAGATATGTAGTGTTTTATGATTAAAATAATATTGCTTATTAAAATTTTCAAAAACATTTTTTTTTTAATTTTTAATAATTTTTTTTAAAAAATTATTTTGTTTTATGAATATTTTGAAAACGGATCTATAGATTTTTTTTTAAAATTTTTCTCCTACTATAAACTATATATTTCTTTAAATTGACATACTCGAAAAAAATTTAAAATGTGTTTCGGGAAGTTTTTCAAAAAAAAAAACATTTTTTTGAAAAAACTGGTCGAACGATTTTTAAATGAAAAATTCATAAAATATAAAACAGCAAAAGAAATAAGATGGCTTACAACATTTTTTCCAAAAAACGTTATGAATAGTGTTTTTTTGATTTCATAAATTTTTTTCCCCAAAATTTTATTTCATATTGCTTGGCTAAGCCCTAGCCTTTAGTCAAAAAAAAGAAGGTGACAACCTACATACATACCTAAATATTTTAAAGCATTTTGTCATCATAAAAGCAAACAGAATAAATAATGAGCCTATGATAAACACACAAAAACAACTTACAAATAAAAAAACTATTCGATTACTACTGAATGCAAAAATTTCAATCGAGAAAACAAAAGTTTACACCTACCTATAAATAAACAAAACCACTGTGTTAACTTTTAATATTGCCTCCATACCCACTCGGTTAACAGTAGTTGGAATGTGTATCTTAATTTTAGTACCCACCTTCCTTCCAACCTTATTATATGTAGAGGTAACTAATATACTTAGTAAATTCCATTAATACCTACCCACACCATACGTTTATCGATCCATCAAACATAATTAAGCTATTTTAATTAAATTGATTTCAAAAAGTAAATTATTCTTATTGGGACCTATATAGGTATCTATACCTCCCATTATTGCCCTACTGCTGATTCCCACGAATCTTTATGCCAAATTTTTCCATACCAAAATGAAAATTAAACTGAAAAAAGTCTTTCTATTAGCAAATTATATTATAAACAGTAAACAACAAGTGGAAAGATGATACACTAAAAAACTGCAAAAGCTAACAATCCTACATATTTATGTGTTTATCCCTTTGTCGTGACGCATGTTCGTTCGAGCTTCAAACCACAACGATTCTAAAGAAAAAAAAAATCTTTGTCAAAAAGACGCCTGTACTTAAAAAGGATTAGCACATATGAGCTAGTACGTGCGACCCAGTCGTGCCTTTTATTTATATTCAGATGTGTTTCACCATTCTAATAACAACAACAGAAAGATCGAATCGATCCAAAGAATATAAGCTAAATTCTGGTATTAAACTCTCGAATTGATAGATGCTATTGGAAAGTCAAGTTTCTCGTATATTTTTATGTTCCCTTCTATGATATCAATTGTCAAAATCTTATCAGTTAATAAATCTTTAAAATCCTGGCAAAATGTTTTTTTTACGAAAACTACGTTTGCATACAATATTTCAATTAGAAATTGCGCAGAATCGCGCTCATTTCACGTACTATCCCGATAAACGAAATAATGTAAAAGGAACGGTGAAGAAGATGAATATGTTTCAGGCCATAAACAGTGCAATGGACTCTGCTCTAGAAAATGACGAATCAGCTCTTGTATTTGGTGAAGATGTTGGCTTCGGGGGAGTTTTCAGATGTTCCCTTAATTTACAAAAAAAGTATGGAAAAGATCGGGTTTTTAATACTCCACTGTGCGAGCAAGGTATAGCTGGCTTTGCTATAGGGGTTGCCAATACTGGTGCAACAGCTATTGCCGAAATTCAGTTTGCCGATTATATTTTTCCTGCTTTTGACCAAATTGTAAATGAAGCGGCTAAGAGTAGATACCGATCGGGCAATAGTTTTGACTGTGGCTCACTTACAATACGAGCTCCATGTGGTGCGGTTGGTCACGGTGCTCTTTATCATTCTCAAAGCCCTGAAGCTTATTTTGCACACACTCCTGGTCTGAAAGTGGTAATTCCTCGAGGAGCTGCCAAGGCCAAGGGCTTGCTTTTGGCTTGTATACAAGATAAGGACCCCTGCATTATATTTGAACCAAAAATCCTATACAGAGCAGCAGTGGAAGACGTTCCGATAAGCACCTATACTTCGCCTTTGGATAAAGCTGACGTGTTAAGGAAAGGAAGTGATGTCACTTTAATTGGATGGGGAACCCAAGTTCATGTTTTGCTGGAGGTACTTTAAATTCTTTTAATATACTACGCATAACGGAAGGAGTTGATTTGATTTATTTGACCCCCACAGTTTGGATTTTCTGTTTGTTTTTTGTATAGGTTGCAGATATAGCAAAAAAAATGTATAATGCGAATTGTGAAGTAATTGATCTGGTTTCCATACTGCCATGGGACAAGGAGACCGTGGTGAATGTAAGTATGTATGTCTGTTATACATAACAGAATTATTTTACATAAGTTTAAATTTATATATAAAGTAACAAACTTCCTGAGTAAGCAATGTACCTACATATGAATATGTATATATATACATATATATGCGAATATTAAAATTCTACAAAGAACGCCGAGATTTATACACATTAAAAAAAAAAGAATTGGAAATTCTATTTTCCTTAACACGCTGAACAATTGAAGCACCAATTCCGTGGCTTAATGCTAAGTGTCTATCACGTATAGCTGCGGTCAAAAAAAAACAACACCTTATATGAAAAACAGCCCCGGGTGATTATGCTTGATCTTCCATATTTGATTGTTTTTTATATGTATTTGGGGTTGAATTCAGCATGTTGGAGCCTACTAACATATGCCCGCGATCTTTTTCCACCAAATAACACAATTTTGAATCATCAGTCCGAAGGATATTTGTTCACCTTGTCATTACTCAATTAACATGAGCTGGAGCACTTTTTTTTATAAGAGACGGACCCTTCTTAAACGTTATCCCTCAATCGCTAACGCACAATTTCTACACATGCATCAGGTTAAGCACTGCTATCAGCTGCTAAGCTGGCTACTGACTTCAGTTCAATGTTTCTGAACTATCTGAGATGTGAGATCGCTTTTTTCCCAGGTCCATTGAATATGACTGAGTAAAAATAAACATTTTTCTTCAACATCGCGAAAATATCGATATCATCATCATAACATCGATGTTCAAACATCGATGTTTTTATGAACGGTGTTGCATCCCTAAATGCAAATGACAAAGGAAGAGTGTCAATCCTTCACCAATACTACCATTTAATCATGAAAGAAGTTTCATTGAACAGATCAAATCTCGATTTTGGGATCAAATCTTTAAAATTTGATGAAACTCGCTATTAAGTTCCTCATTTTCCATGAACTTCTCTGTGGTAAAAGGGAACAATCTTGATTTTAAGCTTTAAGGGTAATTTTAATATTTAGCGCTTAGCTCATCTATTTAAGTCTTAAACGTAAAAGTCATAGGTACCTAATAGGGATTTGTGGCTTTAATTTTCTACAGTTTTAGTTTAATGTGTTTATTTAGCAGAACTTTTTATTTATTTATTTATATTTAAATTATTATTTATTTATATTTAAATTCAAAAGTTTTACAATTTTAAACTTAAAGAATAAATAAATATAAATATAAATTATTTACAATTTTAGATTCTTAATTACATAATTTCTATTAATTTGGATAAAGATATTTACTTTTAGTGATTTTTCAATATAATAAGGCAGTCGGAAATTTCTATTTCTTAGTTTATACGGGTGGGATTCCCCTACATATCGCAGATATTTACTTAGGTATTTAGGTATAAGATTATTTTTAATTTTAAATATAAAACATAATACATTGACATAAATTCTTTGTTTAACATATAACCATTGCTTGATATGCTTATTAAGCATTGATCTAATTAGTGTAAGACGATTGCATTTTAGTATAATACGCATAGACCTATTTTGCAATTGTTGCAGTTTTAACAAAACAGTATCAGAACAAAGGAACAAAATTGACGAACAATAACAACAGATATCTTGTTTCTTAAGAATCCGTTTAAACATTTTTTTTTATTAAATAATCAATATGTACATCAAAATTTAATTTGCTATCAATTAAATTACTTTTAGATATTTAATTATATTTACTTGTTGTTGATTGTCGATCTCAAGGTGGAGGTTGATGTTGTGTTTAAGGGCAATTTTGATTTTGCTACGTTCAATTTTAGTTTGTTCGCTTTCAACCATGCGTACACTCTGTTGGGGTCCTCTTGAAATAGTCTCCCGCAATCATCCGCGCTTTTTCCAGATAAAAAGATTAGTGCGTCGTCGGCGAACAGCACAATTTGTGAATGACGGAGAACTTTTATGTCATCAATGTGAATAACAGTACGCTCAGAATAGATCCCTGAGGAACTCCGTGTCTTGTTTCGATGCTCTTGGACATTATACCGTTTATAGATGTTCTTTGTGTCCTGTTAGAAAAAAAAATATGAGTCAAACCACTCCTGTTCCTTGTCTCTAACATCATAACTGGTAAGCTTTTCCAGAAGTATTCTTCAAGCAATTGTCTCCAAAGCTCTTTTCATATCGAGAAAAACCGCTAATTGTATTTCTATGTATCATGGTTCAACTCCAATCTGCAAATTATTTTTTCATATCGCTTACAAACATTTTATTGTCAAATGTAAGCTTTTTATGCTTTTTGTGTTTTAAACGGTGCTTTTGTACATGCAGTTATATTTTTTTTTATTTACAACACGTTGTGTTCACATTTGTCTTGTGCTTTTTTATGTCTCTTAATCTTCCAGTGTAACTATTTTCAATCGCTTCAAGCATATTTTTTATCTCCGTTTACATTTTACCGTGAAATGGAAAGTGTTACCTGCACATTGTATGCCTGACTCATCGCGAATGTCACCTTTAAATTTGGTGCATTCCTGCATCCTTAAATCTATTTTTCTTTTACCTTGTCTTAATTCAATGTGTCAATGTGTCTTACAACATCGATTTTATAAAACTAAAAATAAATTAAATTGTACAATTGGCCTTAAACTAACTAATAACTAAAATATATTATGTCGGCTCAACAACAGGGGCCCGACGTACTTTAGATGACTATACAATGCTATATGTTTACTTATAGCAATATTTTCCTGAATACATTAAATATGGGTAGCTTGATTCTTACTGCAGAAGAAGTTGAAGAGGAGTTGGTTGAGTTGAATTCAGACAAAAAGCAAGGCATGGATGGATTTCCTCCTGTTATCTTTAAAAATTGTGCTCAGGCTATTGCCTCTCCACTATCTATTATATTTAACCGTTCTCTTGAGTTCTCGATGATTGGAAATACTCTTTTTTAATTCCTATTCATAAGTCTGGTTCAAGAAATGATGTTACCAATTATAGACCGATTTGTAAAATATCTACCATCCCTAAGCTTTTTGAAAAATTAATTTACAAAAAACTTATAGGGCTATCTAAAGAAATCATTTCACCGTTGCAACATGGTTTTATTACCGGTAGATCTACGAACACAAACCTGGCAATTTTTTTTCAAATTTTGTTCTGTGTGCACTGGAGAATGGTCTAATATGTGAAGTAATCTACACTGATTTTGCGAAGGCGTTTGACAGGGTTGATCACAATATACTTCTTAGGAAACTTCAAAGATATGGTTTTCACTCAAATTTTTTGAAATGCTTTAAGTCGTATCTTTGTGGACGTACACAATTTGTTCGCCTAGACAATAACCTGTCTGGTGCTATCGAGGTTACTTCGGGTGTTCCCCAAGGAAGCCATCTTGGACCTCTCCTATTCCTGTAATTTGTCAATGATATTCCTGATGTTTTCATATATTCCAATTGTCTGATGTATGCTGATGACTTAAAACTGTTTTGTGTTGTGAAAGATATATCTGACTGTTTAAAATTACAAAAGGATCTGTTCAATCTTTCTGTGTGGTGTGAAAAGAACAATTTACATTTGAACGTCTGTAAGTGTCAAAGCTTAAGATTTAGGTGTCATATTTAATGCAAAGTTTAGTTTTAATAGCCATGTAGACTACATTGTAGCTAAATCCAGTTCTATGTTAGGTTTTATAACTAGAAACTCAAAAGAATTTAAAGATCCTTTTACAATTAAATGTTTGTACCTCTCTTATGTAAGATCAGCCCTGGAATATTGCTCTGTTATTTGGAACCCTTTTTATTCCATTCATTCTAAAAGGATAGAAAATGTTCAAACACGTCTTACCAGATACTTATTTCATCTACTTACTTACTTACTTAGGTGGCGCTACAGTTCGGGACGAACCTGGGCCTCAACCAACATGCCTCTCCAGCCAACTCGGTCTTTGGCTAGCTGCCTCCAGTTTTGCACTCCAAGTTGGTTGAGGTCGTCCTCCACTTGAGCGCGCCACCTAAGGCGAGGTCTTCCTTGACTGCGTCTACCCTCTGGGATGGAATCGAAGATCCTGCGAGCCGGAGCATTGTTGTCCATTCGCTCTACATGACCTAGCCATCTTAAACGTGATATGCGTATTTTTTTGACCAGGTCAATGTCGCTGTACAGCTCGTATAGTTCTTGGTTGAACCTTCTCCTCCAAAGCCCGTTAACGCAGATAGGGCCAAAAATCTTCCGAAGAATCTTACGCTCGAAACGAATAAGGATATCTTCATCCGCTTTAGATAGAGTCCATGCCTCGGCGCCATAGAGCAGGACTGGGATGATTAGGGTCTGATACAGAGTCTCCTTTGTCTTTCGAGAGAGGGCTTTGCTACTCAATTGCCTTCCTAGCCCATAGAAACAGCGATTGGCAAGAGTAATTCTTCGCTTTATTTCTGACGAGATGTTGTTGTCAGATGTTATAGCGGATCCGAGGTACACAAAGTCCCTAACTACCTCAAAGTTATACCTGTCTATTGTGATGTTTTGTCCAATCCGCCGGTGTCGTGTGTCCCTTTTTGTGGACAGCAGGTACTTAGTTTTGGCCTCATTGACTGCTAGTCCCATCTTAGCCGCTTTAGCTTCAATGCTAGAAAACGTTCCACTGACAGCTCGCCGAGTTCTGCCAATGATGTCTATGTCGTCAGCGTATGCTAGCAATTGCACAGACTTGAAAAAAATTGTCCCACTACAATTGACTTGCGAGTTTCTTATAATTTTTTCAAGTATTAAGTTGAAGAAATCGCACGATAGCGCATCACCTTGTCGGAATCCTTTTTTGACGTCAAAAGCTTCTGTGAGGTCAGAACCAACCTTGACGGAGCAGCGAGAGTTCTCCATCGTCAGCCTGCACAGTCGGACGAGTTTGTGGGAATGCCAAAACCTGACATGGCTCTGTATAGCTCGTCTCTATAAATGCTATCGTACGCGGCCTTAAAATCGATAAAGAGGTGGTGGGTATCGATTTGGAATTCTTGGGTGGTTTCCAGGATCTGCCGTAGAGTGAACATTTGATCGATTGTGGACTTTCCTGGTCTGAAACCACACTGATAGGGGCCAATCAGGTTGCTGACGAAAGGTTTCAGGCGTTCACATAGTACGGCAGAGAGGATCTTGTAGGCGATATTCAGACTTATTCCTCTATAGTTGGCGCAGTTTAGAGGGTCTCCTTTCTTGTGGATCGGGCAAACGATGCTGAGGTTCCATTCATCAGGCATACTTTCTTCTGACCAAACTTTAGAGATGAGTTGGTGTATGCACTCCACCAGGTCATCTCCGGCCGCTTTAAAAAGTTCGGCGGGTAGTCCGTCGGGTCCAGCAGCTTTGTTGTTTTTGAGTTTAGATATTGCTATCCTTACTTCATTTTGGTCAGGTGGACGGAAGTTTTGTCTGTCATCATCCATGTTGAATGGTTCATTCTGCCTGACAGCGGGATTTTGGCCTTCATCGCCGTTTAACAGTCTGCAGAGATGGTCCTTCCATGTACTCAGCACCGACTGTGACTCTACTACGAGGTTTCCATTCCTATCTCTACAGGCTTCTGTGCGGGATTTTTTTCCTTGGCATGTTCTTTTTACCTGTTGGTAAAACTTCCGCACGTTGTTCCTGGAGTAGCATCTCTCAATATCTTCAATCGCGTGCTTCTCATGCTCTCTCTTTTTCTTTTGGAGAAGCCGGTGTTCTTCCCGTCTTTTCTGCTCGTAAAGCTTGCGAGCAGCTCTCGTCTTTCTTTGCAGCGTCGCTTTATATGCCTCTTGTTTGGCTGCATGGGCCTGCCTGCATTCGTCATCAAACCAGAGGTTTCGTGGTGGTGGTCTGGTGAAACCTAGCACATCAGTTGCGGCATCTCTGATGGCTTGTTGGCAGTGTTGCCACTGGTCTTCGGCACTTGATGCTGGTGGTACTGGATTTCTAGAGAGGTTACGGGATATTCGATCGCCATAGGTTCTGGCGGTTTCTTGCGATTGCAGCTTTCCGACGTCATACTTCCTCACAGTATTACTCCGTTGTTGTGGAGTTCGGGTTATTCGCATTCTTACCTTTGCTGCAACAAGGTAGTGATCCGAGTCGATGTTAGCTCCTCGGAAGGTGCGAACATATAAGATACTGGAGGCGTGTCTTGCATCGATCGCAACGTGATCAATCTGATTGACGGTTCTTTGATCTGGGTGTCGCCAAGTCCCTTTGTGTATATCGAGATGAGGAAACCGTGTGCTTGCAATGGTGACGTTATGTTCCGCTGCGAAGTCAATTAGCCTAAGTCCGTTTGCAGACGTTGTGTCGTGTAGGCTATGTTTTCCGACAGTCCTACCAAAGATTTCCTCTTTACCTATTTTGGCATTAAAATCGCCTAGTATGATCTTAACGTCGTATTTAGGGCATTGCTCATAGGTTTTGTCGAGGAGCTCATAGAAGTCATCCTTGGTGGCGTCATCTTTGTCCTCTGTGGGGGCATGAGCGCATATTACTCTAATGTTGGCGAATTTAGCCTTGATACGGATTGTCACAAGTCGCTCACTTACGTGTCGAAAGCCCAAGACTTCTTGACTAAGTCTACCGCTTATGACGAATCCGCACCCAAATAAACGCTGTGGTCTTCTTGCGCAATCACCGTAGTACACGTCACAGTTTTTCATCCTCCTTTTGCATGGCCCATTCCATCGCACTTCCTGGATGGCAGTAATTCCTGCTCTGTAGCAGTCTAGGGCCTCCGCTAGTTGTTTGGATGCACGTTATCTGTTAAGAGTTCTAACATTCCACGTGCAGATCCGAAGGTCGTTGTCCTTGATTCGTTTTTCCGGGTCGTCAACAGTAAATCCGTCCTTTTCCGAGGCTATTGGTCGCTTCGCAACTTTTTCTTTTTTCCGTGGCATTGGTTGGGCTCATCCGCCGTACGTCCTCTTTCTGAGGGGCTTGTGCAAGACTTCAGCGAATCGATCAGAACAGTCATTAAAGCAGAGCATTATAGTGTTGCTATTTTTTCTGTGTTCAACACTCGCGCTTATAAGTTTAGCAGGAATGTCCGGATGAACAGACCAGTACCCGGTGGTTACCGCGGGGAGGTAAAATAAGCACAATTGATGTGTACGATATAGTTGCAGCGACTGTGCATCACCAGTTTGATGCCTTTCAGTGCCTACCCTATTCATACAGCACCCAACCACTACTACGATGGAATATCCCCCGTCCTTCTTATGATACTCGTTGTTTGCTCTTTGGTTTACTAAGTCTGGAAATGCGTCGAAGATATTTTGATATCATGTTTATTAGAGATATTTTGAACTATAAAATTAATTGCCCTGTTTTACTTGATTTGATTGGCTTTAATTGCCCGGCACATACCTTGAGAAATTATAACACCTTTTATGTTTCCCGCCACAGGGTTAATTATGGTCTAAATGAACCGATCTAAAGTTGCTTAAGGCAGGCCAACTCAGTATCTACTAACAATAAATTTGATTTCTTCCAATTCATAAATAGAGATACCTGCGGCTTGCTTTACCTCCACGTGTTGGTCCCCGGGCAATGATTTGTGTATATTTTTGTACACAAATTAGCAAAAATTGCAAGCACATCCTAAGGGTTGGCGAGGGGCTAGTAACCTCTCCCCTTAAAAAAATATTACTCAGAACCCGACAACAAGCCTCGGAAATATACTGATTTCTCAACGACGAACCAAGCAACGACAACGGCTAAACGATTTAAGAATTTTCTCATGGAACGTCAGAACGCTCTATAGAGCTCGAGCTGCACAACAGCTAGCTGATGTCCTGGCCATGTATAAAGCTGACATAACAGCACTTCAGGAAGTGAGATGGCCAGAGAATGGTGTTTTGCAGAAAAAGGAATACGACATATATTTTAGCGGTCACTCAAAACACCATGTGCTCGGGGTAAGCTTCCTAGTCAGCCAAAAAATTAAGCCTACCGTCATCGGCTTTAACGCAATAAATGAAAGGCTATGCACCCTTCGCGTTCGAGGCAAATTCAATAACATCAGCCTCATAAACGTTCACGCACCTACTGAGGAGTCCGAAGAAGAAGAAAAAGATTCCTACTACGAACTTGTAGGGAGGACCCTTAATGCCTGCCCAAGGTATGACGTTAAAATCATCCTTGGTGACTTCAACGCAAAATTAGGTAGGGAGCCAGTATTCAGGCAGTACATAGGATCCCATAGTTTGCATGAGAACACTAATGACAACGGACTACGAGTCATAGAAATGGCAGCATCAACAAAATTGGTCGTTGCGAGTACCAGCCTCCCGCGTAAGGATATCCACAAAGTCACTTGGGTATCGGCTGATGAAGTCACTCGTAACCAAATTGACCACGTGTTGATAGATCGCCGCCACTACTCGAGGCTGAGGACGATACGAACGTATCGAGGTGCCAACATCGACTCGGACCACTATCTCGTTGGTATGGTGTTCCGAGGGTGGATTGCTATGCGAAGAAGTATTGCATACGCTGGTCAGGCTCGAATCAACACGGCTGCCCCACGCGATGAATGCAAAAGCAACCAATACAGTCGCGCACTAAGGCTCGCCCTTGGAGAGCTCGATGAGGGAAGAGTAAGTCCTGGGGACAGAATGCCGGGCGTAGAGGAAAAATGGTCACGCCTTATGAACAAAGTCATTAGTACTGCTGATACCATCTTAGGCAGTAGTCGCAGAGATCGGAGCGACTGGTTTGATGATGAATTCAAACTAGCGTCTGAACGTAAGAATGCTGCATACCGAGCAATGCAACAGTCTCATAGAACGCGGGAACGCGAAGATGAATATAAAGAGCGCAAAAGAATAGAAAAAAGAGTTCACAGACGAAAAAAGGCAGCCTGGGAAAAAACATTGTCTGTGAAATGGAAATAGAGAGCGAGGTCCGCACCAGGCGCGGAAGTTCTACCAATCCGTCAGAAACATGTTGCAATACACACCACGCTGTACATATTGTAAAGACGGAGAGGGTAATCTGATCACCGATCCTGAAGGCATTCTGGAGCGATGGGAAGTGTACTTTAATGAACTGCTTTCATGGAAGAAATGGAGACTCCAACATTTCAAGAAGAAGATCTCATGCTGCCGCCACCAAGCATTGAGGAGATAAAACAGGCGATTAATCGGCTCAAAAATAATAAGGCCTCAGGAGCCGATGGTATACCTGCCGAGCTGATCAAACATGGAGGGCCAACACTACATCAAGCAATACATGAAATCATAGTACACGTATGGGAACACGAAGAGATGCCAGAAGACTGGCGAAAAGGCATCATATGTCCCATACATAAGAAGGGAGATATCACAAAATGCAGCAACTATAGGGTTATAACATTGTTGAGTACATCCTATAAGATTTTCTCCTCTATCCTGCAAGAACGGATAGCCCCATACGCTAATACCATAATCGGCAAATTTCAATGTGGTTTTATACCAGGCAAATCAACAATTGATCAGATCTTTACCCTTAGGCAGGTAATGGAAAAAAGTCTGGAATTTAATATCCCAACATACCATCTTTTTATAGACTTTAAAGCCGCCTACGATAGCATAGCCAGGGTAGAACTTTATAAGGCCATGAGAGAATTCGGCATCCCAAATAAATTGACACGACTATATAGGCTGACCATGACCAACATCACAAGCCAAGTAAAAGTAGCCGGTTTGCTATCCAGACCAATCAACATCTTTAATGGACTCCGACAAGGGGATGGTCTGGCTTGCATCCTCTTCAACCTGGCGTTGGAGAAAGCAATCCGTGACTCTGGCACGTCAACAAGAGGGACTATCGTCACCAAGTCCAGCCAGATACTAGCTTACGCATACGACATCGACATCATCGGCAGAAGCCAACAAGCTGTACAAGACTCCTTTACCCAGGTCGAGCAAGCGGCAAAATACCTGGGGCTGCACATAAATGAAGGGAAGACTAAGTACATGGCGGCAACGTCTGCGAGAAATGTTGGTACAACCATCAGGGTAGCGGAGCACGAACTTGAAGTAGTGCAGTCCTTTTACTATCTTGGGTCAAAAGTAGCAGCCGATAACAATATGGAGGAAGAAATACGCGGGCGGCTGCGGAAATCCAACAAAACCTACTATAGTCTGTCAAGGCTCTTTAAATCCAGAAACCTTACCATAAAAACCAAACTGCTGCTGTACAAGACTATGGTCTTACCAGTACTCACATACGGGTCCGAGACTTTGGTGCTTACAAAAAGGCACTCTGATCTCTTATCCGCGTTCGAGAGAAAAGTCTTACGGAGAATTGTTGGCCCCGTGTGTGAGGAAGGACGATTCCGGAGAAGATACAATCATGAATTGTATGAAATCTATCTCGAATGTTGTTGAAAAAATAAAGCTCGGTAGACTCCGGTGGGCTGGACACCTAGCTCGCATGAGCGAAGTGGAACCAACTCGGAAAGTCTTTTGCGGTACTTTTTATGGTAGAAGACAACGTGGCAGACCTTGCTTACGTTGGAAGGATGGCGTAGACCAGGACGCCCGAAGCCTTGGGGTGCGCAATTGGATGGCGTCGGCCAGCAATCGGGATGTATGGAAGAATTTGTTGAAGGAGGCCCGGACCGGATCCCGGTTGTTGCGCCGATGATGATGATGATACTTTCAAAACTTATTTATTAGCTGAATTAAAATTCGGAAAATGATTATTGTAATTTATTATTTGTTATTAAGCTTTAATATGTAGGTATAGTAGTCTGTAAGGAGTTTCAAACTCAAATAGACGAATAATAATTAAATAAAATTATATACATATACATATATTTTTGTTCTTTTAATTGAAATTCTTAATTATAATAACATTGTGCTTTGGTTCTAAAAATTTGGGTTAGGATGCGGAGTTGTTTATCCTCTGTTGTGTCCGTTGCTGGTTCTCTCGTAGAACGGGGCTCCGTCATTGTTCATTATATCCTCGAATCGGTCGTCTGTGATGGCTCGAATGTTGAGGTAGCGATGGTTGGGCTCTAGTTGTTGCTGGAGTAGTTGCTGGATTTCCAAATTGGGGTGGTCCTCCAAGTTCCTCAACATATTTTTGGAGAGCTGTGTCATGAACTGATTTATAATTAATAAATAAAATAAAATAATAAATAATTAAACAAAAGTCAAAAATAAAATTTTGCGCGTTGTTATCGCGAGTGTTATAAAAAATAATAATAATACACACTCGTTAGAGAAATTGGAAAAAAACGCCCTCGCGTGTGCTGTAAAGAAAATAATAATATACACTCGCGTCGTAGGATGAATGATAAAGATGCCCACTCGCGCTGTGGAAGAAAAAAAAATAAATAAAAGGCATTCGCATAGCAAATTATCCTCTTATCTGTCCCAAGATCTTTATGCTTAACTGCCTCTTTCTTATCTACTGTAGGCATCGTATGACCATACAACGCTTGCGGTAAATAGATAAAGGCATCTGAATTTGTCCGATTGTGCTGAATGTTTAAATTGATTTTTTGTAAACAAGCTGTCTTATGGGCATAACACCTAAGACAGTTTTTTTTTTTTTTTTATATATAATCTGCACGCACTCAAGGGGTTGTTACTACCCTTACCATGTATTAACACAGTACGAGCGTTTAGGAAAATTGGATAGAAAATGAAAGGAGGTACCGATGCACATTGGTTTTGAACGTTTGTAAATCGTAATGAAATGGAAAAATCGAGTCGGGTAAAGCATTCCACATTCGTGTAGTACGGCTAAAGAATGAGTTTCTATACTTAACAGTGTGTCCGAAATTAGGCTCAAGGGTAAATTTATGAGCATTCCTAGTGGTACGAGTATTACGGGTAAAACTTTTAAGGGGAGGAATGCAACTGGCTATTTCGCTGGAGCATTGTTTATAGAAGAATCGATAGAATAAGGAGACACAGAAAACATTTCGACGATGTTCTAGTAAATCAAACGTTTCTGTTATATCCTTATTCCCTATCATTTTCAATGCATTTTTCTGGATTCTATCTAGGAATCGCAAGTGAATAACAGGGGCACCTGCCCAAATATGAGAATTGTACTCAAGCTTCGGGCGAATTTACGCCTTATAAACAGTAGCCAGATCTAACGGGGAGAAGTATTTCTTGCATCGTCTAAGAAAACCTAAACATTTCGCAGCATTTTTGGTGATGTCATATATGTGTTCGTTCCACAGAAGGTGGTTTGTGATACACATACCTAGAGCGCAAAGCTGTTCAGTTTCCTCGATGCAAGTACCACTCATGGATAGTGGCATGGGGGGTAGGTTATGCTTTAACGACAGCAGGCAGCATTGAGTTTTTGAAACATTACATTTCACACGATTAATTTTTCCCCATTGAACAATGCTGGCCAGATTAGAATTTAATGAACTAATCATACGTTGCCGTTGCAGTTTTACATCCGAAGAACAGGGAAGTGAATGTGGAAACGAGTATGAGAAGCTGAGGGTACTGTCGTCAGCAAAACAATTTAATGGATTAGAAGTCTTACACAAGAGATCATTGATACAAATAAGGAAGAGTGTGAGACAGAACGGAGCCTTGGGGCACACCAGCATTTATTTTGTGACTATCAGACAGGAAGCCATCCAAAACAACGCGAATTGAACGTTCCGAAGGTAATTTCTAATCAATCGAATAAGAGGTTCGCCGATTCCATATGCACGCATTTTCGATAAAAGAGCTTGATGCCAAACTCTATCAAATGCTTTTGAAATATCAAGTGCAACAATCTTACTTTCTCCAAAACGGTGTAAAGATTGATTCCACTGTTAGGTGAGATATATTCCCCCTGTGGGTGCGGGGGTGCAAGAAAAGGCCCACGGTCAGGTTACCGGAAGTAAAAGCCTTCCAATACCTAGTCTAGTTAAGCAACTACCACTTTATCCGTAAGGAAACGAGGTAGTAACCATGCTTCTAGGCGGGCATTCAGGGAGTGTCCTAGTCTTCACCTTGGTTGACTGGATTATGAACTGTTTGTCTTACTGGATGGTGGGCTAGCGACTTCATGGAGTAGAAACACAAGTGCGTCTCATGAGAGACGGGCGAGCCTCACCTAGGGTCTAAAAGTAGGCACCGTGGGTTAACAGGAGCCCCGGCTGATTACGTGAGCTTGTCTCGGTAGCAGTCGCCTGTTAAAATTGAGGTAGGCCCCCTTGTGGGGGCTGTGGTTACTCCAAATGCGGAAGCGAAAAGGTATCTTTGGTTTCTGGGAGGATGGCACGGCTTCGAAAGAAGCGTGTGTTCATTGTCTTATTTAACCTTGATAGTAGGGGTGCATGATAGGCCCTGCTTCTTAGCAAGGAGGATGGATTTTCCATGAGAAATTCATCATTTGCTACTAGAGTGGTTTGGCAGCCCACTCTAGTGATAGTGTGGTCTGGCAAACCACTTCTAGGGGTCTTGTCCGCCCCAAGGGAACTCCATAAGTGGGTAGGCCCACCGTGGAATGAAGCCTTAATAGGCAGGTGTCCACGTAAAGCCTCTTCACGATCTGTTCGGTGAGATATACCATCATATCACCAGTGGACCTATTGCTACGAAAACCGCATTGCCGGTCATTTAGAAGTTTCCGTGTCTCAAGATATTTCTTAATCTGATAGTTTATCAGCGTTTCCATGACCTTGGAAAGAAGGGATGTAAGTGCAATTGGTCGGTAGTTAAAGGGAGATGAAGATACGCCTTTTTTAGGTATGGGCTGGACAAAAGCAGTTTTCCATCCTCTTGGATAGAGGCCTGTTGAATACGACAGATGGAAAAGCTTACAGTGGTTTTGCCAGCGTGGAAGCACACCTCTTCAGAACTATAGGGGAAATACTATCTGGGCCAGCGGATTTGTGAATATCGAGATCTTTAAGAACTCTTGCAACTGAACGAGCGCGAAAAAAGATTTGTCCCATAAAACTATTTACGTTATCAAGTACAGGAGGAGCCATATCACACTAAGGCAACGTTGAATTAGCTGCAAACAATGTTGCAAATAAATCAGCTTTCGCTTGGGAGTTGACCACAGAATTGTCATTATGGACAAGCGTCGGAACCGAAGATGAAGTGAAGTTATGTATGTTTTTTACGAAGGACCAAACATTTTTACTTCCTTTAGGACATGTTAATATTTTTTGCCTTAAATTTTGCTCGTGTAAAAATTTTGTTCTTTGAATAAGAGCATTGCATGTCTTTCTGACATGTTGAAGCTTCTTCCGATTTTTCTCAGAAGGGTTGGCTTTAAAATATCGGAAACTTACTTCTCTCACCCTGATAGCCTCTTTACAGTTTGAGTCAAACCAAGAATTTACTTTTGGTTATATTGGGAATAAATTTTCTTATACCAAGTAGAATAATATTTGTAATCATATCGGCACTACAATCTACGTCACTACCGAGGAAGCATAGTGATCAATTAAAGTTATTAAAGAAATTGTTTAAACCTTCCCAGTTGGCTTTCTCGTAACGCCATACGGTTCTTTTTGGGATGTTTTCTTTAAATTTTAAGATGGAGCACGAAAAATTTGCCGAAATGATACAGTGGTCTGACGTTCCTAGAGGCCATAGTACATTGATGCTATACTTATCAGGATGAGATGTAAGAAACAAGTCCAAGGTGCGGAATGCGGAATGACCTGCAATGTCAGGTATTCTTGTTGGCTCATCAACAAGCTGCGTCAAGTTGTTCAGCTCTGCGAAGATCTCGGTAAACCTTCTTTCGGGTGTGGTCTGGCCAGAGTAGCGAAGCCACGTAGAATTATAAACATTGAAATCACCCGTAATAACGATTTCAGTGTGCGGGTATTTAGAAACAATTCTTTGGATGGTTGCAGACAGCGCATCGAACTCGTCAGAGGTCGAGTTACTGTCCAGATTCGGACTTCTATAAATAAAACATGTGTGAATGATGTGCTTGTGGAGGTTGAATTTAAACCACATGAAATTAAAGTCTGTGTTTGCATATTGACCATATTGTGTAAGAAGCTGGTAAGCAACATCATTCCTGACGTATACGGCTAAACCGTGGAATAATGGCACTAAACTGTACCCGTGTAGGATGAATTCCAAAGGGTCAGAATTTTCACCTATTTGGGTTTCACTCAGTGCCAAAACAGCTGGCCTGTATTTCGCAATGTGGACTTCTCACCCTGATAAATATACCATTAGTGTAATTTCTCTTCTATACTTAACAGTGTGCCGAAATTAGGCTCAAGGGTAAATTTATGAGCATTCCTAGTGGTACGAGTATTACGGGTAAAACTTTTAAGGGGAGGAATGCAACTGGCTATTTCGCTGGAGCATTGTTTATAGAAGAATCGATAGAATAAGGAGACACAGAAAACATTTCTACGATGTTCTAGTAAATCAAACGTTTCTGTTATATCCTTATTCCCTATCATTTTCAATGCATTTTTCTGGATTCTATCTAGGAATCGCAAGTGAATAACAGGGGCACCTGCCCATATATGAGAATTGTACTCAAGCTTCGGGCGAATTTACGCCTTATAAACAGTAGCCAGATCTAACGTGGAGAAGTATTTCTTGCATCGTCTAAGAAAACCTAAACATTTCGCAGCATTTTTGGTGATGTCATATATGTGTTCGTTCCACAGAAGGTGGTTTGTGATACACATACCTAGAGCGCAAAGCTGTTCAGTTTCCTCGATGCAAGTACCACTCATGGATAGTGGCATGGGGGGTAGGTTATGCTTTAACGACAGCAGGCAGCATTGAGTTTTTGAAACATTAAATTTCACACGATTAATTTTTCCCCATTGAACAATGCTGGCCAGATTAGAATTTAATGAACTAATCATACGTTGCCGTTGCAGTTCTACATCCGAAGAACAGGGAAGTGAATGTGGAAACGAGTATGAGAAGCTGAGGGTACTGTCGTCAGCAAAACAATTTAATGGATTAGAAGTCTTACACAAGAGATCATTGATACAAATAAGGAAGAGTGTGAGACAGAACGGAGCCTTGGGGCACACCAGCATTTATTTTGTGACTATCAGACAGGAAGCCATCCAAAACAACGCGAATTGAACGTTCCGAAGGTAATTTCTAATCAATCGAATAAGAGGTTCGCCGATTCCATATGCACGCATTTTCGATAAAAGAGCTTGATGCCAAACTCTATCAAATGCTTTTGAAATATCAAGTGCAACAATCTTACTTTCTCCAAAACGGTGTAAAGATTGATTCCACTGTTAGGTGAGATATATTCCCCCTGTGGGTGCGGGGGTGCAAGAAAAGGCCCACGGTCAGGTTACCGGAAGTAAAAGCCTTCCAATACCTAGTCTAGTTAAGCAACTACCACTTTATCCGTAAGGAAACGAGGTAGTAACCATGCTTCTAGGCGGGCATTCAGGGAGTGTCCTAGTCTTCACCTTGGTTGACTGGATTATGAACTGTTTGTCTTACTGGATGGTGGGCTAGCGACTTCATGGAGTAGAAACACAAGTGCGTCTCATGAGAGACGGGCGAGCCTCACCTAGGGTCTAAAAGTAGGCACCGTGGGTTAACAGGAGCCCCGGCTGATTACGTGAGCTTGTCTCGGTAGCAGTCGCCTGTTAAAATTGAGGTAGGCCCCCTTGTGGGGGCTGTGGTTACTCCAAATGCGGAAGCGAAAAGGTATCTTTGGTTTCTGGGAGGATGGCACGGCTTCGAAAGAAGCGTGTGTTCATTGTCTTATTTAACCTTGATAGTAGGGGTGCATGATAGGCCCTGCTTCTTAGCAAGGAGGATGGATTTTCCATGAGAAATTCATCATTTGCTACTAGAGTGGTTTGGCAGCCCACTCTAGTGATAGTGTGGTCTGGCAAACCACTTCTAGGGGTCTTGTCCGCCCCAAGGGAACTCCATAAGTGGGTAGGCCCACCGTGGAATGAAGCCTTAATAGGCAGGTGTCCACGTAAAGCCTCTTCACGATCTGTTCGGTGAGATATACCATCATATCACCAGTGGACCTATTGCTACGAAAACCGCATTGCCGGTCATTTAGAAGTTTCCGTGTCTCAAGATATTTCTTAATCTGATAGTTTATCAGCGTTTCCATGACCTTGGAAAGAAGGGATGTAAGTGCAATTGGTCGGTAGTTAAAGGGAGATGAAGATACGCCTTTTTTAGGTATGGGCTGGACAAAAGCAGTTTTCCATCCTCTTGGATAGAGGCCTGTTGAATACGACAGATGGAAAAGCTTACAGTGGTTTTGCCAGCGTGGAAGCACACCTCTTCAGAACTATAGGGGAAATACTATCTGGGACAGCGGATTTGTGAATATCGAGATCTTTAAGAACTCTTGCAACTGAACGAGCGCGAAAAAAGATTTGTCCCATAAAACTATTTACGTTATCAAGTACAGGAGGAGCCATATCACACTAAGGCAACGTTGAATTAGCTGCAAACAATGTTGCAAATAAATCAGCTTTCGCTTGGGAGTTGACCACAGAATTGTCATTATGGACAAGCGTCGGAACCGAAGATGAAGTGAAGTTATGTATGTTTTTTACGAAGGACCAAACATTTTTACTTCCTTTAGGACATGTTAATATTTTTTGCCTTAAATTTTGCTCGTGTAAAAATTTTGTTCTTTGAATAAGAGCATTGCATGTCTTTCTGACATGTTTAAGCTTCTTCCGATTTTTCTCAGAAGGGTTGGCTTTAAAATATCGGAAACTTACTTCTCTCGCCCTGATAGCCTCTTTACAGTTTGAGTCAAACCAAGAATTTACTTTTGGTTATATTGGGAATAAATTTTCTCATACCAAGTAGAATAATATTTGTAATCATATCGGCACTACAATCTACGTCACTACCGAGGAAGCATAGTGATCAATTAAAGTTATTAAAGAAATTGTTTAAACCTTCCCAGTTGGCTTTCTCGTAACGCCATACGGTTCTTTTTGGGATGTTTTCTTTAAATTTTAAGATGGAGCACGAAAAATTTGCCGAAATGATACAGTGGTCTGACGTTCCTAGAGGCCATAGTACATTGATGCTATACTTATCAGGATGAGATGTAAGAAACAAGTCCAAGGTGCGGAATGCGGAATGAAGATGAATGAATGAATGAAGATCTCGGTAAACCTTCTTTCGGGGGTGGTCTGGCCAGAGTAGCGAAGCCACGTAGAATTATAAACATTGAAATCACCCGTAATAACGATTTCATTGTGCGGGTATTTAGAAACAATTCTTTGGATGGTTGCAGACAGCGCATCGAACTCGTCAGAGGTCGAGTTACTGTCCAGATTCGGACTTCTATAAATAAAACATGTGTGAATGATGTGCTTGTGGAGGTTGAATTTAAACCACATGAAATTAAAGTCTGTGTTTGCATATTGACCATATTGTGTAAGAAGCTGGTAAGCAACATCATTCCTGACGTATACGGCTAAACCGTGGAATAATGGCACTAAACTGTACCCGTGTAGGATGAATTCCAAAGGGTCAGAATTTTCACCTATTTGGGTTTCACTCAGTGCCAAAACAGCTGGCCTGTATTTCGCAATGTGGACTTCTCACCCTGATAAATATACCATTAGTGTAATTTCTCCATTTGGCACTTCAGACTATTGTGTCATTTCAGCTAATTTCTCATCCTCCGCCCATCCAGTTAAAGAAAAACTTCCCACCAGGACCGTTTGGCAATACGAGAAAGCCAACTGGGACGGCCTGAATATTTTTTTCAGAAACTTTAACTGGTCACTATGCTTCCTCGATAGTGACATTGATGCCAGTGCTGAAATGATCACAAATGTGATTCTTCTAGAGATGCGTGCTTATATTCCTAACAGAGTAAAAAGCATCAAACCTAAAGAAAAGTCTTGGTTTAATTCTGAGTGTAAAAAAGCTATCAGGCTCAAAGAAGTAAGTTTCCGTTCTTACAAAGCCAACCATACAGAGGAAAATCGGAAAAAGCACAAACAAGCAAGCAACTCATGCAACTCCGTTATTGAAAGAACCAAATTTTTGCATGACCAAAAATTACGGCAAAAAATTCTGCAATGTCCCAAAGGCAGTTAAAATGTTTGGTCATTTGTAAAAAATATAAAAAACTCCTCGACATCTTCGGTTCCAACGCTCATCGACAATAACAAACCAATTGTTTACTCTTCAGAGAAGGCAAACTTGCTCGCCGCCCATTTCGCTGCTAGCTCCACGCTGCCTCAAAGCAACATTGCCCCTCCTGTACTTGAGAATTTAAATTTTTCCATGGGACAGTCCAAGAAGTGGATGGATGGTGGAGTGTCGTGCTCGGAAATCATACTGACATTTAGGTATGATTTCCATTACCCTGAAGAAATGATAAAGCTTTCTCAAGATAAGTCCCTCCAGGATTTTGCTGACACAGCATAGAAGCGAAATCGGCTGATATCCCTCGAGGCTAGTCGTATTGGTTTTCTTCGGAACGGGCACCACTTTTACCGTTTTTCAAGACTCGGCGATGTAGCTGTTATTCAGGCAGTCGTGATGATCGTCAGCAGTACGATGGCGATATTTGGTAGTTTTTTAAGCACAAAGAATTTTCTCCTTGGTCCGAGTGCAGGATTGTCCTCATTAAAGTTGGTGACTGAAGTATTAGAGGCTGCAACTTCATCAAATATGTTTTCAACTTCTTCGATGAATTCAGGAAGGTGATTGGGCGGTCGATCCTTAAAGGTTTCTTCAAAATGCTTAGCGAATGCTTCTGCTTTTTCGGTTGGTCTTGTTGCAGAATGTTGCCCGTGCATTAATGTATCTGGAAACGAGCTCTTTTTCCCGACGAGCTGGTTAATTTTCTTGAAGGCATCGGGTCCCGGTTTGATGTTCGCAAGTCTTTTCCTGAATTCATCCTCCTGATGATGTTTCACTGCCTGGTTGAACATGGGGTTTGGTGCATAGTAGTTCGGAGTATATGCGTCTATACTCCTCGTTCTCTCTGTTGAACAACCTGTAGTTTATCCGTTGAAGCGGAGCCTCTGTCTGTGAGCATATATGGCCTGAATATGCTCCGGTATATTATCATAACGGTCTGCTGGTTCTTGCAGTCTTAAGCTTTTCCAAGGCGTTGTTAACTGTTGTCTCGAATTGGAGTATGGCACTATCAATTTCACTGTTGGAGAGATTGCTGCTGGTTGGAAATAAATAAAAACAAAATCTAGAAGTATATGTATATACCTGTTTTTAAGTTGTAAACTCGGAGCGGATAAAAATAACGTCTTCTCTCTTCAGTTTTCAGTGTCACAAAAGCAACCATTAAATCAATTTTGTCAGCAATGGGACTTTTTTTATATTATCGTGTTTTTTCACAACTCCAATAACGTAAAACTCATTGACAGTATGACTCTTTTGCACACCACACATGATGAAGAGTTTTTTCGCTGCAAAAACCAGTGACTGACTTTGGGGGCAAAACCAAGTTTATGGTGTCATCAAGAAGAGATACCCAAAATTGACGTCTTGGACAAAACATCACTATAGACAGCTATAACTTTGAGGTAGTTAGGGACTTTGTCTACGTGGGCTCCGCTATTAACTCAGACAGTCACACCAGCGATGAAATCAAACGAAGAATAACTCTTGCCAATCGCTGATTCTTTGGGCTTAGAAGGCAATTGTGTATCAAAGCCCTCTCTCGGGTAACTAAATTGTCCCTTTATAAGACCCTCATCATCCCAGTCCTGCTCTATGGTGCAGACCCATGGACGTTGTCAAAAGTGGATGAGGACGCTTTCGGCTGCTTCGAGAGAAAGATTCTCCGGGAGATTTTTGGTCCCGTATGCATTAACGGAGAGTGGAGAAGAAGTTACAATTAAGAACTGTACGTCTGTACAGCGACACAGACCTAGCCAAAAGAGTAAAAATTCAACGCCTCAGATGGCTGGGTCATATAAAGCGGATGGACATCAATGCTCGGGCCCGGAAAATCTTCGATTCCACATCATCCAAATCAGCAACAATTTCAAGAACATTTTCATAGAACTCCAAACCGAAATGAAGACCAGCCTTTCGGCAACCACAAGCTTCTCTACATCCCGTCTGTGCCTGTGGTGCGGGATCATGGTTGTACGAACTGGAAAAACCAAGTAAAGTGTCTTTTACATCCCCTTTCCTCGGTATCGTTTTATATTTCGACCATTACGCTCTGCAGAGCGAGAACCGTTATTTGTATTTTGTTCAGGCCAAAAATATAGACAATTGGAAGAACTACAACTTTTATTACAAAAGTTTTTCAATTTAAGTGACAACAAAAATCAATTCCTACTTTTCTTAACAAAATGTGCTATAACTTTTAGACAAAAGCAATTAGCGAATGAAATTATTTAACATTTTTTGTGCGAACTTTTTTTCTAAGATTTAAAACACGAGAGTTAGATGTCAAAATAGAAACAAACATTAAAAACAAAATGGCGGCATAATTACAACAGGTGCAATTGTGCAAAATATGGTTTTTAGCTCGTGTACTAGTACTCTTTCGAATACCGAAGTCAAATGTTGTCTACTATTTTTTTCCCAGCAAAAGTCTAAATGCCCCGGACTATGCATAGTAAAGCTAAGATTAATAGCGAGTTTCATTCAAATTTTAAAGATTTGATCTCAAAATTCAGATTTGCTCTTTTCAATGAAACTTGTTTTACGATTTAATTGTAGTATTGGTGATTATCTGACGAGCACACACAGTATTTTGACGACACACAAAAATATCTATGCACAGTTGTTGATTCACTCAAAATGCCATTTTGGTATTTTCTGACTTCAAAAACATCTTTTATTACTATTTTGTTTCTTTTATTGCTATTTGTTGATTTTATTGCTTAACACAGGCTGGCACAAGTTAACAACAAATTACAAAACATTTTCCATTTGACGTCTGACTGAAAAGACTATTTACATGTATGTGTGCATTCAGATCAAATCTGCCACCCCATCAGAGATCAAATCTTTCGTGTTGAGATTTGATCTAGATTTGCTCTTTTTCTTGCAATGAAACTCTCAAAACTGAAAAAGATCAAATCTTTTGACAGAAAGAGCAAATCTTTTCTTCAATGAAACTCGCTATAAGTGTGTTATAGATAAGCGAAGGTATTCCATGCTTACTATATTAAATATAAATATATATAATATATATATATATATAAATATATTGGAAAAAATATCAATTAACAAACCTAATATGGTTGTAGTTTACTCGTATATTTCTTAAAATGTCTTTTTTATTTGTAGTCTGTTAAGAAAACTGGAAGAGTTTTAGTTGCACATGAAGCGCCTTTGACACAAGGCTTCGGAGCCGAGATTGCTGCATACATTCAACAAGCGTGTTTCCTTTATCTGGAAGCTCCTGTTTTGAGGGTGACTGGTTGGGATACCCCCTTCCCTCATGTTTTTGAACCATTTTACCTTCCTGATAAACACAGATGCCTGGCTGCTGTTAAAAAAGCATTAGACTACTAAATACTGTTTTTTTATATTTGTATAATAAATTAAATAAAAAGAAATGTATATTAATTTTTTTAAAGGAAAACTAACCTTCAGTTGTAGACGAGATAAGAGAAATAAACGAAGTCAAATGCTGAAACGTTTAGAATTTGAAGTATGATATACCAAAATTATCCAAAAACAAACAAGTTTGAACTGAGTATGTTCAATAAAAATTGCCAGCACAGGAAAGGTGGGACGTTCACCTCTCATTCTATATTCTGACGCCAGTGGAAACGCTTTAAGCTTTGAGACAGTTAAAATATTACGTGGTTTCCATAGTGCACATTATATCATTGGTTTTAAAAAAAACACTAATTCTGAAAGTTTTTAAAGAAAATCCAATTTGATTTACATTAAACGTAGAAGTCGTAACCCGAAGATGTGCTATTTTTCAATACACAAGAAGAGGTTTGTTTGCAACAATTTACACAGAAATTCGTGGGTAAGTCAGTGGTTGAGTTTTTAAGTTCAGCCTATTTAGGGCGTATAACCACCAATTGGCACCATTTGTAAAAATTAAGCTCTCCCATAGGCCTGTACTGACATTTTTTGTTGGACAGATTATAGTACTTGCGATTTTGTATGTGATTCTTTTTGTATTCCTCAAAGGGACTTGAAATTTTATTTTCAGGGCCGAAAAAACGGTACCTGCCATAGTTTGTTTATTAATACCTACTTTAATATACTTAAATATCTAGATTCTAAGTTAATTGAATACAAAGTTTCAATGCCTTTGAAAAAAGAAATTATATTTAAAGCCTTCAGATTTAAAGTTGTCATTTGAACAAAAAAAAAAGAGAATTTATTAAAAGTTTTGATTAATTGATTAAGAGGACTGTTCTCGCCATAATTTGATCTGCTGAATATTGTGTAAAGAGGCAAATTCCTTCTTAAACTTGTCCGACTCAAATTGAAATTTATTCGACTTAGAGCTGTTGGTGATGAAATAGATCCATTCATTATTTTAGTTATAAAGCAGAACTGCAAATATTCTCTATGAACAGCAAGAGATAGGAGGTTTATCAGTTGTAATCTTTGAATGTATGGAGGTAATATAATTCTTTCAGACCATGGAAGAAAACGAAGACAAAATCTTTAAAATCTTCGTTAAATGCTTTCTATTCTATTAATAGAGAATACAACGCAACCGTATTCAAGGATTGGCATTACAAATGAAACATAGAGATTTTTGACACGAGTTGGATCACGAAACTCACGAGAAAATCTTTTGACGAACCCAAGTGTTTTGTTTGCTTTTTTTATGATGTGGTTATAGTGATCGATAAAAGATAGTTTTGGGCATAGAGGAAAATCTTTCGTACGTTCTACGCCTCAACACCCTCAATTTTCGTTGTTGCCTTGGTGTATCATTCATTACAAATTTTCAAAAAAAAAAAAAAAAAAAATTGCATGACTGGATCGTACGTACTTCCTCATACGTGCGGTCACATCGTCGAATAAAATTTAAAAAGAAATTTGTGCATTCAGTAGGTAATCGAATATTTTTTTTATTTGTTGGTTGTTTTTGCGTGTTTATGTGTTTATCATAGGCGTCCTTGTTATTTATCCTGTATGCTGTATTATGCTGTGTTATGATCATGAAATGCTTTAAAATAAATAACGATAAATAAATAATAATAAAAATAACGAAGTTTGCTTTCATTAGACTAGTGGCTAGGGCTCAACCGAGCAATATAAATCAAAATTTTGGGGGAAAATATTAAAAACAAATAATTTTTTTATGAAATCAAAAAAACACTATTCATAACGTTTTTTTTTGAAAAAATGTAAACCATCTTATTTCTTTTGCTGTTTTCTATTTTATGAATTTTTCATTTCAAAATCGTTCGACCAGTTTTTCAAAAAAATGATTAAAAAAAAAAAAATCGAAAACATATTTAAAATTTTGTTTGAGTATGTCAATTTAAAGAAATCTATAGTTTATACTTACTTACTTACTTACTTACTTATTTAGGTGGCGCTACAGTTCGGGACGAACCTGGGCCTCAACCAACATGCCTCTCCAGCCAACTCGGTCTTTGGCTAGCTGCCTCCAGTTTTGCACTCCAAGTTGGTTGAGGTCGTCCTCCACTTGAGCGCGCCACCTAAGGCGAGGTCTTCCTTGACTGCGTCTACCCTCTGGGATGGAATCGAAGATCCTGCGAGCCGGAGCATTGTTGTCCATTCGCTCTACATGACCTAGCCATCTTAAACGTGATATGCGTATTTTTTTGACCAGGTCAATGTCGCTGTACAGCTCGTATAGTTCTTGGTTGAACCTTCTCCTCCAAAGCCCGTTAACGCAGATAGGGCCAAAAATCTTCCGAAGAATCTTACGCTCGAAACGGCTAAGGATATCTTCATCCGCTTTAGATAGAGTCCATGCCTCGGCGCAATAGAGCAGGACTGGGATGATTAGGGTCTTATACAGAGTCTCCTTTGTCATTCGAGAGAGGGCTTTGCTACTCAATTGCCTTCGTAGCCCATAGAAACAGCGATTGGCAAGAGTAATTCTTCGCTTTATTTCTGACGAGATGTTGTTGTCAGATGTTATAGCGGATCCGAGGTACACAAAGTCCCTAACTACCTCAAAGTTGTACCTGTCTATTGTGATGTTTTGTCCAATCCGCCGGTGTTGTGTGTCCCTTTTTGTGGACAGCAGGTACTTCGTTTTGGCCTCATTGACTGCAAGCCCCATCTTAGCCGCTTCAGCTTCAATGCTAGCAAACGTTCCAGTGACAGCTCGTCGAGTTCTGCCAATGATGTCTATGTCAATGTCACAATGCTTGCGGTAAATAGATAAGGGCATCTGAATTTGTCTTATTGTGCTGAATGTTTGGATTGATTTTTTGTAAACAGGCTGTCTTATGGGCATAACACCTAAGACAGTTTGATTATTACAGAAGTTAATTTTGATTTTCACTGCGCAGTTCGACTTAATCAGAGTTGTGTTTTGTATGTAAGTATTTTTAAATGGTAAGTGATTTTTGCGTCGTGTATTCAAATGTTCGTGGTTTAAGAAAGAATTTCTTTCACGTGTACGTCTACACTGTTCAACACAGGCCAGCTGTTTTGGCATTAAGTGAAACTCAGGTTGGAGCAAATACTGATTTATCAGAATTTGCTCTACATGGGTATAGCTTGGTGCCATTACTCTTTTCTCATCATGGTCTCGTGGTCTATGTTAGGAATGATATTGCTTGCCAGAGCCTTCCCCAATATGGGCAATGTTCCAACACGGACTTTAACTTCTTATGGCTCAAATTCACTGTCCGCAAGCATGTCATTCATTATTGTTTTATTTACAGGAGTCCAAATCTTGACAGTAATTCGACTTGTAACGAGTTTGATGCACTGTCTGATTCCATCTCGAAAATTGTTTCCCTTTGTCCTCGCACTGAAATCGTTATTGCGGGCGATTTCAATGTACACAATTCCAACTGGCTCCGCTATTCTGGTCAGACAACACCCGAAGGAAGGTATGTCGAGCTCTTTGCCGGGTTACATCACCTTACCCAACTGATCGATGTGCCAACGCGTATACCGGATGTTGCTGGGCAAGCAGCCCATACTCTTGACTTGTTTCTTACTTCTCACCCTGATAAATATACCATTAGTGTAACTTCTCCATTTGGCACTTCAGACCATTGTATCATTTCAGCTAATTTCTCATCCCCCACCCATCCAGTTAAAGAAAAACTTCCCACCAGGACCGTTTGGCAATACGAGAAAGCCAACTGGGACGGCCTGAATTTCTTTTTCCGAAACTTTAACTGGTCACTATGCTTCCTCGATAGTGACATTGATGCCAGTGCTGAAATGATCACAAATGTGATTCTTCTAGGGATGCGTGCTTTTATTCCTAACAGAGTAAAAAGCATCAAACCTAAAGAAAAGTCTTGGTTTAATTCTGAGTGTAAAGAAGCTATCAGGCTCAAAGAAGTAAGTTTCCGATCTTACAAAGCCAACCCTACAGAGGAAAATCGGAAAAAGCACAAACAAGCAAGGAACTCATGCAACTCCGTTATAGAAAGAACCAAATTTTTGCATGACCAAAAATTACGGCAAAAAATTCTGCAGTGTCCCAAAGGCAGTAAAAATTGTTGGTCATTTGTAAAAAATATAAAAAACTCCTCGACATCTTCGGTTCCAACGCTCATCGACAATAACCAACCAATTGTTTACTCTTCAGAGAAGGCAAACTTGCTCGCCGCCCATTTCGCTGCCAGCTCCACGCTGCCTCAAAGCAACGTTGCCCCTCCTGTACTTGAGAATGTAAATTTTTCCATGGGACACATTTTTTTCCGCACTCGTACAGTAGCAAGAGTTCTCAAAGATCTCGATATACACAAATCCGCTGGCCCGGATGGTATACCCCCGATTCTTCTGAAGAGGTCTTCTTCCACATTGGCAAAGCCACTGCGTAAGCTTTTCCATCGCTCCTACTCTTCTGGAATCTTTCCTAGAAGATGGAAAACAGCATTTGTCCAGCCTGTCGCTAAGAAAGGTGACCCATCCTCCCCCTCCTCCTACCGACCCATAGCACTGACATCCCTTCTTTCTAAGGTCATGGAAACACTGATTAACCGTCAGCTTAAGGAATATCTCGAAGATCGTAAGCTTCTCCATGACCGTCAGTATGGCTTCCGCAGCAACCGTTCCACTGGTGATCTGATGGCATATCTCACCGAACAGTGGAACAAATCTTTACATCGCTTTGGTGAAAGTAAGATTATTGCTCTTGATATCTCCAAGGCATTTGATAGAGTTTGGCATGAAGCTCTCTTATCGAAAATGCGTGCTTTTGGGATCGATAATACTCTTGTTCGTTGGATTAGAAGCTATCTTCTGGTCCGTTCAATACAAGTTGTTTTGGACGGATTCAAGTCTGATTCCCATAAAATAAATGCTGGTGTGCCCCAGGGCTCTGTTCTGTCTCCGACTCTTTTCCTCATTTTTATAAATGATCTTCTGTCTGTTACTTCTAATCCACTTAACTGTTTTGCTGACGACTCTACCCTCAGCTTTTCATATTCGTTCGATAATTCACGTCCTTCGCCTTCGGACGTACAATTGCAAAGGTGCCGTATGTCAAGCTCATTAAACTCCGATTTATACAGCATTGTTAAATGGGGTAATAGAAATCGTGTGGAGTTTAATGCTTCGAAAACTCAATGCTGTCTTCTGTCGTTAAAGCTAAACATTCCCCCAATGCCATTGTCCATGAATGGCACTTACATCGAAGAAACCGAAAAGCTCTCAGTACTCGGTATGTGTGTCAACGACGACCTCCGTTGGAACGACCATATATTTGAGATCGCTAAGAATGCTGCAAAGTGCTTAGGTTTTCTGTATCGGTGTAAGAAGTACTTTTCCCCATCTGATCTGGCTACAATTTATAAAGCGTTTATACGCCCTAAACTCGAGTATAACTCCCACCTCTGGGCAGGTGCTTCGCAAACATCGCTTCACCTGCTTGATAGAATACAAAATCGAGCGTTAAGATTGATAGGTAATAGAACTGCCGCTGAAACAATTGCCCCACTCGAACACCGACGCAATGTTTCATGTCTTTCCTTATTTTATCGTTTCTTTTACAAAAAATGTTCACTCGAAGTAGCCAGTTGCATTCCTCCCCTTAAAAGTTTCTCCCGTAATACTCGTCTCGCAAGGAATGCTCATCAGTTCACCCTTGAGCCTAATTTCGGACGTACCGTGAAATATAGGGATTCTTTTTTTAGCCGAACGACACGAATCTGGAATAGTTTACCCGGCGGGATTTTCCCTTGCCATTTTGATCTGCAAACATTCAAAACCAATGTTAATCGGCACCTCCTATCTCTCCCCTCCCTATCTTCGTAATGCCCGCGCAGTGTGTTCTACATTAAAAGGGAAACACATAATCCCTTGTGCGCGCGTTAATTATAAAAAAAAAAAAAAAAAAAAAAAAAAAATGTCGTCAGCGTATGCTAGCAATTGCACAGACTTGAAAAAAATTGTCCCACTACAATTGATATGCGAGTTTCTTATAATTTTTTCAAGTATTAAGTTGAAGAAATCGCACGATAGCGCATCACCTTGTCGGAATCCTTTTTTTGACGTCAAAAGCTTCTGTGAGGTCAGAACCAACCTTGACGGAGCAGCGAGAGTTCTCCATCGTCATCCTGCACAGTCGGACGAGTTTTGTGGGAATGCCAAAACCTGACATGGCTCTGTATAGCTCGTCTCTATAAATGCTATCGTACGCGGCCTTAAAATCGATAAAGAGGTGGTGGGTATCGATTTGGAATTCTTGGGTGGTTTCCAGGATCTGCCGTAGCGTGAACATTTGATCGATTGTGGACTTTCCTGGTCTGAAACCACACCGATAGGGGCCAATCAGGTTGCTGACGAAAGGTTTCAGGCGTTCACATAGTACGGCAGAGAGGATCTTGTAGGTGATATTCAGGAGACTTATTCCTCTATAGTTGGCGCAGTTTAGAGGGTCTCCTTTCTTGTGAATCGGGCAAATGATGCTGAGGTTCCATTCATCAGGCATACTTTCTTCTGACCAAATTTTAGAGATAAGTTGGTGTATGCACTCCACCAGGTCATCTCCGGCCGCTTTAAAAAGTTCGGCGGGTAATCCGTCGGGTCCAGCAGCTTTGTTGTTTTTGAGTTTAGATATTGCTATCCTTACTTCATTTTGGTCAGGTGGACGGAAGTTTTGTCTGTCATCATCCATGTTGAATGGTTCATTCTGTCTCACAGCGGGATTTTGGCCTTCATCGCCGTTTAACAGTCTGCAGAAATGGTCCTTCCATGTACTCAGCACCGACTGTGACTCTACTACGAGGTTTCCATTCCTATCTCTACAGGCTTCTGTGCGGGATTTTTTTCCTTGGCATGTTCTTTTTACCTGTTGGTAAAACTTCCGCACGTTGTTCCTGGAGTAGCATCTCTCAATATCTTCGATCGCGCGCTTCTCATGCTCTCCCTTTTTCTTTTGGAGAAGCCGGTGTTCTTCCCGTCTTTTCTGCTCGTAAAGCTCGCGAGCAGCTCTCGTCTTTCTTTGCAGCGTCGCTTTATATGCCTCTTGTTTGGCTGCATGGGCCTGCCTGCATTCGTCATCAAACCAGAGGTTTCGTGGTGGTGGTCTGGTGAAACCTAGCACATCAGTTGCGGCATCTCTGATGGCTTGTTGGCAGTGTTGCCACTGATCTTCGGCACTTGATGCTGGCGGTACTGGATTTCTTGAGAGGTTACGGGATATTCGATCGGCATAGGTTCTGGCGGTGTCTTGCGATTGCAGCTTTCCGACGTCATACTTCCTCACAGTATTACTCCGTTGTTGTGGAGTTCGGGTTATTCGCATTCTTACCTTTGCTGCAACAAGGTAGTGATCCGAGTCGATGTTAGCTGCTCGGAAGGTGCGAACATCCAAGATACTGGAGGCGTGTCTTGCATCGATCGCAACGTGATCAATCTGATTACCGGTTCTTTGATCTGGGTGTCGCCAAGTCCCTTTGTGTATATCGAGATGAGGAAACCGTGTGCTTGCAATGGTGACGTTATGTGCCGCTGCGAAGTCAATTAGCCTAAGTCCGTTTTCAGACGTTGTGTCGTGTAGGCTATGTTTTCCGACAGTCCTACCAAAGATTTCCTCTTTACCTATTTTGGCATTAAAATCGCCTAGTACGATCTTAACGTCGTATTTAGGGCATTGCTCATAGGTTTTGTCGAGGAGCTCATAGAAGTCATCCTTGGTGGCGTCATCTTTGTCCTCTGTAGGGGCATGAGCGCATATTAGGCTAATGTTGGCGAATTTAGCCTTGATACGGATTGTCACAAGTCGCTCACTTACGTGTCGAAAGCCCAAGACTTCTTGCCTAAGTCTACCGCTTATGACGAATCCGCACCCAAATAAACGCTGTGGTCTTCTTGCGCAATCACCGTAGTACACGTCACAGTTTTTCATCCTCCTTTTGCCCGGCCCATTCCATCGCACTTCCTGGATGGCAGTAATTCCTGCTTTGTAGCAGTCTAGGGCCTCCGCTAGTTGTTTGGATGCACGTGGTCTGTTAAGAGTTCTAACATTCCACGTGCAGGTCCGAAGGTCGTTGTCCTTGATTCGTTTTTCATAGTTTATACTAGGAGAAAAATTAAAAAAAAAATCTATAGATTCGCTTTCAAAATATTCCGAAAACAAAATAAGTTTTTTAAAAAAAATATTAAAAATAAAAAAAAAATGTTTTTGAAAATTTTAATAAGCAATATTATTTAAATGATTAAGCACTACATATTTTGAAAAATTTCATAAAAATCCGTCAATTAGTTAAAGAAAGTCTGATTTAAAAAAACCGGTCATATGGGAGGTTCCGTTATAAAACTTTTCTGAAAAATCCATTAAAACTAAAACATAGATTTTGCACCATTCAGAAAGTTTTATCAAAATCGTAGGGGCCGTTTTCGAGAAAAATATGATTTTTCATTAAAAGTTATATGGTAGGAACCGTTAGTTTTGGAGCTAGAATGCCAATTCGAAAAACAGTCGGCTAGAGTACTCTAAAAACACTATATATATCAAGTTTGAATCAATTCATCCCAACCGTTAAGGCTGTAGGAATCAATACGGACAGACAGAATTTTCTGACCCACGATTTCCCTATTATCGTAATCTCATGTTTGATTCTTAGATTTTTTTTTACGAATGCATAACTTGCCTTATAGTACCAAGTCGCAAGTAAAAATTGAGATAACAATCAAATATAACAATACAATGATAGAGAAACATATTTCAGTCACTGACAAAATTCTGTGCGTCTACTAAACGGTTGGGCCAATCGTCTTTAAATTTGGAATAAGTAAAAGCCAAGAATTTTGTATGTAAAAAATCAATGTGCATTAAATTTTGGCGAAAAAAAATACCGGCTAAAACCGGTACCTCCCATAGGAGCTTTTTTTGTCATCGACTTTCTGGAGAACTGGTAAGGTAAACAATTACAACCAAAATTAATATTCAGGGAAAATGTAAGTAGCCTAAGTAATCTTACACTAAAATATTTTCGAAAACTTTTTTTGTGTTTTTAATATTTTTTAAAAAAATAATTTTAAGAAAATCAATATTTTGAAAACGGGTTTGATTTGAACACAAAAAAATGAGATAACAATCAAACATGACATTACGAGGCAAGAGTACAATAACTTTGGCGCAGCAAATTAATAACGAATTCTTGCGGGAGCAATATTATGCTTCCAGCCTTTTGACATAAAAAAGAAAAAATGCGAATTTGATCCATGTATTATGCCCAAGCTCAGTAAAATCACGACTTTATTTATTATTATTCTCATAAACAATTCTTATCCCGGATTTCGCGTTGGTTAAAAAAAATGAGACACATCAAATCAAAAAAATATCTCAATAAACAACGAGATTTGAGAAAAAACCCTCTCAACTTGTGATATTTTAGCAAGTTGAAGTCAACCCATAGGTTGAAATCGAAGTTAATTATTCAACTTTTAGTGAAGAAAAATAATTCGGCAAGTTGAAAAAAATCCCCAAGTTAAAACTTAACTTGAAGCTTTGTATATACACTGCATATAGTACTATCATGAAGCATCATTTTTTATTTTCGCAATGAGGCGCGCTGAAATCGCCAATTGGTTTGGATATAGCATAAGTAAACAACAAAAGTGTATTTAATACTGGTAAGATATCGGTAAATGTTCTTGTCTCCACTATTTAGAGTTAGTTCCGAATCGACCAAGAAGATGGCCAGACGAAAAATTACACTATGAGAGTAATATAGAGAATGTATATATTTACAATGCTTGAAGTGAAGAAAATGGGCCTTAATCCACTCCATACACATCTTATTATACGTTTTGTATTACATGACATTTCAACGATTATCAACCAAACCACCACGAAAACAATCTCAAAAGCAAATGCAACAAACTATATGCAGTGTATATACATACAAAGACTCCACCTAACAATAATAACATGCTAGATTTGCAAAAAGGTGGTTGCATTAAATACAAAATATAATGCCATCTGTTGGAATACCTACATACAGTGTCGTGTACATTAAAAAAAGTTAAAAATCCAGTACTAAATCTGCTACTAAGTACTAAATCTAGTAGCAAATCTAGTACCGAAAAATACAATAGTACTAAATGCTAGTACTAAGTACTTAAAATCTAGTACCAACAATTACTTTTGTACCAACCACCTAGTATAAATCGGTGTTACATAAAATACAATGCCATCTGTTGGAATAGTACAAAGTCTCGTGTACATTTATCAAATTCTCTGTCAGTTATAAAAAAAAGTATTCAATACACATTCGATTACAAGGATAGAAATTTACGAGGGTTTAGCGTAATTGCATGAATATTCCTCCGTACATGGACGTATTATATATAGACTGCTAGTTGGTTCCATTTTAGTCCCAGTTATTTTGGGCGACACTAGCCCCCCAGAGTACACTAGCGGGAAAAATTAAACCTCAATTTTGAAATTTCATCCAGTAATCCCAGACTTTGGCAGCAGGTTTTCCCACGTTGGCATGTTAAAATTTCCTGTTTTCTCCCCGTGTTATTTAGAATATCCCACAATTAAACCACCTAGTAAAAAATACAAAAAAATACTCATGGATTTATTAAAATTATTTTTGTATAGCTTGGTAACATGGACGTATTATATATGGACTGCTAGTCTAGTGTCAGCTTCATACAACAATTGTCAAAAAAATGTCGCCAAAATTGAGAACGCGATGATAGCTCTCGTGAACCCACTTCAGGAAAAAAAATAACTACTTAGAATGTTGACATAGAAGCTCGCGACATCTGTTTTTAAGAATTCAAAAAGTCGCATTTACCGGTAAAACATAACTGACACAGTACCAAGCTACCTCTGTAAGAGAGCAGACGTATAGAGCGCGATATAGTTCGATTTGTTTATACCAATCGAAACTTGAATCAGTATTATTAGTTAATCTCTTAAGCAAGAGATTATATTTTTTTTTCTCTCCATCCCTTTTATTTAAAAACTTTACTTAGTCACAGAAGTTCTAAACAAGTGCACATAGTGTTCCCCCGGTTACCCACCGCCATGGCGGTGAACAACCAAAACAGGTTTGAGGGATTGGAAGCAGACGATCCCATGCAAGCCACTAATCCCCCAATAAAAAAAAAATCACTAAAGATAATAATATCACAGAAGATAAGTGGCCAATGTTGAATATACCTACTCAAAATGTAGTTGATTTCTCTCGATTCTTAATTATAACAAATTCCTCAACAGATAAAGACAAAACACCCATTGCAAATCGTAATCCCATTATTATAGGAAAAAGTATAGATGATATAACAACTCAATATAAAGACATCAAAGCACTTAGAAACGGTGACTTATTAATTCAAGTCAATAAAAAAGAAATCGGTGATAGACTAGCAAAAAGAATTTATTCTCATAACATAGTTGAACAGAAGACGATATCTTTGATTCCCTCAAAAAGTTTAACGTCACACAAGTAAAAAAAAATGTACAAAATTCAAGGTGAAAAACAAATTGCAACTGGAGCTGCAATTCTTACTTTTGATGCACCACAACCTCCAAAAGAAATAAAAATAGGCTGGCAAATTTAAGTTTTAGATCCTTATTATCCTAATCCAATGATTTGTAAAAACTGCCACCGTATTGGACACGCAAAAAATCATTGCAAGGAAACAACAAGTTTATGTGCTACCTGTGCCGAAATAAGCCCACATGTAGAAGAATGCAAACGAGTGTTTTGCGTCAATTGCATGATAGCTGAACATCCCTCAAAAGACCGCTCCTGCCCCGTTTTTATCAAAGAAAAAAAATAATGGTGATAAAAACCATGAAACGATGCACAATCAAGGAAACTAAAGAAGAATATGGAAAGTCGGGACATTTGTATACACCTCATATACCAATCCAAAATTCAAAAAAATCTATAGCCCAAATAATTAAAGAAAAAATTGACAAATGACAAACCTAAACCGACAGATAAGCTAACCACTGAAACGTCTTCAAATACAAATCAATATAACCAAAACAAATCTATTACAACAACAACATCAGCTTTACAAGAAACAACCGTTACTCCAAAACACCAGCAAAATTCAAAACTTGCATCACAAACACCAAGTACACAACTAAAACAAACTATCACAGCCAACCAACACTTTAACAATATTTCTATAAACAAAACGCACACCGACAACATTTCAATAAAAGAAAAAACTGAAATCATTTCAACAGATTCAACGCAAAGGCTTGCGCCAACAAGTTCACACGACCAAGAAAACAATTCTACCATGGATTGCAGTGAAGATGATAGTTATTTGATAGCGAAAGCCGACGCATTGTTGGCAACAACAACAACCTTATTTTCTTCACTTCGAAATCTTACTTCACCAATCAAAAACAAAAATAACTCTTCTACATAAAAATGGACAACCAAAATAATAAAATTCAACTCAAAATTCTACAATGGAATATCCAGGGATTTTTTAACAATCTTCCCAACTTGGATATTCTTATTAAAAAATATGAACCTTCTATTATAGCTTTACAAGAAACAAAAAAATTAATCAAAAATGCACCAACAAAATATAAAGATTATACTGCTTATTTTAACCACAAGCCGCATGAAACCAATAAAGATGGAACAGCAATATTAATAAAAACAGGTATACCCCACTCATACTCAAGTTCATCAGTTCTCTTCTTAACTCAAACGTTATACTTTGCAGAATATTTATAGACAAACTCAAAACATTGCTTCCCAAGAACAATACCTAAACCTTTCTTCAAATAATCTTTCTCACAGCATACTCGTTGGAGATTTCAACGCAAACAATATACTTTCGGGTTCCCCACATAACACTGCTGGAACAATTGTGGAAGGTTGGCTGCAAAACTCTGACCTTGTACTTTTGAATTCGGGATCCCCTATACATTTTTCAACAAGAAATACGTTAACTGCCATAGACTTATCACTTGCCTCACCTACAATTGCCCTTAACTCGAATTGGAAAACACATGATTATTTAGTAGGCAGTGATCATTTTCCGATTATTATTGAAACGTCTGCAACCTGCAGATTTTCCAAGATTTTTCACTCCCGATTTATGGAATCTCTAGCCAATTGGAAAAAATTTGCAAACAATGCCCAACCAGCGAACACTGCTAAACCAATATCTAATAATATAAACAAAGAGGCAGCTTGTATAAAAAAAAATAATAAGATTGGCAGCTTCCACTTCTATTCCTTCCTCCCATCCACAACGGAATACCACTCAACCTTTTTGGTTCAATTCGAATCTAAAAAAATTAACAAAAGAAAAGCGAAAGGCATGGACGGTCCTAAAAAGAGCGCCGAATGTCAAAAATACCATTGCTTATCGACACATAGCTGCAAAATTAAAAAGAGAAGTTCGATTAGCCAAAGCAGATGCATGGGCAAACTTTTTGGCTTCAATCAATCCATCAATAGAAGCAAAAACTCTATGGAGTAAGGTAAGGGCGATTAATGGAAACCACTCTGCAAAAGGCGTCAGCGCAATAGTACATAATTCAACATCTAAAATAGCCCAACATTTTGCAGACAAATGGGCTGGATAAAGTGCTGATAATAATTTCCCGGACCATATATTAAGATTAAAAAACAGTGTTCAAGAAACCATTCCAAATGAGCATGACAAACAAATAAACCCGATCACAATTAACGAGTTAATACAATGTCTAAGTAAGACAAAAGGTACAACTCCCGGCTCAGACAAGATTTCCTTCAAAATGATTAGACATCTACCAATGGAAGTACTATTTAGAGTATTGAAATTATATAATAATATATTGAAAGAAGGTGTTAATCCACATGTATGGAAGAGAGCTCTATTAATCCCAATACCTAAGCCCAATACAAACCAAAATTCTTTAGACAGCTACCGTCCAATATCCCTTCTTTCAGTACTGTCCAAATTATTCGAGAAAATAATAGGTAACACGCTTAAATGGACTCAAGAAAAGCATCTCAATAGCGGTCAACATGGCTTTAGACCAGGAAGAGGTACGAACACTGCTTCACATGCTAGACCATGCAGTGCAAGCAGAGTTAGCCTTACGCCACCACACTGTTCTTTTGTCCATGGATTTGGAGAAAGCGTTTGACAGGGTAACTACTCATGGAGTAATCAACCAGCTAAAAACGTGGGGAATCAACAAGCAACTACTTCAGGTAATTACTTCTTTTATGTCAAACAGAACGGTTATTGTCAAGATAAATGGATACTTTTCTCTGTACTAAAACTTGGAAATGGGGTTCTCATGAAAAAATAGTATTACTTAAACTTGGTAAAACAAATAATTTACTTAAAATAATTTGCAGCAAGTACAAGGGACCTCATTTATGAACACCGCGATCCATATAGCAAAATCACTTTTAAGAGGGGCAATACAACACGGTCTGACTATATATTCCTATTGGACTAAGCAAAACGACCGAAACGTTCAAACTAAAATAAATGCTGTGTCAAGAACTGCTCTAGGAGCATTACCTTCAACTCCGCATTACCTTCAACTCCTATTGACGCATTACTGGTCGAAGCTAACATTTTAAGCTTTAAAGATATGAAAGTTATAGCTCAAAATAAACTTTTTTCTAATGGCATTGTAAATACAAAACATGCTCTTCATGATATTTGCAAAATAGGTTGGATTCAAGCAGAAACCTCAAAGAACAAAAGTGCTATCTTCAGAACAACATCTAAAATTTAAGGATAAGCATACCTGAAATTCACATTGATGATGAGCAAACTCCACCTTGGCTGTTCCCTGAATATCTTATAGATATTTCCTTAAGCGAGACTTCCAAAGAAAGCACCCCAGATGAAGTTTTTAGACAAAAGTTTGCTGAAATTATAGGGACTAGTAAATTTGACGGCATTCTATACACGGACGCTTCCTATAAAGATGGAGTAACCGGATACTGCGTTTATAGGCTTGATAGTACCAACAACAAAGTTTTAGTACAACAACTTACGACCCCTGATCAAAATTCGTACACAGGAGAAGTAATGGCACTAGTAGAAGCGTTTAAATATGCCCTAAACTTGACTGAGAAAGCAGCTATCTGCAGGGAATCTCTACGCGCAATTCTGACTATAAAAAATAACAAAAGCAATATAACAATCATTCAAGCTCTAAGAGCTTATCTATGTACAGAATGTCCACGTATTCATTTAATATGGTCACCAGCTCATGTAGGAATCCAAGGCAATGAAAAAGCAGACGCTGGTGCACGCCATGCAACTAGAATGCCTTCAGAATATAAAATACCACCATTTGCAACATCTATATGGACTCAATCTTCTAGGCTTATTCAAGAGGAACTAGTAAATCGTTGGAATCAATCAAAATCATTCTTAAGAACTCATAAGCTTGATTTATCACCAGTTATCTATAACAAAGATTTAAGCCGTTCCCAAGCAGTACAAATTTCACGAATCAGACTAGGGCATACATTGTTTAACAAATCTTATCTCTTTAACAAAGAAGATACACCATCGTTCAATGTTTGCAGAGAAGTACTAACAGTTAAACACATCTTACAATGCTGTAAAATAACAAAGGAGCAGTTCATGGGTAATGTTCCCAGCCTTGAAGAACTTTTAGATTCTTCAGTACAACCCAGCAATTCAAAACTATTTTCACTACTTGCAAAACATAAAGTTAAAATTTGATAAAAAATTATATTGTTATCGTAAACTAACCTTATTAATATACTAACATGTATTAAATACAATAATATACTCATAAGAATAAAAAAATCTCAAAATTGGTAAATAAAACACAATTATAGAATGTATGGTGGTTGGGTGCTGTATGAATAGGGTAGGCACTGAAAGGCATTAAACTGGTGATGCACAGTCGCTGCAACTGTATCGTACACATCAATTGTGCTTATTTTACCTCCCCGCGGTAACCACCGGGTACTGGTCTGTCCATCCGGACATTCCTGCTAAACTTATAAGCGCGAGTGTTGAACACAGAAAAAATAGCAACACTATAATGCTCTGCTTTAATGACTGTTCTGATCGATTCGCAGAAGTCTTGCACGAGCCCCTCAGAAAGAGGACGTACGGCGGATGAGCCCAACCAATTGGACCAACGGTGGCGTCAACAGTCAACGAAGCAGACGCCCTAATAAGCTACTTCGACGTATTTGGAGATAAGGTCATTAGGACAATTCAATGCAAGTCAGGGCATTGAAATAGAGATGGTGGCGGATGAACCCTTAATGGGCCAACGGCAGCGCTCATATCCCCGAAGTGGGTTACTGACTCCGGATTCTCCGGTTCCTTTTGTCCAAGGAATCCAACAAAGGACATGGCCCTCCAGGTTGGGGGTTGTGCGTGGGGTTAACAACCCTGCCACGGAAAAAAGAAAAAGTTGCGAAGCGACCAATAGCCTCGGAAAAGGACGGATTTACTGTTGACGACCCGGAAAAACGAATCAAGGACAACGACCTTCGGATCTGCACGTGGAATGTTAGAACTCTTAACAGACCACGTGCATCCAAACAACTAGCGGAGGCCCTAGACTGCTACAGAGCAGGAATTACTGCCATCCAGGAAGTGCGATGGAATGGGCCGGGCAAAAGGAGGATGAAAAACTGTGACGTGTACTACGGTGATTGCGCAAGAAGACCACAGCGTTTATTTGGGTGCGGATTCGTCATAAGCGGTAGACTTAGGCAAGAAGTCTTGGGCTTTCGACACGTAAGTGAGCGACTTGTGACAAAAAACCCTCTCAACTTGTGATATTTTAGCAAGTTGAAGTCAACCCATAGGTTGAAATCGAAGTTAATTATTCAACTTTTAGTGAAGAAAAATAATTCGGCAAGTTGAAAAAAATCCCCAAGTTAAAACTTAACTTGAAGCTTTGTATATACACTGCATATAGTACTATCATGAAGCATCATTTTTTATTTTCGCAATGAGGCGCGCTGAAATCGCCAATTGGTTTGGATATAGCATAAGTAAACAACAAAAGTGTATTTAATACTGGTAAGATATCGGTAAATGTTCTTGTCTCCACTATTTAGAGTTAGTTCCGAATCGACCAAGAAGATGGCCAGACGAAAAATTACACTATGAGAGTAATATAGAGAATGTATATATTTACAATGCTTGAAGTGAAGAAAATGGGCCTTAATCCACTCCATACACATCTTATTATACGTTTTGTATTACATGACATTTCAACGATTATCAACCAAACCACCACGAAAACAATCTCAAAAGCAAATGCAACAAACTATATGCAGTGTATATACATACAAAGACTCCACCTAACAATAATAACATGCTAGATTTGCAAAAAGGTGGTTGCATTAAATACAAAATATAATGCCATCTGTTGGAATACCTACATACAGTGTCGTGTACATTAAAAAAAGTTAAAAATCCAGTACTAAATCTGCTACTAAGTACTAAATCTAGTAGCAAATCTAGTACCGAAAAATACAATAGTACTAAATGCTAGTACTAAGTACTTAAAATCTAGTACCAACAATTACTTTTGTACCAACCACCTAGTATAAATCGGTGTTACATAAAATACAATGCCATCTGTTGGAATAGTACAAAGTCTCGTGTACATTTATCAAATTCTCTGTCAGTTATAAAAAAAAGTATTCAATACACATTCGATTACAAGGATAGAAATTTACGAGGGTTTAGCGTAATTGCATGAATATTCCTCCGTACATGGACGTATTATATATAGACTGCTAGTTGGTTCCATTTTAGTCCCAGTTATTTTGGGCGACACTAGCCCCCCAGAGTACACTAGCGGGAAAAATTAAACCTCAATTTTGAAATTTCATCCAGTAATCCCAGACTTTGGCAGCAGGTTTTCCCACGTTGGCATGTTAAAATTTCCTGTTTTCTCCCCGTGTTATTTAGAATATCCCACAATTAAACCACCTAGTAAAAAATACAAAAAAATACTCATGGATTTATTAAAATTATTTTTGTATAGCTTGGTAACATGGACGTATTATATATGGACTGCTAGTCTAGTGTCAGCTTCATACAACAATTGTCAAAAAAATGTCGCCAAAATTGAGAACGCGATGATAGCTCTCGTGAACCCACTTCAGGAAAAAAAATAACTACTTAGAATGTTGACATAGAAGCTCGCGACATCTGTTTTTAAGAATTCAAAAAGTCGCATTTACCGGTAAAACATAACTGACACAGTACCAAGCTACCTCTGTAAGAGAGCAGACGTATAGAGCGCGATATGGTTCGATTTGTTTATACCAATCGAAACTTGAATCAGTATTATTAGTTAATCTCTTAAGCAAGAGATTATATTTTTTTTTCTCTCCATCCCTTTTATTTAAAAACTTTACTTAGTCACAGAAGTTCTAAACAAGTGCACATAGTGTTCCCCCGGTTACCCACCGCCATGGCGGTGAACAACCAAAACAGGTTTGAGGGATTGGAAGCAGACGATCCCATGCAAGCCACTAATCCCCCAATAAAAAAAAAAATCACTAAAGATAATAATATCACAGAAGATAAGTGGCCAATGTTGAATATACCTACTCAAAATGTAGTTGATTTCTCTCGATTCTTAATTATAACAAATTCCTCAACAGATAAAGACAAAACACCCATTGCAAATCGTAATCCCATTATTATAGGAAAAAGTATAGATGATATAACAACTCAATATAAAGACATCAAAGCACTTAGAAACGGTGACTTATTAATTCAAGTCAATAAAAAAGAAGTCTCATAACATAGTTGAACTCCAAGAAGACGATATCTTAGATTCCCTCAAAAAGTTTAACGTCACACAAGTAAAAAAAAATGTACAAAATTCAAGGTGAAAAACAAATTGCAACTGGAGCTGCAATTCTTACTTTTGATGCACCACAACCTCCAAAAGAAATAAAAATAGGCTGGCAAATTTAAGTTTTAGATCCTTATTATCCTAATCCAATGATTTGTAAAAACTGCCACCGTATTGGACACGCAAAAAATCATTGCAAGGAAACAACAAGTTTATGTGCTACCTGTGCCGAAATAAGCCCACATGTAGAAGAATGCAAACGAGTGTTTTGCGTCAATTGCATGATAGCTGAACATCCCTCAAAAGACCGCTCCTGCCCAGTTTTTATCAAAGAAAAAAAAATAATGGTGATAAAAACCATGAAACGATGCACAATCAAGGAAGCTAAAGAAGAATATGGAAAGTCGGGACATTTGTATACACCTCATATACCAATCCAAAATTCAAAAAAATCTATAGCCCAAATAATTAAAGAAAAAATTGACAAATGACAAACCTAAACCGACAGATAAGCTAACCACTGAAACGTCTTCAAATACAAATCAAAATAACCAAAACAAATCTATTACAACAACAACATCAGCTTTACAAGAAACAACCGTTACTCCAAAACACCAGCAAAATTCAAAACTTGCATCACAAACACCAAGTACACAACTAAAACAAACTATCACAGCCAACCAACACTTTAACAATATTTCTATAAACAAAACGCACACCGACAACATTTCAATAAAAGAAAAAACTGAAATCATTTCAACAGATTCAACGCAAAGGCTTGCGCCAACAAGTTCACACGACCAAGAAAACAATTCTACCATGGATTGCAGTGAAGATGATAGTTATTTGATAGCGAAAGCCGACGCATTGTTGGCAACAACAACAACCTTATTTTCTTCACTTCGAAATCTTACTTCACCAATCAAAAACAAAAATAACTCTTCTACATAAAAATGGACAACCAAAATAATAAAATTCAACTCAAAATTCTACAATGGAATATCCAGGGATTTTTTAACAATCTTCCCAACTTGGATATTCTTATTAAAAAATATGAACCTTCTATTATAGCTTTACAAGAAACAAAAAAATTAATCAAAAATGCACCAACAAAATATAAAGATTATACTGCTTATTTTAACCACAAGCCGCATGAAACCAATAAAGATGGAACAGCAATATTAATAAAAACAGGTATACCCCACTCATACTCAAGTTCATCAGTTCTCTTCTTAACTCAAACGTTATACTTTGCAGAATATTTATAGACAAACTCAAAACATTGCTTCCCAACAACAATACCTAAACCTTTCTTCAAATAATCTTTCTCACAGCATACTCGTTGGAGATTTCAACGCAAACAATATACTTTCGGGTTCCCCACATAACACTGCTGGAACAATTGTGGAAGGTTGGCTGCAAAACTCTGACCTTGTACTTTTGAATTCGGGATCCCCTATACATTTTTCAACAAGAAATACGTTAACTGCCATAGACTTATCACTTGCCTCACCTACAATTGCCCTTAACTCGAATTGGAAAACACATGATTATTTAGTAGGCAGTGATCATTTTCCGATTATTATTGAAACGTCTGCAACCTGCAGATTTTCCAAGATTTTTCACTCCCGATTTATGGAATCTCTAGCCAATTGGAAAAAATTTGCAAACAATGCCCAACCAGCGAACACTGCTAAACCAATATCTAATAATATAAACAAAGAGGCAGCTTGTATAAAAAAAAATAATAAGATTGGCAGCTTCCACTTCTATTCCTTCCTCCCATCCACAACGGAATACCACTCAACCTTTTTGGTTCAATTCGAATCTAAAAAAATTAACAAAAGAAAAGCGAAAGGCATGGACGGTCCTAAAAAGAGCGCCGAATGTCAAAAATACCATTGCTTATCGACACATAGCTGCAAAATTAAAAAGAGAAGTTCGATTAGCCAAAGCAGATGCATGGGCAAACTTTTTGGCTTCAATCAATCCATCAATAGAAGCAAAAACTCTATGGAGTAAGGTAAGGGCGATTAATGGAAACCACTCTGCAAAAGGCGTCAGCGCAATAGTACATAATTCAACATCTAAAATAGCCCAACATTTTGCAGACAAATGGGCTGGATAAAGTGCTGATAATAATTTCCCGGACCATATATTAAGATTAAAAAACAGTGTTCAAGAAACCATTCCAAATGAGCATGACAAACAAATAAACCCGATCACAATTAACGAGTTAATACAATGTCTAAGTAAGACAAAAGGTACAACTCCCGGCTCAGACAAGATTTCCTTCAAAATGATTAGACATCTACCAATGGAAGTACTATTTAGAGTATTGAAATTATATAATAATATATTGAAAGAAGGTGTTAATCCACATGTATGGAAGAGAGCTCTATTAATCCCAATACCTAAGCCCAATACAAACCAAAATTCTTTAGACAGCTACCGTCCAATATCCCTTCTTTCAGTACTGTCCAAATTATTCGAGAAAATAATAGGTAACACGCTTAAATGGACTCAAGAAAAGCATCTCAATAGCGGTCAACATGGCTTTAGACCAGGAAGAGGTACGAACACTGCTTCACATGCTAGACCATGCAGTGCAAGCAGAGTTAGCCTTACGCCACCACACTGTTCTTTTGTCCATGGATTTGGAGAAAGCGTTTGACAGGGTAACTACTCATGGAGTAATCAACCAGCTAAAAACGTGGGGAATCAACAAGCAACTACTTCAGGTAATTACTTCTTTTATGTCAAACAGAACGGTTATTGTCAAGATAAATGGATACTTTTCTCTGTACTAAAACTTGGAAATGGGGTTCTCATGAAAAAATAGTATCACTTAAACTTGGTAAAACAAATAATTTACTTAAAATAATTTGCAGCAAGTACAAGGGACCTCATTTATGAACACCGCGATCCATATAGCAAAATCACTTTTAAGAGGGGCAATACAACACGGTCTGACTATATATTCCTATTGGACTAAGCAAAACGACCGAAACGTTCAAACTAAAATAAATGCTGTGTCAAGAACTGCTCTAGGAGCATTACCTTCAACTCCGCATTACCTTCAACTCCTATTGACGCATTACTGGTCGAAGCTAATATTTTAAGCTTTAAAGATATGAAAGTTATAGCTCAAAATAAACTTTTTTCTAATGGCATTGTAAATACAAAACATGCTCTTCATGATATTTGCAAAATAGGTTGGATTCAAGCAGAAACCTCAAAGAACAAAAGTGCTATCTTCAGAACAACATCTAAAATTTAAGGATAAGCATACCTGAAATTCACATTGATGATGAGCAAACTCCACCTTGGCTGTTCCCTGAATATCTTATAGATATTTCCTTAAGCGAGACTTCCAAAGAAAGCACCCCAGATGAAGTTTTTAGACAAAAGTTTGCTGAAATTATAGGGACTAGTAAATTTGACGGCATTCTATACACGGACGCTTCCTATAAAGATGGAGTAACCGGATACTGCGTTTATAGGCTTGATAGTACCAACAACAAAGTTTTAGTACAACAACTTACGACCCCTGATCAAAATTCGTACACAGGAGAAGTAATGGCACTAGTAGAAGCGTTTAAATATGCCCTAAACTTGACTGAGAAAGCAGCTATCTGCAGGGAATCTCTACGCGCAATTCTGACTATAAAAAATAACAAAAGCAATATAACAATCATTCAAGCTCTAAGAGCTTATCTATGTACAGAATGTCCACGTATTCATTTAATATGGTCACCAGCTCATGTAGGAATCCAAGGCAATGAAAAAGCAGACGCTGGTGCACGCCATGCAACTAGAATGCCTTCAGAATATAAAATACCACCATTTGCAACATCTATATGGACTCAATCTTCTAGGCTTATTCAAGAGGAACTAGTAAATCGTTGGAATCAATCAAAATCATTCTTAAGAACTCATAAGCTTGATTTATCACCAGTTATCTATAACAAAGATTTAAGCCGTTCCCAAGCAGTACAAATTTCACGAATCAGACTAGGGCATACATTGTTTAACAAATCTTATCTCTTTAACAAAGAAGATACACCATCGTTCAATGTTTGCAGAGAAGTACTAACAGTTAAACACATCTTACAATGCTGTAAAATAACAAAGGAGCAGTTCATGGGTAATGTTCCCAGCCTTGAAGAACTTTTAGATTCTTCAGTACAACCCAGCAATTCAAAACTATTTTCACTACTTGCAAAACATAAAGTTAAAATTTGATAAAAAATTATATTGTTATCGTAAACTAATCTTATTAATATACCAACATGTATTAAATACAATAATATACTCATAAGAATAAAAAAATCTCAAAATTGGTAAATAAAACACAATTATAGAATGTATGGTGGTTGGGTGCTGTATGAATAGGGTAGGCACTGAAAGGCATTAAACTGGTGATGCACAGTCGCTGCAACTGTATCGTACACATCAATTGTGCTTATTTTACCTCCCCGCGGTAACCACCGGGTACTGGTCTGTCCATCCGGACATTCCTGCTAAACTTAAAAGCGCGAGTGTTGAACACAGAAAAAATAGCAACACTATAATGCTCTGCTTTAATGACTGTTCTGATCGATTCGCAGAAGTCTTGCACGAGCCCCTCAGAAAGAGGACGTACGGCGGATGAGCCCAACCAATTGGACCAACGGTGGCGTCAACAGTCAATGAAGCAGACGCCCTAATGAGCTACTTCGACGTATTTGGAGATAAGGTCATTAGGACAATTCAATGCAAGTCAGGGCATTGAAATAGAGATGGTGGCGGATGAACCCTTAATGGGCCAACGGCAGCGCTCATATCCCCGAAGTGGGTTACTGACTCCGGATTCTCCGGTTCCTTTTGTCCAAGGAATCCAACAAAGGACATGGCCCTCCAGGTTGGGGGTTGTGCGTGGGGTTAACAACCCTGCCACGGAAAAAAGAAAAAGTTGCGAAGCGACCAATAGCCTCGGAAAAGGACGGATTTACTGTTGACGACCCGGAAAAACGAATCAAGGACAACGACCTTCGGATCTGCACGTGGAATGTTAGAACTCTTAACAGACCACGTGCATCCAAACAACTAGCGGAGGCCCTAGACTGCTACAGAGCAGGAATTACTGCCATCCAGGAAGTGCGATGGAATGGGCCGGGCAAAAGGAGGATGAAAAACTGTGACGTGTACTACGGTGATTGCGCAAGAAGACCACAGCGTTTATTTGGGTGCGGATTCGTCATAAGCGGTAGACTTAGGCAAGAAGTCTTGGGCTTTCGACACGTAAGTGAGCGACTTGTGACAATCCGTATCAAGGCTAAATTCGCCAACATTAGCCTAATATGCGCACATAACGTCACCATTGCAAGCACACGGTTTCCTCATCTCGATATACACAAAGGGACTTGGCGATACCCAGATCAAAGAACCGTCAATCAGATTGATCACGTTGCGATCGATGCAAGACACGCCTCCAGTATCTTGGATGTTCGCACCTTCCGAGCAGCTAACATCGATTCGGAAAGGTAAGAATGCGAATAACCCGAACTCCACAACAACGGAGTAATACTGTGAGGAATTATGACGTCGGAAAGCTGCAATCGCAAGAAACCGCCAGAACCTATACCGATCGAATATCCCGTAACCTCTCAAGAAATCCAGTACCGCCAGCATCAAGTGCCGAAGATCAGTGGCAACACTGCCAACAAGCCATCAGAGATGCCGCAACTGATGTGCTAGGTTTCACCAGACCACCACCACGAAACCTCTGGTTTGATGACGAATGCAGGCAGGCCCATGCAGCCAAACAAGAGGCATATAAAGCGACGCTGCAAAGAAAGACGAGAGCTGCTCGCGAGCTTTACGAGCAGAAAAGACGGGAAGAACACGGGCTTCTCCAAAAGAAAAAGAGAGAGCATGAGAAGCGCGCGATCGAAGATATTGAGAGATGCTACTCCAGGAACAACGTGCGGAAGTTTTACCAACAGGTAAAAAGAACTTGCCAAGGAAAAAAATCCCGCACAGAAGCCTGTAGAGATAGGAATGGAAACCTCGTAGTAGAGTCACAGTCGGTACTGAGTACATGGAAGGACCATCTCTGCAGACTGTTAAACGGCGATGAAGGCCAAAATCCCGCTGTTAGGCAGAATGAACCACCTGACCAAAATGAAGTAAGGATAGCAATATCTAAACTCAAAAACAACAAAGCTGCTGGACCCGACGGACTACCCGCCGAACTTTTTAAAGCGGCCGGAGATGACCTGGTGGAGTGCATACACCAACTCATCTCTAAAGTTTGGTCAGAAGAAAGTATGCCTGATGAATGGAACCTCAGCATCGTTTGCCCGATCCACAAGAAAGGAGACCCTCTAAACTGCGCCAACTATAGAGGAATAAGTCTCCTGAATATCGCCTACAAGATCCTCTCTGCCGTACTATGTGAACGCCTGAAACCTTTCGTCAGCAACCTGATTGGCCCCTATCAGTGTGGTTTCAGACCAGGAAAGTCCACAATCGATCAAATGTTGACTCTACGGCAGATCCTGGAAACCACCCAAGAATTCCAAATCGATACCCACCACCTCTTTATCGATTTTAAGGCCGCGTACGATAGCATTTATAGAGACGAGCTATACAGAGCATTGTCAGGTTTTGGCATTCCCACAAAACTCGTCCGACTGTGCAGGATGACGATGGAGAACTCTCGCTGCTCCGTCAAGGTTGGTTCTGACCTCACAGAAGCTTTTGACGTCAAAAAAGGATTCCGACAAGGTGATGCGCTATCGTGCGATTTCTTCAACTTAATACTTGAAGAAATTATAAGAAACTCGCAAGTCAATTGTAGTGGAACAATTTTTTTCAAGTCTGTGCAATTGCTAGCATACGCTGACGACATAGACATCATTGGCAGAACTCGGCGAGCTGTCAGTGGAACGTTTTCTAGCATTGAAGCTGAAGCGGCTAAGATGGGACTAGCAGTCAATGAGGCCAAAACGAAGTACCTGCCGTCCACAAAAAGGGACACACAAAACCGGCGGATTGGACAAAACATCACAATAGACAGGTACAACTTTGAGGTAGTTAGGGACTTTGTGTACCTCGGATCCGCTATAACATCTGACAACAACATCTCGTCAGAAATAAAGCGAAGAATTACTCTTGCCAATGGCTGTTTCTATGGGCTAGGAAGGCAATTGAGTAGCAAAGCCCTCTCTCGAAAGACAAAGGAGTCTCTATATCAGACCCTAATCATCCCAGTCCTGCTCTATGGCGCCGAGGCATGGACTCTATCTAAAGCGGATGAAGATATCCTTAGTCGTTTCGAGCGTAAGATTCTTCGGAAGATTTTTGGCCCTATCTGCGTTAACGGGCTTTGGAAGAGAAGGTTCAACCAAGAACTATACGAGCTGTACAGCGACATTGACCTGGTATCAGGTCAGCAGGATCTTCGATTCCATCCCAGAGGGTAGACGCAGTCAAGGAAGACCTCGCCTTAGGTGGCGCGCTCAAGTGGAGGACGACCTGAACCAACTTGGAGTGCAAAATTGGAGGCAGCTAGCCAAAGACCGAGTTGGCTGGAGAGGCATGGTGGTTGAGGCCCAGGTTCGTCCCGAACTGTAGCGCCACCTAAGTAAGTAAGTTGTATAGAATGTACAAATGTATATACTTAACATATATAGATATAAATGTTTATAATATTACCATAAAATTGTAACCGTCATATGGGCATTATATACCTCGGCGTTATATCCCGGACGATATAAATTTATTTATATTGTATCCTTTGAAAATAAAATAAAATAAAATAAATAAGTGACACTTGAATTCCATCCATAGAAGTGTGCGACATCTTTGGTATTTTGCTCTTGTTTTTTTAGATCATTGACAATTTCCTTTTTTTATTGGTTTATGTCTGAGACTAGCTAAAAGCACTAGAAGGAAAAAAAGAATTTTTATTAATTAATTGTGGGATATTCTAAATAACACGGGGAGAAAAAATGAAATTTAAAATGCCAACGTGGGAAAACCTGCTGCCAAAGTCTGGGATTACTGGATGAAATGTCAAAATTGAGGTTTATTTTTTTCTTTCTGAAATGTTTTTTTAATGTTTCTGAAATGTTTATTTATTTTTTTGAACAAATGTTTCTTTGTTGTGGACACATTTTTATAGTCGTCACAAGGAATAGGTTTAAACTACTGGCCATTTTTTCTCAATTTGTATTAACTTTGTCTTTTATCATTATTAATGAACAAATAGTTAGAAGAAAGGAATAAAAAGATGTGTTGGCCTTAAAAGACACATTGCCTTTTAGAACGCAACTGGAATTTGGACGTATGTAGTTTGAAGAATAAGAATGATAGGAAGAAATTTCAAAACATCTTATCTACTGCCTTGGTAGTGTTTTATTTGATCATAATTCATTAGTTTCTTTTAAAATCTTAATAAAATCAGCAATATTTGAAGAGACTAAAATACTTTTTTTCTACGAGGTTTTAAAAAATACCTTTTTCCTTCTAGTGCTTTTAGCTTGTCTTAGGCGCAAGCCATTAAATAAAAGTAAGTTGTCCACGATCTAAAAAAACAAGAGGCAAAATACCAAAGATGTCGCACACTATGGATGGAATTCAAAAGTGTCAGTTATGTTTTACCGGTAAATGCGACTTTTTGAATGTTTAAAAACAGATTTCGCGAGCTTCTATGTCAACATTTTAAGAAGTAATTTTTTTCCCGGAAATGGGTTCAGTATTCTCAATTTTGGCGACATTTGTCAGTCCATATATAATAATAATAATATAATTTTGATATGCAGAATTATTTTGGCTATCTATAGATCTTCCTAAATATGAAATTTGACAGAAATCTAGAGCCGTAACCGAGAAAACCAAAAATTAAAAAAACCGTTATATGAAAGGTCCCGTTAACAGACTTGTCCCGTATATGTGGTTCTAATCAAATAATAGCCAATACCAACAGAAAAATTCTCAAAAATGTTCATTAAAATCGTTGGAGCAATTTTCGAGAAAAATAAGATATTCCTAAACGGTCATATGGCAGGTACCGTTATTTTTAGGGCTAAAAATAAAATTTCAATTTCCCTCTGGGGAATGCCAAAATAATCACACACACCAATTTTGAAGATAATCGCTTAAGCCGTTTAGGCTGCAGCTCGTTATACATACTGACAGAGAGACAGACATTTTCTGTCGATCACTTTTTTAGACTTCTCTATGATCGTAATGTCATGTTTGATTGTTATCTCAATTTTTTTTAATATTTACGAATCCTAAAACTCGCCTTATAGTCCCTATAATCATACCTATATCCATACATACTTACTTCCTTATAGACAAAGCACAGCACGGCAACCAAAGAAAAATCAATAAACATCTTTTATCTGTCCATAGAATGTAGCTGTAAACAAAACATTTTTTTCTTTCTATATTTCTTAACCCACCTCTTTTATACATTTTATATAAATACAGACAGTACCATTCAGAGAGTTTTTCCTTAAATTCTCTTTATTGGTCTCTATCAACTTACCCAGTTAGTTGCTTCACGAGCCGCTTTCAGCGCCACGGTCCGCACGTCGTCATGATAGTACTATAGCAGTTTATATACAATGGAGTGGGGGTAATAATCTCTCAGAGAAAGAAAAACTGCACAAACAGATGGAACGACTTTGGACAGAAAATTATAGAAACGCACACACAACTGACATAGTGAAACGTCAAATGTTTTTTTTATGACAGTTTTCAATGTTCTGTGCACAAACATTTTTGTAGCGAATTCTCGGCGAACTTCGCAGTTTTGCCATTGTATATACACTGCCTATAGCACTATCATGAAGCATCATTTTTTAGTTCTGAATCAGTCGCAATGAGGCGTGCTGAAATTGCCAATTGGTGTGAATATTGAATAAGTACAGACAACAAAAGTGTATTAAATACTGGTAAAATATCGTTTAAGGTTCTCGTCTACACTATTTAGAATTAGTTTCGAATCAACCAGGAAGATGGCCAGACGAAAAATGACTACCATGAGAGAACTATAGAAAATGTTTATACAATGGTTTTGCACAGCAATTGAAACAAACTTAATGCTAGATCTAGCATTATACCATTGTATATACATTTTCTATAGTACTCTCATGGTGGTCATTTTTCGTTTGGCCATCTTCCTGGTTGATTATACATATAATAAGAAATGGTAAAATATTGCCAAATATTTAATTTTTCAATTCTTAAATTGATTGTTAATCTTAAATCTAATCTTATACCTAAGAAACAATATTTGATACTCATTCATTTTGTGACTCAGCGCTAGTTAGTCAACCCAAGCAAGCATTGAAAAAAATTAAAGAAGCTAAAGGAAAATGCGGAATCGCTACTTTTAGGTCTAGATCATAGAGTAACTATACTATAAAGAGGGAAATCTACTGCCTTCTTTTGATAATGCCTACAAGCTGGTCAAATACGTATTGGTGTAGAACTGTCAAATAATTGACGCCGTCTGAGAGTATAGTAGTGCTGAACTGCACTGACTAAACTGACTAAATTAAATTACCATTTTTAGAAAGAATCCGAAGTGTTAGTGGACTTAAAATGTATATTAAATCAATCCGATAAGACATTGGACAAAACCTGCATCAATTAAAACTTACTTTTCCGTTTTTTTCTAAAACAACGTAAAATGACGTAAAAATACGAAAGTCGCTATCTTGTTTCCTTGTATCATGAGGAGACACTAGCAAGTTACTCGAATGCAAGTTGTTATACATTATTGTTTTTTTCCCTGCCTTTTACAGAGTATGTGCTTGAAAACTCTATATAAACGTTTAAAACTGGTTAAACAATATTCAAGAGTTTCAACCATTTTACCTGACACCTAAACTGACGATAGTGTATTGATTGTTCTAAGAATGAATTTAAACAAATATTGAGTCAGGATATACATATATTTGCAAGATTGTATTATACAAAGTAGCGATAAAGGTGTACTTTTTAGAGACAAATTATATTTATTCACACCCTATTATACTCGCATACATAGGAGTAAAAGCCTAGTCAAACAGAGCCCGTTTTGACGCAGCGGTGTAATATACAGTATAACATATCCTAAGTCACATAGAGCGCGTTTTCAACGCCGCGTCAAGTTCCACACGGCGTCAATTTTTTTGATTATTTACAAATTTTTTTGACGTCGCGTCGCGTTAATTCTTCGTTAAACAGAACGCGTTTTTAACGCGACGTAGAGATTTTTGTACGCAGTGTTCAGATTATTTTGACGGCGTTCTAAAGAAAGATTTTTTTTTAATGTATTGTGCCTGGTGAATTAAGTTATTCTTAATTTGTTGTAGAAATTTAAAAATTACTCTTTTTTTGAAATTTTTTGGATTAGTAATTACCTTTCGAACCACTCAATTCAAGTTGTATTGGACGGTTTCAAATCTGATATTCACAAAATAAATGCTGGTGTGCCCCAGGGCTCTGTTTTGTCTCCGACTCTTTTCCTTATATTTATCAATGACTTATTATCTGAAACAACTAATCCAATCAATTGTTTTGCTGACGAAAGTACTCTCAGCTTTTCATATTCGTTTCCAGATTCACATCCATGTTTTTCGGATGTTGAACTGCAACGGTAGCGTATGATAAGTTCATTAAATTCTGATCTTGACAGCATTGTACAATGGGGAATAAGAAATCGCGTAGAATTTAATGCTTCTAAAACTCAATGTTGTCTTTTGTCGTTGAAGCAAAACATACCTCCAATGCCACTATCCATGAGCGGCACTTGCATTGAAGAAACAGAACACCTCTCAGTTCTCGGTATGTGCATTACAGACCACCTTCTGTGGAATGACCACATATTTGACATCGCAAAGAATGCTGCGAAGTGTTTAGGTTTCCTTCGAAGATGCAAGAAGTTCTTCGCCCCGTCTGATCTGGCTACAGTATATAAAGCATATATTCGACCGAAACTCGAGTATAATTCCCATATTTGGGCAGGTGCTCCTATAACCCACTTGAGTTTTCTAGATAGAATTAGAATTCAAAAAAGAGCTTTGAAAATGATAGGCGATCGAAAAATAACAGAAACATTTAAATCTCTTGAGCACCGCCGTAATGTTTCGTGCCTTTCGTTATTTTATCGTTATTTTTACAAACAATGCTCTAGCGAAATAGCCAGCTGCATTCCTCCCCTGAAACGATTCAACCGTAATACTCGAACTGCTAGGAATGCCCATCAGTTTACCCTTGAGCCTAACTTCGGACGTACTGTTAAGTATAGAGATTCTTTCTTTAGTCGTACCACACGAATGTGGAATGCTTTGCCAGGCTCTGTGTTTCCCTCCCATTTTGATATGCAGAACTTTAAAACTAATGTGCATCGGTATCTCCTCTTTTATCCCTCCTCATTTCCCTAATGCCAGTGCGGTGTTTAAACATTTTAAGGGTACACACAAACCCCTTTCGCACGTGTAAATTATAAAAAAAAAACTTATTTTTCGTCATTTAATATTATACTCTTTAAATGAAAAAAATAACCTACAATTGGCATTTAGTAAGAAAGTAAAAATCAAGATTCAAATATTAACGCGCTGCAGATAGTTCTCTGTCTGACGTTCTCTAACACCGTGTTTAGAATGCCGTTGTAAAATAATCTCAACAAATTATTAATCCTACAAACTTAAAACGAAAAACAATGCATTATCTTGGTTTATATTAGAAAATTGTACACATTATATTTTTTCGTACGAATAGACCTTGTGTACACGATTCCTTTTTTCCGTTGTTTCTTCAAAAAAAGGAAGCATGTACACAAGGTCTAAGAAAATCACCTTAAGCCTTAAGGAATACATTTAGAACACATCCCGCTCGATATGGTGGAGGTGGGTTTCTAAAACGTCAACAACATAACAGAAATCAAGTTATAGGTACAAATTGTTTTCGATAGAACATTTTATTAAAATACATATATCAATATGAACATTCAGCAAATACTTTAGTGAATATTGTGGAGTGATAGTGACAATGAGAACTATGTGCTTATTATCATTAATAAAACGAATAAGCAGTTTAATTTTGTAAAAAGGACACAATTAATTCACGGAGTTCCTTCACTTCAAATTTGTGAGAATTTCACAAAATACCACCATCGGAAGACGACGACGACGTGCCCGATGAGAATTGTATCTTGTATCAAGTATTTTTCATCGTTCGTTTCATTTTCTGTTGTTGTTGTTGACATTTTAGAAACTCACCTCAACGTTTTTTTTCTTTTTTTTACGCGGACAATGAATGATATATGTGTTTTTTTTAATGTGATACCGAACAATTGCAAAAGGGGTAAACTTTGGTGGTAAATTTTGAATTTCGCATGGTGAAACACCAATCCCGAATCGAGATTTTTGCGGGAACAATATTATGCTTCCAGCCTTTTAACATAAAAAAGAAAAATGCGAATTTGATCCATGTATTATGCCCAAGGTCAGTAAAATCACAGACTTTATTTATTATTATTCTCATAAACAATTCTTATCCCGGATTTCGCGTTGCTTTAAAAAAATTAGACATATCAAAAAATATCTCAATAAACAACGAGTTTTGAGAAAAAACCCTCTTAACTTGTGATATTTTCGCAAGTTGAGAAAACAGCACGTTGAAGTCAACCGATAGGTTGAAATCGAAAGTTAATCATTCAACTTTGAGTGAAGAAAAATAATTCGGCAAATTGAAAAAAAAAACCCCAAGTTGAAACTCAACTTTATGTGAAGAAAATGGGCCTTTATCCACTCCATACACACGTGATTATACGTTTTGTAATTACATGACATTTCATTTCGACGATAATCAACCAAACCACCACGAAAACAATCTCAAAAGCAAATTCAACAAACTATATGCAGTGTATATACATACAAAGACTGCACCTAACAATAATAACATGCTAGATTTACAAAAAGGTGGTAGCATTAAATACAAAATATAATGCCAATGGAATACGTACAGTCTCATGTACATTTATTTATAAAAAATAAAAAATCTAGTACTGAATCTGCTACTAAGTACTAAATCTAGTGGTAAATCTAGCACCGAAAAATACAATAGTACTAAATGCTAGTACTAAGTACTTAAAATCAAGTACCAACAAATACTTTTGTACCAACCACCTAGTACCAATCGGCACAAGTCTTATATTTAATTTCACCAAAAAATACCTATATATAATATTATGTATATTTCAAAAATATCGGTGTTGCATTAAATACAATGCCATCTTTTGGAATAGTACAAAGTCTCGTGTACATTTATCAAATCCTCTGTCAGTTGTTATAAAAAGTATTCAATACACAAACCACACATTGTGCTTAGGTCGTTCCGCGGAACTCAAAAAGTAACGCTCATGTTATTTCGTGTGTAGCGTGTCATCGATTTGTAAGACGTTATCACGTCAAAAAATACATACATATCAGTTTTGGAAAATGAGAAATTCATGATATAGATTTACGAGGTTCGAAGAATTAAATGTTCATACATATTTTGACAGTTCGATTACGAGGATAGAAATTTACGAGGGTTTAGCGTGATTGCATGAATATTCCTACGTACATGCTTTGTATATACACTGCCTATAGTACTATCATGAAGCATCATTTCTTAGTTCTGAATCAAGTCGCAATGAGGCGTGCTGAAATTGCCAATTGGTGTGAATATAGAATAAGTACAGACAACAAAAGTGTACTAAATACTGGTAAAATATCGGTAAAGGTTCTCATCTCCACTATTTAGAGTTAGTTTCGAGTCAACCAGGAAGATGGCCAGACGAAAAATGACCACCATGAGAGTACTGTGGAAAATGTATATACAATGGTACATGGACGTATTATATAGACTACTAGTTGTCTACCTCAAGTTGGTTCCATTTTAGTCCCAGTTATTTTGGGCGATACCCTCCAGAGTACACTAGCGCTCGAAATATACATTAAAACTTTAAACAGTCAATTTCGAATATAGCAACATTGGTAATAGATTTCGGTATACGAAATACAGAGAATACAGAAATAACAAAATTTCTTGAAAAATGCAAAATCCAAAAAATAATTGAAGACGCACAATATTGGTTTGTTTAAGAAAAATCAAATTGAAATTCATTAATTTTTGTTTCCCTTACTCTGCCATACCATATGGTCTAGTGTCACTTTTTGAACCTTTCACTCGTAACTATTATTCATTATTCCTGCAAATGCTTGTAATCATTCTAACTCATAAGTTTCTGAAAATATAACATACAACCTACTCTTTCATCACTATATTTCTTTCTACTCTCCAAAACCCATACAAATGCATATTAAGAACAACTGCAGTGCTATTACGGCAGTATCTCGCTTAACTAGATGCTGCCTGATGGTAGTACCATTGTATATACATTTTCTATAGTATTCTCATGGTGGTAATTTTTCGTTTGGCCATCTTCCTGGTTGATTCAGAACTACCTCTAAATAGTGGAGACGAGAACTTTTACCGATATTTTACCAGTATTTAATAAACTTTTGTTGTCTGTACTTATTCTATATTCACACCAATTGGCAGTTTTAGCACGCCTCATTGCGACTTAATTCAGAACCATTGTATATACATTTTCTATAGTACTCTCATGGTGGTCATTTTTCGTCTGGCCATCTTCCTGGTTGATTCAGAACTATCTCTTAATAGTGGAGACGAGAACCTGTACCGATATTTTACCAGTATTTAATAAATTGTGTTGTCTGTACTTATTCTATATTCACACCAATTGGCAATTTCAGCACGCCTCATTGCGACTTGATTCAGAACTAAAAAATGATGCTCCATGATAGTACTATATGCAGTGTATATACAAAGTCAGAACTAAAAAATGATGCTCCATGATAGTACTATATGCAGTGTACATACAAAGGTAGTACTATAGATTCTATATACAATGCTAGCAGTCAGTCCATATATACGTCCATGCCTCCGTATATGTTAAAGTATTTTCCTCTCCTTCTCTGTTTCTTTCAGACAAAATTTATTCAAAATTTCTGGAAAATATCATGGAAATATTTACCATCATGTGCGCTGTCATTGCTGACTGGCGGCATGTAGCAGGTAGCGTAACTGGTAGTTATCAAAAATTCAGTAGCGATTTATTTATTGTATTTTTTACGCGTAGTGTCGTTATACTAAATTTTAATTGTAAATAATGCCGAAAAAAATTTCAAAATACATTAAATATACTGCCGAAGAACTTGACAACTATGAGAATGTAGATGGCTCATGTGTGAAAAAAATGAAAGCCAATTTGCATATAAGCATTCTTCCTTCTGGCTTAAACGATTTTAAGCACTCTCTTTTAGCGCTTCTATCGGACAAAAAAATTGGTTCTTATGACGATACCATGGAGGGAATAATTCTTGACATACACAAAGTAAAACTAATTGGTTCTTCCGGAGCAATCCGTTTTGATGACCCAAAAATACACTTGGACGTTGTTAGCGATTGCTACATTTTTAAGCCAACTATTGGGGCCATAGTGCGTGGAACAGTAAGACATATATCTTCGACCCAAATCGGAGTAATTATGTACCGGGTTTTCAGTGTGTCTATAAGGCTTGTTAATAAATCAAGAACTAAAATTGAAGTGGACTCTGAAATCGAATTCAAAATAAAACAGTTCAGTTTAGAAAACACTTACCCCTTCATCGAGGGAGAATTGGTGGAAGGCGTTAAGGAAACTATTGTAAGTTGTCAATGATAATTATTAAAACCTTTTTTATCCTCCTAAAGAAAATTGATTCCGATTTTTTTAACATTTTTACACAATGTGCAATTTGATTTTCCAATTGGTGGCTTATATTTACCATCATGTGCGCTGTATTTGAAAAGTTAAAAGTTAAAACAGCAACAGCTGATAATATTTGATTTTATGGAATATTGGAAGTATGCTATCGTTTATCGATTATTCTCTTCCATTGATTTTTTCCAACTTCCAATATTATATGTTTGTTCCAGGCCGACTCCACACGATATCTGTATTGCTAACCAGATCTCTGACATAAATATCAGACCATTTTCCTTTTTCTTCGCTGGGCAGTTCATGTCTTGATATTTCATTAAAGCAAGAGAGGCTTATGTGTTTGTTTCTCTGACAAAAGTCAAAAGATAGAAATTCTTCTTCTTATATTTGTTAATTTTATCATTTTAAAACATTTATTCCATTAAAAAAATATAAATGTTGTCTCATTTACTCTTGTTAATACACATAAACTAATAAAAATATTGTATTCAGGCTTTTTCACTGCAAACTAAATTTGTAAAGCGCACAAAACAGGCCGACTCCACACGATATAATTTCTCTCATAATCTTCAACATGAGATGAAATATCCAATGGAGTCGCGTTGTTTCGGAGTCTGTTGGGATGTTAGACATCTCTCTCCGCGGTTCTATCTTGACATCGATGTCTTGATAACAATTTGACGTTTGTGTTTTTTCTTTCTTTTTTTAGGGTTCATCTCATTATTTTTTGTCTCTCATGCGGGTAGTTGCTCTTTTTGTGCGCTTTACAAATTTAGTTTGCAGTAAAAAAGCCTGAATACAATATTTTTATTAGTTTATGTGTATTAACAAGAGTAAATGAGACAACATCTATATTTTTTTAATGGAATAAATGTTTTAAAATGATAAAATTAACAAATATAAGAAGAAGAATTTCTATCTTTTGACTTTTGTCAGAGAAACAAACACATTAGCCTCTATTGCTTTACTGAAATATCAAGACATGAACTGCCCAGCGAAGAAAAAAGAAAATGGTTTGATATTTATGTCAGAGATCTGGTTAGCAATACAGATATCGTGTGGAGTCGGCCTGAAAAGAGCAACTACCCGCATGAGAGACAAAAAATAATGAGATGAACCCTAAAAAAAGAAAGAAAAAACACAAACGTCAAATTGTTATCAAGACATCGATGTCAAGATAGAACCGCGGAGAGAGATGTCTAACAACCCAACAGACTCCGAAACAACGCGACTCCATTGGATATTTCATCTCATGTTGAAGATTATGAGAGAAATTATATCGTGTGGAGTCGGCCTGTTCCTCAATCACGCCCATAGAGTAAATATATTACATAGAGGAAAATCTTTCGTACGTTCCACCCCTCAACACCCTCAATTTTCGTTGTTGTTTTGGTATATAATTCATTGTGTTTCGTGTTCTCTTTTGTATATCATTCATTGTCCGCGTAAAAAAATGATGTGGTGAGTTTTGTTCATTTTGACATTTCATTTTGTTCTTGTTGACAAAAACTTTAAGTAAATTGCTTTTGTTTACACAAAAAAAAATGAAAATATTAAAGAATTCTTCAGGCTCTCCATCGATACATTCTTTATGAACAACCAGATTTGCTGGGTCATCTTTCTGAAAAGGTATCACGTCGCTCTCGTAGTTCGGAAGGAAGTATCTGAGGATCTTGAAAACAGAGTTGAAGCATGTTGCCATATAAATCCATAATAAGCGGAACATCATTTCGACAAAAAAAAACTAGTGCACAGAAGACATTTCGTTTTCAAATTCTGGTTTTTTCAATAAAAAAACAGCAAATAAATGTATACATTTTATTATATTACTTGATATATGTATGTACATATTACATATGTATCTATCAACAACAAATTTGTGGCTGATAGAATGATCGATTTGTATCGATATTTTTAATAGTCGTAACACCAAGTCTATAAAAAACAAAAAACAAAACAAATTTGCAGATTTAATAACGCAATGCGACATCAACAAGACGGTCTTAATACCAGTCTGCATAGGTTCGCGCACAAATACAAGTGGAATGATACCGGGTGCCTTCACTCCGACACGGAAACGACCTTTAGTATTGATCGCTCACTTGCCATCGAAATCATTGTCCAAAGCATCAACGACACGACCCAAAAGCTCATCACCGACTGGAACATCCACAATAGCACCGGCACGTTTGACAATATCTTCTTGTTTGATCAGCTTGTCGTTACTAAATATGACAACACCGACATTGTGGGGTTTCAAATACAAGGCCATACACTGTGGAATAAAAAAAGTCAAATAAAAGCTGTAAAGATGTATCAAGAATAATGTTTACCTTCAATCGGCCTTTTGCAAGCAGCCTGTGTGGCAGCCTTGGGAAGAGTGCAAGCCACGGAAGAGGCCAAACGTGCAATGCAATCGGGATCATTCTTGGTGGTGAGAAATAACACACACAATTGTTGACTGATACACAGGTTGCGAATGCATTTCCTTTTTTCAAGTCTTTTCCTTTTTTTTTAACTAATGTCGAATTCGTTTTTAATTTCCAGATTTGATCTTATTATCATTAATAAAACGGATAAGTGGTTTAATTTCGTAAAAAGGACACAATAATTCACGGAGTTTCTTCATTTCAAGCAATTTGTGAGAATTTCACAAAATACCATCAACGAAGCCGACGCGACGTGCTTGATGAGAATACTTGATACAAGATACAATTCTCATCAGGCACGTCGTTGTCGTCTTTCGATGGTGGTATTTTGTGAAATTCTCACAAATTGTTCGAAGTGAAGGAACTCCGTGAATAATTGTGTCCTTTTAACTAAATTAAACTGCTTATTCGTTTTATTGATAATAATAAGCACAGTTCTAATTATCACTATCACTACACTACACAATATTCAGTATTCACTAAACAATTTGTTGTTGACGTTTTAGAAATTTACCTCCACCATACTCCTACATATCGAGAAGGATGTGTTCGAAATGTATTCCTTAAGGGTTAAGGTGATTTTCTTAGGTCTTAGAGCTTGTTTACATGATTCCTTTTTTCGGATGTTTTTTCATTCTTTCTTTTTGCAATGGGGTAAGGGGTGTAAAAAAGTAGCGGGAATGTACTAACGAATGGAAGAATGAAAATTTTAAGATTTTTTGTGATTGAGCTTTGAAGTTTCTCGTTTGAGGAAGAAAATGCTATGCACGGACTAAAAATAAGAACTTTTGAAATTGAAAACAATTCCTAATTATGTTTTTTAGTGGTAATGGATGGTTTTAATTGTTTTTTTTTTTTAATTTTGGATATATTCGGGGTAATCCAAATCAGTGTACACACCAACGTACGTGCCTGTCCAAAATAAGAATGAAGAAACAACCGAAAAAAGGAATCATGTACTAAAGGTCTAATTAGTACGGAAAAATATAATGTCTACAATTTTCTAATATAAAAAAATAAATTTCTACAACAAATGCAGAATGACTTAATTACCAAACACAAAATATTGAAAACAAATTTTTTTTCGCCGCGTTAAAAATGCGTTCTGCTTAACGAAGACTTAAAAAAAAAACAATTTGTAAATTATCACAACGCGACGTTTTGACGCCGTGTGGAATTTGACGCGGCGTCAGAACGCGCTATGTTTGACTAGGTTTCTACTCCTGGGTAAACGAATATAATAAGTGTGAAGAAAGATAATTTAACTTTAAAAAAGTACACCTTTATCGCTACTTTGTATAATCGATCTTGCAAATATACATAGTAGGTGATCTTCTGACCGAATGCTTGTTTAAATTCATTCTTAGAACAATCAATACACTATCATCAGTATCAGGTAAAATGGTTGAAACTCTTGAATATTGTTTAACCAGTTTTAAACTTTTATACAGAGTTTTCAAGCATACAATATGTAAAAGGCAGAGAAAAAAAATTTATTTTTATTTTTACGTCATCAGTGACCCTTGTTGAAAAAAAATAATTTCCGTTTTAGAAAAAAAACGGAAAAGTAAATTTTAATTGATGCAGGTTTGGTCCAATGTCTTATTTGATTGATTTAATATACATTTTAAGTCCACTAACACTTCGGATTCTTTCCAAAAATGGTAATTTAATTTAGTCAGTTTGAGTCACTGATGACGTCAAATTTCGGGATGGCCTTTTTTATTATCAAGTATCTTCCAACACGCCCAATTTCGTGGTGAAAAAGAAAAGGAAACTGAAAAGGAGAGGTCAATTATTTGACTTTCTCAATCGGCGTCAATTATTTGACAGTTCAGCACAACTACACTCAATTGGCGTCAATTTTTTGACACTTCAGCACTACATTCTCAATCGGCGTCAATTTTTTGACAGTTCTACACCAATACTTATTTGACCAGCTTGTAGGCCTTGTCAAAAGAAGGCAGTAGATTTCCCTCTTTATAGTATAGTTACTCTATGATCACGCCTCAACTGCTTAGCGGATTTGGATAATTTGCAGAAAAATTGCACGGGTCCTGTGGTTGAAGTTTGTTTGATATGCGTCCATGCCTTAACGACTGCATGATTTTGTGAAGCTTGGTTGACTAAAGAGCTACTGGATTCACTATACCATAACGAAATATGGAGTTATGGAGATAAAAAGATGTAGAGATATGGGGTATAAAGATATAGATTTGGAGATATAGAGATTTAGATATATATAAGGATAGAGGAATATGGAGATATAGAGATAGAGATATAGACATATAGAGATATAAGGCGTTTTTCTTCTTAAGCTCAGAGCAGGGCACTGACCTGTCAAAAAAAAGATCTGTGTTTCTTTTTTAACTCGGAGCGATCTGAGCGCTCAGCTTGTGTTTCTTTTTTTCAATCGGAGCTAGCTCGAAACGCGCTCTATGAGCTCAGAATAAAATGACCGAGCACTTGGAGTAAAAGGCTGAGCGCGGCCCATTTTGTGTGTTAAAATGGATATTTCTATGGAAATAACTAATTTCATTTAATTTTTGTACTTAAGGTGCAAAGTGGAGCATATGACAGCTCAATGCTAAAGTGTGTTTCTTAATTGAATCGAAGAGTTCTGATGATACTCTGCTCAGAGCGTAATGACTTGCTCAGGCTCTACTCCGTGCTCTGCTCTTAGCTTAAAAAGAAAAATGTCTATAGTGATGTGAGATACAGAGATATAATAATATAGAGACCTGATATATAGAAATATGGAGGAGTATATAACATTTTATTCAGAAAAAAGCATGGTTCCTATGAGAGAGGCTTAAATATGACATACTTCATTGCTGTTGCTAAAGGTTTGTTTGTTTACCCACTGCACGAATATTTGAAAAAAAAATCACCGTTTCTGCGGGAGAAATCTGAGTTATTTTATTTGGCGAGTTTTGATTTAAATAATACAAATGATTTAATCAGAAGTCCACGCAGTCACAAGTAGAAGATTTTTTAATAGTTGAATACAACGAAATGAATGAAGCTGTAACATTTTGAATCTTAAAATTCGTTCTAGAAATCGGAGTAGGCATGTTTGTTTATGGTGTATGTATCTGCATCCTGGTTTCCGCAAAAATGAAGAATACAGCATTTAATAAACTATACTCGCTGATAGAGAGGGTAAACAAAAGTGTAATACTACGTTTTCATTAGAGTCGAAATTACCTTATTTGGAAATTTGCAGCAAAAGAGTTTTCATCTAAGTTTGCTAATTTCGTTTGACACTTTATTACTTAGTACCTTAAGGCAAGTTTAGGATTCTTGAAAATAAAAATAATTGATAAAAATCAAACAATAACGATCATACAGAAGCGCAAGAAAGTTGGTGACAAGAAATGCCTGTCTGTCAGTCTATTATTTCTAAATAAATACATTTATTGACGCGACAGCTCCTTAGGAGCCAAGGCCTAGTGACTTATACTCTCAACCATTCCTGTGTGTGTGTTGTTAATCTGCAAGAATGGAAAGGACCTAAAGTTTACCGCCGAGTCCGAACCGCTACTTGAGATGCACTTTTTCGAGACAAATTTTACTCTTTGAGGTTTTGTCAGTTCCTCGCAAGAGGCAGTACCCCAGAAAAGAATGTGGCTATTAGCGAGATTCGAACCCAGGCTCATTCGCTTAGTATCCGACACACTAACCACTTAGCCACGGGGTACTATTATTTCTACGTAAATGTTAATTGTTTTCTTTCAAATATCTAGCCTTTCACTGTGATTACGAACATAAGGCAAGTACGTACGACCCAGTCGTGACCTCTTACCTTTTTCTTTTCTTCTTTGACTTTTTATAATGTCAACTTTGGTGCTTGTTATAGAACCTTGTTCAATTGTTTTCAAATAATATGTGTTCAACTTTACCGTTCATAAATATCGTTGAAAGTAGGTGGAAATGAGATAATTTCGAAATGTGATTTTGTATGGGAAATCAGATGATTTGGAATCAAATTTGGAAATTTGATATGAAATTAACTCGATTGGCCTAATAAAAACGTAGTTAGAACATCTTGATAAATAAAGTTTATAAGAAGAATTATAGGAAGACCATAGCAAAAAGAAACAAGAACGACAACTGAGAGGATAATTCTCTCTTCGCCTACAAACTGCAAAATTTACCGTCAGCGACATATGTGTACCGGTCCCTGTATATTTGGCAAAATGTTCAATATGCGCCAAAAATTCATTGGAATTTGATCTGTCATTTAACAGAAACAAATGATATTCCGATTACTAATTTTTGGTGACATACCTAACACACTGTATGTGTACACAACACAAACACCTATTCCTTTATTTCTTCTTTATTGGCTTATGGTGGATTTTCACTATTCTGCTACTTGACTTCTGCAAAAAAGTAGGATATAACATATAAAAATCATACTCGTTCGATAGAGAGGGAAGATAAAAATCAAGATTATAGGAAATAGGAGAAATCAAGATCAATATTATGGTAAAGACAAACATGTTCATGCTGGTTCTTCTGCATTTGGAGGTCCCTATAATTTCCATAGTTCAGGTGAGCAGTTTTTCTCGTTTTTACAACAATGTTCAAAATTGAATGTAAGTAAGTAATAATAAATAATTTTTATTAACTATTATTCATATATTTTTTAATTCATAAGATAAACGTCCATGCCCCATCCATGTTCCGTTGTTGCAAATATAGATGAACCCAGAATTTCTTTTTTTTTTCTTTTTCCTCTAGAGCCTCCTCAAAAATAAGCGAAGAGTAGGCTCATTGCTTTCCTTTTTCGATCGTCTGAATTATCTTCCATTATTATAATTTTTATATATATTGGTGAGGCTTGTGGAGAAAATTTGCAGATTAACCCCAACAATATTCTTTTCTTAAAGGAGCAGCTTTACAAAATAATCCAAAAAACGGAAGATAATGAAGATATAATCAGCTGATCGAAAAAGCATGTCAGTCAGAAAGAAGGATTTTATACAGCCAACTAAATTTCAATCTATGTGACAAAAATTATTTTCGAGACTCTCTACACTTCAAAGATATTTCGTTAATATTTAAAGCAAGAAGTGAGGTTCTTTATTTAAATGGTAGTCCGTATAATGGAGGTTTTAATCAATTCTGTGATCTTTGCAATCATAAAGCGAAGGAAGACTGTTTCCATTTTTTAAGCATATGCCCCATTTTCATTTCGGAAAACGTACACTTTCAATGCAGGAAACAATAGACTTACTAAATGGAGCAGACTGGATAAATCTTGCCAATTTTCTTAAAGTTAGTTACACCTATAGGATGCTACTGCTATCAGAATATGCTTAAACATTTAACAAAGAATTAGCTTAAAAGGTTCAATTTTGTATTTTATTTTATTTTACCAACCGAGCTGACGGTAATACCAAAGCTTTAATATTCATTAAAAAAATTTTGTAAATGTATTGAAAACAAATAATAATAAATGAATTTTTACTTTTACTTACTTACTTACTTATAATTTTTTAATTACACAAATTTAAACTTCTTTTCAAGAACGAAATTAAAGTAAGTTTTTAGACAGGAAAGCAAATGATTTTGACTTCTGTCAACGAGCTATAAAAAATTATAGCAAGGAAATACGTATAATGTGTATTCCTTCACTCTTTAGTAAAATGAGGTATATCTTCCCCGTTCCAATTTTCTTAATTTTGCAGATCAAGACGTAGCAGAACAATGAAAATCGACCATTATTCTTCAAAAGCAAAGAATTGTGTGTTTTGTGTTGATCAAACTTTAATTTGGCTTCCTTATTAAAAATAATTTTTTTTCTAGCTAAAGCTTTGAATAGCGCAAGGCTGTGAGTGCTTCTTATTTTGGTTTAGCATCTATTATACCTTTTTATGTATATTTATATTTTTGCAATAATCATGATCCTATTTATGAATATTTCATCTCTGATACTTATTTTTGTTTTTTTCCAGAAACTTAAACGGCCTAAAATAAAGATTGAAGTAGAAGAAGAAGAAGAAGAAGACGTTAAGGAAGTGAATTTTTTAATTAACGAATAAAAAATAGATAACTCCATCTTGTGTGTTTGATGAAAATAAAAAAAAAATGCTTAAGTGCAACTTAAAAGCTTATGTTTTAATTTTTCGTCTGCATAATCTGTAACATAAGCACTTAAATTGAACATGAACTAAGTTTTCATTAGGGCAAATGCAAAAAATTTCAAAATGTCTACTAAGCGACGTTTACTGAGTTAAACTACCGAAGAAGATAACAAATTATCCTCTATTCTGTCCCAAGACCTTTGTGCTTAACTGCCTCTTTCTTATCTACTGTAGGCATCGTATGACCATACAATGCTTGCGGTAAATAGATAAGGGCATCTGAATTTGTCTTATTGTGCTGAATGTTTAGATTGATTTTTTGTAAACAGGCTGTCTTATGGGCATAACACCTAAGACAGTTTGATTATTACAGAAGTTTATTTTGATTTTCACTGCGCAGTTCGACTTAATCAGAGTTGTGTTTTGTATGTAAGTATTTTTAAATGGTAAGTGATTTTTGTGTCGTGTATTCAAATGTTCGTGGTTTAAGAAAGAATTTCTTTCATGTGTACGTCTACACTGTTCAACACAGGCCAGCTGTTTTGGCATTAAGTGAAACTCAGGTTGGAGCAAATACTGATTTATCAGAATTTGCTCTACATGGGTATAGCTTGGTGCCATTACTCTTTTCTCATCATGGTCTCGTGGTCTATGTTAGGAATGATATTGCTTGCCAGAGCCTTCCCCAATATGGGCAATGTTCCAACACGGACTTTAACTTCTTATGGCTCAAATTCACTGTCCGCAAGCATGTCATTCATTATTGTTTTATTTACAGGAGTCCAAATCTTGACAGTAATTCGACTTGTAATGAGTTTGATGCACTGTCTGATTCCATCTCGAAAATTGTTTCCCTTTGTCCTCGCACTGAAATCGTTATTGCGGGCGATTTCAATGTACACAATTCCAACTGGCTCCGCTATTCTGGTCAGACAACACCCGAAGGAAGGTATGTCGAGCTCTTTGCCGGGTTACATCACCTTACCCAACTGATCGATGTGCCAACGCGTATACCGGATGTTGCTGGGCAAGCAGCCCATACTCTTGACTTATTTCTTACTTCTCACCCTGATAAATATACCATTAGTGTAACTTCTCCATTTGGCACTTCAGACCATTGTATCATTTCAGCTAATTTCTCATCCCCCACCCATCCAGTTAAAGAAAAACTTCCCACCAGGACCGTTTGGCAATACGAGAAAGCCAACTGGGACGGCCTGAATTTCTTTTTCCGAAACTTTAACTGGTCACTATGCTTCCTCGATAGTGACATTGATGCCAGTGCTGAAATCATCACAAATGTGATTCTTCTAGGGATGCGTGCTTTTATTCCTAACAGAGTAAAAAGCATCAAACCTAAAGAAAAGTCTTGGTTTAACTCTGAGTGTAAAGGAGCTATCAGGCTCAAAGAAGTAAGTTTCCGATCTTACAAAGCCAACCCTACAGAGGAAAATCGGAAAAAGCACAAACAAGCAAGGAACTCATGCAACTCCGTTATAGAAAGAACCAAATTTTTGCATGACCAAAAATTACGGCAAAAAATTCTGCAGTGTCCCAAAGGCAGTAAAAATTTTTGGTCATTTGTAAAAAATATAAAAAACTCCTCGACATCTTCGGTTCCAACGCTCATCGACAATAACAAACCAATTGTTTACTCTTCAGAGAAGGCAAACTTGCTCGCCGCCCATTTCGCTGCCAGCTCCACGCTGCCTCAAAGCAACGTTGCCCCTCCTGTACTTGAGAATGTAAATTTTTCCATGGGACACATTTTTTTCCGCACTCGTACAGTAGCAAGAGTTCTCAAAGATCTCGATATACACAAATCCGCTGGCCCGGATGGTATACCCCCGATTCTTCTGAAGAGGTGTTCTTCCACACTGGCAAAGCCACTGCGTAAGCTTTTCCATCGCTCCTACTCTTCTGGAATCTTTCCTAGAAGATGGAAAACAGCATTTGTCCAGCCTGTCCCTAAGAAAGGTGACCCATCCTCCCCCTCCTCCTACCGACCCATAGCACTGACATCCCTTCTTTCTAAGGTCATGGAAACACTGATTAACCGTCAGCTTAAGGAATATCTCGAAGATCGTAAGCTTCTCCATGACCGTCAGTATGGCTTCCGCAGCAACCGTTCCACTGGTGATCTGATGGCATATCTCACCGAACAGTGGAACAAATCTTTACATCGCTTTGGTGAAAGTAAGATTATTGTTCTTGATATCTCCAAGGTATTTGATAGAGTTTGGCATGAAGCTCTCTTATCGAAAATGCGTGCTTTTGGGATCGATAATACTCTTGTTCGTTGGATTAGAAGCTATCTCCTGGACCGTTCAATACAAGTTGTATTGGACGGATTCAAGTCTGATTCCCATAAAATAAATGCTGGTGTGCCCCAGGGCTCTGTTCTGTCTCCGACTCTTTTCCTCATTTTTATAAATGATCTTCTGTCTGTTACTTCTAATCCACTTAACTGTTTTGCTGACGACTCTACCCTCAGCTTTTCATATTCGTTCGATAATTCACGTCCTTCGCCTTCGGACGTACAATTGCAACGGTGCCGTATGTCAAGCTCATTAAACTCCAATTTATACAGCATTGTTAAATGGGGTAATAGGAATCGTGTGGAGTTTAATGCTTCGAAAACTCAATGCTGTCTTCTGTCGTTAAAGCTAAACATTCCCTCAATGCCATTGTCCATGAATGGCACTTACATCGAAGAAACCGAAAAGCTCTCAGTACTCGGTATGTGTGTCAACGACGACCTCCGTTGGAACGACCATATATTTGAGATCGCTAAGAATGCTGCGAAGTGCTTAGGTTTCCTGTATCGGAGTAAGAAGTATTTTTCCCCATCTGATCTGGCTACAATTTATAAAGCGTTTATACGCCCTAAACTCGAGTATAACTCTCACCTCTGGGCAGGTGCTTCGCAAACATCGCTTCTCCTGCTTGATAGAATACAAAATCGAGCGTTAAGATTGATAGGTAATAGAACTGCCGCTGAAACAATTGCCCCACTCGAACACCGACGCAATGTTTCATGTCTTTCCTTATTTTATCGTTTCTTTTACAAAAAATGTTCACTCGAAGTAGCCAGTTGCATTCCTCCCCTTAAAAGTTTCTCCCGTAATACTCGTCTCGCAAGGAATGCTCATCAGTTCACCCTTGAGCCTAATTTCGGACGTACCGTGAAATATAGGGATTCTTTTTTTAGCCGAACGACACGAATTTGGAATAGTTTACCCGGCGGGATTTTCCCTTGCCATTTTGATCTGCAAACATTCAAAACCAATGTTAATCGGCACCTCCTATCTCTCCCCTCCCTATCTTCGTAATGCCCGCGCAGTGTGTTCTACATTAAAAGGGAAACACATAATCCCTTGTGCGCGCGTTAATTATATAAAAAAAAAAAAGGTGGTTTAGCGAGGGAACCAGATGTGTCAAATTCTTATTCTTATATCATGGTTTAGTTATCTCGTGGAATGAAGTTGGAGTAGGCATTTTTATTAATGGAACTGTTAATTTCCAAATTATGCCATGGAAGAATTTTTTTCGACAGTAAAAAAACAATTAAATTAAAAAATAAAAATAAATAAATTTATTGGCGCGACAGCTCCTTCAGGAGCCAAGGCCTAGTGAATTATACTCTCAACCATTCCTGTGTGTGTGTTGTTACTCTGCAAGAATGGAAGGGACCTTCAGTTTACCGCCGAGTCCGAACGGCTACATGAGATGCACTTTTTCGAGACAAATTTTAATCTTGGAGGTTTTGTCAGTTCCTCGCAAGAGGCAGTACCCCAGAAAAAAAGGTGGCTATGAGCTGGATTTGAACCCAGGTTCTTTCGCTTAGCAGTCCGACACACTAAGCCACGGGGCACTACAAACAATTTGCACAAATATTTTTTGCTAAAAATGTATTTACCTGTTTTCCTGATGTAAATTCGTATTTCGTGTCAGCTGATTGTTTTTTGACAGAAAATGGAACAACTCAGTTCCAATGACGATTTGTATCCGAAAAAAATGTTCGTGTCTATTTCAACCAGGAAAATTGTTTCAAAGACAGAAATTTCAATATAATAACTGATCTCTCAAAAAAATTCCAATGATTTATTTTAATAATGCATTTCAATGATAGTTATAACTGGCCCCTAAATATGTGGCTCATTTCATTTGCAATAAAAAAATATGGAGTCTATTAATCGAGATAAAAACAATCCTCTGCCTCAAGTTGGGCCAAAGAAATCGGTTTTGCATTCTATTGGTGACAAACATCGCCCAGCCGGCGTTGCTCATATTTAAAATACATTTTCTGGATTCCAACATCAACGCTATTAATGGCACTTAATTAGAAACTACCAGGCTACCAGCTAAAAAAATGTTCAAGTCATTTAAATTTAGTATTATTGTTAAAAGGTACAGGGAAAAACTCGTTCTCCAATATCTCCTGCCCAGTGTCAACTGTCGGGTCAAAATTTCTATTATTTTTATTTGAGTAAAAAAGGCGACGCCAACGCCACCTAGGGGTATTGGTCTTAGTTACTCCTTACAACATAAGCAATTTGTCTGTGAAAGTCCTATCAAAATCTGTCTAATAATGTATTTTTTCGGTAAAACGGCCTCAGCGACACCTGGTGGATAATTAAAAGAGTAAGTTTTTCCTTAAAGCACCAGCTATCTACCTGTGAAAGTCCCATCAAAATCGGTATCAAAATAAGAATTTTCAAAAAAAAAATACCTTAGTGCCACTAAAATTGGTTGGGTATTTAAAATAGCCTTAATTACTTCTTAGAACATCAGCAATTCACCTATAAAATTTCTTCAAAATCGATCCGTAAATACGATTAAAAAACGACAACAGTGACATCTAGTGGGTCATTTAAATAGCCTATCTTGTTACTTAGAGTCGCAGCTATCTACCAGTGAAAATCCCATAAAATTGGAGCAGCCTTTTGCGAGAAACATCTCCTTATGAATAAACTATTTTTTTTTGAAAATTTGTAATGAAATAAATAAATTTAAATGCGAACAAAAACCTTAAAGAAACACACTTGTTGCTAAGAAACTTCGGGTTCCGCAGGACGGAGTTTCAATTTTTTTTGTCCCTAAACCATCTACAAATGGTCCCCTTTTATTTAAAAAAAAATTATAAAAATCCACCCAGCTAGTTATCATTCTGGTTCTCATATTCTATGGAATCAAAAGAAAGGTTTCCAATGCTCTATTGGAAGTATTCAAATGGTTGGAAAACTGGAACATTGTTGGAAATATTGTCACTACATTTTAATGTTCAAATTTGAATTAAAGCAACAACCTTATACGTAATTGGTAAATAAAATAAATTTTTTTTGCTGTTAATCGTTGTGTTTCTAAGGAATCATTATCAAAACCTTCGTTACATTTGCTATGAAAGCATTATTTATTAAATAAACCAACACAATGCAATCTTCAACTAGTTTTGGAACAATTCAACCCAGAAAACTAACTTTTGGTTCGCCTCAATTCCAAACATTTAAGAAGACTCCTCTTCGTGTTAATGAATTGCCTGCTGAAGCAAGCAAAAGCAAGCCCGAACAGCAAAGCTCCCTGTCTCCACCTTACCGGAAGGTTAGAGCGCTAAGGTATACAAATTACAATTTTTTTCAATTAAATAAAGTAAAGAAATGGGAATTGAAAGCCATTACACCACTGTATATTAGATTTTTGTTGTTTAGAGCAAGTATCTTGGTTCATTCTTTTGAGAAAACAAAATTTAATTTAAAGAAAGAAGAAATATAATAATTCCATAGTACCGATAATATCACAAAAATCAGATTTGAGTAATATTTATTAAGCTGGACTAGGTTCTCTCTGGAGGCGCTTATACTGCTCCTACATCTTAAAAGAAGTCAGAAAGATACTACCATTTTTTAGTTCATTTAACTTTTCATTCATCAAACAAGTTCGAAGGTATCTTTTGAAGCTGTAAAGCCTTTAATTATTATAAGAAACAATTCGCTCTCACTTGGACGGTTTCTTACTAATTCAGCAGGATGTTTTGTTCTGCGATTGTGGATACTGCTTAACATAAATTCTAGATTGGTTTCTGATGTTAGAGTCGCCACTTTCAATTATTTATAACTACGCGCTAGGGAAACGAGAAATACAAGGAAAGCAGCACAGGCTTATGGAGGAATCAAGTTGTTCAATCTTGGTAGAAAAGTATGCATTTCATGTGTCATGGTCTGCTATTTGTTGTCCCAGGGAAACGTGGAAGTCCGCAAAATCTACTTGCGAAAAATCACTGATATTTACTAGCAAGTCAAGAGAAGGGTAAGATGTCCCTTAGAAGTAACCGCAAAGTCCCTAATAAACTTTGGTGTGCACCATGGAAGCAACGAGCACTTGATGATGGTGGAGGAACGGAGAGAAATGAATACCTTATTAGTGCAAATAGACATACTTATGTATGCTGCCCGTTTGCAAATCGAAGCAGATATTTATTTTTAATGAAACAGTGCATCACAACTGCAAAAAAAATTAATACTTATTTGCATCACAAATTTAAGTATTTTGGAAAAAAGATCTTCTGCGATCGAAATATGTCCCTAAACTGAAAGGAAGGTACAACGCCAGTTATTCGTTCGGCAAATAAAAAGCAACTAAACTAAGAAACCTTCACATTAAAAATACCATCTTAGAAAAAATACAACGTAACCAATTTAGCTGGTACTGCTTTTTAAAAAGATGGCTGAAGAGGGTTGGTTCCATAATCCCCAGAACACAAAATCCCCAAACACAAAATCTACTGTAGTTCGAGCCTATCAAAGAAATTAAGTTTAACGCCAAACTTAATTTCTTTGATAGGATAGAACTATAGAGGATTTTGGAAGCTTGGTGAATTTAAGACCATTGCAAGCACACGGTTTCCTCATCTCGATATACACAAAGGGACTTGGCGGCACCCAAATCAAAAACCGTCAACCAGATTGATCACGTTGCGATCGATGCAAGACACTTCTCCAGTATCTTAGATGTTCGCATCTTCCGGTCAGCTAACATCGATTCGGATCACTACCTTGTTGCAGCCAAGGAAATAATGCGATTAACCCGAACGTCACAACAACGGAGTAATACTGTGAAGAAGCATGACGTCGGAAAACTGCAATCGAAAGAAACCGCCAGAACCTATCCCGATCGAATATCCCGTAACCTCTCAAGAATTCCACTGCCGCCAGCATCAAGTGCCGAAGACCAGTGGCAACGCTGCCAACAAGCCATCAGAGATGCCGCAACTGATGTGCTAGGTTTCACCAGACCACCACCACGAAACCTCTGGTTCGATGACGAATGCAGGCAGACCCATGAAGCCAAACAAGAGACATAAAGCGGCGCTGCAAAGAAGGACGACGAGAGATGCTGGCGAGCTCTCCGAGCAGAAAAGACGGGAAGAACACCGGCTTTTTCAAAAGAAAAAGAGAGAGCACGAGAAGCACGCGATCGAATATATTGAGAGATGCTACTCCAGGAACAATGCCCGGAAGTCTTACCAACAGGTAAAAAGAACGTGCCAAGAAAAAAAAACCCGCACAGAAGCCTGTAGAGATAGGAATGGAAAACTCGTAGTAGTCACAGTCGGTGCTGAGTACATGGAAGGACCATTTCTGCAGACTGTTAAACGGCGATGAAGACCAGGATCCCGCAGAATAAACCATTCAACATGGATGATGACCAAAACGAAGTGAGTATATCAATATCTAAACTAAAAAACGAATAAGCTGCTGGCCCCGACGGACTAACTGCCAAACTTTTTAAAGCGGACGGAGATTACCTGGTAGAGTCCATACACCAACTCATCTCTACAGTTTGGTCAGAAGAAAGTATGCCTGATGAATGGAACCTCAGCATCGTTTGTCCGATCCACAATAAAGGGGACACTCTAAACTGCGCCAACTATAGAAACATAAGTCTCCCTAATATCGCCTACAAGATCTTCTCTGCCGTGTTATGTGATCGCCACTACCCAAGAATTCTAAATCGATACCCCCATCTCTTTATCGATTTTAAGGCCCAAGCGGCCCTTGGGATAGCATTTATAGAGACGAGCTATACAGAGCCATGTCTGGTTTTGGCATCCCCACAAAGATCGTCCGACTGTGCAGGATGAAGATGGAGGACTTTCGCTGCTCCGTCAAGGTTGGTACTGATCTCACAGAAGCTTTTGATGTCAAAAAATAGTTCCTACAAGGTGATGCGCTATCGTGCGATTTCTTCAAACTAATACTTGAAAAAATTATAAGAATCTCTCAAATTAATTTTTTTCAAGTCTGTGCAATTTGTACAATACGCTGACGACATAGACATCATTGGCAGAACTCGGCAAGCTGTTACTTGAGCGTTTGCTAACATTGAAGCTGAAGCGGCTAAGATGGGACCAGCAGTCAATGAGGCCAAAACGAAGTACCTGTTGTTAACAAAAAGGGACACAACACCGGCGGATTGGACAAAACATCACAATATACAGGTACAACTTTGAGGTAGTTAGGGACTTTGTTTACCTCGAATCCGCTATAACATCTGACAACAACATCTCGTCAGAAATAAAGCGAAGAATTACTCTTGCCAATAGCTGTTTCCAATGGCTAGGAAGGCAATTGAGTAGCGAAATACAAAAGAGACTGTATAAGTCCTTAATCATCACAGTCCTGCTCTATTGCGCCGAGGCATGGACTCTATCTAAAGCGGATGAAGATTTTTGGCCCTACCTGCGTTAACGGCCTTTGGAGGAGAAGGTTCAAACACGAACTATACGAGCTGTACAGCGACATTGACCTGGTCGAAAATAAACGTATCACGTTTAATATGGCTAGGTCATGTAGAGCGAATGGACAACAATGCTCCGGCTCGCAGTGTCTTAGATTCCATCCCAGAGGGTGGACGCAGTCAAGGAAGACCTTGTCTTAGGTGGCGCGCTCAAGTGGAGGACGACCTTAACCAACTTGGAGTGCGAAACTGGAGGCAGCTAGCCAAAGACCGAGCTAGCTGGAGAGGCATGTTGGTTGAGGCCCAGATTCGCCCTGAACTGTTAAGTAACACCGAATCATTGAAATTGTGCATTCCTTAGGCCAGGTGGTCGGTTGCTCCTCTGGATTGAATTGTGTGAGATAGTGATGTTACTAATTATTCCATTGGACTTGCCATGTTGAAAAATGTTTACTTTATCATTTTAGAAATATCTTTTTTGTTTGGAATATTTTTATTTTTATATTGTAATTCTTTTTATACATATGTATATTGTACTTTTTAAGGTTTTTTACGATTTTGTTTGTATTTAAAATTGTATCACTGTTGGCATAAACTGGACATTTTGTGCTTGGGGATTTTGCATTTATTGATTTGGGGATTTTAATTTTGGGCATTTTGTGTGTGTCTCCCGTCTGAAGAACCTAGATCATAAAGCAATAGCACATGACGTTTCAAAACTATGAACTCAAATGCTTCCTTAACCGACAATTGTTATGATCTCTCTTACAACTCTGCTGCTTCTCTGTTGCGCTCTAAGGCACCACCTACCGGGTTCGCTGGTTTGGCCTCAGAAAACGTCGGCAGGCCTCGAAGTTCTGAATATTTCTCTCTACATCCAACTAAATGCTGTCGTTGCATTTGTTTGGTCAAGGAGTTTTGCTACTGCCATTATTGTGCGAATTTTTTCCACCCGTACATCCTCCATTTTTGTTTGAGTTTTTAGATCTTTTTAACCGTTACCGTTGATCTCCAGTCGTTTCAACTCAAGGATTTGAATGCAGACCTGTGGAAAAGTTTTTAGGTGCCTAAGTGTATCTAGGGTCAACTTGACGTTGATTGCCTAGATATGATATCTCCTTTTACGGCCACCCTGCCCCAGCACAGTTTATTCTCGACCACTCCATTAAAAATGCTTTCTTATCTTCATTTTTTTCTTTAGTAGTATTTAAGATACAAGCGGATTTAACTCGTGCGTATTAAGCGAATTTAAACGAATATAACTTGCGCGAATAGAAGGGTTCCGGTGCAAGTGAGTTTTTCTGAGATCAACCCGACAAACTGCACAGGTTAAGCCCTAGTGAGAGAAGTGGGAGAGCTGTGACTTTGAGACTTGGAAATTTGATAGCCACAGTTATTTCATCCCATTGTTTTGTATTTTGGAGACGTCTTTCCTATTCATATATGTGTTCCTTAACTTTTTCAAGTAACTTCAAGTAAACTCTCAAACTTGGATGAGTGGGGGTGAATTCTGTCAAACAAAGCAAAAACTACGAAAAAGTAAAGGAACGCTTTTGTAGTAAGTTGTAGTAGCCCAACTGCACATGACAGATACGTCAAATGTAAAACCAACATGAATCGAGATCAAGATTTATTAAAAATGATTGTAAATGGTCATTTTAAATGCATATTTATTGTTTACATTCGTTGGAAAGTTGGTGAACATTCATTGCTTAATGTATACGTACTACGTTTTAGTTGGTCCATTTACCTAAAAGTATTGATTTTTAGTGACATTCAGTAGAAAAGAATGAAAACACTTGAAATTTGAATTCAAATTTAAATGAATAACAGCTGTTTATGACATTTTTAGCTGGTAACAAGTGCCCAAAGAATTTTCTTCAGCAAAAATTCGTCTCTCACTTGAGGGGAAGTATTTTACTCTCTCGTCGTCTCTCTTTTTTAGGAAATTTTTGTTTTAGGGAACAAGATTAAGCAGTTTTTAATAACTTTCGGCAGCTTGAAGTTACTTGAACTTGAAGTTACATAACGCATCTCGATGTTTAACTTCATAACTAAGCTTTTTTCAATCACAAATTCTTCAAAACTAAAAAAAAGTAATACAATTTTTATTACTAGCGCGAGTAAAATACATACATAGATATGAAATCATCAGATTCGCTTAGTTCGCGCAAGTAAAGTTTATGCAGCCGAACCACAACATAGGAAATACGTACATTTGAAGGAGTTAAGCGAACTCTTCAAATTTGTGCAAGTGAAATTCGCTTGCAACGGAACTGCAACCTTACAGACATATATTTAAAACACAATTATTATTATTAAAAAAAGCGAACAATGCGCTAAAAAATAATAAGTATACATTTTCATTTCTAGATTATTCGACACCCCAGCAACACCGAAAACCATTATTCAAAAATCGTCTGTTAAAAGTTTCAACCATTTAACAAACTCTGAAGGCCATTGCCTAACTGAAAGAAAACAATGCAGTAATTCTGAACTAAACAACTCATGCCCATTGGAAAAACCAAAACCCATTCCCTTGCATAATAGAATTTTAGACAATTCAATGCAATCTGCAAATGTGAACCCGTTTACGCCTAACAGTATGTTGTATAAAATTACGTATTAGTATGCTGAAATAATATCTTCTTTCATTTTTCAACAGGTTTAATGGCACAAAATAAAAAGCGTTGCCGAACTCAATTTGGTCGGGAGAATCAGAAAACAACATCACTCATTTCGTTCCTAAACACCGATTTTGCCTCCATCGATTTGTTGGAAGAAAATGCTGCTGACTTTTTACAAGCACCAAAACGTTTAGCCCTCCAAGATACTAATATCAGCCGATACAAAAAGGAATTTCTTGAAATTTCATTGATAGGTAAGTCTTAGCTTGCAGCTTATGTTTGGTAAATGCTCCTATGAGTTTTAATTGAAATACTTTCAAATATTTTATATTAAGCACAACTGTGGGAATAAAACACTGTATATTATATAAATATATATATATACATATATCTGTATTAAGTAATCTCGTTTGAAGTCGTAATGAAAGAATTGGTTTTTAGGGAATGATTTCTGATTTTTAGGGTGTGATAGGAACGCGAAAAACAAAATAAAAATTCTTCATCAAATATAAAACCAGCTTTTTTTAAGTGCTTTATTCGGACTGCATTGGTGTAGTAGCAAGCAGCAAGCGTTTGCTTGCTAACCCAGACATCTAAACGTCGCGACGTCCGTCATTTTCGATCTACTGCGGTGAAAAAAACGGTTCTTTTTTTCTAATTCTGCTAACTTCATGGGGGTCCTTATATGTAGGACCCCATCGATAAAATTTCCCTGGGAACATTTCCCATATTCCAAAAATTGGTATCGTGAATGGATAGATAGATAGATAAATATGTTGATTTTATTTTGTTTTCTTGTTTATGTTACAAATTTAAGTTACAAAATCTGTTAGTATGGCTTTTGCCGTCTGCCTGATTGTCATGAAAATAAACAATTAATAACAAGTTTGTTAAAATAAAAAATATATATAACTAGCTGCCCCATCCGGCGTTGCTCGTGTTTACCATAGGTTTTCTGAATACTGATGAAAGCGCCACATATTGGGACCAATTATAGTTTAAAACCACAAAAATAATCATGTTAGCATGCACACAAAATGTTTTCAAAATCGGTTAATCCTCTCATCTAATTTGTCGTTCTTCTTCAATGGATTGAGAAGCGACTGTTACGAAGCTTCATTGCATTTCATCTTTGCTGGGAAAGATTAGATCTTCTGAGCATTTTTATCAACAAAACTCGCCAATAAGGTTTCCTAATTACACTCGCACAAAAGAAACGAATCGACAGAGTTAGCTTCATGTTTTTTTAAACAAATCACACACATACAAAAATAACACTCGCGATTTTCGAAAATGATTTCTGGCGTTCAATGTGTCTACTAAAAGTCAGTCAACATGCCTCTGATTGGTCAATTGGCTCTTAAAGTTAGTTAAATGACCCTTAGTTGACATTATGTCAAAAAGTTATTCAAAAAATGTTCAACTCGCAGTTGACCATATAATGGGTCAGCAAGCAAGTCAGTGTACGGATTGAGCTTGCCCATTGAGATAAATCGATTTGACAGTTGTTGTCATTTGTTTTCTATATTTTTGTTTACATTTCAAATCGAGGTATTATGTCACGTCACACGGGAACGCAATCGAACAGGATAAAAAGTATCCTATATCCGTCTCCTGGTTCTAAGCCACTTCCCCACCTATTTTCAGCCAAATCGGTTCAGCCGTTCTTAAGTTATAAATAGTGTAACTAACACGACTTTCTTTTATGTATACAGATTTTTATTTAATTTGCTTCTACAATTTTCACAATGCTAAAAATCTTCATTAATAATTTTATTTCGATAATTTAAAGAAATTTTATTAAACTACTTGAAAAAGTCGATAGATATCGTTCTTGCATTTAAGATGTGCCAATACTCTTCTTTGTTGGGAATCGTGCTGGTTCCAAAAAATTGTCTTTGTATTTCTTTTAAAATTGGGCACCTACCGATGAAATGAATTATATCCTCCCTTTCTGAGAGGTTGCAAAGAGTGCAGTAAATATGCAAATCAGGGAACATATAATTTAGCCAGGTAGGCTCTCCCCTCATTTTAAATATAGCCGACAAGTGTTATTTGTTTGCAGTTTTCACTGTTAAAATAGTTCCTATCACACAAGTTGTGATTTAAAATGCAGTAAGTAGAGTGTACCGACGAGGGAGCTAAATTTAAACAATGAACTATTACCTGCTCGTCTATTTTTGAAATAAGATTGTTAATGACATCTTTGCAGTAACTTCCATTCCATTCTATACCGCAGTAAGTTGCAAGTTCATCTGTTTCTTTAAACTATAGGTTTTTTATTTTTATGATATTCTTTGCGCTTCAGGGTTTTTTTATAAAGTGGTGATAAACCTGTTTCTATATTTATCATATAGTTGGGTGTCGTGCTTGATAGACTGAAACATTTTTTAAAGTAATACCTCAGCATTTTCTCCACTGTTTCATATTGACAGTACCCCCAAGATTGTGCAGCGTACAACATCACAGATTCCGAAACAGCAAGGAACACCTTATACTTCACACTGTGGTCAAGTAGTAGATTTGAGAAACATTTTTTTCCAGGTTGCTCACATAGCACTTTTAGCTTTCACTGGTCTTTTCAATAAAAGAACGGATAAAATTGGAAAGACATGAAACATTGCGTCGGTGTTCGAGAGGGGCAATTGTTTCAGCGACAGTTCTATTTCCTATCGATCTTAACGCTCGATTTTGTATTCTATCAAGCAGGTGAAGCGCTGTTTGCGAAGTTATACTGGAGTTTAGGGCGTATAAACGCTTTATAAATTGTAGCCAGATCAGAAGGGGTAAAAACACTTCTTACACCGATACAAAAAACCTAAGCACTTAGCAGCATTGTTAGCGATCTCAAATATATGGTCGTCGTTGACACACATACCGAGTACTGAGAGCTTTTCGGTTTCTTCGATGCAAGTGCCATTCATGGACAATGGCATTGGGGGTATGTTTAGCTTTAACGACAGAAGACAGCATTGAGTTTTCGAAGCATTAAACTCCACACGATTCCTACTACCCCGTTTGACATTGCTGTATAAATCGGAGTTTAATGAGCTTGACATACGGTACCGTTGCAATTGTACGTCCGTAGAAGTACGTAGAAGATCATTTATAAAAATGAGGAAGAGTCGGAGACAGAACGAGCCCTGGAGCACGTCAGCATCTATTTTATGGGAATCAGACTTGTATTAAACGGTCCAGAAGATAGCTTCTTAACCAACGAAGAAGAGTATCATCGATCCGAAAAGCACGCATTTTCGATAAGAGAGCTTCATGCCAAACTTATCAAATGCCTTGGAGATAACACGCTGGACAAATGTTGTTTTTCATCTTCTAGGAAATATTCCAGTGGCTTTGCCAGTGTGATAAAACACCTCTTCAAAAGAAAAGGGGTGTACTATCCGGACCAGCGGATATATCGATATCTTTGAGAACTCTTGCTACTGTACGAGTGTGGAAAAAAATCTGTCGTATGGAAAAAATTACATTCTCAAGTACAGGAGTTTAACAGAGATTAACAGTTAGATTCCATAATTGGCAGTACGAATCAAGACGGTTAATCATTAGCTGCAAGGACTCCGGTGAACACATCATCCGCAAATAAAGGGCTTTTATCTTAAGTCCATCTAATTCTATACATCCTGGAAGATAATCTGTAAGATCGTTAACGTAGTAGACAAGAGACAAGTGCTCAGAGTACATTCTTGTCTTACCCCCATTGTCAAAACAATCTGAGATTTCAGCCCCGCTCCACACAGCAGAATGAATACTCATTCCGAAATCCAGCTTGACATCCCTTAATCAATTTCTTATTTTTAATCCAGTTTGACAATCAATAATTTAAAAGTTTTGTGAAAACCTTGTATGACGAGTTTAGGAAAGATATTCCACCAGTATTTGTTGGATCATTTAAATTGCCTTTTTTATGGATGGGGAAAATAATTGCTTGCTTAAATTGTGTTAGTATGTTACCCGTTTCAAACATTTCACTAATAACCATCGATAATATTGATGAAGTTGTCCGTCGCGTACTTAAGGAATTCTATGGGTTTCGGTCAGTTACTGGTGCCTTCCCATCTTTTAATTTTTTTTAAAAACTTCACTGACTTCTTGTGTAATGGGTGCATCTAATATTTAATTTATATGAAAGGGCGCTGCATAATGGGTTAACTGCATATTACTCGGTGCGTTCAATAGTGTTCGAAAATAGATCATCAGTAGTTTAACATCGAGCTGTGTTTCAATTTGGGGTGCTTTACCATAAATTTTATTTATTGCATGCCAGAATCGTTTGATATCTTTACAGCGGGTTAGTTTGAAAGCTTCGTTTTCTAAATAGGTTTTCTTTTTTGCTTAACAGATTTGTTTAAAAGCTAAGCATTTTTCTTTTAGATTGGAGCAGTGAGAATCTTCGCAACAATGGGCATATGATCTGAATATTGTTCAGATAAAACTTCAAGATCATCAACCAAAGATATCCAATCACCACTTATTAAACAGTAGTATATCACCGAGCAGCCTTGTTGGCCCACGAAAGTATATTTCCCGCTTGCATCTGATTTACTGGTGCCATTCAGAATAAGAAATCAAAATGAATTACATAATTCTAATAGTTTTGTTCTTTTTGCATTTGTAGTTTTATCTTCCGAATTTCTCATTTTACCTGCGAATTGATTTTCTTTTTTATCTTCTTTCCCTATTCTTGCATTTCTTACATGATGTTTCGTATTGAGTATGTTCAATTAAATCATATAATGCACCAAAATCTCTTACCCAATGATTGCAATTAATATATGTTGGTAGAAATGAAGTTTTTTTTTTTATAATTCACTCGCGCGAAAAGGGTTTTTGTATATCCTTAAAATTTTTGAACACCGTACGAGCATTAAGGAAATAAGGACGGCTGAAAGAGATACCGATGAACATTAGTTTTGAAGTTCTGCATATCAAAATGGCTGGGAAAACAGAACCTGGCAAAGCATTACGTTGAACAGTAATAGAAGTGCACGAAAATTCAAAAGATGATTAAATGAGATATAAAGTTGAACTGAAAAGCATGAAATATGGTCAAATCTATGTAAACCAAATACATAGCGTGCTATGTTATTAAAAGCTAATTGAGCTTCCTGTTACTAATTGCATCGCCATGATGACCAAAAATTTCGCAACCATATGCGAGTATAGGGACTACAAGAGTTTTTGCTAGGAGCAGGGTTTTCAATGGAGTATAGTGTTGAGAGCACCAAAGCATACGCAGTACACCATATACTACCGACGGCAGAGTTTATGTGCACGTTCCAGGACAGTGTCCTATTAAATGGCATACCAAGATTTCGTGCTGTAGACATATGCAATCGGTGAACTATCAAGATATAAGCTGGGAAAGTAGTCGAGGCTTAAGGTATTTCTGCTAATGACAAGACATTTGGATTTCGAGGGATTAGGGAACAGAGTTTTGGTCGAATATATGCTTTATAAACTGTAACCAGATGAGAAGGGATGAAGAACTTCTTAAACACCTCGCAACATCCTTGGCGACGTCAAATATTTGGTCATTCCACAGAAGGTGGTCTGTAATCCACATACCGAGAACTGAGAGGTGTTCGGTTTGTTCGATACAAGTGCCACGCATGGATAGTGGAATTTGGGGTATAAAGACAACATTGAGTATTTGAAGCATTAAATTCTACGCGATTTCTTATTCCCCATTGTACAATGTAAAATGATGTCAAGATCAGAATTTAATGAACTTATCATACGCTGCAGTTGCAGTTACACATTTGAAGAACATGGATGTGAATTTGGAAACGAATATGAAAAGCTGAGAGTACTGTCTTCAGCAAAACAATTTATTGGATTAGTTGTTTCAGATAGTAAATCATTCATAAATATTAGAAAAAGGGTCGCAGGCAAAACTGAGCCCTGGGGAACACCAGCATTTATTTTGTTAAGATCAGACTTGAATCCATCCAACACAACTTGTATTGAGCGGTTCGAAAGGTAATTACTAATCCAATGAAAAAGAGATTCATCGAGTCCATTTCGATAAATGGGCTTGATGCCAAACTCTATCAAATGCCTTAGAAATATCATCAAGTGCAATAATTTTGCTTTCAGCAAAACGATGGAAAGATTGGTTGGAAAGAGGTTTTGCCAACAAGAACACCACTTCAGAACAATAGCGGGTATACTATCTTGGCCAGCGGATTTGTTTATATTGAGATCTTTCAATACTCTTGCGACTGAACAAGTGCGAAAGAAGATTGGTCCCATAAAATCATTTTCGCTCTCGAGTACAGGAGGAAATCTAACACCTGCTGGCAGCGTTGAGTTTGCCGCGAACTGCTTGTTCGTGAGAACTGACAGCTGACTAACTCAACAAAAATCTCAACATACCTTCCTTCGGGTGTTGTCTAGCCAGAATTGTGTACATTGAAATAGCCCGTAATAACCATATCAGTGTGAGGGTAATGGGAAACAATTTCTTGAATGGAATCAGACAAGGCATCAAATTCGTTAGAAGTTTACACTATAAAAATTTGGGATTCTGAAAATAAAACATGTATAAATGATACGCTTATTTACCGTGAATTTTAAACACATGAAGTTGAATTCTTCATCTTCCTGAATATCAATTTTGATTATAATCGAATAACCCGTTTTCGAGCAAGTGGAAGAAAAAAACGTTCCTGTGGGAGGTACAGTTTTTAGCCCACCATCTTAATTTTTTTTTTACCAAAATATGATTCACACCTGCAATAGCACACTGACTTCTTGGAGCCGTTTTCGAGAAAAATAAGCTTTTACTTAACGGTTATATGGCAGGTACCCTTAATATTTAAGCTACAACAAAAATTGAAGTCAAGCGTAGATCGTTAAAATAACTATGTTCCAAACTAGAACACTTGGCCGACGCTTTAGTCCGAAATACAGGCAGCATTTTGCCAGTAACTGAAATATGTTTCTCTATCAATGAAATGTCATGTTTGATTGTTATCTCCAAATTTTTAATATAGACGAATGCATAACTTGCTTATAGTAACTATAATCGCAAGTAACAAAGAAATGAAAGGAATGGAAGAGTGTAAACCTACGCGTCCGTCCAAAAGAAAAAAACAAGAAAAATGCGAAATTAAATCGTTATTTCACGGTGTTGCCACAAGTAAATGTATATGTCTCCAATAATACAAAAATATTTTTGTAATTTTCACGCAAGTTCCTGAAAGGTAAATTAATGCATGTTTCAAATATTCTCGGAAACAGCCCAAGAATTTTTATGAACAAAAATCAGTAGGTGTATGTTTTGGTGAAAAAAAAATCAAGATGGTGGGATAAAAATGGTACCTCTCGAAAAACTGGTAATCCTATTTCAATCAAAACTTATATTCAGGAAGATGTTGGTAGCCTTAGTAATTTTATTTTAAAATGTTTTCGAAAACTTTTTTTTTTTGTATATATTTAATAATATACTTAATTTTTTTTTCAAAAATCAATATTTTGAAAACGGGTAGATGGATTTTTTTTTAATTTTTGTATTTAAATTTGCATTCTTGAATAATGTGTTTTTAAATTTTAAAAAAAGTTGTTAAATAAAAACCGTTTTTTTAACCGTTCCTACGATTTTAAAAAAATCTAACTTTTTCACATTTTCCAAGGAAATAAAATGGCGTTTAATTTTTTCCCCTGAAAACTGTTTTACGTACTTTTTCAAACAATCAAAAGTCAGAAAATAAAAACTTTAAAGTTCCTTTGATATTTTCCAAATTTTATTCGAAGCAAGTATGTGCGATACAGTCGTGCAATTTATTAGGTTGGTACAATTTGTTCCGAGTGATATTCTTTCCGCAAGAGATTAACGATCGCAGAAATTGTTTCATGGGAAAAAAAATATTTCATAAAAAACAAAGAAAATAAGCTCCTGTAAATAAGGGGCGTTCTTGGTATAAATCAACTTCATATGTACATAAATATATAATGAGTACCATTTTGTTCCTTAGAAAATGTACTGTCATTTTGTTTGGAATTACATAATTAAAAAGGTGTATACTACAACTCTTGAAAACATCTTTTTTTTACTAATTTTAAATCTGTTCACTCATAAATTTGAATGCAAAAAATAAAACAAATTCGTATCTTCAGACTGTGCAGATACTTTCTTCCTTGTTTGTTTTGTTTTTTTCCCTCATGTTGTTTTTGTTTATTTATTTTATTTCAGATAAGAAAGACAACAGAAAAATTATAAATATATAAATATTATTTTTTTTTATTAAACAGACTAACTCACTCTAAAAAAATACAAATTGTTTTTATTTTTTTTAAGTTAATTATTATTATTATTTTATTATTTTTTTAGGCGTTGGAGAGTTTGGTCTGGTTTACCAATGCCTAAATCGACTAGATGGATGCATATATGCCATCAAAAAAAGTATTAAGCCCGTTGCTGGAAGCTCTTTTGAGTAAGAAATTATACAAAATAAGATATAATTACATTTTAGTATTATATATTTAATGTTAAAAGGTATTATACTATTTGCCAAACCGTCGTAGCTCAAAAATTAAAAATCAAGCAACACAATCATTAAAGCATCATTTATACTAGAAATTTGTATGTATATCATATCTGTAACTTTGAAATAAAAAAAAAGAATAGTTAACTATAGTGTAATCATATCAAGTGATAACGGTCCTATTATGGCTCTCAATCACAAGTCGCGAGTCGTACGTTCAACCAAAGTCAAACAATTTGAAAAAAAAAACAAATCCAATAGTAAGGGGCCAGTTATAGCTATCATTGAAATGCATAATTGAAAAACTTTAAACCGATTTTTTACATGTTTTCCTTTGATTAGTAACACAAATGATATACCAATCTATAGCAAATGATACGAAGAATTTGTTTCAACAAGAAAAAACCAATTTGCACAAATATTTTTTATTAAAAATGTATTTATCTGTTTTCCTGATGCAAATTCGTTTTTCGTGTCAGCTGATTGTTTTTTGACAGAAAGTGGAAGAACTCGTTCCACTGATTTGAATTCCAATTTCGTTCAGTTCCAATGAAAGATTGGTATCCGAACAATTTTTTCGTGTGTATTTCAACCAGGAAATTTTTTCCATTGACAGAAAATTTCAATGATTGCTATAACTGACCTCTCAAAAAAATTCCAATGATTTTTTTCAATGATAGCTATAACTGGCCCCTAATAAAAGCAAAACGTGATAAGCAGTGCGAAAGGTGTGATTGCAAGAGAATAGAAAAAATATTAAAACGTAAATTTATAGTTTAAGAGAAATTAAATTCAAGATAATTGATGTTTTCAATTCCGCCATGTTTTTTTGACATTTAAGGAAAGTTTTGTTAGGAAAGTCGCAAATGGTATGGTAGTGATTAGGTTTGTTCCACATAAACTTGGACTGAAATGGGCAGCTTTAAAAATTTAAATAGTAACGATTTACAGAAAAATAAAACTACACAAATCTTCGGAAACGTGTTGAACAAAAAAAGTTAACCACTTTTTAAACGTCAAAGTCATATGATTAAGGCTCTCACAGACGGACGAAAATTGCAGGAACACTTGCCTTTGTCATTTTCTGTAAAAAAATCGTAGTTGTCTTCTACTTAAACTTCAAAGCGAAATCGAAGTTGATACAATTTACTTTCAATGGAAAAAAATTTTCAACTTCTATTTACTTTTCTTATTTACAGCTGAAAAGCGGACGATCCTCGCCTCCATGTCGCAGCGGAAGTGAGCTTCTTTTGCCAAAAACACAACTGCGTGCATGAGGCGGTAGATAGGGCGCGGCCAAAAACGCGACACATACTTGGTCAGATGGCCGATGCGGCGCAATCAATTTGTGTGTAATTCTATATATGTATGTATGTACATAAATATCCGTCCATAATTTCTATGTGGCCAATGTTTTTCTCAGACAAATTTTATTAAAACGGTGTCTTTTATAATTTTCATTGCCCATATCGTAAAGATATGATTCCTGCAACTATTTGTTTATATTTTTATCTATTTTGGACATGAAATTATTCAAAAAATTTTTGTGTGAATGATAATCATATACCGCCCGTTGATTGCCGCGATCGTTTTCCGTGTGCGGGAACCTTAATATCCAAGCTGATCTTTTTTAAATTTCAAACTGACTAACATGAAATTCATTTTTGTGACCAAAGAATTTTCTTGGACTAAAATTGTCAGGAGAGAAATATTTTACTCTCTCGTGAGCACTGTTTTTCGTAAAAAATTGGCTAAAATTCGTTGTTTTGGGGAGCATGTGGAACAAAACTATTATTAGTCACATACGCGAATTTTCCGGCCTAAACCCATCAAAACTTTTGGAACATTTTTTTATAAATCTATGACGGTCTTGAAGCAAATGGACGAAGCCAAACTGAAATATACAAATATATTTATTAAGTAATCACTTCGTTAAATGAAAAATAGTGCAGAGCAGATGAGAGCAGCGTAGAGTAAAGCAAAACAGCTGATTAATGTCAGAGCAAGTTAAAGCACTAATATCATTCGTTATGTGTCAGAAAAAAATACGTTTTGTGGATCACATTTTTTTTGTTGGCTAATTTAAGCTTGTTTAAAGTGTATTTTTCAAAATTTCATTAAAACAACCGCACTGGATGAAAAAAAAATTATTTAAATTGAAAACATCTGCTTTTGACACACTCACACTTGCTCTCGTTTACTCTACCTCAATAGCAAGTCTAGAAAATCCTACTCTAAGCTGCTCTTACTTGACAATTTGAGAGCAGTTTACCGCAATAATTAGAGCAGGCTCACTGAACAGACGTAATGCTATTGCCTATTATAAAAGTTGTAAGTAAAACAAACTTCATGTTTTAACTCTTTACATTTGCAGAAAAAGAGCACTCAACGAAGTTTGGGCTCATGCAGTTCTTGGCAAACATGACAATGTTGTAAGATACTACTCTGCTTGGGCGGAAGATAATCATATGTTGATTCAAAATGAATTTTGCAATGGCGGCAGTCTTCAGTCTTTTATACAAAAACGATTTTTAACTGAGCCAGAGCTGAAAACATTGCTATTGCATGTATCCGAGGGCCTTAAGTATATCCATTCTAATGACTTGGTTCATATGGATTTAAAAGCAGGAAACATATTTTTGACAAAAGTAACATCTAAGTGCTTACCATTGATGTCGGATAGCTCCTATGAGGACGACATCGATGGAATCTACGATGAACTTGATAGTGCAGAATATATTATAACCTATAAAATTGGTGATTTGGGACACGTGACTTCGGTGAAAGAAGCTCATGTCGAAGAGGGCGATTGCAGATATCTACCAAATGAAATTTTACAAGAAGATTTTAGTCATTTGTTTAAAGCAGACATTTTTTCTCTGGGAATTACATTATACGAGGCAGCTGGAGGTGGACCTCTTCCCAAAAATGGACCAGAATGGCATAAACTGAGAAATGGCAATATACCTGATATTCCAACTTTAAGCAGAGAATTTAACGACCTAATCAAGTTGATGACACACCCTGATCCAGAGAAGAGACCGTCTTCTATGACGATATTTAATCATCCGTAAGTTTTTATCAAATTATTTGTTTTAATTGCTTATAATACATTTTTTACTAACATGTTTACAGAATTCTCTGCTCTCTCGAATTTAAGTCAAAATCTCAGCTTACACAGGAACTTGCCATTGAAAGACGTAAAAATGAAATTCTTTTGAAAAAGTTGAAGGAAGCAAGAAAACTGATAAACAAATATGAGCATTCAGGACGAACAAGTAGGTTTTTTTCTTCTTCATTTTCTTAATAAAAAAACACAAAAAACGGCATTTTAGGAAGCTTTAAAAATACCTGTGTATGTGTATAATTTTTTTGAAATTTCGATTCAATTTATTTAATTTTATGAGCTAATTATAAACTCTTAAAACTTTTAACAAAATTACGGCCGAATGTTTTATCAGCTGACCAGGTTTTTGCCGAGGAGGTTTTGTGTAATGATTATTTGGTGTCCTAACTAGGTTCACCGTGACACGCTATCGCAAAGGTGGTGTAGGAAACAATGCAACGAAAAATGTAGTACGTATAAAATATAGCACGTTACACAGCTACCGCTACGTTGTAATAAATAACAATGCAAAACAACACTTCAAATAGAGCGATATTTTAACGTTTGTATGGCTGAACATGACGTTCAAACGCGGTGGCGAAACACTTCGCTAATTGCCATATGATCAAGTGCATACCGGCGCACGGCGTTCCTCGTTTTGCGTTCGTTGGTCGAAGCCTTAATAATACAGTTTTGATGTTTAAAAAGTGGCCAACTTTTTTGTTCAAAGCGTTCCCGAACAAGATTAATTTTTCCGTGAGAGATTTTCATCCCATTCCTTTCAATTTTAAAAGCTGTCTATTTTATCGCAAGTTCGTGTATCATTGTTATAATTATTTATAAGAAACATTATTGGCACTAAAACTGCAAATCTGTTTTATAATATCAGTCTAATAATTTTTCTTTCTATAGGTTATGATGACATTAAACATTCCCCCTCCTCTGGTCGATGTTTGCGGTCGTATGTGCGAAAGAGAAGAAAATCCTGCCTGTCAAAAATGGATGAGCATTGAGACAGGATAAATTTTGCAGAATTAACACTGTAGCTTTAACTGTACATAAACAAACAAAAATATTTTACTGCATAGCTATATATTCTATCTGATTAAGAAATAAACGTTTATTAAACATTTACGATAACCAAGATAAGGAAACTCAGTTATCCGTCAAACAATCAATTTTATTATTTTAGTTGAAGATTTTAAAAGCGAAATTTCTATTACAATCCAGCAGCAATGACATCACGATTCCATTACTTCATAGTTTGGGTAAACTTGAAAGCAACGGTCGTGTTCATGCTGCGGTTGTTGTCCCCTCATAACATCAAATGTTTGTTCCGGAGTCATTTAATGATGCACACAAAATACAATTTTTGAATTAGGAAAACTAAATTCCATTTTATAAGTCCGGAAATCAGTTATATATACAGGATTCGTTGGACTCAATTTTCGATGACTCGGCCACACATTTCGGCCAAAACGGCCACTATTTCGCGTTCAATGTTGGCTCTGAGCTCTTCTAACGTCGTCGGCTCATTGGCATAAACCAATGACTTAACGTAGCCCAAAAGAAAATAGTCTAGAGGCGTTAAATCGCACTAACGACTGGCCCATTTCTTGAGATAACACGCTCATCAAACTTACTCTTCAATAAATCGATTGTAAAGTGTGCTGTGTGGCCAAGTCTAAATCTTCCAATTCGGGCCAAAAATAATCAGTAATCATGGACTATATCCATGTTATTTTCCATTTCTCATGCTGTTTTCTCCACTGGTAACAGTACATTTTTGAATCTGATTTTTTTTTTATAGGAGCACGATACAATAATGTGTTTAAAGCTAATCTCGATTTTTTTAAAAAAGTGGTTTTAGATCATTATTCTTTTGAACGCCTCATATATATGTAGGCCAACACCAAACCGGAAGGGGCGAGTCTTTTTTGTACATTTTATGTAATTTGCCATTCCTTAACGGCTAAAGTATCCATTGCCTCGATGAGGTAGTTTTCTTAAGGCTACCTCCTGGACTAATTGTTTCTTGAATGATAAACGACCGTCTGCTGCCATCATACTCTGAATTTCTCGTAGCTCGAAAAACTTGTCGTTTTTGGCAACACGTTCCTTTTTTTGTCGTTTATTGTGCAAGTGTGGAAAATTATTACCATATTCGTGCAGAATTTGCGTGTAATGGTAATACACATAGATCGAAGCTTCCACGATCAGTGCAGATACCTCCAACACGTCTTTTTCACTTCGTTACGCTAGTTCCTTGTCCTTACAAAATGTATTGAGTCCTGACTTCATCGTTCACTTAAAATTCGAAATATACCACGTGATTTATTTTTTAACGATTAAATTGTAGGTTGCTTTATTTGGAATTTTAAAGAATTTACTTGATTTTTTTTTACTAAACCAAGCACAGAAGTCGAAGAGGACCTCGACCCACTTCACGTGCAAAACTGGGGGCAACTAGTACCGAGAGAAGCTTATTGGTTCAGCCCCGGTTCCACACCGGACTGTAGCACCAGCTAAGTTAAAGTAAGTTAAACAGCAGATAACAATAATAAAATGAAAAACTAAATTTAACCAAAAAAGGAAGAAACTGCATTTACCATATTTACCTAAACATTTTAGTGGTATTTATCGAAAAAGTTAAAAACTATTAATATGATAAGATTTGTTTTCTTATTGATCTTCTAAAAATAAAATGCTATCGAAATCGTAAGATTTAAAGCTTTCGCTCTTTAGCTAAAATATACTTTTTTTTTAACAAGCCCAGCAACAAATGTGTGATATTTTATTACAGTTATGAAAAAGAAAATAAAACTACAACCTGAATATATTTAACAAAATAAGTGTAAAAATCGTCTTCAGAATATTAATAATAACAATGTTATTTTATTTTCGATTTTAAATTTGTATTTCTTTGTTTTGTTCATTTTCCAACTTAAAAAAAAAATATTATTTTTAAATAGCTATTAAAAAACAAAAACAAAAAAACGGTCGCATGTAAAATCTTTAAAAAACGTACATACATACCAAACAACAGCAGTAATAATTACTACAAATTTATTTTTACATGAAATATCTCGGATAAATCCATTTTTATAATTATATATAGAATAACAGAACTTTAGGTAGAAAGGTTCTAAATGTTTACTTAAGTACAGAGACATTGTAAGTGTACGAAAATGTACATTTCGAGGTATACGTTTAAAAAACAAAATTATTTTTCCAAAAATTATCAGAACAACTGTAGTTAAGATAATTAACATATAACATACATCGGGTAGTTTGTTACTTAAAAAAAGTATCTAAAGTTTTTGGAAGTAACGGAGCCGTGACAACTGAATGATTTTCAAATGAATCCACATCGTTTTGGGGTTCAGGGACTGAATGATTGTTTACCACTTCTTTCGCAGTTTTATCAGCCTCTGGACTACCAGCGTTGCTGCGTGCCTTTGTATTATTTGAAGTACGTTCGCTTAGTGTTGGTTCCTTAAATAGACAAAAATAAAAAAAAAAATATTAAACGTAAGTACGAGCGATTTCAATAAACACAATTTTAATTCGTTTAAATGCCGAGACATGTTATGATCTTTGCTCTGTAAAACTAAAACCTGATATTACAGGTCACACAAACCCTAGACTTGTTTTTTTAATTTTAAAATGCAAATCGTAAGGTAACAAGCCAATAAGGAGAAAATAGTAATTTATTTGATGACTGTGCTTTCTAGACAGTCACGCAGACTTCCTGGTAGTGAAACAAACAGAAAAGAGAAGTCTTAGAAGAAACAAATGACAAAAAATCTTGGTAGTGACTAGAAAGGTTATATTATCATTGCATTTGATTTTTCAACTATTGCAGTTGCATAGAGTTTGACTTCAACTGGAATATCACAGAGCTTTTTATTTTCAAAGAGCTAAAATTTATCATGTTTAAGAAAATTGTGTGCAAAGAACGTTTAAGTTATTTAGCGGCATTAAGGAATGCATTACTCGTTTAAAATTTAAACATTTCAATAACAAGGTGACAAAAGGACCTTTGTGTAAATAATAGTAGATAATAAAAACGACCAAAGCAGCTGGTGCCGTTGGGGTACAAGCGGACCTTTCTAGGCACGCTAGAGATGAACTGGTCAGACATCGCATCTTATAAGCGTTTTATGTGAATGTCTTAAGCTGACGGAATAATAGGCCCTTACCAAGCCGGATTTAGACCTGTAATTTAACGATCCTCCAAATTTTCAAATTGAGCTATTCTGGAGAAAACCTAAGAATTTAACATCGCGGCCAACCATCTGTTCATCGGTTTCAAAGCAGCCTATGAAAGTGTAAACAGAGACGAACTGTACCGAGCCATGTCTAGTTTTGAAATTCCTGCTAAACTGATACATCCGTCTTATCAGGATGACGTTAAAGAATGCTCACTGCTCCGCTTCTCAAAAATTGGCAGAGATAATATAAGACAAGCTTACACACTGTCAAGCAGCTGTTTCAACATTGTGCTTGAAAAGATAGAACGCAACACCCAAGCCAGCATATGAGGCAACAGTCTTTAAAAATTTAACGCTTGAACATGGGCAACAACATCAGCTCAGAAATCAAACGTAGAATAACTCTTGCTAATCGCTGTTACTGCGGGCTGAGTAAGCAATTGAGGAACAAAGCCCTATCGAGAAGAACCGAGGAGACTATATAAAACACCCATCATCCCGGTCCTGCTATATGGTGCATACGCATGGAACCTTTCCCATGCGAATGAAAGCGCCCATGGGGAATTCGATTGAAAATTACTACGCGCGATTGATGGTCCCTATTTACGATCAAGTTACGAACGAGGGGCGAAGACAGTACAACGCGCTGTACAGCGACATGAGCATGGTCAAAAAAATCCATATCCAGCGGCTAAGATGGCTAGGCCATGTAGAGCGGATGAATATCGACGCTCCAGCATGCAAGGTTTTTTCAGAGGCGAGAGGAGACCTCATCTCTGAGCGACCAGATAGAAGGAGGCCTCCGACTTAGTGTGCAGAACTGAAAACAGCAGGCTAGAGATCAAGCCAACTGGAGGAACATAATAAACCAGGCCCAGGAGGGCCACGCTATGTAGCGCCACGAAAAGTTAAAGCAAGTAAATAAGGCGACCGGTTGAATTTGATATTTTCAAAACGGTAAATAAACTTTAAATTTTGAACTTACATTAAGGGATGGTGAGCGAGTCGTGCTGCCGCTTTTCAACAATATAGACTTTTTAGGGTTAGCTCTTGGAAGTTGTTCGTCTTCGTTGAGTGAATGAAGCAACTGCAATAAAAAAGATGACAAATAAGTAATTATTTTGTTTTGATATTCAGATTTTGTACCTTTTCTACCTCGGCATCTATCGCTTCACCCTCGTTTTCAACGCCAGATTTTCGTGACTTTTCCAATAATGTTGCTCGTTTTGCAGTAAGGTAAAGGCTACGCTTAACCGCTATGTACGTAACGTCGCCAACAGCGCGCACAGAATAGTCGGGCACGAATGTCTGTCGTAAAACCGAATCTACATTAAGAGATTGCAATGAACCTTTGATTTGATTCTGTGTCTGATTTGGCGAATCTGGTAAATACAAGATCAGTTGGCATTACATTTAAAGATTTGTTTCACTTTAAAATACCTAAAACAATATTCTGCAGAAGAGCTTGAGTTCCAAAGTAAGTAAAGGGCCCACTTTCAAATAACAAATTTTCCTTTCCAACAGTGACCTCGACACGACCTTCTAATATAAGCACGAAGAAATCCACTGGTTTGCCCTGCTGGAAAATAATTAAACTAGGATCATCTTTTTCTTTGCCTTTACTTTTGATATGGTGAATGATGTCTTGATTAAGTAAACGTCGCAGTATCGATTCAGAAATTGTGTCTTTTTTGAAAGCATCAACAGCTAAACAAAAAAGAATATTAGTGTTAATACTTGTATTTAATAGTTAAGTTTTATTTACCTGTGCTTAAGTACTGGAATGTGGCTAAAATCAATTGAGGCGATATACGAATTGCTTGGTGTTCTTTTCTTTCCGCAAAAACACTGAAGTCTTGTTTTTTATTTCGTTGTCTCCTGACTTTTGTTCGGTTGTCCACGAACACATCGGTTTCATCTATGATTTCAGCTTGAATCAGTTCTTCAATAACATCTTCCAAAGTGAGAAGCCCAATTGTTTCATAGAAAGGATCACCTTCTCCTTCATTATTGACACGATGAACAAAAGCCATGTGTCCTTTATTGCCTTCTTTAAATTGATTGAACATAATATCGAGTGTTACATCTTCAAAAACAAAATGGCAAGGATTTTGATAGAATTCACACAAAGTTTTCAATGGAGTATTGTCGTCGGTATCGACAAACGCTAAATCCTTGATATAAAGTAATGTAACGATATTTTTTGGATGGCCATCGTATACTGGTATCCTTGAAAATCCAGATTTCATTATATCCGATACGGTCTCAAAATCAAGTATAGAATCGAGTGAAAGCATGAATGCATCTTCGATGTGTGTCATAACCTCACCAACAGTTTTTCTTCGAAGTTCCAAAGCACCGGAAATAATATTCACTTCGTTTTTATCTAAATCATTTATTCCTGTTGTGACCTAATAATAATAATAATACATAATTACATGTATATGTATATGAAAAACTTAATTCAATATTAGCATGAAAATAAGAAAATAATGCAACGAGAAATATCTTTGAACTTAGGCTATGTTTACCCTGTTAGTTGGCTTCCGATAAAACGTAACACTGTCAATCATATGCTGATTAGATTTGCATAAAATGCTTGACCGAGTAGTTAGGAAAGCAATCTTATGTGGAAGAGTTCTATCTCTTCTTGTTAAAGCGGAAGGGGCAATTTTTGTAATGTACATATTTAAATTCAAAGAAACCAAATAAGATAATTTGATACAGCTTTCAAATTGTATTTATTAAATATTATTTCTTAAACAAACTTCAATCAAACATTATATTAATGAATATAATTTATCCTTTAAGAAAAGTTATATCACATTATCGTATGTTGCCTCTCCTTCGAGCGCCGTAGGGACCTATTGGAATTTGAAGATTAGGTGGTGGAAAGAAAAAGTTTATGTACACCCGTTCACCAGCGTATAAGGCTTTGTAAAATGTAAAAAATAGCCACATGGATATACTAGAGCGCGTCAGAAGTTAATAGTGTATATACCCCACGTGTTTCTGATATCGGAGAGATGCTTATCTGCCCGTTTGTACGGAGCGCGTCAGATTTTCAGAGGAGGTGTTAAGTGTGAGAAATTGTAATCCGCAAAGCTGTGGTATATCCAAGTAATTGAAGGGAATAATAATATCTTTGTTTTCAAAGTATATACAAATAGGTTTTAATAGTAACGAGATCAGAAACAGACTAACTATAAAATAATAATTTGTACAATGATGTTTTTAGAACTATTACTATGTATAAATATAACAAATTATTATTAGAGTATTTTACAGCAAGTAGATTTCGTATTAAATTATTCTAATTAACAAAGTGAACCCGAAAGAAGCTCTCATTCAAAAGACTGAAGATTCGGACATAACGCAAGCTCGTGGCGGCTTCCTAAAACTGCAAAAAAAAAATCGCCATTTTACATTTTACTAGAGCGCTTCAGATTTTCATAAAGGCGATTCAATTTTAATTAAATTTTTTAATTTAATTTTGGTGGGGGCAAAACCCCCATTTATTTGGCTTAATACAAGCTATTTCTTAATCTAACTTAAAAACTCAAAAACTTAATAGCTAAGACTTAAATTAACTGGTTGGGGGACTTAGGAGACGAAGGATTACTCCAATTAAGACATCGAAGAGCAAAACGAAGGAAACTGCGTTGTATGCTCTCAATTCTGACAATATGCACTTGTTGGTAAAGCGACCAGACTTGACAAGCGTATTCAAGAAGCGGACGAACAAATGATATGTAAAGGGATCGGGTAACGTAGGGGTGTGCAAATTTCTTGGACCATCGTTTCACGAAGCCAAGTGCTAAATTTGCCTTAAGAATTATATCGTCGATATGTTTGAGAAAATTCAGCTCATGGTCGCAAATAATTCCAAGGTCACGGATCACCTGAACGGGTAAATGGTTTGACTGTGTAGAAGATAGAGACGGGGAGGAGATTTGATGCGTTTACGTTTACTTAAGTTTTCATAAAAAATGCTTTCGAAAATTTTGGGTATATGCGATAATTTAGCGATGGGAAATTTCCTTGGCATATTTTTGATAGGGGAAGAGAAAGAGTTGAGGAGCATTTCTTTAGAAATATGGCAGGGATACCATCGGGGCCAGAAATATACTCATCATTTAGATGATTTAACTTTTCTTCAATAAGATAGGAGTCAAAAAATAGCGGGAGGAATGGACCAAGAAATAAATTCGAGAAATAAGCAAAGTCAAGAACAAAAGAATCATCCGTGAAAGATTGTTTGAAGTAACTTACGAAATAATTTGCTATAGGGAGCGCTTCAGATGAAGTTTCGTTATTGAAAGAAAGGGAGGGTACCCGTCAGATTTTCTTTTGTGGTTGACAAATTGATAAAAAGACTAAGGGTCATTATTAATGTTAGATTTCATTTCGATTAAATAGCGTTGGTAAAGAGTGTTGAAAAGCTCACAGAAGTGTAGGTAAGAACCAAGGTAAGCTGAATAGTCGGGAGATCGAGTGCGAAGGAAGATTGCCCACAATGTGTTCCTTTTATTTCTTAGAGTGCAGAGTCTGTGATTACACCAAGGTGGAGAAGTAGAAGTTTTTAGTCTAGAAACGGGGACAAATAGGGATATAGCATTATGTATTTGTATGTGAGGGGGGTTAGGCGGTGTTGAAGCCTGGAGAAAAAATGAGAGAAGGAGGGGCGGGTGAAGGTTATCCATGGAGAAAGTGAGATTGACGAATTGATGGGATCTGTTGGCCAACCCATGTAGTTTGAAATTCCACTTACTTGGCAGAGGCAAGAGTCTGCTAGGCGATCAACGAAGAGACATCATTTGGCAGAGGTGGGGTTATGAGCAATGTAAAACGATTGGTCGTCTGAAAAAGTCCATTTTAGATATGGCAGGATGAAGTCACCGAAAATAAGGATCTCATCATGGGGTTCGCACAAATCTTAAATGTTGTCAATCGTTTTGATTACAAGTTCATATGATTCGAGAGGTTGCGATGGTAATATGTAAAAGCAGATTATGTAAAGCGACTTATCGGGTAGTGTTACGTTGAAGGTGAGAAATCCGTTTTGGGTGGATGTATTGTCCAAAAGCAGATAGATCACTCTCAACTTTTTGAGGAGGCTAATTAAAATACTCATGGTAATTAACATATAGCTTTTTGAGACTGGTGACGTTAGTGGGGAGGCCTTCCTGTTGAATAGAGACCATAGCACTTATTCTAGTTTTACCTGCATAGCAAACGGAGTCCGATTTGTCGTGAAGATAAGACAAAAAGATGCGTATGTTCTCAAAAGTTTTTTTGTCCCTTAGCCTAAAGAGAGCGTATCGCAATTCAGTTGAATCAATTAAGTTTTTTAAAAAGCCACAGCATTGTTCATATACATTAATTGTAACCAGAATCGCCCATACTCGAAATTCGAGCACATACGTTTGTTAATATCATTATTACGTGAACATAAATTTTGACTTACGTTTTAACTCTTTTTCTCAATTTTATCTAAGTTAAGTTTCTTTTATATTGTTCATTTTCTACATTACATTAGTTAGATTTTCATCAAATGTTTGCATTAGCTGATTTTTCTCTGTTTTAAAAGAATTAATTTTTTTTAAATCTCTTTATATAAAAATTAATGAATAATACATTCTGCCAATTTATGCGAGATTTAGTACGTACGAAGAAAAGGGTACGACAAAATTCTTGTTCACGTATTAATATTTATTACATAGATGCCACGAACGCATGTGAAAAAAATGTCAAAATTAAGATTGCGATGGTAGCTCTCGCGACTCCACTTAAGGAAAAAAAAATTAATTACTTAAAATTTTAACATAGAAGTTCGCGACATCTGTTTAAAAAAAAAAATAAAGTCTTCTTCTAGTGTGTGTGATAATATTTGCAATAACTGTAAAAGTTCAAGTATTGTGAACAGTTCCGTGCAACAACAGCTTTTTTTTTTGACAATATTACAGGATATGAAATCTAAGCTCTTATCAACTCTTAGAAAACTCACTCATGTGGGTTTGACGGAATTTCCAATATAACTATAAGAAAAATTGCTTTAAATGTTACTCTATTTAACCTAAGCATAAAAACTGGAACTTTTCCAACCAAACTTAAATGTGCTAATGTGTTACCGCTTTTTAAAAAGGGAAAACGGAATAATAAAAATAATTATAGACCGATTTATCTACTATCTTCTATTTCTAAGGTTTTCGAAAAAAATTGTAAAAAATAGAATGCTGAGTTTCCTAAACAAGGTAAGCTTCTTTTTCAGTCCAATGCAGTTTGGTTTTAGGAAAAAGCTTTCCACGGAGGACGATCTGTTGTTGTTTTGTTCTCTTATCCACAAAGGACTGGACAAGAAAAAATGTGGCGCTAGTCTTTTCGTTGACATAACAAAGGCTTTCGATATGGTTGGCCACAACATTCTATAAAAGAAACTATATTCAGTTGGTTTCCGAGGTCTTATTATACATCTGATTTGCTTCATATCTTAAGGATAGAACGCAGACAGTGAAAATTGAAAACTTCACCAGTGATACGAAAGTAGTAAACTTAGGTGTACCATAGGGTTAAGTGATTGGCCCTCTTTTATTCCTGGTTTATATAAATTCCCTGTTTCTTCAACCGTTTTGTGGAAAAATCAAAGCCTTTGCAGATGACTTAGCCATTGCCTACACTACTAAAAGTCATTTAGACTTAAATTCTGACATCAATAACGATATTTGTTTACCAAAAGTTCGGTTTAACCAACACAGATTAATTGTGAGCAGTAAAATCAAGCTGATGTATTTAGTTTAAGCGAAGTAGCTCAACAGGATGTTGATTTCTGATTTCACTCATCTGATTGTGCTAAGTACTGCTTGAAGCATTGCGACTGCAATGAAAGTAAATCTGGGATTACATTCAACGAAAAAGTGGATTGTAGCAAGAACTGCTATAAGGCTGAGACAGTTAAGGAATACAAGTATATGGGTATCACTATTGATCAAAACATAATCTGGCTGCAACATATGATAAACTTAAAGCAGAAACTTAGATCGAATGTGCGATGTTTTTATCATATTAAAAGGTTTTTGGACTGCAAGACATTGAAAGCAGTATATTTTGCTATCTTTCACTAAAGGTTGCAGTGTGGAATAACTTGTTGGGGCGGTAGCTATAAAAGGAAACTTCAGCCACTTCTTGTTCTGCAAAAATGCCGCTATGCCGCTATTAAAAAATTGATCATTCTTCCTGTAAAGCATCTTTATTTTTATAAGCGTTCTAAAGCTTTCTTTATGAAAATTGGTTCCATATCTAATACACTGAATTCGTGTGTTAACCGACGTTTTTTTGTTAAAACTCCTTTACTACAGGAATTTTACTCTGTTTTTTATTGCAAGTGTTTTAATAGTTTACCTATAGAAATACGGTGCGTAAAAAATGTGTCGTCATTTTTGAAAAAAATAGATTTAGACCATGCAAAAGTTGAAATCTTGCTTTCTTACATTGTTTGAAAAATATGTAAATAAATTCTCATGTTCAAAAAGTAACTACCTAATATTTTTTTGTATATATAATTTTGATTAAGCAAATCTCGTTTCTATGAAAAAATAATAGTAATAATGTTGGAAATTTTATATTTACCTTTCTGGCAACTCTCATACTCATACTCTATTCCTCTTCATCTGTCACTTCTTGTTCTGTTCTGTTTCCTCTTTGACTTAGTTCAGACGTGTATTTTTTCCTTGCGCTACTTAAATAAAATCTTTAAATAACTAAACGATCCGCGTTTAATTTTAGCAGGTTATGGGCCCAGTTTGTTTAAAATATACAATAGTATAAGAGTAAAAGTAATTTTTTTGCATTTAAGTAAATTGACTAAAGCCCTAACCTTTAAACATGAATCCGAATGTTTTACATCGTGTGCCGCCATTCAATGGTAAAAATTTTGTTTCGTGGAAACCACAAATGAAGGCGATCCTCCATAAAGCACTTTGACTGGATACGTCAAAGGAACGCTGCAAAGACCTGCGGAGGCAGGAGCTGGACAGCAAGCGTGGGACGACAAGGATATGGACGCGAAAGCGGAGCTCATCTTGGCACTGGAGCCAAACATAATTTCCTTGGTAAAACCTTTGTATATATACTGCATATAGTACTATTATGGGACGTCAAACAATCTTGTGGAATCAGCTCACGTGATGGCGCTAGTTGCGGCCACTAGATTTGTGAGAGAGAATTAAGAGAACGTAAGGCGGGAAGGTAAAGAACGAGACGAGAATATTATTAAGGGTTTTTTGTTTCGCTTTGCTGAGGTGAATTAATTTTTGTTAGAAATTTGTACACGATACAAACATTTTCATTGACTTAAAATCGTTGCTAGGATACGAATTTTTTTTGATGTAGCGTTTTAGGCGTTGCTTGGTAGAAATCCTTAGCAACGGGTTTTTTAAGTAAACAATTAATTGTTGTTGGTAGGAATAGGCAGTTAAGAAGGTAAACAAAACTGACAAGCATTTGAATTTTTGTTTATTTTCCTTTTGATGTAGCTTTTGTTTACTTTTTTGAATTCTTTAGATTTACAAATTATTGTTTACCATTTTACTACAAATTGCATATACATTCTTAAAATTTAAACACAATCTTACTTTTTGTATATATATTAATTTCCTTGAAGAAACAGATTTTGGTTTTGGTTTGTAAATTATGAATTTCGCTTCCCAATCCGATAGGCGTTAGGTGCAAATTAAGTGCAAATTGTGTATAGAAATTCGTTAGAAAATTTATTGAAAATTCATAGGTACAAGGACTTGGATTATAATGATAATGGGTAGAAAAGTGAAAAGATGTGAACTTCGTTATTTTGTAGAGCTAGTAAAATAGACAAATTATAGATTCCTATAATAATGAAACTTATCAAACATGGCATAATTATTATAGCAAGGACTAAAAAAGCTACTGACAAAATATGTCTGTACGTTTATAAACATATAATGTATGTGGGCGTAATGCTTTTTTGGCATATTATTCATATAGTTTAATTCTTATAATTAATCCCAATTTTAATTTGCGATTACGTATAGATACTACGAGTGTAAGGCAAATATGCATTCGTGCCACATACTTGTCTTTAATGTGCCTAATCACCTTGGAAGCCTATATCTTTCACAAGAAATATAATAAATAATTAAAAAAAATATTATTCTTGAACTTGGTACTTATGCTAAATTCGGGCAAAGTTTTAAAATATTTTTTGTTGTTGTAAAAGAGAGCCTAAAACATGAAAAAATTGTTTACAGTACCTCCATAGAACCCAATTTTCATTCTCAATAACTACATCATAATATAACAAATAATTAATATTCCTAGGCAAAACCTTCTCCTTTGGTGGATAAAGGACATATCCACCACATATCGACATATTTCGATATGTTCATATACACAAATCCTAAATTTGTATATATAATACTATACGTACAATGTACATACATATGTATGTACATCACAAGAACCTAACACTTAAGATAACAATCAGACATTACATTACGATGATAAACGACCGTATTTGAACTAAGGGGCATATTTACATATTAATTGTACCTCCCATAGGTACCTCTCGGACTTCTTGGAAACCAATTTACCAATTTCAACTTCAACATTTTAAAAAGGTTCGACAATTTTATAAATACAACAACAACTTCTACTACGAGGGACCCAGTAGTGCAATTCATTCATAAACAAAACAAACATTCGCTAGGACCAGATATTTTTAATTTTGATATTTTGAAATTTTTGGTTACATTTTCCTAAAGCTTCTTGTTTCTATATAAAAATCCTTAGCAACGGTTTTTTTTAAAAATACAGAATTTGTTATTAGTAGGAATAGGCAGTTAGTCTTTTGGCTGCAATTTGATTTTTTGTTTATCTTGTTTTGTTTACACCTGTTTTATAGGGAATACGAGCACTTATACTAACATACATATTTAATACATACGTACTTCATGGGCCGAATTTGGCTAGAATTCTTTAGGTTTTTAAATTTTTGTTTACTCAAGAAACGTTGCCGTTTGCAAAAAAATATACACATACATTCTTAAAATTTAAACACAAGCTTACTTCTTGCTGTGCATATTATACAAACGTCCTTGAGGAAACGGATTTTTGTTTTGAATTTTGCCTTCCATTCATAGGTACAAATTAAGTGCGTTTTCGAGAAAAATAAGCTTTTACATAACGGTTATATAACAATTACCGTTAATTTTTGAGCTAAAGAAAAAATTGAAATATCTCCTTTGTAGAACGTCAAAATAACCTCATGCTCCAAATTTGAAAATGATTAGCCAAACCGTTTAGGCTGTAGTTTAATATGCATCACTACATAGATACTTGCATAAGGCAAGTTATGCATTCGTGTTCTTTCATACGTACGTATACATATAAAAATAAGTACTTTATTCTTTCTTGAACACTGTGTAGTGTATAATAAGCCATCGTTATACCTCATGTAAGGAAAATCATGTGATGAGAAGGAAAATTTGAAGAGATCTGCGCAGTAGAATTGCCAAATGAATTGGTTCAAGCTATAGGTAATTATATGACTTAAGCCGTTAAGGCTGCAGGTCATTATACATACACACGGACATACATACATTTTGTTCACTAACTTTTAAGGCTTCTCTATTATCGCCATACCATGATTTCATGCTTAATTGTTATATCAATTTTTTGTTTATATTCACGAATCCAAAACTCGCCTCATAAAAAAATCTCAATACGGCTTTGTTTTCATTTATGCCGGCGGAGCAATATACTGGGGTTCCAAAAAGCAACAAATAGTAGCCACATCCAGCACCGAGGCTGAGTACATCACGTTGTCCTCAGTGGCAAAAGAATCAGCATACCTACGTCACATATTAGAAGGGCTAAAGTTACACGATGGACCTCTCAACATATTTTGCGACAACCAAAGTGCTAAACATATCGCAAATGACCAGGCCAACCACGGAAAGACGAAGCACATCGATGTACGTTACCATTTCGTAAGAGAAGCCATAGCAGACAACATCATCACCATCAGTTACCTCAAATCCGAAGACATGATAGCGGATGCACTGACGAAAGCTTTACCGCAACAGTCACACTTCAAACACTTCGAAAATATGGGCATGAAACTCTAAATGCTCCATACACTCAAGTACAACATTCCATTTTTTCAATTAACGAATATTTGGTATTTAAATTTTTTCCTTTTCGTAAATACAAATAATCTTCTAATTGTCAAAGTTTTAAAATTCAAAGAGTAACTGATCTCATATATAATTTATATTCGAAAAATATTGTTAAAGTACAAAGTTAAATAGTTTTTGATCTCAAAGTATTTATATCTTTTAAAATTGTTAGAAATGAAGATAGAGAACGATTATGAAGTTGAGAGGGGATGTTGGAAATTCCATATCTACATGGTAATACCTTTTGTATTTATCTTTCTGGCAACTCTCATACTCATACTCTATTCCTCTTCATCTGTCACTTCTTGTTCTGTTCTGTTTCCTCTTTGACTTAGTTCAGACGTGTATTTTTTCCTTGCGCTACTTAAATAAAATCTTTAAATAACTAAGCGATCCGCGTTTAATTTCAACACAGAAGCCTGTAGAGATAGGAATGGAAACCTCGTAGTAGAGTTACAGAACGATGACAGACAAAACTTCTATCTACCTGACCAAAATGAAGTGAGGATAGCAATATCTAAACTAGAAAACAATAAAGCTGCTGGACCCGACGGACTACCCGCCGAACTTTTTAAAGCGGCCGGAGATGACCTGGTGGAGTGCATACACCAACTCATCTCTAAAGTTTGGTCAGAAGAAAGTATGCCTGATGAATGGAACCTCAGCATCGTTTGTCCGATCCACAAGAAATGAGACCCTCTAAACTACGCCAACTATAGAGGAATAAGTCTCCTGAATATCGCCTACAAGGTTCTCTCTACCTAATATGTGAACGCCTGAAACCTTTCGTCAGCAACCTGATTGGCCCCTATCAGTGTGGTTTCAGACCAGGAAAGTCCACAGTCGATCAAATGTTCACGCTTTTTAAGATCGCGTATGATAGCATTTATAGAGAGCAGCTATACAGAGCGTCTGGTTTTGGCATCCCCACAAAACTCCTCCGACTGTGCAGGATGACGATGGAGAACTCTCGCTGCTCCATCAAGGTTGGTACTGACCTCACAGGAGCTTTTGATGTCGAAAAAGGATTCCGGCAAGGTGATGCGCTATCGTACGATTTCTTCAATTTAATACTTGAACAAATTATAAGAAACTCGCAAGTTAATTGTAGTGGGACAATTTTTTTTTCAAGTCTGTTAAATTGCTAGCATACGCTGACGATATAGACAACATTGGCATAACTCGGCGAGCTGTCACTGGAGCGTTTGCTAACATTGAAGTTGAAGCGGCTAAGATGGGACCAGCAGTCAATGAGGCCAAAACGAAGTACCTACTGTCCACAAAAAGGGACATACAACACCGAGCAAATTTGTTCCAATTGTTGCATGATCACAGTCCAGATGTCTTTTTGGCTAGCGAAACCAAGCTAAACCAGGACAACAAACTGACTCATAATAATTACAATATCGTAAGAAGGGACCGGCCCAATTCCACTCATGGGGGTGGGGTCGCTATCTTTTTACGAAAAGGTATTGATCATAAGGTCATATATAATAGTGAAGTGCGAAGATTCGAGTTGTTAGAAGCTTGCATCATATGCATTCCTCTCCAACATGGGAAGCGAATGTATGTGATCGCATTGTACGCACAAGAAGCACCTCAACCTGCAAACTTTATTGCAGAGCTCGAAAAACTTTTCGAGTGCCTTAGTCTGTACTCGGATGATTATCGCTGGGGATTTTAACGCCAAACATGAAGATTGGGGAAATCAAATCCAAAATCCAAGGGGACGCCATCTTTTTTATCGGATGGGTCGACACCATATTGAGTATAAAATCGACCTTCTTGCTACAGATAGACCACGTTCCCAAGGAGAGGTGCTCTTCTAGATCTACTACTGTCAGACTCAAGACTGACAGTAACTGACTCTGTGGGCCAAAAGACAAGAAACTGTTTACACACGGTAGAATACGACTTAGTTGTCGTGTCTCAACCAAAACCAACATTCCCTAGAACTCCATCTCATTTGGATTTCTTTCTGGTTACGTCGAACTTCATCAACATCCTACCTAAACTACGGAACTACAATTGCGTAGCACACGATAGTGATTCCGACCATCTGGCAGTAGAAGTTAGGGTAAGACCTAATCAAAAGATATTCTGCGAACAACCAGAATAAGAGCTGCACATCAGGTATAACAGGGTGAATTGGAGAATATTCCGTACCGAAATTGAAAGAGATCTCCCGAAAGTCCCAACCAGAGAATAAATTCAGGAAAAGACTTGCGAACATCAAACCGGAACCCGATGCCTTCAAGAAAATTAACCAGCTTGTTGGGAAAAAGAGCTCGATTCCAGATACAATAATGCACGGGCAACATTCTGCAATAACACCAACCGAAAAAGCAGAAGATCTCGCTAAACATTTTGAAGACACCTTCAAGGATCGCCGGCCCAATCACCTTCCTGAATTCATCGAAGAAGTTGAAAGCAAGTTTGAAGAAGTTGCAGCCTCTAATACTTCAGTCACCAACTTTAATGAGGACAATCCTGCACTCGGACCAACTGGAGATGCTTTTACTTCCATCGAGGAAGTAACTGACATAATCCACGGAGGAAATTCTAAGAAGTCAGCAGGAAATGATGGGATTTCTAACTTTGTGCTTAAAAAGCTACCAAATCTCGCCATCCTACTGCTGACGATCATCTTCAATAACTGCCTTAATAACAGCTACTTCCCCGAAACATGAAAAAACTGCAGCAGTGGTGCCCGAAGAAAACCAACAAGACTAGCGTCGAGGGATATCGGCCGATTTCGCTTTTATGCTGTGTCAGCAAAATCCTGGAGGGACTTATCCTGAGAAAGCTTTATCTTTTCTTCAGGGAAAGGGAATTCATACCTGAATGTCAGTATGGTTTCCGAGCACGACACTCCACCATCCATCCGCTTCTTGGACTGCACTCCGATGTGATACACGGACTGAACAAGAAAGAGACGACAGTCGCCTGTTTACTGGACATCGAAAAGGCCTTCGACACAGTTTGGATAAAAGGACTAATATTCAAACTGTCAAGTCTAGGACTACCTGACACTTGGTAAGATTAATAAAACATTTTCTAACACATAGATCCTTTTATGTACAGGTAAACAAAGAATATTCACAAAGAAAGACGATCAGCGCTGGAGTTCCACAAGGTTCCAAGTTGGGCCCCATACTTTTCAACCTTTATACAGCTGACCAGCCTACCAACATCCCAGGGACAAAAACGAAGCTATATGCCGATGACTCCTTAACATATGCAACATCCATTTCACCAGAAATCGCAGCCAGAAGAGTTGAAGGTCACATAAGAAACTTGTGGGACTACTACCTTAAATGGGGACTAAAGATAAATAGCGATAAGAGCGAGCTTATCTGCTTCAGAAACCCAAGAACAGCAACAGGTCGGAGACGTTTCGCATCACGCTGTGATAATATAAGTATCAAGCTACCAGACAACACAGTGATAAGGACGAAAACAACAACAAAATACCTTGGAGTGAATTTCACTAACCGCTTCAAATTCAACAAGCACGCTTCATTTATGCTTAAGAGAGGACTAAGCACTAATACTAAGCTCCTCATCTATAAACAGCTGATCCGTCCAGTTCTGACGTACGCTTGTCCTATTTGGTTCACCATATCACCAACGTATATGAAGAAGATCGAAGTTTTCGAAAGAAAGATACTTCCATTACAAGGAAATATGTCCCAAACAAGAAACTATATGAAGACACCAAACTGATCCCAATAAATCATCATGATACAGCTCTCCAAAAATATTTTGAGGAACTTGGAGGACCACCCCAACTTGGAAATCCAGCAATTCTACTCCAGCAACAACTAGAGCCCAGTCATCGCTACCTCAACATTCGAGCCATCACAGACGACCGATTCGAGGATATTATGAACAACGACGGAGCCCCGATCTACGAGAGAACCAGCAACGGACACAACAGAGGATAAACAACACCGCATCCTAACGCCATTTTTTTTTTTTTTTTAACCATAGACAATTATTATAATTAAGAATTTCAATTAAAAGATTATGCAAACAAAAATATGATATAAGTAAAAATATAGCATTGTATAGAGCCAGCTGAAGTACGTCGGGCACTTGTTGTTGAGCTGACATGATTTATTTTAGTTATAAGTTATTATAAGGCCAATTGTACAATTGTACGTTAGAATACGACAGTGACAACTGCGGACTTTCCGATCGTAGAGATCGATGGATACCTGCTTCAGATGGATGATGTCATAAAACAAACGATGGGCAGAACAATTCCAAGATACAAAGAACATAACGCAACTGAAATTTACAAGAACGCAACAATAGACGCATTACACAGACAAAACAGTGTCCTTCTGACAAGATTACAACTTTTGTACAGACGGTTTACTAACAGAAACGATCTGGAGATTAGGACACTGAAGTCTTCAATCAAAAACGTCAACTTGCTCATAAAGCAAAATTACAAATTGTCGATAAACTCGTATTGGGATAACAGAATTCAAGCCGTTAATAGCGACCCGAAGGTGTTTCCCGAGATTAATAAAATCTTCAGGAAAAACAATCAAAACGATCTTCCGTGTCTTAAGCTACAGAGAACGACAGACAACGAAAATATACTCCTGACCGCAGGAATAGATCTGGGGGACGCCGTCTTGGACGACGATTTCTTTGTGATCGAAGATCCATTGGAGAAAGTTGAGACAGTGGATGCTGCTTTTCAGCAAGTGTATAAAGTGAATGAGTCTATTTATCCAAATCACGACCTGGAGAACAGAGCTCTGCTGAATCACTTCTACCTGCGTAACAGCATCACGCAATGGCGATCTGAGAATCTGAGAAAAAATTGGTTTCACCGAGAGATGCTGGTATTTTGAATTTCTCCCAGAAAACCTTTTGGTTCATAAGGAGAGTTTTACCATATATGGCTTCAACGGATATACCACAGGTTGTTCAACAGAGAGAAAGATGAGTATAGACGCATATACTCCGAACTTAAATGCACCAACACCATGTTGAACCAGGCAGTAAAACATCACCAGGAGGATGAATTCAGGAAAAGAATTCCAAACATTAATATGGGACTCTGATCACCCGCCCAATCAACTTCCTGAAATCATCGAAGAAGTTGAAAACAAGTTTGAAAAAGTTTCAGCCTCTAATACTTCAGTCACCAAGTTTAATAAGGACAATCCTGCACTCGGACCAACTTGAGATGCTTTTACTTCCATCGAGGAAGTAACTAACATAATCCACATAGGAAATTCTAAGAAGTCGGCAGTAAATGATGGGATTTTTTCTGCTGACGATCATCTTCAATAACTGAATAACAGCTACTTCCCCGAAACATGGAACAGTGGTGCCCGTTCCGAAGAAAACCAACAGGACAAGCGTCAAGGGATATCGGACGATTTCGCTTCTATGCTGTTTCAGCGAAATCCTGGAGGGACTTATCCTGAGAAAGTTCATCATTTCTTCAGGGAAAGGGAAATCATACCTGAATGTCAGTATGATTTCCGACACGACACTCCACCATCCATCCGCTTCTTGGACTGCACTGCGACTTGACAAACGGACTCAACAAGAAAGAGACGACAGTCGCTTATTTACTGGACATCGAAAAGGCCTTCCACACAGTTTGGATAAAAGGACTAATGTTCAAATTGTCAATTCTAGGACTACCAGAACACTTGGTAAGATTAATCAAAAATTTTCTAACCCATAGATCCTTTTATGTACAGGTAAACAAAGAATATTCACGAAGAAAGACGATCAGCGCTGGAGTTCCACAAGGTTCCAAGTTGGGCCCCATACTTTACACAGCTGATCAGCCTACCAACATCCCAGGGACAACAACGAAGCTATATGCCGATGACTCCTTAACATATGCAGCATCCAATTCACCAGAAATAGCAGCCAGGAGAGTTGAAGATCACATAAGAAACTTCTGGGACTACTACCTTAAATGGGAACTAAAAATAAATAGCGATAAGAGCGAGCTTATCTGCATCAGAACCCCAACAACAGCAACAAGAGGTCGAAGAGTTTTCGCATCACGTTGTGATAATATCAGTAGCAAATTACCAGACAACACAGTGATAAGAACAAAGACAACAGCAAAATACCTTGGAGTAAATTTCACTAACCGCTTCAAATTTAGTTTAGTTTAGTTTATTTCTTTCTTTATATAACTGAAAGTAATATAAAGTTATATAAAGAAAGAAATAAACTAAACTAAACTAAAACTAAACTAAACTAAATTCAACAAGCACGCTTCATTTATGTTTTAGGAGATGAAACGGACTAAGCACTAATACTAAGCTCCTTATTTCTAAACAGCTGATCCGCTTGTCCTATTTAGTTTACCATATCACCAACATGTATGTATGAAGATCCAAGTTTTTGAAAGGAAGATACTCCGTAGCTGTACAGGTCTACGCCGAAATCCCATTACAAGGAATTATGTCCCAAACAAGAAGCCCAAATACAGCTCTCCAAAAATATTTTTGAGGAACTTGGAAAGCCAGCAACTACTCCATTGCTAAATTTCAATGAACAAATCTCTTGTTCATGCCCTGTTCGATTAATATATAAACTACAACACATTTTGCTGGTTGATAGTTTTAAATGAATTGTTATCGAATTATGTTGAAAAAATTAACTTCACTCCGAATGTGATTTAATTTGATTGCATGTTTTTCAAAAAAAAAAATTCAAAAAAAATTTAAGAAATTACCTTAACAAGTTCCTTGAGACGTTCTCGATTATAAACATTACCAATTTCCTCGCCAAGACACCAATCTAAAACTTTAGATGTCGGATAAGACAAAGGCCATGTAAGTATCATCACAGCTCTTGTTATGTAAATTGTTTTCGCTCCCACAGAGAGACCATGTCTAGAACAAAATGCCTACAAAGTAAATAACAATTTATTTTTGAGTCCAAAATATTAATAACACTTACTTGTGGTGAAATTTCACCGAAAATGACAATAGCCAATGTTGAAAATATAACTGCTATCAGACCAGACGTAAGACCATCCAATAAAATAGTAAATGTTGAATTAACCAACACATTAGCCAGGAGAATACTACATAGCAAAAAGTTTCCTCGATCTCTTACTGGCTGAATTTTAGCAGCATATAATCTTTCTTTTTCAGTTCCGGTGTTTTTAAGTATCTACAAACAATGTTTTTAAAGTTTGAATAAATTAGACTCTGTGTTTACCTTGAGTTCGGTACGGTCCATGGACATCAAACCAAGATTCAATCCAGAAAATAGGGAAGAAAATGCCAAACATGATACTATGACAACAATCGAGGCCCATAACGGTAGAAGAGTTTCGTATGTGCCTATTCGCAACCATTTATCTGTGCCTTGGTGAATCAATGGCTTAGTCGTTGCAACATTGGACTGTAAAATAGATTAGAAAATTTGTTTGTTAATTTAACCTAAGTTAAGTATGAATGTTTTTTAAGTGATTTGTAAACCTATTTTTTTGGCTAATGATATTTATAAAAAAACAAAAAAATTATTTAAGAAGAAACAATAACTAAAACAGTTGTTGTTTTAAGTTGTTGTTGAAAGAAGTAAAACATTTGTGCAGATTTATTTGGCGTACAAAGGCAATGAGAAATTGTAATATACCGCTTAGAGATTTTGGACATCCGGTGAAGACAAATTTTTAAAACAAGACAGTTTACGGGGCCTTGTTTAAAAAAATTATCTTTTCCTAAACGTTTTTTTTAATACTATAAGTTTTCAATAAGTCTGTTTTCGTACTCACACGAATCTACCCAAATCTACCCAAAAAGTCTTTATTTACTTTTTTCTGGCACGAAAATACCGGAGCTTTTGACATTTTTTTCATTTCCCCTCCAGCAAGAATCTACCCGAACTATTTATCTACTGCACTTTCTTGCTTGTCAAACACGAAATCAGCTGATCGAAAAAATATTGAATTTGAATTTGAAAGTCTGTGAATTGTGAATTGATTTGTTTAATTTTGTTTGTTTGAATATTTTGTTAAACGTTTTGATTGTTAACCAATGAATTAATTTTTTCTTGTATTTCTTCCGAATGATTCATTTTTCAAACAAGAAAATGTTATTTTTTTTACACCGAACAAACAATTTATTTATATTTAGATTACCCTACTTTTACAACTTTTTTTTAAAATATCTTCAAACTAACAAATAAAATAAAAAATTGTTTAAAATATTGAATACGTTAACATGGTTTTTGTGTTGTACATCTAAAGCCTAAAGCCTACAATAAAATACTATGTGACTACCTATGTATATATATAAATATTACTATGTAATGTAATGGAAGAACATTGAGAACACGTTTATGTATATTCTACTTTCAGAGAAATAAATGCTTTAGCGTTTTTGGCCAAAAACGGAATGTTTTCCGCTCAGATTTATTGGTTAAGCTATTTCGTTGGTAGGAAGATGGAGAGAGATCCTTTCATAGTTTTTTAGTCTTGCTCTCTGAATTTTCGAGACAGTTTCTTTGATCCTTTGGTTTTCTTGGGTTTGAGAACATCGCTCAGTGTACTAAATGCAATGCAAAATTGAGCAGCATAGTAAGTTGTCATGATAAAAATCCTTGCATTTGGAATGGGCGCCACGAACATTGTTACTGCAATCAGAGTATCTGAAATGACAAACAAAATACTTCCGAAAGCTCCAACTGTTGATGGGATATCCATTTTAATCGTAGCCCGAACAATACTTCGCCAGCACATTGTCGTTAACAGTATAGAGTAAATTGGAAGTCCAATCTTAATTATAGGTCCCAGGGAATTATAGATGTAGCTGGTCATTCCTGCGGCGATGACATACAGAGGAATGCCAATGTTTACTTTCCAAGGCTCCAATTCGAATGCTGATATGTAAAATAGTTGGGCCATTCCAAACACTGCCATACCATGAGGAAAATAATCCAGATTCAGTAGTAAGTCGCCCACACAGGAGGACATTAGTCCTAACAATACCATCTGAGAATAAGTGAACTCGTCAGTGTTTTTGAATCCTTTAAGGACAACATTGGTGCACATTTTAGTAATGTTGTTATCCTTACATCACCGTCATCACTTACGATGGCGAAATATAAACAAATGAAAGTTAAGAAGGATGATAACTTAGAAAGTTATGGTTTTGATGGAATATTTAGTGTCAACAATTTAGGCAAGGCCTCCTCGCATAGCGGCAACCGTCTTCTCCAACTAAATTAAACTTAGATTCCCGTTTCAGATTTGAACAACGCTAGCTACATATTTGTCTCAAAAACATTTTCATCTAAACTACTCAACGGATCATTGTGAAATTTTCTACACACATTGTCAGGGGAGCCAAGAAAGAAAAGGGTAACTTTTATTTCGAAAATTACTACTCCTGAAATATAAAAACCCGTAGCTACTGTATAATATGCGAACGTGTAACTGGCTGAACACAATGACGTAGCTTGTAGTTGTAGCATACAGCGCAGAAATGTAGCACGTCAAAAAGTAGTTTAGTAATGTAGCTGCCTGGTGAAGTATGGAACATGGATTAAACCAGTTCAAGTTTCTTAAGATTTCGGAGCGATCAAGGAATTTAAGGAAAGAGATCTCGGAAGTATTAGAAACATGAACTGGCCTATTTTTTGCTGTGAAATGTCAAATGGCAAATCTTGGAAAAAAGAACTTCAAATCGATACCCACCACCTTTTCATAGATTTCAATGCCGCGTACGAAATCATTTATAGAAACGAATAGTATAGAGCAATGTGCAGTTTCAACATCCCTGCCAAACTCGTCCGTCTGTGTAAAATGACTATTATGGAAAAAGCACACTGTTCCGTCAAGATCGGTAAAGACCTCACCGACACCTTTGAAGTCAAAAAAAGATTTAGACAAGACGATGCGCTGTCATGCGACTTTTACAACATCTTACTTGAAAGAATAGTGCAGAACTCTCACGCCAACACCAGAGGCACGATCTTTCAAAAGTCCGTCCAATTACTCGCATACGCCGACGATATTAATTTAGACAACAACACCAGCGCTGAAATCAAACGAAGAATAACTCCTGCCAATCGCTGCTTCTTCGGGCTTAGAAGGCAATTGAGTAGCAAAGCCCTTTCTCGGGTAACTAAATTGTCCCTTTATAAGACCCTCATCATCCCAGTCCTGCTCTATGGTGTAGTGTAGACGCATGGACGTTGTCAAAAACGGTTTAGGATGTTTAAGGCTGCTTCGAGAGAAAGATTCTCTGGGTGATTTTTGGTCCCTTATGCATTAACGGAGAGTGGAAGAAGATACAATGAAGAATTGTAATATCGTAATATTTACTGAAGGACGTCTATGATGGCTGGGCTCAGATGCTCCGGACCAGAAAATCTTCCACCTATGCGCCTAGATACCCTTTTGCCTGCAATCTTCTGCTTCCTTTACTTTACCTTTTAATCTTTACTTTTCATCAATTATCATCTATCATCTTTTTATTTAATCGAAATCCATTTTCTTTTTTTTATTTCACTTGAAAACTTTCACACCAAACTAAACTTTATTTTTATTTAAAATCTAGCATATTTTTCTTCATTTTGTCTATTTTTTCAATTAAAAATCAAGACGTCATTAGCCTGTAACATTTACAGTAATTAAAAGCTTAGATTAGATGATTTTTTTTAATGCATTCGTTAGAATTTATGTACAATTGGTCTTAAACTAACTTATAACTAAAATAAATCATGTCGGCTCAACAACAGGGGCCCGACGTATTTCAGCTGACTCTATGCAATGCTATAATTTTTACTTATATCATATTTTTGTTTGCATAATCTTTTAATTGAAATTCTTAATTATAATTAACTGTCTCTGGTTTTAAAAAATTGGTGTTAGGATATGGTGTTGTTTATCCTCTGTTGTGTTCGTTGCTGGTTCTCTCGTAGAACGGGGCTCCGTCATTGTTCATTATATACTTGAATCGGCTCGAATGTTGAGGTAGCGATGGCTGGGCTCTAGTTCTTGCTGGAGTTGCTGTTTATTGCAATTATATACTAAAAGAAGAATTCATAGACTTTCTACATTTCACTAACATAGAATATCAAAAAGCTACACGATTTTTAGCTAACCAAATGTAATGTCATTTGTGCCAAAGTAATCTGTTATCTCTTATTCATCACCTAAATTTATATACTAATAAATTCAATTTAATTGAGTTGAAAATACATATGCCTTCACAAAACAAAATATCGAAATTCCAAATATGCCGAATTTCAAGTTTATGTATTAATTGCAGAAATCCTACCGTATATACGGGAAAACCTACTTCACAAATTTTTTAGAAGAAAAAACCCTCATATAATTGAAAGGTACGTAAAATCTTAGGAGAAATAGTAATTTATTGCTTAATTACTCATTTTCAATTAACCGATAGGCATTGTTTAAATGCCAATATGTGATATTGTGTTTATAAAAATAAAACATGTTCTGCAAATCTGCCATCTATAGACTAAAGCTATAGGCCTTTCCGCAATACTATGGCTTGTGATTATATTAACAGTTCATAGAACGTACTTAAAAAAAAATCGCATCGTCACCTCCACGCGGTGCCCGCTGGATAACTGATAACGCATACATGGGTTGTAGTTTGTAGATACCACCTTCTCAGGAAAGATACTCTCTGAAGTTCCAACCCAAATACGATCTATATGCTCATGCATAGGCCTCACAAGCCGGTCATGTAAGAATCATATGGTGATGACAATTAATAGATATTGCTCGGATGAACTTCAACATGTTGTTTTAAGCCCAATTACCTGAACTTGTGCTTAGCTGAGAACGCGATAAATCATATAAATAAATGAGATTTTTTTGTTATTTCATTTATTGTCTCAATAAAAAAATGGGATATTTAGAAAGTTTTAAATTGGTACACACATTGGTTTAGAAGTATTTACACTAAACAAATAAAATGTTTTGTTCTTAATGATCTTTCATCGAAAGTATACGTATAAACAAAAAAATAATTTACTACCAGTATTTAAGGCCTGTTATAATCTATTATATCTATTATAGAGAAAATTTAATAGTTCAAATAGAAAATAGAAGTGAGAACAGCAGCCCATTAATATGTTTTTAGGTATATTTAAGGCATGTGAGTCTGGTGGATCACAATGGTGTGGCTGAAGCTGTAGTATGAAGCGCTGTCAAAGTTAAATATACGCTAATCATATAAGGCGAATACAATGAGTAGCTGTAGCTTGAAAATGTAGAAGTAACGCAAGTTCACTCAACTTCAACTTGCGTTGCACGCTACAGCTACATTTTGACATTTCCTTACCTTACCTTAGGTGGCGCTACAGTCCGTGGTGGATCTGGGCATCAACCAACAAGCTTCTGTAGCCAGTTCGGTCCCTAGCTAGCTGCCTCCAGTTTCGCACGTAGAGTCGTTTGAGGTCCTTTTCCACTTGTGCGCACCACCTGAGTCTCGGTGTTCTTCTACTGCGCCATCCCTTTGTGGTAGATTCGAAGATTTTCCGGCCCGGAGCATTGATGTTCATCCGCTCTATATGACCCAGCCATCTGAGACGTTGAATTTTTACTCTTTTGGCTAGGTCTGTTTCGCTATACAGCCAGTACAGTTCTTCATTGTATCTTCTTCTCCACTCTCCGTTAATGCATAAGGGACCAAAAATCACCCGGAGAATCTTTCTCTCGAAGCAGCTCAAAGCGTTCTCATCCGCTTTTGACAGCGTCCACATGTCTGCACCATAGAGCAAGACTGGGATAATAAGGGTATTATAAAGGGACAATTTAGTTGCCCGAGAGGGCTTCCTACTCAATTGCCTTCTAAGCCAGAAGAAGCAGCGATTGGCAAGAGTTATTCTTCGTTTTATTTCAGCGCTGGTGTTGTTGTCTGAATTAATAGCAGAGCCCAGGTAGACAAAGTCCTTAACTACCTCAAAGTTATAGCTGTCTATGGGATGTTTTGTCCAAGACGTCGATGTTGGGTGTCTCTTCTTAATGACAGCATACACTTGGTTTTGCCCTCATTGACTGCTAAACCCATCTTCACCGCTTCCGTCTCAATACCCACAAAAGCGCTACTGACATCCCGCTGTGTTAGTCCAATTATGTCAATATCGTCGCTGTATGCGAGTAATTGGACGGACTTTTGAAAGATCGTGCCTCTGGTGTTGGCGTAAGAGTTCTGCACTATTCTTTCAAGTATATGATGTTGAAAAAGTCGCACGACAGCGCATCGCCTTGTCTAAATCCTTTTCTGACTTCAAAAGTGTCGGTGAGGTCTTTACCGACCTTGACGGAACAGCGTGCGTTTTCCATTGTCATTTTAAACAGGCGGACGAGTTTGCTCTACACAACTCGTCTCTATAAATGCTATCGTACGCGGCTTTGAAATCAATGAAAAGATGGTGGGTATCGATTTGAAGTTTTGTCCATGATCTGTCGTATTGTGAATATTTGATCGATAGGGGATTTTCCTGGCCTTAAACTGGACTGATATGGGCTTATCAGGTTGTTGACGAATGGCTTTAGGCGTTCACACAATAGAGCAGAAAAGATCTTGTAGGCGATGTTGAGTAGACTGATATCCCTGTAGTTGGTACAGTTCAGAGGCTCTCCTTTTTTAAGGATCGGGCAAATTATGCTGAGATTCCATTCATCGGGCATGCTTTCTTCTAACCATATCGTGCTTATGAGTTGGTGCATACTTATAGCCATGTCATTGCCTGCAGCTTTGAAGAGTTCGGCAGCTAGGCCATCGGCTCCGTCGGCTTTGTTACCCTTAAACTTAGATATAGCTAGCTTTACTTTACCCAGATGTGGTGGGCGGAATTGTTGGTCTTCTCCGCCCAGATAAAATGGACCATTCTACCTGACAGCGGAGTGCCCCGTGGCTTAGTGGTTAGTGTGTCGGACTGCTAAGCGAATGAGCCTGGGTTCGAATCCAGCTCATAGCCATCTTCTTTTCCGGGTACAGCCTCTTGCGAGGAACTGACAAAACCTCCAACAGTAAAATTTTTCTCGAAAAAGTGCATCTCATGTAGCCATTCGGACTCGGCATAAATTGTAGGTCCCTTTCATTCTTGCAGATTAACAACACACACACAGGAATGGTTCAGAGTATAAATCACTAAGCCTTAGCTCCTTAAGGAGCTGTCGCGCCAATAAATTTATTTAATTTTAGCTGACAGCGGAATTCGTTTCGTCATCGCCGCTATACAATCTGCAGAAATAGTTTTAATATATTCTCAGCATCAAATGCGATTCCACTACGATGTTCCCTTGATCGTCTTTGCAAGCTTCACTTCAAGCTCTGTAGCTTTGACAGCTTCTTTTTACCTTTTGGTAAAACTTTCAATCTTCATTCCTTCAAAAACAGCTATCCATTTCCTCGATTGCACGCTTCTCATGATCCCTTTTTTCTTTCTGTGAAGCTGGTGTTCCTCTTTCGTCTTCTGCTCGTAGAGCGCACGAGCAGTTCTGGTCCTTATTTGCAGCGCCGCCTTGTATGCTTCTTGTTAACCTGCATGTGGCCGATACTCATCATCAAAAACAGGGGTTTCGTTGTTGTTCTGGTTGACAGTTGATTGATCAGGGAATCTCCATATCTCTTTGTGAATGTTGCAGCAGTCAATTAGGCTGAATAGGTTGTCGGAGGTGGTGTCGTGCAAGCTGTACTTTCCAATTGTACATTGTACCTCCCTAGCTTGGCGTTAAAGTCGCCTAGGACAATTTTAATGTCAGGGCATGTTTTTGTTTTATGCAGGAGCTCAAAATACATTTCTTTGGTGTTATCATCTTTTTCCTCTGTGGGAGCATGCGCGCATATAAAGCTTATATTGGCTAATTTGGCCTTGATGCGGATTGTCATGAGGCGCTCGTTGTCACATATGTCACTCAAAACCTGTTACCGGAGCCTGCCTTCAACAAAGAATCCACATCCAAATAAGCGCTGTATTTTTGGGTATAGCATTTGCCATAGTAAATATTCTTTTTTTGCCTGGACCGTTCCATCGCATTTCTTGTATGGCGGTTATATCTGTCTTACAGCAGTCAAGGGCCTCCGCTAGTTGTTCGGCTGCACGTGATCTGTTAAGGGACCTAACATTCCACGTACATACCATACATATCTGAAATTCGTTGTTCTTATTTCGTTTGCCGGGTTCGTCATCCGTGAATCCCTTCGTATCCGAGGCTTGTGGTTGCTTTACATCTCGAAGGCACAACCCCTAACCCGGAGGACCAGGTCCTTACTATGACTCCGCTGCTTATAGGCCTGAGCTCTGAAAACTTCGTAGTAGTCCATATAAAGTGTATACATTCGATAAAGCGGTAAACACCGATTACAGATACCGCACCGACAATTGAGGGAGCGGCCTAAGTAGTCCAGCCTGACTGTAACTGTAGGCGCCACCGTTGATTCCATCTAGAGAATACTTCCGCTGCCTCCTGGGTGCAAGGAGTATTGGTAACACTCCTCCCCCTCTCTCGTTTGCTGCTTTTTAACTGTTTTCACTTGAGCTCAGAAATAACTATTCATCTTTATTTTCAATTGGTTTCTCTCTGAGAGTTACTACTTCCCCTCAAAAAGATTTCGTTTTGAGATTTATTCGTGTATTTTCTTAAATATCTCTTAATGGTTGAGTTTTTTCACGAAAAAAATAAATGGAAAATGTCAACAGAAGGCCAGCCATATTCGCCATGAAAAAATGAAGAGGAAATCACCATTGAATGCAGCACGTAAAATTCAGCGGATTGATTTTGCAACAATTCACATCAGGTGGAATCGCGAGTGGCATACCGTCGTCTTTTCTGATGAAAAAAAAATAATTTCGTCGGACCTGATGGATACAGCTGTTATTTTGTTTCAGCAAAGGGCGTGGTGTTATGGTATGGGGAGTAATAAGCTATTATGGAACTGTGGAGCTGGTTTTCCAAAGCTCTAAAATGACGGCAATTATCTACAAATCGATACTGGAAAGAGCTTTTCCGCAGTTTTCGAAAATACTTGGTGGATAGCAAACGACTTTCCAACAAGACAATGCACCGATACATACCGCACGGACAACAAAAGCCTGGATTCAGAACCAAAATGAAAACGTGTGGGGTGAAGAGATATATGGTTTTACAAATAGGTAAATCATGGCATTTTAAGTGTAACTAACTGCTGTTTTTTTTTTCATATCTTTTTTTCTGTTTTAAGTCAATTTTTGAAAGAGGTCATAGAAATATGTTTTCTTAAATTACTCAAAAACGGTCCAGCTATTTCCTAAAAAAAATGTTCACAAGAGTTTTGTCCGTAGGAAATACCGTTAAAAAGTTTCTGCATTTTAAAGAATCCTTGGTTTACCTAAAACCCAAGCTGACACCCCTAGATGATCAACAAAGTTTTGCTGTCGAAACCCAAACCAGGCTAGTGCAAGATTTCTGGTATACTTTGACCTAATCATCCAGATTCTTCTTCTCGGTTTCTTTCTTTTTGAGAGACATGTACTTTGATGTTTACATTGATCTTGACTATCTTGACAACTGCGCTCTTTTATTTCAATTCATAAATCCCCATTGCTGGCCGACACCATCCAGTTTCGAAATCTAAGGATTCGGGTGCTTCGAGGTAGATTTCATACAATTAATGAATGTATATTATTCTCCGTAATCGTCCTCCCTCTTACACGGAGTGAACAATTTTCAGTAAGACTCCTTTCGAGTGCCTTTTATAAAGCACCCAAGTCTAGGATATGAATGTGAGTACTGGTTAGACCATAGTCTTGTACAACAGCAGCTTAGTTTTTATGGTTAGGTTTCTGAAAACTATAGTATGTTCTGTTGGGTTTTAGAGCAGCCGACCGTGTATTTTATTTTTCTTACTAGGAAAATACTCGCAAAGTAGAAATACATTTTGACAGAAATGGTTACCTATTGACTTTTATGCGTTCACAAACAGTATCAAATAGGAAAAGGCTGCAATGCCGGACCTAAGCAATTAAGCTCGCGATGCCGATGATAACAAAAAAAAAGAATAAACAAAACAAAAACAAAACTACCAAGAATGTAAGTCACGATGACTCAATCAATTAACTCGTGCCAGCGCGGTTTCATCTCGTCGTCAACGATCAGCTGTTTCAGAGTGGTCATGTAGTGTGATCATCAACGCTTTGCATGTCATCGCGATGAACCGAATCGCCAAAATCACAATGACACACTTTGTTCCTCATCACGTTTTGCAACAATGACAGACTGGCGTCATTCGTTAGATCATCACTAGTGCTATATTACCTTTACGCAGGCATATCAAGCATTTCCTACGTCTTGCAATTAGTGCTGCTTTTCGGGTCCAATCAACGATTACAAAACACAAGTAACCATGTGTTAAAATCGGCCAAGCCGTTTAAATTTAGTATTGTTTATATCTCACTCCAGCGCTACCTATTAGGTTAGAATTTTACAGGATCACCCGCTAGGTTTATCAAAAAATTGCCTAAAATGTTCAACAAAATAGGTTACGTTGTTTAGGAGTCCATAAGGAACATATACATTCATAATCACATACTCACATGTATTTTTGTATATAAGAAGATAAGTTTTTCTATTTTGCTTACCTCCACGTTAAAGTCATCGTTTTTTGCGCAAATGTATAAATATTCACTTCCTTTTGGCAATCTTATTAAAAACAAGGCAGTTTCATCAGTTGCAGTTCCCTTAACTGCGTGGAATATTGCAGAGGCTGGAGTAAGGCACGATCCTCCCAAAATATTTTTAGTTCCTGTGAAAGCAATGCCAGTTTCGTTTGTTATTCCCGTCCCAAAAACGCGAATCATGACATCCGATTCGCAGAGAACACTCGGAACACCATCAGAGAGAAGATCTACTTCTTTTTCACTTGACTCTATCCGAAAGCCATGAATTCTTAAAGTTTTGCTATCAGTACTACGATAATCTCTACTGTGAACTGGTCTTACAGAGCTGCAAATACAATAAAAAAAGATCAATTTTAATTTGATTAATGCAGCAATTAAATTAAAGCACTAGTATGACTAAAGTTGTATAGTCGAAACGATCTATACGTGGTGGTCGGTTCTACAACCTTCGAGATAATTTTTCATAAATTATTTGTATTTAATTCATGTAATAACATACTTTATTTTTACCAATAAACGTTTTGTATGCTTGTGTTAACACTTTATAAGGTCAAATTATAAACGATTAGATAGTTAAAAATAATTAAAACATAAATAATATAAAAGATGTAGGTAGAATTTTAGAAATGTGAATCAAACTTAAAACTAATAGGAAATGAAAATTTTGTGAAGTGTGCGGGAGTCATCCAGTTGGCGATAAATGTCTTTCAATTGAACGATTTCATACTCGGAGGACGTATCCCTGAGCCCATACAGTGCCGTTGCAATTGTACGTCCGAAGGCGAAGGGCGTGAATTATCGAACGAATATGAAAAGCTGAGGGTAGAGCCGTCAGCAAAACAGTTAAGTGGATTAGAAGTAACAGACAGATCATTTATAAAAAATGAGGAAAAGAGTCGTAGATAGAACAGAGCCCTGGGGCACACCAGAATTTATTTTGTGGAAATCAGACATGAATCCCTCCAATACAACTTGTATTGAACGGTCCAAAAGACAGCTTCTAATCCAACGAACAAGCGTGTATCATCGATCCCAAAAGCACGCATTTTCGATAAGAGAGCTTCATGCCAAACTCTATCAAATGCCTTGGAGATATCAAGAGCAAATCTTGCTTTCATCAAAGCGATGTAAAGATTTGTTCCAATGTTCGGTGAGATATGCCATCAGATCACCAGTGGAACGGTTGCTGCGGAAGCCATACTGACGGTCATGGAGAAGCTTTCGATCTTCGAGATATTCCTAAGCTGACGGTTAATCAGCATTTCCATGACCTTAGAAAAAAGGGATGTTAGTGTATGGGTCGGTAGGAGGACGGGAAGGATGGGTCACCTTAAGCAAAAATCAAAAGATTTTATATACAAAGATAGTTTTATGTTTGCTGTGAGAAAAAATATTTGTTGGTATTTTTGTTGGAATTTGGTAACTTGTGAATGATTTCAAGGCAGGTATTTTGTAACTTGTGAATGAGTTCAAATTTGTGTACCTATCTAGCAATTTAATTAAAAGTCAACCTAAGGTATTTGAATAGTATAGGTAAAGGTACCTAGGTTTAAGTATTAAGGTTTATTTTTTTTCCGAAGGCGCTTAAATTGGTATATAATAATTTTGGACTTTTTGATTTTTTTTTTCAAATTTTGGAATGCAGTCTTATAATATGCAGATAAGATGTTAAATAAAATTAATTGATAAGTTTTCAAAAAAAATTCTTAAAATAAAAAAAAAATCAATAATTAGTTAGGTAGAGGTATACCAAGATATAAGTTAGAAGAAAAAAATATTCAAAATGTTGGTAAAACTTATTAGAAAGAAATTCAAAGAGTCGTTACAGAGAAAGGGGGAAAGACGAGTTTTATTCGTAGTGGGAAACATACAAACAAAAATCCATCATTAAGGGCAATATTAAGGAGAATTATGAAAATCGATAATGTTGGCACCGCAAATTAATAACGGAATCTTGTAGAGGGACTAGATACAAACATTTTATACTAAAGGAAAAGGCGTCTATCTCCTCGCGTTTATGCAGGAGGTGCAATTTTCTAAAAAAAACACTTGCATTAGAACAAAATATATTAAAAAAAAACTGCATTACATACAATTATGTGCTAAGTCTTTTTTTAAAGCTCAAAGTCTGTTCTATCATAAAGGTTTTCTAAATCTTTAAATATCTATAAGAACTTTTGTAAAAACTTATTTCAAACTCAAAATTTCAGAAAAAAAAATAAAAATAAATATTTCATATTGATTTTTTCAAAATTGAAAAAATGTAGTAAATTGCTTTTAATATTTAATATTACTCCTATTAATTCTTAATTGAACACTGAAAACGAGATGATATTATGTATTCTAGTGTTCGAGAAAGTTGAAATTTAGCAAACCCACTATTTTGTAATTTGTTTGGTATTTAAGTGGTCTTCCCTCTACACATTTCGGGTGGAGTAGGTACAATAACTTTGGCGCTGCAAATAATAAAAGATTCTAGTAGAGGGGCTAAATACAAGTATTTTTTGCTATGAGAGGCGGGTCTATAACCCACCTTTTAGGCGGCAGGTACAATTTTATTAAAAATTACTTTTAATGAATTTTTTTTTTCATTAAAAGTAATTTTTAATAAAATTGTAAAAGAACGATAAGACTTAAAATTAAAAGTTATACTTTTTCTGAGAGATAGAAATTTGCACTTAATTTTAGTTTTTAAATTAATTAACAGTTTTTTGAAAAAAAAAATAACTTCAAAATAAAAACAAAAACACAAAAATGATAAGTTCTCCTAAGCATACGCACCTACCCCTAATCCAATAGTGAAAACATTTCTTTTATTTTCTTCTTTACAATTTTCATAAGCTTTACTGTATTTTTTTACTTAACAATTCTTTTGCTTTAAAATTATTTTTTTAATTTAATAAAATCTTAATTTTTTTCTTCTTTACAATTTTATCAAACTGCATAAACAATATATGTAATCGTTTTTTTATCTTTTCCTTTTTAAATCAAATAACACTATGTATTTAAAAACACTTCACAAACTTTTACATTTTTACATTATACTTCACAATTAAACACAATAATAGTAATAAGTAAAAATTACTAAAAGCATTTAACGACATTGTTTTACTACCACCATTTGAAAAAGTGACAACGTCTTGTTTTACTCAAGGTCCCTTTATAATTTTCTTACCTTACACGATACATGTTTCAAGATTGTATTCTTATTATACAATATCCGAAAATACACCTTATCGTACAATACTACCATCATTTCAAAAAGTGGCAACGTATTATTTTACTCGTCGTCTCGATAATTTCCCTACCTTACTCAATACATGTTCAAAGAATGTATATGTACACCTATGTGTATTCAAGCAATATCACTGAATACCATTTTTCCTCCCCTACCTTATTTTTCTACCATCACTTCAAAACGTGGCAGCAAAACATGTACCAAGGATGTATTCATATATTACCCACCAAGCAATATAAGCATATACGATCGTCTCGATAATTTCCTTACCTTACTCAATACTTGTTCCAAGAATGTATCAATACATCTAAAAATTCAAGCAATATCAGCAAATACTATTGTTCCACCCCTACCTTATTTGTCTACCATCAATTCAAAACGTGACAGCAAAACATGTTCCAAGGATACATTCATATATATCCTACCAAACAATATAGGCATACCATATTTCCACCCCTAACCTAAGTAAATTAAATGCCTTCTTCACCCTCTTAATGTGATATTCACTTATAATTTTCTCTTGGTACAACATGCCTCTTCATTCTCTTACATTCCACAAGTTGTGGAAATTAGTTCTGCTTCAGCTCTATAGAGGGACTACACAAAAAAATTCCCCATGATAGTACTGTAGATTTTATATACAAAGGTGTGGGAAAGGTGTTTGGCTTAGCTGCGGCGAATACTTTTTTGTTGGGATTTATACACCATCCAACATTTTCATTGTTTACATTTTTTTATATGGACGGGAACTGGTTCTTACATACGTACGTCATTGACCAGACTTTTGATTCGAATTCTTTAGGAATTTCAAGTTTTGTACGAGCACTGGTACTATTTATTATGTATATACATATTAGTCATATTTTTACATATACATACATACATCAATGACTTTTGATTCGAATTCTTTAGGATTTTCAATTTTTGTTTATTATTAAGGTCTTTAAAAAATGTAGGTACACATATGTATGTACATTCTTGAAGTTTAAATACAAACTTACTTTTTGCTGTATTTATACACACGTCCTTGCAGAAATGGATTTTTGTTTTGAATTTTGCTTTCCATTCAGATAGGTACTTACATAAAATATCATATGTATGTTTTTCGAATGGAATGAACAATGCGTAGAAATTCATTTAAAAATTCTTTGTAAAGTGATTGTAGATAATTATAGTTATAAAGATATTTTGTTTGTTTGAGGTTTATATAATAGGTACCTACTTGTTGTCCTACCCAGCTTAGCTCGCGGGAGAGAAATGTATAGGTAGTTTAAAATTTTTGAAGTCACTAGCAAAATTCTGCCCGTCTACTAAACGTTTGGAAAATCGTCTTTAAATTTGGAATACCTAGGTAGGTATAAGTTTATTTTGACATTCGACAGACAATTTTTTTTATTTCCTTTTTAGCTGAAATATTAACGGTACCTGGCATATAACCGTTACGTAAAAGCTTATTTTTCTCAATAACGACTCCAGGAATTTTCTATGTAAATAATAAATGTGCATTAAATTTTGGTGAAAAAAAAATTTATGACAGATTGACGGTGGGCTAAAACCGGTACCTCCCATAGGAGCTTTTTTTTATCATCGACTTTTCTGACAACTGGTTAGGTTGCTGATTACAACCAAAATTAATATTCAGGAAAATGTAAGTAGCCTAAGTAATCTTACATTAAAATATTTTCGAAAACTCTTTTGTTTTTAATATTAAAAAATTTTTTTTTTAAAAATCAATATTTTGAAAACGGGTAGGTGAATTTTTATTTTCGATTAAAGGTACTATAAGGCAAGTTTAGGATTCATGAAAATAAAAAAAAAACTGAGATAACAATCAAACATGACATTACGAGACAAGAGTACGATAACTTTGGCGCCGCAAATTAATAACGGATTCATGTAGAGGGACAAAATACAAAAAAAAATTACCAGGAGGTGGTCTATCTCGCCCCTTTTTTTAAAGCCAAAAGTCTGTTTTATCATATTATTCTTCAAACCTTTAAATATCTATTGAATAAATTGCACGACTGGATCGCACGTACTTGCTCATATGTGCGGTCACATCGTCGAATAAAATTTAAATAAAATGCACGACTGGGTCGCACGAACTTGTTCTTATGCTAGATAATTGCTCAGTGGCTGCATTATGTATGTACTGTAAATATATTTTAAAATAAACCACCAAATCAAATATATATAAAATAACCACTGAGAAGCGAGTGGGTATAGACAATATTAAAACTTAACACAGTGGTTGTTTGTATGCAGGTGTACAATTTTGTTTTCTTGATTGAAATTTTTGCATTCAGTAGGTAATCGAGTATTTTTTTTATTTGTTAGTTGTTTTTGCGTGTTTATCATAGGCGTCCTTATTATTTATTCTGTATGCTGTATGCTGTTACGATCATGAAATGCTTTAAAATAAATAATAATAATAATAAATTTGGGGGAAAATAAAACAAATAAAATTTTTATGAAATCAAAAAACACTATTCGTAACGTTTTTTTGGAAAAAAATGTTGTTTCTTTTGCTGTTTTCTATTTTATGAATTTTTCATTTCAAAATCGTTCGACCAGTTTTTTGAGTATGTCAATTTAAAGAAATCTATAGTTTATTCTAGGAGAAAAAATAAAAAAAAATCTATAGATTCGTTTTCTAAATATTCAAAAAGCAAAATAAGTTTTTTAAAAAAATATAAAAAAAAAAAAAAAGTTTATAGTTATATGGCAGGTACCTACCAAGTTACCGTTAATTTTGGAGCTAGAATGCCAATTCGAAAAACAGTCGGGTAGAGTACTCTAAAAATACTACATACCAAGTTTGAATCAAATCGGCCCAACCGTTTAGGCTGTAGGTATCGATACGGACAGACAGACAGAATTTTCTGACCCACTTTTTTCGACTTCCCTATTATCGTAATGTCATATTTGATTCTTAGATTTGTTTTCTTTTTTTACGTACCTATTTCAAACTAATTCTAACTAATATTATAATAATTATAAAAAAACGTTTTAACAAATTTAGGTGAACAAATCAAAAGAATTTAAAGAAATGCAGGATGACATCTGCCAGGCCCGCTAGTAATATAAATTTTTAACAAAAGCACTCCTACACAACTAGACATACAAATTAACGCAAACAATATTCTCCACCTTTTCTTATATTTCCACATTGTATAGGTATGAACTGTCTACTTACTACTTACTATACAAATCTACAATCAATTTACAAACTATTTTTTCAAATGAATTTCTACCCATAGTTTGCACTTAATTTGAACCTATCTGAATGAAAAGCAAAATTCATACATGTCATCAAGGACGTTTGTATACATATCGATATCCAGCAAGAAGCAAGTTTGTGTCTAAATTTCAAGAATGTATGTGTATATTTTTTCAAAACGCCAACCTTCATAATAGAACCTAAACAAAAATTGAAAATCCTAAGACTGTTTTTAAACCTTGCGACTAGAGCACTGCGACTTTCGTTGATTCTCTTTTGTTGCCTGTCCTTGTCGCATAGATACTTTTAAACGTAGCGATTGTGTTTGCAACTCTTCACTATGTCATTTCTTGAATTCCTTTTCATTTCAAATTTCCAGAGTGAACATTTTCAGCTGCTGTATTGTTCCTACGTGCTACCTGCTACAAAAAACATCAAATTACTCGTTCATGGCGAACAAGCAATGAAAGGGATTGACAAAAATGAATGATTTCCCGAATAAGCACAAAGAAGAAAGACCGATAGTCGCGCAACTCGAGCTACTCGTGCGATTTTGTCTACCCCGGCCACCACATACGTCTCTCTCCTGCTGAAGCAAAGTAACGAATCGCAAGCAAAAGTCGCAAGGTTTAAAAACAGCATAACACTAAAAACCATGCTCTTATCCCTCTCCCAAATAAAATATCCCTACACTAGCGCTCCAAGCGGCATGTGTGTTTATGATTTTTTCACGTCTCATGACAGGCAGTCTATATACAATGATTGAAACAACAATAGAAGAGCACACAGAAGAAGGGGTGATAATCTGGTTCAGTGTTCTGGCCGATCGATTTTGTGTAGTCTGTCATCTCTGCTTTTACACTTGACTGTTAAGTCATGACTCACATAAGTGCAAAAGAGATAGCAAATTAAAGTTGGGAAGAAAAATAATAATAATAAAAAAAAATTCAGTAACTTTTTCATTGACTGTTATTGACGTTTTTCTGTTCTCTTCTTCTTTTTATCATTGTGTTGCGTCATTATGTTTTCGGTGCTTGTATAGTCGTTTTCGCTGTGAGCAATTTCTCTCATATTTGTTTATGCTTTTTCTTATATTTTGCCTTGGAAAAAATATTTGTTGCACACATAATACAACATAACTGAGCACTACGAGCGTAAAAGACTATTATTTTATTTTTATTAATTGCTTCATGTCAAAAATAAGCAGAAATAAATTACACGACTGGATCGCAAATACTTGCTCATATGTGTGGTCAAATAAAAATTAAAATAAATTTATTGGCGCGACAGCTCCTTAAGGAGCCAAGGCCTTGTGAGTTATACTCTCAATCATTCCTGTGTGTGTGTTGTTAATCTGCGTAGAAATTCATTTAAAAATTCTTTGTAAAGTGATTGTAGATAATTATAGTTATAAAGATATTTTGTTTGTTTGAGGTTTATATAATAGGTACCTACTTGTTGTCCTACCCAGCTTAGCTCGCGGGAGAGAAATGTATAGGTAGTTTAAAATTTTTGAAGTCACTAGCAAAATTCTGCCCGTCTACTAAACGTTTGGAAAATCGTCTTTAAATTTGGAATACCTAGGTAGGTATAAGTTTATTTTGACATTCGACAGACAATTTTTTTTATTTCCTTTTTAGCTGAAATATTAACGGTACCTGGCATATAACCGTTCCGTAAAAGCTTATTTTTCTCAATAACGACTCCAGGAATTTTCTATGTAAATAATTAATGTGCATTAAATTTTGGTGAAAAAAAAATTTATGACAGATTGACGGTGGGCTAAAACCGGTACCTCCAACCTTCATAATAGAACCTAAACAAAAATTGAAAATCCTAAGACTGTTTTTAAACCTTGCGACTAGAGCACTGCGACTTTCGTTGATTCTCTTTTGTTGCCTGTCCTTGTCGCATAGATACTTTTAAACGTAGCGATTGTGTTTGCAACTCTTCACTATGTCATTTCTTGAATTCCTTTTCATTTCAAGTTTCCAGAGTGAACATTTTCAGCTGCTGTATTGTTCCTACGTGCTACCTACTACAAAAAACATCAAATTACTCGTTCATGGCGAACAAGCAATGAAAGGGATTGACAAAAATGAATGATTTCCCGAATAAGCACAAAGAAGAAAGACCGATAGTCGCGCAACTCGAGCTACTCGTGCGATTTTGTCTACCCCGGCCACCACATACGTCTCTCTCCTGCTGAAGCAAAGTAACGAATCGCAAGCAAAAGTCGCAAGGTTTAAAAACAGCATAACACTAAAAACCATGCTCTTATCCCTCTCCCAAATAAAATATCCCTACACTAGCGCTCCAAGCGGCATGTGTGTTTATGATTTTTTCACGTCTCATGACAGGCAGTCTATATACAATGATTGAAACAACAATAGAAGAGCACACAGAAGAAGGGGTGATAATCTGGTTCAGTGTTCTGGCCGATCGATTTTGTGTAGTCTGTCATCTCTGCTTTTACACTTGACTGTTAAGTCATGACTCACATAAGTGCAAAAGAGATAGCAAATTAAAGTTGGGAAGAAAAATAATAATAATAAAAAAAAATTCAGTAACTTTTTCATTGACTGTTATTGACGTTTTTCTGTTCTCTTCTTCTTTTTATCATTGTGTTGCGTCATTATGTTTTCGGTGCTTGTATAGTCGTTTTCGCTGTGAGCAATTTCTCTCATATTTGTTTATGCTTTTTCTTATATTTTGCCTTGGAAAAAATATTTGTTGCACACATAATACAACATAACTGAGCACTACGAGCGTAAAAGACTATTATTTTATTTTTATTAATTGCTTCATGTCAAAAATAAGCAGAAATAAATTACACGACTGGATCGCAAATACTTGCTCATATGTGTGGTCAAATAAAAATTAAAATAAATTTATTGGCGCGACAGCTCCTTAAGGAGCCAAGGCCTTGTGAGTTATACTCTCAATCATTCCTGTGTGTGTGTTGTTAATCTGCATGAATGGAAGGGACCTACAGTTTACCGCCGAGTCCGAACGGCTACATGAGATGCACTTTTTCGAGACAAATTTTACTCTTGGCGGTTTTGTCAGTTCCTCGCAAGAGGCAGTACCTCGGAAAAGAAGATGGTTATGAGCTGGATTGGAACCCAGGCTCATTCGCTTAGCAGTCCGACACACTAACCACTAAGCCACGGAGCACTGCGTGTATGTGTAGTCACATCGTCGAATAAAATTTAAATAAAATGCACGACTGGGTCGCACGAACTTGTTCTCATTCTAGATAATTGCTTAGTGGCTGCATATGTATGTATTTATTAAAATAAGTGTTTTTTTTCGAAAATTCTTAAAAAAATCGATCAACCCGTTTTCAAAATATTTCAAAAATCAATTTTTTTTTAGAAAAATAAAAAAAATCGAAAAAAGTTTTTGAAAATTTTGAAATGCAATATTCATTGAATTATAAATGACTTGTTGTGTGCAAAATTTTATTGAAATCGGGATAATGGTTTACGATAAAACCGCATTTGAAAACACCGGTTATATGAAAGTTTTATCAAAATCGTTAGAGCCGTTTTCGATAAAATCAAACTTTTTGTTAGAGATTTTATGGCAGGTACCGTTATTTGTCGAGCTAAATACCAAGTTTGAAGCAAATCGGCTCATCCCTTTAGGCTGTAGAGGTGCGAACAGACAGACAGACAGACAGATGGAGGAGAGGCTTTACGTGAGCACCTGCCTATTAAGGCTTAATCTCACGGTAGGCCTACCCACCTATGGAGTTCCCTTGGGGCGGACAAGACCCCTAAAGTGGTTTACCAGACCACACTATCATCTAGAGTGGCTCTGCTAAACCACTCTAGTAGCAAATGATGAATTTCTCATGGAAAATCCATCCTCCTTGCTAAGAAGTAGGGCCTATCATGCACCCCTAGTATCAAGGTTAAATAAGACAATGAACACACGCTTCTCTCGAAGCCGTGCCATCCTCCCAGAAACCAAAGATACCTTTTCGCTTCCGCATTTGGAGTAACCACAGCCCCCGTGAAGCTCCCACAGGGGGGCCTACCTCAATTTTAACAGGCGACTGCTACCGAGACAAGCTCACGTAATCAGCCGGGGCTCCTGTTAACCCACGGTACCTAATTTAGGACCCTAGGTGAGGCTCGCCCGTCTCTCATGAGACGCACTTGTGGTTCGACTCCATGAGAAGTCGCTAGCCCACCATCCAGTAAGACAAACAGTTCCTAATCCAGTCAACCAAGGTGAAGACTAGGACACTCCCTGAATGCCCGCCTAGAAGCATGGTTACAGCCTCTTATCCTTACGGAAAAAGTGGTGATCGCTTAACTAGGCTAGGTATTGGAAGACTCTTACTTCCGCTAACCTGAGCGTGGGCCTATTCTCACACCCCCGCACCCACAGGGAGAAGACAGACAGACAGACGGACGGTCTACAGTCATGACTGGCCAGTCAACGTGTAGAAGCACACATCCAGTTTCATCGTCTAATAGCAGACGTACCACCGCCACCACATACGTTTCTCACCAGCGTATAAGAAAATCTCAGGAGAAAATCGCAAGGCTTAAAAGAAAAAGACTGCTTTAATGTCATGTTTGAGTGCTATTATGACGCTGATTAAAGGTCAAACATGATTAATTAATAATTTAAACAACTTAGATGTAATGTCTGCAGCTGAGTTTTAAATAAATAAATAATACATTATATTATATACTTTCTCTAAATAATAATGTGTTCTTTCTTCGTATAGTCATTTATATACATATGTTGATACTCTAGTAATAAAAAGTGGAAACTACTAGATCGCATGTATCTCTTGTGTGTAAAGATTTTTGAAAGGAACAATAAATATGTAAAAGAATAACACGATCTGAACTTTTAAAGTATCAAAACCGCAACACCTAACGGCTTCTAATATGTACAACTAGAGCTGCCATCAAACATCTTAAATGCAAATAAAATTATGAAATAAAGTATTTCGAAAATTGTAGAACCGATCTTGATGAAATCATGTTTTTTTATATTGGTTTTTTTTTAATCTGATTTTGGTATGTACTTTTTTATAGTTGATAAACTTACAAAGCTGATCATAAAATAAAAAAAAATGTAGTGACTAGTTTTATAACTATGTATTAAAATCCAAATAAATTAAAACAAAATAATTAAAAATAAACAAAAATAGTTATTCTTGGTATTTGGTATCCAGAATTCTTCAAAAGAAAAAAAATAGTAGAAATCTAATGCGCCATTACCAAGAAAGTCGAAAATTTAAAAAACCGTTTTAACCGTTAATAGAATCCTCCGGTAATTTTTTTTTTATAAAATTATAGGACTATATCTATAAGTTTGTTACAATTGCTGTGCAGAACTGTGCAATTCACCGAAAATCACAGAAAATCTGACCAAAGCTATTCCATTTTGTACTTTTTTCGTAGTTTTTTCACAGAAAAGAGAGCTCATTGGACATTAAACAATTTCCCCACACTGTGATTTTCTGTTACAAAAAAACATTTGACATTTCACTACGTCAGATCTATCTGTATTTCTGTAATTTTTTGCGATTTTCTAGTCATTCCATCTTTGTGCACATTTTTTATTTCTCTGAGAAATTATTACCCCCACTCCTGAAAAATGCTGTGCTGCTCAATTGCAACAGACTATACAGGGTGTCCCCTTTTTCGTTCTCACGATTTTAGGGTATGATTCTTGATTCTTGGGTATATTCTAAAAAAAAAAATCGTTCATCTGCAGTAAGGCCTTATCTCTAATTTATCGTGAATTTAAGAAAAGGCTTACTTTGGTGTAACTTGGCCCATGTTAACGAAAATTGCGCTGTTATTAATACTGATAGAAACTTCGTTTTGGACTTTATTTTGAAGAAGGAATACTAGCCTTTGTAAATGCTACCAAAATTCTCAACAATTTAATTACCTTCTAAACTAAAGCATGGCATAATTTCTAGATCGTACTCTCTCTAAGGAAAGCTTAAGGTTTGCCCTTTTACTGGATATATTTTTTTTTGAAATTGGAGTCCAGAGCGAAAAAGAAAGCATTCAATAATATTTGTGAATTAAATTATGTAGATTAAGTCCCCCTACCAACATAATGTCATATTTAATTTTTATCTCGATTTTTGTATATGCACGAATCCTTAACACGAGAATACAGTTTTACCAGTATCTTTATGACGTAAAAAGTTATTTTCCAAAGAAAAAAAAACTTGGCTAATAACTTCTCTTTTTTGGTTTGGGTTTGTGTCTGACAGTATGTTAATGAATAAATCAATAATAAACTATTTTTTACAACATAATCAGTGACAGGTCCAGAGGAAAAAAACGATAAAAACATCACATTATTAATAGACACACATTATATTAGTCACAACGAATAGTTATGGATTATTTTTGATAAAAAAAATTCTGATCGAATCGGCACAATCTTGATTTGAGCCAATTAAAATTCGTTCATTTCTAAATTGATAGTACGTGTTTTAAAAAAAAAGTATGAATATACTTGATAAGTTTGCATTATGTAAATACAATCAATCATATAACCTGAAATGACCATAAATGTGATATCTTTCAACGTCAAATTTTAAAATTATGTAGCCTATACTAATATAACATCGTTCGATAAGATAAGTTATATAAGTTATATATTTACATAAATAAAATTACTTGTATATACATGTTTGTCATACAAAGCGCCTAATAAAAATTAAACAAGCTGTTCAGCCTGTCTCCAAATCATCGACAAATAGCACTCACTCTGCAAGGTCATGGATCCGCTGATTAAGAACCCGATTCTCCCAAGTTAAAAATTATTTATTTTGCAGCAATGAATTAAACTAAACAATTATATTTTTGTAATAGCTCTTCAAGCCTATTCAAGAATTGAATACTGTTGGCCGAGTTGAATTACAGCGATATTGTTTGGATGAAGCCTCAAGGGAATAGCACATGGACCAATGCTGCTAAGTGCTTAGGTTTTCTGTATCGGTGTAAGAAGTATTTTTCCCCATCTGATCTGGCTACAATTTATAAAGCGTTTATACGCCCTAAACTCGAGTATAACTCCCACCTCTGGGCAGGTGATTCACAAACATCGCTTCACCTGCTTGATAGAATACAAAATAGAGCGTTAAGATTGATAGGAAATAGAACTGCCACTGAATCAATTGCCCCTCTCGAACACCGACGCAATGTCTCATGTCTTTCCTTATTTTATCGTTCGCCCGTAATACTCGTCTCGCAAGGGATGGTCATCAGTTCACCCTTGACCCCAATTTCGGACGTACCGTGAAATATAGGGATTCTTTTTTTAGCCGAACGACACGAATTTGGAATAGTTTACCCGGCGAGATTTTCCCTTGCCATTTTGATCTGCAAACATTCAAAACCAATGTTAATCGACACCTCCTATCTCTCCCCTCCCTATCTTCCGAATGCCCGCGCAGTGTGTTACATTAAAAGGGAAACAAGTAGTCCCTTGTGCGCGCGTTAATTATATAAAAAAAAAAAAAAACAGCATGTTCACTACACCGAACGATTTATAGTACACTACACTACAACCTCAATCAAAGAAACCCTGGGAGGTATCAGTGATGATGGGGAGAATCGGGCTGTAACTCTCAGTTTAGGAAATGTGCTGCACAACGAAACTGGTGTGCTGGTATATCTCACCGATGAATCAATCCTCTCAACGTTTTAAAGAAAGTTTGATTATCACACTTGATATATATTTATATCGTCAACCTCGAGGTTTGTTTCCTTTTTAGTTTTTGCATTACAAAATTATGTTCCGAAATTTACATATTCATGCGTGATATTTTTTGATTTTATTAATTCTATTTGCTTACGGTTTTCAATATTTTTTGTATGCAGATCTTCGGTTGAAATGTTTATTGATATTTTCTTAATGGTAATATTATTAAATTTAGGAATAACAAAATTATCATACGTTGATGCAATCATTTTCCTTTTTTATTTTTTATTCTTTCATTTTCACTATTACGTTCTTATATTCATTCATAGTTAAAATTTTCATCTGTAATGAACTTTTCATAAGGTGTAACTAATTCTAAATTGTTTCGATTAGGAACTGGGTCTATGATAATCTTATAAAAATTAACAGTTTAGTAATTTGGTATTATTATGAATATAATTTGATTTTCTTGGATAATAACAGTGTTTTTGATATGCGGTAACTTGTTAATTGATATATTAAATTTTGACACTTCTTTTGGTGACAGTATGTCTTTCCCTAAAACTCCTAATTCTAGTTCGCTCAAAAAGTAAATCTTTGCCTTTTCTAACTTGTTCTTTAAGTAGTTGTATGTTGTATGTCGTATTGAACTCGCAATGCTTGTTGCATATTAGTTACTTCTGAAAATTCTCTGTTTATTGCATTACCCATGTTCGTAAGCTGATTTTTTATTTCACGTTAACGGACGTTAACATGTCTTGTAATGTTGTCTATGACTTTGTTAAAGTTTTTTTATTTGATCGTTCAGTCCTTCTACTAAATTTTGATTGTTCTTCTGAATTGTTTCTAAATTTTGCTTTATTTCTATTCCATCATCGTAGTCCATAGTCCCTGCTAAATATTTTAGCCCTGTTCCTACTATAATAAGTAAACCTCTTCTGGTTTTTTGGTATTGGTGTCCTAGCAGATTTTCAACTTTTTTTGTTAAAAGTTTAAAGTTATAACCATAACCATAAATCATAAGGTTTAGTTTGTTTATATTATGTTCTATTATGTCTAGCTCTAGATTGTCTGACCATGAAGTTAGATTTATACTGTGTAAAATTTTGGTGTATCCTATAATGATTGGGATGGTTTCGTCTCTAATTGTGATGAAGCCGTTTCCTGAATTTAAATTTTGTACGTCTAAAGTTTCTCCGTTTGCTAGTATCTGAAAAAAATATTGTGTTTTCATATTTTTAATTACGTTTAACCTGTGATTTATAGATTTTGTTTTAATTTTCATCTATAACATGATGTCTATCTAACAGTCTGGTGTTTGCTTTCTTGTGTATAGGTTTGAGTTTGTTACCTGTTCTATTTTTTAAGTATTTTTGTGCACCTTCGGTAAAATCAACGTCATTCTTTGATTTTATTCTTTATTTTTAGTAACTTATTCTATGATTCTAGGATATTCTGTATTAGGGATATTTCCGTTCAGTAAATCTATTGGTTTCTTTTTAGTAGTTGAATGGATAGTGTTGTTATAGATTTGAACTGCATTCAAGACCTTGTTACGTAAAATATCCTAATTGTTTTTGTCAGCAGAAAAGGCACGAATGTGTTCATTCAAAGTGACATACATAAGATTAATGTTAGCGTACCAGATGTCTATGTGAATAATTTGATTGGGTTTTTCGGGGGTTTATGTAATTTTTAAAGGAATTTTATTTGGTGACTTTTCGTATTTACTTTTATTGTTAATTTCACAGTTATTAATACATTTTTGTATCGCTATTTTAAGATTTGGGCTATAGAATGTGTTTTTAATTTCCGCATAAGTTTCATTTACTCCGCGGTGATTAAACGCTTTATGTAAATTGTTTATGACGTGAAGGACTTTTTCTTCGTTATCTAAATCTCCTAAAAATTTGGTGCTTTTGAAATTTTGCGTCGTGCCTTGAAAAAACTCCGACTATTCCTTTGGGAGGAATGTATTTTTACTTGCGATTATAGGGACTATAAGGTGAGTTTAGGATTCGTGAATATAAATAAAATTGAGATAACAATGAAACATGACATTACAATCATAGAGAAGTCTAAAAAAGTATTTGAGAAAAAATGTCTGTATGTCAGTATGCAATGGCTTAAACGATTATCTTCAAATTTGGTATGGGTGATTCTTTTGGCATTCCCCAGAGGGGAAATTGAAATTTTATTTTTAGGCCTAAAAATAACGGTACCTGTCATATGACCGAAAAGCTTATTTTTCTCGAAAACGGCTCCAACGATTTTGATGGAATTTTCGTATTTGTATGTTCGTATTGGCTATCATCTGATTAGAACCATATTTACGGGAAAAGTCTATTACCGGTACCTTTCATATAACGATTTTTTTAATTTTTGGCTTTCTCGGTAACGGCTGTTTGGATTTCTGTCAAATTTTATATTTGAGAAGATCTAGGTAGCAGCATTAATTTTGCATATCAAAATTTTTAATAACTTTTTTTTTCTAATTAAAACTAATTTTTGAATTTTTTTTTTTCAAAAATTAATATTTTGAAAATTAATCAAAAAAAAATATTTTAAATTTTATAGTCACATGTATATTAATAAATTCTAAAAAAACTGCATACCAAAATTAAAAAAAAAAAAATTCAAAAACCTAAAAATAAAAAACAGGATTTTATCAAAACTGGTTCTACAATTTTTGAAATAGTTTTTTCATAAATACCTTGTTATTTAAGACATATGATGACATACTTCATTTTTAATAAAAAACCGTTAAGTATTGTGGTTTTTAATACTTTTTTATAAGTTCAAATGTGTTATTTTCAACGCAAATGTTACTTGTTTCTGCCACAGATCTTGTATTTAGACACATAAGAGCAAGTACGTGCGACCCAGTCGTGCCCATTTTTTTAATATATCTATCATAAGTTTTTCATTGAAGTTTTTCATTTCTACAACGCTTCGGGATAATATATTCTGTGGTTATTTACGTTTTCTGTTATTTAAAGAAAAATGGGTTTTGTAAATGTTGACAGGGGAGTCAATAATGGGAATATAGTCACTGCTGTCTTCGCGAGCGCTATGGATAGTAGCTACAATTTTTTTTTTTTTTTTTTTATAATTTACACGCGCCATAGGGGTTTGTGTGTACCCTTAAAATGTTTAAACACCGCACGAGCATTAGGGAAATGAGGAGGGATAAAAGAGGAGATACCGATGCACATTAGTTTTAAAGTTCTGCATATCAAAATGGGAGGGAAAAACAGAGCCTGGCAAAGCATTACACATTCGTGTGGTACGACTAAAGAAAGAATCTCTATACTTAACAGTACGTCCGAAGTTAGGCTCAAGGGTAAACTGATGGGCATTCCTAGCAGTTCGAGTATTACGGTTGAATCGTTTCAGGGGAGGAATGCAGCTGGCTATTTCGCTAGAGCATTGTTTGTAAAAATAACGATACAATAACGAAAGGCACGAAACATTTCGGCGGTGCTCAAGAGATGTAAACGTTTCTGTTATTGTTCGGTCGCCTATCATTTTCAAAGCTCTTTTTTGAATTCTATCTAGAAAACTCAAGTGGGTTATAGGAGCACCTGCCCAAATATGGGAATTATACTCGAGTTTCGGTCGAATATATGCTTTATATACTGTAGTCAGATCAGACGGGGTAAAGAACTTCTTGCATCTTCGAAGGAAACCTAAACACCTCGCAGCATTCTTTGCGATGTCAAATATGTGGTCATTCCACAGAAGGTGGTCTGTAATGCACATACCGAGAACTGAGAGGTGTTCTGTTTTTTCAATGCAAGTGCCGCTCATGGATAGTGGCATTGGAGGTATGTTTTGCTTTAACGACAAAAGACAACATTGAGTATTAGAAGCATTAAATTCTACGCGATTTCTTATTCCCCATTGTACAATGCTGTCAAGATCAGAATTTAATGAACTTATCATACGCTGCCGTTGCAGTTCAACATCCGAAGAACATGGATGTGAATCTGGAAACGAATATGAAAAGCTGAGAGTACTGTCGTCCGCAAAACAATTGATTGGATTAGTTGTTTCAGATAATAAGTCATTGATAAATATAAGGAAAAGAGTCGGAGACAAAACAGAGCCCTGGGGCACACCAGCATTTATTTTGTGAATATCAGATTTGAAACCGTCCAATACAACTTGAATTGAGCGGTTCGAAAGTTAGTTACTAATCCAACGAAGAAGAGATTCATCGAGTCCAAATGCACGCATTTTCGATAAAAGGGCTTGATGCCAAACTCTATCAAATGCCCTAGAAATATCAAGTGCAATAATTTTGCTTTCCCCAAAACGATGGAGAGATTGATGGTTCCACTTTTCGGTGAGATATACCATCAAATCACCAGTGGACCTGTTGCTACGAAAGCCGTACTGCCGGTCATTAAGAAGCTTTCGTTCTTCGAGATATTTCTTAAGCTGAAAATTAATCAGCGCTTCCATGACCTCAGAAAGAAGGGACGTTAGTGCAATTGGTCGGTAGTTTGAGGGTGCAGAAGATTCACCTTTTTTAGGGATAGGCTGGACAAATGCTGTTTTCCATGCACTCGGAAAGAGTTCAGAGGACCGATGGAAAAGCTTACGCAAAGGTTTTGCCAGCGTTGAAGAACACCTCTTCAGAACAATAGCGGGGATACAATCCGGGCCAGCGGATTTATTTATGTTGAGATCTTTCAATACTCTTGCGACTGAACGATTGCGAAAGAAGATTGGTCCCATAAAATCATTTACGCTCTCGAGTACAGGAGGAGTTCTGACACCTGCGGCCAGTGTTGAGTTTGACGCGAATTGGGCAGCAAGCACATCTGCTTTTTCTTGAGAACTGACAGCAGGAGTATCGTTGAAGACGAGCGTAGGAACTGACGATGACGAAGAATTCTTTACTTTTTTTACAAATGACCAAAAATTTTTACTGCCTTTGGGACATTGCAGTATTTTTTGCCGAATTTTTTGCTCATGTAAAAATTTGGTTTTTCGAATATGAACATTGCAGACCTTTCTAGCTTGCTGAAACTTTTTCCGGTTTTCCTCAGTGATGTTGGCTTTGTAACAACGGAAACTTACATTTCTTAACCTGATAGCCTCTCTACAGCTCGAATCAAACCATGAGTTTTCCTTAGGTTTGATACTCTTCGACCTGTTTGGGATAAAATTTCTCATTCCTAAAAGAATTTAATTTGTAACTATGTTTGCGCTGGAATCAATGTCACTATCGAGGAAGCATAGTGACCAGTTAAAGGTCCTGAAATAGTTATTGAGGCCGTCCCAGTTGGCTTTCTCGTATTGCCAAACGGTTCTCCTTGGGTTTTTTTCTTTAACTGAATTGAGTTGGCACGAGAAATTTGCAGAGATGACACAATGGTCAGATATGCCTAGAGGCGTTAATACACGAATTGTGCATTTATCAGGATCGGAGGTAAGAAACAAGTCTAGAGTGTTGGGGGGTTTGACCTGCAACGTCAGGAAGGGTTGGCTCATCAACGAGCTGAGTAAGATGGTTTAACTCAGCGTAAATCTCAACATACCTTCCTTCGGGTGTTGTCTGGCCAAAAAAAGCGAAGCCAACTGGAATTGTGTACATTGAAATCGCCCGTAATAACGATTTCAGTGTGAGGGTAACGGGAAACCATTCCTTGAATGGAGTCAGACAAAGCATCAAATTCGTTAGAAGTTGAAACTATGTCTAAATTTGGGCTTCTATAAAGAAAACATGTATGAATGATGCGCTTATTATCGTTAATTTTAACCACATGAAATTGAATTCCGTGTTTACACACAGACCGAATTGTGGTTGAAGTTGATATGCAACATCATTCCTTATGTAAACGGCGAGGCCATGTTTGGCAAAGAATAAAGGCACAAGTGAATACCCATGCAAGGAAAATTCCGAATGATCGGTATTTTCCCCAACTTGTGTTTCACTAAGTGCCAATACAGCTGGTCTGTTTATCACAGAGTGGACATAGGCAGCATAGAAATTTTTCCTAAGTCCACGAATGTTTGCATAGTCGACTATGAAATCACCTACCATTCTAAAACACAGAACTAAAAAAAATAATTAAACAAAAGTCAAAAAAATAATTATTGCGCGTTGTTATCGAGAGTGCTTTAAAAAAATAATAATAATACACACTCGTTAGAGAAATTGGAAAAAAACCCCTCGCGTGTGCTGTAAAAAAAAATAATAATATTCACTCGCGTCGTAGGATGAATGATAAAGATGATGAGGAAGAAAAAAAAATAAATAAAACGCATTCGCATAACAAATTATCCTCTAATCTGTCCCAAGACCTTTGTGCTTAACTGCCTCTTTCTTATCTACTGTAGGCATCGTATGACCATACAATGCTTGCAGTAAATAGATAAGGGCATCTGAATTTGTCCTATTGTGCTGAATGTTTAGATTGATTTTTGTAAACAGGCTGTCTTATGGGCATAACACCTAAGAGAGTTTGATTATTACAGAAGTTAATTTGGATTTTCACTGCGCAGTTCGACTTAATCAGAGTTGTGTTTTTGTATGTAAGTATTTTTAAATGGTAAGTGATTTTTGTGTCGTGTATTCAAATGTTGGTGGTTTAAGAAAGAATTTCTTTCACGTGTATGTCTGCACTGTTCAACACAGGCCAGCTGTTTTGGCATTAAGTGAAACTCAGGTTGGAGTAAATACTGATTTATCAGAATTTGCTCTACATGGGTATAGCTTGGTGCCATTACTCTTTTCCCATCATGGTCTCGTGGTCTATGTTAGGAATGATATTGCTTGCCAGAGCCTTCCCCAACACGGACTTTAACTTCTTATGGCTCAAATTCACTGTCCGCAAGCATGTCATTCATTATTGTTTTATTTACAGGAGTCCAAATCCAAAGGTATGTCGAGCTCTTTGCCGGGTTACATCACCTTACCCAACTGATCGATGTGCCAACGCGTATACCGGATGTTGCTGGGCAAGCCACCCATACTCTTGACTTGTTTCTTACTTCTCACCCTGATAAATATACCATTAGTGTAACTTCTCCATTTGGCACTTCAGACCATTGTATCATTTCAGCTAATTTCTCATCCCCCACCCATCCAGTTAAAGAAAAACTTCCCACCAGGACCGTTTGGCAATACGAGAAAGCCAACTGGGATGGCCTGAATATCTTTTTCCGAAACTTTAACTGGTCACTATGCTTCCTCGATAGTGATCTTGATGCCAGTGCTGAAATGATCACAAATGTGATTCTTCTAGGGATGCGTGCTTTTATTCCTAACAGGGTAAAAGCATCAAGCCTAAAGAAAAGTCCTGGTTTAATTCTGAGTGTAAAGAAGCTATCAGGCCTCAAAGAAGTAAGTTTCCGATCCTACAAAGCCAACCCTACAGAGGAAAATCGGAAAAAGCACAAACAAGCAAGGAACTCATGCAACTCCGTTATTGAAAGAACCAAATTTTTGCATGACCAAAAATTACGGCAAAAAATTCTGCAGTGTCCTAAAGGCAGTAAAAATTTTTGGTCATTTGTAAAAAATATTAAAAACTCCTCAACATCTTCGGTTCCAACGCTCATCGGCAATAACAAACCAATTGTTTACTATTCAGAGAAGGCAAACTTGCTCGCCGCCCATTTCGCTGCCAGCTCCACGCTGCCGCATAGCAACGCTGCCCCTCCTGTACTTGAGAATGTAAATTTTTCCATGGGACAGATTTTTTTCCGCACTCGTACAGTAGCAAGAGTTCTCAAAGATCTCGATATGCACAAATCCGCTGGCCCGGATGGTATACCCCCGATTCTTCTGAAGAGGTGTTTTTCCACACTGGCAAAGCCACTGCGTAAGCTTTTCCATCGCTCCTACTCTTCTGGAATCTTTCCTAGAAGATGGAAAACAGCATTTGTCCAGCCTGTCCCTAAGAAAGGTGACCCATCCTCCCCCATCTCCTACCGACCCATAGCACTGACATCCCTTCTTTCTAAGGTCATGGAAACACTGACCTGAACTGAACTGACTGAACCGTCAGCTTAAGGAATATCTCGAAGATCGAAAGCTTCTCCATGACCGTCAGTACGGCTTCCGCAGCAACCGTTCCATTGGTGATCTGATGGCATATCTCACCGAACAGTGGAACAAATCTTTACATCGTTTTGGTGAAAGTAAGATTATTGCTCTTGATATCTCCAAGGCATTCGACAGAGTTTGGCATGAAGCTCTTTTATCGAAAATGCGTTCTTTTGGGATCGATGAATCACTTGTTCGTTGGATTAGAAGCTATCTTCTGGACCGTTCAATACAAGTTGTATTGGACGGATTCAAGTCTAATTCGCACAAAATAAATGCTGGTGTGCCCCAGGCCTCTGTTCTGTCTCCGACTCTTTTCTTGATTTTTATAAACGATCTTATGTCTGTTACTTCTAATCCACTTAACTGTTTTGCTGACGACTCTACCCTCAGCTTTTCATATTCGTTCGATAATTCACGTCCTTCGCCTTCGGACGTACAATTGCAACGGTACCATATGTCAAGCTCATTAAACTCCGATTTATACAGCATTGTCAAATGGGGTAATAGAAATCGTGTGGAGTTTAATGCTTCGAAAACTCAATGCTGTCTTTTGCCGTTAAAGCTAAACATTCCCCCAATGCCATTGTCCATGAATGGCACTTACATCGAAGAAACCGAAAAGCTCTCAGTACTCGGTATGTGTGTCAACGACGACCTCCGTTGGAACGACCATATATTTGAGATCGCTAAGAATGCTGCGAAGTGCTTAGGTTTCCTGTATCGGAGTAAGAAGTATTTTTCCCCATCTGATCTGGCTACAATTTAGAAAGCGTTTATACGCCCTAAACTCGAGTATAACTCTCACCTCTGGGCAGGTGCTTCGCAAACATCGCTTCTCCTGCTTGATAGAATACAAAATCGAGCGTTAAGATTGATAGGAAGTAGAACTGCCGTTAAAACAATTGCCCCAATCGAACACCGACGCAATGTTTCATGTCTTTCCTTATTTTGTCGTTTTTTTTTTTACAAAAAATGTTCACTCGAAGTAGCCAGTTGCATTCCTCCCCTTAAAAGTTTCTCCCGTAATAATCGTCTCGCAAGGAATGCTCATCAGTTCACACTGGAGCCCAATTTCGGACGTACCGTGAAATATAGGGATTCTTTTTTTTAGCCGAACAACACGAATTTGGAATAGTTTAAAAGGCGAGATTTTCCCTTGCAATTTTGATCTGCAAGCATTCAGATCAAATCGTTAATCGACACCTCCTATCCTTCCCCTCCCTATCTTCCTAATGCCGCGGCAGTGTGCTCTACATTAAAATGGAAACAAATAGTCCCTTTGCGCGCGTTAATTAAAAAAAAATTTGGTTACAAAACTTTTTTTTAATAAGCCATATGTTTTATTTCATGCAAAATACTCCTATGATCGCTTTCTAAAATCAATCAGTACATATTGGAGTACTTACATATATATGTACATAGATAAAATTACTTGTATATACATGTTTGTCATACAAAGCGCCTAATAAAAATTAAACAAGCTGTTCAGCCTGTCTCCAAATCATCGACAAATAGCACTCACTCTTTGCAAGGACATGGATCCGCTGATTAAGAACCCGATTCTCCCCTTTGTGACGAATCACAAGTCACAAGCTCTTGTGACTATTTCTTGTGAGTATTGTTGTGACTCGATAACATTAATCGGATTCTCCCTTAATCCTTACAGGAAAAGTCACAACGAAATTCCCCACACCATGGTGAATTTTCATTGTGACTATTGTGAATAACAGATACAAACACAAATTCAAGTCATAAAATGTAAGGTAAAAATTATTTATTTTGCAGCAATGAATTAAACTAAACAATTATATTTTTGTAATAGCTCTTCAAGCCATTCGAACCCATACTGGATGGTTCAAGAATTGAATACAGTTAGCCGAGTTGAATTACAGCGATATTGTTTGGATGAAGCCTCAAGGGAATAGCACATGGACCAATGCTGCTAAGTGCTTAGGTTTTCTGTATCGGTGTAAGAAGTATTTTTCCCCATCTGATCTGGCTACAATTTATAAAGCGTTTATACGCCCTAAACTCGAGTATAACTCCCACCTCTGGGCAGGTGCTTCACAAACATCGCTTCACCTGCTTGATAGAATACAAAATAGAGCGTTAAGATTGATAGGAAATAGAACTGCCACTGAATCAATTGCCCCTCTCGAACACCGGCCCAATGTCTCATGTCTTTCCTTATTTTATCGTTTCTTTTACAAAAAATGTTCACTCGAAGTAGCCAGTTGTATTCCTCCCCTTAAAAGTTTCACCCGTAATACTCGTCTCGCAAGGAATGCTCATCAGTTCACCCTGGAGCCCAATTTCGGACGTACCGTGAAATATAGGCATTCTTTTTTTAGCCGAACAACACGAATTTGGAATAGTTTACCCGGCGAGATTTTCCCTTGCCATTTTGATCTGCTAACATTCAAAACCAATGTTAATCGGCACCTCCTATCTCTCCCCTCCCTATCTTCGTAATGCCCGCGCAGTGTGTTCTACATTAAAAGGGAAACACATAATCCCTTGTGCGCGCGTTAATTAAAAAAAAAAAAAAAAACTAAGACGGACAATTACCTATAATCAATACTCCACTAAATCCCAATTTGAGCTTCTTAATACAAATTATTAACAGTGTTATACCTTGACAATAAAATGTATTTGATCCACCCCTGGTCATTTAGGGAGCATTAATTAATCTATCCGATAACGATTAGACTTGTTCATTCGGATTTACCGCAATGTTCAAGTAAAATCGTCTGTGAGTGAGATAAGGAAAGGAAAAGTTGCAAGGAATGCTTACTGCGAGTATTTTTTTCGTTGGTGGGTATTCTTTTTTTATTTGCGTGATGCCTTGATGTTGTAGAAATAAATTTTCACAACACGGGCACTAAATGTTGTCGGTTCGCGCCCGAGATTGATATATATTTTTTTTTCTTTTCTTTTTTTTGTATTTTTTTTTTTTAAAGAACGCACAGGCAGCAGCACTCCGCGGCTTCACTTGTCACCGTGCACCCGTGTGGTGACTTCGACGGGCAGATCGACACTGTCTATTTCGTTTTCTTTATTTTCAGTAGGTTCATTCGATATGTAAGGATAGGTGCGGATGTAATCAATGTTTTTAAATGTACATAGCTTTCAATTTAATCTACTTTCCATTTTTTTCTTTAAAAAAAGTCATGGGTTTAGCAACTTTGCATAATCTCTTACAAATTTACGATAGTATCCTGTGATTCCAAGAAAAGCACGTATTTCTTTAACGGTTTTAGGTTAAGTTTTGAATCGCGGCAATTTTGTTAGGGTTAGGTTTGATTCCGTTAGTAGTCACAATGTGTCCCAAACACTTGGTTTCTTTTTTCTTTTTTCTGAAGCTTGATATTTATAAATAAAAATAAATAAATTTATTGGCGCGACAGCTCCTTAAGGAGCCAAGGCCTAGTGACTTATACTCTCAACCATTCCTGTGTGTGTGTTGTTACTCTGCAGGAATGGAAGGGACCTACAGTTTACCGCCGAGTCCGAACGGCTACATGAGATGCACTTTTTCGAGACAATTTTTACTCTTGGAGGTTTTGTCAGTCCCTCGCAAGAGGCAGTACCCCAGAAAAAAAGGTGGCTATGAGCTGGATTTGAACCCAGGTTCTTTCGCTTAGCAGTCCGACACACTAACCACTAAGCCACGGGGCACTACGAAGCTTGATATTTACTTCCTTTAACTTAAAAAATTTGTCATCAATGGAGACGTTGTTTAATTTCCTATAGTCAATTACGATTTTCCATTTTTTACGTGAGATACATCTTCCTTTCTCAGAACTATCCAGATAGTATGGTGAACTGCTCGGCCGAATAATACCTTGGCGCAGCATCTCATTGATTTGAGATTTTACTACTTCGCTCCTATGTATTTCTGGATATCTGTAACTCTTGGTATAATTTGGGATATCGTTAATTGTTTTTATTTCGTGTTTAATCGCGTTGGTGAATGTGAGATCACGTCCTTCTTGGTAAAATGTTGATGAGAATTGAGAAATAAGGTTAGTGATTTTCTTTTTCTCTTCACCGTTAAGGTGACTTACCCTTATCTGACTCAAGATAAGAACTGTATTTTTTTCTATGTGATGTATTTCATGCAGTACAATTTTAGGTATGGGTTTTTCATATTCTTCTGAGTTTATTGTTGTAATTTCATTTATTTCGTCTTCATTTTCATTGAAGTAGATTGGAATTTTCGTTTCCAGTACTATTAATAGTTTTTTTTTATCAAAATCAATAACAGCTTTGATTGGGAGTAATATATTATTATCAATCAAACCGTCATATACATCGTGAAATTTGTGTTCGGGAAAATCCGCTGTTTTGTTCAACTCGCCGAATTCTCCGAACAGTGGTATTTTTACTTTTTTAAATGCGTATTTTTGATTTCAACAAATTTTGTTTTGTTTGCCATTTTGGTTGGCATAAAGTTCTTATTACTAAAAAGGAAAGTCGGCCTGAAGGCTTTCTTCCTGAAAATCCTGAATGTCGTTAAAAGTGTTAACTTGTATTTTCACCTGAGTGACCTTTGCAGTTTTTTATATAATGTATTTATTAATATGATATTACTATAAACTAGCAAGATAGATAAAAATTTTGAATATTTTCAAATTAGGTATTTTGGTGTATGCGGATAACGTGTCCATTGATTCGCTATTATCATGTGAATTCCTATATTGCACCGAATTATTAATCGAATAATTTCTGTATTGGGCTAAATTATTTCTAAATTATCCCGAGTAATTATTGGTGTTATACTGACCTAAATTATTGTTATTCCTATATTGTCCTGAGTTATTATAATTATTGTTGTTATATGAATAATTACGAATTTGTTTAGAACCAGAGTTTCTGAATTATCCCGACCCGTTATTACTGTTATTATTATTAAAAGGATTCTGGTTAGTATATCTTTGATGGTTGGTTGGGGTTCTTATTCTGTCTAAAGTTTCTGTCAGAGTTGTTGTAAGAATTATTTCTTGGGTTAATCTTAGCATAGGCATAGCCGGATTCATGAACAATATCCATGGCTTGCTCTAGTCTTAGGTTGTCTGCATATCAGAATACCTTTCATGGGTTTAGGTGTTTTGTTTATAAATAGCATAAGTGCCATGTCACAGTTCATTTTTGTTTCAAATGGTGAAATATGGGTTTTGTCTAGTGTTGTCTTATTATTAAGTCTCCTAAGTGCTGATTTTATCCTATCGTAGAAATTGTGACAATTGTCGTAAAATTGTAATCCCCTAAGGTCATCGTACAACTGTTCAATTGACCTCCTGTCACCAAAATATTGAAATACAATTGTTTTTATTTCCTCCCAACTTTGGGTTGAATTATTAATTTCTATAGCTTCACGAACTTTACCTATAAGCTTACTTTTAATAATATCTAATAATATAAGTTGATTGTTATTATAAAATTTGTTTAAAGATGGTTGAACCCTGTCTTAATAGTCAATAAAACCATTTATGTAGATTTTCAAAATTGCCATTATATGTAAGCAGATTGTTTAAATATTTTATTGGATCTAAATTAACCGTCATGACTTACTCCTGCTGCTGCTGTTGTTGGTGTCGTCATGGCGCCAATGGTCAAGTTCTTGAATAATTCGTTTTATGACTCCTCCAGCTTTTTCCTTTTTCGCTCACGTTGGTTTTTTTTTGTTGTTTATTTTTCACAATTTAATTTTTCTTTTTATCGACACAATTTTTGTATTTCTTTATCGAAATTAGAAATCACTGTTAATGTAATTTCCTTGTCGAAAATTGTTCATCACTTTTTCTTTATCGAAAAAAAAAAATATTTACATCGTCAACCTCGCGGTGTATTTTAAAAAAACATTTAAGTTGTTTTTCTCCTTTTTTTTATCCATTAATTTTTATTTCATCTTATTTATTAATTTGTATTCTATTATTCTAACAATTTTTATATTGCTATGAACATGCCTAAGAGGCCGCTGTCCTAAGCGTTGCTGCACCTCTTGACATATGAATTAAGACTCAACTTAAAATCTATTTCCAATTTTCATTACAGCTTATTATTATTTAAAAAAAATGCTTATTCTACAAAATATTCTTACTGCGCTTTCTCACGATTTTATTAGCGGTTTTAGGTTTCATGTATAGCGGGACAAGGGGGTGTTCCGTTAAGATTGGTTTTTCAATACTTGCAACTGGCGTGGGAATCCGTTATGGAATTATGAATATGAATGCCGTTAGGCAAAAGGGAGTGGTTGGGGTAACGGTGGATATATGGTTTCAGGTGGAGTCCCAGACGTAACTATATTTTTAAAGCGTTTGCGAGAGATTGTTTTATTTGTTTGATTTGGTTTCGATGAATCTCTTCTTCGCCTTGCGAATCTCTAAAGCCAAGTAGTGTTGGGCGGATTGAAGTCTGATCGTATTTCCATATTCTTTATTATATTAATATTATTACCATTAAATTGTTTTGCTTTTCATTTTCGTTTCCAGATTCACAACCACGTTTTTCGGATGTAGAACTGGAACGGCAGTGATTGATAAGTTTATTCAATTGTGATTTTGACAGCATTACCCAGAGATCGCGAGATTGCTTCAAAAACTCAATCATATCTTTTGTCGATAAAGCGAATCATGGTTTTAATGCAACTATCCTAATATAGCGCTTGCATTGAAGAAATGAATCAGAAAGTGCATGACATTTACAATAACCAAAAGGTAAAGACGTTCAATTTGATCAGGGTATTTAATCCTATTATTGGATTTATAGCAATGCTTCAAAGAAATTTTCATCACACCCAAACCTTTTTACTAGCTTTTCCGCTCTTGAAGTTCCATAGCTAAGGTAAGTTTCAGAATTAAAAAAAATGATTTTATATTAGTGATCTTGAACAATAAAATAGTAGAGCCTAAAAGCCTTGGATGTTTATTTTGTATGTAAAGAATACTTACTTAGCACATTAATTGGCTTAGTGATTAGTGTGTCGGACTGCCAAACGAAGAGCCTAGGTTCGAGTCCTACTCTCACCTCCACGTGGTGAACATCGGGTGCCTAGTACCTCAACTGGAGATTGGTTTCCATGTTGGGAGGTTTTTGGTGGCAGCCAATGAGGCCAAAACCAAGTACATGCTGTCATCAAGAAGAGACATCACAATAAGCAGCTATAACTTTGAGGTAATTAGGGACTTTGTCTACCTGGTCTCCGTAAAATTTAGATATTCTAGATTGATAGATTGATTTCACAAAAAATAACTATTTTTTAATATTAAAATGGTACCTTGAAAAGATTTTATCTATTAATCCTAAATCATTCATTTTCAGAGTTCAAGTCAATTTACAACAAAATATAGGTTAGAGTTCTACAAAATAAATTCGCAAAATAAGTTCATAAAAAAGTGTATTCTAAAACGGAAACGGAAAACATACGACGTACTTTCACGTCATATACATACATTATCCCTTCATTCTTTATATCTTATGATTCTAAACTATATTTTCAGAATCATTCATTAATATCTCGTCATAGAGTGTGTACACTTTACAACAAATAATGACTGCATATATGTATACCTAATATGCTTTATTTAAGTGTGGCAAAAATCTACAAAATGCCGGACGCGATTTTCTACTTTCACTTTCGAGTACAATTTCTTTAACAAAAACGTATCGGCATTTTTACCAATGTATGTATTCTTGGCCATTGATCGTATTTGTCTGGGGACAACTTTATACACAAAAAACTTAGACCGTTCACATTATAAGAAGGTTGTTTGAAATAGCACATAAATATTATTGATAATATTAAAAATGATGACACTATTTAAATTTTGAAAAAAATCATAATGACCTATTTCACCAGGTCTGTCTGCGAAAAAAAGCTCTTTTCTAAAGAAAAGTTATTTTAGTTTTGTCTGCGCTTAGTTAGTATGCGTATTAAAGTGTAAGACAGTGTGCAAAATAAAAAAATAAACTTAAATGATTAGATCTAACAATCTAATAGGACTATTTTACTTTTAGTATAATGCATTTACGATCTTATCCAGTTTATGCTCACGTTGATATTCATTGCTTATTTTTTTTTTGTTAGATTCACTTGGAACTATTGTTTTGTGTGAAATGAAACTGAATCACAATTACCTATTAATTAACCCAAATTACAAATTAGTAGGTAGCTAACCTTCTGTTTTCAAAAACGATTTTTTCAAACAAAATTTTAATATACTACAAAAATAACGCCGATGACTGGTCTATAATGACTTGTTAAACACAAACGTTAACTCGTTTGTTAAGTTTATGTAGAAGTCAGCCCGACAATTGATTCCTAAGTACCACCTGCCTGATTTACAATAAAAAATTTGAAACTAAACTAAAAGAAAATAAACAAAAAACATCTGCAACATATTATTTATATTATTATGTATATGTTCTAATGAGCATACCTTGTGTTTCTGTGTATCATGTCTCTTGATCTATGCTCAGTTTGGTTTGCGATTTCATAATGAATAGACTTACTCCTGAACAAAGTTTGCAAATTGTGCAAATTTATTACCAAAATAATGGTTCGTTTCGGTGAAGCAGAATATCGAAGAAGACCCAAATGAGTCCATCCGCCATCGCGCGCAACAATTGGAGATGCGCCCATCCTGTTTATAGAAGATTTTGCGGAAGGATCTTGGTTTGCAGGCTTACAAAATCCAACTAGTTCAAGAATTGAAGCCGAACGAACATCAAGTGCGTCACACATTCGGTGAATGGGCCCAAAACGAGATGGCCACCGATCCCGATTTTCACAAAATTGGGCCTCGGCTGGAATTTATTCGAGCCAGCCACGGCGGCCACTTCCCCAAAATCATTTTTAAAACATAATGCAAAACCTTATCTTTATAATAAAGCTAAATTCTTGGCCATAACATTAAACTATGTATATACGTTTTATTTCTTCTTGAAAACCACACGTCTAAAAAAAATACCCTTTATATACATACATATGCAGCCACTAAGCAATTATCTAGCATTAGAACAAGTTCATGCGACCCAGTCGTGCATTTTATTTAAATTTTATTCGAAGATGTGACCGCACATATGAGCAAGTACGTGCGATCCAGTCGTGCAATTTATTTTTGTTTGGTTATGTTTGGAAAAACATTTTCTATTAAAAAGAAAAAAACTAATTTTAAGATTGGTAACCGAAGGGGAATGCTGGAAATCTTGCAAAAAAAACTTATTTATTTCATTTTGCTTAATAACTGCAAAAAGTTTATTTTTTTCTCAAAATGACCTAAGAACTACTTGTAGACAGCAGTACAATTATCTACGAAATGACATATTATTACTTCTGCACGTCCTTTCATTCTTAAGTTATAGCGGTCGGAAGTTCAATACTGGGCGCATTTTTGTATTTTGTGGTATAACCAGGAGACCTAATCCATTTCCATTTCATCGTCATTATCGAAAAATAATTACTGACGAAAAATTGACCTTTGGACCGCTTTTATAAATGTTTGTAAATAAAACAAATGCTATGCTATGCTTTAAAAATGTATGCATAGGTTCATTCCGTTTTCTGTAAAATGAGTATTTTCCATCGGGGCATCCGAAATTGGAAAAAACCTCGTTTGAGAAGAGTTTATATTTTAAAAGGAAGCGCCAACCTAGGTACCTAGTTTTAAGTAAAATTGGGTTAACGCAAAAAAAAATAAAAAAATGAGCCCAAAAATTTTGTTCCCTCTTAACTGCGAAAATGATTTCGGAACTACATTTTTTTAAATAAAGTGCACGGCTGGGTCGCACAAACTTGCTCTAACGTGTGAAATTTGTCTTGTGGCTTGAGATTTTCAAAAAAAAATTAATAAGCTGTTTTCAGAATATGTAATTATTAAAAAAAGTTAAAAAATGCTTTAAAAAACACAAACAAATATTTATGGAAAATATTCGTATGCAGCATAAATTGAGCTACCTAAACCTATATATGTGTGAAATTTTCGATAGTCGTTAGCAAAAAGAACTGTGGAAATATGTGGAATGCCTTAAATAAACCACAAATATGAGAGCTCATTTAGGTGGAGGTATCACAAAATTTTCAACGGATTTACTAAGGGTAGGCAACGGGGAAGTACTTACTTACTTACTTAGGTGGCGCTACAGTTCGGGACGAACCTGGGCCTCAACCAACATGCCTCTCCAGCCAACTCGGTCTTTGGCTAGCTGCCTCCAGTTTTGCACTCCAAGTTGGTTGAGGTCGTCCTCCACTTGAGCGCGCCACCTAAGGCGAGGTCTTCCTTGACTGCGTCTACCCTCTGGGATGGAATCGAAGATCCTGCGAGCCGGAGCATTGTTGTCCATTCGCTCTACATGACCTAGCCACCTTAAACGTGATATGCGTATTTTTTTGACCAGGTCAATGTCGCTGTACAGCTCGTATAGTTCTTGGTTGAACCTTCTCCTCCAAAGCCCGTTAACGCAGATAGGGCCAAAAATCTTCCGAAGAATCTTACGCTCGAAACGACTAAGGATATCTTCATCCGCTTTAGATAGAGTCCATGCCTCGGCGCCATAGAGCAGGACTGGGATGATTAGGGTCTTATAAAGAGTCTCCTTTGTCTTTCGAGAGAGGGCTTTGCTACTCAATTGCCTTCCTAGCCCATAGAAACAGCGATTGGCAAGAGTAATTCTTCGCTTTATTTCTGACGAGATGTTGTTGTCAGATGTTATAGCGGATCCGAGGTACACAAAGTCCCTAACTACCTCAAAGTTGTACCTGTCTATTGTGATGTTTTGTCCAATCCGCCGGTGTTGTGTGTCCCTTTTTGTGGACAGCAGGTACTTCGTTTTGGCCTCATTGACTGCTAGTCCCATCTTAGCCGCTTCAGCTTCAATGCTAGCAAACGTTCCAGTGACAGCTCGCCGAGTTCTGCCAATGATGTCTATGTCGTCAGCGTATGCTAGCAATTGCACAGACTTGAAAAAAATTGTCCCACTACAATTGACTTGCGAGTTTCTTATAATTTTTTCAAGTATTAAGTTGAAGAAATCGCACGATAGCGCATCACCTTGTCGGAATCCTTTTTTGACGTCAAAAGCTTCTGTGAGGTCGGAACCAACCTTGACGGAGCAGCGAGAGTTCTCCATCGTCATCCTGCACAGTCGGACGAGTTTTGTGGGAATGCCAAAACCTGACATGGCTCTGTATAGCTCGTCTCTATAAATGCTATCGTACGCGGCCTTAAAATCGATAGAGGTGGTGGGTATCGATTTGGAATTCTTGGGTGGTTTCCAGGATCTGCCGTAGCGTGAACATTTGATCGATTGTGGACTTTCCTGGTCTGAAACCACACTGATAGGGGCCAATCAGGTTGCTGACGAAAGGTTTCAGGCGTTCACATAGTACGGCAGAGAGGATCTTGTAGGCGATATTCAGGAGACTTATTCCTCTATAGTTGGCGCAGTTTAGAGGGTCTCCTTTCTTGTGAATCGGGCAAACGATGCTGAGGTTCCATTCATCAGGCATACTTTCTTCTGACCAAACTTTAGAGATGAGTTGGTGTATGCACTCCACCAGGTCATCTCCGGCCGCTTTAAAAAGTTCGGCGGGTAATCCGTCGGGTCCAGCAGCTTTGTTGTTTTTTAGTTTAGATATTGCTATCCTTACTTCATTTTGGTCAGGTGGACGGAAGTTTTGTCTGTCATCATCCATGTTGAATGGTTCATTCTGCCTGACAGCGGGATTTTGGCGTTCATCGCCGTTTAACAGTCTGCAGAAATGGTCCTTCCATGTACTCAGCACCGACTGTGACTCTACTACGAGGTTTCCATTCCTATCTCTACAGGCTTCTGTGCGGGATTTTTTTCCTTGGCATGTTCTTTTTACCTGTTGGTAAAACTTCCGCACGTTGTTCCTGGAGTAGCATCTCTCAATATCTTCGATCGCGCGCTTCTCATGCTCTCTTTTTTTCTTTTGGAGAAGCCGGTGTTCTTCCCGTCTTTTCTGCTCGTAAAGCTCGCGAGCAGCTCTCGTCTTTCTTTGCAGCGTCGCTTTATATGCCTCTTGTTTGGCTGCATGGGCCTGCCTGCATTCGTCATCAAACCAGAGGTTTCGTGGTGGTGGTCTGGTGAAACCTAGCACATCAGTTGCGGCATCTCTGATGGCTTGTTGGCAGTGTTGCCACTGATCTTCGGCACTTGATGCTGGCGGTACTGGATTTCTTGAGAGGTTACGGGATATTCGATCGGCATAGGTTCTGGCGGTTTCTTGCGATTGCAGCTTTCCGACGTCATACTTCCTCACAGTATTACTCCGTTGTTGTGGAGTTCGGGTTATTCGCATTCTTACCTTTGCTGCAACAAGGTAGTGATCCGAGTCGATGTTAGCTGCTCGGAAGGTGCGAACATCCAAGATACTGGAGGCGTGTCTTGCATCGATCGCAACGTGATCAATCTGATTGACGGTTCTTTGATCTGGGTGCGGCCAAGTCCCTTTGTGTATATCGAGATGAGGAAACCGTGTGCTTGCAATGGTGACGTTATGTGCCGCTGCGAAGTCAATTAGCCTAAGTCCGTTTTCAGACGTTGTGTCGTGTAGGCTATGTTTTCCGACAGTCCTACCAAAGATTTCCTCTTTACCTATTTTGGCATTAAAATCGCCTAGTACGATCTTAACGTCGTATTTAGGGCATTGCTCATAGGTTTTTTCGAGGAGCTCATAGAAGTCATCCTTGGTGGCGTCATCTTTGTCCTCTGTGGGGGCATGAGCGCATATTAGGCTAATGTTGGCGAATTTAGCCTTGATACGGATTGTCACAAGTCGCTCACTTACGTGTCGAAAGCCCAAGACTTCTTGCCTAAGTCTACCGCTTATGACGAATCCGCACCCAAATAAACGCTGTGGTCTTCTTGCGCAATCACCGTAGTACACGTCACAGTTTTTCATCCTCCTTTTGCCCGGCCCATTCCATCGCACTTCCTGGATGGCAGTAATTCCTGCTCTGTAGCAGTCTAGGGCCTCCGCTAGTTGTTTGGATGCACGTGGTCTGTTAAGAGTTCTAACATTCCACGTGCAGATCCGAAGGTCGTTGTCCTTGATTCGTTTTTCCGGGTGGTCAACAGTAAATCCGTCCTTTTCCGAGGCTATTGGTCGCTTCGCAACTTTTTCTTTTTTCCGTGGCAGGGTTGTTAACCCCACGCACAACCCCCAACCTGGAGGGCCAGGTCCTTTGTTGGATTCCTTGGACAAAAGGAACCGGAGAATCCGGAGTCAGTAACCCACTTCGGGGATATGAGCGCTGCCGTTGGCCCATTAAGGGTTCATCCGCCACCATCTCTATTTCAATGCCCTGACTTGCATTGAATTGTCCTAATGACCTTATCTCCAAATACGTCGAAGTAGCTCATTAGGGCGTCTGCTTCGTTGACTGTTGACGCCACCGTTGGTCCAATTGGTTGGGCTCATCCGCCGTACGTCCTCTTTCTGAGGGGCTCGTGCAAGACTTCTGCGAATCGATCAGAACAGTCATTAAAGCAGAGCATTATAGTGTTGCTATTTTTTCTGTGTTCAACACTCGCGCTTATAAGTTTAGCAGGAATGTCCGGATGGACAGACCAGTACCCGGTGGTTACCGCGGGGAGGTAAAATAAGCACAATTGATGTGTACGATATAGTTGCAGCGACTGTGCATCACCAGTTTGATGCCTTTCAGTGCCTACCCTATTCATACAGCACCCAACCACCATACAGCACCCAACCACCAACGGGGAAGTCCACGCAGTTAATAATATATTTCCAATTGACGATTCCCTAGGTAAAATTGTTCGCAATATGGACGATCTCATTGCAAAAATATATCCAGATGCCTTGAATATTGAGCAAAAAAATTACGAATGGCTGTGTCAGAGAACAATTTTAGCAGCAAGGAATAGTACTGTTGATGTGATTAATGAAAACATCTTAAGTAAACTACCAGGCATAATTAAAACATATAACTCTATGATAATGTTGTCGATTCAGAAGACGTTGTTCACTATCCGCAAGAATTTCTTAACTCATTGAATCCACCGCACTGTCTAAGTCCACCAAATGTATGTAACGGAACAAGACTAAGAGTAAAGTCGCTGCGAAATAAAATAATCGTTGCAATAGTATTGACTGGACCAGCAAAAAGACAGACCGTTCTTTTTTTTCTTTCAAAAAAATATGTCTTTTCAACAAAAAAAAAAAACAATACAAATGTTAATAGACTGTTTAATTTTTCCTTAGCTCTATTTATTATGAAACAAAGTCATGGCTTCAAAAAATTAATCAACTAAAACAGAAATCATTTCTGGTATACCCGAGCAACACCGGGTGGGCCAGCTAGTAATATTATAAAGTACATAGCGCTTATTCCTTCGGGTTTTCCAATAGGGACTTGACAACTTTGAGTTTAATTTGTGAACGCACCCTTTCACTAATCATCGAACTGTAATTGTCAATTTATTCAGTAAACTCAACATTTTCATCATGGTAAAGTACACGGGCGAGCAACGTCTGCAAATTATAAAAAAATTCTAACGAAATTCGGATTCGGAGACCGCAACTTTAAGAGCGTTGAATTGTTGAATTTCATCGGAAAATCATCATCAGTGACTCAATGGGTTCTTCAATAAGCAAAATATCCGTTATTGAAAATCCACGTTTGCTTCATGAATCACCACTTCATCCACAAAAAATAACTATTTGATGAGGTTTGCATGCCGGCGGCGTTATTAACGATTATTTTTGGTTCGAATTGGAAGATATGGACCTGGACATGTGGTTTCAACAGATTGGTGCCACAAGCCACACAGCACACCTTACAATCGATTTATTGAAGAGTAAGTTTGATGAGCGTGTTTTCTCACTCTCAGAGAGCTTTAAAGCTAATTTTACCACGCTTTTCATGCGGCACTGCAGAACGCTCATTTTATGTAACTGCAATTCGTTTTTGGAATCTACTTCCTAATGAACTGGAATCACTATCGCACATGCAGCTTTTAAGAGGAAACTATTTTTGCACTTCTCTAATTAATTTCTAAATTATATTTGTTTCTATATTCATAAATTTTTATTATTTGTTATTATTATTTTCTCATTCTCGTTCGTGCGATTTAACACCTCTAGACTCTTTTCTTTGTGGCTACGTTAAGTCATTGGTTTATGCCAACAAGCCGACGACGTGTGTGGACGAATGTGTGGCCGAGTCATCGAAAATTGGGTCCAACGAATTGACCGCTGCAAACGTGCCCGCGGTAGCCATATGAACGAAATCGAGTTCCATTCATAAATGTTTTGATTGTACTTCAAGCCGATAATAAAAATTTTGAAATATCTCAAATGGTTTGCGTTTTATTTAAAAAAAAAATTGTCAAGTCCCTATTCGAAAACCCTTCATCAATATTGGTCTATTTTGTGTTAAGATTTCACCAAGGCCAAATGAGATACATACATATTACATACACATAAAAAGTCAGTGTCAATGCTCATATCCTCTTCTTCTTCTGCTTTTATGGACAAAAAATCAAAAAAATCATAAATCACAAGCGTGATTTTGACATAGTTTCTTTTCAAACGAATGCAATTTGTCTTTAATCCAATCATGAAAATGTGTATATGGATTCGCCTCCAAGGGATACTCGGTTCTTAAACATTCAGCATTTTTTAACTACACTTGTCTTGGCAATGTCTTTTTCAGATCATCATTTCTTCAGGGAAGGGGAATTCATACCTGAATATCAGTATGTTTTCCGAGCACGACACTCAACCATCCATCCGCTTCTTGGACTGCACCCCGACGTGACAAACGGACTCAACAAGAAAGAGACGACAGTCGCCTGTTTACTGGACATCGAAAAGGCCTACGACACAGTTTGGATAAAAGGACTAATATTCAAACTGTCAAGTCTAGGACTACCTGAACACTTGGTAAGATTAATCAAAAATTTTCTAACTCATAGATCCTTTTATGTACAGATAAACAAAGAATATTCACAAACAAAGACGATCAGCGCTGGAGTTCCACAAGGTTCCAAGTTGGGCCCCATACTTTTCAACCTTTATACAGCCCCTGACCAGCCTACTAACATCCCAGGGACGAAAACGAAGCTATATGCCGATGACTCCTTAACATATGCAACATCCATTTCACCAGAAATCGCAGCCAGAAGAGTTGAAGGTCACATAAGAAACTTGTGGGACTACCACCTTAAATGGGGACTAAAGATAAATAGCGATAAGAGCGAGCTTATCTGCTTCAGAAACCCAACAACAGCAACAAGAGGTCGAAGACGTTTCTCATCACGCTGTGATAATATAAGTATAAAGCTACCAGACAACACAGTGATAAGGACAAAAACAACAACAAAATACCTTGGAGTGAATTTCACTAACCGCATCCAATTCAATAAGCACGCTTCATTTATGCTTAAGAGAGCCAACTTCTCCCTACATCTGGTCCACCAGCTTCTTAGGAGAAGAAACGGACTAAGCACTAATACTAAGCTCCTCATCTATAAGCAGCTGATCCTTCCAGTTCTGACTTACGCTTGTCCTATTTGGTTCACCATATCACAAACATATATGAAAAAGATCGAAGTTTTTGAAAGGAAGATACTCCGTAGCTGTACAGGCCTACACCGAGACCCCATTACAAGGAAATATGTCCCAAATAAGAAGCTATATGAAGACAGCAAAGTGACCCCAATAAATCAGTTCATAACACAGCTCTATAAAAATATTTTGAGGAACTTGGAGGACCACCCCAACTTGGAAATCCAGCAACTACTCCAGCAACAACTAGAGCCCAGCCATCGCTACCTCAACATTCGAGCCATCACAGACGATCGATTCGAGGATATAATGAACAATGACGGAGCCCCGTTCTATGAGAGAACCAGCAACGGACACAACAGAGGATAAGCAACACCGCATCCTAACCCCAATTTTTTTTAAACCAAAGACAGTAAATTATAATTAAGAATTAAAAGATTATGCAAACAACAATATGATATAAGTAAAAATATAGCAGTGTATAGAGTCAGCTTAAGCAAGTCGGGCCCCTGTTGTTTAGCCGACATGATTTATTTTAGTTATAAGTTAGTTTAAGACCAATTGTACATAAATTCTAACGAATATAATAAAAATAATCTAATCTAAGTCTTTTTTCAGATTAATTCTCTAAGACATTAAACTTGATGGATATGTTTTTATACGCGGAACCTCATTCGCTAATTTCTGTATTGATTTGTTCAAGGATGACGTTGAATGTTAATATTTTGAGTTTTCGCTGTGCCCTGAGCTCAACACCTCCGTCTTTTGACTCGTCTGCGTGCAACTTTCTGATCCTTTTTCGCTTATTGAATACATACTGCTTTCCAAAACCAAGAGATATTTTTGGAGGCTTCTTTATTCTTCTACAATCTACATAAAACTCAAACATATTTCATGAATCGTGAGGTTGCAACAAATTCATATATAGTCATAATTCATTCATCATAATGTCAACCACAAAACTGTTAAGAACACAATTTCGAATCCTTCAAGGTGGATAATAATGCCGATAGCTTATGTAACGAGTGCTTCGTAAATAATGCGATATGTATATTTTTTTTTCGCAAGGTGTTGTAAGCTTCAGCCCTTGCTACCCATCTAGTTATTGATAGACTTTAACGAAAGTACAAATGTACATTTCTTACAAAGTTATTTTGTAATAATTGACAACTTATATGTAATTTATATAACATTTTATGCTCTACAAAAAATATCTGAACATGGGACGTACGCAAAAAAAGTTATATATGAAAAACCAAAGAATAGTCGGAAAAAACTACATTTTCCAATGTCCATTTCATACATATACCTATACATTCATATGTTTCAAAATCTAATAAATAAGTGTGCAAAAAATAGATTCACTTATTTTTGATTCACCAATCAATGTTGCTAATAAATATGTTGAGGGAATGATTTTTGTTGTTGCAGGAACGTGAAATTTGTTCGGTCATTGATCGGTTTTGGCGCGGCCAAAAAATAATAAATCACTTGCGTGCTTCTTTTATGTACACACTTCAGTATGCTTATAATCATCTTTAATGCAAGACTACGAATGTTTAAACTTTTCTTTTACTCAAGAAGCTTATAAGGAACATTATGTAGTGATTTAAAAAAAATTAATAGTAAAAATTAGGTTGTTTGCGAAGCTTTCGAGATAAAAAAGAATGTTAGAGCAGTATTTGTTTTGTATTCCCCATTCTACACTTCTCTACACTTCGGAATTGCCTGCCAAATATTTATTTTTTGTTGATTCTAATTAGATCTTTATGTCTACTATTTAGCATGATCTAATCCAACTGGACTTTTTATTTTTGTGGAGAAAAAATGATATTGTTTTGGTTTCAAGCGATAACGATTGAGATTGATTTGACAAAATTCTAGCGTTTCTTTAAAATATTATTTGTATTTTTTTTTTATAAAAATTATATTTTATTGCAAATACAAAGTCGTAGTTCTATATATGGGTTGTCTACATATATAAAATATATTAAGTATATATGACGCTCACGACCGGCGCTATTAATAGTTACTGGGCAGAACCATCTTCACATTTTTTGCAATTATTAATGTTTTTCTTTTTTTATATTTTTAGCCAAACAGTTTTTTTATATAGAGAAATATTTTTGCGCAATATTTTCTGTTTCTCCAAAAAAAACTTCGCTAAAAGTAAAAAAGACATAATTAAATTAGAGGACAATTCGATAATTTTTTTGGGGATGACTCAATCGACATCGACTGATAAGGATTTATACCAATATTAGTCATCCCCCAACCGAGTCCTACGAAATGTAATGACAGCATCCAATCCTCGCCTGAAACTGGAAAATATTTCTTGATTGTTTAAAAATATTTTACTTAGTAAAATGTCTGTTAAGTTTCGACGTTTGGGAAGATTTAAGCTTCAATTTTATAAAAGATAAGATAAACAATTTATTACCTTCTTACTAATGTGCGTAACATGAAATTCGCAATATATACATTATGAACATACATATAGGTATACATATATATATATATAAAACAATACCTCCATATATACTTTTTCATAGGTTATTAGAAGAAAGATGGAATGGGTAACACAAATTATCAGCATTATAAATTGTTTTGCATGATGAATTTGTAATTTTGATAACTTACCCAAAAGTAAGTTTGCTAATGTCATTGTCATCATTTTGATTACTTTCTTTTAAAATTTGAGGGAAAAATTCCGAATCACTTTTTTGCAACAATCTTCTGCTACCCAACAATGACGAAGAATAACATAACACGGATGGACACAAAAAAGTTAACATAAACACTATTAATACACGAGGCGGAGAACTTTTTTTCCATTTCACATATGAAGAAATTTTGTTTTTTGATAAGTTACTAGTCCGATGATTTGATTTAGTAATGGCACCCATAATACTGAATATACTAAAGTAATTTAATTTTTAAATAGACAACAATAACATGCTACAACCAACAGCTAAACGTTGAATATAATCCTCGACTTCGACTAGAAATGTCGAAATGGTTGAAAGTTAAATGTGTCAAAAAGTTTTGAAGCTCGAAGACGAATCGAGAGAGCTGTTTGATTTGTTTCGTTTGAATTTTGCAATTTTCAGGTTATTCTTATTGGAAGTTATAAAAAAGGGAAATGAAAATATTAAAGGTCTAACCATAATACGCGAAAGAAATAGGAAGCTTGTGTCAAAACCGAACGCAAAGTTACTTTCCGTTCTATCTAAGACCTTGTGTACATGAATCCTTTTTTCGGATGTTTCTTCATTCTTTCTTTTTGACAAATGGGTAAGGGATGTAGAAAAGTAGGGGGACTGAAGTAACGAATGGAAGAATGAACATTTTAGGATTTTTTGTGGTTGAGCTTTGAAATTTCTCCTTCGGGAAAGAAAATGCTGTGCACGGACTAAAAATAAGAACTTTTAAAATTGAAAACATTTCCCAATCATGTTTTTTTAGTGGTAATGGATGGTTTTTAATTGCTTTTTTTAGAATTTCGCAAATTTCTTTAGAATAAAACAGCACACTTTATAGGAAAGTATTGGATATATTCGGGGTAATCCAAATCAGTGTACACACCAACGTTCACACCAACGTACACATACGTCTACAAGAAGAATGAAGAAACAACCGAAAAAAGGAATCATGTACACAAGGTCAAATACATCAGTTGACCATGAGCCTTAACGTAAGGCCGCGCCTCCATTATAAATAATTATATCGGCTTAGGCTTAGGGTAATGGTGGATTTTCACTATTCTGCAACTTGACTTCTACAAAAAAGTAGGATATAATACATAAAAATCATACTCGTTCGATAGAGAGGGAAGAAAAAATCAAGAACATCTTGATAAATCAAGATTTTAGGAAATAGGAGAAATCAAGATCAAGATTATGGTGAAGACGAACATGTTCATCTTGATTATAGCAGGTTCTTCTGCATTTAGAGGTCCCTTTAATTCCATATTGAATGCTATTAACCTGAACGCAACAAAGCCATTTTTTTGTTCAATAATTGCCAAATTACAAGGAAAGAAATGGAAAATACGAAAAGATTTAAAAGTAATTAATAATAAATTATTTTTATTAACTATTATTAATATTTTTTTGATTCATAAGATAATCGTTCCTGCGCGGTGGAAGAATCCATAGTGGACGGAGATGATCGTTTGATTTTGACTTCTGTCAACGAGCTATAAAAATTATAGCAAGAAAATACGAATACGTATAATGTATATTCCTTCACTCTTTTGTAAAATGACGTATATCTCCCCCGTTCCAATTTTCTTGATTTTGCAGATCAAGACCTTGAAGAACAATGAAAATCCACCATAACCCTCCACTTGAAATAAATAATTGCAAGATATGTGAGATCATTGGAAATAATGAAATTTCATAAAATAACTTGCCCACTAAAGCCGAAATCAGATGTGCAGTTGTTCTCACGCATAACTGCGTGCAGAACCGCACCTAAAACAGATGTGTATGTGATATGTAGTAAAGCCAAAATGCAGCGTTACCACTGGATATTACTAAAAAAGTTGCAAAAAATTGTTATACTGAAAAAAAAATTCACTTAAAAATAATGTAAACAAATCAAATTTGTCTGTATATCGAATCTACAGAATACAAATTTCAACAAATCCGACAAAAATTTGTTTTTTTAAGTATCGTATTAATGTATGTGAACCAAAAATATAATATAACCAACCATAAAAAACTATGAAGTATTTTTTTTTTTAAGTGGTGGCAAAAGTGTCACAGCGGGAACGCTGATTAACAAGTGTGGTATATATCAGTAATGCCAGAGAGCTTTTATTTACATATTTTACGTTTGTTGTTGTGGTAGCAATGAAACTAGGCATGAAGTTTAGAAATAGAGACATCGTGCAGATTCTGCAACCCTGCATAATTTTGTGTTTACATCCCCATAAGAGCCTGTGTAATTTTTTTTCCTGCACGAAATTATCTGCACATCTGTTTTGACCATAACTCAAAAAATATAAACTTAAGAAATAATGTCTGACATAATGACCGATAAATAATTATTTCTAATAGAGGCGCCTTAAGAAAATACAAGCATTTTTCAGAAATAAAACTGAACGAAACTTAATCAATGTCATTTCGGGTTGGTTATACAAACCACATGTATTCGCACTGTTTCGTACGGCAACGTACGTTCCAATTCTTAAATTATGGTTGGGTCTTAAGTGCGGTATTGTTAAATGGCTATGACGTATATGTTAATTGTTTTCTATCAAATAACTTCCACTGTGATTAGGCACATAAAGCAAATACGTGCGACCCAGTCGTGCCCTCATATCCTTTTTATTTTCTTCTTTGGTTTTTTATAATGTCAACTTTGAAGTTTGTTAGAATCTTTTTCAATTGTGTTCGACTTCACATTTCATAAATTGCAACCTTATTTCGTTGAAATTAGGTGGAAATGAGATAATTTCGAAATGTGATTTTGCATGGGAAATGAGATGTTTTGGAATCAAATTTGGAAATTTGATACGAAATTAGCTCATTTGGCTTAATGAATACGTACTATTAGAATAGTAATTTTCTATGTTCCATAATTGCATAATTGCACTTAATTTGCACTTTGTTCTAAACAAATGCGTTCGATGAGACATCGCATTTATCGTAGTATCCTGTTGATTTGGACATCTACATCTACCAATACTAATTTTTTTTGGTAAATGCAGATTGGATATCAGATTGATCGGATTTTCCGCCGAAAAGAAATTGAAACAGATTTGATGTGTTTTTGTTAGTGTGTGTGTGTGTTTCTTTTGATGTTCTTAATTTGATTGATTTTTTCACTTTTTGCAAAAAAATATATGTACATTCATTCATTGCACTCTTTTAATTTTGCAAATTCATAGGTACTAATTTATTTATAAATTCTCAATTAATTTTCAATTGAATTGTCTGTATTTATTTATTTTTATTTAAATATTTGATTACTTTTCTAAAAAGAATTCTTTTTCCACAATGAAATTAACAGAATGCTAAAAAATAAACAGAAATAAATTTGACATTTGAGAAATGTCAAATTACTATAGTGTGTGAGCAAATGTGTGTTAAATCTTGATTGAAAATGAGATTTCATGTTTGACATGAAATATCTAAAAAAAAAAAATTGATGTATTATCAAACGAAAACCATTTTTTGGTCTCAGATCAAAAAATATGATCTGACGTACCAAAAAAATCACATAATTTTGTTATGCGGTAGTATTTAACGCACTGCATCGCATTGTCCATTTAAGCACGAAACGGCTTTAAACTTTTGATTTCTGACCGTTTCCGGTACTTTTTTTGGGTATGTAATTCCAAGTTTTATAAACAACGAAATGAAATAAAGAGAAAAACTTCAAAAAAGAGGCATTCGAATTTGGCACTTTTTTTCTTTTGATTTCTTCTCGTTCGCACTTCATTGATTCATGCCTCAAGTCGCACTGTGTAGTTCGTAATATTATCGTAATTTTATATTGTTCAATTGAATGCATTCATTTTTCTTGTTGGAAATTTATTTTTCTTTGGCCTGAAACTTATTCTGACATAATTGTGTACTGGAAACTGGACCTGGACGATCAGCATCGAAAATAATCTCTGAAATAAAAAAGGGAATAACAAATTTTCTTTATATGTAAATGATGGCGCTCTGCATTAATAAACTATTAGTAATCTAATTTAAAATTTTAAGAAAAATGTTTTGTCTTCTATATGGAACATAATTCAACTTTATATGTGAATATTGGTTGATAATGATTTGAAAACATTTTACAAAAAAAAAAAAAAACTAACGAAATGGAAGCGCGTTCTATCTATCTCTACTGCTCTTTGCAAATATGTTAATATTCAACAAAAACAAAAATATTTAAATAGTGTAGTTTATACTTATTAATTGAGAATTAAAACAATTCGTCATGTTTTCTCATCAATTAAATTCCGACTCTGAAGAATTTAATTTCTCCAAAAACGAGAGTGTTGCTCGGTGGAAGGGACTATTTAGTCCTGCGTTGAAGAAAGTACGTTTTGTTTATTTAGCGGTGTATACTAGAGATCTAATCGTTTTTTCTCTTGTTTTATGATTAATCAGGTGTTGGAACAAGTACATCCACGATTGCCGGCCAAGGAGGAGGCATTGTTATTTGTTGAAAAACTTTGTTTGCGTATTTTGATAATGCTCTGCGGAAAGCCATCGCCTCACACCATTCAGGTTAGTACCTCTAATTTTTTCAGCTGTGTATTATTATGCTTCCTCGCGTTTTTGGCAGTATCTAGTATCTACACACCAAAATATACTGCAGTCTTGAAAAAAAAATCTTTAAATTAAGTCCCAGTTTCTAAGATAATCGAACTATAGGTTAGAATACGACCTTAAATCTTAATACAATTAAAATGCAGTTTTATACAAACAAATGTAAATATAGGTTTATATTTATATCAAGTTTTGCTAAATATAACATTTATTATGTAGAATATTGTGAAGAAAGGACGATTAATTAAAAAAAATTGTATGTGATTGCATTGTAGTCAAGCATTTTTTGCGACCAAACGACGAGAGAAAATCCTTTCCTTAGAATTCGCCGGTTTTCCGGATAAATAGAATAGGTACCTGCGTATATTATTATAGTACCTTTATTTCTAGTTAGTTTAGTTGTTTTAAAGTTTTTTTAAATATATATTTATGTCTGAATTTTCTTCATTTATATTCATTATTTATTCTTATTTAGAAGAAGCACGTTGGTGCCGCTCTTTTTGCTTCTATCTCAGGTATACATCTCGTTTTGCCGCTACGACATTTGCGTCACTTATAATTAACAATAACTTAGCTCTCCCCGGGTATACTAACTAACAGAGTTATTCTATACTTCCTAAATTTTGGCCGGCGCGGCGTCAACTTACATTATTAAATTTAAATATGTCGAAATGTTCACGCACTAATAACATTTAAATATAAAGCTAATATAGCAGCGCCATTCAGTGGTCACTTATTACAATGTTCATAACATACGAAATGTTCCATGAAAAAAATACAGTCTGGCTACTTTCACGATGATTGAGCGATTGGAATTTAAAGTACTAAAGCTCACCTTTCTAAAGGTGCCCTCACACAATGAAAGGAAAGTGCAAAATTTTCATAATGCAACGACCAAAAAGTACTTTTTTGCAAGGTTTTTCTGAAAGTGATTTGCTTTCTTGAAATCGCTTTCTCCGAAACACTCACTGTCTAAGAAATCGTTTTCAAGAAACAAATAATTTTCTGAACCACTCCCGAAAATGCTCTTGAAAGTTTTTCGCCTTTAAATTTAAATCGCTCAATCATCGTGAAAGCGAACGTATATTTTTTATCCGTATTGGGTGCGATTGCCCCTCTCGAACACCGACGCAATGTTTCATGTCTCCATATTTTATCGTTGAAATGTTCATTCGAAGCAGCCAGTTGCATTCCTCCCCTTAAAAGTTTTTCCCGTAATACACGTCTCACAAGGAATGCTCATCAGTTCACCCTTGAGCCCAATTTCCGATGTACCGTGAAATATAGATTATTTTTTTAGCCGAACAACACAAATTTGGAATATTTTACTCGCCGAGGTTTTTTCTTGCCATTTCAATTTGAAAACATTCAAGACTAATGTTAATCGACACCTTCTGTCCCTACTTCCCTAACCTTCCTATGCTCGCGCTGTGTGTTCAACATTATAAGGAATACATACATCCCTTGTGCGCGTGCACAGATGAAATAAATTGCTCGACTAGATCGCACGTACTTGCTCATATGTGCGTTCACATCGTCGAATAAAATTTAAATAAAATGCACGACTGGGTCGCATGAACGTGTTCTTATGCTAGATAATTGCTTAGTGGCTGCATATGTATGTATATAAAGGGTGTTTTTTTTAGACGTGTCGTTTTCAAGAAGATATAAAACGCATATAGTTTAATGTTATGGCCAAGAATCTAGCTTTAAAAGATAAAGGTTTGCATTATGTTCTAAAAATGATTTCGGTGAAGTGGCCGCCGTGGCTGGCTCGAATAAATTCCAGCCGAGGCCCAATTTTCCCAATTTTGTGAAAATCGGGATCGGTGGCCATTTCGTTTTAGGCCCATTCACCGAATGTGTGACGCGCTTGATGGGCGTTCGGCTTCAATTCTTGAACGAGTTGGATTTTGTAAGCCTGCAAATCAAGATCCTTCCGCGCGCGATGGCGGATGGACTCATTTGGGTCTTCTTCGATACTCTGCTCCACCGAAACGAACCATTATTGATGTTGTTCAGGAGTAAGTCTATTCATTATGAATTCGTAAACCAAACTGAGCATAAATCAAGAGACCACTGTCAAAAAGACCAACTCCGAGAAAAGTATTGCCAGATTGAAAACTACACGTCTATTAAAATAAAAAAATATATTTTTTTTTAAAAATTCTTTATTTTTTTAGTTAGTTTCAGAGTTTTCTCGGAAAAAAATAAAAATGCAATAAAATTTGAAAACTAAATGTCTATCGAAGAAAAAAAAAATTTGAAAATCGTTCGATCAGTTTTTTTAAAAAGTCGTTTTTTTTTGAAAAACTTTTCGAAAAAATATTTGAAATTTTTTTCTAGTATGTTATTATAAGGCAATCTGTAGTTTTCATCTGGGAAAATTATTTAAAAAATTCAATCCACCCATTTTCAAAACATTTCAAAAACTATAAAAAAAAAAAATTTTAAATCGCTAAAAAATTAGCACCCTGAAAGTTTTATCAAAATCGTTAGAGCCGTTTTCGAGAAAATCTAACTTTTTGTTATAAATTTTATGGCAGGTACCGTTATTTTTCGACCTATAGCAAAAATGAAAAACCCCCGAGATACTACCCAATAAATACTAAATACCAAGTTTGAAGCAAATCGACCCATCTGTTTAGACTGTAGCGAACAGACAGGCAGACAGATCGTGAAGAGGCTTTACGTGGACACCTGCCTTTTAAGGCTTAATTCCACGGTGGGCCCACCCACTTATGGAGTTCCCTTGGGGCGGACAAGACCCCTAAAGTGGTTTACCAGACCACACTATCAACTAGAGTGGCTCTGCTAAACCACTCTAGTAGCAAATGATGAATTTCTCATGGTAAATTCATCCTCCTTGCTAAGAAGCAGGGCCTATCAAGCACCCCTAGTATCAAGGTTAAATAAGACAATGAACACACGTTTCTTACGAAACCGTGCCATCCTCCCAGAAACCAAAGATACCTTTTCGCTTCCGCATTTGGAGTAACCAACAGCCCCCATGAAGTTCCCATAAGGTGGCCTACCTCAATTTTAACAGGCAACTGCTACCGAGACAAGTTCGTGTAATCAGCCGGGGCTCCTGTTAACCCATGGTACCTACTTTTAGACCCTAGGTGAGGCCTCGCCCGTCTCTCATGAGACGCACTTGTGGTTGGACTCCATAAAGTCGCTAGCCCCCCATCCAGTAAGGCAACAGTTCAGAAATCCAGTCAACCAAGGTGAAGACCAGGACACTCCCTGAACGCCCGCCTAGAAGCAAGGTTACTACCACGTTTCCTTACGGATAAAGTGAAGTTGCTTAACTAGACTTGGTATTGGAAGGCTCGTACTTCCGGCAACCCGGCTATAGGCCAATTCTGCCCCCGGACCTATAAGGGATGATGTTTTAGCAGACTCTTACTGCAGGCACATCCATACCGTGGGCCTATTCTTTCATCCCCGAACCCACAGGGGTAAGACAGACAGACAGACGGACCGAATTCCCGGACCCACTTTTTTTTGCACGAATCCAATAACTTGCATTTTAGTACCTAAATCGCAAGTAAAAAAACATCGCCACACCTGCTGGATAAAATACAAAATAGAGAGTTACATTTTGATAGGAAATAGAACTATATCTGACACATTTGCCTTTCGCGAACACCGGCACAAAACCAGTTTGTAATAGTTTACGCGGCAAGATGTTAATAGCCCAATATTTAATACTTCTCCATTGTATATACATTGCCTATAGTACTATCATGAGACGAGAAAAAATCTTTTTACCTAGAGCCGCTTGGAGTGCTAGTGTAGGGACATTTTATTTGAGTGAGAGAGAATTAAGAGCATGTTTTTTAGTGTTATGCTTTGTGCTTAGTTAATTGCGCATGTGCAATATGAGGCAAGAAAAAACAGAAGGAGAACTTAAAATAATTCAGAATTTTGTTGTACATATGTATATAAACTGCTAGCAGTTTTGAAGTTTATATATTTACAATGGTTTCGCTTAGCTGAGGCGAATAGTTTTTTGTAAGGATTTATACACGATCCAACATTTTCATTGTTTACGTTTTTTTATATGGAATATGTAATATGAGAACTGGTTCTTACATAAGTATTTATAGATGCGTACGTCATTGACCAGACTTTTGATTTGAGTTTTTTTAGGATTTTCAAGTTTTGTACGAGCACTACCTACATACATATTTGTCATATTTGTAAATACATATATACATCATTGACCAGACTTTTGATTCGAAGTCTAGGATTTTCAATTTTTTTACTATTATGAAGGTAGTCGTCTTCAAATAATGTACACATTTATTCTTGAAATTGAAACACAAACTTACTTCTTGCTGTATTTATACAAAGATACAAACGTCCTTGCAGTGGATGGATTTTTGTTTTGAATTTTGCTTTCCATTCAGATAGGTACCTACATATACATATAGGTACATACATTTGTATATGTAGGTACCTATCTGAATGAACTATGTGCAGAAATTCCATCAAAAATTGTTTGTAAATTGATTTATATTATTATTGATTATATATTATTGATTTATAGTAACAAAGATCTTTTGTTTGTTTGAGGTTTATATAATAGGTACTAGTTGACCTACCCAGCTTAGCTCGCGGGAAAGAAATTTATAGTTAAACCAAAATATTTCTTTGAACTAATCTTCTATAGAATTGCTAAAAATACCACGGTTTTTTTTTACAATTGTAATACCTAATTGTTTAATTTTTACTTGCAATTATAGGTAGGTACTAAGTACAAGTTATGTATTCGTGGAGAAAAACAAATTTGAGATAACAATCAAATATAACATTACGATGATAGAGAAACATATTTGAGTCACTGGCAAAATTCTGTCCGTCTACTAAACAGTTTGGCCAGTCGTCTTTAAATTTGGAATATAAGCTTATTTTGACATTCGACATAGAATTTTTTTAATTTCATTTTTAGCTGAAATATTTACGGTACTTGCGATATACCTAACCGTCAAGTAAAAGCTTATTTTTGTCAAAAACATCTCCAAGAATTCTTTTATGTAAAAAATCAATGTGCATTTAATTTTGGTTAAAAGAAATATGACGGTGGGCTAAAACTCGTACCACCCATAGGAGTTTTTTTTTTTTGGCATTGACTTTCCTGAGAACTGGTTAGGTAACCGATTACAACCAAAATTGATATTTAGCAAAATGTAGCCTAAGTAATCTTACACTAAAATATATTTATATATATTTAAAAATAAAAAAAACTAACGGTACCTGCCATATAACTTTTAATGAAAAACTTATTTTTCTCGAAAACGGCTCCTACGATTTTGATAAAACTTTCTGAATAGCTAGTGTTTTCTATGCAAAATCTATCTTTTAGTTGTAATGGATTTTTCAGAAAAAGTTTTATAACGGTATCTTTCATATGACCGGTTTTTTTTAAATCAGACTTTCTCGTTAACTAATTGACGGATTTTGACGAAATTTTCAAAATATGTAGTGTTTTATGATTTAAATAATATTGATTATTAAAATTTTCAAAAACATTTTATTTTATTTTTAATAATTTAAAAAAAAAAACTTATTTTGTTTTTTTTAATATTTTGAAAACGAATCTATAGATTTTTTTAATTTTTCTCCTAGTATAAACTATAGATTTCTTTAAATTGATATACTCAAAAAGTTTTTCAAAAAAATGGTCGAACGGTTTTGAAATGAAAAATTCATAAAATAGAAAACAGCAAAAGAAATAAGATGGCTTACAACATTTTTTCCCAAAAACGTTATGAATGGTGTTATTTTGATTTCATAAAAAATTTATTTGTTTAATATTTTCCCCCAAATTTTGTTTCATATTGCTCGGTTGAGCCCTAGCCACTAGTCTAATGAAAGCAAACTTCGTTATTTTTATTAGATATTATTTATTTATCGTTATTTATTTTAAAGCATTTCATGATCGTAACAGCATACAGCATACAGAATAAATAATAAGGACGCCTATGATAAACACATAAACATGCAAAAACAACTAACAAATAAAAAAATACTCGAATACCTACTGAATGCAAAAATTTCAAGCAAGAAAACAACTTAACTCAAAAACTCAAGCTACCTAGGTACATCTTCTCGAATATCAATTTTGCTTGTTATTGGATCACCTGTTTTCGAGAAAGTCGAAGGAGCCGTTTTCGAGTAAAATAAGCTTTTACATAACGGTTATATGACAGGTACCTTTAATTTTTAAGTTAAAAAAAATTGAAAAAACTCCTGTAGAATGTGATGTGTTTTCGAGAAAGTCGAAGGAGCCGTTTTCGAGTAAAATAAGCTTTTACATAACGGTTATATGACAGGTACCGTTAATTTTTAAGTTAAAAAAAATTGAAAAAACTCCTGTAGAATGTGAAAATAACCTTAAAATCTAAATATGAAGACGATTGGCCCAACCATTTAGGCTACAGTCCAAAATACACCCGTACAGACAGACAATTTACCGAGTTAACTTTACCTAGAGCCGCTTGGAGCGCCACGGTCCACATGTCACCATGATAGTACTATAGAAGTTCATATACAATGTACTTCTCATGAAACATGGACAATGTCCGTGGTGTACACGAGAAATTCTTTTTGCAAATTAACAGCGCAATGAAGTGTACAAAATGTGGAAGCGATATCGATTAGACGTTCATTTACGATCGTTTCGTTCTTTGTGAAAAAAACAAGCAAAACAAATTATTCTTTGAAAAAAAGTTGAATCCATCTCTTCATGGTCGAAAGCTCTGGAAAAATTTAAGTGACAATGACATTGGCCTACAAAATTCCATACAAGATGAAAACCTTGACTTAAATTTATTAAATCCAAAGTTTACAAATTTTGCGCCACCTACTTTTTAATGTAGATGCGGAATCATCTAGTTCTCATGATCTCAACTTGTCTTTTCCGAACTTAGAGTTTACGTATTTAAATGATATCGAAATCGTTTCATGTTTGTTATCTATTAAATCAAATGCCATAGGCTTTGATAATATTAATCCCAAGTTTGTAAAAGTTATTTTACCAGTTATTGTGCGGCCCTTAGTACATGTCTTTAATCACATAATTAATACTAGTGTCTACCCATATCAGAGGAAAATTTCGGAGATCTTGACCTTTTAAAAACAAAACCGGTGGAAAGAGAATTGCAGAGGTAAATAAATGCACATGTTCACTCAAATTGCTTATTATCTCCTATGCAATCGGGTTTTTGAAAACTCCACAGCTGTATCACAATAACGATCAAAGTAGAAGATGACATTAGAGAGTCGATGGATGAAGATGAGGTAACATTTTTAGTCCTGCTCGACTTCTCAAAAGCTTTTGACACAAATCACACAAATGTATACAGAAAACTTTCGGACCTCTTTATTTTCAGCAAAATCCCTAATTTCATCTTTCCTTGACTGTCGAAAACAAGCAGTTTCAATGGGAAATCAAACATCAAAATTTTCTTTGGATCAGTAAAGGAGTTCCCCAAGGCTCCTGGCTTCCTGGATCCAATTCTATTTTCGATGTATGTGAATGAAATCCCCACTTTAGCCTCATCTTCTATTCATATGAAGATGGGGCACACGCAATAAATAAGGATTAAGACGGGATATCTGACTGGTCTGATAAAAATGGACTTTTCTTAAACCCTTTAAAAACAAAATGCCTGATCATAAGCAAGCAATTGTTTGACTTCCTATTTTCCTGACATAAACTTAAAAGGTTCAAAAATTTATTATGTTGATAAGAACAAAAACATGGGAATAGCCAAATGTATGGCCACCCTACGTAAGCTTTGGATGTCACATATACAAAACCCCTCAAAAAACACGTTTGTTATTCGCGAAAGCACTCATACTTCCTATTCTTACTTTCTTATGGCTGTGAAATATTTGGAAATTGTGATGCAAATAGTAAGAGAAGGCTCAACGTGGCTTTTAATAATACCGCGCGTTACGTATTTAAATTTTGATCATATTTCCAGTCATTCAAAATTAATTTTAAACATGCCATTTGACCACTGTATCGCCTTTAGATAACTTAATTTACTCTCCAATGTTTTGAAACACATGAAACAAGTTATCTATTCAATAAATTACGCTTTGGGTCCTCCAACAGGTCATATCAACTTATTCATCCGCGGTTTAAATGTTTAACATCTGAGCGACCGTCCTTTGTAAGCTCCATTCGCCAATGGAATTATTTGCCAAGGCACATTTGAAGATACGTTGCAACTGGGTGTTTTGGGGCAGAACTTGAAAAATTTTATAAGAATTATCCGACTTAGTGTATTGCTAAATCCTGTTAATATTTTCCTTTTTCTTTTTGATTTGATCTTATTTGTAAACTAACACCTAGTAGAGATCTATGTTAGTGTTTTTAACGTGATAACGTCTTATAAATCGATGACAGGCTACACATACGAAATAACATACCTAATACTGATAAGACTCATGCTGATAATGCTGATAAGAAAAGTGACGCACGCTGCGATACTGTGGTTCTTTCAACCAAAATCGATCGCAAGCACCAGGCGAACACGAAAAAGAACAGGCCCAAATTCCCGAAATAATACAAAAAGAACAAGAAAAGAAAAAGAAATACAAAATAGGCGGAGTTTTGTTAAAGTAGAAAGTAAATGTATATATTGGGGTGTGTTTTGATGGATTTAACGAGAGGGTTTGTGGGTGTGAGTTAACGGGCTGTATGTTGGTGTTGCTGCCATCAATGTTTTCTTATGATGTTATCACGTAAACCGACTTTACAGAAAACCAACTCTTTTTTTATAATATTTAAAATTTTGTTGTTAAGCTTTTCTTTTGTGGAAACATTGTATTCGTAAAGTTAAATTAATGTAAATTATGTCATAACCATGCTTTAATCTTAAGCTCACTCAATTTGTATATGAAAGCTTCACTAGCTATAAGATCTATTGCTTAATGTGTAAGCAATTAACTGAAATAAATAAATCTAAATCTATGTTTTATCTACAGGAGCTTGTAAAATATTTGATTTATATTTAAACTATCTGACCCACCCGGCGTTGCTCGTGTTTACCATAGATTTTTCTGAATACCCACGAAAGCGCCAGATATTGGGTAAAATTATAGCTAAAAACCACGAACGTAATCATCTTAATATACACAAAATGTTTTCAAAATCTGTCAAGTCTTTCAATTTAAATGTTGTTGATATGAAAATATATATAGGGGAAACTATATTTTCGGTAATATCTCCTCCCCAGCGTCGCTTATCGGGTACAAATCTTAAAGGATCACCCTCTGAGCGATCGAAGGACTTATTATTTGTATGTAAAAATTCTGGATATGTGGTTGGCCTTGTCTCAAGTAAGCAAATATCTATAGAAACAGTGCCTTTTTACGCGCATTAAAAAACAATAATTCTGTTGATCGCTGCCAAAGTTCACAGAATCGCTCGTTCGTGTCTGTGTGAAAATTACTCCAAAGGAAGTTACACGCATACATATTTATATATTTTGTATATCTGACCAACTTGTTCTTACTCGCGTACACCATACATTTCTGGGCCCCGAAAACAGCTGCTCCTATCCGGTCCAAAGCTAAAAGCTTCTAAGGGAATCATATTCATACTCTCCAAAAATGTCTTCAAAATCGGTCAAGCCATTCAAATTTAATGTTGTTGATATAAAAATATACATATATATATGCACCCCAGCGTCACTTATCGGGTCTAAAGCTAACAGGATCAGCAGCTGAGATGACGTTAGGATCGCCTAAAAATTTCAGCAAAATCAAGAATATAATGACTGCCCCGGCCTTACTTGGAACACAACACAGTTTCTGAATCCCGACAACAGCCTCACTTATCGGGTCCAACTATACCTTGAAACAACCAAGAGAACCATGTTCATACTTTATCCAGGAAAAACTACAATTTCGTAAGTACATATCTCAACTCGAACGCTAGCTATCGGGTCCAAACTGCACAGGATCATTTGCAGGCCCAATTTAAAAATTGTTGTATAAAGCTAACAGGGTCAACAGCTGAGCTGACATTAGGATTTCCTAAAAATTTCAGCAGAATCAAGAATATAATGACTGCCCCGGCTTTACTTGGAACACAACACAGTTTCTAAATCCCGACAACAGCCTCACTTATCGGGTCCAACTATACCTTGAAACAACCAAGAGAACTACATTTTCGTAAATATCTCAACTCCAACGCTAGCTATCGGGTCCAAACTGTACAGGATCATTTGCAGGCCCAATTTAAAAATTGTTTTATAAAGCTAACAAGGTCAACAGCTGAGCTGACTTTAGGATTGCCTAAAAATTTCAGCAAAATCAAGAATATTATGACTGCCCGGCTTTACTTGGAACACAACACAGTTTCTAAATCCCGACAACAGCCTCACTTATCGGGTCCAACTATACTTTGAAACAACCAAGAGAACCATGTTCATACTTTATCCAGGGAAAACTACATTTTCGTAAATATCTCAACTCTAACGCTAGCTATCGGGTCCAAGCTGTACAGGATCATTTGCAGGCCCAATTTAAAAATTGTTTTATAAAGCTAACAGGATTTAAACTGTACATGATCATTCCTCCCATGCGATTTCTCGTTCTTCTTCAATGGATTGATTCGGCTCTGTTGAGTTACCGGGTTACCTTTATTTGTTTGTTTTTTTTTTAACAAATCACAAACAACATAAAACAAAAGAAAAAAATAACACGCGATTTACAATTTATATATGCTGACAGGCAGCGGCAATGGAATATTCCGACGATTTCTCATACATTCTGTGTTGTCAATTTTATGGTATGGATGACTGATTGACCGAATGATCTGATAATTCCTTTCGTTCAATGCGTCGAATAAAAGTCAGTCAATGGCGCCTCTGATTGTTTGATTGGCCGTAAAAGTTAGTTGACATTTAGTCAAAATTTATTGACTTACTTTCAACTGGCAGTTTCCCCTTTACAATTTATTAGTTTCAGCTTGTCGTTCAATGAATTCAGTTTGACTAAAAGTTAGTTGACTAAAAGTCATTGTATGCATTAAACGCCCATTGAGACAAATCGGTTTAACAGTTGTTGTCATTTGTTTTCTATATTTTTGTTTACATTTCGATTTGAGTATTTTCTATTTATCTGGATATCTTTCTAGATTTATTTTTGGTTTATTTTTTTACGTGAATTTTTCTGATATTTTAATAGTTATTCTGCTATTCGGGCCAGTGACGAATCCAACTAACCATAGATCATTGAAATCGATCCAGCCGTTCTTGAGTCATAAACGGTGTAACTAACCCGACTTTGTTTTATGTATAAAAAATTTATAAAATAAAATAATACAAAATATAATATAAATATAAATAAGATACAATATACTAGATGGTACCCGGCCCTTTGCTGCCGCTCTCTTTTTAAGTGGAAAGATAGATGGTTGTGGCAACTTTCGCGGTGACCGACAAAATAATTTTAGAGTTTGCTTTTACACGCCTATATCTCGTTATTTATAAGATCTAGGTGAGTGGTTTTTGCACTGTCAGATAGGTATTGAGCCCAGATACCATACACCACAAATCTCAAGCGAAAAACCACAAACATACCCCTTATGGGGGTACATTTACCGCTCCTCCCTTTAGCACAGTTCCGCCCAGAGGCAAAACCTAGGATATTCGTATTGTGCCACAAACAAGCCATTGTAAAAGTAAATTCATTTGTCTGAATTATTTTCGAATTGTATGTTTAACGCTTCTAGCCTATAAGCAGACCTCAACTGTTTTCTTACGGGATACAATTCAATTAGAACCCACATGAGCAGAACGGGCGATATCACATCAGACTTATGAAGAGGATTTCGAGCCGTTGATACGGAAGAACGCTCATATCACTTACTCTGTGAATGCACCAGCTTAGCCCAGAACAGGAAAGCGGCCTTTGGGGAATACTTCTTCGATGATGTTTTTAATGTTTTTTTTTTTGTACAATATTAAGAAAGGTAATACATTCCCTTGTGAAAGCTTCCAATTTAAGCATATAATAACTAGTTAATTACTAATGAGCTTTTAGATTCATCACTTTAGCTTAAAGCAAATAGAAGTATCAGCGAAGAGGACGATATTGAAAAACTTGTCTATTTTTTGTATCATTATTTTCAGGTTTATGCATTAAACGTGTGCACACTTAACACACTTTTACTTACACTAATATTTTAATGAAATAAGTTAATATTTTATGTTAAATTGCTTCTGAAGGGTAATACCATGTTTTCTTGGTTTATATTATGCAGGACGTAGAGGAAAAGGTGAAAAAGACATTTCCCACTCCAATTGATTGCTGGGCATTACATGAAGCTAAGGAAAGTTTAAAGAAGAAAAGGAAATGCGTTTTACCTGTTGATCGCGTTCATGCATTACTCCAAAAGGTAAGTTTACATATAGTTAAAAATTAAATATTAAACTTAGTGCAATTAATGACGGTTTCAGTAACTCGTATCAATTATATTGTCCTCTTGTTCCATACAAGCGATTACCGAGCACTACCCAGGTAGACAAAATCACTGACTACTTCACTGACTACTTCGAATTTCGATTTGAATTTTGTTGATAAAAGGATATACTTCGTTTTGTCCTAGTTTACAGTCCCATTCTGCTAGCTGCTGACTCCATGGCAATGAAAGCACTGGGTACTGCCCGCTTGGTTCTTCCTATCACATTAATGTCGTCAGCGAACCCAAGTAGCTGCGTTGATTTTTTAAAGATAGTGTAGATGTGCTGGCATTTAAGCATTCATTCATTTTAATATTTAGAATCCTAAGATAAATTGTTCCGCATATATTAAATTGGAAATTTTTTTTATCTCATTTAGGATATTTTGCAATACAAAGTAGATAGCTCCGTTACTTTGTTTCTGGTGGCTGTTCTTGAATATATCTCAGCTGATATATTAAAATTGGCCGGCAATTATGTGCAAAAAATCGAACACCTTGAAATATCCCGCGAAGATATTGAAGTTGCTATGTGTGCAGACAAGGTAAGTTGAAAATAATTGTCAAACAATAAATATATATATATATTATCATACTAAAATGTAATTATAGGTGTTGATGGATATGTTCTATCAATCTGATATGAATAGCAAAATCATTCCTAGTCCATTACCACCTGCCCCACGAGCAAGTCTCACATACGAAGAAGTCGTAAAGGAACTTATACATGACGAAAAGCAATATCAGCGTGATCTTCATATGATTATTCGTGTCTTCCGCGAAGAATTGATTAAAGTAGTACCAGATGCGAGAGAAATAGAACCAATTTTCTCCAACATACTTGACATATACGAGGTGACAGTGACTTTACTTAGCTCCCTGGAGGATGTAATTGAAATGTCTCAAGAGCAAAGCCCTCCTTGTGTTGGCAGTTGCTTTGAAGAATTAGCTGAAGCAGAAGAATTCGATGTATATACAAAGTATGCACAAGAAGTATCCTCAAAAGTATCTAGAGATGCATTGTCAACTTTACTTTCAAAGCCAGATGTATAAACAATCTTCTTATTCACGCGAATGAAAATATTTATACAAATTTCTTTTTTTCATTAAAGGCAATATCTTTGATGTCTGCAGGCCATGGATTTCGTGAAGCTGTTAAGTATTATTTGCCAAAATTGCTTTTGGTTCCCATTTGGCACGCTTTCTTGTACTTGGACTACATCAAATCTTTAATGCAGCTGAGTCCGTCGCAGGAGGATAAAGAAAGTTTTGAACAAGTTCAAGGTCTACTCAGACCCTTGCGTTGTGATCTGGAAAATATTGTCGCAAATTTACCAAAGTACTTATACTAATTATATTGTTTTTCAAATAATCGTATTCTTACAATTTTCTGTGTTTTATAGAGAGTCAGCTGCCCCCATGCATAGTAGGGCGCGCAGGCTTTTAGCAATAGAAAAGACAAGAGATTTGCAAAATTCTGTTGAGCACTGGGATAAAGATGTTGGTCAATGCTGCAACGAATTCATAAGAGGTTTGCATTTTATTTTTAAGAAAAATGCATATTTTACTAACATATTTACGAATAATAATATTAAAAAAAAAATACTTCCTAAAAGTATAAAGAGAGCCCTTACCCCATGTACCCGATACGTTTTCGATATCAGCTGCAATAACGGGGTTATATTTGAATAGTCTTGTATGAAAAGGCCATATTATGTAAAAACGTTTTTATCTCAAAGAAGCGGCAGGATTGATTCTTTTATACGTACTTGAATTATGCACTCCACACGTCTTACACATTCGTGATGAACCAAGTTAACAAAGAATTTGATAACTTCGAAATAATATCTCGGCTTGGAATCACAATATAAGTAAACAAGACAGTGACTGACTGCTTCATAATTTTGTCTCTGTCGCAAATTCATAATAAATGTTATCCTGATGACGTTAGTATCGCAGTTTCAAAAGGGTGATCTTTACTTTACAACTATACAAGCTATGACCAATCTGGTTGCCACTTTTCTTATTTTTGTATAACCTTAACTTATGTTAAACTGAGATTTACATATTTTTTTATTATTAAATAAAAAGTTTTTTAATTTGTTTTTTGATTTTTTCAGAGGATACCCTTAGTAAATTTGGTTCAGGAAAAAGAATAACCGAAAGAAAAGTGTATTTATTTGACGGGCTTATAGTTTTATGCAAATCTATTGCCAAAAAACAGACTGTTTCCACTGGAACTACAAACTACGATTTTAGACTAAAAGAAAAATTCTTCATGAGACGGGTTGAAATAATCGATCGAAGCGATACTGAAGATTTAAAATATGCGTTCGAAATTTCACCGAGATTAGAACCTGCTGTTATTTTAATAGGTGCCTATACACTATTTTCTTAAAAAATATAAAAGAAAATAATATATTTTGTGATTGTAGCGAAAAATTCTCAACACAAAAGTGATTGGATGGCCGATCTGATAATGGTGAACACGAAATCTATGTTAGATCGTATTTTAGACAGCATTTTGTTGGATATGGAAAAAAAGCACCCGCTACGTCTACCTAGTCCTGATATTTATAAGTTTGCCATTCCAGATAATGCTGATAATATTGTTTTAGAAGAACGTGAAAGTGCTGGAGTTCCACTTATAAAGGTATAAAAACAAAGTTTGATATCTATTTGTATATATATTTTTAATCAATATTCATTTTTCTCAATTAGGGGGCTACCTTATGTAAATTAATTGAACGTTTGACGTATCACATTTATGCAGATCCCATGTTCGTGCGAACATTTTTAACAACGTATCGCTATTTCTGCTCACCACAAAGTCTACTTCAGCTTTTGATTGAACGTTTTAACATACCAGACCCGAGTTTGGTATATCAGGAGGTTCCCTCAAGCGAAAGAGAAAATAATCCAGATTCCGAAAAGTTACATAAGAATTCACAACGTGAAGATTGGAAACGATATCGAAAAGAGTATGTACAACCGGTGCAGTTTCGGGTTCTAAATGTTCTTCGACATTGGGTTGATCACCATTTTTACGATTTTGAGAAAGATCCAGTGTTGCTGGAGACATTGCTTCATTTTTTAGAAAACGTCAATGGGAAATCAATGAAAAAATGGGTTGATTCAGTGATGAAAATAGTTCAAAGAAAGGTAAATACTTATAACAAATTCTTTTAAACAATACTTCAATGAAAATAATTTTTTTTTAAAACCTGTTGGTAAATCCTTATAAAAATAAAACACCCAGTTAAATTAGAAAACAGGATGTGAAGGCCTTACTCCATAGAAAAAAGAAAATAGAACTGCGACCCGTACCGACCATGCCCTGCAAACCGTGACATTTTATTTTGTGTGTGTAAATACGTGTGAGATTCGTATGAGAAACAGAAACACAAAAAATGCAGACCTGTTAGTCCCATAAGAAATGTGCAGGGACCGGTACACATATGTCGCTGACGGGACATTTTTCAGTTTGTAGGCGAAGAGAGCATTATCCTCTCAGTTGTCGTCTGGTCTCTTTTTTCTATGCCTTACACTATTAAAAAACACTTCTCGATTGTATGTGTGTTATTTTTCATATTATTTACTTTTTCAAGTAACTTCAAGTAAACTACAAAAAGCAAAAACAAGATAAAGCAAATGAACGCTCTTGTAGTAAGTTGTAGTAACCCAACTGCATATTATAACTTCAAACGTAAACCCGAAAAAAAATTGAGATCGAGGTTGAAATAACATTATTCTAAATAGTAATTTAAATGCATATTTAATTGTTAACATTCATTGGAAGGTCTTTGGTGAACATTCAAGGCTTAATGTACTACTTTTGAGTTGCTTCATTTGTATTAATTTTTAGCAAAATTCAGTTGAAAGAAATGAAAACACTTTCAATTTGAATTTAAACTTAAATGAATAACAGCTGCTTATGACAGCAAATTTTTAGCAATTACAAAGTGTCCAAAGAAATTCATTGGGCAGAAATTGATAACTCTCTCACTTAAGGGGAAGTATTTTACTCTCATTATCACTCTCTATTACGAGATTTTTGTGTTGGGGAACAAGATTAAGCAGTTGTTAGTAACTTTCGGCAGCTTGAAGTTACTTGAAAAAGTAAAAGAACACAATTATTGTTTCAGTTGAAATGAAACTCGACGAATATCAATTTGGCTTAACACATTTTTTTCTTAATTATAAGGACTTGGCTGTGTATACATAAACAGAAGCCAGCTTATCCGTGTGATTGTCGTTGATACGGAAGAGACTAAAAGAATACAAAGTATTGTCTCTTGTGAGACATCATACAAAAATTCGAATATCATAAAAAGTAAGACAGAGCAGCTAGCTTCAGAAATTGTGATTTTGTTAATTCTCCTTTATAGTTAATCAGTCTTTTCCATGAGTCTGCTCTAGCTGCTCTAAACCACTCCAGGTAGAAAAAAACAAGATTTTGCTGTTCATTTTTTTTTTTTTATAATTAACGCGCGCACAAGGGACTACTTGTTTCCCTTTTAATGTAACACACTGCGCGGAAATTCGGAAGATAGGGAGAGGAGAGATAGGAGGTGTCGATTGACATTGGTTTTGAATGTTTGCAGATCAAAATGGCAAGGGAAAATCTCGCCGGGTAAACTATTCCAAATTCGTGTCGTTCGGCTAAAAAAAGAATACCTATATTTCACGGTACGTCAGAAATTGGGCCCAAGGGTGAACTGATGAGCATTACTTGCGAGACGAGTATTACGGGCGAAACTTTTAAGGGGAGGAATGCAACTGGCTACTTCGAGTGAACATTTTTTGTAAAAGAAACGATAAAATAAGGAAAGACATGAAACATTGCGTCGGTGTTCGAGAGGAGCGATTGATTCAGTGACAGTTCTATTTCCTATCAATCTCAACGCTCTATTTTGTATTCTATCAAGCAGGTGAAGCGATGTTTGTGAAGCACCTGCCCAGAGGTGGGAGTTATACTCGAGTTTAGGGCGTATAAACGCTTTATAAATTGTAGCCAGATCAGATGGGGAAAAATACTTCTTACACCGATACAGAAAACCTAAGCACTTAGCAGCATTCTTAGCGATTTCAAATATATGGTCGTTCCAACGGAGGTCGTCGTTGACACACATACCGAGTACTGAGAGCTTTTCGGTTTCTTCGATGTAAGTGCCATTCATGGACAATGGCATTGGGGGTATGTTTAGCTTTAACGACAGAAGACAGCATTGAGTTTTCGAAGCATTAAACTCCACATGATTCCTATTACCACATTTGACAATGCTGTATAAATCGGAGTTTAATGAGCTTGACATACGGCACCGTTGCAATTGTACGTCCGAAGGCGAAGGACGTGAATTATCGAACGAGTATGAAAAGCTGAGGGTAGCGTCGTCAGCAAAACAGTTAAGTGGATTAGAAGTAACAGACAGAAGATCATTTATAAAAATGAGCAAAACAGTCGGAGACAGAACAGAGCCCTGAGGCACACCAGCATTTATTGTATGGGAATCAGACTTGAATCCGTCCAATACAACTTGTATTGAACGGTCCAGAAGATAGCTTCTAATCCAACGAACAAGAGTATTATCGATCCCAAAAGCACGCATTTTCGATAAGAGAGCTTCATGCCAAACTCTATCAAATGCCTTGGAGATATCAAGAGCAATAATCTTACTTTCACCAAAGCGATGTAAAGATTTGTTCCATTGCTCGGTGAGATATGCCATCAGATCACCAGTGGAACGGTTGCTGCGGAAGCCATACTGACGGTCATGAAGAAGCTTACGATCTTCGAGATATTCCTTAAGCTGACGGTTAATCAGTGTTTCCATGACCTTAGAAAGAAGGGATGTCAGTGCTATGGGTCGGTAGGAGGAGGGGCAGGATGGGTCACCTTTCTTAGGGACAGGCTGGACAAATGCTGTTTTCCATCTTCTAGGAAAGATTCCAGAAGAGTAGGAGCGATGGAAAAGGTTACGCAGGGCTTTGCCAGTGTGGAAGAACACCTCTTCAGAAGAATCGGGGGTATACCATCCGGGCCAGCGGATTTGTGTATATCGAGATCTTTGAGAACTCTTGCTACTGTACGAGTGCGGAAAAAAATCTGTCCCATGGAAAAATTTACATTCTCAAGTACAGGAGGGGCAGCGTTGCTATGCGGCAGCGTGGAGCTGGCAGCGAAATGGGCGGCGAGCAAGTTTGCCTTCTCTGAAGGGTAAACAATTGGTTTGTTATTGCCGATGAGCGTTGGAACCGAAGATGTTGAGGAGTTTTTAATATTTTTTTACAAATGACCAACAATTTTTACTGCCTTTGGGACACTGCAGAATTTTTTGCCGTAATTTTTGGTCATGCAAAAATTTGGTTCTTTCAATAACGGAGTTGCATGAGTTCCTTGCTTGTTTGTGCTTTTTCCCATTTTCCTCTGTAGGGTTGGCTTTGTAGGATCGGAAACTTACTTCTTTGAGCCTGATAGCTTCTTTACACTCAGAATTAAACCAGGACTTTTCTTTAGGCTTGATGCTTTTACCCTGTTAGGAATAAAAGCACGCATCCCTAGAAGAATCACATTTGTGATCATTTCAGCACTGGCATCAAGGCCACTATCGAGGAAGTATAGTGACCAGTTAAAGTTTCGGAAAAAAATATTCAGGTTGTCCCAGTTGGCTTTCTCGTATTGCCAAACGGTCCTGGTGGGAAGTTTTTCTTTAACTGGATGGGTGGAGGATGAGAAATTAGCTGAAATGATACAATGGTCTGAAGTGCCAAATGGAGAAGTTACACTAATGGTATATTTATCAGGGTGAGAAGTAAGAAACAAGTCAAGAGTATGGGCGGCTTGCCCAGCAAAATCCGGTATACGCGTTGGCACATCGATCAGTTGGGTAAGGTGATGTAACCCGTCAAAGAGCTCGACATACCTTCCTTCGGGTGTTGTCTGACCAGAATAGGAAATTTCCCTCCAAGCTGCGCTGTTTATTGAGTTTTGCACTAAAAACCTATCGAACTCGAACCTCTATGTGATAATTTTTTTATCGAGTGCTTTTGTTTGGATTAAATATTGAAAAATTCACATTGCATAGCTTACATTAGCCAAAAGAAAAGATTAATGTTGTGATTCTAAAAATTAAATTGGAAACTTAGGTCTAAATACATAATTTTTTTGGCGCGACAGCGACAGGAGCCAAGGCCTAATGACTTACATGTGTTGTGTTGTTAATCTGCAAAAATGGAAGGGATCTACAGTTTACCGTCGAGTCCGAACGGCTACATAGGATGCACTTTTTCGAGACAAATTTTACTCTTGGAGGTTTTGTCAGTCCCTGGCAAGATGCAGTACCCCGGAAAAGAAGGTGGCTATGAGCGGGATTCGAACCCAGGCTCATTCGCTTAGCAGTCCGACACACTAACCACTAAGCCACGGGGCACTACCATCACAAATTTAGTTACAGAAATTTCATGCAAAACCAGTTTTGTGTTATTGTAAAAGGTCTGATAGTTCATAGTTCCTAAGTTAAAGGTAAAAGTATTGCTTTTGGGTATCGGTGGCAGCTAGCTGGTATTGTATTTGTATGTGTTATTTTCTAGGATAGGCAAATATAATATTTGTATAGAACAGTTATTAACACTAATTTTTTTACTATTGGATGTGTTTTTTTTTTCTTAAAAATGCACTCAAAATAGAAAACAAAATATTTAAAAATAACGGTAATACTTAAAATTAGGTATCGCATGTTTTTTAAAGCTGAAAATCTCTTTATCATCTTGTTTTTAATATAAGTAATGTCTTTATATTTCCTCTGAAAATTCGCCATGCATCTATTTGGCCTATTTCGTTATGATCAGTGCTATATTTCTGTGAATATCCTTGTGACAGAAAACATTTCCTCGCCTTCATGTTTGGTTTTGAACACCCACTTCGACTGAAAAACTTTTCTTCCATGTGTCAAATCGGCGAGTGTCCATGTTTTGTTTTTTTGTCCATGTCCATTTTTTGTTCGTTTTTTTATAGCAACTTTCCAATCTTTCCTGTCCTGCTTCTTATTGGATGTCAAAAACATCGGTAAAAGTTGAATATGTGACAATCTCTTCAAATTTACAAGGGATCGGTATTCTTCAGGATTTTCGAATCTCTGGAGATGATTGCGATTTCTCGAAAATAACATCAGAACTTATATTTATCTGTTCATCCTCCAGCAATAGTTTCTCGAGATTGCCGGTCATCTTTTTCTTTTTCATCACATACCTCAGGCTCATTTGAGAAATCAACTTTTGATGTATTCTTTATTTTCCCCACTGAATGAAAAAGTTCCTCATTAGTGAGACATCCAATCATTTTCGGTTTTGTTTTCATAACTTTCACAGCTTATCGAAATTTTGTTGGTGATTAGATCAATACAGCGGTATTTGTTGTTTCACTGTTTCCAACAAACAACATTTTCACATATTTTGCATACCATTTTTGCCGCATAAAAGGTGTGACTTTAAAGTACTATTCACATGGGAGCGACCAACGAATAAACGAACATTCCTCCTTTTTGACTTTTCTTTCACATCTCTATCAACCACCAAGGAAACAAAAGCAAGGGTGGTTTTGAGGTTATTTTCGCGCGAACAATTTGTTCGTAGAAGTGTGGATCGTATGTAGAGGAAATTGTTATGTATTTTTGGCTGGATATTGTTGTGTTCAAAATTTCGAAGCACTCAGGAAGCTGCAAGATTTTATCAATTGCATGAAAATGTTTGGCCTTCAGTGCAGCAAGACCTTTTTGACACTCTCATAGCCTACATAGCTCAAGCTCTCATCGAAAATCTGATAATCGTTTAAGCATAGAGTATGAGCTTTTCCAACAGGTTTCCATCTCTTGAATAACCTCAAGCTCGAAATGTGAAGGTAAGTTTGAATTATTTAAACTATCGATAGTCGTTCGATTGTTTTTTAAACTATCGATGTACCCGATATTTTCACTATCTATACTATCGATAAGCTGTCGGAAGTTCGAGCATCACTACTTAAATGTCAAAAGATTGGTGGAAACTAATTATTGCGAAACCATTTTTAAAATGTTTTGTTTATTATTTCAAGGGAAATGTTTTGCCTATTTGTTGTATCTGCTCCACCAACAAAACAATTAGTAATTTTGTAGGTGCTTCCACGCTTCCAACAACAATTCTTCTCTACTCCTTCTTGCAAACAGCTGGCTTCAGAAGACTCAATTCACACTGCTCTGTAACAATTGCCTGAACCCTAATGGACTTCGTCAACAATATCCATGGAAAAGTTTACAGAACCACCGTTTTTTTATGTTTTTTATGAACTTTTAAAAATAACTGCAATCTTTATCAAACGTGTCGTAAATTTGATTTAATTTATTGTCTTTTTTCAATTGTCAAACTGACGTTTGGCTGCTACTTTTTTCTGCCTTCAAAAATTTTTTGAGCAGAAATTCGCAGGGTGGGGAAATTATTTTCTCTCTCACGAGCTCTCTCTTCTGCGAATTTCTACGAATTTTTGGTGTACGGGAACAGGAATTAGCAGAAATTCGTGAAAATTCGTACGAATTCGCAGATTAGGAACAGACTTTGTATGAGATCAAACATAACATGTTTTTGCGCGTGTGCATGTGTTTGAATGGTACACGAGTATGCTTACCCTTAGAGCATGATTCTCATTTTTTCAAAATGTCGGTATCATCGGTAAAATCGATCGCTTTTACAACTCCATTGTTCATTTTGCTTAAATCCCCAAGGTTGATGTGACCCAAAAGTCTATGTCATGTCAGTAGTTTGGACGACGGACTTGCAAGAATACACGGTAATGTTTTTCCTTGTATCCAGCTGAAGATCTTGTGTTGTTGTGTTGACGCTGAAGACACCGCATCTATCCTTGTTGAAGGTCATTTTATTACCATTACGTATTGGGATTAGAAAGATGGAAGTTATTTATAATAATAGGATTCAAAATGATTGGAGATGATGATGTCATTAGAATATCATCCACGGAACGTGTCTTGTTTCTCTTTTGTCGCGTCACCGCGCACACAAAATAAGAGTAACAAATAAAACAAAACTAAATTTAACTAGAAGATATTAGAGAAAAACACCCCACTGGCACAGTAGCACTGGCTACTGAGGCCGTCGGCTCAGACAATGCAAGACACACAAGACGACATTGATACAAGGACAGACCAGATAACGCATGTTAACAGCACGCAGTTGATTTTCGGACGGTCCACCACGGGCAATAACGCTTGCGAAGGCCGTTGACTAATCTTTTTTTTCTCCCAAGATTTCAGTCATTTGTTAGGAATCTTTATTATTATTCTACGTAGAACATTGGCGTGAAAACATGATTTTTCGTGTATCATTTCGGGAAATAAGTACGCAGAAATGAAGTATTTGACTTTTTTTTTAATAATTGCAGAAAAATGAACAAGAGAAAAGTCAAAAGCAAATAACCTTTGCTTATGGCAACAGTCCTCCACCAATTGAACATCATCTTCAAGTTCCGGACTCTGAAATAAATTTGCTTACTCTGCATCCATTAGAACTTGCGCGGCAACTGACTCTTCTCGAGTTTGAGTTGTATAAAAATGTAAAACCTTCGGAGCTAGTAGGATCGCCTTGGACTAAAAAAGATAAGGAAGCTAAAAGCCCTAATCTATTGAAAATAATGAAATATACAACAAATGTAACTCGATGGTTCGAAAAATCAATAATAATGGCTGAAAACTATGAGGAAAGAGTAGCAATGGTGACCAGAGCAATTGAAGTTATGATGGTCATGTTAGAATTAAACAATTTTAATGGAATCTTGTCTATAATTGCTGCAATGGGTAGTGCATCAGTGTACAGGCTTAAACTTACATTTCAAGGTTTACCTGCAAGATACGAGAAATTTCTTGAAGAATGTCGAGAGCTAAATGATGACGGCCATCTGAAAAAATATCAAGAAAAACTGCGGTCCATAAACCCTCCATGTGTACCATTCTTTGGTAGATACCTCACAAATATATTGCACCTTGAAGAGGGGAATCCAGATTTTTTGCCAAATTCAGAGCTAATAAACTTTTCTAAAAGAAGAAAAGTAGCGGAGATAATTGGCGAAATTCAACAATATCAAAATCAGCCATACTGTTTAATGGTCGATCCGAAAATAAGGGTAAGTGTTGAAAGTTAAATTTATTTTGTTACATTTTTTTTTGTATTATAGAATTTCTTGGAGAACTTAAACCCTTTCAAAGGCATGTCGGATACTGACATTTCCAATTATTTATATCATGAAAGCTTACGAATTGAACCAAGGGGCTGCAAACAGCCTCCAAAATTTGTAAGATTTTACTTTCAAATTATATAATTAAAATAAACGTAAACGTAAACAAATAATATGTATTTTATAAATAGGCAAGAAAATGGGCGTCAATTACACTGAAGTCTCCCGGAATCAAACCACGTCGACAAACAACCAGCAATATTAATAATAGTAGTAATAGCAATAATAGTCTACCAATTTTATCAAACTTAACCTTCGGGTCTAAGCTGCATAATAATGTGCAATACGATGGAGAGCAGAGTCCACCCAGTGGAATGAAATCAACATCATATTCCTCAATGAACGTTCAATCATTTTCGGTTTTTGCTAATGTAAATATACCTGAAAAGAGTAGTAGTTTTTGGAATCAGCATTTGAGCAGTCACAACCAACAATTCAATTCAGAACCGTTGCAATATAATTCGAATGTGGATACAATGTACAATACAGAAACAGAAACAAATCATAGTCACTGCGAGGACTTACTCTCAGCAACAAATACTTCGTGTGCAGTCGCTCCCATATTGCCTAAAAAAGCTACAAATACGAATTGTACAAACGCATGGAGTTCCGATTTGGGAAATCCTACAAAGAGCCCGCTGACAAGCTCAATCGGAGACTTTTTTCAATCACAATTTATGCCAAAGGAATGTAAAATAGATAGTTACAACCATTCTAGGGATATTTCGATCGGAAGTATATGCGAAGGCTTAGCTTCGCCAGCGCCGTTAGTCACAATAAGCCCGAAAACTGATCACAATCCGAAACAGAAAATTCGATCTCCATTCCAAAATGCACCATTGCATCAACAAAGTTTTATTCCTACAAAGAATTCGAGGTTAGTATGTTTCCAATTGTATAGATTAAATATTTACGAAAAGGCATGTGTTTCCAATTATTAGCTTTGTTCGATGTCTGCCCTGGGGCGCACTGGTGTACACTGGATTCGCACTGAGGTGTTTTATGTGACACTTTTTTCGCCCCAGTGTTTTTGCACTGTGTTCGATGTCAACCCCGAGCACGCACTGAGTGCACACTCTCACGCCCCAGGTTTTTGGTCGGTGTAAGAAATCAGTGCTGTCAAAATTCAAATCAGCTGTTGTTGCTTGGTGGTAGAAGTTTAAAACAAATTTTATTTTACAAATTTGGAGTGCAATATCTGATAAATATAAGATATTTTGTAGGTTATTTTGCAATTATTAAGTTATTTTTGTGATTTTAGATAAAAGGCCGAGATATACTCTATCTGATGGAAATGGAAAAACTGTAGACTTTGTAAAGAAAATTAATACATAAATGAAATGTCAAAAAACTAAAACTGTTGCACTGAGCTGTTCGATGTTAAATCAAACCCCGAGCAGAAACACAGTTTTTTGACAGCTAAACGAAATGCACTGACATTCCCCAGTGCGCACTGGGGCGGGGAACATCGAACAAACCTATTGTATAGATTAAATATTTACGAAAAGGCATATTGGCAATGCTTTTTTTAATATTTTAACTCTGTGTTTGTAAGGTACAATGATTTTTAGAATGCAACTGTATGTTGCACGACACTAGTAAGGAGAATTCGAGAAATAGGAAATTTTTTTTTCGGCGCAGTAGATCGATAATGAGGTGACTTTCATCTTACTTAAAACCCACGGATGGCTCTAGCTTGCACTAGGTCTAGGAGTTAGAAAAATTGCTTCCCAAACTGAGAGTCGAACTTAAGATGTTAATGGAATTTGAGAAGGCCTTTGACCGAGTTCATCTTGAATGCAAATAGAGATCAGCTCTTGTAAGGGACATTCCTACAAGATTTGTACGGTACAGGTATAGATAAGCAAATTAAATGGAAGGTTCATGTTATTTAATAATGATGTTTAATGACATATATTGCTTAAGAAGTGAGTTATATACAGCATATAACATTCATTCTTCTAATTCCATATCATAGTTCAATACTCAATGGCTCCGCTTTTAGCACAATATTCTTTTATTATTGTTGAACTCCGACCAGTCCTTGTCAAATATAATTAAAAATAAATGTTAAATTTCTGCATTCTTATCTTATTCTTATCAAGAGTACTTGCTCAAATTTTAATAAAATCATAGCAACGTAAAATCTAAAAAAAATTAATTTATTTGCACTCCTTTAGCTCCTTCAAATTTTATTCTCAGAGGTTTTGTCAGTTCCTCGCAAAAGGCAGTATCCCGGATAAAAAGGTGGCTGTGACGGGGAGTCGAAGTCCAACACACTAAGCCACGGGGCACTACACGTAAAATATTTACCAAAAGTTTTAACTGTATCTATAAGAAAAACTGGATGTTCCAGAATATTAGCTTAAAAGAAATTCAAAGATAGGAAAGAATTCTTCGGCGTTGCAGTAGTGATTTAAGTTTATTTCTATTATAATTAGAAATTGTTAGCCTTCAATATTTTATTTGATGTCATGATATTTGTTTATTTTTATTGTTTAAACTAGATACAAAATATTTTTAAAATTCTTAAGAGAAACTTTAATTTAATATTTAATATTTTTTTCACTAGCAGTCCTAAGGAGCCGTTACACTATGGCGAAGCGACATCCTCTCCGTATTCACTGCAAAGCATGGAACTTTCTATTCCCATATCTCCTCACGTCAATGTTCCTACAACTCATATTGGATTTGAATCAGTTGCTCCACCCCCACTTCCACCACGACGGAGGGACAGAGTTGAAAGTTTCAATGAAATAGCTCAAAAACAGCAGGCTCCAGATGCACCTACAGTAATTCGTTAACTTTGTGTTTACTAATTTAACATTTTAACGTGTTACTGTTTTTAGCTACCTCCTCGAGATGGTGAACTGAGTCCTCCACCATTACCGCCTAGAATAATGAGCACATCAGGGACAGTAGTCAAACAAAATTCAAACGTAGTTATAGGTCAAAATAGTTTGCTGCTTCCACACACCAGTATTATAATGATGCGAAGAAACTCAGCGATGCAAAACAGAGGTTCGACTTATTCTACCACGAACTCAGATTCTGGTAGAAATGAAAACCAAATTTCATCTCCCTCAATAAACTTTTCGTCGTCGCCCAAAACACCAAAAACGTTTGAGGCATATGATTTATCCGTGATACCTTGCAACAATGAGTCAAATACAGTGCACGGTAAAATTGCGCCGTCAACAAAGACAACTTATTGCGCAGCTGATGTAACGCCCAAACTTCCACCAAAGCCTGTGGTTAGCGGAAGTATGTACCACGCAGGTAATTTTTTTTGTAACTATACAAACTGACAATTTGTATACAAAATTCTCTTTTTTAGATAAAAATACGATGTTTCTCTATCCAAGTATAAACCATGATTAATTGCAAGGCTATGTGATACTAAGCTGCTTTTGTTAAAGTAATAATTTGCCACCTAATTTTAAAACTTTGTAAATAAAATAATATTGTAGACCATAATAAGCGGCAAATTTTTGTTGAAGTTCATGGCAATATGAATTTAAAATAACGTCGAAATAAAATGAAATGACAACACAAATCAAAATGTAAACAAATTAAAGAGAGTTCACATAGGCTACTCGATCCAGGATTACAAAGACCGAAATTATTTTTTTATAAAATTAACGCACGCACAGGGGCTATTTGTTTTCCTTTTAATGTAGGATGATAGGGAGGGGAAGGACAGAAGGTGTCGATTAACATTGGTTTTTAATGCTTGTAAATCGAAATGGCAAGGGAAAATCTCGCCGGTTAAACTATTCTAAATTCGTGTTGTTTAGCTAAAAAAAGAATCCCTATATTTCACGGTACATCCGAAATTGGGCTCAAGGGTGAACTGACGAGCATTCCTTGCGAGACGAGTATTACGGGACAAACTTTAAGGGGGAGGAATGCAGCTGGATACTTCGAACGAAATTTTTTGTTTATAAAAAAAATAAGGAGACATGAAACATTACATTGCGTGGGTATTCTAGAGGGCCAATTGTTTCAGAGACATTTCTATTTCCTTTTTGTATTCTATCGAGCAGGTGTAGCGATGTTTGCGAAGCACCTGCTTAGAGGTAGCAGTTATACTCGGGTTTTGAGCGTTTAAAGGTTGTATAAATTTTAGTCAGATCAGAATGGGAAAAAAACTTCTTGCATCGGTACAAAAAACCTTAGCACTTAGCAACATATTTAGCGATCTCAAAAACATATGGTCGTTCCAACACACATTACCGAGTACTGAAAGCTTTTCGATTTCTTCGATGCAAGTGCATTCATAGACAATAGAATGGGGGTATGTTTAATTTTAACGACAGAAGACAGCATTGAGTTTTCGAAGCATTAAACTCCACACGATTTCTATTACCCCATTTGACAATGCTGTGTAAATCGGGGTTTAATGATATTGACATACGGTACCGTTACTATTGTACGTCCGAAAGGGAAGAGCGTGAATCTTCGAACGGATATAAAAAAATGAGGGTAGAGTTGTCAGCAAACGTCAGAGACCAAACAAAGCCATGGGGAACACCAGCATTTATTTTGTGGGAATCGGACTTGAAACCGTCCAATACGACTTATATTCAACGGTCCAGCAGATGATAGCTTCTAATCTAAAGAACAAGAGGATCATCGATCCCAAAAATACGCGTTTTCGATAAGAGAGCTTCATGCCAAATTCTATCAAATGCCATTGTATATACATTTTCTATAGTACTCTCATGGTGGTCATTTTTCGTCTGGCCATCTTCCTGGTTGATTCGAAACTAACTCTAAATAATGAAGACGAGAACCTTAACCGATATTTTACCAGTATTTAATACACTTTTATTGTCTGTACTTACTGCGATAGCCATACTCATGGCCATGGAGACATTCCGGTTTTCAGTTCGGTTTTCGAGACATTCCTTAAGCTGACGGTTAATCAGCGTTTCCATGACCTTAGAAAGAAGGGACGTAAGTGCTATGGGTCGGTAGGAGGAGGGTAGCATGGGTCACCTTTCTACAGGGACAGGCTGTACAAATGCTGTTTTCCATCTACTAGGAAAAATTCCAGAAGAGTAGGAGTGATGGAAAAGCTTAAGCAGTGGCTTTGGCAGTGTGGAAGAACACCTCTTCAGAAGTATGGAGGGTATACCACCCGGCCCAGTTGGTTTGTGTATATCGAGATCTTTGAGAACTCTTGCTATTTATGAGTGCGAAGAAAAATCTGTCCCATGGAAAAATTCACATTCTGAAGTACAGCGAAATGGGCTGCGAGCAAGTTTGCCTTCTCTTAAGAGTAGATAAAACTTTGTTCCGAGAAAAGTAATAACTTCAAACAATGCTCCTCCTTGGTATGATAAAACTTTGACTAATTACAAAAATCGTAAGGTAAGAACAAAGCTCATCGCAAATGGATAGCCCCCAGAAATTTTAACGATCATGAAATATTTTTGACCCTCAACAACGAATTCAAAAACTATGTTAAAATATGCTATGACCGTTACGTAATTAGAACTGGTTCCATAATAAAGAAAAATCCCCGTCACTTCTACAAATTTGTTAATTATAAATGCAAAGTAGAATTTCCCTTCAACAATGCATTTTAAAAATAGAGTTAGCTCTGATTCTAATGAAATATGTGAGTTATTTGCATCCTTTTTTGAATCTTTGTTTTCAAGCACAATCACATTTAATAATGAAGACTTTCATCATATTAGCTGTGTTTTATTATCTTCGTGTCTGAATCTGGATTATGTCTTTGCACGTATTACAATTAATTACAATTTGAATTCCTGCTTTCTATCTGCATCTATTTCAAGATCCAAGAATTAGTACTTATTCTGAAAAACAGATAGTCTTTTTGCAGTATTGTAATGATAATTGAACACAAAATAATGCATAATCTGGATCGTTTTATTTATCGACAAACATCCAAATGGATATTGGTGGATAATTACATTACATTACATATTGATCTACTCCGTAGATAAATCTACGAAGTAGAGATACTTATGAGCACTGGCTACTGAGGCCACTGGCTCAAATCTTGCTGATTACACCTCCTACATTCTATTGGAAATGGAGAAAAAAAGCCAGGTTGATGCGATATACACTGAGTTTAGTAAGGCTTTTGATTAAGTAGGTAATAGACCATAGCCTTCTTGTATTTAAATTAGAAAAATATGGTATTTCTGGTAATTTATTCAAATGGATAGTATTATTTGAATAACTGAACGCAGTATGTTAGGTTTTGTGACGTCGATTCGCGAAAATAAATGTAATTTTGGAGTGCCACAAGGAAGCATCTTGGCCCGTTCCTATTTTTAGCATTTACAAATGATTTGCCTTTGTTATTTACAAGATGCAGATACCTTTTGTATGCCGATGACCTCAAGATATTTTGTAATGTCAACAGCTAAACCGATAGATTATTTTTACAAGAATGTCTTGATACTCTTGTCAGTTGGTGTAAAAAGAATGGCATGTTGCTAAATGTGGAGAGGTGCAATATTATTTCATGTTTGAGGAAAAAAGTGCAATAAATGTATGTATGTATTTCATTAACGTGCAAAAGCCAGTTAGAATTGATGCTGTTAAAGACTTAAGAGTTATAATTGACAAAAAGCTTACTTTTAAACACCACATCGACAAGTACACTCTAAAAGGCTTGGTTTGCCAAGTTTTTAAAAGGAAGGTCAAAGGAATTGAGCTTTTTACTATTCAAGAAATAGCAAAGATGCATGAAACAGCGATGATAAATTGTGTTACAGTCAGTACATTTATTCAATGGTATGATGAGATATTTGTATGAGAAATTTGCACAAACGACATGGTGTTTAATCACAATGATCAAATACACGAAAAAAACCCCAGCAGGAGCAGCATCGAAGAAAAAAAGGAAACCGATGGAAACACAACACTAGGATTATTCAAGTTATAAATATTTCTTATTTCAGACGTTGTTAATTATGTGGCCGATTGCTTCTTGGACAAAACAAGAAAAACGAAACAAATTTTGTTTTAAAAAGCGGCCACATTTTTAAACAAGAAATCGGTAAGGATAGTCCGTCGAAGAAATAGAAAAAGCATAGCACATAAGCATGAAAAATAATAAAAACATTTCTTCAAAATGTTTAATAGAATATCATGATTATTTTAAGTATAGGTTAAAATTTAATGAATTAAGTCAGTGTGTATACAGAAAAGGAAAATATTGTGGATTACAATTTAACTCATATATTTGTAATCGTCGGGCACACGAATCTGCCCAAAAAGTGTTTCTTTACTTTTTCTGGCACGAAAATACCAGAGCTTTTGACATTTTTTTTCATTTCCCTTCCAGCAAGAATCTACCCGGAATAATTTAGCTACTCACTTTCTTGCTTGTCTTGTCAAACACGAAATCAGCTGATCGGAAAAATGTTGAGTTTAAATTTGATAGTTTGTGAACTGTGAATTTATTTGTTAAATTTTGTTTGTTTTTAATGCTTTAATATTTTCTTTAATTTATCCGAATGATTCATTTTCCAAACAAAGCTTTTGTTTACTTACAATTAGCTTGTCATGTATGATACTTAAACAGAAACAGCCCAAAAGCTCGGGCAGATAATTACAAAAACAACATAAAAAAGTTCATGCCCAAACTTTCATCTAAAAAGTACGGAAACAGTCCTACGGAGTGGTTGTCTTTTTCAAGCGTGTTCATTTAACTACTTGGTGCATGGACTTTACATATGAACATCTGCGTTATAAAACATGATATAACTTAAAAATCCATTATAACAACCTAAATACTATGAAATGACAATTTATTTAAGTAATTTTAAATACATTTTTTTTACACATTTTCTTGTCACTGAAGCTATGGAATAACAAAATATTTAAAAAAATGAGTTATCAAATAAAAATGAGTAGCCACAATATGTAAAACTGTATTTGTTGGACTAAGATTTACATTAAATATTTTAATTGACTTTCATTTTAATAGTTATATTAGTATCGACACCGATACCACACACTTAAAATAAAAGTAGATTTTCAAAATAATCAGGAGTCAAAATGTTATCAACTAGTCTTTGTGATTCTTCGAAATTGGAGATCGTGATTTTGTGCGAGCACCATGGCTGCGGCGTGAGTTGGAACTACTTCTTTTTGAGTCCATACTATCGGCTCTGTTTCGGCTATGGCCACGGTTTGGGGAGCACGATGAGTCATGGCGACGTTTTGGCGATCTGGCTATACCATTGCGGCTATCATCATTATGTCTAACGCCGTTTTCTTGCTCGTTCTCATTCGAACGGCGACTGCTGCGTGCCTTCCGTTCATTACGGTAATCCTTTTTTGGTGAACGAGATTTAGATTTGCTTCGCGAATGCGAGCGTGAACCAGTTCGGGATCTAGTCCGTTGATCCCTTGAATAACTTCGTGAACGACTCTTGGATCGGCTCCTGTTAAAATAAAATACAAAAATATTGATTTATTTAATTTCACTTACATAAATACAAATAATATCCGGTATAACGTTTAGTAAAAGTTTTCTAACTACAATAAATAGTCCAAGAAAATTTGACATATTTGACCATTTTTCCAAAGAAAAAATTATATACAGGGTTTTTGTTTTTGCATCCGATTTGTTGAACTGGTATGAATATTTAAGGAAGAGTACTCATCGATTAAAGATGGTCCCAACTAAGACGGTCTCAATAACTTTTGCAGGACTTTAACTGGTCAATAAACTTCCTTGGTGTTGGCATAGACTCCGGCACATTTGGTTACAAATTTAATTATGTTAAGAATGAAAAGAGAATGAGAGAATGAGAGAGTAGTGCCCCGTGGCTTAGTGGTTAGTGTGTCGGACTGCTTAGCGAATATGCCTGGGTTCAAATCCAGCTCATAGCCACCTTTTTTTCTGGGGTACTGCCTCTTGTGAGGAACTGACAAAACCTCCAAGAGTAAAAATTTGTCTCGAAAAGTACATCTCATCTAGCCGTTCGGACTCGGCAGTAAATTGTAGGTCCCTTCTATTCTTGCAGATTAACAACACGCACACAGGAATGGTTGAGAGTATGTCACTAGGCCTTGGCTCCTTAAGGAGCTGTTGCGCCAATAAATTTATTTATTTTTTTTATTTTATTTAAGAATGAGAAATTTTGTCCTGAATAGATCATCAAATCTGAAGAAATTTCATAATTTGAGTCGAGCTGTTATCAGGGGGCCTATTCCAGAATACGATGTCATTCGAGAGCTCATAGTCGAGTCGAGTAACAATCGGTATTCCATAACTATAGTGAGAGCAAAAATCATGACATGACTCTGAAATTGTAATTTGATAGTAATGAATCAGTTTAAATCGTAAAAGTGCAAAAACAAAAAATTAGTATAAGTACAGAGATGTTTTATAACACTGGTAGTGATAGTGATAATGGTTCCAACGAAGGCAGAAGGTACAATTCTAAAAGTTTAGTTAAGAAATATTTAGAGTGTAAGAATCAAAATAAAAAAAATAAATATTTTTAAAGATTTGTACAACTGTCCCGAGTGAACAAACTTTTTTTTTTTATATTTGCTGGGAGCTCAAAAACACACTTCGTTTATGCCAAATTCCTACAACCAGAAAATATTTAAATTTTATGAACACATAAATCTGCGATTTTTTAAATGCTAACAATTGCAAATAACAATTAGAAAATTACAACTTTAGGTCTTTTATTAATTTGTACCTAAATTTTTGAATCCATCACTGCTTCTCTCAAATACTTTTTAAACATGAATGATTTCTCACAGAAAAAGCGTCACTTTCGAGTTCAGGAATAGGTATGTTTCATTCGAGTGTCATTTGACGTTCGACATTCAACTCGTGTTCGAGAATACCAATTTGTCGATCTCACATGATAACTTACTCGACTCGTATTCAGGAATAGGCGCCCAGGTTATCAGATGTAACCTTTGTAATAAGCGAACACTAACGAGAAAAAACAGAAAAAGTCACAGCAACCTAGAAAGACTCCCAATATTCATATTCGTAAAAAAAATTCTTACATGAATACAAAATTCGAAAAAAATACTGCAGTGTGCCAAAACAGGAAAAATTGTTGGTCATTCGGCGTATATGATTTAATCGGACCAATCTTCTTTCGCGCTCGTTCAGTTGCTACTTGAAAGACCCTGACATACATAAATCAGCTAGCCCGGATATACTATCAGATATTGTCCTACACATCTTCGATGCTTTTACATCTATCCTGTTTTTGTGATCTCGTTCCAAGTGCATGTAAAAAAGCAGTTGTACAGTCTGTCCCCAAAAAAGACTCCACCCAATATTATATAATATATAATATTGACCAATTCCACATACGAGCCTTCTTGCAAAGGTAACGGAAACGCTGATTTACTTTCTGTTTCAAAAACCCTTTGATACTGAACTTTGTTTGTAATTACTTTATGGCTAAAACACAATCACGCTTCAGCTTTGGCTTCGGTCACGTCACATTTCACACGCTGTGTATTCGCTTTAAGTGACATTTTCCAATTTTTGATTTGTTCAACTAGCTTCTACGTTCAGCTTTGAGCTTGAGTCACGTTCTTTATATTATACACGAACCAAACGTTACGTCGAAGTATTGTATATGAATCTTATAGCACCTATACTATCATGAGGCAGCATTTTTAAATGAGTCGCTGTTCCGTAATGAGTTGCGCTGGTGTGAATATAGAAAAAGAACAAAGCACTATTAAGAGTTAGGGAAAGGTAGGCTGTGAAGATGGCAAGAAGCCAAATGGCAGTTATAAGAATACTATAGATTGTATATACAAGTTAGTATAGCTTGAACCAAATCACTTGGCCAACGGTCGGTTGCGCACAGAGGATTCAAGAGAACAAATATGTTGCGCAAGCGATTTAATGAGTACAATACCAGATATGAAATACTATCTCTGAAAACTGGATACTAAGCCATGATCAGAAAGTCCATCGCTGAAACTGGATTGTGTGTATCTTTCAAAATTAATGAGATGATTGATTTAATGAGACATTTGAAGAGCTGCGCAGTAGAATTGCCAAGTGAATTGGTTCAAGCTTTACCCGGCGCTTTGATTCCGCTCTATAAGAGCTGCGCAGTAGAATTGCCAAGTGAATTGGTTCAAGCTTTACCCGGCGCTTTGATTCCGCTCTATGTGTTTATATGGTATTTAACTTCTCACATTTTCCATGCTCTTTCCAACACATTTGCTAGAAGAACATACGTGACGCGCCAACCACCCTAAGTTTATTGTACTATGCCTATAACCGTCAGGTTAAACCGCACTTAAACAATTTAAATCCATCAGCTGACCTGACGTACTCCGTTTCATCCTATATTTGGCGAATATAGAATATGTGCAATCAATTATTAATTTCATTGAAATATATTAGGTTTATTGAAAACTTATATAAAAAGAGAGAAAAATTATTTTATTAAATTCATGATCAACAATATTTTTTTGTTTTCCGCTCTGGAGTGAAAATCAAGAGTGAGAATGGTTTTCTAACTCGGGAACATATAGCTGGCCGTATGAAAAGCATGATATTACCATATGCAAGCTAGAGCCGCCCGTGGGTTTTAAGTGAGCTAATTCCCAATATACTGCACCCAAAAGAAATTCTTTCCCATCTTTATAATTTTTCTAACTATTGTCGTGCAACCATAGCTTGAGAGAAATTCACATATTTGGACAGATGCTCCTATAACGCACTTAAGTTTTTGGTGGAAAAATTACGAACTCAATTACATCTTTACACAATGTTACGTGGCTATCATTATTTTATTGCTATAGAATTCCGCCGTACCACTCACACTGCTTGGAAAGCCCATTAGTTTTCTAATTGTATCTACAAAAAAATCCACAAAAATCACGAAAGACCTTATTCGAAAAAATACGAATTCGAGATTTTTGTTTAGCTTTCTAATCCCCTATTTCACAGTGGGGTTTCGGTTTAAACTTCCGTTTTACAATTTTTGGGTTTCATAGTGCTCGTTTAAACCGAAAGTGGAGTTTAACTTTTGGTTTAAGTTAAACGACTTCACTCCAACGTTTAAGGTTTCGTTTAACGTCAAAGAACACACAGCTACAGTCATGTTGAGTTTTGAGGTACACATATTTTTGCATCTGGTATGGTATTGATGGCCGAACCAATGAGCGTCAAACGAATGCAAATCATTTTAAAATACAAATACGCCTTTTAAAATGATGATGTTCTTTTTCTTGTCGCAACATTTTTATTAGTATTTATTTAATTTTTTTTTTCAATTTCGCTTTTCCTTTTTCTACATCATATATTTTGGTATTATTGTGATTATAAAGTTATGATTTCCACTGAAAGGAAAAGAAAAGTGGTACCAACTTAATAATTTTTGTTGACAGTAAACGTAAACGCCGAAGGTAGCCTATGTTTGTTTGTAAATTGCGGTGGCAGTGGTGCAGTAGATAAAAAGCTTGCTTGCTAAGCCAGAGATCGTCAGTTCTTGTAACTATTAGTGCAAGCTAGAGCCGTTCGTGAGTTTTAAGTGAAAAAGTCACCGAATTCTCGATCTACTGCGCCGAAAAAAATCTTTCCTATCTTTCCAATTCTTCTAACTAGTGTCGTGCAACTACCATAGTTAAAAATATTATTATTATAAAAAAAATTGCAGGTGCATTCTGCAAGGGTTTCATTTAAATTAAATCCAAAAAAAAAAAGTTCAATAAATACATAACTGTATAAACGAAAGTTAAAAATTATAAAACTGACTCGAAATTTCATAAATAAAAATCATATCTCGGTCTATACAGACCGTTCTAAAACGCATGCAGGGGTAGGATCTGGTATCTTCTCGATAAACCTACCAATAAATATATCTGTAAAGTTGACAAACCTGAGTAGTGTTTTTCAGGCAGAAGTGCTCGAAGTAGGCGAACAAAAACATTGATATTTTCACAGGCAATCGTTTCCAAGTCTAAAAAGATCGACGAATGTCGCAATAATCTGCGGCAAATCAGTGAAACAAACCTGGTTACCCTCCGATGGGTTCCCGGACACTCCAACATTAACGGAAACGAAAAGGCTGACGAACTGGCCAAAAACGGTTCATCAATGGCAGCCAAACCGTTCCCTGGGTACTTGAACCATTGGAAAATAGGAAAAAAAACGAATTCATGAATATTGCCTCAAAGCCGCAAACGAAAGATGGTCAAAACTTGATAACTGTCAGGTCTCAAGAAGTCTTTGCCAAACATCTCAAAGAAAAATTCAGAATACAATCAAAAGCTAGGTAGACCTCATCTGTCCCTTTTGGTTAGTGTCCTGATGGGTCACAACTCAATGGGGGTCCACATGAGTAGAATGGGCCTGAGCATATCAAACTTATGTAGAGGGTGTCAAGACCTTGATGCAGAAGACGGCTCATATCACTTCCTTTGTGAATGCCCCAGCCTAGCTCAGACCAGGAAAACAGTTCTCGGAGAAAATATTTTTGACGATTTGGGCGACGACGTTTCAAAAAAGGCACTTAAAAACAAAAATAACGTGTTTTTTGGGAGATATTTTAATCCTGATCATGGGACAATGCTTTAATTTGTTATTTTTTTTGTTCAAACCATATCTAAAAATGTAATTTAATATGAAGTTAGAAAACAGGTAGAATTTTTGTGAGGCAAATACCCCCAATACAATTCTTCCTTTTTTTTGTATTCTGTTTATCACATTTAAAAAGCAAAGTAGTTTTTTCACTCAAAGTTTTTTAAATTAAAATTTTGGAAAAGTTATCATTTTTGCATGTTTTAACAATAAATTTCCTTGTACGCGCACATAAAGAAGCTTGCAGTTCCCGTGAAATTTCCCTCCTCACTCACGCCTTCATACTCCATTATCTCGTTATTAAGAAGTTCTTTTGACTGCTTAATAGCACCGTCGCTATACTGGTTGTACAAAAAAGCTTTACAGACCAAAATTATAGGAAATTTTATTTGCTACAAGTTGGCATATTAAGTCATTTTGCGTTAAAATACACCAGAAAGGAGTTATACGAGTATGCCAAAGGCGCGAAAGTATGGACAGAGTATAACGAAGGATTAAACTATTTTAATATGAAAAAGATCAAATTTGAAAATATTTTCCCTGACCGCTTTTGAAATACCCTGACTTTCCCTGACCAAATTTTTGTTCCCTGACTTTCCAGTCGAGTGGCAACTATGCTATAGCTGCGCTGAAATCTATGTCACTATCAAGAAAACATAGGGACCAGTTAAAGGTGCTAAAGAAATTGTTGAGACCGTCCCAGTTGGCTTTCTTGTACTGCCAAACGGTTCTCCTAGGGGTTATTTCTTCAACTATGCAGAAATGACACAATGATCTGATGTGCCTAGAGGCGAAAAAAACCCGAATCTTTTGTCACTTAAATTCGGGACGCAACTTCAGCCCATGCCAATTCGCTGATATTGATTTATTCATAGGACAACGACCTTCGGATCTGCACGTGGAATGTTAGAACTCTTAACAGACCACGTGCATCCAAACAACTAGCGGAGGCCCTAGACTGCTTACAGAGCAGGAATTACTGCCATCCAGGAAGTGCGATGGAATGGGCCGGGCAAAAGGAGGATGAAAAACTGTGACGTGTACTACGGTGATTGCGCAAGAAGACCACAGCGTTTATTTGGGTGCGGATTCGTCATAAGCGGTAGACTTAGGCAAGAAGTCTTGGGCTTTCGACACGTAAGTGACAATCCGTATCAAGGCTAAATTCGCCAACATTAGCCTAATATGCGCTCATGCCCCCACAGAGGACAAAGATGACGCCACCAAGGATGACTTCTATGAGTTCCTCGACAAAACCTATGGACAATGCCCTAAATACGACGTTAAGATCGTACTAGGCGATTTTAATGCCAAAATAGGTAAAGAGGAAATCTTTGGTAAGACTGTCGGAAAACATAGCCTACACGACACAACGTCTGAAAACGGACTTAGGCTAATTGACTTCGCAGCGGCACATAACCTCACCATTGCAAGCACACGGTTTCCTCATCTCGATATACAAAAAGGGACTTGGCGACACCCAGATCAAAGAACCGTCAATCAGATTGATCACGTTGCGATCGATGCAAGACACGCCTCCAGTATCTTGGATGTTCGCACCTTCCGAGCAGCTAACATCGACTCGGATCACTACCTTGTTGCAGCAAAGGTAAGAATGCGAATAACCCGAACTCCACAACAACGGAGTAATACTGTGAGGAAGTATGACGTCGGAAAGCTGCAATCGCAAGAAACCGCCAGAACCTATGCCGATCGAATATCCCGTAACCTCTCAAGAAATCCAGTACTGCCAGCATCAAGTGCCGAAGATCAGTGGCAACACTGCCAAAAAGCCATCAGAGATGCCGCAACTGATGTGCTAGGTTTCACCAGACCACCACCACGAAACCTCTGGTTTGATGACGAATGCAGGCAGGCCCATGCAGCCAAACAAGAGGCATATAAAGCGACGCTGCAAAGAAAGACGAAAACTGCTCGCGAGTTTTACGAGCAGAAAAGACGGGAAGAACACCGGCTTCTCCAAAAGAAAAACAGAGAGCATGAGAAGCGCGCGATCGAAGATATTGAGAGATGCTACTCCAGGAACAACGTGCGGAAGTTTTACCAACAGGTAAAAAGAACATGCCAAGGAAAAAAATCCCGCACAGAAGCCTGTAGAGATAGGAATGGAAACCTCGTAGTAGAGTCACAGTCGATGCTGAGTACATGGAAGGACCATTTCTGCAGACTGTTAAACGGCGATGAAGGCCAAAATGCTGCTGTCAGGCAGAATGAACCATTCAACATGGATGATGACAGAGAAAACTTCCGTCCACCTGACCAAAATGAAGTAAGGATAGCAATATCTAAACTCAAAAACAACAAAGCTGCTGGACCCGACGGACTACCCGCCGAACTTTTTAAAGCGGCCGGAGATGACCTGGTGGAGTGCATACACCAACTCATCTCTAAAGTTTGGTCAGAAGAAAGTATGCCTGATGAATGGAACCTCAGCATCGTTTGCCCGATCCACAAGAAAGGAGACCCTCTAAACTGCGCCAACTATAGAGGAATAAGTCTCCTGAATATCGCAAGATCCTCTCTGCCGTACTATGTGAACGCCTGAAACCTTTTGTCAGCAACCTGATTGGCCCCTATCAGTGTGGTTTCAAACCAGGAAAGTCCACAATCGATCAAATGTTCACGCTACGGCAGATCCTGGAAACCACCCAAGAATTCCAAATCGATACCCACCACCTCTTTATCGATTTTAAGGCCGCGTACGATAGCATTTATAGAGACGAGCTATACAGAGCCATGTCAGGTTTTGGCATTCCCACAAAACTCGTCCGACTGTGCAGGATGACGATGGAGAAGTCTCGCTGCTCCGTCAAGGTTGGTTCTGACCTCACAGAAGCTTTTGACGTCAAAAAAGGATTCCGACAAGGAGATGCGCTATCGTGCGATTTCTTCAACTTAATATTGAAAAAATTATAAGAAACTCGCAAGTCAATTGTAGTGGGACAATTTTTTTCAAGTCTGTGCAATTGCTAGCATACGCTGACGACATAGACATCATTGGCAGAACTCGGCGAGCTGTCACTGGAACGTTTGCTAGCATTGAAGCTGAAGCGGCTAAGATGGGACTAGCAGTCAATGAGGCCAAAACGAAGTACCTGCTGTCCACAAAAAGGGACACACAACACCGGCGGATTGGACAAAACATCACAATAGACAGGTACAACTTTGAGGTAGTTAGGGACTTTGTGTACCTCGGATCCGCTATAACATCTGACAACAACATCTCGTCAGAAATAAAGCGAAGAATTACTCTTGCCAATCGCTGTTTCTATGGGCTAGGAAGGCAATTGAGTAGCAAAGCCCTCTCTCGAAAGACAAAGGAGACTCTGTATAAGACCCTAATCATCCCAGTCCTGCTCTATGGCGCCGAGGCATGGACTCTATCTAAAGCGGATGAAGATATCCTTAGTCGTTTCGAGCGTAAGATTCTTCGGAAGATTTTTGGCTCTATCTGCGTTAACGGGCTTTGGAGGAGAAGGTTCAACCAAGAACTATACGAGCTGTACAGCGACATTGACCTGGTCAAAAAAATACGCATATCACGTTTAAGATGGCTAGGTCATGTAGAGCGAATGGTCAACAATGCTCCGGCTCGCAGGATCTTCGATTCCATCCCAGAGGGTAGACGCAGTCAAGGAAGACCTCGCCTTAGGTGGCCCGCTCGAGTGGAGGACGACCTCAACCAACTTGGAGTGCAAAACTGGAGGCAGCTAGCCAAAGACCGAGTTGGCTGGAGAGGCATGTTGGTTGAGGCCCAGGTTCGTCCCGAACTGTAGCGCCACCTAAGTAAGTAAGTAGATTTATTCATATAGCCTGGTTCAAATTCATGGTCATTTGCTGTTGTCCACACTTTTTTACTCTCCACCATCGTAAAAAATACAATGAAATATAAACACAAAGCATTTGCAACAGTAAAATTGATCAAAATGCGTTCTTCAATTCTCAAAAATAAACACATTTTGTCACATTCAACAAAGCGCTCGCCAATGAAAAATTAAAAAAAAGTTTTGCAACGAATTAAACAGATAATGTTCAGCACATTAGTTGTGTTCGTCTACTGCTACTCCATAAAACAGACTATTTTGCACAATTTTACACAAATGTTATTCGTTTACTTACATTTTCGAGAGTTTTCGGGAGAAGAGACATGTTGCGAGAGAGAAAAACAATGCCCCTTAATTCCCTATTTTAAACCAACAAAATTCTTGGGGAGAAAATATGAATTCTGTCAAACTCAAAAGTACATTTGAAACTTGACGTTTTGAAGAATTTTAAATTAAAAAAAATTGTAAAGTTAAATCCAAAGTAAATAATAAAATGACCTTACAATGGCCTAATAAAATGTTCATCACAACTTTTATTTCATCTGCACTTATTTAATCCATTTCGTTTAGTTAAATTTTAATTTTTTTGACGTGTAAAAAGTTTCCCTATTTTCCTCCACAAAGCGTTCTTTTACTTTTGAGCGAATTTATTATTTTCTGAGAGATTTCATCCCCACTCTTCAAAGTTTGACAGTTTTCCTAAAACAACCGAAAAAGTAGACGAACACAACTATTATCTCGATTTTTTTTTCTTGATGGCCAATGAGCAATATGATCTCGTACAGAGGACGACAGGCATTAAGTTTGACCGACCAGCAAATTCTTAATATAGACGGTATAGTACAAGTTTTCATTTGCTTTTAGATTTAGATTAGATTAGAAGAGATAGTCCATCACCAAAAACCGGAATTGGCCATTTTACCGCCAAACGGACAAGAAATAGTATGTCCGACCAGCGGTTTTGTACATTTTATGTAATTTGCCATTTATTTATGGCTAGATTTCCCATTGACTAGATGAGGTATGTTTACGGCCGCCTCTTAGACTATAACCAAACTCGAGACTTTACGGTATCAATGTCAAAAAAATTCATAACTGATCTCTATGCGTGTGGTTTTGTATATTTCCACAGCCAACCAGACTACAGCTACATTTACAGTGTTGAATTAAATCTACCATATTTTTTGACACGAACTTCAAGTTTTTCTCCAGGAAAAGTTTTAGCTGAAAAATTGTCTGCATAACTGGAAGTGGCTCTGTAAACTGACATACTTGGTACATAAGATGCGGGCGGCAGTGGTGCAGTAGATAAGATGCTTGCTTGTTAAGCGAGAGATCTAAAGTCCGACTCTCTGTTTGGGAAGCAATTTTTCTAACTCCTAGTACAAGCTAGTCACCTAATTCTCGATCTACTACGCCGACAAAAATTCTTTCCTATCTTTCTAATTCTTCTAACTAGTGTCGTGTCACATCCGCTTGCATTCTAAAAGGCATTGTACCTTACAGACACAAAAAAGCACAAATTATTATTTTGATGATACAGCAAATAAATGCCAACCAAAGTTTGTTTATGTTTATGTAGAGTAAGCAGTATTTTTGTTATTAGACATTAAGAAGTATATTTGTACAGATTTAGGTTCATAGTATGTAAGAATCAATTTTTATAGTCTTAGAATGAATAAATAAAATCACTATTAATTCAGATAGCAAAACAGACAATTCGGCTCTCCAGGAAACACTGTTCTAGGCAAAACTGGTTCATCAGGTGCCGTGAAATAACGTAGATGACAATAAGGTCGATTCATCGAATATATTCTTCGAAATGGAAATAAAGCTAATCATACGTTTTCTATTTTTTTTTTTTTTTTTAAATTGAAGGACATTATTTCGAAGACAAAGATTGGCAATAAGAGCCACTTATGCCAGCATAAGCCCCAAATAAACAAAGTTGGAAGTGTACCATCTCGAAAAATGTAAACCCAATCTCGCACCTACTCCAAATCCTATAGTGAGCCCAAGCAGAATGATTGATCGAATCGACCTTATTAACTTCTACCTTATTTCAAGGCACCTTTCAGCCTAGTTTACCCTAAGCGTTTTAGGTTGAAGTAGTTTTGGCTAGGCAGAATTAGTTCAACCGAACGTCCATAGGCAGAACTAGTTTTGCCTAAAAAACAGTTTGCCGGAAACGAATACATACAATATCACATCTTAAAAACAAAATTTTTTGCCTACTGACCTACATCTCACAAGGAAAAATATTCAGTCGGTTTGAATCGTATACCAGTTATTGTCGCACCTGTCTTGTGAAGAGGTATCTCTCAAGAACCTGAACTGCATTATACACTGTATTTTTTTTACAGATTGTCGCTTCTACTTGTGAATTAACCATGATATTGTATTCACGGGGTTTTGTTTAGTATTTGCCCTCCCATCCTCAAAAATATATGCATATATATATATATATATATATATATATATATATATATATATAGCTTTACGAGTTTTGAAAGATAAACTGAAATCCGCTTGCTAAAGAAAATCTATGCACAACGTAAATAAAATTTGCACAAGAAAAAACCGGCCGGCTGTCAAGAAGCAGTCTAGCCAACACAAAAATGTTTAAGATTAGATTTCTGTGAAAGGTATGATTCGTGAAACAATAGATGTTTTGATGGATAAGGTAATTTCCATTTACTTAGGAACCTGCAACAAAGGCGTTTCAAAATGCTTGCAATTGTTTTTAACTTACCGGCGCCTTCGGCCATAACGCCGGCAGTCGCGAGCGTAATGACCTCGTCCGCCGCATTCGTAGCATTTATCATCCGGATGGAATGGTCGTGCCCCACCTTTTGATCCTTTCCTATCATTGCGACCGCCGGCGTATCTGCCCGTGGATAATTCGACTCGAGCTCTACGACCGCAAACCGTTCGTCCATCGAGGCCCCTAACTGCATCGGCCGCATCTCTGGAATCTTCAAATTCAACAAATGCAAAACCTGGCGGATTTCTGGCAATCCAAACACTTCTCAGTGTGCCATAGGTGCTAAATGCGTATTCCAATTCATTTTTTCTTGCGTTATTTCCCAAATCACCCACATAAACCTTGCGATCGCTTGGGTACCTCGACATTCTTTTTGACTGCAAAATCGATAGATATTTTATAAATTTGCTTATGTTCTTTGTATAAGATGTATGCGAATTTTAATGTTGGTTAATATATGTTTATTTACACATAAATTATTACCATGATTGTGGATTTGATGGATTTTGTGTACTTTTTATATATTAGATGGAAATACTTTCTTGAAATGTTCAAAATAATTAATTCAAAAAAATAACATGCTTTTCGTTTTCGGCACACCACAAAACAACGCGCAAACACCGATATAGAACCAAAACCAATACTGGTACAGCAAAATTGATATGTGGAATGTGGATTGTGGAAGATGGAATAGTTAAAGCTCTTCTAATTCCAGAGGAAAGGATAAGGAGAGTGATATCAGTACCAATGCTGCCAGAATTCCTTCAAAATTTCTTTTTCAATTTTAGTTTCGTGAAGTTAGTATAACCATTTCACAGTGCTTCGTGATGCACGTTTTTTGTATCCCTCTTTCAAAGCTCATTTTATTATGCCATGAATTCAGTCATGACTCGAATTCAAAAGTTCTATATTTTCCTGCAATTTTTGTTCTTTGCCTAGGGCCGCTCCCTCATTTGTCGTTGCGGTATCGGTAATGGGTATTTACCGCCTTATTGAATGCAAACCAATCTCATGTTCATCTCCGGACTTGTCGGTAAGCCTTCAGCACAGAATTATTCAAAACGTTAAATTCGAAGCAGTCTCGGATCTCATTTTCTGTCAAAAATTATTATTTTGTATCAACAAATATTTTCTTATATTTTTGTTTATACAAAACAAATTGTTGCCTAGACGACCGACTTCAAACACAAATTCCTTGCGGTATACTTATATAGAAACAATACTGATACTCTATACCGATACTCGGTAATTTGCTATTAAAGGTAGACTAGTCAATTACTCAATTCAGGTTAAGGTATACATTAACAAGCTTATTAATTAGAATTCCGGTTATACACTCTCTATAATGCGTTAATAAATTCGGCTGTAGGTAAGTCAACTAAAATTAATAAAAAGTCGACTTTCGTATTAAAATACTTATTTAGAGTCCAGTCCGATATTAAAAAAGATTTAGTCAGTATTAAATCTTTGAAATTTGGCGCAAAGTTTTGTACTTGCTTTGCACTAACTTACCATCCACAGCGCACGTTTTAAATATTTCTTGAGGAACTGAGCGAATTTTTGGACATAATTTGTAGGTAGCAGTAGCAGAAATATACTTCTGGTGGCATTCCCCATTTGCTGGGTCCTGGGTCGGAAGAAAGAGGAGTTGAAATTAATTTCTTTCAGAGCAAATTACAGGAACTTTAAAGCCAAAAACAGATGTGCAGTTGTTCTCACGCAAAACTGGGTGCAGAACCACACCTAAAACAGATGTGCATATTTTTTGACATTTATGTATTCCTGTATTAATGCCAAAATGCAGCGTTACCACCGGATATTATTAAAAAAAGTTGCAAAATCGCGTCAAAACGGTCCTTACATGAAATAGTCACAAGAGCTTGTGGCTTGGGATTCGCCACAATGGAGAGAATCGGGTTGATTATGTAACTATACTAGCCTTAAGAAATCAAAATTATAAAAGGAATCTTAAAAAGAACATGACTCATGAAACAATGTGTGGTTATTCCGTGATGAATGCATCAAGAAGTGCGAACGAGAAAAATTAATTTGAGACATGACTCAAGGGACATTGTGTAATTATACTACCATTACAGAGTGAACAATGAAAAAGGAATTAAATACAATGCACGACTGGATCGCATGTACCTGCTCTTATGTGCGATCATAGCTTCGAATAAAATTTGAAAAATATTAAAGGAATTTCAAAGTTTTTATTCAATTTCATAGGAACAGTTTTTAAATAAAACGGTTTTTATTTGACAACTTTTTTTAAAAATAAAAAAAAAGATAATTTAAGAATGCAAACTTAAACACAGAAATTACTTATACATTTAAAAACAAAGCTAAGAAAAAATTCAAATACCCGTTTTAAAATATTGATTTAAAAAAAAAATATTTTAAATAAATTATTAAAAAATACAAAAAACAAGTTATTCAAAATATTTGTATGCCAAATTGGTTTGGCTATCTACATCTTCCTGAATATCAAATTTGATTGTAATCGGTTAAGCGGTTCTCGAGAAAGTCGAAGAAAAAAACGGTCCTATATGGTACGGTTATAGAACAAATTTCGAAAAAGAAAATATGTATTGTTGTACAAAAATAGCATACTGAAAGTTTTATTAAGATCGTTAGAGCCGTTTTCAAGAAAATCAAACATTTTTTTAAAAATTGTATGGCAGGTACCGTTATTTTTTGACCTAGAGCAAAAATGTAAAAACACCCCCTGAGATAATACCAAATAAATACTAAATATTAAGTTTGAAGCAAATCGGCTCATCCATTTATTGTTGGATTTTTTTTGCACGAATCCATAACTTGCATAACTAGAACTCTTGAAATCGAGTCTTGACTCAAGAGAGATCGTTTAATTATACTGGTATAATAAAATGAGCTTTGAAAGAGGGATACAAAAAACATGCTTCACGAAGCACTGTGAAATGGTTCCTCCGAGAATCGTTACATTGGAAACAAAATGTATCCTCCGAAAATCTTTACATTTTGTTGCCACATCACAATACATACATTGCATGATTTGGGTATAGAATTTTATATTATATTTTGTTATAATAATAATAACAGCAAAAGGTTACTTCAATAAAGTAGTAAATAAAATGAATAAATAAATAAATTTATTGGCGCGACAGCTCCTCAATGAGCCAAGGCCTAGTGACTTATACTCTCAACCATTCCTGTGTGTGTGTTGTTAATCTCCAATAGTGAAAGGGACCTACAGTTTACCGCCGAGTCGGAACGGCTATATGAGATGCAGTTTTTCCAGACATATTTTATTCTTGGAGGTTTTATAAGTTCTTCGCATGAGGCAGTACCCCGGAAAGAAGGTGGCTATAAGCTGGATTCGAATCCAGGCTCATTCGCTTAGCAGTCCGACACACTAACCACTAAGCCACGGGGCACTATGTATAATCCTAAAGTAGTCAATACGTTTCATTATCCTGTAGGCATATCGGAAGACCTTTGAATTCTTCCCACTTAAGAACACACTTTGTCTTTCGATGTGTGAAAGGCTGCGTAAGTTATTCCTCAGCCATCACTCATCAGCATTGTATATACATTGTATAATACTCTGAAATATGGTAATTGGATGGGGATGGGATAAGAAGGAGGGAAGGTATCATTTGGGACTGTTTGAAAGAAGCTATTGGGGATGTGATGGGATAGCACAAAGGGAGAGTATATCAGGAAGGCAAAGGAACTTGGTCGGAAGAGGAATTAGAGACAAGGTAGCAGGTTAGGAAGGGTAGGATAGGAGGGGAGGATGGGAATTGGAAAAGAGAAAGGAAGAGGAGAGGGTTGTAGCAACTGGGAGGCTGGAATGTAGAAAGGACCGGAAGGGGAAGAATGTACACCACGGAGGCGTGCTTGCCAGATAATGGGGGATCTTGCTCCCACAGATGGACTTCACCTATTTCAAAAACATGTATCGTGTCATACTTACGACCACCTACATATATGGCAGGACAACACCCGGGATGTCGTTCTAGTGTTGTCGCGGGGAGGACCTTTTTCCACCCAACCTGAAATCCGTCAGTCCTAAGATCTTAGGGATTGATTGATGAATAAATAAATGAACAAAATATAGTTAAAAAAAGGAATGCAAACAAAAAATATGAATTAAAAAAAAAATTCAACCAGCATCTCGGGCTTAGGCCAGCCCGCCGAAAATCCTCAGTTTCTAGTAGTAAGATTTCCTCATGTGTTTTATAAGAATCATACATTTTTTGTCTTTATATGTATTAAATGTTTAATTCAATTGTTTTTAATGGGCGAAAATATCTTTACATCTACATCTACCTTTTTTAATTTTTAAACTTTTCCCGTTGCTCTTGTCCGCTACTTTAATGATTTACTTTAAAACTCATTTCCAAAGGCCAAATTATCTGACCCCCGAAAAAGTCAATTTTCCGTTCAACGACTTGACCTATATATCAAATCCAAATCAGCTTTTCATAACATTTTTATCTGTTCCCTTTCCGAAATTTGCGCACCCAGTGTGGAAACACTCCGTTATTTTTTCATGACCAAAAATAACAGCAAAAAATTCTGCAAAGGCAGTAAATTTTTTTGGTCATTTGTAAAAAATATTAAAAACTCCTCAACATCTTCGGTACCAACGCTCATCGACAATAACAAACCAATTGTTTACTCTTCGGAGAAGGCAAACTTGCTTGCTGCTCATTTCGCTGCCAGCTCCACGCAGCCTCACAGCAACTGTACTTGAGAATGTAAATTTTTCCATGGGACAAATTTGTTTCCACACTCGTACTCCACACTTTACTCTCTAAAAGTACTGGAGGGCGCTAGGAAATGCCACCTAGGTGGTCCTAGGCTCGTAGACAGGAAAACCCCTATGTTCACCTCCTCGCGGTAGAGAGCGGGTAACGCAAACAACCCAGCATTGCTGGTCAGGGCACGATCTTGTCCTTGGGTAGTACAAAAAGCTCCCTAAAAGCGGAGGAACTGCATATGGCGGTCAACGGTATGTCTGGTGGCGGAGGAGCCTATCCTGTAAGGCCAACGGCAACAGCAAGTAGAGTCTGTATCCATAGTGGGCGGCTGCAAAAGGCGTCTGTTTCCCATAGTGGACGGCCTCTATATGTATGTGTGGGATTGAGCATTCGCTAATCCAACAACACTCCTCTCACTCATTCTCTCTCGTCTCATCCCATCTCGATCCTGGCAATACAACTGCATATAGAAGGGTCAGTCTGATCGCGATTTTTAAAGAAGACACACGTAGTGCGGTATTAGTTAAAATATCCTTTGAATTAATCATTTCTTACTTTCTTGTGAATTGTTAATAAACTATTGTTAAAAAAACTAAAATAAACTATTGTTTGAAAGCTAAATAAAACTATTATTCCCACAACTTGGGGGCTCAACCGGGAAATAGTGTGAAAGTACAAAAAAAGGAAAACGGTGCAAATATCTAAAAAAAAAATAATAAAGAAGAAAACGTTCGAATGTGCAAAAAATACATTTAAAAATAACAAAAAAGGGCGACAGAATAAAGGCGATAGTGCGTGGAAAAAACAGAGAAAAAAAACGAAAGTTCTAGTGTTGTTTTTTTTAAGCAACGGGATCGCTAAAACCCGCTGCAAACAATTTGTCAATTTGTGAAGCCAACCGCGTCGTCGCTGTGCGCTCCAACGAAAAAAAACATTTGTTAAATACGAAGAACACAGACAAAACTGCATCAAAAGCAGTGGCAGTGGTAAATAGACGGAAGGAAGAAGAGAACGAGGAGACTCAACAACTGCATACAACGGCATCCATACATACAACGGCATCACATTTTTTTTTTTTTTTGCATTCCATTTCATGTAAGTAGCAAACTGCGTGTGTTTTGTTTTTTTTCTCTTTTCTGGTAAAGTAGGTGTATATATATTTTTTTAGTATGTATTCGGGAAAGAAGATTGAGGGGATGAGAGAGATGAACTGAAGGATTGTTTAAAGAAATTGAGAATCTCACCTACAGGGGAAAAAGAGGAATTGACGAACTGACTCATCGAGTATGTCAACCCGCATCGCACTAACGATGCTGAGGACGACACAAAGAAAAATGAAGAAAACGGTAAAGAAGAAGGGGAAAAACATGATGTAATTGGAACTATGCACACTAATGCACAAAATATTCAAAATGATGATGACAACGAAAATAATAGCAAAGCAGGTGACGATGACGATGGTGGTGATCAGCTGGGCGTCAGGCAAATTTTTAAAAATGTTGTTGGTGAAGGCGGTTGTGGTCAATCAGAAGTGGCAACGACGAGGTTTGCTCAAACTAGCGCAACTTTTTTTGTTTAACGACGTTGAAGAAAGTTTAAACAAATTCAGTGGCGAGAGCAATGAGAACGTAAGCACTTGGGTAAAGGATTTTGAAGATACGTATGCTGTTGTTGGATGGAATTCCTTGCAACAATTTATTTTCGGTTGGCGGTTTATGACAGGCGCAGCCAAGAGCTTCTTTCAAAGCGAGTCGGGAGTAAAATATTGGAACTCTAATTAAAGAGTTCCAAGTTCCCGTAAACGCAAGCGAAATTCATCGGAAATTACAGACGGCCAGAAAATCAGCTAACGAGTCATATAAACAATTTTTATACAGATTGCTAGAGATCGCTAAGCCTTTAGCAATCGATGAAGAATCAATGAATCAAAGAATGAAACAAATGCTTTTTATATGAGGCAAGCACCATTGAAGAGCTGAAAGCAAAAATAAGAACATTTGAACGAGTCAATGGCGCTGCAGCATCAACATCATCCAATGCATTCATGAGAGGGACATCGGAAATAAGATCGTCTCCACGTCCACAAACGTCATCCAGAAAACATTGTTTCAAGTGTTGTGACTCAGCACATTTAGCGGCGTTATGTCCAAAGGGATTTAAATGCTTCAAATGCAATTTATTTGGACATCGATCTCACGAATGTAAAGCCCAGGACGAAGCACATTCTAAAGATGTAAGGGTCATGAATGCGAAGATGGGAGTAATGACGTCTCACATGTTGAAGGAGGTGCGCGCCGACGGCGTCAAAGTAACTGCACTCATGGATACAGGGTGTGACGTGTGTCTAGTTCCTCCTTAAGATGCGTAGATACATTATTCTCTCTATTCGTATCGCATTATCAGGGCTAGGAAGTAATCAAATCATGACGGAAGGATTTGTTGAAGCTTCTCTGATAATAGACAAAATTCATTTTCAAGCCAAACTTCACGTTGTTCATGAAAAAGATTTGGTGTTCGAACTATTGATAAGCAACGACCTAATTAGGGAATCAGTCGTCGTTATTGATAAGGAGAGATACGTTTTCGAAGACCTCGTACAAAAGAATAAATTCAAGTGGAAGACTCTGGGAGTTACAAGACTGTTGCAAATTCAAATGGTTCATACACTAAGAGGAACCAGGAGAAAAGCACAGTAACAACAAAGACAAATAAAGCAGAAACTTTTAGTCCCAATATGAAAGATAAAATGAACAAAAAAGAAGCAGGACTATTAGAAGAACTATAAGCTGAGTCTGGTGAACTGATGTGTAACACTGCAAATTGGTGTCAAGACGAATCTCTAGACGTGGACTTAACACATTTGTCAAGCGAAATCAAAACTCGAGTGGAACAACTGGTCAAGACATACAGTCCTCGAAGAAATGCAGATACTCCAGTGCGAATGAAAATCATCCTCCAAGATGAAACACCATTATACCAACGTCCAAGAAGGGTGGCGCAAAGCGAAAAAGAAGAAGTGGAAAGGCAAATTGACGCACGGTTAAAAGATGGAATCGTGCAGCCTAGCAGTTCAGAATTTTCTTCACCAGTGCTCTTGGTAAAGAAAAAGGATGGGACCAACAGGATGTGTTGCGACTACAGATAAATTAACATGCAGATAATCAAAGACCACTTATTGAAGACGTCTTGAACAGGTTGCAGAGTGCAAAGATTTTCACAACGTTGGACCTGATAAACGGTTTTTTCACGATCCAGTTGAAGCAGAGTCTAAGAAGTACACCTCTTTTATTACGCACAATGGCCAATTTGAGTTCATCAAAGTTCCATTCGGTATTTGTAATGCTCCAGCCGTCTTCACCAGATTCATACACAATGTATTTAGGAGGCTGGTCAGCGACGGAGTAATGGTTACTTACATGGACAATTTGGTCGTGATTGCGGACAACGAGGAAGAAGCGGTAGAGAAGTTAAAGATAGTTCTTGGCAAATGTCAATTCCTTAGAAAGAAAATTAACTTTCTTGGCTATGTGATAGAAGATGGGACGCTGAAGCTGTCACCTGAGAAAACAAGAGCTGTCCAAGAATTCCCAAAGCCTACCGACAAGAAATCACTGCAGATTTTTAGAGCTTACGTCTTATTTCAGAAAATTCATCCCTAACTTTGCAGCGGTAGCCAAACCATTGAGTGATCTTTTAAGAAAGGAAGCCATTTTTAAGATGGAAACGGATCAGCAAGTGTCATTCGAAATATCAAGAAACGCACTCACTCAGTCACCTGTACTAAAGGCTTTTTAAACAAGATGCTATCACAGAAGTCAACACTAATGCAAGCAAGTACGGTTACGGAGCTGTCCTTCTTCAAAAGGACAGCGAAGACCAAATGCTTCACCCAGTTCAATACATGAGCAGAAAAAAACCAGCAAGAAGAAAAATTTAGTTCGTATTAGTTGGAAGTACTTGCAATTATTGAAGCCCTGAAGAAGTGGAGGATTTATTTAGTTGGAAGACCAATCACCATCGTCACGGATTGCAATGCCTTTACTCAGACCATCCAGAAGAGGGACCTTCCTGATAGAGTTGCACGATGGGCGATTATGCTGAATGACTTCGACTACAAAGTGGTTCATAGATCCGGCACGCAGATGAGACACGCTGATGCTCTTAGTAGGATAGCGATGCTGGTCGTTCATACCTTGAGCTATAGGATAAAAGAGGCGCAGTGTCACGATCCTCAGCTGAAAGAGAAGAAACTCGATAAGAAGCAAGAGAAAACATAATGGAAGAGCGAGAGAATATAGCCGAATATAATCGCAAAAGGAAGATGCCGTTGAGATATAAGCTGGGAGAGCTGATGGCCATTAAGAGGTCCCAATTTGGCCCAGGACTCAAACTAAAACCAAAATTCCTTGGACCATACAAGGTAACTCGTATAAATAAGCAAGATCGATACGAGCTGGGGAAACTGGGAGACAGCGAGGGACCAAAGATAACGACAGCATCAGCAGATGGCATGAAACCCTAGAGACGAACATCCGAGGCGGATGTTAGGTCAGGACGGCCTGATGTGGGATTGAATATTCGCTAATCCAACAACACGCCTCTCACTCATTCTCTCTCGTGTCATCCCATCTCGATCCTGGCAATACAATTGCATATAGAAGGATCAGTCTGATCGCGATTTTTAAAGAAGACACACGTAGTGCGGTATAAGTTTAAATATCCTTTGAATTAATCATTTTTTACTTTCTTGTGAATTGCTAATAAACTATTGTTAAAAAAAACTAAAATAAACTATTGTTTAAAGCCAAATAAAACTTTTATTCCCACATATGTGATCGACCATCCAAAAAGGCGTAGTGTGCCTGTCGAATCGAAGGCTTGTGTGCATAATGTAGGTTTTATGTTATACAGGTACGTGTTATTAACCGCAATCGGGAAAACACGGTAGTGGAGCGTGAAGATATTTTTCTATGAAATATGACAACGAACGGAAATAATTCCCCGAGAGGTACCCAAACTTTGGTTAATCCTTCTACAGTCCCACCGACTGTAGTAAACCCCACTTCGGATTTGGGGGTGCGGCATCTTTCATATAACAATAGCAATCGTGATGCTATCAATAATGAATCGTCAACAATAAGAAGAAACTCTGGAAATCTCTCAAATAATGTAGGCAATTCTTTCGGCTATCGAATACGTACAAAAGTCGGAGCATCGAACGTACGTTCTCTGTATGCACATGGAAGCTATGAACAGGTGGAACGTGAAATGATTCGACAAAACATCAGTATACTTGGGCTGAGTGAAACGAAGTGGAGGGGAAAAGCTGAATACAGCCCAACCTCAGGACTGACTAAGATGTTGTATTCCGGGGAGGAGGACACAGGCAGTGGTCAAAGACTAAGGCCCGTCTGCTGATACGATACTTAAATATTTATGTTCAACTTAAGCGCTTATGTTTTACTTTTTCCTCTGCAGAAACTGTCACATAGGTGCTTAAGTTGGACATAAATATTGAAGTATCGTATCAGCAAACGGGCCTAAATGGTGTTGGCTTAATGCTAAATAAGAATGCTAGAAAAAGCTTAATTTCCTTGGAACCAGTTTCGGCGAGGATAATGATTGCAAGGTTTAAAAATTCGCAAAATCACCATCATCCAGTGTTACGCCCCGACGAACAATGCAGCGGAGGATGATAAAACCACGTTCTATGCTCAGCTGAACTCGGTCTACAACAGCGTTCCAAAAGGAGACATAACTATCTTCATGCGGGACTTCAATGCCAAAGTTGGCCCGGACCGTTTTATAATTCATCAACGATGGAGAAAATCACTTCGCGATGTGAGAAATGAGAGAAGGGTGGATGTAGGTAGCGACCATCACCTGCTACTAGCAACAATTCAGCTACGAACAGCTGCTATCCGGACACGTTCAGAAAATACATCAACCAGACCCAAATTCAATACAACCGCTCTTAGTGACCCAAATATTAGTCGTGATTTTGTCACCACCCTTAACGACAAGGCGTCAAATGTGGGTTAAATGTTAATGTTCCCATTGAGACGATGTGGGATACAGTTAAAAGGGTTTTTATGGAAGCTGGATCTGAAACGGTACCGAGGCAATCTAGAGATAGAGACACTTGGATATCCCAAGACACCTGGGACAAAATTACACACCGCAGAGCACTCAAAATAAATATAAATAAGGAAACTGATGCTCATCGGAAATTGGTTCTGCGGAACGAGTACAGAGCAGCTTACAAGGTAGTGCAGAGGTGTGTGAGACGAGATAGGAGGGCCAGATTGGACGGATTGGCGGAGAGCGCGGAAGACCCTGCAAGAAGAGGTAACGCAAGGATGTTGTATAGAATTACTAAGGACATTGTAGGTCAACAAAATAACAACAACAACCACCCTGTTCTTGACACGGTCAACGTCGACAACGGTCGTATTCTAGTAACAATAGAAGACCAGTTGCGAAGGTGGAAGGAGCATTTCTGTGCACTGTTAAATGATGACCAGAATGCAAATGCCGATTACCTACTGTCGGACATACGTAGATCTTCCAGAGGCTTTAATATTGATCCCCCGACAAGTGAAGAGTTAAGAACCGCGATCTTACTTCTAAAAAACAACAAAGCAGCTGGACTGGATGGCATACCTGCTGAATTCCTCAAAGCAGACCCCGACTTGGCAGCGGATGTATTGTTGCCACTTGTCGAGGCTATTTGAGAAAACGAAACCTTTCCCAGGGAATGGAAAAACGGAGTTATCGTCAAGGATCTTAAGAATTGTAATAACTGGCGTGGTATCACCATTTTGTCCGTATTTCCCAAGTTAATGGCAAGTATTACTCCCGAAAGGATAAAATCCAAGATCGTGTCGACTCTCAAAAGGCATCAAGTGGTATTTCGCAGTGGTCGATCATGCGTCGATCACAATAACACCTTTCGAATTATCCTTGAACAATCATCGGAGTATCAATCGCCGATTTACCTCATGTTCGTTGAGTTCGAAAAGGCCTTCGTCACGTCAGTCGCGATGCTATCTGGAGATCGCTTGCTGTTAGAGGAATTCCGGATAAAATTGTTGCTCTTATAAAAGAATCGTACAACAACGCAAGGTGCGTTGTTTTGCACAGTGGACAGCTTTCCGATGTTCTGTCACCGATTTTATTTTTACTTGCAATCGATGATGTCATGAATGCCACGGTGGGTGAAGGTGGGAGACTTGGTATACAGTGGGGCCTATTTCACAAGCTTAGCCATTTGGACTATGCTGACGATATCTGCTTAGTGGCAAACGGAGCTGGAGCCCTAAACCAAATGTGTCACTCCCTTCAACAAAATGGTGAGGCGACTGGCTTAAGGATTAACGCAAAAAAAAAATAATGCACACCAGCCGAAACCAACAACAACAGGTTATTCTGAGGCAGGAGACAATAGAAGAGAGTTTAACTATCTGGGTAGTTATCTGGCCCCCGACGGTGGAACAGACCTGGATGTCATCAATAGAATAAATAAAGCTCGAAGTGCATTCGGAATGCTTTCTCCAGTGTAGAGCTCCACAAAAATATCGCTTCGTACTAAGTTGAGACTCTTTGAATGCAATGTCAAATCTGTTCTGCTTTATGCTTGTGAAACGTGGAAATGCTCTACCAACATCTCGAAAAGGTTGCAAGGCTTTGTCAACCGTTGTCTGCGTTACATCCTAAGAATCCGGTGGCCGCAAACAATATCAAACAATGAATTGTGACTTAGGACAAACAAAAGTGGATGATGACATCTGTTGTGAGGCAATAGGATAGGTTATGGGGATTAGGGATAGGTAGAACATCAGGAAACGGAATCGGAGAGGGATCAGATCCACGGGGAGTAGGACAGGAAAGGAAGGATAGGGTAGAATGTCTAGTGCGAGGGCGGTGGCATGCTGGCGTCGCACGGCTTAGCTCGCCGGATGTAAGGGGGATCTTACCCCCGCAGCTAAACCTCACGTCCAACAAAATTCAAATCATGCCACATGAATTTCAAAAAAAAAAAATCCCCATCCCACACCTCAACAAAAAAAAAAGAATACCAAGGTTGACGTGACTTACAATTTTATTTGATTTTTGAGCTCATGTAACAACTGTAATATAAAATATACTAAAATCAACAAAAAAAAAACAATAAAAATCAACAAAAAAAAAACCAATAAACTCTACAAAAATGGAGAATTTCGAAATAATTAAAAATGAAAAACAAGATAATATATAAGATAAACCATGTGAATAACTTGAACAATTATATTTATCAAAAAAAGATCATAAAGGTACATAGGCCAGCAAAACGCATATGTTCGTTCTGTTTCTCTTCCAAAAAAAAAAAAAACAAAAAAGAACGCTCCCAATTTTAAAGTCCCCCCTTATGCACTGCATCTAGGGCAATAGGAGCCTCTTTGTTCTTTTGAAAACGCGCGTACCCTACCTAAATTGAGCTCAGTTTAGTAGATCAAATCGTAGCCCTTAACTGGACCTTCGTGTACTCCATGTACTTACATGACTTATACATGTGTATATTGAAATAAAAATGGCAAAAATTAGATGATTCACATAAAATAACACAAAAAAAAAAAGAAATATCTCACGCAAAAAAAAAAGGAATAACAAAAAAAACACTTATGGTCACGCTAAAATTCTGCTTCTGGATGGGGCCTTCTTCACCACCATCGATCTTCAACCCCGTGGGTTTCTTCCTTAATGTTCATTGATTTTGATCGATTTTTTTCTGCCTATGATGCTTTAGTAGTTTACTTAAATATATTTTATTTTAAAGAGGGGTTACATGGACGAAACCCACGAACTTTACTTATGGTCGATTTCGACCCTAAATTACTTGGGACGGTTCGGAGATTCCCACGAACCAATAACTGCTGGAACCTTGTTACATTGGGCAGTTCTTTTTTTTATCGTCCCTGCACCTGCGGTTTAAGCTCTGGTTTTCCTGTCTCAAGAAACCTATGTATAATTGCAAAATTTCACTTATTTGCTTTCTTTCTTCTAATATGTTTATTTAAATTAAATTTCACTTTTTCCGTTCTATAAGTCCTTCTCTTAATTTTCCTGCTTGTTTGCATTATGTATTAACGTAGCATTAACGTATGTGCATAATTCATCTGTTTTTTGTTTATTACCTACGTCCCGGCGCTTCATGCAGTTCACTCTAAGCACAAACCCGTTTTTGCTTTCTGAACCCATCCGTATAACAGCTTATTAATATGGTCATCTCTTTTCAATTGTCTATATTAAAGAAGCCAGCAAGTTCTTAGCTGACGGAAAATAACCTCACTCTTTATTTATTTTTTCGTTTTCGTGGTACCGCCTGTGTTTGTGTAAGGTTCGTTTTGTTTTTGTTTCACGTCGCGTTTACTTTATTTATTTAAAGAAAATGTGCGTTTATATTTACGGTTTCCCTCTCTGAAACGAAACGAAACTTGACAGTAGCGTTCAATAATATTACACGTTATGTATACAATCTCCGGAGATATGACCATGTATCAAACTATACAAACAACATCCTTGGCTGTGGTCTCTACACATATTTTAAATATTTTTCCCTTAAAACACTTAACAAGACTTTAATCAGCAAACAGCCGGCATATTTTTTTTGAAAAAATACACTTTGTGAACTCATCTCGATCATTTATGTTATTGCAACCCAGATTTATTTGCCGTAACTCTGAGCGTCAGTTTTTTGTTGTTGTTATCAAATAAATTAAAAATATATAAAATTGAAGATATAGTACATATGTATTTCAAATGAAAAAAAAGAAACAAAGAACGATGGGTAATTTTCATTTCAATGCAAAATTTGTATGTCTTTCTTGTCATTTTTCAAACTTAATTTATATAAAATTTAACTTGAATTTAAATTTAACGAAATAAATACTCTTTTAACTTTTACTAACTATTGTATAGGTTTCACAGCCCATTGTAAAAGCTTCCATTGAATAAATAAATGAAATGAAATGAAAATTATCATAAGTCACAACTAAACTACAAAAGTAAATAAATAAATACCAAAATAAATTAACAAAATAAAAGAATCAATAAATAAACGCACAAATAAATACATAAATAAAAGAATAAATAAATAAATAAAAGCATAAATAAATGAAAAAAAATATAAATAAATAAATAAAATAATAAATAATAAAAATAATAGTAAATAAATAAATAAATAAGTAACAAAATAAATACAAAAATAAATAAAAGAATAAACAAATAAATAAAACAACTCTTTACGCATAAACCGCATAAAATGATACGTAAAATCATGAGCCTCAACCTAATATGCTCTTTAGTTATGTTGTTAAATCCGTTTCTAATAAGACCATGTTCACCATTTATATAACTTATCTTATTGCCTTATATCTTTTGCGTGAAAGATACCCATTATCTTGCCCGCCAAATTTCCTACCTCGTATAAGTTCTTTCCTGCCGGCCTTACTATCCTGCATTTGATCCACTTTGGACAAAGCTTCGCCGAAAGATGTTTAGACGAATCGCTTAAAACAAAGTTGCGTCTGTACACTTCTTGTCCGGGAACAGAATGCACCTTCCTAGATCGTAATTTATGCGATCTAGTTCCTTTCTCCCCCGCTTTGCGAAGGTTTTCCTTTATTTGTTCCCGTATACACAATCGACTCTGCCTCGGAAGGGTCAGCAATTTGCTGTCTTCTATTGCATATAGCTTTTGAGCAAGCTCATAGCCGCTGCCATGCGTCATCATATTGTTGCCGAAAAGGGCAAAATATGGTGACATTCCAATCGCAGAATGTACCGAACTTCTTAATGCACAAGCAACGTCGCTAATATGTGCATCCCATCCACGCTGGTCATCCTTGAGATAGGATCGTATGGCTGATAGCAGTGTCCTATTTACCCTTTCGGACGCGTTTGACAGAGTAGTTTGCCGTCCTGAAATGTCGGATTCCGTATTTTTGTAGCAGACTCTGGAAATCTTTTGACACAAACTGCTTCCCATTGTCGGAATGGATAACTTGAGGCACGCCAAACGAGTTAAAAATCTCCTTCCATAGGAATTGTACGACGCTGCTTGTATTGGCAGACCTTAAAGGCTTTAAGAATACATATTTTGACATGTGGTCTAACACGACAAATATGTATGAGTTCCCAGACTGCGATCTGGGATAGGGCCCTAAGAAATCTATATACAGTTTTTGAAAGGGACGTTCTGCATTGTAACTACTGCTTATGGGAGGGCGAAGGATTTGGTTTGAAGACTTACATTGTTTGCATGTCGTACACTTTGACACGTAAAACCTTATTTGGACTGTCATGTTGGGCCAGTAAAAGAACTGCCTAACTCATTGCAATGTCCTCGCCACTCCTCCGTGGGCAGCTAGAGGGGGGTCATGCGCTCGGGCTATTACGTTTTCCGTGAGACCGAAAGGAATCCACAGCCGCCAGGTATGCTCTAAACTCAGGTCCTCGTCACTTGAAGGAAGTGCTCGCTTATAAACAAATCTCTCTGCTACTTTAAAGTCGGGAAGTTCTTCACGGTGGTTTTCGATAGTATCGAAGATGTATGACGCGTCACACTGAATAAAGAAGCTGGAGCCGTTGTTAAAGCCTTTTAAGGCATTAGAATGCCCCTTTCGCTTCAACTGTCATTTCAAATTTGGCCTTCCTCTTTTTGAGCGTGTCTGTTACGTGTGCGTTCAAGCTTAAAAAATCCTTGATGAATCGTCGATACCACCCTGCTAGACCAAGCAGCCTGCGCACTTGCCTTGCGTTCTTCAGTATTGGGAAATCCACAATCGCTTACACCTTTGCTGGGTCGGTCTTCAATTTGCCTCCGCCCACAATGAAACCCAAATACTTCAGTTCTTTGAAGCAAAATCTTGATTTCTTCACGTTAATGGTGAGGTTGGCTTTCCTCAGGCACTCGGCTACTTCTTCCAGCAGAGCGATATGGGTCTCAAAGTCTAGCGCGATAATCAGCAGGTCGTCTTTTTTTTTTTTTTGTATAATAGGCACGCACGAAAGGGGTTATTTTTCTACCCTTAAAATGTTTAAACACCATGCGAGCATTAGGGAAGAAGGGAAGGATGTAAAAGGAGATGTCGATGGACATTAGTTTTGAAATTCTGCATATCAAAATGGGAGGGAAAAACCGAACCAGGTAGAGCGTTCCACATACGTGTGGTTCGACTAAAGAAAGAATATCTATACTTAACAGTACGTCCGAAGTTGGGCTCAAGGATAAACTGATGGGTATTCCTAGCAAAGCGAGTATTACGGTTGAGTTGTTTAAGGGGAGGAATGCAACTGGCTATTTCACTTGAGCACTGTTTGTAAAAATAACGATAGAGTAGTGAAAGACACGTTACATTACGACGGTGTGCAAAAGATGTAATTGAATCCGTAATATTTCTATCACCAATTAATTTTAAAGCTCCAGAAAACTCAAGTGCGTTATTGGAACATCTGCCCAAATGTGGGAATTATACTCAAGTTTTTGGCGAATATATGGTTTATATATTGTATGATTAGGTGGAATTTCGAAAATAAAAAATTGGTCAATACACACACTTTATATATTGTAGCCAGATCAGACGGGGTGAAGAACTTCTTGCATCTACGAAGGAAACCTAAACACCTCGCAGCATTCTTGGCGACGTCAAATATGTGGTCATTCCACAAAAGGTGGTCTGTAATGCACATACCGAGAACTAAGAGGTGGTCGGTTTCTTCGATGCAAGTGCCACTCATGGATAGTGGCATTGGGGGTATATTCCGCTTGAACGACAAAAGACAGCATTGAGTTTTTGAAGCATTAAATTCTATGCGATTTTTTATTCCCCATTGTACAATGCTGTCAAGGTCAGGATTTAATGAACTTATCATACGCTTCCGTTGCAGTTCCACATCCGAAGAACATGGATGTAAATCTGGAAACGAATATGAAAAGCTGAGAGTAATGTCGTCCGCAAAACAATTTATTGGATTAGTTTTTTCAGTTAATAGATCATTAATAAATATAAGGAAGAGAGTCGGAGACAACACAGAGCCCTGGGGCACACCAGCATTTATGTTTTGAATATCAGACTTGAATCCGTCCAACACAACTTGTATTGAGCGGTTCGAAAGGTAATTACTAATCCAACGAAGAAAAGATTCATCGAGTCCAAATGCACGCATTTTCGATTATAGAGCTTGATGCCAAACTTTATCAAATGCCTTAGAAATATCAAATGCGATAATTTTTCTTTCACAAAAAATGTGAAGAGATTGGTTCCACTTTTCGGTGAGATAAACCATCAAATCACCAGTGAACCTGTTACTACGAAAGCCGTATTGCCGGTCATTAAGAAGCTTTCGTTCCTCGAGATATTTCTTAAGTTGAAAATTAATCAGCGTTTCCACGACCTTAGAAAGAAGGGACGTTAGTGCAATGGGTCGATAGTTTGATTGTGAAGAAGATTCGCCTTTCTTAGGGAAGGGCTGGACAAATGCTGTTTTCCATCCACTCGGGAAGAGCCCAGAGGAATAGGACTAATGGAAAAGCTAACGCAGAGATTTTGTCAGCGTTGAAGAACACCTCTTCAGAACATAGCGGGGATACTATCCGGGCCAGCGGATTTGTGTATGTTGAGATCTTTCAAGATGTGCGACTGCACGGGTGCGAAAGAAGATTGGTCCTATGAAATCATTTACGCTCTCGAGTACAGGAGGAGTTCTAACACCTGCTGGCAGCGTTGAGTTTGCAGCGAATTGGGCTGCAAGCAGATCTGCTTTTTCTTGAGAACTGACAACAGGAGTATCATTGAAGACAAGCGTAGGAACCGATGATGACGAGGAGTTCTTTACGTTTTTAACAAATGACCAAACATTTTTACTGCCTTTGGGACATTGCAGTAGTTTTTGCCGAAATTTTTGTTCATGAAAAAATTTTGTCTTTCGAATGTGAACATTACAGGCCTTTCTAGCTTGTTGAAACTTTTTCCGGTTTTCCTCGTTGGTGTTGGCTTTATAATAACGGAAACTTAAATTTTTTAACCTAATAACCTCTTTACAGCTCGAATCAAACCATGAGTTATCCTTAGGTTTGATACTCTTCGATCTATTTGGGATAGAATTTCTCATCCCTAAAAGAATTATATTTGTAATCATGTCTGTGCTGGCATCAATGTCACTACCGAGGAAGCATAGTGACCAGTTAAAGGTCCTGAAAAAGTTATTTAGACCGTCCCAATTGGCTTTCTCGCATTGCCAAACGGTTCTCCTGGGATTTTTTCTTTAACTGGAAAGGGTTGGCACGAGAAGTTCGCAGAGATGACATAATGGTCAGATGTGCCCAGAGGCGGTAATACACAAATTGTGCATTTATCAGGGTCAGAGGTAAGAAACAAGTCAAGGGTGTCAGGAATTCGTGTTGGCTCATCAACGAGCTGAGTAAGATGGTTTAATTCAGCAAAAATCTCAACATACCTTCCTTCGGGTGTTGTCTGGCCAGAAAAGCGAAGCCAACTAGAATTGTGTACATTGAAATCGCCCGTAATAACGGTTTCAGTGTGAGGATAACGGGAAACAATTCTTTGAATGGAGTCAGACAGCGCATCAAATTCGTTAGAAGTTGAAACTCTGTCTAAATTTGGGCTTCTATAAAGAAAACATACATGAATGATGCGATTATTTATCGATAGTTTTACCCACATGAAATTGATTTCTGTGTTTAAGCACAGACCGAATTGTGGTTGAAGTTGATATGCAACATCATTCTTTATATAAATGGCGAGGCCATGTTTAGCAAAGAATAAGGGCACCAGTGAATACCAATGCAAGGAAAATTCCGAATGATCGATATTTTCCCCGACTTGTGTCTCACTAAGTGCCAATACAGCTGGCCTGTTCATCGCAGTATGAACATACGTGGCATAGAAATTCTTCCTTAGTCCGCGGATATTCACATAGTCGATTTTAAAATTGCCTACCATTCTAAAACACAAAATTAACTAAAACTAAATCGTACAAATTATCTTTAATCAATGCTCTACTAAGTTCCAATATAAACTTCACAATACAAATTATTACCAGTGTTATACCTTCGTAATAAAGTGTAGTTGATCGCCCCTGGTTACAAAGAGAGCATTGATCAATACATCCGATAACAACTCAACTTGTTCATGCGCATTTACCGCAATATTCAAGTTGAATCGTCTGTCGTGATGCAGGAAAGGAAAAGATAAGGAATACTTGCTGTGTAACATCTTTTCTTAGACTACTATGTGTGCAGGTTTTTTTTGTTTTTTTTTTTTATTTAAATCAGGTGAGAGATGGGTGATTTTATCACTGTATGAATGTATGTTGGGTAGATGGTGAATGATTTTTGCACTGATTGTTCTTTTTCGCGGTATGAGATGGGAGGATTTTTTTTTTTTTTTTTTTAGTTATTGTATAATATGTACAAATTAAAAAAAAAAGCAACACAGTTAAAGCATCCGCGACACTTTTGCTTTACACTGCAATGGCCACGTCCGATGCCTAAGGCGGGTTGTGTCTAAATACACAAATACTCGGTCCCTGAGTGGTGCAGGAATCACCTTGTCCATTAGACGGCATAACCTTTGGGCCGCGTTACACAACCCAAAAGGCATAACCGTAAACTGGTACAATGGTCTTCCCGGTACCGCAAACGCAGTTTTCTCTCTGCTCTCCTTCGCCAGCGGTATTTGCCAAAATGCTTCCTTGAGATCGACACTACTAATGTAGTGCGTCTCATGCTGACGACTGAGAAGCCCGTCGATATGAGGAAATGGGTTAGCATCCTTTTTACTCAACGCCTTAACCTTCCTCGAATCTAAGCAAAATCTATATTTCGTAGTATTGCCTTCACCTTGTTTACGTATCAGGACAACCGGTGAGCAACACGGACTCTCACTTTCCTCTATAACTCTGAGCTCCAGCATTCGATCAACTTCCCGGTACAAGAGGGTTTGTACCGTCGGCGAAACAGGGTAGTGACGCTGCTTAACAGGCACCGCGTCTCCGGTATCGATGACATGCTCCATTAACGACGTCTTCCCCAGAGCGTGGCGATCACAGTCAATAAATTTCAGCTTGACCGCTTCCAGCCTGGACTGCTGTGTGGGTGTTAATCGGTGTGCGTTGTCTAGCTGAGCGCCGTCATCTGCATCTGAAACCGAACTTAAAATGTTTATAGCTACTTGGAACATCTTCCAGAGGTCCACGCCCAAATAAATGTCCTGGTTGAGACTGGGCACAAATGTTTGTATCCTACTTTGGTCTGGATCTTGCCTACTATGACCTGACTTTTTCCGTCTGTAGCTTTGACACCGGAATTGTAAAATTTCATTTGGAGACCATGTTTCTTCACAAAATCAATACAGTTTTTTCCTAGAATACTTACACTGGCCCCACTGTCTTGAAATCATAGGACCTCTTGATTTGCTAACGTGATCCTCGCATAAGGCCTAGGATCGGAGTATGTATCAACCACGGTCGATACAATTTTCTTTTTAATCTCCTTCCTTAAGACGTACCTTTTTCTTGCTTTGACGACTTTTTCACTCCCAGTAATATTATTTCCGAAAATTCTTTCCCTCGACAATTGTGCAGGTTTTTTTTTTTATTTAAATCAGGTGAGAGATGGGTGATTTTATCACTGTATGAATGTATGTTGGGTGGATGGTGAATGATTTTTGCACTGATTGTTCTATTTCGCGGTATGAGATGGGAGGATTTTTTTTTTTTTTTTTTTTTAGTTATTGTATAATATGTACAAATTAAAAAAAAAGCAACACAGTTAAAGCATCCGCGACACTTTTGCTTTACACTGCAACGGCCACGTCCGATGCCTAAGGCGGGTTGTGTCTAAATACACAAATACTCGGTCCCTGAGTGGTGCAGGAATCACCTTGTCCATTAGACGGCATAACCTTTGGGCCGCGTTACACAACCCAAAAGGCATAACCGTAAACTGGTACAATGGTCTTCCCGGTACCGCAAACGCAGTTTTCTCTCTGCTCTCCTTCGCCAGCGGTATTTGCCAAAATGCTTCCTTGAGATCGACACTACTAATGTAGTGCGTCTCATGCTGACGACTGAGAAGCCCGTCGATATGAGGAAATGGGTTAGCATCCTTTTTACTCAACGCCTTAACCTTCCTCGAATCTAAGCAAAATCTATATTTCGTAGTATTGCCTTCACCTTGTTTACGTATCAGGACAACCGGTGAGCAACACGGACTCTCACTTTCCTCTATAACTCTGAGCTCCAGCATTCGATCAACTTCCCGGTACAAGAGGGTTTGTACCGCCGGCGAAACAGGGTAGTGACGCTGCTTAACAGGCACCGCGTCTCCGGTATCGATGACATGCTCCATTAACGACGTCTTCCCCAGAGCGTGGCGATCACAGTCAATAAATTTCAGCTTGACCGCTTCCAGCCTGGACTGCTGTGTGGGTGTTAATCGGTGTGCGTTGTCTAGCTGAGCGCCGTCATCTGCATCTGAAACCGAACTTAAAATGTTTATAGCTACTTGGAACATCTTCCAGAGGTCCACGCCCAAATAAATGTCCTGGTTGAGACTGGGCACAAATGTTTGTATCCTACTTTGGTCTGGACCTTGCCTACTATGGCCTGACTTTTTCCGTCTGTAGCTTTGACACCGGAATTGTAAAATTTCATTTGGAGACCATGTTTCTTCACAAAATCAATACAGTTTTTTCCTAGAATACTTACACTGGCCCCACTGTCTTGAAATCATAGGACCTCTTGATTTGCTAACGTGATCCTCGCATAAGGCCTAGGATCGGAGTATGTATCAACCACGGTCGATACAATTTTCTTTTTAATCTCCTTCCTTAAGACCTTTTTCTTGCTTTGACGACTTTTTCACTCCCAGTAATATTATTTCCGAAAATTCTTTCCCTCGACAATTGGTACTCTCGCATCCTTACATGTAATGGCTTCCCGACTTCTTTAATCTTACCATCGTCAACCACTTTCTCCTTACTTCCTTATTTCTCGCTAAAATATTTAGTTGTCTACCTTCGGTTTGTACCTCCACTTGATTTACCCCCATTATTCGGGGGTTTGAGTCGAACGCGACTCCCCCTTCAACGTCGTGTTCCGGTTCCCGTTTTCCGGGTTACAGTTCTGGCAATTGGAAGTAATGACTCCAGCCTGGCCACACCTGAAACAAAAAATGTTTCGGCATTTGGATGGACAGTCCATAAATGAGTGTCCTAGGGCCTTACCATTCCAACAGGTGAGTTGCCTTGGTTCTCCATACTCCCGGACTGCACGGAGTCTTTCACGCTGAAAAGCAGCTACCTGATCTTGCTGCGGATGGATTCCATCAGTCTCGTACTGTAATTCGTTGGCTAGATATCTCGTAGTTACCCTTGAGTGTTTATTGCCTTCCCTTTCTTGACTAGGAAACGCGGTTTCTATATCCTTAAACGCCATCTCCAACTGGTCCATAGTGAAAATGGATTGCGGGTACACATAACGCTTTATCTTTGCATTTAGGCTTCGTTTCAGGATGCGCACTAACTCTGCTTCCGGAATGGCTATCCTGAGCTGAGATCGGAGCATGTTAACTGCCGCAAAGAACTCATCACTGGTCTCCCAGGCACCTTGCCTTCGATACATGAGTTCACGCATGATCTCGAAGTCCGACTTCGCATTTTGGAATTGACGCATCAAAGCGTCCCTCAGTACTGGCCAATGCGGTCGGTAAACAGATCTAAGAAACTGCCAATACCATTCTTGCGCGACGTCTGAGAGCAATAGATGGAAGTCTCTCAGGATCGCAGCCCAGGATATTTCGTATTGGCTTTGAAGCATCTCGAGCCTACACACAAAGTCCTCCACGGTAAGTACTTCTGGCTTTCTTTCGAATTTTAATACTTATTTATCGATTTTTATGGGATTCCTCAAAGCCTGAGGTGAAAACGACAATGGTAGTTGCTGAGGTTGAAGATTGTTCCCACCGGGAGTGATGCGAGCATTCCGAAACGGATCCTGTCCATCATTTACCTGGTCGTGCCTTACCTCTCTACCCGGTCTGGGTGTCGGATTATCACGGGGATTTTCTCCTAAGGTGAACGTCCTTGCCAGTGGATCCAGTTGAGTTTTAACATGCAAGTTTGATGTAAGATGATTGGCTGCTCTCTGAAACTGGATTCCCCTTTGTCTCCTCGCCCTCTCTTCAAGTGGTGGAGCTTCGTGCATATTTTGTTGTAAACTTACAAACTGTTTCCGGAGATCGGCAATGTCCTCTTGGACCGACTTGTTTTGAGCGTTGCAGGCCTAAGTTACCGCCGAAATGATAATTGAGCGCAGTTCCGCTGCGGTTATTTTCGTTGGACTAGTCTGACGCGTAGGTCCACAGATGATATTCTCATCCGAAGGCACCACTCCTTTATTTGTATTTATAGCCGTTCTACTAATTTCGCCACTCTGTGATGGGAATTCCTGGCCCTCCTCTGCTGAGGCTTTCCTTCCCGCGGTCAGACTGCTACCCGAAGGAGCTACCAGAGATACCGATTGACTTGAAGACCTGCTGCCTTCTCCCTAGGCTGGTGGCGGTAGCAGTGTATAACTAGGTTGTTGTTCCTCGGCCGGAGGATTCGAACTATGTACCGGCGAATGCTGGACGGTCGCCATGGTAGTATCTTTTACAAATTTGCTGTAAATGGAACGAGTAGCAATATTCTTAATTTGTTTGTGAATATTATAGGCTTCCTCTTCCGCTTTAAACATGGCCTAAAGCAACTAATTCCTGTTAACTGTTTTTTTTTATATATATTTTTCTTTTTTCTATGTCAATTCTTATTAAGTGTTACTTAACAACGCACGGATTTACCACCTATTCTTACCTGCCAACTAATTTACGACTCTATCAAATGTAGTAATGTAAGAAATTATGTTTTTTTATAAATATATATATTTCTACCAACATAAGTTTCGGGGATGCTTCGAGCGATTGTCTCCGGTGATTACCCCCTTCATGAATTTTATGCTCGTGAAGACAGAATTTTCTGTCTTTTATCCCTCGGTGTGGTACTCTATAAGCTGATGGTATTTGCTTCATACACTGCCCTCCCTGGAGACCTACTATGTTGGCACTGACCAATGCGTTGCAATTGAACGGGCCTTCTATACGCTATCCGATCAAGACATACGCCTTGTTTGTACCTATACCTCAACCCCCAAAAAGAGCTAAAAAAACCATTTCAGTAATCCCTCTCGCTATCGATCGTCTACGACTCGTCGCAATTCGGCTGGTTCGTCTCGGACCTTCCATTCATCGAAGTCATACAAGCTTCACTTTGATAACGAGAGCAAATGCTGAAAAAAAATCCAAGTTCTGTATGTCTCCACCGTCAGGGCAGAAATGGCTCGTCGCAATTGATCTGGCATGCTCAGGAGCTATCCTGACCAAGACATACAAGCCATTCAGGTACGGCCACCTGCCAAATCCAGAACTCTATTACAACCTAATATTACTCAAAAAAAAAAAACTCAAATTTGGAACCACTTGTTGGTATCACGGGGTCAAAGCATCAACGGAGCCCGAAACCGCCTTCCCACACCTCCTGAAAAATAAAACTTAGTCCGCCATTGAACTCAGTGCGAGCTCAACAAAAAAAGAATACCAAGATTGGCGTGACTTACAATTTTATTTGATTTTTGAGCTCATGTAACAACTGTAATATAAAAGATACTAAAATTAACAAAAAAAAAAAAACAATAAAAAATCAACAAAAAAAAAACAACAAAAATGGAGAATTTCGAAATAATTAAAAATGAAAAACAAGATAAAATATAAGATAAACCATGTGAATAACTTGAACAATTATATTAATCAAAAAAAGATCATATAAGTACATAGGCCGCATATGTTCGTTCTGTTTCTCTTTCAAAAAAACAAAAAAGAACGCACCCAATTTCAAAGTCCCCCCCTTATGCACTGAATCTAGGGCAATAGGAGCCTCTTTGTTCTTTTGAAAACACGCGTACCCTACTTAAATTGAGGTCAGTTTAGGAGATCAAATCGTAGCCCTTGACTGGACCCTCGTTTTATTCGTCACAACACCAAACACCAGCGGGAGACTTTTCTGCTCCCTGGGTACTTTCTTAATATAAGGGTTTTCAAAAAACACTCGATTACCGGTAAAACCATGTACTTACATGACTGATACATATATTGAAATAAAAATGGCAAAAATTAGATAATTCACCCAAAACAACACACACAAAAAAAAAAAGAAATATCTCACGCCAAAAAAAAAAGGAATAACAAAAAAAACACTTATGGTCACGCTAAAATTCTGCTTCTGGATGGGGCCTTCTTCACCACCATCGATCTTCAACCCCGTGGGTTTCTTCCTTAATGTTCATTGATTTTGATCGATTTTTTCTGCCTATGATGCTTTAGTAGTTTACTTAAATATATTTTATTTTAAAGAGGGGTTTCATGGACGAAACCCAGGAACTTTACTTATGGTCGATTTCGACCCTAAATTACTTGGGACGGTTCGGAGATTCCCAAGAACCAATAACTGCTGGAACCTTGTTACAATGGGCAGTTCTTTTTTATCGTCCCTGCGCCTGCGGTTTAAGCTCTGGTCTTCCTGTCTCAAGAAACCTATGTATAATTGCAAAATTTCACTTATTTGCTTTCTTTCTTCTAACATGTTTATTTAAATTAAATTTCACTTTTTTCCGTTCTATAAGTCCTTCTCTTAAAGGACTTTATAATTTTCCTGCTTGTTTGCAAGATTTGCGTTCTGCCCGACGGTTAGAAGACTATAGACAAGTTTTTTGCCTAAAACCGCCTGTTCTTGCTGGCTTAGCGGTGCTTGCTGTCCAAACCAGATTTTAAAAATCATCCAATCTTTCGGCTATTATGTATTAACGTAGCATCCAAATAGTTATGTGCATAATTCATCTGTTTTTTGTTTATTGCCTACGTCCCGGCGCTTCATGCAGTTCACTCTAGGCACAAACCCGTTTTTTCTTTCTGAACCCATCCGTATAGCAGCTTATTAATATGGTCATCTCTTTTCAATTGTCTATATTAAAGAAGCCAACAAGTTCTTAGCTGACGGAAAATAACCTCACTCTTTATTTATTTTTTCGTTTTCGTGGTACCGCCTGTGTTTGTGTAAAGTTCGTTTTGTTTTTGTTTCACGTCGCGTTTACTTTATTTATTTAAAGAAAATGTGCGTTTATATTTACGGTTTCCCTCACGGCTTTTGAACAATCGTCTTCTTTCCCGTCGGATGCTGCGTCTGCTCACCCTGCAGCCCTAGGATTAAACAATCCGAACGAACGATCCTGCTTCCTCTTCTTTTGGGCTCCTCCAGGACCAAGGAGATCGACGATCCCGGTGCAACGATGCTTGGTGAAGAACCCCCTCTCGATAGTCATACATGACGATTATCGGGAACGGACTACTCCAGCGAGCATCATCCCTTACCAGTTTCCACCACAAGCCCCAACCAGGTAAGCCCTTTTGGTTCCCTTGACGACGATTGGTTGAAAATCCCTTCCCGACAATCATCCATGGTGATTATCGGAAAAGACTATTCCAGCAAGCGTCGTCGCCAACCAGGAATCTTTGTTGTGCATGCCTTTGGCCATGCGCGGTGCACAGGCGTGCACAACCAAAAGAAGCCAACAATACCGGTTTAGCTTGGTCCCCAGACTTCCGAATCGGTCCCTATGGGTTGACCATCGACCTCAATGGACGTAGAAAATGCCCCTCTGAAGAGGGAACCCGGTCCGCTGGGCACTTTTCAAATGCAGCACTTGACACGATACGGAAAGAAGCTGGTAAGTCGCTGCATAAATTTTAGTTCTATTTGCCTCTGTTAATTCTCCATTTCACTAAATCGTTCACGTAGCCGCAACACATCAAGCAAAGAAAATGGCGCTGCATCGGCCACACACTGAGGAAGCCTGATGATAACATAGCTTTCAATGGAATCCTCAAGGTGCGAGGCGGCTTGGAAGACCAAAGGGAACATGGAGATCAACAGTCATCAAGGAAGCTCGGTTCAAAAATTTGCAGTCGTGGGCTCAGCTGAGGTATCGTGCTGGGAATAGAGAGAGATGGAAGGATCCTACTCTTCTGGAATCTTTCCTAGAAGATGGAAAACAGCATTTGTCCAGCATGGCATCCTCCTCCTACCAACCCATAGCACTAACATCCCTTTTTTCTAAGGTCATAGAAACGCTTATTAAACGTCAGCTAAAGAAATATCTCGAAGATCGTAAGCTTCTCCATGACCGTCAGTATGGCTTCCGCAGCAACCGTTCCACTGGTGATCTGATGGCATATCTCACCGAACAGTGGAACAAATCTTTACATCGCTTTGGTGAAAGTAAGCTTATTGCTCTTGATGTCCCCAAGGCATTTGATAGAGTTTGGCATGAAGCTCTCTTATCGAAAATGCGTGCTTTTGAGATGATAAAACTTGTTCGTTGGTTTAGAAGCGATTTCTGTTCAGTTCAAAACAAGTTGTATTGGACGAATTCAAGTCTAATCCCTACAAAATATATGCTGGTGTGCCCCAAGGCTCTGTTCTGTCTCCGACTCTTTTACTCATTTTTATAAATGATCTTCTGTCTGTTACTTCTCATCTACTTAACTGTTTTGCTGACGACTCTACCCTCAGCTTTTCATATTCGTTCGATAATTCAAGTCCTCCGCCTTCGGACGTACAATTGCAACGGTACCGTATGTCAAGCTCATTGAACTCCGATTTATACATCATTGTCAAATGGGGTAATAGGAATCGTGTGGGTTTTATTCTTCGAAAACTCAATGCTGTCTTCTGTCGTTAAAGCTAAACATATCCCCAATGCCATTGTCCATGAATGGCACTTACATCGAAGAAACCGAAAAGCTACTCGGTACGTGTGTCAACGACGACCTCCGTTGGAACGACCATATATTTGAGATCGCTAAGAATACTGCTAAGTGCTTAGGTTTTCTGATCTAATCTGGCTACAGTTTATAAAGCGCTTATACGCACTAAACTCGAGTATAACTCCCACCTCTGGACAGTGTTCACCCTTGAGTCCAATTTCGGACGTACCGTGAAATCTTTTATTAGCCGAACAACACGAATTTGAAATAATTTACCCGGAAAAATGTTCCCTTGCCATTTTGATCCGCAAACATTCAAAACCAATGTTAATCGACACCTACTATCTCTCCCCTCCCTATCTTCCTAGTGCCAATGCATGCAGTGCGTTCTACATTAAAGGAGAAACAAATAGTCCCCTGTGCACGCGTTAATTATAAAAAAAAACTATAATTGCCTATTTCGGAAAGAGAACTACCTTGCCTACTCTATCAAATGTCAATATCAAGATGTTCTCTTACTTTTAATGAAATGTGCGCGTCCTCTTGTTATAATTCACTTTTTCGCGTGTTATAATTTTAAATTTTCGTTTGTCTTTCAGTTCCGAAATTAAACGCTAAAGTCGTCGCGCTTAATTAATTATCAATATCCACTCTTTGCCCAGTTTCGTTTTCTTTCCTCCCGAAAATCTTCGTCTGACACAAACGCAACCCTTTCCTAAAGGGTTAGTGTTTTGTTTATATGTTTGTTTGGAAAAAAAAATTAATAAAAGTGAACCCAAAAAAAAGCAATTTATTGTTCGTTTTTAAATATTGATGGTTCTATACTCGAGTCCTTTGCTCTATTTTACTTAAGCTCTGTGCTCAGAACGTCCAGCTGCGCAATATCGACGACGTGGCATGACATCTCGATGTGTCCCTACCATGTCCTATAACCGGTTCCCATTCTGATAGGCCGCAACAACTCTCTTGGATGTCATTTGGCTTTTGGCCATCTTCACGACTTATCAGTTATCATTAACGACATGTAATACAAATTGTGTGCTTTGTTCTTATTCTATCTTCACACCAATTAGCGATTTCAGAGCTTCTCATTGTGGCTGTGTAGGAAGTATACACAATGATCATCAGTTTAGATAAAATTAATTCAAACAATTGAATCAAATAAGTACACAAATTATTCCCGGCAATACAGGGCACTGTGACGTATCAGCTCATAAGCAAGATATGGTTAGAAAAAAGCATGACCAATGAATTGATTCTCAGCATTATTTGCTCCTCAACGTCGCCTACTAGATCTTTTCTGCTGTATAGTGTGAATGCCTAAAGTTATTCGTCAACAACCTGATAGGTCCATATCAGTGCGGTTTTAGGCCAAGACCAATTATTCACATTGGAAAAACCCAAGAACTTATCGATACCCACCACCTTTTCATCGATTTTAAAGCCGCGTATGTCAGCATTTATAGAGACGAGTTGTAAAGAGCAATCTGCAGTTTAAACATCCTGCCACACTCGTCCGCCTGTTTAAAATGACGATGGAAAACGCAAACTGTCCCGTCAAGGTCGGTAAAGACCTCACCGACACCTTTGAAGTCAAAACAGGATTTAGACAAGGCGATGCGCTGTAACTTTTTGAACATCATACTTGAAAGAATAGTGCAGAACTCTCACGCCAACACCAGTATCTATGTTCTGTAGGTAATTATCGCATCGAAATAATTTATCGAGTAACGTTGAAAATTGAAACAAAATTCAATTCATCGGAATGAAGAAACTGGAAAATGCGATAAATCGAGGTTCTATATGACCGACTACTCGATAAATTAAATGTTAAATATTTGTTTACCTTTGCTTGACAACAGGAAAATTGTCCTTCGATGGGAATCGAATTTATTTGTCCAACCAACTGGAGTACCAAAGAGATAAAACTCTTGAAACGAATGTAAAATAGTAAAAGCCGGACACAAAAACCTGCAATGCGGCACACACACGAATTGCGGTAGGAATGGAAGTTTCACTTTGTCCCTGCTATAATCACATAATTTTATTTTATTTTAACACAATATGAAACCCCAAAATACAAAATCTATTTTTTTTCAATTTCAAATTGACATTCAAATCATAGTTTTTTTTTTAATTGACAATTAAAATTATCGCCTTTCAATGAAAATTCTAGTAGAAATGTTATCGAAACTATAATTATGACATCGAATTACTTAAACCCTACTAATTCCAGAAGCGATAAAAGTGGAATAAATCGTTTCAATTATTAACGATGCGAAAAAATATCGCTAAGGTTACAAAACATAGGTACAGAGGCACGATCTTTCAAAAATCCACCCAATTACTCGCATACGCCGACGATATTGACATAATCGGAAAAACACAGCGGGATGTCAGTAGCGCTTTTGTGAGTATTGAGACGGAAGCGGTGAAGATGGGCTTAGCAGTCAATGAGGTTAAAACCAAGTATAAGCTGTCATCAAGAAGAGAAACCCAACATCGACGTCTTGACAAAACATCACTATAGACAGCTATAACTGAGGTAGTTAGAAACTTTGTCTAACTGAACTCCGCTAGTAACTCAGACAACAACACCTGTGCTGAAATCAAACGAAGAATAACTCTTGCCAATCGCTGCTTCTTCGGGCTTAAGCATAGTACGCAGCTCGAGCTAAAATATAGCTTACACTGTAACTAAAATTCGGCTAAGATTCTTTGCTAAATTTTAGCTTAGCTAAATTTTTGAGAGAATTTTGTATGGGAGCTAAATTTTAGCGCAAGCCATAGGCCATAGAAAGCAATTGATTAGCAAAGGCAACTATATTATCCCTTTACAAGACCCTCATCAACCCAGTCCATGGTGCAGATGCATGGACGTTGTCAAAAGTGGGTGAGGTTAATTTTTTAGTAGAGGTGGTCTAAATATATCCCAGATTACTGCGGCCTCATTGGGTCTATTGTGTTATCCTCTTATTTAGAGCTCATCCATGATATTGCATTTGCTTATAAATGCAGCTACCTCTTTGGGGGAGCTGGCAGCTAGCCAGCAGCTGAAGCTCTGCTGCTTCAAGGTAGAATTTACCTACATAATGATGACGTGTTTTTACGAGACAGTTACACTAGCATAAGATGTGTTCCGCTGTTTTTTCCTCTTCATTGCACATTCTACAGGTGCTATCTTGTGCTATTCTCATCGTTATCAGGTGTTTTTCACTCTACATTGTCAGTAAGGAAGCCTGTGACCAGTCTTATCTGACTCCTGCTGATTTGTAGGAGTTGATTTGTTCTTTTGTGGAAATGGTATGGCATGAACTGTTTCGACTGTCCGTTATCTTCGGGTTTCCTATAGTAATGACATGTTTGATTCAGAAGCCTTGTGTTTATTTTGTGTTTAATGGTGGTGATTGGTAGACCACAGAATGGACTAGGCATCAAAAATTGAGTTTCAGATCCTTTTCTGGCTAGTTTGTCTGCTTTCTCATTGCCTTCATGCCCACTATGTTCAGGTAGCCAAATTACATGAACTCTATTTGAGGTAGCTAGTTCTATAGTAGACATTGAAGTCAGTCCCATACAAGTTTTGACGTAATTTCAAAGGATTTTAATGCAAGCAATGCGGCTTTGCTGTCGGATAGAATATACATGTTCTCGTTAATTAGAGATCTGTTTAAATTCTCTGAATTCTGAAGGCACAGCTCTATTGCATGTATTTCAGCCTGAAAAACGGATCTGCTGGATTTAGTCCCCAATTTTTGCCCAGTAGATATGTACAGGTCATTAAAGAGCTTTGTCCTGGCTTTGTCTATGGTCTTGGCAAGATGAGAATTCCATGTAAGTTTTTCATATACGGTAACCCCTAGGTATTTAACTTCCTTTGAGAATTCTATTGTTTCACCAAAGAGTGTAGCATTTCTGATGTTGTTTCGCTTACTTCTCTTTGTGAATGTGACAACTTTTTTGCACCAGTCAGCAAATAGGTTTAATGCTCTCTGGAGTCGATTTGAGATTGTGTTTTTCCTCTGATGAAGATAGCTTTATCATCAGCATATCCTTAAACATAGAAACCATCATTACGGAGTATGTTAAGCAGTTCGTTAACTACAATGGACTCCATCTTTGATATGCCTTTCAACTATTTTACTCATAATTTTTAGGAGGAAGGAAGTAAGGCTTATGGGCCTATAAGACTTCGGTAATTCTGACGGTCTGCGTCCTACCTTAGGTATGTATTTTACGATTAGTTCCTTCCAGTCATTTGGTATGTAACCCCATACAAAGCTAGCTCTAAATAAGTTAATAAGTAGGAGTAGCAGGTATAGGATGTCTTTTTGGAGAATTGCTGGAAAAATACCATCTTCACCTGGGGCCTTGAAAGGTTCTAACGAGTTTATAGATCAAATTATTTTTCCTTCATGAAAAATTTCTTTTGATTTTTTCCAGTCCTCTCTGCTCGGTCTCGTCGCTTTTCTTTAGAGGGGCATGTCTTGAGATTGACAGAGTGAGATGGAATTCGGAAGTGAGCTTTGACTAAGAGCTGAAGTGACTGTAGTCCGTTCTCAGTGTATGTACCATCTGGTTTTTTCATTAGCCCTGTGGGATTAGTGTGCTTTTTTGAGAGAAATTTATGTATGCGGCCACTACTTCTGGTGTCAGATAATGTCTGACAGAAGTTTCTCCACGATTTTCTCTTTGCTCTTCTAATTTCATAATTATAAGTGTTAAGTACTACTTTGTTGGCTTCCCATTCTCCATGGAGTTTTTCTCTGTTGAAGAGTTTTCTGGTTTTCGATCTAAATTTGGCTAGTTTTTTGTTCCACCAGATTTTTTCTTTTCAGGGCATGCCTGATGGTAGGCAAATATTATTGCTGTATCGATAACATTAGATGTTAGTTCAAGGTGATCAATATCTCTAATGTTTTACGTTGCACATGACCTGGTTGTCTATGACCTTGTGTACATGACTCCTTCTTTCGATTGTTTCTTCATTCTTCTTTTGGAAAGGCACGTACGTTGGTGTGTCAACTAATTTGGATTACCCCGAATATATCTAATACTTTTCTACAAACTGTGCGTTTTTATTCTAAAGAAATTTGCGAAATTCTAAAAAAAAGTTATTAAAAACAATCCATTACCACTAAAAAACATGATTTGGAATTGTTTTCAACTTTAAAAGTTCTTATTTTAAGTCCGTGCATAGCATTTTCTTTCTCAAACGAGAAACGTCAAAGCTTAACCACAAAAAATCTTAAAATTTTCATTCTTCCATTCGTTACTTCCTTCCCCCTACTTTTCTACACCCCTTACCCAATTGTCAAAAAGAAAGAATGAAGAAACAACCAAAAAAAGAATCATGTATACAAGGTCTATGAGTTCTTGACGTCCCAATCAGTGGATCTAGCTTGTCTGTACTTTTCAGATATTTTAATTTCTATATATAAGTCAAATAGTATATGTCTGTGGTCAGACACTGATGTTTTTAATGGAACATGCCAATTTTTTACATTTTTTTTAATAAATTAAGTTGATAGGGTAATATCTAACACTTCTGCCCTAATTTTATTTATAAAATTAGGGGTGTTGCTCTGATTTATAATTTGCAGATTTAAGCTAATTATATCTAATAGAGACTCACCTCTTCTGTTGATGTTGGACCCCGTCCCAGATATTGTGATGGGAGTTAGCATCATATCCTGCAATTAGTTGTAGGTTAAAGTGGATGAGGACGCTTTAGGTTGTCTCGAGAGAAAGATTCTCCGGGTGTTTTTTGTTCCCGTATGCATTAACGGAGAGTGGAGAAGAAGTTACAACGAAGAACTGTACCAGCTGTACAGCGGCACAGACCTAGCCAAAAGAGTAAAATTCAAATTCTTCGATCCCCCCAGTGGCACGGCGCAGTAGAGGAAGACTGAGACTTAGGTGGTGCACACAAGTGGAAGAGGACCTCAACCGACTTCACGTGCGAAACTGGAAGCAGATAGCTACCGAGCTGGCTAGAGAAGCTTGTTGGTTTAGGTACAGGTCCACTCCGGACTGTAGCGCCACCTTAGGTAAGGTAAGGTAAACAAAATCAGAAAATAGAAAGCTAGAAAAGTGTGTAAACAAAATCAGAAAATAGAAAGCTAGAAAAGTGTGTAAAAAAAAATTCAACTTCAGTTTCTACTTTCTGCTTCTTCTATATTTATAATCCTGCCAGCAAAAATAATGTTTTATCAACAAAAGGTTAAGCAAAAAATATTACAAAACATTTTCCAAAATGTTGCATAAGTCATAATAATATATACATAAGATATTTTTTAACACATCAATGTCTGAAAGTACTGGAAGGAGATCTATAATTTGATTATGAATTATGAGAAGATTTTGAAATTATGAACATACAATTGCTTAAGTGTGACAACGTAAAATAATAAAATATTCTTGACTTCGCTTCTCACCCTTCTTGCCAACAAACTCACTTTGAAAATAAACTAGCAGACCCGGCCACGCGTTGTTGTGGCGCAATTGGGTCCATTAATCGAGATAAAAACAATCCTGTGCCTTAAGTTGGACCAAACTACACACAGAATTGAAAATAACATGAAAATCGGCTCAATATTTTTTTTTATATAAATATAGCAAACCGACCCACCATTGCTCGGGCTTAAAATAATTTTTTTGGATAAATAAAGAGCGCTATTAATCGCACCCGACTAGAAATTACCAGGCTACCAGCTAACCATATACCATATACACACAACAATTTTTTTCAAAATCGGTCGTCATTTAAATTTAATATTGTAGATATAGGTATACGAATTGTAAACGTACAGGGGAAACCTCGTTGTCCAATATCTCCTGCCCAGTGTCAACTTTCGGGTCCAAATTTTGCCCAAAGGCTTTTTTATTTTTCTTTCTTTCTTCTTTATTTGCTTTATTTTTCAAAATTAAAAAGATACAAAATTTTGTTCTCAAAGAGTAACAAAGCGTGGCTAAGTAAGCCGTCTGCCGGATAAAAATCAAATAAAAATTACAATAAAGAGAGAGAAAAATAAGTTATATTATAATACATAAGAGAAAAAAAATAACAAAGTAAAAAATTTAATGTATAAAAACATAATACATAATTAAAGTATTTAAAAACAAAAGAAAACAATATTCAAATTTAATTTTTAAAATTGATTTAACAAAAGGGACTTTTAGTTTAGTCAAAACAAAAATAAATTAATGAGCTTTTAATTTAGCGAAAACAAACATTATTGAGCTTAATCTTTATAGATTGTTAAAGGAACTGCATAAATATATATTATTTTGGATTTGAACCATAATTTATGTTCCATTGGGTCTCAAAACATACTCAAATAATCATTTCGAAAATTGTGTGCGTGTGAAACATAGCGTATAAGAGTCTTCCAACAAAAGAAAACTAGAGCAAAAAATAAAGTCTTCGGATTTCCTGTAAAAAGCGCTAAGAAATGGAAAACATCTTCGTTTTGATCAAGATTACAAAGTGAGCAAATAGGGTTAAGATCTGTTCTGTGCGGCTTATAGTTCAGGTCAAGCAATTCAGTTCTAACCTTGAAAATTATACTCATTTCTGACATTGTAAACTCTTGCCTAATATAGTTGTTTTCATCTAGATTATGTTTGAGTTGCCTATTTGTACTCCTGGAGGTTGATTCTCTCCCTCGTACAAGACACTTTCCATATATTGTATCATCTATTTTAGATATGGATGCGTACAACGATTTTTTTGCGTAAAAACCTTCCTCAAAGAATTTAGAACAGCAATACCTCTATAGTTTTCGGGTAGATTACGGTCACTTTTTTTAAAAAATTGCTGAAATTCTAGAAAAATGAAAATTTTCAGGGATGGTCTCCTCACAGAATATTCTATTTAGAAGTTCTAGGATATAATCCAAGAATTCAGGGGTAGCATGTTTATAAAATTCTACAGGGATTCCATCAAAACCTGAAGCTTTGTTGTTTTTCATTTTATGTAGGGCTGATAAAAGTTCAACCATAGTTAAAATGGAGTCCAAATCCGGAATAATGACGTTTGGGTTAGCAAAACTTATTGTGTTAAGGTTGGGGTCAGTTAGAAGAAGAGCTTCAAAATAGGTCGCGAGTAAATTGTCATCGTTTGCATAGGAAATTCTATAACTTTGATCATTTACAAAACGCACCGCTTTCCAAAACGATTTTGAATCCCTACATTCCACAAGTTTAGAAGCAGACTTTTTAAAATACAATTCTTCTTTACATAGCCTTTTATAGTCTTGGTTGGACTGCACGTATAATGATTTGAAAAAGTCACGATTTGTTTTTCGAAAAAGTTTTAAATATGCGAAAGATTTTTTCCTACCTTTTTTGCACTCATCATCATACCACTCTGATTGAAAAGAAGCTAAATAATTTCGGGAAGACACAGTCGCAGATTTTCTTACCGCTGATAGAACTGAGTTTGTTACGTTTTCGATACTTCGGACTTCAGATTTGGCATTGCAAATAGCTCTTGATTAAGTTTTGTCTTGTATCTGTTTGCATTCCTATCTTTCCATTTGAGAGTTATAACACCTTCAATGTCTTGAAGTCTATTAAAAAGGTTATCTGACTTGCAAGCACCTATTATGGAGAGATGAGGTGAAAAATTAGCCGGATAAATGAAGAAATCTTCAATTAAACTAATCCATTCACCTTTAATAAGACAGTAGTCAATCACTGAGCAACCCTGACTCGAGACAAAAGTATAGTTACCATTTATGTCACTATTAGAAGTCCCATTTAAAACAAAAAATCCAAAATCTTGAACAAGTTCTAATAAAGATTTTCCATTTTGATTAAGACAATTGTCTAAAAGTTTTTTTTCGCAGGAGAAGTTTAAGAGGTCTGAATTTTGGAAATCACTTTTACGGCCATTTAAATCTCCAATAATCATTATGTTTTCACGGTTATAGGTTATAGTTGATTAAAGTTATATAGTTCATTATTTTTAAGCTCCACTCATTAAAATTTAGATACATAGGAAGAATTTGGAGTTGTTTTGTACCATATGTGATATCTATAATTATGTTATTAGGTCTGAGTTTTGGAAATCACTTTTACGGCCATTGAAATCTCCAATAATCATTATGTTTTCACGGTTATAGGTTATAGTTGATTAAAGTTATATAGTTCATTGGTTTTAAGCTCCACTCATTAAAATTTAGATATATAGGAAGAATTTGGAGTTGTTTTGTACCATATGTGATATCTATAATTATGTTATGTTCAATATTTTGTATTTCTATCTAAATTAAAAAAATGACCCCGACGCCACCCAGGGGTAATGGTTTCAGTTACTTCTCACAATAATTATCTATCTGCCTGAGAAAGCACCATCAAAATCTTTCCAAAAATAAGAATTTTCGGAAAACACCACCTCACCCAACTAACAATTTTACTCCTATATTCATCCAAAGAAGCTTCATATAATTATTTGTCGCGCTCTTAAAAGCATGGTAGAATACTCCATAGAGTTAAAAAGGCGAACTTTTTAAACTCCTATTGCACTGTTATAAAGTTATTTTTTTATTCCAAAGAAAATTCTTTAAAGTAGCATTAGAAGTACTAAAGTAGTTGACAAATTAAAAAAAAAATTGCATGGTTTATATTTTTTTAATTTTTTTATTTTCTTGTTTGTTGCATTCCATATTTAAATTGTAATTTAATATTTAGTCTGATTATTATTCACTATATATTATTTATTATTAATAATAAATAAAAGTTACTCACCTTATGTCGGAATTGACTAGATCGCTAACCGATCGGCTAATCTCGTTTTTAAATATATAGTAATAAATAAATATATAATTGGTGGAGCATCTAGCTATATTCCGCTTTAACACTCCAAAAAAAATTTAATTGTGTTGCAGCCGAAAAAAAATGTAATTATGTTGCAGCTAAAAGCTTATATAGGTATAGTGGTATAGGAACAAAGCGATAGAGCCACTTATATTTAGATCGTAAGATTATTTTATACGATGACTATTTGAGCGAATAGTTCTATCTTATTTTATATAAAGGGTATTCATGCAACGTCGTAAGCTTTACGACGTGGTAAAATCGTAATGTTTACGATACTCGATTCATAAACGCCCCTTTTTGCAAATGTTATAAAACTTTGCCGAAATTGAAACAGCTGTTTGTTAAACGTCATGCCTAAAATAAGTAATAAAACAAATTTGTGAAAATGTATGAGAAAATGGTTTTAAAAAATGTTTGTATGTTGGAATTATTAGGAACAAAAGTTAAATTGAATATTTTTCAATCTAAACTTAAAAAAATTAATAAAATTGATAAACGTGAACAAAGTGGATGAGGTCGTAAAAGATTTGGTTCATATGATGACGGTAGCTTAGGATTCTCGATATACTGAACTGATCGATTTTTCAATTATTCGGTTCCGAAACAATTATTTTGTCATACACATTTTGACAGCTAGTTTACGACGTAATAAATTTAACGACGTTAAACACGTTTATGATGGTTTTACGACGTTGCATGAATACTCCTAGTATGAATATAATGTCAATTCAATGCTGTAACGCTGTTATATATATAATGTTTGAATACGAATGTTAGTTCGGTTAGAAAGGCCTCCGGAATTAATAGTACAGGGTGTTTTTTTTAGAGGTATAGAACTTTAAGTTTGCAACACTATTTTGACTGGCGGACATTATTTTGTCAGCTGTCAAGTGATTTATTTTTAGTTTGTTTTACATTTCAACATAATGATCATAGATTCGGTGAATGGCCAAAACAATATTGCCGTTGATCCCAATTTTCATAAACGAATTTTGTTTAGCGATGAAGCTCACTTTTGAATGGATATGTCAATAAACAAAGCTGCCATATTTGGAGTGATAATAATCCTCAAGTGTATGTTGAGACACCGTTACATCCACAAAAACTGACTTTGGAATAATTGGTCCGTACTTCTTTAAAAACGATGCTGGCCACAACATTACATTCAATGGTTACCACTATAGAGCAATGATAACTGACTTTTTTGTTCATCAATTGAACAACCACGATGTGCAGGAGCTGTGGTTTCAACAAGACGGTAAAACATGTCACACAGCTCGTGCCACAACCGCATAGTTTCACGTTACACAAAGTCCCTAACTACCTCAAAATTGTACCTGTCTATTGTGATGTTTTGTCCAATCCGCCAGAGTTGTAGGTCCCTTTTTGTGGACAGCAGGTACTTCGTTTTGGCCTCATTGACTGCTAGTCCCATCTTAGCCGCTTCAGATTCAATGCTAGCAAACGTTCCAGTGGCAGCTCGCCGAGTTCTGCCAATGATGTCTATGTCGTCAGCGTATGCTAGCAATTGCACAGTCTTGAAAAAAATTGTCCCACTACAATTGACTTCCGAGTTTCTTATAATTTTTTTCAAGTATTAAGTTGAAGAAATCGCACGATAGCGCATCACCTTGTCGGAATCCTTTTTTGACATCTGACAAAGCTTCTGTGAGGTCATTACCAAACTTGACGGAGCAGCGAGAGTTCTCCATTGTCATCCTGCACAGTCGGACGAGTTTTGTGGGGATGCCATAACCTGACATGGCTCTGTATAGCTCGTCTCTATAAATGCTACCGTACGCGGCCTTAAAATCAATAAAGAGGTGGTGGGTATCGATTTGAAATTCTTGGGTAGTTTCCAGGATCTGCCGTAGTGAACATTTGATCGATTGTGGACTTTCCTGGTCTGAAACCACACTGATAGGGGCCAATCAGGTTGCTGACGAAAGGTTTCAGGCGTTCACATAGTACGGCAGAGAGGATCTTGTAGGCGATATTCAGGAGACTAATTCCTCTATAGTTGGCGCAGTTTAGAGGGTCTCCTTTCTTGTGGATCGGGGAAACGATGCTGAGGTTCCATTTATCAGGCATACTTTCTTCTGACCAAACTTTAGAGATGAGTTGGTGAATGCACTCCACCAGGTCATCTCCGGCCGTTTTAAAAAGTTCGGCGGGTAGTCCGTCGGGTCCAGCAGCTTTGTTGTTTTTCAGTTTAGATATTGCTATCCTTACTTCATTTTGGTCAGGTGGACGGAAGTTTTGTCTGTCATCATCCATGTTGAATGGTTCAAAGGGATTTTGGTCTTCATCGCCGTTTAACAGTCTGCAGAAATGGTCCTTCCATGTACTCAGCACCGACTGTGACTCTACTACGAGGTTTCCATTCCTATCTGTATAGGCTTCTGTGCGGGCCTTTTTCCTTGCCAGAAATCATATTTAAATTATAATGCCAGAGGATTATCTTTCGAATAAAGTAAATTTCATGTCAATTTAAAAAAATCATCTTTGTTTTATTACATTTCAAAGTTCTATACCTATAAAGTTGTCACCCTAGATACAAAAACATTCTACTATGTATAAAACTGACCATATTTTTATATAAGCTGTATTGGGAAATTGGATGCAAAACTGTTAGTTGGTCATGAACAATTAAAATTAATCTGTGCTGCTATATGCTTCAGAAACATGGAAATGCTCTGTAAACTTCTCGAGCAGGCTGCAAGCCTTCGTTAACCGTTGTCTGCGGTACATTCTGAAGATCCGGTGGCCGCAAACCATATCGAACGAAGAACTATGGAATAGGACCGGACAGAAAAAAATGGATGTCGACATCATGCAACGGAAGTGGCGTTGGATAGGCCATACTCTGAGGAAACCTAACGACAATATAGCGAAACAATCTTTCGAATGGAATCCTCTGGGTAATAGACGCGTGGGAAGACCAAAAACCACTAGGAGGTCATCTGTTTTAAAGGAAACTCAGTCCCAAGGCATTCAATGGTGGTCACATCTAAGGCCAGTTGGAAGATAAAAGACAGGGGACATATGGAAGGATCTTGTTGCTGCTATGCTCCAGGAGGAGTTGAAGTGCTGCTTTGCAGTCGAACAACATATATTTGGTTATTCCGTAAAACACCAGCTGTAAAACACTACCTGTAAAAGCTCTGTCAAAATTGGAGCAGCCGTCCCCGAGAAACATCTTCTTTTTATGGATACAATTTTTTGAAAATTTGTAATGAAATAAATAAATATTTGAAATAAATTTTAATTGAAACAAAAACCTTAACGAAAAACCCTAGTTTCTGTCAGGTTGTAAAATTAGCTAAAAAATTCGATTTCCGCAGGCCGGATTTTCATTTTTTTTTGTGTCTAAACTATCTACAAATAGTCATCTTTTATTTAATTTTTTTTTAAATCCACCCAGGCGGACTCTAGGTCATAAGGTCAAACAAAATACAAAGAACTATTTTAAATGTATACAGCCCTATTAATATTGTTTTGTTTTATTGTTTTATTTGATTTTGCCAAATTAAGATAACATAAAATATATATTACAATGAAAATTATAATTTCACAGAAATAAAAATAATAATAAAAAGAGGTGCATTAAGAAAAAAGAAACTTTTCTGCATTAAATGGACTTAACATACTTCGTTTCGTGAGATGAATAATTAGCCCTTGAATTTCTTTCATTTAAAAATTTGGTATGTATCATGACTCGAACATTTTGGTTAACTGACACTTTTGGAACACAGATAAACTGACTCAATATTTCCTTTCAATAGATCAAACGAAAACAAAGCTTCAGATAACTCTCTACGATTAGCAAAACTACCCATATTGACACGCTTATTCCACATTTATTCCACGAGATAACTAAACCATGGAATAAGACTTATAGCCCCATTCTACCCATCATCACTGATGTCTCACAAGTAACAAGAGGTGAAATCGATTTTGTGACTTTTTCGTATTCTCCCCTAAAGTCACTATTGTGAGACTCACAAAAACAATCGTAATTGTGATCTTCTTCAGAGCAGGTCACAACTCACAAAGTATTTGAGATTTGACATTTCGATACGTACAAGTTGCATCGGAAAATAAAAAGCAAGAATTATACAAAAACAAATTGCAGATTTTAGCAATTTTTTTTTTAGTCATTAAAAAATGGAATTGAATTTGATTGTGGTGCATTTTGTTGGAAGCCTTCCATCCGAATATAGTAGCCAACGTCGATTAATTTAATTTTGTTTTATTAATAACATTTTGCACTTAGCCCACGGAATAAGCCTAACGTTTCACTATTGACGTAAATCCGCATTAAACTTGAATCAAAATATAAAAGAGATGGAATGATTTTTAGTAAGAGGGAGAGATGATTTGGAAAATTAAAAATCAACACGAATCTCATAATTTTTTATGAAACTCTGAGCATTGATTCAAGTATCATTCTTATATCGTTTCATTTTTGACAGATAATCACATTTTCATTTTATCGTCGAAGAAGCAGGTTCATATTTTTTTTTCTCCGGATCGTTACAATTTTTTCTTCACATTTCATTCACATATTTTAAAAATGGTTACTAAAAGACGGAGGCGAATTGAAAATAAACGTATTCGAAATAAATAATATTTGTTTTACTTTTCAACTGTTTCTTTGCTGTCAATTTTCTTGCATCAGCAAGTAAGTTCATTTTGGTGTATAGACACGACATGTGAGGTCTAGGCACATTATGAGATTCGTGTAGATTTTTGATTCTTTAGCACATCTCTATTTTTCTTATAAAAAATCATTCCGTCTATTTTATATATTCATTCAAGTTACATGCACCCTTGCGTCAATGTGTCCAGACATTATGTCAGTTTGTACCAGCTGTATATAACAGTCAAGATAACGACTACTATAAATCCATTCTTAAGGATACAAATGTGAACGTACCCATATGTACTAATTATATTTTAAAACGCAGGACATAAGCTTTTAGCCAGTAGCCGCCGTTGTTGAATGGCTTTTGGAAATCTTAAAATAAGTGTGAAACGTGGCAATGAAAATATTTCTAAATCTTGTTTTAAGTAATGTAAGTTAAAAAGAGACAAGTCTATTTTTTGCAATTTTGTTTCACCCTCAAAAAGAAAAAATCGTGTTCCAGTCTGTATAGTGTATAGCTGCGTTGTCCATTTTCGAAATCATTTTATCATGGTTAAGTTAGGTTATATCGTATACATCAAATCATAGAATTAATTTCTTTTAAGTTAGTGCTGTAAGCAAAAAAAAAACTATTTTTTTGGTTTGAAGTGCAACAAATATAATTCCAAGGCTTTATTTGTTAACTATAATAAACGGTGAGATTCAAGTTCAACTAAATATTGGTCTTTTTTCATTTATTTATATAACCCACATATTTCAATATTTTGCACTTGCGATACAGAATTTTCTTGGAAGCAAAAAATAAAGCGCCCTTCCTAAACTATCAGAAATGGTGTACTTACTTTCCTTAGTATCCATATTTAATAAATATAGGCATTTTGTGCTAAAATCTATTGTGATTACACTGTACCAACGATTCCAAATATGTATATTATAAATTTGTAAGAGTTATGCGTAGGAACTGAAACTGAACATATTAAACCTCATTCAAGATGGATGGATACATATGGAATTTCTGTAAAATGTGAACTAAAAAAAAAATGCTGAAAATATGTACAGTATAGATACTAATTTTATGTGAATAATTATGGTGCGTACTTGTTAATAATGAGTTGGTCGCATTAGTTTATTCTTTATTTCCAAAGAAATAACCAGTGTTCTTCATTTTAACTCTTTTTTTTTTGGAAGTGTTGCCAGATTCGGTAAATAAACTAGGAACGTTAAATTGTTAATAATCTTGGGAATTCACTTGCTTCAAAGTCCTTGTTCTTTTTTTTTACTCAGAATTGCTATATGCAAATGGTTTCTTCCTACCTGATTAATATTTGCGTACCTGCGAAAACAATAATTACAACAGAAGAAGATAGCATTTTATTTGTTAATTGTTTTTGTTGTTTAGTTGTATATGGTTTTATTTTTGATATTGAGAATAAATATGATTAATCATATTTGATATGATTAATTTTGTATTCCAGCATAAAAAAGCTCGTTAACAAAAATATCCGGCTAAAGAACTTAATAAACAAGCAGTCAGTAAGACAACATAAAAGTTGTGTTGCATACAATTGTAATTCAACAAAATTCAGAAAAAAAAAAATATAAATAGAAGGCTTTATCAAAATGTTTAAACGTAGGTGGGCAGGTGCAACGTGTTGCAAAAAGGTTTACATTTTATTAGTTTGCCAGAAGTAGGAGGCAGGTAATTGAATTCATAACATTTCAAAAGTAGTTCTTGGTTCAACTCGGTCCCCTGGTTTCTCTCGACGGCCCAATATCTTACAAACCGCATATTTAATTCAAAATCTGAGTTTATTTTATATTTACCTACGCTTATAACAAATGCTTCTGAGTCCTGCATTAAATTTTACTTGATTAAAAAAAAAGTTATTAGTTGGACTAATGAACAATACAAAATTCTCGCAACACTGGTTAATTTTTTTTTGTCAGCATAATTTTGATAAAACAAATAATAATAAATAAATGTTTGTACGCTTTATCTATTTTTTACAAACAAAAAAGAAATGACTAACACTGATGTATCTGGCAACGCTGTAATGTTGAGTTAGTTTGTGCTTATATACATAGGCCTTTTGATTACGCATCTATACACGAAGCATAGAACACATGCATAAATATAATATTTTGAATGATTTCCAGTTTCTCAACATTCGTCTCTTTCTTTGTGTTTTCTTTTTCTTTTCAGATTTTCTATTGTAAACGTAGACAGCTAGCTTAGGTTAGTTATCTGCCGCTTAAAGAAAAAAGAGCATAACTGCTTAGTCAATAGCGAGCCTATTAAATAAGCAACCGGCGTTTCTTCATTCTTCATTTTCCAACATCCAACGACGACGAAAAAAGGAAAGTAATACAATTTATAATTAGAAAGTTACGTGTCGACTTCAATTAATTATCATTTAAAAATCTTCAAAACTACCTTTCTACCGCATACAAAGAAACTATATATAAGAGCATCGTTATAACTATAATTTGTAATTAGAATTATAAATTTATAATCACAATTACGTCAATTATAAAAAAAAGCCCGCAAAAAATCATGGAGGAAGATGAGAGAGGCAAATTATTTGTTGGCGGTCTATCATGGGAAACAACGCAAGAAAATCTGTCACGGTATTTCTGTCGTTTTGGTGAAATTATTGATTGTGTTGTAATGAAAAACAATGAGAGTGGTCGATCACGTGGATTTGGATTTGTTACATTTGCGGATCCGGCTAATGTGAGTCATGTGCTCCAGAGTGGACCTCATTCGTTGGATGGCAGGACAATTGATCCGAAGCCTTGTAATCCAAGGACGCTGCAGAAGCCCAAAAAAGGAGGAGGCTACAAGGTGTTTTTGGGTGGCTTACCATCGAATGTCACAGAAACAGATTTAAGGACGTTCTTTGGACGTTACGGCAAAGTAACTGAGGTGGTCATTATGTACGATCAAGAGAAGAAAAAGTCTCGTGGATTCGGTTTCTTGTCATTCGAAGAGGAATCTTCAGTGGAGCATGTTACCAATGAACGCTATATAAATCTGAATGGCAAACAGGTATATATTTTTGTATTTATATTTGTTCGTATTGTACATATATGCATGTATCTACAATATACACTCAATTCAAATTTTGTGTAGAGAAAGTTACTTTTCGCGTTAGATGGATATCTAGTTTCACAAATGCAAGGAGAATGGAAAGGGTTATTTAAAAATCAAAAACTTAAGAGCAAAATTATAGTTATTTAACTCGACATTAAAACTTTGAGGCTAGGTTGAAATTTGTATGAAAACGAGCTAGTTTCACATTAAGTTTTGGACAATGTTGACTTTATTTGTCTATAATTTCGCTCCTTAGTGTTAACATTATTTTTATACTAATATTAGGTGAAATTGAACGTAAACAATCTTATGATTTGTTATGTATGTATATATGTACATATTTTTAAATTTCTTTAAAAACGACTACAAGTCTTATCTTGACTGTTCTTTTAAAAGTTATCATATTTTCTATATGAAAAAATCAACGACTTGTATCGATATTCTATAAAATTGATAGTCTAATTAATAGTTTTTTGGAACGAAAATAACGCACTTTCAATGTGTACTTTGACTTTAAGTCAAAGTGAACCCATTGAACGACAAGCTGATACCAATGCATTTTAAGGGGGAAACTGTTAGTTGAAAGTTAGTCAAAAGTTTTGTTCCTAATCTGCTAATTCGTACGATTTTTTATGAATTTCTGCTAATTCCTGTTCCCGCACACCAACAATTCGTATAAATTTGCAGAAGAGAGAGCTCGTGAGAGAGAAAATAGAAAAACACACTTGGTAAAGTTTGCTGAGTTTATTTTTAAAAGTTTATAAACAAAACTAGGAACTTTTCAATGAACATTGTTGACGAAGTCCAGGTACCTGATTTAGTTCAGGCAACTGTTTAGAACAGTGTGACTTTAAATATTTAAGAGTCCTCTGAAGCCAGCTGTTTGCAAGAAGTAGTAGAAAAAGAATTGTGATTAAAAGCGTGGAAGCACCCAAAAAACTACAATAAATAATAAAACATTTTAAAACTTTGTTCCCAATAATTGTTAGTTTCCACCAATATTTTTGACGTTTAAGTAGTGTTCCTTGAACATCGACAGTTTATCCATAGTATAGTTAGTAAAAAAAACTATCGAGTAAGTCGATAGTTAAACAAAAACAATCGAAAGAATTGATAGTTAAAATAAAAATAATTCAAACTTACGTTCAAATTTCGAGCTTAAGCTTATTCAAGAGATGGAGTGGAGACCCGTTGGTGGTTCGCACTATATGCTAAAACGATTATCAGAAGTTCGATGTGATTTTCTTAAATTTATGAAAGAGTGTCCTCCTGCTGCATTGACGGCCAAAAAATTTCAGGCAATAGATCAAATCTTGTAGCTTCCTGAGTACTTTGAAACTGCGTTTACAAAAATATGCATCGAAAAAATACTTAACAATTTCCTTATTCATTCTTCCACGAGGAATTTCCGCAAAGTTGATAGCGTTATAAGTGAATATTGTAACTGTTGTAGGTACTTAAATAGTTTACTGAGACTGTTAATAAGCGATTAAAATTATTATACAAAGAGACGCCATTCAAGCTGTCTACAATCTTTTCGAGTAGAACTTTTTACAATTTCATTCAAAGACTAAGGAAGGGTATTCATAAAACGTAGTTAGCTTAACTTTCTATGACAAGCATACACTTTCCGTTAATGCATACGGGCCTAAATCGTTCTCATCCGATTTTGACAACATCCATGCGTCTGCACCAATGAGCAGGACTGAGATGATGAGGGTCTTGTTTTGTCCAAGACGTCGCTTTTGGGTGTTGCGATGTTGAAGAAACTGATACCCCTGTAGTTGGTGCAGTTCAGCCTCCTTTTTTATGCTGAGATTCCATTCATCGGGCATGCCTTCTTATAACCATATCTTGCTTATGAGTTGGTGCATACTTATAGCCAAGTATTCGCCTGCAGCTTTGAAGAGCTCGGCAGCTAGGTATTGGCTCCGGCGGCTTTGTTGCTCCTAAGCTACCTTTATTTCATCCGGACTTGTAGGTCTACTTCGCCCAGATAAAATGGACCATTCTGCCTGACAGCAGAATTCGTTTCGCCATCGCCGTTATACATTGCAGAAATAGTTTTTCCATATTCTCAGCATCGACCGCGATTCCACTATGATGTTCCCTTGATCGTCTTTGCAAGCTTCAGTTCGAGCTCTGTTGCTTTGAAGGTTTTTTTTTACCTTTTGGTAAAACTTTCGAACTTCATTGCTGCAATAACAGCTCTCCATTTCCTTCTCATGATCCCTAAAATATCTAAAATATTTTTTCGAAAAGTTTTTCCAAAAAAAAAACGACTTTAAAAAAACTGGTCGAACGATTTTCAATATTTGTTTTCCTCGATAGAAATTTAGTTTTCAAATTTTATTGCTTACTTAGTTTTTCCGAAGAAACTAACTAATTAAAAAAATGAAAGAATTTTCAGGGGTTTCGTTGTGGTGGCCGTGTAAAACCCAGCCGGCTTCCCTGATGGTGGCACTATGGCAATGTTGCCACTGGTTCTCAATACTTGATGCTGGCGGTAAAGGATTCACTTGGAGGTTATTTGAGACTCGATCGGAAAAGGATCTGGAGATTTCTTGCGATTCGAAGCCGTCTTCTTCTAGGCGTTGGTCGGGATATTCTTAGTCGTACCTTGGCTTTGTTAGTGCCCCGTGGCTTAGTGGTTAGTGCGTCGGACTGCTAAGCGAATGAGCCTGAGTTCGAATCCAGCTCGTAGCCACCTTCTTTTCCGGGGTACTGCCTCTTGCGAGGAACCTCCAAGAGTATAATTTGTCTCGAAAAAGTGCATCTCATGTAGCCGTTCGGACTCGGCGGTAAACTGTAGGTCCCTTTCACTATTGGAGATTAACAACACACACACAGGAATGGTTGAGAGTATAAGTCACTAGGCCTTGGCTCCTAAAGGAGCTGTCGCGCCAATAAATTTATTTAATTTACCTTGGCTACAACGGGGTCCGAGTCATTGTTTGCCCCTCGGAAAGTTCGGTCATCCATCATACTGGAGTAGTGCCTTGCATCGATTGCAATGTGGTCAATCTGGTTGACAGTAGATTGATCACGGTATTTTCATGTCCCTTTGTGAATGTTGAGGTGTGAGAATTTGGTACTAGTTATTACAATATTTCGCCCCGCAACAAAGTCAATTAGCCTGAATCCGTTATCGGAGGTGGTGTCGTGCAAGCTATGTTTTCCGATTGTACCACCAAATACATCTCCCTAATTCTTTGTCCTTATTTCGTTTGCAGGGTTCGTCATCAGTGAATCCATCCGTATCCGGGGCTTGTGGTTGCTTCGCAACTAGTTGTGGCCGGAAGTTACCCCGACGGCACAACCCCAAACCTGGAAAACCAGGACTTATTGTGACTCCAAGGACGAAGAGCCTTATAGGCCTGAGACCCGAAAACGATGCGAATACGCTTCGCCATAAACGTAGCCTAATGCGGCCCTTGCACCACAATATTATTCCATAATATTCGGTATTGTCAGTAATATTGACCGTATAAAATTCTTTATTGCGCAATGATTTCGGTTTGCTCAATATATTGTGGAATGTTAAAAATATTTTATATTTTTTGAAACTTCTTTAATATATTGGGCAGTAACTGCGTCGTGTTAGGCTAATTTAAGGCAACTTTCAATCCTTACGATCGAGTTCATAAATTTAAAACTGCAGCATCAATGCTAAATTCACGACCCATTTCTCCAGGCAAATACCGTCCTCTGGAAAGTTTTTTTTTACTGTTATAGAAGTGTTGAGGTTTGCTCTCAATAATGAAATCAAATTTTGCCAAAAATGTACACAAATGGTACCATATTTTTACAATTGTATTTTGAAGTGATGCTGTATTACATTTATGAACTCGGGTATACCACAGACTTGAGTTTTTATTTGATTAAATACATACGTTTTGACGGTTCTTTCTAAACTGTACCAAACTGTATACCAAAATCTGAAACAAAAAAAAATGTCAAAACTAAAAATAAAAATAGGATTTTATCGAAACCGTTACTTCAATTTTTGAAATACTTGTTTTTATATAAATTCTTTTTATTTAAGATGTTTGGAGTACTTCATTTTTAATAAAAACCGTTAAGTATTGTGGTTTTGATACTTTTTATAAATTTAAAATGTTATTTTCAACGTAAATGTTATTTGATTTTGTCAAAGATCTTGCCTGCCTTCCAATGTAATTAGGCTCACAGTATGTGCAAGTACGTGCGACCCAGTCGTGCCCATTTTTTTATTTAAGCAAAACGAATGTTAAATATCAGAGCAAGCATGATGTATCAGAAAAAAACATTTGTAGTAGCAATTTATTACTAATGATAAGCCTTCAATAATTGAAATTGAATTAAAATTTTTCTCGTTTTGGCTAATTTAAGTTATTTAGACCCGTTTGCCGAAACGCCACATAAATACTTATATGCAACTTAAAAGCTTATGTTCCCCACATTCATAAAATGTAAAAATACAGCTTAACTGCAAAGTACTATTGCAAAAATCTGGTACTATTTGTATACATTCTTGGCAAAATTTGAATTCGTTGTTGAGAGCAATCATCACTTCTAAAAAATTATGATGAATGACTATTGGTTTGGTATTGGTGGTTGGGATTTGATACAAAAACCCATTTTATATTTGGATTTAAGAAGAAGGTTTGTGGGTCATTTTTTTCAACCAAAATCGATCGCAAACGTATTCTGAGCACCAGGCGAACATGAAAAAGAACAGGCGCAAATTGCCAAAATAATTCCACACGAAGTGGGAGGATAATTTTCTCTTCGTCTTTAAACTGAAAAATACTCGTTCAGCGACATATGGGGACCGAGGTACAGGTTTCAGGGCTTGCAGGACATGGTCGGTACGAGTCGCAGTTCTTTTTTCTTTTGCCGTTCTTGTATATTTTTCAATGGTAGTAGATCCATTTACTTCGCTCTTCATATACTTTCGTATATACTCCACCACGCAAGCTGCAACTGCTGGGCTTTGCTCATCATAACCCATTTCGTATTTTAAATGTTGATAGAATAATATCGCTTTAAAAAAATGAAAGATACATGCTTTTGGATGTTCCTTTAAAAATTTAAATTGTCAAGTGTCTATTCCTATTGTGCTCCAAGTGTCCGCTGGCTAGACATATTTAGATGAGGAGTATAGCGTTTCATTGCTTATTATGTAAAGTCTATTTTGCATCTGTTTTCTTACTTCACAAATGCCACAAATTGACAATTGCCGACATTTGCAAAAGTTATAGCGTCTTCCAATTTAGTAATTAGCCCACCTTGTTTAACATCTGTTTTCAATAAAAGTTTTGCAAAATGTATGTAATCAAAATTCTACTGCTAAAATGTTCGTTTTACTGCCATTTTTTTTCGGATTTCTCAATTCCGAACCCCGCTTTCCATCACAACTCTCGAGAAAAGTATGTATCTACACATGAAATGCATAGGAGTAAGCGACACATTTTTTCTCGATCACTTTTTTTAGACTTCTCTATGATCGTAATATCATGTTTGATTGTTATCTCAATTTTTTTTAATATTCACGAATCCTAAACTTGCCTTATAGTCCCTGTAATCGCAAGTAAAAAGAGGCAATTTTCATTTCATTTTCATGCATTTTATATATTTGACGTTTTTACTAAACCATTAAATTGGATCTACTCTGACAAAATATATATGTAAATACTTTTATCAGTTTTAATATGATTTTCTCCCGAACATAATAGCATTATTGTGAGTTTTGAAAAAGTGAAACACACACTTAAGGGCTATTCACACGAGAGCGACCAACGAACGACGAATAAATGAACAAATGTGATTTGAAGTAACTTATAAATCACAAACTCATTGCCAAATGATGGAAATATAATTTTAGTTATTATATAGATACTTAAATTTACATTTTATTTTCTAAAATATGAAAATTTGAGAAAACAAAATGTTCGTCGCGAATTCCAATCTGATACGAACTACAAAGCTCTACTCGCGTTCCACATACGATCCCCACTTCGACGAATAAATTTGTCGTTCGCGAATAACCTCAAAACCTTCTTTGTGTCTGTTTCCTCGGTGGTTGATAGCTACGAATAAGAAAATACCATGTGAAAGAAAAGTCAAAAGGGACGAATGTTCGTTTCTTCGTTGGTCGTTAGTCGTTCTCATGTGAATAGTACTTAAGGACTATTCAAATGAAAGGAACCAACGAGCGACGAATAAATGATTTAAAGGAACTTTTACACCTGAATTCTTCATAAAATCAACGCCAAATGACAGAAATAAAATGTATATTAGTGTTTAGATACTTAAGTTTGCTTTTTAATTTCTAAAATAAGATACATTTGAAAAAACAAATTGGTCGTCGCGAATTGCAACCTGATTGTTACGAACTGCCAAGCTCCATTCCCGTTCCACATACGATCCACACTTCGACAAACAAATTGTTCGCCGCCAATAACCTCAAAACCACCCGACGAACTATTAGACAGTGTCTATTTTATGACATTGTTATTGAGAACGAAACGAGAAATATAGACTTTGAAGGTAATCCTTTGTCAAAATTAAAAGATACCTGAATGATAACTATTTAGAATAGTATTTTCATCGAAACCGAGATGTCCGCTTGGCTCACTTTAGAAACGTTTTTTTTACAATGATTTACAAACGCCATTTAACTCGTAATTTAAGCAAAAAATGTATTACTATTTATTAAAGGAATTCCTGTTTTTTTTAGGTTGAAATTAAGAAAGCTGAACCCCGAGATGGCTCTGGAAACAATAGCAACAACAGTGGAGTTGGAGGAGGATACGGTAAAATGGGAAATGAATGCAACCATTGGGGTCCCCACCATGCTCCTATAAACATGCTTCAAGGACAGAATGGTCAAATGGGAGGTCCACCTTTAAATATGCCTATTGGAGCACCGAACATGATGCCAGGCTATCAGGGCTGGGGTACATCTGCGCAGCAGCAGGGATATGGCTACGGAAGTAGTGGACCCGGGTCCTACCAAGGATGGGGTGCCCCACCTGGTCCCCAAGGACCACCACCTCAATGGAGTAACTATGCAGGACCACAACAAACTCAAGGTTATGGTGGATACGACATGTACAGTTCTACATCCACCGGAGGTCCGTCTGGGCCTTCAGGAGGTGGAAGCTGGAACTCATGGAATATGCCACCAAACTCCGCAGGTCCAGCTGCGCCAGCTGCAGGTGGTGGTTCAGCAACGGATATGTACTCCAGGGCCCAAACGTGGGCTGCTGGTGGTCCATCTTCAACAGGCCCGGTTGGAGGAATCCCTAGAGCTGGTCCAGGAAATTCTGCTTCGAAATCGGGCTCTGAGTATGACTACGGTGGATATGGTTCTTCGGGATACGATTACGAATATAGCAACTATGCAAAAGAACAAGGTGCATCGACTTATGGTGCCGGCCCAAGATCAGCCTACGGCAACGACAGTTCATCGCAGCCGCCATATCCCGCATCGCAGGCTGTTTAAGGTAGCATTTTTGATTGAGCAAATTGTATAAAAATTGAACTACAGAGATTTATTCAAATTTTCAATTCATTAATACACATACATTAAATATTTGACACAATTATAAAATTTAGCTAATTATATATATACAAAAAATATTTGCTAAAATTAAAAAAAAAATAGAACACAGAAAAAAGAACGCGGAACTAATAACTAAATTTTGAGATCTGCTCGTCAAACTGTTAAATAATATTTATTGGTTATTTAAAAGGAAAAAAAAAACATTTCGAAAATAGTTTGCACGTATTCAATAAATTGTATTACTTTCTTTTGCATTACTAAAATAGATGATTTGTTTATAATAATTGTCAAACAAAACGTCGACAGAGAAGTGTGTATTCGGTTACAAATATATATTATATATACATATACAAATATATTATAAAAAGTTAAATTAAAAAAAATCATATATAAAAAAGAGACACTTTACTAAATTAAGAAATAGGTAATATTAACTTCTACTACTACTTAAAATGGGATAAGTTCAAAAATTAACGCAAGAATCACCTGACGTAATTATAAATATTATTAATTCAATATTTCATAGAGAAAAATAAAGTAGAATTAAATAAAGTAAAAGTAAAATTAAAAAAAATAGTAATAAATCGATTAAAACTCTGACTGTTAATTATAAAACAATTTGTTTAAATATGAAAAGAAAAAAAATTCAAATATCATACACCATTGGTAATCATAATTATGATTTAGCTTTTAAAGCCCTTGCTTTAATTAAATTACTACGATGCATAGGTTATTATTAGAGAGTATCCGATAAAAAAGTTATTTTATGTAAGGGAAATGTCCAAGTAAAATACGATTTGATTTAATTTTATTGTTTTTGAACGAACATTGTGTAATTTTATTAATCTTACTTTGCCAATTTTTTCATCACTCAGCGCAATTGTTTTCCACTATGAATTTCCTTTTATAAATACTAGTACGCCCTTTTATTTTATTTTTTATATATATATATTTTGGTTATAACTTAGTTTAAAATAAAAATAAAAAAAGAAGAAAAAAGAATAAAATGATTTTCTGAATAAACTGTTTTGTTATTATAAATAGAAGAATACAAGTAACAACATTAAGAAATTGACTGATTTTACAATACTATGAAATATGAGCTAACGATACTTTCATTTAAATATTTTAGAGATAATTGTTCTTAGATTAAAAAACAATATTGTGTAAGGCATATGTTCTTTTTGACGAAATTTCAGCAATAATTATACCCAATAAAACTCAAATAAGTTTTAAGTCAGGGAGGATGTAAATTACTTGTTTCCTTTCAGATACATAATTTTAATGTTTGTTTTTAATTTATAATGAACACAGTGCCTAAGTAATCAAATATCTATTCAAGGACATTGTTACTAATATAAAAAAATAAGTGTAAACTCCTTCAGAGTTGTGTTGAATTTACTTAATAACATAAAAATAGTAATAAAAAATAAAATAAGTGATTAGCTCAGTAAACACCCGGAATAAATTCGTAATTTTTACATGGACATTTATAATTCTAATTTTTTTAAAAAAATTTTGCAACCAGAGACTTACTTTATTTTTTTCTTTTAATGTACGTATTTATAAATATCAATTAATGTTTTATTTCGAACATACAATATATATACGGTTTATTTAATAAACATTTCAGTTTGGTGAGTGTTTGAAATGGATATTTTTCAGATTATTTCTTGTTTAAAATATATTATAACAATTAGCAGGCATTTGAGTATTTATAATATATATATATAGTTTGTTATAAATCTTCAATCATATAAAAACTTTGAATACAAAAAATGTATGTGTTGTGTATTTTGTGTTGTATTCTTTATAGAAGATTTAATTTACTTGAAATAATGAAATGGTTGGATTGAGTTTTTCCGATATCCATATAAATAAATATGACAATTAAACTTAAACAAGATTAAAAACAAAAAGACGAAATGATTTAAAAATTGAATACAAACACACATACAAGTCGTTCGCAAACAGCTAAACAGAGTTGTTTTATTTGACGACTAAGGATGGCTTTTTAAAAAGCTGATTGATGAGATTGAAATGTCCCGAAAAATAAAACACTTGCTTAATATAAGACAAATCAAAGCAGAGTATTATTTTTCATCAAAATATTTTTTTGCGGAGTATCAGCTTTATATATACACTGCATATAGTACTATCACGAGGCATCATTTTTTAATTGCGAATCAAGTCGCAATGAGGCGTGCTGAAATCGCCAATTGGTGTGGATATACAATGAGGACACAACAGAAGTGTATTAAATACTCCGGATGTTCCAACATATAGGTGAAAAGCATAGCAATTTGTTCTTTTGTTGCATGAGACATTCGAAAAAATAAAATTATTTAAATCGACATTTGAAATAATATAATATACTTACATATTTCGTTAAAAGTATGCAGAACCTTGGAGAGACAACTTACAAACAAATTGAACAAATCAGAGCCAAAATGACATTTCATTCTTGGCAGAATTGTAAGTGATACCAATAAAATAAATTTTTTGCGATCACCTTACACAGAGCAACTAAAAGGTGATAATCAAAAATGACAGTCAACTATCACCTCACGCGATTCCACCCCTGGTATATGTTCTCGTCCACTATTTAGAGTTAGTTACGAATCAACCAGGAGGATGGACAGACGAAAATGACACCATAACGGGTCCGCCAAATAACTTTTTTTTTTGAAAATGCTTCATCAACATCGAGTGTAGCTTCAGCTGTGTGGCACGTAGCGCCGTCCTGTTGAAACCAAATGTTGACAATATCCTCCTCTTCAATTTTTGTGAAAAAATTCGTTCAACATGGCCCGATAACGATCGCCATTGACTGTAACAGCCACTCCTTGCTCATTTTCGAAAAATGGCCCAATTATGCCTCTGGACCAAAATCCGCACCAAAATCCGCACCAAACAGTGAGTCGTTTTGTGTGTATCGGCTTTTCAATGTATGCGTGCGGGTTTTCTGTGCCCCAAATGCGACAATTTTGCTTGTTTACATACCCGCCAAGATCAAAATGAGGTTCATCAAAAAAGATGATTTTTTTGGCAAAATCGGCATCGATCGCAGGCAGTAATGTCGCAATATTTCCCAGCGTTGTTCAAGCGTATACATAACCATATTCGTTCAGCGGAAGGATAAAACTAATTATCTGTCAAATCGGACATGAGCTAAGTGTTACCATTCACGAAATAAGCACTAGTTGAAAAAAAAAACGTTAGATGGCGGACCCTTTATATACAATGGTATCAGTTCTTTTCCACGAAACCTCTAACGTTTTTCCATTATCCATCGGCATTTTTTGGAAAACAACATTGTTTGAAGGTTTTGATATTTGCTTTCTTTACGTGCACACATCGTGTTGTGACAAACGAACTCCCACAACCCACTTTAACTACCTGACACTTTGTAAGGAACACATTACTTTTTCCCTTTGTTCAACTACATAATTGTCTTCTACATTATTCATTTATTTTATATATTTGGATTAACAAAATGCGTTTCACAATTTCAAACAACTCAAAGTTCAGAAATTTCACCAATCATTAAACTAGCATCAGCCTTGCAGCTACCAAAGTTCTGTCGGAAACGACTTCGAGCGGTAGTACAACCTGCAGTGTCTGGTGTTTTAAGCGAAATTCTTGACGTGCTTGAAAAAAAGTTGTCCGGGCTTGGATAAAGATAAATATGACAAATTCGGAGAAGCAACAAGCAAGAAATGATTTTTTTAAGAAATCTGTACTGCCTGAAATTGCTGGATGTGGGTTGAACCCACATTGGAATCATCGCCCCGACTAAGTTTCAGCATCATTATTTAAACAGAAAAGAAGAGATTTTTGTTCTTAAAAAAAACGCTTTTCAAAATAAACTGCTTTATAATTCAAAGTCACCAGGATTTACAGTTCGACCGATTCTGACGAATAGAGACGAATGTTCGCTAATGGTAATGGAACGAGTTTTCAATTCGCCACATTTTTGACATATGAGGCGAAAGTAACTAGGCGATTCGAAAGCGGTAATACCAAATATTCGCATTCGCCAAATATTTCTGGCGAATCGCGAGTCATTATAGGCCCCTATGTTAAGTGTTAGGGTATCTGCTAGAAGAAATATTTACGATACACTTTAACACGTTATTTGTGGCAGAGTGGAGGAGTGCAGGTTGGAAGTTGTGCAGTAGATGTTAGATAAGGTGTTCGCTTGCTAATCCAGGGGTGGAATCGGCTAACGCGATAGTCGATAGTTTATTATCAAAATCGACAATTTCGCTCCATGGAAGGCGATTATCAAATCGACAATCGTTTTTTGCTTTGATATCAAGTGACGGCAATTTAGGTATCGTTTTCATACGTTTACATAATATATGTTTGGTTTGACGACGTTACTTACTTACTTACTTAGGTGGCGCTACAGTTCTGGACGAACCTGGGCCTCAACCAACATGCCTCTCCAGCCAACTCGGTCTTTGGCTAGCTGCCTCCAGTTTTGCACTCCAAGTTGGTTGAGGTCGTCCTCCACTTGAGCGCGCCACCTAAGGCGAGGTCTTCCTTGACTGCGTCTACCCTCTGGGATGGAATCGAAGATCCTGCGAGCCGGAGCATTGTTGTCCATTCGCTCTACGTGACCTAGCCATCTTAAACGTGATATGCGTATTTTTTTGACCAGGTCAATGTCGCTGTATAGTTCTTGGTTGAACCTTCTCCTCCAAAGCCCGTTAACGCAGATCGGGCCAAAAATCTTCCGAAGAATCTTACGCTCGAAACGACTAAGGATATCTTCATCCGCTTTAGTTAGAGTCCATGCCTCGGCGCCATAGAGCAGGACTGGGATGATTAGGGTCTTATACAGAGTCTCCTTTGTCTTTCGAGAGAGGGCTTTGCTACTCAATTGCCTTCCTAGCCCATAGAAACAGCGATTGGCAAGAGTAATTCTTCGCTTTATTTCTGACGAGATGTTGTTGTCAGATGTTATAGCGGATCCGAGGTACACAAAGTCCCTAACTACCTCAAAGTTGTACCTGTCTATTGTGATGTTTTGTCCAATCCGCCGGTGTTGTGTGTCCCTTTTTGTGGACAGCAGGTACTTCGTTTTGGCCTCATTGACTGCTAGTCCCATCTTAGCCGCTTCAGCTTCAATGCTAGCAAACGTTCCAGTGACAGCTCGCCGAGTTCTGCCAATGATGTCTATGTCGTCAGCGTATGCTAGCAATTGCACAGACTTGAAAAAAATTGTCCCACTACAAGGTTTCAGGCGTTCACATAGTACGGCAGAGAGGATCTTGTAGGCGATATTCAGGAGACTAATTCCTCTATAGTTGGCGCAGTTTAGAGGGTCTCCTTTCTTGTGGATCGGGCAAACGATGCTGAGGTTCCATTCATCAGGCATACTTTTTTCTGACCAAACTTTAGAGATGAGTTGGTGTATGCACTCCACCAGGTCATCTCCGGCCGCTTTAAAAAGTTCGGCGAGTAGTCCGTTGTTTTTTAGTTTAGATATTGCTATCCTTACTTCATTTTGGTCAGGTGGACGGAAGTTTTGTCTGTCATCATCCATGTTGAATGGTTTATTCTGCCTGACTCCAGCACCGACTGTAACTCTACTACGAGGTTTCCATTCCTATCTCTACAGGCTTCTGTGCGGGATTTTTTTCCTTGGCATGTTCTTTTTACCTGTTGGTAAAACTTCCGCATGTTGTTCCTGGAGTAGCATCTCTCAATATCTTCGATCGCGCGCTTCTCATGCTCTCTTTTTTTCTTTTGTAGAAGCCGGTGTTCTTCCCGTCTTTTCTGCTCGTATAGCTCGCGAGCAGCTCTCGTCTTTCTTTGCAGCGTCGCTTTATATGCCTCTTGTCTTTGTATATACACTGCATATAGTACTATCATGGAGCATAATTTTTTAGTTCTGAATCAACTCGCAATGAGTCGCGCTAAAATCGCCAATTGGTGTGAATATAGAATAAGTACAGACAACAAAAGTGTATTAAATACTGGTAAAATATCGGTTAAGGTTTTCGTCTTCACTATTTAGAGTTAGTTTCGAATCAACCAGGAAGATGGCCAGACGAAAAATGACCACCATGAGAGTACTATAGAAAATGTATATACAATGCTCTTGTTTGGCTGCATGGGCCTGCCTGCATTCGTCATCAAACCAGAGGTTTCGTGGTGGTGGTCTGGTGAAACCTAGCACATCAGTTGCGGCATCTCTGATGGCTTGTTGGCAGTGTTGCCACTGATCTTCGACACTTGATGCTGGCGGTACTGGATTTCTTGAGAGGTTACGGGATATTCGATCGGCATAGGTTCTGGCGGTTTCTTGCGATTGCAGCTTTCCGACGTCATACTTCCTCACAGTATTACTCCGTTGTTGTGGAGTTCGGGTTATTCGCATTCTTACCTTTGCTGCAACAAGGTAGTGATCCGAGTCGATGTTAGCTGCTCGGAAGGTGCGAACATCCAAGATACTGGAGGCGTGTCTTGCATCGATCGCAACGTGATCAATCTGATTGACGGTTCTTTGATCTGGGTGTCGCCAAGTCCCTTTGTGTATATCGAGATGAGGAAACCGTGTGCTTGCAATGGTGACGTTATGTGCCGCTGCGAAGTCAATTAGCCTAAGTCCGTTTTCAGACGTTGTGTCGTGTAGGCTATGTTTTCCGACAGTCCTACCAAAGATTTCCTCTTTACCTATTCTGGCATTAAAATCGCCTAGTACGATCTTAACGTCGTATTTAGGGCATTGCTCATAGGTTTTGTCGAGGAGCTCATAGAAGTCATCCTTGGTGGCGTCATCTTTGTCCTCTGTGGGGGCATGAGCGCATATTAGGCTAATGTTGGCGAATTTAGCCTTGATACGGATTGTCACTTACGTGTCGAAAGCCCAAGACTTCTTGCCTAAGTCTACCGCTTATGACGAATCCGCACCCAAATAAACGCTGTGGTCTTCTTGCGCAATCACCGTAGTACACGTCACAGTTTTTCATCCTCCTTTTGCCCGGCCCATTCCATCGCACTTCCTGGATGGCAGTAATTCCTGCTCTGTAGCAGTCTAGGGCCTCCGCTACTTGTTTGGATGCACGTGGTCTGTTAAGAGTTCTAACATTCCACGTGCAGATCCGAAGGTCGTTGTCCTTGATTCGTTTTTCCGGGTCGTCAACAGTTAATCCGTCCTTTTCCGAGGCTATTGGTCGCTTCGTAACTTTTTCTTTTTTCCGTGGCAGGGTTGCTAACCCCACGCACAACCCCCAACCTGGAGGGCCAGGTCCTTTGTTGGATTCCTTGGACAAAAGGAACCGGAGAATCCGGAGTCAGTAACCCACTTCGGGGATATGAGCGCTGCCGTTGGTCCATTAAGGGTTCATCCGCCACCATCTCTATTTCAATGCCCTGACTTGCATTGAATTGTCCTAATGACCTTATCTCCAAATACGTCGAAGGAGCTCATTAGGGCGTCTGCTTCGTTGACTTTTGACGCCACCGTTGGTCCAATTGGTTGGGCTCATCCGCCGTACGTCCTCTTTCTGAGGGGCTCGTGCAAGACTTCTGCGAATCGATCAGAACAGTCATTAAAGCAGAGCATTATAGTGTTGCTATTTTTTCTGTGTTCAACACTCGCGCTTATAAGTTTAGCAGGAATGTCCGGATGGACAGACCAGTACCCGGTGGTTACCGCGGGGAGGTAAAATAAGCACAATTGATGTGTACGATATAGTTGCAGCGACTGTGCATCACCAGTTTGATGCCTTTCAGTGCCTACCCTATTCATACAGCACCCAACCACCAACGGTTTGACGACGTTAAATATGTTTATTTTTATTTTAATACGAAAAAAGGTTGTTTTAAGAATCAAAATATTTCCCACCGTCTGAAGCTTGTCAATATGTGTAGTCTAGTCTTGCTAATCGTAGAGTTATCTGAGGCTTTGTTTGCGTTTGATCTATTGAAAATAAATATTTATACACCAAATTTTTAAATGAAAGAAATTCAAGGACTAATTATTCATCTCACGAATCTTTTAATCGGTGTTCGAGAGCTTTTAATAAGTATTGCGACTTGTTTGATATAAGAATGAGCAGAAACTCTTTTAAGGACAAAATATTAGCCCGAATGACAACTGAAGAATCTTCGCGACTTTTTAAAATTAACTCTTAAATGTTAACTATATATTTTTGGTAATCTAAATATATTAAATCCATTGATTGCAGAAAAGTTCCTTTTTTCTTTACATTAAGGCACCTTTTTTATTATTTTTATTTCTGTCATTATAGTTTTCTATGTAATATATATTTTATGTTGTCTTAATTTGGCAAAATCAAATAAAAATAATCACTTTGACGGTTACATTTTTGCGATAGTTTTCGTGTGACAGCTATTTAGGTGTCATTTCCATACAATTACCTCTATTTCTTGTGCAGTCAGAAAATAAGTTGGCAAGTATTGAAGTTAAAAACTACGAATAGAGGGGAACATTTTTGTGATAAAGTTTGTACTAAGCGATTCGACACAAGAATTTTTGTTTTAATATAAAATTCTTGGTGGTACTTCCGTTATGCACTAATTATTATACTTAAATTGTACGGTCATGATGTCTTCATGAAATGGGCAATCTTTTGTAGGATGAGATGATGAGACCTTAAGAATCACAAACAAATTACATGTAATATTTACGCTAAGTATTAGATTAATGTGATAAGATATTCTCACATCTTTTTCAATAAACAATTCGCAAACGGAAACACAAAAGTAACAACCAACCAAGTTTTTGCTTTTCGTTTAAAATGAGAGCTTGTCAAATGACATTTTATTTCTCCAAAAAATATGAGTGTTGCCAAGCGCTTAACATTTTTTTGCCATCACTACACAGAGCAAAAAATAGTTGATTAAAAAAGCGACCGCCACCTATCACCTTAAGCCGATTCCACTTCCACCCCAGGCATCGTGAGTTCGATACTCAGGTTGTGTAGTAAAATTTGTGACCTCTAGTGCAAACAAGATCCATCCGTGGATTTTAATTGAGAAAATGTTCGCCTAATTCTAGAGTACCGCCCGAAAAAATTCTTCTGCCTAGTATAGTTGAGGATGTTCAAAGGGAAGATATGTGTGTGGGTACAAGCACCCGCAAATCACCCCTGTCTATCAACTCCTACTCTCACCTCCACGTGGTGAACATCGGGTGCCTAGTACCTCAACTGGAGATTGGGTTCCAACCCCTTTCTGAGGTTGTTGGTGGCAGCAAACGAGAGAGAGGGGGAGGAGTGTTACCACTAAGGCACTACTCCTTGCATCCAGGCGGCAGCGAAAGAATTCTCTAGATGGTATCAACGGTGGCGTCTACAGTTAAAGTCAGGTTGAACTACTTAGTGAACACCTTATATGGGCTACTACGACGTTTTCGGAGCTCAGGCCTATAAGGAGCGGTTTATACGGCTCTTCGTCCTTGGAGTTACAATAAGGACCTGGGTTGTGCCGTCGGGGTAACTTCCCGGCCACATCAAAAACAACTAATTGCGAAGCAACAACAAGCCTCGGATACGGACGGATTCACTGATGACAAACCCTGCAAACGAATTTCGGATATGTACGTGGAATGTTAGGTCCCTTAACAGACCACATGCAGCCGAACAACTAGCGGAGGCCCTTGACTGCTGTAAGGCAGACATAACCGCCATCCAAGAAATGCAATGGGACGGACCGGGCAAAAAAAAGATGAAAAACTGCGATATCTACTATGGCAACTGCTATTCACAACAAAAACAGCGCTTATTTGGATGTGGATTCGTCATTGGAGGCAAGCTCCGGCAAGAGGTTTTGAGTTACAAATGTGTGAACGAGCGCCTCATGACAATCCGCATCAAAGCTAAATTTTTTTTTTTTTTTTTTTTTTTTTTTATAATTAACGCGCGCACAAGGGACTATTTATTTCCCTTTTAATGTAACACACTGCGCGGGCATTAGGAAGATAGGGAGGGGAGAGATAAGAGGTGTCGATTAACATTGGTTTTGAATGTTTGCAAATTGAAATGGCAAGGGAAAATCTCGCCGGGTAAACCATTCCAAAGTCGTGTTGTACGGCTAAAAAAAGAATCCCTATATTTCACGGTACGTCCGAAATTGGGCTCAAGGGTGAACTGATGGGCATTCCTAGCAAGACGAGTATTACGGGCAAAACTTTTAAGGGGAGGAATGCAACTGGCTACCTCGAGTGAACATTTTTTATAAAAGAAACGATAAAATAAGGAAAGACCAATATTAGCCAATATTAGCCTTATATGCGCGCATGCCCCCACAGAGGAAAAAAATGATGACACCAAAGAAATGTTTTTTGAGCTCCTGGACAAAACATGAGCAATGCCCTAGCTATGACATTGAAATTGTCCTAGACGACTTTAACGCCAAGCTAGGGAGAGAAGATGTTTTTGGTGGTACAATCGGAAAACAGCTTGCACGACACCACCTCCGATAACGGATTCAGGATAATTGACTGCTGCGGGGCGAAATATTGTAATAGCTAGTACCAAGTTCCTACACCTCAACATTCACAAAGGGACATGGAGATCCCCTGATCAATCCACTGTCAACCAAATTGACCACATTGCGATCGATGCAAGGCAATACTCCAGTATGATGGATGACCGAACTTTCCGAGGGGCAAACCAGTATAACCAGTATTGACAGCTCCAATCTAGAAAATGTCTACCAACTCTCAGACATTGAAGAACAAGTTCAGTTTTTCACAAATACAATAAATAACCTTTTTGAAACTTACGTACCTATTAAAACCACACGAATTAAAAACCCTGACCTAGGATGGTATACCAGCAATATTGACAAGCTTATAGTGAAACGAAATACAGTTTTTAGACGATGGAAAAGGTTCAGACTACCACAATTGCTGCTCCAGTATAAAACTTTAAGTGTCTCCCAGAAAACTATGGAGAAATATCAAATCTCTTGGTATTACAAAACAAAATAGGAATGCTGAAGATGATTTTGATTTTAATGAGCTAAACAAGCAGTTCGTGCATTCTGTCTCTGACATAAATGTTGGTGCTGAGTTTGACAGATATTTTAACAGAAGTGATGAATTTCTCTTCAGCTTCAGTTTTAAAAGAGTTTTTGAAGTAGATGTTTACAAAGCTGTAAAAGCCATAAAATCTTAAGCTATTGGATTAGACAATATGCATCCTAAGTTTGTAAAAATTATTCTGACTTTTATATCTCCTTTCTTGACGCATATATTTAATACCATTTTGACAAAGTCTTGCTATCCAAAATTATGGAAAGTTTCAAAAATAATCCCTATTTTACTTATTATTTTTTTATACCGACCGATTTCCATCCAACCTTTCATTTCAAAAGCATTTGAAAAAATTATGAGTCAACAAATTACGACATTTTTGGAAACCCATAATCTGATAACACCTACACAATCTGGGTTAAGAACAAAACACAGCTGCACAACTGCGCTTCTAAAAATAACAGACGATATACGACAGCAAATTGATAAAAATTATGTAACAACTTTGGTTTTACTGGATTTCTCCAAAGCGTTCGATACCGTTTCGCTTGAAATACTTTTGAAAAAGCTTAAATACTTTTTCTTTTTTGAAAACTCAGCTGTATCACTAATAGAAAAGCACCTAAGCCATAGAACTCAAGCAGTTTATGCAAACTCCAAGCTATCTGATTTTGTGTGCCCCAGGGATCGATTTTAGGCCCACTCTTGTTCACGCTGTTCAACAATGACCTTCCTTCTATACTCAAGTATTGCAAAATCCATATGTATGCAGATGACGTACAAATTCACTTGAGCTATCGAATTGGTATGGTTGAAGATGCAACAGACAGAATAAATGAAGATCTTAAAGGTATAGGACAGTGGTCTAGTGAAAATCACTTAAAACTTAATGCGAACAAATGCCAGGCAATCGTTATAAGCAACTCTGCTATTGATATGTCATACCTGCCAAGTATTGAACTGCAAGGGAAAACTTTAAACTATGTTAAAACAATAAAAAATCTTGGGGTTATTTTTAACCAAACACTATCTTGGGACAATCACTTGGCATGCGCTGTTGGTCGAATTTATGCTGCTCTACGGGTTCTGTACATCTCTGGAAGTTGTCTTCCAATTTTAACAAAAATTACTTTAGCCAAAACTCTTGTTCTGCCAACCCTTTTCTACGGAAGCCCCATTTTTTGCTGTTTAGATAGTGCAAGCAAACGCAAATTGCAGGTAGCTTTTAATAACATTGTTCGTTTTATATATGGATTGCGTCGCTTCGATCATGTTTCGGTACAAGCAAATAGTGTGTTCAACATGCCTCTCGATAAATATATAGATTTTCTAAGTTTAACATTTCTTTTTAAAATTATTCATACTAAATCACCTGAATATCTTTTCGAAAAGCTTAGTTTTCCAGTATCTCAAAGAAGTAATATTCTAATTGTCTCTACCTTTAAATACAGAAACTCTAAGCAACAATTCTTTGTACATGCTGTTAGTCTTTGGAACTCCTTACCGGCAAACCTGAGAGGAAAAAATAACTACACTTGTTTTGAAAAATTCTTAAGAAACCTATATAAATGCTGAAACTATTTTTAAACATTGTTCAAAATTCTAAAACGTCATCATTTTAATTCATTTTCTTAATTTTACCTTCATGTAATTTAATTTTACTTATACATAACTCACTTATTTTTACTGTATAAGTCAAATAACATTTCTATCAAATAATATCTTTAATTAATTTTAATCTTAAATTCGTACATGATAAGTATTATAAAAAAGACTATGTTTTAATATACTTATGATAATAATAAATAAATACAAATACAAACATTGACTCGGACCACTACCTCGTTATAGCCAAGGTACGACTTAGGATATCACGATCCACGCCAAGAAGAGGTAATACTGTGAGTAAATTTAACGTCGGATGGCTCTAATCGCAAGAAATCTCCAGATCCTTTTCCGATCGAGTCTCAAATAACCTCCAAAAGAGTCCTTTATCGCCAGCATCAATTATTGAGAACCAGTGGCAACATTGCCAAAATGCCATCAGGGAAGCCGCGACTGAAGTGCTGGGTTTTACACGGCCACCACAACGAAACCCCTGGTTTGTTGATGAGTGTCGGCAAGCACACGCAGCTAAACAAGAAGCATACAACCACTTCTGCAGACTGTAAAACGGCGATGACGAAACGAATTCCGCTGTCAGGCAGAATGGTCCACTTTAACTGGGCGGAGTAGACCAACAATTCCGACCACCACATCTGGATTAAATAAAGCTAGCTAGATCTAAACATAAGAGCAACAGGGCCGCAGGAGCCTATGGCCTAGCTGCCGAGCTCATTAAAGCTGCAGGCGATGACTTGGCTATAAGTATGCAGATGCATATGCCTAAAGCCATTTGTCAACAATCTGATAGGTCCATATCAGTGCGGTTTTAGGCCACGAAAGTCCACTATCGATCAAATATTACGCATTAATATTACACATTACGGCAGATCTTGGAAAAAACTCAAGAACTTCAAATCGATACCCACCACCTTTTCATCGATTTGAAAGCCGTGTACGACAGCATTTATAGAGACGAGTTAAAAAGAGCAATGTGCAGTTTTAACATCCCTGCCAAACTCGTCCGCCTGTGACGCCTCACGATGGAAAACGCACGCTGTTCCGTAAAGGTCGGTAAAGACCTCACCGACACCTTTGAAGTCAAAAAAGGATTTAGACAAGGCGATGCGCTGTGACTTTTTTAACATCACACTTGAAAGAATAGTGCAGAACTCTCACACCAACACCAGAGGCACGATCTTTCAAAAGTCCGTCCAACTACTCACATATGCCGACGATATTGACATAATCGGAAGAACGCAACGTGATGTCAGTTGCGCTTTTGTGAGTATTGAGACGGAAGCGGCAAATATGGGTTTAGCAGTCAATGAGGGCAAAACCAAGTATATGCTGTCATCAAGAAGAGACACCCAACATCGACGTCTTGGAAAAAACATCACCATAGACAGCTATAACTTGGAGTTAGTTAGAGACTTTGTCTACCTGGGCTCCGCTATAAACTCAGACAACAACACCAGCGCTGAAATCAAACGAAGAATAACTTGCCAATCGCTGCTTCTTCGGGCTTAGAAGGCAATTGAGTAGCAAAGCCCTCTCTCGGGCAACTAAACTGTCCCTTTATAAGACCCTCATCATCCCAGTCCTGCTCTATGGTGCAGACGCATGGACGCTGTCAAAAGCGGATGAGAACACTTTAGGCTGTTTCGAGAGAAAGATTCTCCGGGTGATTTTTGGTCCCATATGCATAAACGATGAGTGGAGAAGAAGATACAATGAAAAATTTTACCGGCTGTACAGTGACACAGACCTAGCCAAAAGAGTAAAAATTCAACGTCTCAGATGGCTGGGTCATATAGAGGGGAAGGACATCAATGCTCCGGCCCGAAAAATCTTCGAATCCACCCTAGAGGGACGGCGCAGTAGAGGAAGACCGAGACTCAGGTGGCGCACACAAGTGGAAGAGGACCTCAACCGACTCCACGTGCGAAACTGGAGACAGCTAGCTAGGGACCGAGCTGGCTGGAGAAGCTTGTTGGTTGAGGTCCAGGTCCACCCCGGACTGTAGCGCCAACTAAGAAGAGGAAGAAGTATAGTTGACCATCCAGTTGCATTCTGAAATGCAATGTACCTTTCATATTCCCATATGAACCGTGCATAGTTTCGGCATAGTAGTAGAAGAGGTAGCCTATTCTTCTTAGTGGAAAATCCTCCTGTCCATGGACGTATTCTATAATACGCCCATATTGATTGATACCCAGTGCCAAGCTAGTAGCCCATCTCCCAAAAATCTCAAAAAAAAAATTCGAAAATATTTTAATGTGAAATTACTTTGCCTACTTACATATTCCTTAATATCAATTTTGTTTTTGAAAAAAAACGTTTTTAGCCCACTATCTTGATTTTTTTTCACCAAAACATAATCCGCACCTACAGTAATGCACTGTTTTTTTGTTATACAAATTCTTGTAGCCGTTTCTGAAGAAATATAAGCTTTTCCTTAACGATTATATGACAGGTGCCGTTAATATTTCAGCTTAAAAAATAAATTCCACGACTGGATCGCACGTGCTTGCTCATATGTGCGGTCACATTGTAGAATAAAATTTAAGAAAATTAAAGTTAATATCAAAGCATTTATTTGATTTTTGTGACTTGATTGTTTGAATAAAATACGTTAAATTTTATTGAGTGAAATAATGGGGTTTACATTTAATATCTTTAAGAAATGTGAACAAAGTGTTAATTTTTTTTTCAAAGGAGCGGTTTTTAAATAAAACGGTTCTTTTGACCAACCCTTTTCTACGGAAGCCCCATTTTTTGCTGTTTAGATAGTGCAAGCAAACGCAAATTGCAGGTAGCTTTTAATAACATTGTTCGTTTTATATATGGATTGCGTCGCTTCGATCATGTTTCGGTACAAGCAAATAGTGTGTTCAACATGTCTCTCGATAAATATATAGATTTTCTAAGTTCAACATTTCTTTTTAAAATTATTCATACTAAATCACCTGAATATCTTTTCGAAAAGCTTAGTTTTCCAGTATCTCAAAGAAGTAATATTCTAATTGTCTCTACCTTTAAATACAGAAACTCTAAGCAACAATTCTTTGTACATGCTGTTAGTCTTTGGAACTCCTTACCGGCAAACCTGAGAGGACAAAATAACTACACTTGTTTTGAAAAATTCTTAAGAAACCTATATAAATGCTGAAACTATTTTTAAACATTGTTCAAAATTCTAAAACGTCATCATTTTAATTCATTTTCTTAATTTTACCTTCATGTAATTTAATTTTACTTATACATAACTCACTTATTTTAACTGTATAAGTCTTATAAATAACATTTCTATCAAATAATATCTTTAATTAATTTTAATCTTAAATTCGTACATGATAAGTATTATAAAAAAGACTATGTTTTAATATACTTATGATAATAATAAATAAATACAAATACAAACATTGACTCGGACCACTACCTCGTTATAGCCAAGGTACGACTTAGGATATCACGATCCACGCCAAGAAGAGGTAATACTGTGAGTAAATTTAACGTCGGATGGCTCTAATCGCAAGAAATCTCCAGATCCTTTTCCGATCGAGTCTCAAATAACCTCCAAAAGAGTCCTTTATCGCCAGCATCAATTATTGAGAACCAGTGGCAACATTGCCAAAATGCCATCAGGGAAGCCGCGACTGAAGTGCTGGGTTTTACACGGCCACCACAACGAAACCCCTGGTTTGTTGATGAGTGTCGGCAAGCACACGCAGCTAAACAAGAAGCATACAACCATTTCTGCAGACTGTAAAACGGCGATGACGAAACGAATTCCGCTGTCAGGCAGAATGGTCCACTTTAACTGGGCGGAGTAGACCAACAATTCCGACCACCACATCTGGATGAAATAAAGCTAGCTAGATCTAAACATAAGAGCAACAGGGCCGCCGGAGCCTATGGCCTAGCTGCCGAGCTCATTAAAGCTGCAGGCGATGACTTGGCTATAAGTATGCAGATGCATATGCCTAAAGCCATTTGTCAACAATCTGATAGGTCCATATCAGTGCGGTTTTAGGCCACGAAAGTCCACTATCGATCAAATATTACGCATTAATATTACACATTACGGCAGATCTTGGAAAAAATTGTTTCGTCAAGTTCGATTTAGTACTAAGTTAAAACATGTTGCAAATATGTAGCATACTTCTAGGGGCATGGTTGTTGTACACAATAAATGGTGGTTGTTGTACACAATAAATGTTGGTTGTTGTACACAATGAATCCAACAGATGGCGTTAATTTACAAAATGTATCTAAACTTGTTGCCACATCACATTGTCCCCCTCTTAGTTTTGTTCGTCCCGAACAAGCACATCATCATTGTTTCCGTGGTAACGATGCAGTCGATCCAAATGGACAATTTTCATTTTTGCTCTTGGTCCTCGTTGGATTCGGAAAACGACGTCATTAATGCGCTTAACTACTTGGTAGGGACCTTCCCAGTCCTGCTGAAGCTTGGGCGATTCTCCTTTTCTGCGATGTGGGTTGTACAGCCATACCAGATCTCCCTCATTGAATTCAGGTGCTGTTGCTCGCGCATCGTATCTGGCTCTCAGGCGGTCTCTCGCAATGTTAATGTTGCTTTGGGTTCTTTGGTGTGTGTCGTTGATCCTTTCATCGGGGCGCTCACTTTGTTCTGGTGCATTTTAGCACTTGCCTTGATTTTGGGTCCTTTACTAGCTTTGCACATGGTGCACTTTCGACACCATCTCTCAACATCTTTTCTTACAGTTAACCAATAATAGCGTACCCGTACCTTTTTCCTTGTCTTGTTGATTCCTAAGTGCCCGCCGGATTCTTCATCGTGCATTTCCCTTAAAATCTCCTGCACTTTCGACCGTGGCACCACAAGCTGCATCTTAAAGGATCTTCCATTCGGCATTTCCCATTTTCTCCACAAAACACCATCTTTTACATGGAGAGAGTCCCACTGCGCCCAGTATGCCTTTAAGGTAGGACTTCTGTCGGAGATGTCTCTTGCATTCGGCTTATCCATAGATTCCTTCCATACAAGAATGGGCTCGATGTCAGGATCTTCCTTTTGTGCATTACGAAGTTCTTCCGCAGTCCAACCCTTTACAGGTTCAGCCCTTAGTCTCTGAACAGAAATACTTTCGTCCTTCTTACCGTTCAAACACCTAGGATGCGCTCTTTCTGAAGATGGCCGTAGGATTTCATCACTGCTCATGATCGTCCGACGATTTACAGCATTCTCGTTTCCGTACACAATTGGAATCTCGACGATTGAATACCTTAACACCTGCATTCGAAAGTCTAGGACTACTTCATGTGCCTTCATAAAATCCACACCTAGTATGCAGTCGTCGCATATGTCAGCAACCAAGAATGTATGTGCGAAGGTCAGCCCTGCCAGTTCTATCTTCAGAAGTACCTCTCCGTATACTTTTGCTACTTCTCCCGTAGCTGCCTTCAGACTGTTCAAGCTGGTGTTGTGCAGCCAGGACGTCTGGACAAGGCCTCTTCTAATTATGGAGGCCGTGGCACCCGTATCAATAGTGGCCACACATTTTCTGTTGGCGATGACGGTCTTCACCGTCAAACTCTGGTTGCAGCGTTTCGTTTGCGCAACTTGGATAATGGTCCTGGGGGCGTTCATTTCATCAACCGACTTCTGCTCTGCAAAGTTGGTTCTTACGCGCTTTCCACACTGATGTATCCCCAAATCATGCCCGGTAGGGTAAGCGATATCCCTGTCAGTTAGCCTTTTTCTCGCGCTATGTGGGCAGCTTACCTGTGGAGATCTGCATTGTCGCTGTAGGTGTCCTAACTTGTTGCAATTCCAGCATCTCATTTGACCTCGAACAGTGCTCGGGTTTTGTGTTTCAATGTCGACACGTTGACATGAGCACTCTAGCGTAGCCATTTCCCTGACGCGATGGCTACCTTGCGAAGCTTGGTCTGCTGCTTCCATTGTCAGGGCAAATGCTAAAGCCTCAGCGAGCGTTTTCTTACCTGCCATTCTCACAGCCATTTGTAGTTTTCCATCTGCAATGGCATTAGTGAACGCATCGGTTGCCAGTTCGTTTATGATTTCCCTGCTGGTATTGGGATAAGACAAATTCGCCAAGCGCTCAATGTCAGCTTGCAATTGTTGTAGCGTTTCACCTCTTGCCTGGACCCTTCGGCGCAACTGGACTCGGTAAACTTGCTGCATGTGGTCGTCGCCAACCCTCATCTCGATTGCCTTGACCATGGCATCATAATCCTGATGTTTGTCTTCAGGAATGGTCTGCAGCAATTCGGCAGCTGTTCCTCTGAGAGCAAGCGTAAGAGCAATTGATTTGTCTTCGTTGTCCCAGTTGTTCGTCAAGGCGGCAGCTTCGAACTGCCTCTTATAAATTGGCCATGATGTTTGACCATCGAAGACAGGGGGCTGCATTTCCTTTCTTCGTGGACCGTCGCTCGAATATTCCCGAACCTTCTGCTTTTTCAAAGAATCAAATTCCTTAGCCAGATGTTCGTACTGTTGCTCTACACTTACGAACTTTTCTTCCAAGTTTTCTATTTTGGCTTCGAATTTCTGATCGATTGTTTGAAGTCTTTTGTCGAAGAGAACATTCTGTGCATCGAGTTTGTTTTCGAGACCATCAAATTTGCTTTCGAGAACGTTCTTTTGTTCTTCGAGAACGTTCTTTTGTTCTTCGAGAACGTTCTGTTGTTTTTCGAGAAAGTTCTTTTGTTCCTTCGAGGAACTTTCCAAAGCATCGAATTTCGACAGAAGCAACTTCATGAAAGCAGGCATTTCATCGGCTGTACTTACTGTGCATTCTCTCCCTTGTTCTTCAACATCGAACAACATGGTATCGGGGTCTCCACCATCCTGAGTGATAGCATTCTGAAGTCGGAGCAATAGTTCCTTTTTCAGCCCCGAAGTCTGAAGATTTCGTTTTCCTAATTCTTCTTTCAACTCAGCTGTTGTCAATTGTTCTAATTTGCGACCCATTTTATGTAACTTAAACACTATTTTCGCAACACAGTCAGTTTTATTTTAATGTCTCTTCTAGAAAGATCTTTTTCCAACACTATTTTTAACAAAAAAAATATTCGCTATTCACAGTTTTAAAGCACAATCAGTTCAATAGTTTCTGGAAAATTCCACTTTCACAATTAAATGAGTCACCGAAACTGTTTTAGAAAATGTCACTATGGAATTTTCTAGCACTTTACTGAGTTTTATCCCCAATTTCTGACACCAATGTGATATTTTGGCCTGGGGTTCGACAAATAAAACTCAATCAAAATTCCACAATAATAAAACAAATCTCTTTATTTTATAAAACACAACGTCTTTCAGTTTAAATAACACCAATTTAACTTATTTCACTTATTCACAATTCAAATACGTTTTTATAATTCAACACTTTTTATTTAATCTCAATTCAATCACTTTTTACTACTACTTCCAGTTGTTAACAATTCCACTTTCGAAAATAAACTGAACTGTCAATGCAATCTACTCTTGTATTTATACAACTTTAAAAGCTTCTGGAAGCTTCTGTCTGGTTCTGGCACAATCTAAGCTTTCGGTACTAATTCGAGTCTCGAATTGTTTCGTCAAGTTCGATTTAGTACTAAGTTAAAACATGTTGCAAATATGTAGCATACTTCTAGGGGCATGGTTGTTGTACACAATAAATGGTGGTTGTTGTACTTGTTGCCACATCACAGTATTATAAAAAAGACTATGTTTTAAAATACTTATGATAATAATAAATAAATACAAATACAAACATTGACTCGGACCACTACCTCGTTATAGCCAAGGTACGACTTAGGATATCACGATCCACGCCAAGAAGAGGTAATACTGTGAGTAAATTTAACGTCGGATGGCTCTAATCGCAAGAAATCTCCAGATCCTTTTCCGATCGAGTCTCAAATAACCTCCAAAAGAGTCCTTTATCGCCAGCATCAATTATTGAGAACCAGTGGCAACATTGCCAAAATGCCATCAGGGAAGCCGCGACTGAAGTGCTGGGTTTTACACGGCCACCACAACGAAACCCCTGGTTTGTTGATGAGTGTCGGCAAGCACACGCAGCTAAACAAGAAGTATACAACCATTTCTGCAGACTGTAAAACGGCGATGACGAAACGAATTCCGCTGTCAGGCAGAATGGTCCACTTTAACTGGGCGGAGTAGACCAACAATTCCGACCACCACATCTGGATTAAATAAAGCTAGCTAGATCTAAACATAAGAGCAACAGGGCCGCCGGAGCCTATGGCCTAGCTGCCGAGCTCATTAAAGCTGCAGGCGATGACTTGGCTATAAGTATGCAGATGCATATGCCTAAAGCCATTTGTCAACAATCTGATAGGTCCATATCAGTGCGGTTTTAGGCCACGAAAGTCCACTATCGATCAAATATTACGCATTAATATTACACATTACGGCAGATCTTGGAAAAAACTCAAGAACTTCAAATCGATACCCACCACCTTTTCATCGATTTGAAAGCCGTGTACGACAGCATTTATAGAGACGAGTTAAAAAGAGCAATGTGCAGTTTTAACATCCCTGCCAAACTCGTCCGCCTGTGACGCCTCACGATGGAAAACGCACGCTGTTCCGTAAAGGTCGGTAAAGACCTCACCGACACCTTTGAAGTCAAAAAAGGATTTAGACAAGGCGATGCGCTGTGACTTTTTTAACATCACACTTGAAAGAATAGTGCAGAACTCTCACACCAACACCAGAGGCACGATCTTTCAAAAGTCCGTCCAACTACTCGCATATGCCGACGATATTGACATAATCGGAAGAACGCAACGTGATGTCAGTTGCGCTTTTGTGAGTATTGAGACGGAAGCGGCAAATATGGGTTTAGCAGTCAATGAGGGCAAAACCAAGTATATGCTGTCATCAAGAAGAGACACCCAACATCGACGTCTTGGAAAAAACATCACCATAGACAGCTATAACTTGGAGTTAGTTAGAGACTTTGTCTACCTGGGCTCCGCTATAAACTCAGACAACAACACCAGCGCTGAAATCAAACGAAGAATAACTTGCCAATCGCTGCTTCTTCGGGCTTAGAAGGCAATTGAGTAGCAAAGCCCTCTCTCGGGCAACTAAACTGTCCCTTTATAAGACCCTCATCATCCCAGTCCTGCTCTATGGTGCAGACGCATGGACGCTGTCAAAAGCGGATGAGAACACTTTAGGCTGTTTCGAGAGAAAGATTCTCCGGGTGATTTTTGGTCCCATATGCATAAACGATGAGTGGAGAAGAAGATACAATGAAAAATTTTACCGGCTGTACAGTGACACAGACCTAGCCAAAAGAGTAAAAATTCAACGTCTCAGATGGCTGGGTCATATAGAGGGGAAGGACATCAATGCTCCGGCCCGAAAAATCTTCGAATCCACCCTAGAGGGACGGCGCAGTAGAGGAAGACCGAGACTCAGGTGGCGCACACAAGTGGAAGAGGACCTCAACCGACTCCACGTGCGAAACTGGAGACAGCTAGCTAGGGACCGAGCTGGCTGGAGAAGCTTGTTGGTTGAGGTCCAGGTCCACCCCGGACTGTAGCGCCAACTAAGAAGAGGAAGAAGTATAGTTGACCATCCAGTTGCATTCTGAAATGCAATGTACCTTTCATATTCCCATATGAACCGTGCATAGTTTCGGCATAGTAGTAGAAGAGGTAGCCTATTCTTCTTAGTGGAAAATCCTCCTGTCCATGGACGTATTCTATAATACGCCCATATTGATTGATACCCAGTGCCAAGCTAGTAGCCCATCTCCCAAAAATCTCAAAAAAAAAATTCGAAAATATTTTAATGTGAAATTACTTTGCCTACTTACATATTCCTTAATATCAATTTTGTTTTTGAAAAAAAACGTTTTTAGCCCACTATCTTGATTTTTTTTCACCAAAACATAATCCGCACCTACAGTAATGCACTGTTTTTTTGTTATACAAATTCTTGTAGCCGTTTCTGAAGAAATATAAGCTTTTCCTTAACGATTATATGACAGGTGCCGTTAATATTTCAGCTTAAAAAATAAATTCCACGACTGGATCGCACGTGCTTGCTCATATGTGCGGTCACATTGTAGAATAAAATTTAAGAAAATTAAAGTTAATATCAAAGCATTTATTTGATTTTTGTGACTTGATTGTTTGAATAAAATACGTTAAATTTTATTGAGTGAAATAATGGGGTTTACATTTAATATCTTTAAGAAATGTAAACAAAGTGTTAATTTTTTTTTCAAAGGAGCGGTTTTTAAATAAAACGGTTCTTTTGACCAAACTTTTTAAAAAAAAATTAAAAAAAATTCAAGAATACAAATTTAAGCACAAAAATAGCATACTTTTAAAAACAAAATTAAAAAAAAATCAATTACCCGTTTTCAAAACATTGGTTTTTCCAAAAAAAAAAAATGTTTTAAAAATTATTAAAAATACAAAAAAAAAGTTTTCGAAAAAAACAATAATCGATAATCGAATATTAATAAGGCTACTACTACCTACAGTAGTACACTGATTTTTTTTCATAAAAATTCTTGGAGCCGTTTTCAAGAAAAAAAAGCTTTTACACAACGGTTATATGAGAGGTACCGTTAATTTTTAAGCTAAAAAAAAAAATTTAATGTACAATGTCAAAATAACCTTAAGTTCTAAATTTGAAGACGATTGGCCCAGCCGTTTAGGCTACTGTCCAAAATACATCCGTGCAGACAGACAGACCTTGCCTGTAACTCAAATATGTTTCTCTATCATCGTAATGTCATGTTTGATTGTCATCTCAAAATTTTTAATCTGCACAAATGCATAACTTGCATTATAGTACCTACCTATAATCGCAAATAAAAATATATTTTCATATAAAGATTATGGGTGTTTTCATAAACATCAGGGGTGGAATCGCGTAAGGTGATAGTTGATGGTTGACAATCAAAATCGTCACTTTTGCTCAATGTAAGGTGATAATTAAAACGACTATCGCTTTTTTGCCATGATTTTAATTTACAGTTTGTAGACTAGAGTTCATTTTTTTTTTTATTTTCAATAAATATTCTGCATTGACGGTTTCAACACCGTAATAAAATTAATATTAAGTGTTTCTTATTGAAACTAAAATATATTTTGTGAAACAAATAATAAAAATAAGTAAGTACATCATTGCAAAATATACACTTGTTGCTGTTCATTGTTTTCTGTTTGACATTGTATATAGACTGCCTATAGTACTACCTATCATGGGACGCGAAAAAATCTTAAAAGCACGGGCCGCATACATACACATACATTCATAAAATTTAGACACAAACTTACTTCTTGCTGGATATCGATATATACAAACGTCCTTCATGAAATGGATTTTTGTTTTGAATTTTGCTTTTCATTCAGATAGGTACAAATTAAGTGCAAACCATGGGTAAAAATTCATTTAAAAAAATAGTTTGTAAATTGATTGTAGATTTATATAGTAAGTAGTTCATACCTATAAAATGTGAAAATATAAGAAAAGGTGGAGACTATTATTTGCGTTAATTTGTATGTATGTCTTGTTGCGTAGGAGTGTTTTTGTTAAACATATATATTACTGCGGGCCCGGCAGATGCATTTCTTTAAATTCTTTGATTTATTCACCTTAAACTTGTTAAAACGTTTTTTTTTTATAATTATTGGAAGAATTACTCACAAAATTTCATAAAAAAATCTGAATTTTTTGGAGGGTTTTCCCAAAGTTTTCTTTCGTTATTATGGGTACTATAATGGTGTATAGGAAGATACTTGTGCATTTATGTCCTTTCATATGTAACTGAACGCTAAAAACTAAATAATATTATGAATTTCAGTTTTCGAAAAACTTGAAATTCACCAAACCCAATTTAACTTGCGTTTATAGGTACTATAATGCAAGTAATGCATTCGTCGAGGTTACAAACTTTGAAATAACAATCAAACATGGTATTACGATGATAGAGGAACATATTTCAGTTACTGGCAAAATTCTGTCTGTCTGTCCGTTCGTATGTATTTTGGACTACAGCCTTAACGGTTGGGCCAATCGTCTTCAAATTTAGAACTTAAGGTTATTTAATTATTATTATATTATATTAATATTAATTCTACAGAGGACATTTTTAAATTTAATTAAGCTCAAATATTAAATATTTGCAGACTTAAAAAAATAATATAATAATCAAACATGGTAACCATTCAAAATTGTACAAAAAACCAAACCAATAATCAAATTTCAGCAAAAAATCGTTTAAAACGGTAAATTTCATCCTGTTACCGTATCTATAAAAAAAAAAACACCCAAAAACAATGTATTTTCAAGACAGAAATGAAAACTCCTCACACCCCTGTCTAAATTTCTATCTACAATTCTCTCGTTATCAGAAATTGACAAAGAAATAACACGAAAAAGACTTGATAATTTGCTTCCCTCTGACTGCTAATACTTTATATACATGGTTCTGTCAATTTCTAACGTTGCATATGTGTTGAATTCATCTCCCCGATTAAAAGTCTACACTGAGAATATAGCGAGATAGCGAAACTAGATGGCGCTAGGTGAAACACCCATCCTGATAATGAGAGAATGGAAGATAGAAATTTAGACAGGGGTGTGAGGAGTTTTCATTTCTGTCTTGAAAATACATTGTTTTTGGATGGTTTTTTTTATAGATACGGCAACAGGATGAAATTTACCGTTTTAAACGATTTTTTGCCGAAATTTGCTTATTGGTTTGGTTTTTTGTACAATTTTGAATGGTTACCATTTTTGATTATTATATTATTTTTTTAAGTCTGCAAGAATTTAATTTGAGTTGAAAAACCTACCTAGCTATATTTTTACTTATATCATATTTTTGTTTGCATAATCTTTTAATTGAAATTCTTAATTATAATAATTGTCTATGGTTTAAAAAAAAAATTGGGGTTAGGATGCGGTGTTGTTTATCCTCTGTTGTGTCCTTTGCTGGTTCTCTCGTAGAACGGGGCTCCATCATTGTTCATAATATCCTCGAATCGGTGGTCTGTGATGGCTCGAATGTTGAGGTAGCGATGGTTGGGCTCTAGTTGTTACGGGAGTAGTTGCTGGATTTCCAAGTTGGGGTGGTTGTCCAAGTTCCTCAAAATATTTTTGGAGAGCTGTGTCATGAACTTATTTATTGGGATCAGTTTGATGTCTTCATATAGCTTTTTGTTTGTTACATATTTTCTTGTAATGGGGTATCTTTTCTATAAGGACGTTTGTATAAATACAACAAGAAGTAACTGTGTTTAAACTTTAAGAATATATATTTTTAAGGACCTTCATAATAGTAAACAAGAATTGAAAATCCTAAAGAATTTGAATCAAAAGTCATTGATGTATGTATATGTACAAATATGACAAATATGTTTATACTGTAAGTACCAGTGCTCGTCCAAAAACTTGAAAATCCTAAAGAATTCAAATCAAAAGTCTGGTCAATGACGTACATACGTATGTAAGAACCAGTTCTCGTCCATATTAAAAACTCCTCAACATCTTCGGTTCCAACGCTCATCGACAATAACAAACCAATTGTTCACTCTTCAGAGAAGGCAAACTTGCTCGCCGCCCATTTCGCTGCCAGCTCCACGCTGCCGCATAGCAACGTTGCCCCTCCTGTACTTGAGAATGTAAATTTTTCCATGGGACAGATTTTTTTCCGCACTCGTACAGTAGCAAGAGTTCTCAAAGATCTTGATATACACAAATCCGCTGGCCCGGATGGTATACCCCCGATTCTTCTGAAGAGGTGTTCGTCCACACTGGCAAAGCCACTGCGTAAGCTTTTCCATCGCTCCTACTCTTCTGGAATCTTTCCTAGAAGATGGAAAACAGCATTTGTCCAGCCTGTCCCTAAGAAAGGTGACCCATCCCCCCCCTCCTCCTACCGACCGATAGCACTGACATCCCTTCTTTCTAAGGTCATGGAAACACTGATTAACCGTCAGCTTAAGGAATATCTCGAAGATCGTAAGCTTCTCCATGACCGTCAGTATGGCTTCCGCAGCAACCGTTCCACTGGTGATCTGATGGCATATCTCACCGAACAGTGGAACAAATCTTTACATCCTTTTGGTGAAAGTAAGATTATTGCTCTTGATATCTCCAAGGCATTTGATAGAGTTTGGCATGAAGCTCTCTTATCGAAAATGCGTGCTTTTGGGATCGATAATACTCTTGTTCGTTGGATTAGAAGCTATCTTCTGGACCGTTCAATACAAGTTGTATTTGACGGATTCAAGTCTGATTCCCATAAAATAAATGCTGGTGTGCCCCAGGGCTCTGTTCTGTCTCGGACTCTTTTCCTCATTTTTATAAATGATCTTCTGTCTGTTACTTCTAATCCACTTAACTGTTTTGCTGACGACTCCACCCTCAGCTTTTCATATTCGTTCGATAATTCACGTCCTTCGCCTTCGGACGTACAATTGCAACGGTGCCGTATGTCAAGCTCATTAAACTCCGATTTATACAGCATTGTCAAATGGGGTAATAGGAATCGTGTGGAGTTTAATGCTTCGAAAACTCAATGCTGTCTTCTGTCGTTAAAGCTTAACATACCCCCAATGCCATTGTCCATGAATGGCACTTACATCGAAGAAACCGAAAAGCTCTCAGTACTCGGTATGTGTGTCAACGACGACCTCCGTTGGAACGACCATATATTTGAAATCGCTAAGAATGCTGCTAAGTGCTTAGGCTTTCTGTATCGGTGTAAGAAGTATTTTTCTCCATCTGTTCTGGCTACAATTTATAAAGCGTTTATACGCCCCAAACTCGAGTATAACTCCCACCTCTGGGCAGGTGCTTCACAAACATCGCTTCACTTGCTTGATAGAATACAAATTAGAGCGTTAAGATTGATAGGAAATAGAACTGCCGCTGAAACAATTGCCCCACTCGAACACCGACGCAATGTTTCATGTCTTTCCTTATTTTATCGTTTCTTCATTTCTGCATTCCTCCCCTTAAAAGTTTCGCCCGTAATACTCGTCTTGCTAGGAATGCCCATCAGTTCACCCTTGAGCCCAATTTCGGACGTACCGTGAAATATAGAGATTCTTTTTTTAGCCATACAACACGACTTTGGAATGGTTTACCCGGCGAGATTTTCCCTTTAATCGACACCTCCTATCTCTCCCCTCCCTATCTTCCTAATGCCCGCGCAGTGTGTTACATTAAAAGGGAAACAAATAGTCCCTTGTGCGCGCGTTAATTATATATAAAAAAAAATATATATAAAATAAATTGCACGACTGGATCGCACGTACTTACTCATATGTGCGGTCACATTGTAGAATAAAATTAAAAAAATTAAAGTGAACATCAGAGCATTTATTCGATTTTTGTGACTTGATTGTTCGAATAACGTACGTTAAAATGTATTGGGTGAAATAATTTAAACGCCATTATATTTATTTAGGAAATGTTAAAAAGTATGATTTTTTTTCAACATTGTAGGAGCCGTTTTTAAATAAAACGGTTTTTTAACAACTTTTTTAAAAAAATTAAAAAAATAATTCAAGAATACGAACTTAATCACAAAAATAATGTACATTTAAAATCAGAATTTAATTCACTTACCCGTTTTCAAAATACTGATTTTTCAAAAAAAAAAAAAATTTTTTAATTTTTAAAAACACAAAAAAAAAAGAATAATTTCGATTTTAATCGGATCTCCAGTTTTCGAGAAAGTCGAAGAAAAAAAAACCGGTCCTATGGGAGGTAACGTTTTTAGCCCACCATATTAAATTTTTTTCACCAAAATATAATGCATACCTACAGTAGTACACTGATTTTTTTTATAAAAATTCTTGGAGCCGTTTTCGAGAAAAATAAGCTTTTACTTAACGGTTATATGACACATACCGTTAATTTTTAAGCTAAAAAAAATTGAAAAAAGCCCTCTGTAGAATGTCAAAATAACCTTAAGTTCAAAATTTGAAGACAATTGCCCCAACCGTTTAGGCTGCAGTCCAATATACATCTACAGACAGACAGACAGACAGAGAAACAGACGGACAGAATTTTGCCAGTAACTCAAATATGTTTCTCTATCATCGTAATGTCATGTTTGATTGTTATCTCAAAATTTTTAATCTGCACGAATGCATAACTTGTATTATAGTACCTATAATCGCAAGCAAAAATGTAAACAATGAAAATGTTGGATCTTATATAAATCCCAACAAAAAATTATTCGCCTCAGCTAAGGGAAACAAAATACTCAATTATTTCATGTTCTCCTTCTTTTTTTCCTGCCTCACATTGCACACGCGCAGTAAAGTAGGCACAAAGCATAACACCATTGTATATCTATTCTATAGTACTATCAAGATGGGTGTTTCACCTAGCGCCATCTAGTTTCGCTATCTCGCTATTTCTCAGTGTAGACTTTTAGTCGGGGAGATGAATTCAACACATATGCAATGTAAGAAAAAGACAGAACATGAAAGATGTATATAAAGTGTTAGGAGTCAGAAGAAAACAAACCATCGACACTTTTTCGTGTTATTTGAAAATTATATGCGTATCGCTGAAAACTGGTATTGAGGGATGACGAAATATTCACACAGGGAAGGAGTGCAAAATGGTTGACATTGCATTAAGCGCCTTAAGGGAAAAGATTTTGATTTTTTTTGCCAAAGAAAATCTGAAAAATGCAAACAAAAAGATAAAATTTTATTCTTACATTTTGCAAATTTGTAGAAGGGAGTATTTGCAAAATAAATTTTTGAGTTTGTTCATTTTATACAATAAACGTGACATACGTACCATTAACTCAACTAAACAACAATATAATTAAAACCGACAAACCAGACAACACTTTATATAGTCTTTCAATATTGAATTAAAAGAAATAAGGGATCGACCAAAAACTTCTTAATAAAAAAGATCTTATTACGGGCGCCCTGTTTTTTTGAAAAATAATGCGCTCATTATTTTACTCTGTCATTAGACAAAAAAGAAATAATGAATGTTTTTTTCTTAAGCAGCTTCGCTAAAATATACATCTGTAACACTGTATGTATGTATAATGTATGTACGCAACTCGTATTCTGTATCTTTCTTCATTGGCATGGATTTGTTGGACGAATTTGCAAATGTATGCTTACCATGTTTGATTATTATATCAATTTTTTTAGTCTGCAAAAAATAAATTTGAGTTGAAGTACCTACCTAGTTACTTATTTTACAAATAAATGTTTGTACCTATGTTATTGCTTTTTAGTATCTTCAAAAAATGGTTAACATTTTTCGAGCCGTAAAATAGAAATTTGAAAAATAAAAAAATATTCTCGGTTTTTAATATTTTTGAAAAAAAAATTCACGGAAACACCTATTTATTGCACCTATTTACGGTTGTAAGCAGTAAAATTCCGTTTTGAATAAACAACTTTTACTATTCTTTCATTCAATAGTAATGTTAATAGGAACCGTTTAAATAAAAAAAAATCAATTCCTTATTACGTTCGAAATTGAACAATATACATTAAAACTGTAAAATGTCTATGGCAAGATTGGTATGTGATTTTGGTATAAGCTACAGAAATAACAAAATTTCTTGAAAAATGCAAAATCCAAAAAAATATTGAAGACGCACAATCTTGGTTTGTTTACGAAAAATCAAAGGGAAATCCAATAATTTTTGTGTTCCTTACTCTACCATACTATATTATATGGTCTAGTGTCACTTCTTGAACCTCGTACTTATTATTCATTATTCATGCAAATGCTTGTAATCAACAACAGGGGCCCGACGTACTTCAGCTGACTCAATAGAATGCTATATTTTTACTTATCGTCGGCTAAATGTGTAAAACTGCTAAGTCCACTTTTGGACGAAATCGAGATTTTGATGTAGTTTTTTAGAGAAAAAAATTCTTCAAAAATTACAAAAATACGTAAGTCCAATTTAACTTGGTAATTGTAGAATCTCAATGCACGTATATCTGCCATATCCAAACCTTCAAGGAATGATAAGCGAAAATTTGCTAAGTCCTTGTTTAACCGTTAGTTTGGTAGTAAAACAGTCAGTTAAGAAAGTTTTTCCAGAATTTTACAGGTGCTGTTGAGGGTTTTATCTTTAATTTGATTAACAAACTTAATTTTATTTATTTTAGGTACTTGTTTCAGATCTACTTTGTAGATGAATAAAAAATCTAGTTTGTATTTGAATTCTTGAATTTGATATGCTTTGACTTTTAAATTATTTTATCATTCTTCGTTTAAATTTTGTGAATCAAGCGTCTTTTGAATGAATTTTTAGTTTTATTTCAAGCAGTTTCCCAGGTCTTTCCATTCTTATTCTTTTTTGATTCGATCACGTGTGAAGTGGTTATTAAATAAAAAGTGTTTTTGAAACTATTTTTCCAAATAATTCAAAATAAACGATAAATGTAAATAATTGTACAATTTGTACCACTTTAGAGTAATTCTACAGTGCATTTTTTCATAGCATTAAGATAATGTCGCGGGCAAGAAAAATACTTGAACTAGCTCTTGCAAGCCTCTCATCAGCGGATTCACTTAAAAATCCTACTCAACAAAATGATATAGATGAAAATGGTCACATGGAACAAGAAAATAACTCAAGTTTATTGGCGATTGGCAACATAGTGGACTCGCAAATGTTCACAACTGTGGATGATTTAATTTTATTGGATTTGACTGACATTCCCAATCCTTCAGACCAAACTTCGCACAATTTGCAAAATGATATTGGAGGTACAAGTTGCGAAAGAAGTCATGAAATTGAAAATGCTGATATAACTGACCTTTCCAATGAATTCAATAATCTTGAACAAAACGAGATAACTGATATTATTATCAGTGGTAAAAATATTGTTGGTATGGGACTTGTTCCATATTCTCAACATTCGGATTCGATCTCGACAACGTCCACAGATTTACCCAAGAAAACTTTGACTCGAAAGAAAAGATCTTTGGTTAACAAAGAAACTTGGATTTCGCAGAAAAATTTCAAGCTCAGAGAAACAGGGTTAAAATATTTGGGAAGACAAAGAAAAGACAACACAACATGGCAATACGACATTAAAAAACAACCACGTTCGATAAAAGAAAGATGTTCTTATAAAAATACGAGCAAAGGTAATTTGAAATGTAGTACTATTTCTGAAGCAGACACAAAGTCTATGTTTGACCATTTTTGGAATTTAACGTGGGGAGAAAAAAACTCTTATCGACAGCACGGTCGCAGTAACATCTACGACAAGACCAAGGAACCGAAAAGAACTAGATATTTCTAGAAGGTCTCAATCTATTCTATATTATTTAAGGTTGAATGATAACAATATACGCGTATGTCGGATAATGTTTCTGAATACCCTTTGCATAGGCAGAATGACAGTGATTATTTCTCGATTTATCGTAGAAAAAGTGCTTCCTACCATAGATCGGCAAAATGTAACAAACACGACAAAAATCATTTTATATAGCGACGGATGTACCTACCAAAATCGAAATGTCACCGTTTCCAACGCTCTTTTGAATGTTGCAATTAAGGAAAATGTAATAATTGAACAAAAATATTTGGAGGTTGGACACAATCGAAAGACATTTAAGGGAGAAAAGTGTGAATGTTCCTGCAGAATATTATGGAATTTGCCAAGAAGCTAGAAAAAGTCCAAAAAAGTATGATGTTACATACCTCAACCACACCTTCTTCAAGAACTTTAAGGAGGTTGAATTTCTTAAGAGTATACGCCCAGGAAAAAAAGGGAGATCCGAAGGTAATTTAGAGTCTCAAATACTTATTCAAATTTTACTCATCTTGTGACTACATTATTAGGTTTTGGACATTCGCGCTATTAAATATGAAGCAGATGGCCTTGTTTATTATAAACTTCGATTTACAAATGAATGGGAGTTGCTGCCTCAGAGGCGTACACCTGGAGTGACGTCTCAAGCAGTGGAATCCCTGATTCAACTTCATATTTAGCCTGATGATTACCACATCTATTACGATAGTTTGCCTTATGAATAATAATACTGTTTTAAATAAATGAATAAAACCAAAAGACAAAACAATACAAAATTCATTTATTGAAAATCTGCTAAGTCCACACATGCAATGAAATTTAAAGATGTTTCCTATGAGAAAATATGCTAAATCCAAAAAGTCTTGATAATATGAAGAACAAGAAAAAAATAATTATTTTTCCTTTATGTAATGCCATGGGAGGGAAACATACAGAAACGGGACTTTGGATTTGTTAAAATCAATCCTTATTTAGGTTTTAAGGAGTTTTTTCGATCTCCTGTAAAATTCGTCAAAGTGGACTTAGCACTTTTACACATTAAGCCGACGTTATATCATATTTTTGTTTGCATAATCTTTTAATTGAAATTCTTAATTATAATTAACTGTCTTTGGTTTAAAAAAAATTGGGGTGAGGATGCGGTGTTGTTTATCCTCTGTTGTGTCCGTTGCTGGTTCTCTCGTAGAACGGGGCTCCGTCATTGTTCATTATATCCTCGAATCGGTCGTCTGTGATGGCTCGAATTTTGAGGAAGCGATGGTTGGGCTCTAGTTGTTGCTGGATTTCCAAATTGGGGTGGTCCTCCAAGTTCCTCAAAATATTTTTGGAGAGCTGTGTTATGAACTGATTTATTGGGATCAGTTTGGTGTCTTCATATATGTGTAATGTGGTTTCGGTGTAGGCCTGTACAGCTACGGAGTATCTTCCTTTCAAAAACTTCGAACTTCTTCATATATGTTGGTGATATGGTGAACCAAATAGGACAAGTGTACGTCAGAAGTGGACGGATCAGCTGTTTATAGGTGAGGAGCTTAGTATTAGTGCTTAGTCCGTTTCTTCTTTCGGTTAGTGAAAATCACTCCAAGGTATTTTGCTGTTGTCTTTGTCCTTATCACTTTGTTGTCTGGTAGCTTGACCTCTTGTTCCTGTTGTTGGGGTTCTGAAACAGATAAGCTCGCTCTTATCGCTATTTATCTTTAGTCCCCATTTAAGGTAGTAGTCCCACAAGTTTCTTATGTGACCTTCAACTCTCCTGGCTGCAGTTTCTGGTGAACTGGATGTTGCATATGTTAAGGAGTCATCGGCATATAGCTTCGTTTTCGTCCCTGGGATGTTAGTAGGCTGGTCAGCTGTATAAAGGTTTAAAAGTATGGGGCCCAACTTGGAACCTGCACTCCAGCGCTGATCATCTTTTTTTGTGAATAAAGAATATTCACCTGTTTACCTGTACATAACAGGATCTATGGGTTAGAAAATTATTGATTAATCTTACCAAGTGTTCAGGTAGTCCTATACTTGAGAGTTTGAATATTAGTCCTTTTATCCAAACTATGTCGAAAGCATTTTCGATGCCCAGTAAACAGGCGACTGTCGTCTCTTTCTTGTTGAGTCCGTGTGTCACATCGGAGTGTAGTCCAAGAAGCGGATGGATGATGGAGTGTCGTGCTCGGAAACACTGACATTCAGGTATGATTTCCCTTTCCCTGAATAAATGATGAAGCTTTCTCAGGATAAGTCCCTCCAGGATTTTGCTGAAACAGTGTAGAAGCGAAATCGGCTGATAGGCTAGTCATGTTGGTTTTCTTCGGAACGGGCACCACTTTTGCCGTTTTCCATGTTTCGGGGAAGTAGCTGTTATTCAGGCAGGTATTGAAGATGATCGATTGTTCAACAGATAAATATATAAATACCTTTTCCACTGCTCCACCTCCGAAAATACCGCTTACAGATGCTTCCATTCCACACGCTTAGGCTTATGCCACACGAGCACCTTTTGCCACGCTCATATTTAGTTGCAGGACATGAGAATACAGAAAAGCAATGGAACAGTACACAAGAGCGCCTGCGACCAAAATGGAGTTGGTATGGTCGCGCGAACTGTTTTAATTAGCCTTCACACGTTGAATCAGCGTCACGCGACAGTATGTGACAAACGTTACTATGTCTTTACGTGTTTTTTTTCAGCCCTCTCGTTCTTACTTATAACAAAACATACATCTGACTACAAACTAAGGAAGATAATAATAAAGCAAGCAATGAAAATAACAAACGAGAATGAGAGAATCGCAACAAATTCTCGGTCCCTGCGTGATTGTGATCCCCACTACACTTCTCAACTCCTTCGCCTAAATACTAAGTCACGCTGCGGCATATGCCTATGTGTATAAAAGGAGACATAGCGAATTCCCTCCATGACGCGCGAATCATAGAGCGTAGCGTACTGGGGTAGAGAAATATATCGGAATGAAAACACATGCTCCGAAATAGGAGCGCGTCATTCAATTTTGCAAAGGTGCGTCTTATTCAGTTGCATTTTTGTTTGATTTTATGGGCCGACCCATTGTATATACATTGCCTATAGTACTATCGTGAGACGAGAAAAAATATTTCTACTTAGAGCCGCTTGGAGTGCTAGTGTATGGACATTTTATTTGAGTGAGAGAGAATTAAGAGCATGGTTTTTAGTGTTATGCTTTGTGCTTAGTTTATTGCGCATGTGCAATTTGAGGCAAGAAAAAACAGAAGGAGAACATGCAATAATTCAGTATCTTGTTTTGTTCATTGTATATATGTATATAAACTGCTAGCAGTTTTGAAGTTTATATACAATGGTTTCGCTTCGCTAAGGCGAATAGTTTTTTGTAAGCATTTTCATTGCTTACGTTTTTTTTATGGAATATGTAATATGAGAACTGGTTCTTACATAAGTATTTATACATGCGTACGCCATTGACCAGATTTTGATTTTAGTTTTTTTAGGATTTTCAAGTCTTGTACGAGCACTAGCTACATACATATTTGTCATATTTGTACAGACATATATACATACATCATTGATTTACGTAGCCATTCAACCAGAAATGAGCCTCATCTTTTCATTTTTTTCATTTTCATTTTTCATTTTTTCATTTCATTTCGAACCGAACACTGATTTTGGTAATAAAATTCAATGATTTGCAAGCGTTGCTCGTTAGTAAGTCTATTCATGATGAAATGTCAAAGCATACTGAGCATCTTTCTCTTTGACACCATGTCTGAAATCCCGCGTGATCTGTCAAATACTAATGCATGAAAATCCTAACCTCAAAAAAATCACCCGTTACATATATTATTGACTTTTAGTTACAAAGATCTTTTGTTTGTTTGAGGCTTATATAATATGTAGGTACTAGTTGACCTACCCAACTTAGCTCGCGGGAAAGAAATTTATAGTTGAACCAAAATATTTCTTTAAACTAATCTTCTATTGACATTCTAAAAATACCACGGGTTTTTTTTACATTTGTAATACCTAATTGTTTAATTTTTACTGGCAATTATAGGTAGGTACTAAGTACAAGTTATGCATTCGTACAGAAAAAAAAATTGAGATAACAACAAATATAACATTACGATGATAGAGAAACATATTTGAGTCACTGGCAAAATTCTGTCCGTCTACTAAACGTCGTCTTTAAATTTGGAATATAAGTTTATTTTGACATTCGACATAGGATTTTTTTAATTTCTTTTTTAGCTGAAATATTTACGGTACTGTCAAAAACAGCTCCAAGAATTTTTTATGTAAAAAATCAATGTGCATTCAATTTTGGTTAAAAAAAATATGACGGTGGGCTAAAACTGGTACCACCCATAGGAGTTTTTTTTTTTTGGTATCGACTTTCCTGGGTAACCGATTACAACCAAAATTGATATTCAGGAAAGTATAAGTAGCCTAAGTATTCTTACACTAAAATATATTTATATAAATATTTAAAAATAACGGCAACATTTAAAATAATGTGCTACCTATACCTTTTTTAAAGCCAAAAGTCTGTTCTACCATATTATTTTTTAAAGCTTTAAATATCTACAGAAATTTTTTAAAAAACTTGGGTATTTCAAACTTAGAATTTCAGAAAAAAATAAATAAATAAAAGGCATGACGTAACGTGCAACTTCTTTAGAATCGTTGTGGCTTGAAGCTCGAACGAACATCCGTCACGATAAAGGGATAAACATATATATATATATATATAGGATTGTTAGCTTCTGCAGTTTTTTTAGTGTATTATGTTTCAACTTGTTGTTTACTGTTTATAATATAATTTGCTAATAGAAAGATATAAAGGACTTTTTTCAGTTCAATTTTCATTTTGGTATGGAAAAAATTGAACAACTGGCATAAAAATTCGTGGGAATCAGCAGTAGGGCAATAATGCTAGGTATAAGAACCTATGTATATAGGTCTCAATAACAATAATTTACTTTTTGAAATCAAATTAATTAAAATAGTTTAATTATGTTTGATGGATCGATAAACGTATAGTGTGGGTAGGTATTAATGGAATTTATTAAGGATATCAGGTACCTATAATAAGGTTGGAAGGAAGGTAGGTCCTAAAATTAAGATACACAACTAACAAATAAAAAAAATACTCGATTACCTACTGAATGCAAAAATTTCAATCAAGAAAACAATAACTCAAAAACTCAAGCTACCTACATCTTCTCGAATATCAATTTTGCTTGTCATTGGATCACCTGTTGTGGGAGGTACCGTTTTTAGCCCACCATATTAATTTTTTTTCTCCAAAGCATAATGCTTACCTACAGTAGTATACTGATTTTTTTCATAAAAATTCTTGGAGCCGTTTTCGAGAAAAATAAGCTTTTACATAACGGTTTATGACAGGTACCGTTAATTTTTGAGTTAAAAAAAATTATAAAAACTCCTCTGTAGAATGTGAAAATAACCTTAAAATCTAAATATGAAGACGATTGGCCCAACCATTTAGGCTACAGTCCAAAATACACCCGTACAGACAGACAGACAAGCAGACAGACAGTCCTACAGACAGATGGACAGAATTTTGCCAGTAAGTCAAATATGTTTCTATATCATCGTAATGTAATGTTTGATTATTATCACGATTTTTTATGTTCACGAATCCTAAACTTGACTTATAGCCCATATAATCACAAAGCTACTTGTGCATAAACTTCAACATCAACGATAACGAAGCCAATGAAATGAAAATTCAAAAAATATAATCATTGTCGATCCTCTTCGTTATTCACCGTCACCGAGAACAGGATATATATAATATAATATATATAATTTAGGTGAACATTTTATCAAAGATATTTATAATGTATAATATAATAATATAACAATTATACCTACATAAATACACACATTTTGTAGGTATGTATGTAGGTACATACGTAAATATCTACCTACCTTCGAAAGTTTTATATGAAAAAAATATAAAATTCAAAATAAACTTATCAACCAGCTTAAACATATACCCACCTCCCAGACACCATTCATTTACAAAAGTCGTTTATCTTCTTTTTTTGTCATTCCTTTTTTAAAACTAGCCATCTCGTCGCCCTGCTTGTGTGAAGCAATCCAGTTATGCAAAAAAAATCTATACTCGCATCGTTGTATATAACACAGTTGGAAAAAGGCTTACTATTGTACTGAATTCAGTACAATTTGATATCGTCAGTACAAAAGTACATCTTTTCCATTTTCAGTACAATTTTGAATTGTTTTTACAGAATTGATTTATTTCTTTCATTTTATGTTATCTTACAAAATATTCATCGAATTATTCAAGGTGCTTTCTGTATTCCTCATTCTTCAGCAAACGTTGAAAGAAAGAAACGTTGATAGAAACCAAAAATCACATCAACAAATAATGTTGGCACAGTCTTATAAGTAATACAAATCTTGTCAATAAAAATGTTTTTTTTTCTACGGCGAAAGATGACAAAATCTTCAAAGACACCATAGGCCCGTACCTATGGTAGTGTGAGATTCTTACTCACTAAAAAAACACCTTTAGAACAAACAAATGATCTAAGTTGCCTTATCAAGTAGTTTAATCTTCATGTTTATTAATCACGTTTGGTAGGGAGCTCTCCACCGAGGGGACCTGCAATACCGCATAATCACACGGTTATCGTTATGTCTTGCTACACTAGGTCGAACGGTTTCGTTCTCCGAAGTCCGCGTACAAGATTGTATGTACCATGGAGCACCAATAATTGCTCTGAGGACTTTGTTTTAAAATGTTTGCAGTGTTTGTATATGGCTTTGTTTGGCACAACCCCAAAGTTGTATTCCATAAGTCCACACAAGTTTTAGCACTTGCTTGTAGATAAGCAGTTTGTTATAAGTACTTAGATTGGAATATTTTCCAATTAGCCAGTTTAGTTCTCATAACTTAATATCGAGTTCTTCTCTTTTCTTTTTAACGTGCGTCTTCCATTTAAGCTTAGCATCAAGAGTCATGCCTAGATACTTTGCTTCGTTAGCATACGGTATTTGAACCGAATTAAAAAGATGGGTAGATTGTTAACATTCTTGTAAGTAAAGTTCACATGTGTTGATTTGGACTCGTTTAGAACAATGCGCCATTTCTTCGTCCAGTTTGTTATTTTGTCAAGAGTTTTCTGTAGCTTTTCGGTTACTCTTTCAATTGAGCTGGATTATGCAAGCATGGACGTATCATCAGCAAATGTTGCTATCGTGACGTCTTCTTCTTGAGGTATATCTCGAGTATAAACAACGAATAACACTGGGCCAAGAACGCTTAATTCTTTAAATCATGAATATTCAGTATGTCAGTGTGTCACTCTGAAAGTCTATTTTCCAGACAGGATTCCAGAATATAATATATTTGTTTCGGAAAAACCTGTCTTAATTTAAATCTTAAGCCGTCGTGCCAGACCTTATCGAAAGCTTGGGAAACATCAACAAACGCGCTTGGGCATATCTTTCTCCCCTCTAGGGATTTTTCAATTTCTTTTTTTATATCTGTATATTTGATCAATTGTTGAGTGGTTATTTCTAAAACCGAATTGGTGTTCGGGAATAAGCCGTTTGTCTTCTACAATTGGAAGTAGGCGCTTAAGAAATAATTTCTGGAATAACTTAGAAATGTAATACAATATTGGTCTGTAAGACTTCTTTTCATTAAGAGTTTTCCCTGGTTTTGAGACCATTATGATTTCGGCCATTTTCCATTGCCGTGGAACGTATGCAAGGCTAAACGTGACATTAATCAGACGTTGGATATTAGTGATTGCTTTTCTCGGCAACTCTTTAAGAATGGGTGCATTTATCATGCTGTTTTGTTTTTGTTGCTTTCTTATAGCGTCGAAAAGTTCTGAAAATGTGATATTTCGAATTCGGAAGTTTTCAAAGGTCCAATGAGTACAAACGGGTTCATTCAACAACTCCTCACCGTCAAAGAGTTTGAAAGTTTCCTCGAGGTGATCGGCAAACAGATCTGCCTTTTCTTTGTCTGTTTTAGCCCAATCTCCATTGTTTGTTCGAATTGGTGCTAATTGTAACTTGGGTTTTTTAACACCTTTAATAGCCATCCACAGGAGTAATTCGTACTTTTTTCTGCGGAAAGACCTTCGAGATAAGTAGAAATCTCACGGTTTCTTGAATCTCGAATTGCATTTTTCAGTTTACTGGAGAGGTGATTCAAAATAGTTTTGTGTTGAGGAGCGCGGGATTGCTGCCATTTCTTACGTGCTTTTTTTTCGAGTATAAATTCTTTAATTTCAATTGAAACATTTTGCTCATTAGGAATTGAATTTCTGCTATTTTGTGGATTGTTTTTCCAGGCAGTATCTTGGACGATTTTAATAAATTTCTCAACTTCATCTTCTAATTCAAACGGAGTTTGCAATGATACTTCAAGTGTAATAGCCTCTTCGCAATCTGCACGAAACCCTTCCCAATTCGTTCTGTTGTTTGTCAAAAATGGCGTAATAAAAATGTGACAAACAACCCTCTCCAAAAAGAAGAATTTTTAGAGTAAGACTCATTTAGGTAATGTTAACTAACTAACTATTATTAAAATATCCAAGGCACCAGTTGTAATAATCTTTGAAACTGACTATTAAATGTTTCCATAAGAAGTAAAACCAGTGATTATTTTGATGGCACAATAAACCTGATATTTTGAATTTATTTATTAGCAGAAGTTTACTTGATCATAATACACATAAAGGGGTTTTAAATAAATTTGTGTTATTTATTTCTAAATAAAAAAATCAATGATTTAGAAATCCTTTAAAAGCTTTAATGAACGCCTAAACTGGATCGTCTGATATGGGGATCCGTCCGTTATTTATTTAGCTATAATAACGAAGGTCCATTAATTGTATTTATTTTACCTTAATTTGTACAAACTAACAAACTAACTAACACACCTGGCGTTGCTGTGGCATACCATACATTTTCTTGATACCCGAAAACAGCGTCACAAATCGGTTCCAACAGTAACTAAACACTATCAACATAATCGTGTCAGTACACAAACAAAATGTAATATTGTTGATATGAAAATATGTACTTTAAATAGCTTTAGTTACTCCTTACAACATCAGCTATATGTCTGCGAAAGCCCTGTCAAAATTGGTCCATGAATAAAAATATATGGCACCACCTACTTAGTTATTAAAAAATAGCCTTAACTATTTCTTACAATATTAGCTATCTGCTTGTGAAAGTCCCGTCAAAATCGGTCCATAAATAATAATTTTCGAAAAAAGGACCCCATCTTGACCCCTAAGCTACTTCCTAGAACATTAGCTATCAGACAAAAAAATTAAAAATTGTGTTTTTGTTTTAACTATTCTTTCATATGCCTCTTTGTATAAAAGCTGTTATTTTGATTTAAGAACATAATCAATTTTTTTTATGTTAATAAATTAATTGTTTTTTTTTGTTGTTCTTGTTTATAAAAAATGTTATTTTTGAATTTGTGTTTGCTTACATATCAATTTAAAAGAGCCCAGTACAATTTGGTCAATTTCAGTACTATTTTATGTTATCGTTCAGTACAATCGAAAATAGTGATTTCCATCACTTATAAACTGCAAACTGCAAAGTACATGTTCGCAGAGTTTCTCTTAGAATTCTCTTTGTTCACCGCGTTCGCCTCTTTCAATTTACCGAGTTAACTTTACCTAGAGCCGCTTGGAGCACCACGGTCCACATGTGACCATGATAGTACTATAGCAGTTCATATACAATAAGCCGACCATAGAATCCTTTCGTCCGTTGCGTTGCCGCATACAACTGACAGCTCGATTAAATACACGTGTTCGCATGTGCCGGACGCACCGCATCAAGTAGACCAACTTTGAACTTTCCTCTCCGGCAAATCCGATGACATTGATGTCAAAAGCAATTTGAAGTTTCAATTGTTTTCTAGTCATGGGTTGTTATTTAGCGCAATTTTTGCTGCTACTTATTGTTATTTAAGTAGCAGCAAAAATTGCTCTAAGTAACAACAAGTACAGGAAAAAGAAGGGGATATAAAAAAATAAATGCTGAGATTTTCTTAATTTGTATTTAATTTTCAGATTTCATTTTTTTCTTCCTAAAACGAACATAAAAGGAGATTGATTTTTTTTTTGTAATTGTTTGAATGCCATTTGACAACTTGCTATTATGTTTCCACAGCCATTTTCAATGACATCGCAAAAACAGAGATAAGAAAAGCAAGCTAGAAGTATAAATAAATTGGTTTCGCTAGAAAATTTAATAAAAACATCAATATGAATATTGAAGCAAATTGTTTAATAATAAATATTCTGAGAACGCATGTAGTCATAATTTATTATTTATTATATGGATATGTAACTCCATGAATCTAAAAAGTGAAGTTTAATATTGTAAAAGGGACAAAAGCTGATTTTACTTCGGCTGGAGAAACTCGAATATCATCATTTGAAGACGATGACGACGTGATGTAGATATTGGCGCAAAATTATGGATATGCTATATATAAAACAATAACTTCACACTACTTAAGTGCTGCAATAAGTTGCCCACAGTTATAAACGGAAAACATTGTACTATTTTAAATCTAGTTTAACACTTTGAGAACTTTAAAGAATTGTGTTCTTATTGGATTTAGATTTAGGCAGTGTTTTGTGTAGAGTTAAATTTACAAAATGGCGTTTTGTGAGAGTTGTCATTCTCTTAGAGGGTTCTTCGTTTTCCAACAGAAAAATAATATAGGAATTTCCTGTTATTTAAAATCTAGAAAAAATAATTCAAAAACCATACCTATAATCTTAGCACCATACTTTATTTGTTTTAATTTCATATTGAAGCGTATATAATTTTGCGCCGTTGTATAAATGCAGATTCTAAGAACTCGTTCAACATTTTTAACTATTCACTATTACACTATCACTCTTAACTCACCCACCGACCCATCCCTAGTTCGTTTTACATTTGTTTTACATTGTGTCAAAAAACGCAACGGATTCATTTTGTCACCTCTTTTCATCGCATGCGGCAATGTCACCGGATTCGTTGCCGCAACGGACGCAACGGATTCTATGGGTCGGGCCCTTTAGGAATGTAAATTATGGATGTTCATGATTAGCATAATATGCTGTCAAGAGGTCAAAGTGCAGCTCGTGTGACAACAACGAAATTTAAAGTTAAAAAAAACTTTCAAAAATAAAAAAAATCAAGGATGCAAGCTTAAAAACATTAATGACTTTCATTTAAAAAAATGAGCCATTTTTAAAACATTGATTTTTCAAAAAAGTTGTTTTTATTTAAAAAAAATATAAAAGCCGTTAATCGCTAATAATTCAATGCAAAATTAGTTTGGGTACCTACATCCTGTTCCGGTTTTTTTTTCTTCGACTTTCTCGAAAACTGGAGATCCGATTACAATCAAAATTATTCAAGATATTCAAGAAGATGTAGGTAGCCTGAGTAATTTTGCATTAATTTTTTTTCGAAAACTTTTTTTTTGTATTTTTAATAATTTAAAAAAAAAAAATTTTTTGAAAAATCAATATTTTCAAAACGGGTAAGTTAATTTTTTAAAAGTTTGTTTTTAAATGTACGTTATTTTTGTGCTTAAGTTTGTATTCTTGAATTATTTTTTTTAATTTAAAAAAAAAAATGTTAAAAAAAACCGTTTTATTTAAAAACGGCTCCAACAATTTTGAAAACAAAATCTACTTTTTAACATTTCCTAAAGAAATAAAATGGCGTTTAAATTATTTCAACGAATACATTTTAACGTACGTTATTCGAACAATCACAACAGCATTTCACTTTAGTTTTTTTAATTTTATTCTACAATGTGACCGCACATATGAGCAAGTACGTGCGATCCAGTCATGCAATTTATTTTGTTTCCCAGTGTACTGTGGAAATTTAGCGGACAGATAAATTGATCGTCACATTTATTCGAGCTAAATTTTCACATACCGTATCTAAAAAAAATAAACACAAAAAGAAATTCAAACATGTATTTTATATCGTTTTTTTACAAATATAGTCCTAAAGTCTGCTATTAGACGAACAAGAGAAAAGAAAAACGTCAAACAGATTCTTCGAACACGCTACCCGTGCGACACACGACAGTTTTTTTCATCTCATCTTTTCGATTTTTTTCTCCCTTTTGCACTTACTATGTTCGAAGAATTCGAACAAGGTGCATGCATCTAGTTTCATCGTCTAATAGCAGACAAAGGACAATGGCTTAATAACCCTCTTAAATTGTATGTGGCTAGGTTCATTTAAATAAGATACATAACATACATAAGGAGAAACTTTTAAGAGGAGGAATGCAGCTGGCTACTTCGAGTGAATTTCTTTTATAAACGAAACGATAAAATAAAGAAAGACATGAAACATTGCGTCGGTGTTCTAGAGGAGCAATCAGAGACATTTCTCTTTCCTATTAATGTTATCGTTCATTTGTGTATATATGCTGTTAAGGTAAAATTTCCCGCAGTAAAAACAATTCTTACCATTGGCTTATGTTTGACTTCATCGCTTGTGTGTTTGTCTGAGTTAATAGCGGAGCCCAGGTAGACAAAGTCCCTAACTACCTCAAAGTTATAGCTGTCTATCGTGATGTTTTGTCCAAGACGTCAATTTTGGGTATCTTTTCTTGATGACAGCATAAACTTGGTTTTGCCCCCAAAGTCAGTCACTGGTTTTTGCGGCGAAAAAACTCTTCATGTGTGGTGTGCAAAAGAGTCATACTGTCAATGAGTTTTACGTTATTGGAGTTATGAAAAAAACACGATAATATAAAAAGTCCCATTGCTGACAAAATTGATTTAATGGTTGCTTTTGTGACACTGAAAACTGAAGAGAGAAGACGTTATTTTTATGCGGTCCGAGTTTGAACTTAAAAACAGGTATATACATATACTTCTAGATTTTGTTTTCATTTATTTCCAACCAGCAGCAATCTCTCCGACAGTGAAATTGATAGTGCCATACTCCAATTCGACACAACAGTTAACAACGCCTTGGAAAAGCTTAAGACTGCAAGAACCAGCAGACCGTTATGCGAATATACCGGAGCATATACAGGCCATATATGCTCACAGACAGAGGCTCCGCAAAAAGCTTCAACGGATATACCACAGGTTGTTCAACAGAGAGAACGAGGAGTATAGACGCATATACTCCGAACTTCTATGCACCAAACCCCATGTTCAACCAGGCAGTGAAACATCAGCAGGAGGATGAATTCAGGAAAAGACTTGCGAACATCAAACCGGGACCCGATGCCTTCAAGAAAATTAACTAGCTCGTCGGGAAAAAGAACTCGATTCCAGATACATTAATGCACGGGCAACATTCTGCAACAAGACCAACCGAAAAAGCAGAAGCATTCGCTAAGCATTTTGAAGAAACCTTTAAGGATCGACCGCCCAATCACCTTCCTGAATTCATCGAAGAAGTTGAAAACATGTTTGATGAAGTTGCAGCCTCTAATACTTCAGTCACCAACTTTAATGAGGAGATGGAGATGCTTTTACTTCCATCGAGGAAGTAACATAATCCAAGAAGAAAATTCTAAGAAGTCTGCAGGAAATGATGGGACTTCTAACTTTGTGCTTAAAAAGCTAGATAGAAACACATATATTATATATACAGCTGATTATAATATTTATTGAATAATTTTGAAAAACATTTAAAATTTAAAAATAATCGCAATGTTTGTGTGCAGAATTAATTTAGCTGGCTCGATATTTCACAAAATACCACCATCGGAAGACGACGACGACGTGACTAATGAGAATTGTATTTGTATCAAGTATTCACCAATTCAATTCGAACAATTTGTGAGAAACACCACCAACGACGAGAATACTTGGTTCAAGATACAATTCTCATCAGGCACGTCATCGTCGTCTTCCGATGGTGGTATTTTGTGAAATTCTCACAAATTGTTTGAAGTGAAGGAACTCCGTGAATTATTGTGTCCTTTTTACAACATTAAACTGCTTATTCGTTTTATTAATGATAATAAGCACTAATTGTCACTATCACTACACAATATTCACTAAACAATTTGCTGAATGTTCATATTGATATATGTATTTTAATAAAATTTTCTATCGAAAACAATTTGTTTGTACCTAACCTATATCTTTAACTTGTTTTCTGTTGTTGTTGACGTTTTAGAAACTCACCTCATGTTTTTTTTTTTTTTTTTTTAGGCGGACAATGAATGATATAGAAAAGAGAACACGAAACACAATGAATGATACACCAAATAAAAAATCTTTGAAAGAAATTTCAATGGGAACGAAAACCTTAACGAAAAACACTTGTTGCTATCAGGTTGTAAATTGTAATGGCTAAACAAACTTCGACTTCCGCAGGACGGATTTTCAATTTGTATGTTTCTGCAAATAGTCTTTTATTTAAGAAAAATTATAAAAATCCGCCCACCCGGACTAATATAAGGTCACACAAAATTGAAACTCATTTTTATAGGTATATGGAGATAATCGCATTTGATGATTTACAAATGCAATGAAACACAAACTTCAGAATTAAAAAATGGCTGCCTAGCTATTGTTTTTCTATTTAATTATTATTCGTATTTTAATTCAAGAAGCAACCGTTTATTGAGCATCAAAAAATCAGTTCATAAACATTTTTCTTAAAAATCGTGAAAATATCGATGTCATCATCATAACATCGATGTTTTTATGAACGATGTTGCATCCCTAAAACCAAATGACGAAGGAGGAAAGAAGTTTCATTGAAAAGAAATCAAGCTTCAAATCTTTAAAATATGAAAAACTCGCTATAAAACGTACTAGAAAAGCGTTCCTTTAATTTTTCGTAGTTTTTGCTTTATGAGAGAATTCATTCATACTCCTCCAGATTTGAGTGTTTCCTTGAAGTTACTTGAAAAAGCAAAGGAACACACATTGGGAATTATTTACTTAGTTTAAAATTAAGTGTTCATCGAATTAAATAGCCAATTCCTTATACAGAACTGAGAAATGCTCGAATTCCCACCATTTTATTCAATTAAAATGATATTTTGTCAAGGTATTACAAAAATTAAATTCCTGCAAATCTAAACATCATCGTAACAAATAAATTAAATTCTAAATTATTTATTTGAAATTGGCATTTGACGAAAATTGTCTGTCTGTATGTATTTATATATAACGATCTGCAACCTAGACGCTGGAAAAGTGATCACCTTTAAATTTTTGTTTTTTTGGCTTCCTCAAGTTTTTGAAATTTTATTTTGTAGGATTAAAAATATTAGCTTATTTTTCTCGAAAACGGCTCCAACGATTTTGATGAACATTTTTAAAGTATTTATGTAAGTAGGTAGGTATCATTTTATTAAAATGATAAGTCTATTACGGTATCATGCAACGCCAAGCAGGTTAAGGTGATTGATTGTCTATGTCGTTTTTCTTTTATTTTTTGCAGAAATAAATGAGCGGGTAAACATTGCGACAGCAGGTTTCTTTGAATTAAAATCTATTGCAGGCTATTGGTTTTTAAAAAAAAGCTTTCCCCAAACAGTAGCATACCCAACACCAAATATTGCAATCCCTAAATTTAATAATAAAAACGCAAAAAGTTGTTTAAACAAGAATGTTTAATCATTCGTGCAGACTCCTTTCAGCAGACTATCTCCTGAAGCTACTTTACAAACTTCACCTAATAAGTTTTTCAATATCGCCGCTTGTTTGCCCTGCGCGCCGTCAATGGTAATTGTTGGAATGAACGATATAGGTGGTCTTAGTGCATGCGTTGCGTCCCCATTTAACTTTAATAATTCACTGCCATGAATTGTATCATGGCACTTTTGGATTGAGTCGGCTGTCTGTAAATTATAATCTCGAGCACACTAAATGTAAGACAAAACTACTGAACAATTGGATTCAATAATATTTATACTTTCATTTACCCTATATAAGGCTTCCTTTGGCAATCGATTGTCTTTGATCATGCATGTTACCATATCAAGTCGTATTCTAGGATCGGTTATTATTTCTATTGCACAGGCATGGTAAATATTCGCTTGACATTCAAGTGGTCCGTGTTGACAGTCAAACTTTAGAGATCCATCTGAACTTATAGACGTCTGTAAATATAAATAAATCAAATTAAATTAATATAAACAAATATTTAAATATACTAGTATATTTTATATATACTAGCACACTAGCGTGTGCCTACTACGCTTAAGAAAATACGTTTGGTTTATTATTTGGATAAAAGGAAATATTGTGTTTGCAACACTTAGCGATTTGCCTTGAGCCTAATTGATGATTATGGCGAAAACCAGACGCTTAGAATGCCGCTGATGATTTTGGCTTCGATTAGATTCAGCGATAGTTTTTTAACAGCAAGTCTTGTTCCGATGCACGATTTCGGTGGCAGATCTTTTAAAGTTAAGATGAGTGGTGGAATTCCAGATGGTTTCAAAGAGTAAGAAACTCTATTGGATAGTTGACAGCTATTGTTGTCAGTTGTACATGAAAACTTCACAGCGTAGTTTCAATTGAATTTGATAGTTTATTTTGTTGACGTCATCATTCTTCAGAGACAATATTGCTTGTTCTCGAAGATATTCATGATTTTTGAGAATGTTTGCAATATCATGCAAAAGCTTTCTGCACATTTTAAATTTTCGGTGGAATCGAATTTTATTCGCACAAATTAAGCGAAAGTAGGCGAATACACTCGCGCGAATAGAGTAGTAGATTATTGTGGCAAAAAAAGGTTCTCTGAATCCATTTTCTACGAAATTCAATACACACAACTGCTAATATAAGCACAAATCCTTCAAAAGTAAATACAAATTCACTTTACTCGCGCGAGCATCGGAAACTTTATTCGCTCAGATTATATAAGTTTGCGCCAGTAAATTTTATACTTGGTCATATGGCCGATGCGGCGCAATCAATTTGCGTGGAATTCTATAAGTATCCGCTCATTATGTCACTGCGGCCATGTTTGTATCAGAAAAATGTTAAATTTAATGTTAAACGGTGTCTTTTATAATTTTCATTGCCCATATCATAAAGAAATGGGCGATTATTGCAACTATTTGCTATGTTGTTTGTCCATTTTGGACAAAAATTTGCACGCTCAGTGTCTTTAATATTGTTTGTATTGTTTCCTTTACGGTCTTTGCGTTTATTTGAAATAGGAACTCCATATATACATATACATACAGAGTTTATTAATAAAAATGGGCACGACTGGGTCGCACGTACTTGCTCTAATGTGCCCAATTAGATTGGAAAGCAAGATCTTTGACAGAAACAAGTAACATTTACGTTGAAAACAACACAGTTTGAACTTAACAAAAAAATTCTCAAAAATGTTCATCAAAATCGTTGTAGTCGTTTTATAATATAATAAATAAAAAATAAGCTTTTCCTAAACGGTCGTATGGCAGGTACCTATATATTTTTGCCTAAAAATAAAATTTCGATTTCCCCTCTGGGGAATGCCAATATAATCACACACGCCAAGTTTGAAGATATTAGCTTAAGCCGTTTAGGCTGCAGCTCGTTATACATACTGACAGACAGACATTTTTTCTCGATCAGTTTTTAGACTTCTCTATGATCGTAATGTCATGTTTCATTGTTATCTCAATTTTTTTTATATTCACGAATCCTAAACTTGCCTTATAATCCCTATAATCGAGTAAAAAGAAAGCAACTTTTGTGTAAATGATAATCATATACATACCGCCTGTTGATTGCCGCAAAAAAAAAATCGTCCATTGATCGTTTTTCGGGAGGGTTATCCCAGTACCAGTTGATCTTTTTTAAATTTCAAACTGACGTAACATGAAACTCATTTTTCTGTCCAAAGAATTTTCTTGGGCTGAAATCGTCAGGAGAGAGAAATATTTGACTCTCTCGTGAGCACTCTCTTTTGTCAAAAATACGAATTTTATGTCTTGTGGAACAGTATTTGGCTGATTTTCGTAAAAATTGGCTAAAATTCCTAGTTTTGGGGAGCATGTGGAACAAAGCTATTGATGCCTGCTTTTGGCAACAGTTTGTCGGAAAAGATATTTCACGTGTAGTTGGATCAAACGGAGGTTTGCCATCGCCCAAATCGAAATTTGCTCTTTTCAATGAAATCTTTCGTGTTGAGATTTGATCTAGATTTTCTCTTTTTCTTGCAATGACTTTCGAAATTGAAAAAGTTCAAATCTTTTGATAGAAAGAGCAAATCTTTTCTTGAATGAAACTCGCTTTAACTCTACATGTCTACAAGATATGACGTTTTCAAGAATGCTTTTACTTCATCGGCTGGTGTTGATCTTGGAATCACTGCCAAAGTTTAAGTCGATTTCAAAGGAATTGGTTAAATAGAGACAAATTTGAAAATGCACTTCATGAAACGAGTGAATAAGCGTAATGTATTGTTTTAGTGGATCAAAACCACCCTCGCATTATTGCCTTTGTAATGAAACTGGTTTGAAGTACATCGGCTGGATGGTTTCTAGTCTATAACGGACATAGATAGAAACATTTTTGTGTTAAATACATTATATAGTTTTTGTGTTTTATATACATATACTCGTATACAATGGCTAAGGCACGAAATCGACAAATACTTTTAAAGGTAGTACATTTAAGATCAGAAAACCAGACCAACGAATACTGCACTTAAAATGTTTATTTAAACTTACTTACCGATGCTTTTCCATAAGGAACAAGAACAACCTCCAAAGCAGAAGGGGCTGCCCTATACGCAGGCACTAGCTGCTTTGTAATGAAATGTTTTGAGTCCGGACAGAGTGCCTCATAAAACACTGTTACTAATATCGGAGTTCCAGGTATTCGAGTTACACTTTCAACCTTTGAAATAATTTGTTATTTATGATTAATTAAGATAAGAATAGTAAAAATTACTGATAGCATAAGTCCATCCCCTAGTGAGTATCGGAGGAGAAGCCAGACAAGAATTCCAATGCAACAAATAAGAACTAGTCGTTTTTTTGCAGGAGTTAACATATTTAAAATTTATTATCAAAACATTGGTTTTTCGTATTTACGATGAGATTAAATTCAATGTTTAAATAATCCAAAAAGTAAACAAATATGACAAAATCTAGTTGACGTTGACGTTGATATTGATATCACAGCTACGCGCTTGTTTTGTTGGGCTTGACTTGGCCAGTCAATCTCAATAAACAAAAGTGACTCTGACTAGTTCTGTACTAAAAATATGAATACCTTCAATTTTGATTTCCAATGGAATTATTGGAAAGATAAAGAGAGTTGACTCTGTAGACTAGTGACTGAGTTGAGTTAAGTAAAGTTACAGTGGTGAGATATAAGCAGTGTTGAGTATGATATATGGTGATATTTTAACTCGTCTATAAGCCATTTAGGAAGTATATAGTACATATTTTTAATATTTTTTATAATTTCCGGATTGGAAAAGAATGCTTGTTTTTGAAAACATTTTTTGTACACCTGTTCACGACGAGAAGATTTCACATGTCAAAATTTGCATCACGGATTTTTTCTTTTTTTGATTCAAGACCTTTTACCTGCCTGCTGAAAATCAGCGGATGAGCGATATATCCCGCCAGTTACATATGTGTACTGCTCCATATGCAACTACTACCTCAGCTAAGGGTAATGCAAACGTTTGACTAGTATTATTACATTAGGGGTATTCACGATCTGGTGCAACTGATCTTGTATCGTTGCAAAAGTGCACTCCAACAGCAAAATATACTTGTTATAATTTTGCTACACTTTGGCACTTTTACTATACCCAACCCTATTGCAACAGGAAAATACAATGGTGCAAAATTTGCTTTTATGTATTTGACTATTCACAAAATGGCGAAATTCTAACAAAATGGCTGACTTCACATTCTTACCGGATTTGCAGTATTAGTTATCCAAATTTTGAACAAACAACTTCAACTAAATAGGTAACCTCTCAAAATTCGAAGCAAAAGAGAAACACAGTTAGCTGTTCACCATATGTTCCTTCAGACAGAAAAATGATACCTTTGTATTGCTTACGTTTGAAGTTGTTGAAGTTTCTGATAAATTGTTGAAAAATATATTCTGCGTTTGTGAACGCATAAAACCCAATTTTATGCAATTGTAAATGTAACAATTTTTTCCCCATTTCCTCTGTTTCATATGTGTCCACACCAAAGAAACATTTTTTTTAAGCATTTCAGAAACCTGTAAAAAACCTTTCAGAAATGTTTTTTAAATGTTTCTGAAGTGTTTATTTAAGTCTGCACGCTTCGCGACACATTTCTGAAATGTCTATCTGTTTCCCCTTCTTTATTTTCATGCATTTTAGTCTAGTTGACAGGTTTTGTTGATTTTATTTGTTTGTGTTTTGTTCATGATGACAAAACGCGACGCTATGATTGCTCCTTTTTTACATCATGAAGTGCAGAACTGGACACATAAAATGGGAAACAAATAAACATTAAAGAAATGTTTTAGAAATTTCTGAAATGTTTCTGAAATGATTTTTAAGCAAAGAGGAAACATTGCAGAAATGTTTTTTAAACAAATGTTTTTTTTGGTGTGGACACACCTTTACAGCTGTCACAAGGAAAAGATCTCAACCTCTCAAACTCTGGCCATTTTGTCAGGATTTTTATTAACTTTGGCTTTTATCGTTATAAATGAACAAATAGTAAGAAGAAATAAATAAAAAAGGATAAGTTGGTCTTAAAAGACACATTGCTTCTTAGAACACAACTGGAATTTTGACGTATGTAGTTTGAAGAATAAGAATGATAGTAAAAAATGTCAAAACATCTTAATGTACTGCCTTAATAGTGTTTTATTTGATCATAATTCATTATTTTCTTTTAAAATCTTAAAAAAATCAGCAATATTTGAAGAGATTAGAAAATAACCTAAAACCCCTTTTTTCTTCGAGATTTAAAAAAAATCCTTTTTTCCTTCTAACTTGTCTTAGGCACAAACCAATAAGAAAAGGAAGTTATCCACGATCTAAAAAAACAAGAGGCAAAATACCAAAGATGTCGCACACTTCTATGAATGAAATTCATATTCGGTAAATGTGACTTTTTGAATTTTTAAAAACAGATGTCGCTTTTATGTCAATAATTTAAGTAGTTATTTTTTTTTCCTGAAGTGGGTTCAGGAGAGCCAGCATCGAATTTTCAAATTTGGCGACATTTTTTTGACAATTATATGTAGCTGACATTAGACTAGCAGTCCATATATAATACGTCCATGTGTTCTTCAATCAAGTGACAAGTGGTCGATTCCCGATCTGTGAAACTGCGAAATAATAACTTTTTTAACGCCTTCACCCTATATAAGTTATATATATTAGATCTATGAAAAAATAAAAACAAACGTGAAGAATTTTTCGCAATGATAAATTACTTTGCACAACCAAATCATCCCGCGGAGAGTACCACAATTTTGAGATTAAGCAACGATGTATAACGATGATGGCGGACCGAGTCATTCTACAACACGAATTTGGAATGGTTTACCCGGCGGGATTTTCCCTTGCCATTTTGATCTACAAACATTCAAAACCAATGTTAATCGACACCTCCTATCTCTCCCCTCCCTATCTTCCTAATGCCCGCCCAGTGTGTTCTACATTAAAAGGGAAACAAATAGTCCCTTGTGCGCGCGTTAATTATTAAAAAAAAAAAAAAAAATTACACTTAAAATTATAAACAAAAAATAAATCTGAAAAAAAAGCAACATCATTTTCATTTAGTACTTTTGAGTACACACTTTGACAGTGATTTATAACAATGAGATCGGGAATAGCATAAAGCGAGTTTTAGAAATGATAAATTGAAAAGTCTATATGAAAAGTAAAATGATACGTTTTTTTATTATTACAATAAAAGCAAAGGTAACCTATCCGAAGGATAAGTACGTGAACGAACGCATTAGCATTGATAATAACATCTGATTTTCAGCTGATTGAAGAACATATGAAAATCAGCCGTTTTTAACCATGCTAATGCATACGTTCACGAACTTATCCTTCGAATAGGTTACCCTTGCTTTTGTTGTAATTAGCATGGTTAAAAACAGCTGATTGAAGAACATATGGAAATCAGCTGTTGTTAACCATGCTAATTACAACCTAGACGAAAGATAAGTACGTGAACGTACTCAATTGCAACGCACTTAATAGTGGTGTTGCTTCTTATTGGAAAAAGGGCGTTTCAGACAAGGAGGCATGAATGAAAGAATAATGAGATTTTCTTTTGGTAAAGACGGATTTTGATCTCAGATTTAGGATTTTGCCTGCCCAAGCGAAATTGAAACAGATTGATCTGTTTTTGTAATTGTATGTGTTTTTCTTTTGACAATCTTTTTGACGTTCTTTATTTTGGGTGTGTTTATACGTATGACAATTTCTAGCTTTCTGTCATGTTATCTCGCTTAGAAAAATCTTTAGTCAGATTTGCAATATATTTCAATGTTAATAAATTATAGTAGTTGGAATTAATTATTTGATTAGTAAAAATATACTTCAATGCGTTTTTAATGTTTTAGGAGTGGAAAAGTTGTGTTTTTAATAAAGTCAGCATTAAGCATTCATAAAATAAAGTTCACCGATTGAACACACCCAACCAAACGTTCGAGAAATCTCAACTTTATCGTAGTGTGTGTGCAAATATGTGTTAAATCTCGATTGAAAACGAGAATTTTTTGTTTTAATTTTCGCTGTCAATTGCTTGCGACAGAATTTGGGACAAGAAAACTGGGTTTACATGTGCAAGTGTTTTTTAATTTAATAACAATATAGCCACGTTACGTTACGAATGGTTTATTTACAATTTGTTAATTAATTAATAAACTAAGGTTTTCCAAATTCTAAAAATGGTTTTCCAAATTTGTCCAAACAAAATTATAGGGACTATAAGGCAAGTTATGCATTCGTAAAAAAAAAAAAAAAAATTCTAACAATCAAACATGATATTACGATGATAGAGAAGTCAAAAAAAGTGGGTCCGGAAATTCCGTCCGTCTGTCTGTCTGTCTGTCTGTCTGTCTGTCTGTCTGTCCGTATCGATATCTACAGCCTAAACGGTTGGGCCGATTTGATTCAAACTTGGTATATAGTATTTTTAGAGTGCTCTACCCGACAGTTTTTGGAATTGGCATTCTAGCTTTAAAACTAACGGTACCTGCCATATAACTTTTATTAAAAAACTTATTTTTCTCGAAAACGGCTCCTACGATTTTGATAAAACTTTCAAAATGATGTTTTCTGTGCAAAATCTATCTTTTAATTTTAATGGATTTTTCAGAAAAAGTTTTATAACGGTACCTCCCATATGACCGGTTTTTTAAAATCAGACTTTCTCGTTAACTAATTGACGGATTTTGATGAAATTTTCAAAATATGTAGCGTTTTATGATTTAAATATTATTGCTTATCAAAATTTTTTTAAATTTTAATAAATTTTTTAAAAAAATATTTTGTTTTTTGAATATTTTGAAAACGGATCTATAGATTTTTTTTTAAATTTTTCTCCTAGTATAAACTATAGATTTCTTAAAATTGACATACTAAAAAAAAATTTAAAATATGTTTTCGAAAAGTTTTTCAAAAAAAACATTTTTTTGAAAAAACTGGTCGAACGATTTTGAAATGAAAAATTCATAAAACAGAAAACAGCAAAAGAAATAAGATGGCTTACAACATTTTTTCCAAAAAACGTTATGAATAGTGTTTTTTTTGATTTCATAAAATTTTTTCCCCAACATTTTATTTCATATTGCTCGGCTAAGCCCTAGCCATTAGTCAAATAAAAGAAAGTGACAACCTACATTACATACATACTTACGTATTTTAAAGTATTTTTCATCATCATAAAAGCACAGAATAAATAAGGAAGCCTTTGATAAACACACAAAAACAACTAACAAATAAAAAAAACTATTCGGTTACTACTTAATGCAAAAATTTCAATCGAGAAAACAAAAGTTTACACCTTCCTATAAATAAACAAAACCACTGTGTTAACTTTTAATATTGTCTCTATACCTACTCGCTTAACAGTAGTTGGAACACGTATCTTAATTTTAGTACCTACCTTCCTTCCAACCTTATTATAGGTACCTAAATCCTTTATAAATTCCATTGGTCCCATATTGGGACGTATAAAGGTCCCTTTACCTAGCATTATTGCCATACTGCTGATTCCGACGAATCTTTATGCCAGTTGTTCAAATTTTTCCATACCAAAATGAAAATTTAACTGAAAAAAGTCCTTTGTTTCTTTCTATTAGCAAATTATATTATAAACAGTAAGCAGCAAGTGGAAAGATAATACTACACTAAAAAACTGCAAAAGCTAACAATCCTATATATTTATGTGTTTATCCCTTTGTCGTGACGCATGTTCGTTCGAGCTTCACCCCAAAACGATTCTAAGGAAGTTGCACGTCATACAAAAAATATTAAAATAAAATCTTTGTCAAAAAGACGCCTGCACTTAAAAAGGATTAGCACATAAGAGCAAGTACGTGCGACCCAGTCGTGCCTTTTATTTAATATAGCAGGAATGCCACGTATTGCTGGAGCTATCGATGGTACTTTAATACCTATTGTATACCGTCGGTTAACGAACAATGTTTCGTCAATCGGAGAGGAAACCATTCCATTAACGTGATGCTCATGCTAGTTGCTGGAGCCGATTATCGTTTTTATGCTATCCATAGTAACTTTCCGGGTCCGTACATGATAGTAGCGTTTTTCAATGCAATAGTTTATATAAAAAGTGGGATGATGAAGGTGGCGTCCATTTACTGGTGCATTGACTATTGGTGATTCAGCATATCCATTGAGGAAGTGGTTATTTACTCCTAACGTTCCTGCCACTTTTGAAGAAGGAACAGCTAAAAGTCGTTTCTTGTCCAAACTAAGGAAAACTAGACAAGTCGTTGAATGTAGTCTAGGCCAGTTAAAAGACATTTTTCCCTGTCTGAACAGACTACGATTAAGATCGCCACTTAGCTGTGCCAAAGTTGTGAATGCTTGTGTTGTGTTATACAACATTCGGAAAAGAATGACTGAAGACATTGTTGTATTGGATGATAATGGAGAAGGTGATGGAAATGAAGAAGAACTGGACTTTCTTTTGGCATTGACGAAGTGGAAAATGATCTAGGGGTCAGATATAATGTTGGTTTGCATGACATTAAAATATTCATGGTAAAGAGATTCACAAGAAAGAAAGCTGGAGTTGTGATAATTAAGAAGATCGAGATCGGTGCCTGTAATGAGATATTTTCGCCAACGTTTATTTATCTTATTTCTTAAAGATTTCAGATTTCATTGTTATACCATGGGGGAGATGAGGCAATGCTCTTTTGTTGAACGATAGGTACAGAAAGTCTAAGACATTCAAAAACTTTGGAATAAAAGCAGTAAGAGCAGTGTGAACTTTAGGGTAATCTCCGATAGAAGTAAAATCGGTGTAACCTAGCAAGTTATTTAGTTTGGTAAAATTGGTTTTACGAAAGTTGAAGGACGTCTGTCTTTCCGATAAATTTATTACATGAATTCATAAGAGAACTTCATAAAAAGAAGAGGGTGGAATGAGTCAAGTTTAGAAAGAAACAACGAAGTTATCAACGTCAGAGGAATAAAATAAGTCAAGTTGACACAAACTATTTTCAACCCAACTCAGTTATAAAAGAGAGACGATCGGTAAAGAGGATCTCTTTATCAGAAGATGGATTAATTGCTGTGTAGATTTGGGAAATTTTGAAATCGCCAACAATTAAAACATGTAGATTCGGCAGTTTCAAATATGGAGTCGAAAGCATCACCAGCTAGCTGGTAGGACTGAAAAGGTTGAGCTGGTCTGATATAACAGCAGACTATGATGATTTTAACACAAACGTATTCAAAAGCATTGGAGTGTGAATGTTTAAACAGAATTGATTCGAAACGATTGTGCACTGCTAATAAAACACCACGAACTGAGAATCAACACCATTAATAGATTCGTCTACATGAAAAAACGTTTAAGTTTGTGGAAAAAAGTTCGCAGTCATTTATGTCAGGAGACAGGTTAGTTTCGGTCAACGCAAACATATCATAGGGAAGCTTTTGGGAGTTTAAAAAGACTGTAGATATTTTAGAACGAAGTCCTCGGATATTTTGATAGTATACGAACATACATACAACAAAGCTGCTGGACCCGACGGACTACCCGCCGAACTTTTTAAAGCGGTCGGAGATGACCTTGTGGAGTGCATACACCAACTCATCTCTAAAGTTTGGTCAAAAGAAAGTATGCCTGATGAATGGAGCCTCAGCATCGTTTGCCCGATCCACAAGAAAGGAGACCCTCTAAACAGCGCCAACTATAGAGGAATAAGTCTCCTGAATATCGCGTACAAGATCCTCTCTGCCCTACTATGTGAACGCCTGAAACCTTTCGTCAGCAACCTGATTGGCCACTATCAGTGTGGTTTCAGACCAGGAAAGTCCACAATGGATCAAATGTTCACGCTAGGGCAGATCCTGGAAACCACCCAAGAATTCCAAATCGATACCCACCACGTCTTTATCGATTTTAAGGCCGCGTACGATAGCATTTATAGAGACGAGCTATATAGAGCCATGTCAGGTTTGGCATCCCCGCAAAACTCGTCCGACGCAATATGACGATAGAGAACTCTCGCTGCTCCGTCAAGGTTGGTACTGAGCTCACAGAAGCTTTTGATGTAAAAAATGAATTCCGAAAAGGTGATGCGCTATCGTGCGATTTCTTCAACTTAATACTTGAAAAAATTATAAGAAACTCGCAAGTCAATTGTAATGGGACAATTTTTTTCAAGTCTGTGCAATTGCTAGCATACGCTGACGACATAGACATCATTGGCAGAACTCGGCGAGCTGTCACTGGAACGTTTGCTAGCATTGAAGCTGAAGCGGCTAAGATGGGACTAGCAGTCAATGAGGCCAAAACGAAGTACCTGCTGTCCACAAAAAGGGACACACAACACCGGCGGATTGGACAAAACATCACAATATATAGGTACAACTTTGAGGTAGTTAGGGACTTTGTGTATCTCTCTATTTTAAGCGGATGAAGATATCCCTAGTCGTTTCGAGCGTAAGATTCTTCGGAGGATTTTTGGCCCTATCTGCGTTAACGGGCTTTGGAGGAGAAGGTTCAACCAAGAACTATACTGTACAGCGACATTGACCTGGTCAAAAAATACGCATATCACGTTTAAGATGGCTAGGTCATGTAGAGCGAATGGACAACAATGCTCCGGCTTGCAGGATCTTCGATTCCATCCCAGAGGGTAGACGCAGTCAAGAAAGACCTCGCCTTAGGTGGCGCGCTCAAGTGGAGGACGACCTCAACCAACTTGGAGTGCGAAACTGGAGGCAGCTAGCCAAAGACCGAGCTGGCTGGAGAGGCATGTTGGTCGAGGCCCAGGTTCGTCCCGAACTGTAGCGCTCCCTAAGTAAGTAAGTAAGTAATAACATACATATGAAATGACATGGCAGAAGTAATTTACTATGATTAGGAACGAACAAAATTATTGAAACTAGAACGATTTTTACTGTTAGAATTAAGAGACGAAGCAAGCGAAGATAGATCGTTTGCAACGTCAGAAGGGCTTACATATAAAGTTTCGTGGTAACGTACAAACATAGAATAAAGAAGGGCAGGGTTTGTGGGGATGCCTTCTCGAAGAATTGAAACTGGAAGGTTTGTTCTTGTTACACCATTGATGCAAACGTGGTCTTCTTTATCATGTAGACGCAAGATAAAGTCGAACAATATAGTATATTCGCTAGTCTCTGAAACGAGAAAGAATGTTCAGTAAATTGTTTAGTGAGCCTGACTGTCGGTGGGGAAAAAAGGGTCTAAGAAAGAAGGATTCAAAGTGTGGGAGCGGATAAAGTTAGGGGAGTAGGAGCTATTAGGTTGGGGATTAGAGTGGAGGCCTTGAGTGGAGCACGAAGATAGAGGGTTATTTTGTTCGGCTAGATTGAATGATACTAGCTTACGTTTCGAAAAAGAGGAGATACCAATTCCAAGTCTAGTTAGGTTTTGAGTGAGTATAGGCGGAGGGGTTTGTTTTGGGATTGAGGCAGAGGCAATAGCAGTGGAAATGTTTTTAAATGTAGAAGGCTTAAGAGAAGCCTGTTTTCTTTGAATTTTGGGTGATTAAAGAAGGGATTTAGAGTTTGAAAGATAAGAAATGGTTAGAAAAGGATAAGGTATACAATTCGAGTTATTTGGGATAGTATGGTTACGGTCAATTAAATTTTAATTGTTATTGTACATACGATTCATAGAGTTTGATGGCAGCTGATGTGAGAGTAATGGAACCAAATCGGAGTTTTTTTTTTATTACAGTTAAAGATCCATTCGTATTTTTTAGAAACGTCTAGAACCAACAGGGTGGGATTTGAAACATTCGCTGAAAGAATAAACTGATCCACATTTGGTCCGCGTTACGTGGGGCGTTAAAGAAAAGAAATCACCAGTGGGACGATTGCTGCGACAGACATATTGATGGCCATGGAGAAGCTTTCGGTCTCCAAGATATTTCTTAAGGACTATGACTTTAGTCTTAAGTCTATGACTTTAGAAAGAATGGTCGTAAGTGCTATGGGTCGGTAGGAGGAGCAGAAGGAGGGATTACCATTCTTAGGGACAGGCTAGATAAATGCTAAAATATTTCAGAAGAGCAGGAGCAATGGAAAGCTTTCGCAGTGGTTTTGCCAGTGTGGAAGAATACACCTTCAGAAGAATTGGAGATATACCATCTGGTCCAGCGGATTTGTGTATATCGAGAACGTTGAGAACTCTTGCTACTGTAAGAGTGCGGAAAAAAAATGCATGGACAAATTTACATTCATAACTACAGGAGGGACAATGTTGCTGTAAGCCGCGAAATAGGCCGGGAGCATTTTGTTTGTTTGTCATTGGCAATAAGCATTGGCACGGAAGATGTTGAAGTGTTTTTAATATGTTTTTAGAAATGACCAACAGTTTTACTGTCTTTGGGACATTGCGTTTCTTTCGTGTTTCTATGTGGAGTTTAATGAGTTCCGAACCTGTTTGTGGACAGATTTCTCTGTATGGTTGGCTTTAAGAATCGAAAACAAACTTAAACATAAACAGCCTGATAGCTGATAGAGGAAGCTTAGTGACCTTAAAACTACGGAAGACATTTTTCAGACCGTACCAGTTGGCCTTTTCGCCAAACGATCGTGGTGGGATCTTTTTTTTAACTGGATGAGTGGATGAAGAGAAATTTGTTGAAATGACACAATGGTCTGAAGGTTCCAAATGGAAAAATTACACTAATGATCTATACTTATCACTTTATCAGGGTGAGCAGCAAGAAACAGATTAAGAGTATAGGCGGTTTGCTCTGTAACATCCGGTTTTCGAGCTGGCTCATCGATCGGTGGTGTAAGACAGCATTCATTGCAATCATTGGACAAAACAAAAAAAAAAACGGAAATACATTTTGGTTTAAAAAGCGGCCATATTTAAGCAACAAATATGTAAGTAAAGAGCCAGTCGAAGAAAAGGTTTAGTTTAGAATTAGAAATTTTCTGTGCATTATTAAATAGCTCCGGAACAAACTTTGGATGTTATAAGGGGACAACAACCGCAGCATAAACGGCATTACGACCGTTGCTTTCAAGTTTGCTCAACTTCTGAAGTGATGGAATCGTGATGTAATTGCGCCGGGATTGTACTACAGTAAAAGATATGTCGCTCTTAAAATCGTCAAAAAAAAAAACAATCAAAGTGATTGTTTGACGGATAACTGAATTTCCTAAACTTGGTTAACGTATATGTTAACAATGTTATTTGTTATCATTTAACACGAAACGCTCATGGTTGTCCTTAACCTTAAGTTTTGAAATGCCTCTCAATATTTCATCTCAAATAAGATTTGCTTTGAGAAATTTCATATTTTGTAATTATACATACATACATATAATACATTTCAGCCTGATTTATTTAAATCTGAGCCCAGAAATTAAGAACGCTCCATTTCTTTTTTGTCTGGACTATTCCCCCAAATTATTATCATTGTCATTACCCAGGGGATAATCTAACACTAGATGGATGCTGCGATTTGAAATATCCACAGCCAAACGATTAATTTAAACCTGTACGTACAAACATATATATCAAAAGATTCATAGCTACGAAGTTTTTATTATCTATGTTCCAAGATATAAACATACATACAAAGAGTTAGCAGATTAAGAAATGTGGTTTGATAAACAGCGGATATGATTGCATTATGTATGCCACAAAATTATTGTTACCATTGTCAATAAATGGTACAAACATACGGACATGCGCATAGTTTCAACTCACGCAGTTTTTTATTATTCAAGTTCATCTTAGTTCGGTGGTTGTGAAAAGGAATAAATATTTTTTCTTACCAAAAAAATGACAAATAAATGCTTTTAACTACCATAAAATCATCTTAATTACTAACCAGAAGGAGTTTTTTTTTAGTGAACAATCAATTTGAATCTATACAAAGGATTCTGAGATCCCCCAAATAAAACCGATGGCTTACCCATTTGATAAGTGACCTGGTATCTGCAGTGACTTTAAGAAAAAAATCTGATACAACAAAATCTTGATGCTTTAAACAATCATTTTTACCACATCGAAAGCAAAAAATTGACGAGCTGGCACAGCATCCTTTTGTGCATCTACACCCAGGTAAGTGTGTTTTTCCCAATGTGGTCTTCGTATGCTCCTTGCTGTCACACCCATTTCATTGTGCTTAGCCAAAATGTATTTAAAAGCATTGAATTCAAATAGGTTGTACATAATCCTAGCCTAAATAGCTTTCTGCAGTGAACAAATTTTTTTTATTTTACCGAGTCAAAGACTGTCTTTCATTCATTCATTTAGAAATAACATAGGAGAAAGAAAACATCAAGCTTCCAGATATTCATCACTAGGCCTAAGATGCAAATGTTAAAAAGCAATTTATATTCTTTTTTAGCAGAGTTTCTTATCAAAACATAAAAAAAATACAGTGCATGCATATAAACGATTTATTAATTATGTTTACTTAATTTCTGGCTGTAACTTCAGGTATCACTCATTCATCCTGAACATCAAGGGTTCTTTTAATGCACTGGGGTGGAAAGTTTTACCAGACATAAACACAAATAAAAGGATGTGCAGTTCGGTTAACATGCAATTCATTTGAGTGTGCACACAACAACCAACAACGCAACGTTTTAGCTCTCATTGAAATCTGAATAATATCCTTTGAGATTTTTCTTCCTGATTCATAACTTCAAATAATAATTGGCCTACATCGAATAAAGACGAACGTCTACTTAAGACTCCGTCAAAATATATTTTTATTAGTTATGGTTAAAACTTTGGTGAGGATACTTGAAGTCACCGCAAATATTTTGTTTTAAAAACCAATATTGCGAAATAGTTTAATAACTTTTGCTTGGAACGTATAGTTATCCCAGTGTTTCATAAAGTAAAATTGAGACTTAAGAATATAAATTGAAAAACATTCATCAAGCCGCATGTTTAAACGCTCGGGGTTGTTTTATAAATTCAAGGAATAAAATATCGTATTGTATGTTCGGTTTGTTTGTTGTTATTGAGAACAACACAACTGATATTGACAATATTTCTTCTACGTGTGATCAACACGAATACTCCTTGCCAAATGAACTTCTTTTCCAAGTGGGTACTTCAAATATCACAAAATAATAATAAAGTGTAAAGAACCAAAACTTTAATTTATTGTCCTTAGTTTCAAAATCGTTGCTTAGAATTCGATAATTATTTATTTCTTACATTTAAATTGTAACTGATAACAGATTTTTGAGTACGTTTGCAAAATATTGTACCATAAAATTATATTATAAACTATTGAAAACGCGCGTTTTAATGAATTATTTTCTTATTAATATTTAACTGTTTATATTTGCAACATTATTTCATGTTTGAAAATTGAAGTTTTTAAAAAACTTGTAAACGTCAAAAATATGAGAAAAAACTTATAATTGGACCTGCGAAAAGTTTGCTAATTAAGTCACGATTTTTATTTTTTAACAAATTTAGTTTTAATGTCAAAAATAGAGAATAAACACTTATTTATTTCTGTTAGCGGTAGTTCGTCAAAAGGTTATGTATTAATTATATCAAGACATGCTGCTAAGCTACAAATTTCTCCTCCAATTTTTTTCCGGGGCACTTTCTTTGTAAGGATAAAATCCTCCAATAGTAAACTGTGTTCGACTATTTCGGTAATGGCTTATTAGATTATTACAAAATTTAACATTTGAAATAATCTGGGGTGGAATCGGCTAAGGTGGTATATGATAAGTAATTGTTACAATCAAAAAATTCAAGGGTGGAATCGGTTAAGTTGACATGTGACAGTCGCATTTCTGATAGTCACATGTGATTAAATTTTAAGTCTGCGTAAAGTGATAACCAGGACAATTACAAATTCTGGCATCATTTTACGCAGACACTTTTTTTTCCATTAATTATTTGTTATTTAAGACATGTGGGACATTCATATGTACTTAACTTTACTTGAAACCGTTTGGTTTGGTGGTTTTGACACATGATTAGCGACAGGGTGTTTTCTATTTTGAAAATGTGTTTTCTACCCTTAAAATGTATAGTAAAAAGCATTATGAAAAAAACGAAAGATGTAAGAGGAGATCCAGTGCATATTAGTTTTGAAGATCTGCATATCAAAATGGGGTAAGAACACAGGCAGTTAAAGTGTTTTACATTCGTATGGTGCGTTGCAGATCAGATGGGTACAAAATTTCTTACAACTTCTTAGGAAACCTAAACATTCAGCAGAATTTTTGGCGATATGGAATATGTGATAGTTCCACAGAAGGTAGTTTGTGATGCACATTTCTAAAACTCCGAGTTTGTCCACTCCCTCAATGCAAGTGCTATTCATAGAAAGTGTAATAGGGTTTATGTGACTTAAACGACAAAAACCCTCATTGAATTTTTTAATACTACGTGATTTCTTATTCCGCACAGGACAATGCTGTTAAGATCAGAATTGGCTGAACTGAAATTATCATATGCTGACGTTATAATTGGTTCCATTTTTCTGTAAGATTTGCTATAAAGTTACCAGTGGACTTATTGCTACAAAAGCAAAACAGCCGGTCAACAAGAAGTTTTTGATGTTTAAGATATTTCTTTATCTAAAAGTTAATCATCATTTCCATGTCCTTGGAAAGAAGGGACGAAAGTCGAATTAGTCGATAAGGTTGAGAAAATTTGAATTTTTTAGATACAACTACAAGCTAGACAAAACCTGTTTTCCATTCCAGTTGGACGAAAGAAATAGGATAGATGAAAAAGTTTACGCAGAGGTTTTACCCAGTGTTAAAGAACACCTCCTCAGAGAAATAACGTGAATACTACCCGGGCCAATGGATTTTTTGTATAACTTTAAGACCTCTTTCACCTTAACGAATGCGAAAGAAGATTGGTTCCATTACATCATTTACAATCTCGAGTACATTAGCAGTTATGGCTGCGTTGAGTTTCCCTCTAATTGGCCGGAAAAGCAAATTTACTCTTTTATGAGAGCAGGTAGCAGGAGTTTCATTACAGACGACCGAAGGAACTAATGACGAAGAATAATTCCTTACGTTTTTTTTTGTACGTCTTAGTTCTTAGAACTTAGTTCTGCAAATATAGGCATTGCAGACTTTTCTAGGTTGCTTAAACTTTTCCGGTTTTCCTAGGTTTGTACTTGCGAAAGGGGCTATAAAGCAAGTTATGCATTTGTAAAAAAAAAATTCTTACAATCAAACCTGACATTACAATCATAGAGAATCCTAAAAAAGTGATGAACAAAAAATGTCTGTCAGCCTGCCTGTCCGTTTGTTGTATGTATAACGAGATGCATCCTAAACGGCTTAAGCGATTACCTTCAAATTTGATATGCGTGATTCTTTTGCCATTCCTCAGAACGTTGATTGAAATTTTATTTTTAGGGCTACAAATACTTGCCATATAAACGTTATTTTTCTCGAAAACGGCTCCAACGATTTTGATAAAAAATTTTGAGAATTTTTTTTGTTGGTACTAGCTGTAATTTGATCATAACCAAATTTACGGGAAAAGTCTATTTACGGTACGTTTCATAGAACGGTTTTTTTTAATTTTAGGTTTTCTCGGTGACGGTTCTTATGATTTTTGTGAAATTTTGTATTTGAAAAGATCAAAGTAGCCAAATTAATTCTGCTTATCAAAATTTTGAATAACTTTTTTTTCTAATTAAAATTAATTTTTGATTTTTTTTTTTGAAAAATCAATATTTTACTAATAAAAAAAAAACATTTTAAATTTTATAATCACATGTAACTCTAAAAACTGCATACCTAAATTAAAAAATCTAAAAATAAAAAACAGGATTTTATCAAAATCCTTCCTACCATTTTCGAAATACTTTTTTTCATAAATTCTTTACGTCTTATGTGCTGGCGTACTCCATTTTTACTAAGATCTGTTGAGTGTTGTGGCTTTAAATTTTTATTTAAAGTTTAGATAGTGTTATTTTTCTACGTTAATTTTACTTATTTTTTAAATTTTATTCGACGCACATATGAGCAAGTACATGCGATCCAGTCCTGCTATTTTTTTTAAATGTTGCCAAATTACATCAAAATCCCACGATTCATAGAACATCAGAAAGCATATCTCCTTGTAAGAACCCCAACATGAATTTGTTGTCCCAACCTTAAATAAAGAAACTGACAACTTAATTTAAAAAAAAAAAACTTGAATTATTTGGGTACCATGGCTTAATTGATATGGTCAATCATTATTTTTTTTTAACCACTCGATTTGTTTAGCCTGTTTCTAATACTGATTCACTTTTCTTTTCAGCCAACTAAATTACAAATTGCAGAGGAGGTTTGTAAGATTAAAACATTTAAATAATATTAAACATAAAAGAACACCCTAAAACAAATGATTGTAAAATTGTATTCAATGGAGGACAAAAAAACAAAAGCTGTAAAAATGAAAACGCATTACCAGAGCTTAATCGCAGATTCCAAAACATACTTCCATCTTTATTTTTCTACGTAAGCTTGTGGTTGGAAAATTACACTTCGTATCTTAGGCATACATTTAGGTTAATTAAAATAAATAATGAGAGCTGTAATGAAAATTTAAAAACGCATCCTGTGATTTGTTATTGCGTCACAAAAAATGTGTTAATGTTAAAACATTATTACAAAAGCCGGATATATAATATACTTCTGGAATTATATCATGTTTCGAGGAGTAAAGATTTTTTTTCTATCGAAAACAATGTAATTTCATTACAAAACTATTTTCAAAGAAATAGGATATATAAAGCGTTACGTTTGTTTATAAATGTAAAAGGATACATGCATTTTTGGAGATGTTACCAAAATCAATCTAGAGTTAGTAGTTTAAGGAAGAAAAGTACAAAACGAGCAACAACATCAGAATCTAAATCTATACTTTTCCAAATATTCGTTTTGTTGGTTTCTGTGACAGTCTTAACACCAGTTTCCACCACATCATCTCATACAAATTCTAAATATGGAGCCAATACAATAAAAACCAAATATGGACTGTTACGAGGAATAATTGTCAGATCTTCACCGCTGGTTGAAGCATTTCTAGGAATTCCATACGCGTCTCCTCCGATCGGAAGCTTAAGGTAAGTGAAACATTTTTGATTTCTAGAGTGTTAGCATTAAATAAACAATTTTTTGATAATTCCTACGACCAATTTAAGATTTATTGTTTATATCAAAAAACAAAATGTGTACAAATTGTTGTAAGCTTTATATGCTCACAAATTTCATGGCATTTATTGCTTAAAAATAATTTCATATGGCATATGGCCTCCGGGACTGCGCCTAATGAACCCTATTCTGCCGGTCTAATTTTGCACCACTTTTTCGAGCATACCGTGTCTTATTTGTTTATCCGCAACATAGACTACAGATTTGACGTACACTTACAAAAAGTAGTCCAAAATTGCCAGATCACATGAACGAGATGTTTTATTCTAGAACCAGTTGGATCTGGTATGGATGTAAGCTAAGATCTAAGATCAAAATTTTCCAAGCAGTGGACGGGTAGAGACCGAGTTGCTGACAACGTAACTGTAAAAGTAAATGTGGTCATGAATCGATCCATAGTGCTACGTATTTGTTGCTCAGATGGACGATTATGCGCTCCATAAACTTTACGAATTGCTCCATAAGTTTGGCGAACAGAACGCGAATTTTGGAAATAATTTCCACGATTTGTAAATGTTGTTCTGTTGTAAGACTTTACATGGTGATTTGCCAAAGTGTACTAAAAAGTCGAACACACTTCATTAGTATGACAGTAAGTTTGACAGTTATCAATATTGTCAGATCTATACCTAAAAAACATCCTTTATATGGGTCATGGGGAACATATTTCAACAGCTTATTCTCTATGTTTGTTTATTTAATCAATCTACGAATTCATATTTAATAGATCTCAATCAATGTGAATAAATAATTGATTTATAATCTTCTAATATATAACAATTAAAATGTGCTTGTTTGTTTGTTCGTATTTGATGCGCTGCCACACCGTTCATTCAATTGCATTGAAACTTTGTCAGTTTGTTGCCTACACTAATGGGAAGGTTAAAGGCGTAATAAAATAAACTTCCAGTCAGTGGCAAGAATCTCGTAATAGAAAATGTGTTTTAAAGAGCAATAGAAAATTTTAAAATAATGAATTACTATAAGAAAGTGGGGAAAATATATCTATCCCATCCTACCTTTAGGTGGCCCTGCTAAATATACTCACCGCAACGGAAACTTGGCCACTTTTAATTTTTGCCGTAACTCCCGCTTAAATGATTTTTTGTCAATGATTGTTATGAATAACGGACTTGAAAAAAGAAATAAACAATGAAATGACTTACCTTCATATGCGATATTAAACACTGAAAATATTTCCCATCGGATGATAATAGCTTGGCCAAGATTCAGTGTGTTCTGTCTGTGTATGTTTTTGTTTGCAAATTTTTAAAATTATTATGTCGGTCAACACGAAAGTTGAAACAACCATGTATCTTTTCACTTAAAGAGTTTTTCATGTTATAAGCTTTCTGAAATATTCCATATAAACAACCAAAACAGCAGCAAAGCACCGGGCACCGCTAGAAATAAAAAAAAAATACTCTTGAAGATATTTCTTAGCAAAAACATATCTAAATCAAAATATAGTAACATGCAACAATACGATTTTTTTTTTAAATCCGGCAGATATATATTCAAAAATAAAATTAAAGTATCTGTTTGTAATACCAAAAACTAGCATTTTACAAAATGCATCTGAAAGTTCCGGCTAATCTCTGAAATGGCTGCACCAATTTTAATTGATTTTCACTAGCAAATAACTAATGATGTAGAGAGCAACTAAAGCTATTTTATTTACCCCTAGGATCATTTTTTTTTCGAAAATTCTTATTTTGAAGGAACCTTCGCAAAGCAGATAGCTGATGTTGTAAGAAGTAACACTATATCTAGTGGCTATTTTAATTACCCTTGATTCGACTTCAAGTCACACTAAAATAAATAAAATAAATAATAAATAATAAAATAAAGGAATACCTTCTGAGCCAATAGGTGTTGCTTAGGTGAAAATATTGACGAAAATGTAAATTTCCCCATATATAATTTCCATATCAATCAAGAATATAAAATAAGTAATTTGAAAAAAACTTTGAAAAAGTGAGGAGCTCGAATTCTATAGAAACATACCAGAGTGGCAGCCGGGTATAACATAAATTGCACGACTGGATCGCACTTACTTGCTCTTATGTGCGGTCACAGCATTTGATTGCTTGAAATAGGTACATAAAATACTTTTCAGCGGAAAATTTAAACGCCATTTTATTTCTTTGAAAATGTAAAAAAGTGTGATTTTTTTTTCAAAACCGTAGAAACGGGTTTTAAATAAAACGGTTTTCATTTAACAACTTTTTCAAAAATACAAAAAAAATATTTTAGGAACGCAAACTTAAGCACAAAAATAACCTTCATATAAAAAAAAATTAAAAAAAAAATCACTAACACATTTTCAAAATATTGATTTTTCAATTTTTCTTTTAATTATTAAAAATACAAACAAAATTTCTTTCGAAAATATTTTAAACTAAAATTACTAAGGCTGCCTACAACTTCCTGAATATTAATTTTGATTGTAATCGGTTAACCTGTTCTCGCGAAATTCGAAAAAAATGGTCCTACGGGGTTCTTAGCCCACCATCTTAATTTTTTTTTCATCAGAACATAGACCATTCCTACAGAACTAAACTGATATTTGCTCATAAAAATTCTTTGGAGATAAATAAGCTTTTACTTAACGGCTATATGGCAGGTACCGTTAATATTTAAGCTAAAAATAATAAAAAATAAAAGGCACGACTGGGTCGCACGTACTTGCTCTTATGTGCTAATCCTTTTTAAGTGCAGGCGTCTTTTTGAAAAAGATTTAATTTTAATATTTTTTGTATGACGTGCAACTTCCTTAGAATCGTTTTGGGGTAAAGCTCGAACGAACATGCGTCACGACAAAGGGATAAACACATAAATATATAGGATTGTTAGCTTTTGCAGTTTTTTAGTGTAGTATTATCTTTCCACTTGCTGCTTACTGTTTATAATATAATTTGCTAATAGAAAGATACAAAGGACTTTTTTCAGTTAAATTTTCATTTTGGTATGGAAAAATTTGAACAACTGGCATAAAGATTCGTCGGAATCAGCAGTATGGCAATAATGCTAGGTAAAGGGACCTTTATACGTCCCAATATGGGACCAATGGAATTTATAAAGGATTTAGGTACCTATAATAAGGTTGGAAGGAAGGTAGGTACTAAAATTAAGATACGTGTTCCAACTACTGTTAAGCCAGTAGGTATAGAGACAATATTAAAAGTTAACAGTGGTTTTGTTTATTTATAGGAAACTTTTGTTTTCTCGATTGAAATTTTTGCATTCAGTAGTAATCGAATAGTTTTTTTTATTTGTTAGTTGTTTTTGTGTGTTTATCAAAGGCTTCCTTATTTATTCTGTGCTTTTATGATGATGAAAAATACTTTAAAATACGTAAGTATGTATGTAATGTAGGTTGTCACTTTCTTTTATTTGACTAATGGCTTGGCTAGGGCTTAGCCGAGCAATATGAAATAAAATGTTGGGGAAAAAAATTTATGAATTCAAAAAAACACTACTCATAACGTTTTTTGGAAAAAATGTTGTAAGCCATCTCATTTCTTTTGCTGTTTTCTATTTTATGAATTTTTCATTTCAAAATCGTTCGACCAGTTTTTTCAAAAAAATGTTTTTTTGAAAAACTTTTCGAAAACATATTTTAAAATTTTTTTTAGTATGTCAATTTTCAGAAATCTATAGTTTATACTAGGAGAAAAATTTAAAAAAAATCTATAGATCCGTTTTCAAAATATTCAAAAAACAAAATATTTTTTTAAAAAAATTATTAAAATTTAAAAAAAAATGTTTTTGAAAATTTTGATAAGCAATATTATTTAAATCATAAAACACTACATATTTTGAAAATTTCATCAAAATCCTTCAATTAGTTAACGAGAAAGTCTGATTTTAAAAAACCGGTCATATGGGAGGTACCGTTATAAAACTTTTTCTGAAAAATCCATTAAAATTAAAAGATAGATTTTGCACAGAAAACATTATTCTGAAAGTTTTATCAAAATCGTAGGAGCCGTTTTCGAGAAAAATAAGTTTTTCATTAAAAGTTATATGGCAGGTACCGTTAGTTTTGGAGCTAGAATGCCAATTCCAAAAACTGTCGGGTAGAGCACTCTAAAAATACTATATACCAAGTTTGAATCAAATCGGCCCAACCGTTTAGGCTGTAGATATCGATACGGACAGACAGACAGACAGACAGACAGACAGACAGACAGACGGACGGAATTTCCGGACCCACTTTTTTTGACTTCTCTATCATCGTAATATCATGTTTGATTGTTTGAATTTTTTTTTTTTTTTTTTACGAATGCATAACTTGCCTTATAGTCCCTATAATCGCAAGTAAAAAGGTCCTCTGTAGAATGTGAAAATAACCCTATGTACTAAATTTGAAGATGATTGGCCAAACTGTTTAGGCTGTAGTCCAAAATACATACGAATAGTTAGACAGACAGACCGAATTTTGCCAGTTACTGAAATATATTTCTCTATCATCTTAATGTCATGTTTGATTGTCATCTCAAAATTTTTAATCTGCACGAATGGATAACCTGCATTATAGTACCTTATAATCTTCAAATTTGGAACATAAGGGGTTTTTTGAATTTTTTTTAGCGTTACCTGTCATATAACTGTTATGTTAAAGCTTATTTTTCTCGAAAAGGGCTCCAAGAAAAAATCAGTGTGCTATTGTTGGTAAGCATTATGTTTGTACCAAAAACGGTACCTCCCATAAGACCGTTTTTTTTATTCGACTTTCTCGTGAACTGGTTAACCGATTACAACAATCATTGTTATTCAGGAAAATGTAGGTAGCCTAATAATGTCATTTTAAAATATTTTCGAAAACCTTTTTTCGTGTAATTTTAATATTTTTTCAATTTTTTTTTTTGAAAAACCGATATTTTGAAAACGCGTAAGTGAATATTTTTTTTTTTTTATTTTGTTTTTAAATGAAAGTTATTTTTGTGCTAAGGTTTGCATTCTTTAATTTTTTTTTTATTTTTAGCAAAAGGTGTTGAATAAAAACCGTTTTATTTAAAAACCGTTCCTACTATTTGGACTGTTGACACTGTTTCACATTTTTTATAGAAATAAAATGGCATTTAAATTTTCCGCTGAAATCTATTAATACTTATCAAATTTTATTTGAAGCTGTGACCGCACTTAAGAGCAAGTACGTGTAAACTAGTCGTGCAACTTATTTTTTATAATTAGCGTGCCCAAAAAGGATTATTTGTTTCCCTTTTAATGTAAGCAGACTGTGCGAGCATTGAGAAGATAGGGAGGGGACAGAATGTTTCGATATTAAAATTGGTTATGAATGTTTGATTATTGAAATGACAAGGGAAAATCCCGCCGGGATTCTAAAATCCCTGTAGGGTACGTCCGTATTTAGGCTCAAGGGTGAACTGATGAGCATTACGAGCAAACGAGTATTAAGGTTAAAATTTTAGGCTACATGAAATTTGGCCCCAATAAAAAATGACCCCAAACAGAAAAGAAAATAGAGCCTTTGTTCATAATGAAAAGTAGCCCCAATTTTAAATGTAAAAATGGCCCCAAAGTTTATGAAAGGAAGCCCCAAAAATAAAAGAACTTAAAATGAAAAATGGTCCCAAAAATATGTACACGAAACAACAACAACTATTTTTTATTTCAACGGTTTGGAATGATTTTTCATACTTTGGGGCGTTTTTCATTTTTAAGTCAGGGGTGATTTTTCATATAAAAAAAAACTTTTCGAACACAAAATTTTACCAAAAAATTAATGAAAAATGGCCCCAAAATAGATTTCTTGTATGTACAATGAAAAATATTCCCAATTTTAAATCAGATGAAAGATAAACACACATTTTTAACTTATTGTACAAGGTTTTATTGTAATTTTTTTTACTTAAAGACTTTAATGTTATCTTCAACATTTTGCCTACAACAAGGACCTGTAGCTTTCATTTTCATCTGCTAAGTCTACCACGAGCTTCAAATGGCAATCTCTGCAGACTTTTAAGTGTCTGCATGGTAAAAAAACAATTGAGGGTTGTAAGTCTTGACACATAACACAAAGTTCAGGGTCAATAAGCTGTTCTGAATTTTATGGTCCAGCTGTTTGATTATCGTCATCATCGGCTGATTCTTAATGAGAAGTTTCTACCTCACACAAAGTTCAGGGTCAATAAGCTGTTCTGAATTTTATGGTCCAGCTGTTTGATTATCGTCTTCATCGGCTGATTCTTAATGAGAAGTTTCTACCTCTCCAATATCATCATCTTTGGGGACCATGTCTCTTGGTGTCTCTCTCCGCATGAACTTTTCTCTTTTTAACGGCTGTAGATCCTCCATTATTGACCAACATTTCAAAGGAGCATGCTTTGAAGAACTCTTCAGTCCGAAGAACTTTAACAAACTTGAAAAAATTGCCGTTTTTTCTTCCTGTCTCCCCAAAACACCATTGTATGTCCCAATAGCAGAAGTTATCCTTGTATTTTGGCCATAAACACTGAAGTTTTCGAAACCAATCTACACAAACAACAATGTAACATTTAATATGAAATCACAAATAAAGATTTGAATGTCAAAATTACTTTCTTTATCCACTGCGTTTCGAAGTACTTTAAAAAAGAACTAAAACTGCCGGTGCTATCCATCAAAGCTATAGTTAACCGAATGTGTTTATATGCGCCTGGAATATGAGATGGTGGCAAGAGAGGGAGAGCCATTGTCTTCTTGTATTCAATGATCGCACCCCTTGTACTTCTTGTATATCTGAGAAGTGTACTCCTCTGACTTCCATTTCGTCGTATCGCTTGGCAATAAAGAAACCTAAAAAAGTTTGTTTATAAAAAAAAATTCAAGTAGAAGATCTACAAAAAAATTACCAGCACCCAATATTTTTGCTTGCGGGAAAATCGCGCACAGCTTTCATAATCTGTTATAAATACAGATGGCGCCAGATCAAAAATATTTTCTTTTATATATTGCAATACGTGTATATATGTTTGTTTTTTTCTCCATCAAAATGAATGAAAATAATTGGAAATATCTAAAAATAAGGAAAAAAACAATTCGATAACTATTTCCTGCCTGTACGATTATTTGTGTAGAAAAAAAACATTTTCTCGTACGATTATTATTAGATCGCGTGATTTTTTAAATTAATAATCGTACATTTGTTTGATTTTCTAAATTAATAATCGCATGATTTTCTTGTACGATTATTTATTTAAAAACTGGCGTGATTGTTTCGATAGTACAAGAAAACGTATACGATTATTGATAAGACTTACCTTGTTAAAATATTCCACATATATTATTAAGAGTTGTTTAAAACAACCCTGTGGCACAATCTTGAAAGTTGCGTCCATCAAGAGTTTTCTACAGTTTTCCGGTATGTTTTCCTTGATAAGGACTTAACGAGAAAAACAAACAAAAGGCCATATTGTCTTCCACAAAACAATTAGCTTCGTCCTTCGATAGCCCAAAGTTGCTCCAAATTGTTTCCAATTGAAATGCTTCAATTACTTTTAATGAAGTTGAGGGTGAAGTGATCATATTTTTGCTGACCAAATACTGAAGACCTCGTTGTATTTTCGAGAAGAGAAGAAATGTTCTCTGTCTCTTCCTGATGTCTTTAACCATTAAAATGAAAGTTCGAACTCAGAACAGGTACATTTTTTCTAAAAATACCTACTTACCTTTCACATACACGCTGAAACACACCAACTTCCTGCGCCGAGCAGGCCAGCCGTATCAAGGCAATCATTTTTAATTTCATTCAAGGCTTTTAGTTCTTCATATTTATGTTCATGTGTCACATGGTTATGGTTTGTATAGTTTTTTGCCAAATTCAATTCAAAGCAATTCACTATTTTTTTCCGCAAAACTTCTCGCACTGCATCTTATTTTTCGACCATACTCCGTTGAACTTATCACGAAAGTGATCCTTTTGGCTTGTCAATGCTAATGAATCGTTAAACTAGTTTGATTCTCTAAACTAAAATCATCGTTATGAGAACTGTTGTATTCTGTAGTTTTTTTTTACTTGTAACATTTTAGCATGAATTAGAAAAATGGAAAATAGCCCCAATATTCTTTCTTTTCATAACGAATTATCGGCCAAAACTGCAAAATGAAAAAAGGCCCGAAATTTGTTGGTGCTGTTTGCATACAAATTATTGGGGCCAATTTTCATTTTCGTCTTGTTATGATTCTTTAAACTAAAATCACCGTTATGAGAGCAGTTGTATTTTTCGTAATATTGTTTACATTTTAGAATGAATAGAAAAATGAAAAATAGCCCTAATATTCTTTCTGTCCATTTTTCATTTTCAACTTAAGTGTTTTTTATTCAACAAATTTGTTTGGGGCCTTTTTTCATTTGGTTTGGGGCAATATTTCAAATTTTAAATTGTGGCCATTTTTCATAATGGAAAATCACCCCAGTTTTCGGGGTGATCTTTCATATTTTTAAGTGCGAAAATGTGGGGCCATTTTACTTGCGATTATAGGGACTATAAGGCAAGTTATGCATTCGTAAAAAAAAAAAAAAATTCTAACAATCAAACATGATATTACGATGATAGAGAAGTCAAAAAAAGTGGGTCCGGAAATTCCGTCCGTCTGTCTGTCTGTCTGTCTGTCTGTCTGTCTGTCTGTCTGTCTGTCCGTATCGATATCTACAGCCTAAACGGTTGGGCCGATTTGATTCAAACTTGGTATATAGTATTTTTAGAGTGCTCTACCCGACAGTTTTTGGAATTGGCATTCTAGCTTTAAAACTAACGGTACCTGCCATATAACTTTTATTAAAAAACTTATTTTTCTCGAAAACGGCTCCTACGATTTTGATAAAACTTTCAAAATGATGTTTTCTGTGCAAAATCTATCTTTTAATTTTAATGGATTTTTCAGAAAAAGTTTTATAACGGTACCTCCCATATGACCGGTTTTTTAAAATCAGACTTTCTCGTTAACTAATTGACGGATTTTGATGAAATTTTCAAAATATGTAGCGTTTTATGATTTAAATATTATTACTTATCAAAATTTTCAAAAACATTTTTTTTTAAATTTTAATAAATTTTTTAAAAAAATATTTTGTTTTTTGAATATTTTGAAAACGGATCTATAGATTTTTTTTTAAATTTTTCTCCTAGTATAAACTATAGATTTCTTAAAATTGACATACTAAAAAAAAATTTAAAATATGTTTTCGAAAAGTTTTTCAAAAAAAACATTTTTTTGAAAAAACTGGTCGAACGATTTTGAAATGAAAAATTCATAAAACAGAAAACAGCAAAAGAAATAAGATGGCTTACAACATTTTTTCCAAAAAACGTTATGAATAGTGTTTTTTTTGATTTCATAAAATTTTTTCCCCAACATTTTATTTCATATTGCTCGGCTAAGCCCTAGCCATTAGTCAAATAAAAGAAAGTGACAACCTACATTACATACATACTTACGTATTTTAAAGTATTTTTCATCATCATAAAAGCACAGAATAAATAAGGAAGCCTTTGATAAACACACAAAAACAACTAACAAATAAAAAAAACTATTCGGTTACTACTTAATTCAAAAATTTCAATCGAGAAAACAAAAGTTTACACCTTCCTATAAATAAACAAAACCACTGTGTTAACTTTTAATATTGTCTCTATACCTACTCGCTTAACAGTAGTTGGAACACGTATCTTAATTTTAGTACCTACCTTCCTTCCAACCTTATTATAGGTACCTAAATCCTTTATAAATTCCATTGGTCCCATATTGGGACGTATAAAGGTCCCTTTACCTAGCATTATTGCCATACTGCTGATTCCGACGAATCTTTATGCCAGTTGTTCAAATTTTTCCATACCAAAATGAAAATTTAACTGAAAAAAGTCCTTTGTTTCTTTCTATTAGCAAATTATATTATAAACAGTAAGCAGCAAGTGGAAAGATAATACTACACTAAAAAACTGCAAAAGCTAACAATCCTATATATTTATGTGTTTATCCCTTTGTCGTGACGCATGTTCGTTCGAGCTTCACCCCAAAACGATTCTAAGGAAGTTGCACGTCATACAAAAAATATTAAAATAAAATCTTTGTCAAAAAGACGCCTGCACTTAAAAAGGATTAGCACATAAGAGCAAGTACGTGCGACCCAGTCGTGCCTTTTATTTTATTATGAAACTTGGCCCCAAAATAGAAATGAAAAAAGGCCCCAATAAATGAAAAAAAACACCCCAATCCCACAAAATTTTATCGATTTTTGTTGTTTTTGTTTCTCATACAATTTTTTAGGGCCATTTTTCATTTCTTGTTTGGGGTAATTTTTCATTGGGGCCAAATTTCATGTAGCCGAAATTTTAAGGAGGAGGACTGCAGCTAGCTACCTGGAGTGAGCATTTTTGTAAAGGAAACGATAAAATAAGGAAAGGCATGAAACATTGCGTCGTTCTTCGAAAGAGGCAATTATTTCAGAGATAGTTCTATTTATTATCAATTTTAACGCTCTGTTTTGTACTCTATCGAGCCAGTGTAGAGATGCTTAATAAGCATCTGCCTAGAAGAGGGAGTTATACTTGAGTTTCGGGCGTATGAACGCCGCCTTTTACAGTTGCGGTCAAAATAATAGTAGTGCTCCTATTAAATATGTTTAAGGTCTCTTATTATCGTGATTTGACACGTTTTTCGTTCCCTTTTTTCACTAGTTCAACGTTTTATGAAAGAGCAATAAAAACTATACCGTTATGTTTTCATAACAATTTTGTTGATTTTTGTTTTCTGGTAAGTTTTCATTTTCACACTGTTTTGGACCAGTCAAAATAATAGTAGTGTTTGCAGAAATCTCGCTAAAAGCAAAATTTAAGTACTTATATTATATTTGCAACAAAAGGCTTCTAAAAAGTAAATATATTTATTTTTAGTTAATTCTATTTAATTTTTTGATTATGTATGGGTCGCTGATTTCAGAAGGAAAAACCTACGTACAGAAGTGGAAAACTTAATTGGTTGCTCTGCTTTACTTTCCAGTCTGAAACCCGAGGAACTCTGCCTCTCTGACGAAAAAAAGAAATAAAATGGCTGGCCAGATATTCGGCAGAAAAAATATTTTTATCAGCGGTTGAACTTAAATCGGAATTTCTAAGAGACCAACAACTTGAATCTTTTTGAGTATTTTGGTGTGACGTTATAAAAATAGTTAACCGAGCCAAATCAACAGATAACTCGTACGTTGAATAATAGTTTTGGGATGCTTGGGCATTAGTATCCGGAGAAAGATTCCAAGAACTGATTGCAACGCCGCGCCGCTTGGTCATTTGTCTGTTCTCTAAATTTATTTACTATACACCATCGTAAAAAACAAAAAACACAATAAAATATAAACAAAGCATGTGCAACAGCAAAATGCGTTCTTCAACTCCCAACATTACACACATTTTGTCGCATTCAACCAAGCGCACGCCAACGAAAAATCAAAAAAGTTAAGCAACTTGAGTTGAAGACATAATGTGAAGCGCATTATCTCGAAATCGTAGCTCAACTCGTTGTGCAATGATGGCCAACGAGCAACATGACCTCGTACATCAACCATGTACTATTTGAGAAACGGCGGGGATGGGAATGCTGAGTCATGAATATGAAGCAGATCGCCCAAAAAAGCGAAGTAGATTTGCGAAATATGTAGAAGATAATAAAAACAAAAATTATAACAAAAAAGTAATTTATTTTCATCTTATTTAATAATAGCTGACCCTCCTGGCGCTGCTCAGGTGTACCATGGATCCCACAATAACACACAGTGCCTCCTCTCACATTCAAGAATATCTTAAATCTACAAAGCTAAAAACATATTTGTTGTAAATCGTCCAAGCCAATCAAATATAATATTTATTGTAGAAATGGAAATTAAAAGAAAACCACATTTTCGTAGATATATCTCCAACATAGCGCAACCTTTCAGGTCAAAATTCTTGCCAAATCGTTCTAAAATAAAGAGGTTTCGTAAAAAACCCCAGCGCCACCTAAGGGGTAAATATATTAGCCTAAGTTATTCCTTACAACGTCAACTTTCCAGTAAATAGATCTAGCCACTAGCTGGAACAAACATCTAGAGACAAAAAGTGACTTTTTCGATTTGCAAAAATAAATAAAAACCAATTTTAAATGAAATTTGTATCCTCTTATAAAAACAAGTTAAACGAAGAAGAAATAAGTTGCTACGTAGCAGATGCATAAAAATAAATAAATGAATTAGATCTACTCCATATGAAGTAAATTGGCAGCCCTGGAAACGCGTTGGTTTGACGAAGTTGAGAGCTCGTACATTAGGGTTGAATGAGTTAAATACCAAATGGATGCGTTTGGCACGCAGTGGGCGATGTGCATTAGTTCTTAAGCTAGGTTAAGTTATTACACAATTATTTTGTACGTTATCTCCTGGCAAGCACATCAAACGCTTGAACGCTTATTTTCCCTGATCAACCAGATTTGGAGCGGTGAAATTCGAAACCTTGCAAAATTTAACATGTTCGGTAAAACATTAAAATGACTTTTACGGAGTTTTTCGAATTTTTAAAGAAGCAGCGTCAATTGTTGAATGAGATTGCATTAGATGGAAAATACGCGATCAATGAATTGCTGTTGTTTATTTTTTATGGACTAATAAACTGCATTATTTTTTTCCAAAATTGCGTTTAAAAATTTTGTAGTAAATAATGAAAACTTTTGTTTACGTAAATAAACTCTTGTTTGAGGCTATTCAAACAAGACTGTAGGGACTGTATATAGTCATATGTTCTCTTTCAAGACACGGAATTTTGCACTACTACTTGGTCTAATATAAATAATAAATACAAAAATAAATGAATAATTTGTACATTAGTAAAATAGTTATACATTTATATAAATTAGTTTTTCATTAATTTATTTAAAAAAATGATTTTATTATTGCTTCTTTTTCACAGGTTTATGCCCCCAATAACACCTTCACCATGGAAGAACGTCCGCAACGCTGATAGGTTTTCACCTGTATGTCCTCAAATTGTTCCAATGCCACCAAATGGCCCAGAGGCTCTACTTGAAGTGCCAAGAGCACGGCTAGTGCAGTTTCGTCGACTATTACCACTACTTGGCAATCAGTCAGAGGATTGTTTATATTTAAATGTTTATACACCGACAAAATTAACTGCAGCAAGTAAAACTCATCAAACTCGTAAGTACATAATGTGCGTGAATAAATAATTACTTTTTTAACTAAACATTGTATTATGGATGATTCCATCCAAACAACACAAAATTAAAAACAAAGTAACAAGGTGATCTTGTCGTTGTTTGTGAAAATTTAAAGGAGGCACAAGTCTCACCAAATCGAACTCAAGACTTCGTGATATTACTAGGGGCTTAAGTAATATCACGAAGTCTTGACGTCAAAATATTATATACTGTTAAGTTCTTCAAAGGGTCAATATCCTTAATTAAACATTTAAGTTTCAATTAAAACGTTTATTACGCTTACCGTATTTTGAAGAGAGTCCAGGAAACCATAGATGCAGGCTTTGATTAAACGGAAGTTATGATCAGCAAATTAAAATAATCTTTGATTAAAGGGTAGAAAATTAATTGATAAACATTTTTATAACAATGTTTTGAAAATTATTCTTTTGTTCCAGCACACCTTTCCGAAAATCTTTTAAGATATATTTTTTTAAGCGAATGGCTTCAATTCCGTAGTGCATTGCAGTGTGTTAAGCATCAACTGCAAGCATATCGGGAGTGAAGCTTTTTAAGCTTTAATAGCAGCAAATTTCACATTCGAATAAACAAATTGCTTTTTATAAAATTTTATTAGGATATAATATATCAGGGCTAAAAAATAAATTTTTTGTTATGAATTTCTTTAGTTATATTAAAAGCTTTGATATATTTTTATTTGTGGAAACGCATGTGTTATATAATGAGATAGAGAAATTTGAAGGTATTTTTAATAACTTTAAGCTAAAATGGGTGCCAGCGGTGAAAACAAATACGTATGGAAGAGGAAGTGGAGGGCAGCTTCTTGGTTACCGATAAGGACTTTGTGGAATATCCGTAAACTTTGTGCAAAGGGAAGGAATTAATATATTGGAGGTCACGTATAAGGGTTCGAAAGTGTATATCATTCCCATCTATCTGAATTGTAACCACTGGCAGAGAGATTTTGATAAACTATGCGACGGAATTGCATCCTTAAACTCCGGGGATTTATTACTTGTCGGTGACTTTAACGCCAGGATTGGCTGCTCACAGAATAGCTTTTTAAGCGGATCAGCTGGAGTTATTTTTAGTTCAATTCGTCAGTCAGATGAAGTATGCGATGGTAAAGGAGCTAAAATATTGGATTTAGCTGACTCTTTAGATGCTAGAGTTTTGAATGGAAGTTGTGCAGGATATGTTAAGGGTGAATACACATTTATCCGAGGAACGGCGTGTTCAGTCATCGATTATGGGATAGTTTCTTGAAGGTGGAACGACCTTTTGAGAAGCTTTATCGTGGGGCAGCAAAATTTTTCGGAGCATATGCCTTTAGAAATCACATGCCAATCAAGACCGGTAGATGAATTATCTTGTTCAAAGTCACTTGAGCTCCTTCCAAAGCTACATTGGAGTAATAGTTCAAATTTTGTACGGGCTTACCAAACTAATTTAAATGAAGAACTGAGAAAACATAGCGCAGAGTGCGATAATTTAAACATGACCAGACTTACTGACATAATGAAAGCTGCAGTCCCAGTAACCAATAACTGGAAACAGAAGACTGATTTTAAACAAAAATGGTTTGACTTGGACCTAACGGACGGCTTAGTAGGATTGGATCTTCACTGCACGCAACCGAGCTTCAGGAGTACTTTAAAAATGTACTTAACACTGCGCAGTTTTCACCCCTACCTCAATATGCTGCTCCGGTTTTCTTAGACGATATCCTTGATTCGCCGTTTACAGTTCTGGAACTTCGGACTGCTTTAGAAAAAAACCAGATCTGGTAAAGCCCCAGGAGATGACAGGATTCCTTCGGAATTCTATATAAACTGTACGTCCGAGTACCTGTTCTCACTCACCAAGGAATTTAATAGAATTTTCGAAACCACAGAAGTTCCAGCCTGCTTCAAAAAAGAAATTATTTATCCGCTGCATAAGAAAGGTGCGTACGATAATCCCGAGAATTACAGAGGCATTTCTTTTTAGAATTCTTCAGTGAAGTTATTCAGCACACTTATTTTTAAAAGACAAAGTGGGTTAACGACAAAAACATACTCAACATGTTCCAAGCTGGTTTTAGGAAAAACCACTCGACGGTAGATCAGATTTTCACCTTATTTCACATTGCCGATTACTTTAAAAGCAAAAAGAAGAAGCTATATGCTTTCTTCTTCGTAGAGCTGCTTTTGACTCCATTGCCCGTGCATCCTTATTCTATAAGCTTTATACTTTGGGTATCTCAAGCAAAGTTGTGAATCTGCTGAAAGCAATGTATGAAAACAATGTGTCTTATGTTTGGGACGGAAAATTTACATCAGATGACTTTGAAACGGAAATGGGAGTAAGGCAAGGATGTGTGTTGAGTACTTTGCTCTTCATTTTGTTTATAAATGATGTTGTCGAGGAAGTCGGAGGGGGTATTGAGTTCGGAGGTTTACGAATACCGTGTCTCATTTTCGCCGATGACATAGTTTTTCTGGCGGAATCAGTTGACGGATACTGTGATCTTTGGAACCTGATTGTTAACCTTGGAAAGTCTAAAATGATGATCTTCAGGGATGGAGGTGGTAGATACTCGAGAAACGAAAGGTGGACCTACAAGGGTCAGAATTTAGAAATTGTTCGAGAGTATAAGTATCTCGGTGTATTGATCTGTGCTAACCTTAACTTCAAAAAACATTTCGAGGCTAAATTAGCAGAGGCAAAGAGAGCTATTTCTTCAATCTAAGGACGTTGTATAGAGAGTAGGTTTGTGGAAAGAAATAGGGGTTGATTGTGAAGAAAGATTACAGATTCAACCAGGTATTGGACCCGCTAATCTTAGAAACATGTTTTAAAATTTACTGGAAGGTGTAGCGCGCTCAGCTTATAGTGGTTATATCTTGGAAGCTAAGTCATCTCAGTATATGATGATTTTAGCCAGCTCGACTACAACTTACAAGGAAGCCCTACTTCTTAAACAGATTACCGCTTTCAATGATAAGTACGATATTTAAAGTAAGAGGGGAAATGATCAACCTCAACTACATTCCACATCGTCCGGACCTACCTATTTTGTGCGATATTTGCAACCTCAAGGAAAGAGAAGATATTTACCACTTTATTGCCAGATGTCCGATTCTAAGAGAATATCGAGTCAGATTCTTCGGAAAATCCGTAATGAACATGAACGAAGTTTTATGTATTGTGAATGGAAGTCTTGGTTGGGAGAAATTGTATAAACACATAAGGTTGGCACTGAATTATAGAACCCGAATAGTCGAAGGCGACTTTTAAATTTTATTTTTATACTATTTTAGTAAGAAATGTATAATATTGTTATAATGTCATTCTGGTAGACGGCTTTAAGCCAAACCATATTAAACTATGAAATTTATTGTAGATATATGTACAATGAATTATAATAAATAAAGTTTCTATAACTAACTAACTAACTATAAAATTTAGTAAGAAAAAAATTATGAATATATTCAATTGCAATTAAAAGGCTCAATACCGCAACATTCTGATGATGTCAACGCAAATCTATCAACCATTTTATTAATTCATGGTGAATCATACGAATGGAATTCAGGAAACCCATATGATGGCTCAGAACTTGCTGCTAACGGAAATGTAATTGTAGTAACAATAAACTTCCGTCTTGGAATTTTGGGTTTTTTAAAAACCGGAGGAAAAGAAAGTGCACAAGGTAACTTTGGACTAATGGACCTGGTAGCTGGTCTCCATTGGTTGAAAGAGAATCTACCAGCTTTTGGTGGGGACTCGAATAAAATCACAGTTATGGGACATGGAACTGGTGCTGCCTTGGCAAATATTTTACTAGTGTCGCCCGTATCAAGTGGTACGGCCCTATACGTTTTATGCAATTCCGAGTGAAATGATAGAGATAATGTATTTGTAGATCTTATAAAGAGGGCCGTGCTTGTAAGTGGATCAGCACTTTCCCCATGGGCAATACAAAAATTCCCACTGCTGGTTAAGAGACGCGTTGCAGAGCAAACAGGATGTCACGGTGATCTTCTCATTGATGATCTAGCTCCATGTTTGCGTACTAAGAAATTATCGGAATTGCTTGCAGTTAAAATCGATTATCCAAGGTAATTAAGTTTTTGTAGTTTGTTTCTAAAGGGTGTATTTGGTGTAAGTTTAACATTTTTTTTGTTTTTTTTTTTAATTTTTTATACAGGTTTCTTACAGGATTTGCTCCATTTGTTGACGGGACAGTGATTTCCTTAAACAAGGATGTATTTAAAACTCTAAGACTCCCAGCAGAGTCCGCAATATTAAGGTACATTGATACTAGACACTGTAAACTAGAATATTTATAAGAAAATATTCAGCATAAAATCAAAATTATAACTCGCTCTATTTGAAGCATACACAAAACACATAGATTATTATTAATTTCATCAATAATGAATAATAATTATTTTCCATCTTTATTGTTACAGTACTTCAGGAATTGAGTTTGCAAATTTTCCCAAACAAGATCTTATATTTGCGTTAACTTCCGTAGAATCTTATTTGGATCTAAGTGCTCAAGATCTGGAATTCGGGTTGAATGAAACTCGAAAAGATCGCATTCTCAGGACATATGTTAGAAATGTTTTTCGTTATCACTTGAATGAAATATTTGCTGTGTTAAAGGTAAGTTCAACTATTATTTTTACTTGCGATTATAGGTACTATAATACAAGTGCAGATTAAAAATTTTGAGATAACAATCAAACATGACATAACGATGATACAGGAACCTATTTGAGTTACTGGCAAAATTCTGTCCGTCTGTCTGTCTGTCTGTCTGTATGTATGATGTATTTTGGAATGCAACATAAACGGTTGGGCCAATCGTCTTCAAATTTTTAACTTAACGTTATTTTGACATTCTACAGAGGAATTTTTTCAATTTTTTTTAGCTCAAAAATTAACGGTACCTGTCATATAACCGTTATGTTAAAGCTTATTTATCTCGAAAACGGTTCCAAGAATTTTTATAAAAAAAAGTGTACGTAGCTAAGCATTATATTTTGGTAAAAAAAATAATATGGTATGCTAAAAACGGTACCTCCCATAGGACCGGTATTTTTTCTTCGACTTTCTCGAAAACCAGTGATCCGATTACAATAAAATTGATACTTAAGGAGATGTAGGTAGCCTAAGTAATTTTGCATTAATTTTTTTCGAAAACTTTTTTTTGTATTTTTAATAATTAAAAATTTTTTTACATTTCCTACAGAGATAAAATGGCGTCTTAATTATTTCACCTAATACAATTTAGCGTACTTTATTCGAACAATCAAAAGTCACAAAAATCGAATTAATGCTTTGATGTTCACTCTAATTTTCTTAAATTTTATTCTACAATGTGACCGCACATATGAGCAGGTACGTGCGATCCAGTCGTTCAATTTGTTTTACTTTCGATCAAACATGATATTTGTATTTCGATGATGTTTTCTACGGTTCGGGAGCATTGAACACTGTGTCGCAGATGTTCAAAGCTCTGAAAAATTAAATTATTTTTTTCTGATTTTTTCAAAAGCATCTGACCAAGTTACCCATTTTTACTTGCGATTATAAATAGATACTACATATAATGATAACAGTGAAACATATTTGAGTTACAGGCAAAATTCTGTCCTTCTGTCTGTCTGTACAGTACATAAGGTTGTTTTTCCTTTATACAGAGAACTTTTTTGGTTCAAATATTAAACATTAACGGTCCAGCAATGTAACCGTTAAGTAAAAGCTTACTCTTCTCCGAAATAGTTCCAAGAATTTGTATGAAAAATATCACTGTGGGTTATTTTTTCTTTGAAAAAAAAAATTTAAGATGGTGTGATGATGTTTTTTTTTGTTCGACATTCTCGAGAGCTGGTAACCGATCAAAATAAAAATTGATAATATTCAGGAAGATTTAAATAGCCAAAGTATTTTCACATTGAAATATGTAAATAACTTTTTTGTATTTTTAATAAATTAAAAAAAAAAAATAATAAATTGAAAACGGCTAATGTTTTTTTTTGTTTTTAAATGTACGTTTTTTTTTGTGTTTAAGTTTGCATTCTTGAATTATTATATTTTAATATAAAAAAGTTGGTAAAAAAAACTTTTATTTAAAAACCGTTCCTACGATTCAAACCTAATCACATTTTTTAAAGAAATAAAATGTCGTTTAAGTTATTCCACCACGACCCCGACCATTTGGTGTGCTGGTTAGGAGCACGATTACTAGATACTATTTCACGTCAAAAGTGAGATTGACTTTTTATTTTAGTGAACTTCTGTAAAAAATTGATTAAATATTCTGAAAATCGCCCAATAAATATAATTTTATTTAAAATAAATATTAAAAAAATTGAAACAAAATTGAAATAATTTAATTTCAATATTTTTAATTTCCATTATAGAATGAATATACAGACTGGGAAAAAGCTATTCGTAATCCGCTGAGCTCTAGGGACGCTACATTGTCGTTCTTGAGTGATGGACACACTGCCTCACATTTGATCAAAATTGGGTACATGCACAATCTTTGCGGTGGAAAGAGCTATTTTTTACACTTTAAGCATAAAACGGAAGAGGAGGAATATCCTATGGTATGCGTTATTATATTATAAATATTATGTGTTTATACATATATTATGTACATTTATATGTACATATGTACATACCTATAAATTATTATTTCTCATCAAAAAGTTGTTCAGTAGCAAAAACGTCAATAATTTTTGAAAAGATTGCTTTAATTTATCAATTTCGTTTTGCGTTAAAAACTTCTTGATTACAGGGATACGACCGTACGAGTAAACGAGTTGATTTTGATCGTCTGCGGGCACTGGTGTGTTAATATTTATTCAGTAATTTTACTTTTCCGGTCACCTGGTTTTTTGGCTTTACAAATTTCAAAACATTTACAGGAGTCCAAATCTCGACAGTTATTCGACTTGTAACGATTTTCAATGCGCTGTCTGATTCCATCTCGGAAATTTTTTCCCTTTGTTCTCGCACTGTAATTGTTATTGCGGGCGATTTCAATGTACACAATTCCGAAGGATGGTATGTCGAGCTTTTTGCCAGGTTACATCACCTTACCCAACTGATCGATGAAGCCAACTTGGACGGCCTGAATATGTTTTTTTTTGTAACTAACTGAATGGTCATTATGCTTCCTCGATAGTGACATTGATGCCAGTACTGAAATGATCACAAATGTGATTCTTCTAGGGATACGTGCTTGTATTCCTAACAGAGTAAAAAGTATCAAGTCTAAAGAAAAGTTCTGGCTCAAAGAAGTAAGTTTCCAATCTTACAAAGCTGGAAAAAACACAAACAAGCAAGGAAGTCATGCAACTCCGTTATTGAAAGAACCAAATCTTTGCATGACCAAAAATTACGGTAAAAAATTCTGCAATGTTCCAAAGGCAGTACAAATTTTTGGTCATTTGTAAAAAAAATATTAAAAACTCCTCAACATCTTCGGTTCCAACGCTCATCGCTTATGACAAACCTATTGTCTACAAACTTGCTCACAGCTTATTTCGCTGCTAGCTCTACGCTGCCTCACAGAAACATTGCCCCTCCTGTACTTGAAAATGTAAATTTTTTCATGGGACAGATTTTTCTTCCGCATTCGTTCACTAGTAAGAGTTCTCAAAGATTTCGATATGCACAAATCCACTGGCCCTTCTTAAAAGGCTTATTACATCTTACTGGTGTCATCTACATTAAAGAATAGAACTAACCTCGATGTTTGACCGTATTCCACATCTGTATATTTCTTTTGTCTGTGGTCGAATTGAATTACGATTCTAAATATTGATTATATTTTTTAGCGATCTGGCTCAGTACGAGGTGAAGATGTCCCTTTCTGGCTCGGGCTTCCAGTCTCACCGCTCTTTCCACAAAACTATTCCAGCCAAGAAAAGAATTTAAGTTTAGTTATGGTCAAATATTTGTCAAATTTCGTTAAAACTGGGTAGGTGACTCTACTTTTTTGATATACAAACAAAATCTCAATTGTACAAATATTTTTCGTCCGCAGTGATCCAAACAATTCCAGCGAATCAATTATAGAAGAAATAACATCAGATGAAAGCGAATCCTCTAGCCATTCCCTAAGAAAGCGTTCAAATACAGGACTACATAAAAAGGTTAATAGCACTGCGTTAACTAAAGCATACCATCGCGGAGAAAACCCTAGTGTGAACCTGTATTCCATTGAATACGAACATAAAATACTGAGAAGGAAACGATCGAACTTGCAATTTGGACACGTCAAATTTAAAATAAACATGGGTAAGGAATCCCTGAGGAATACCAATAAAATACACAAAAAGCACACAAACTCCGTGACAGATATGCTAAGTGATGAAATGGAAAAACAATCTGATGACTCCGAAGCCTTACCTTTTTGGGAGGCTTATGACTCTGTTAATCAACTTTATTTAGCACTGGGTAAGTATATTAGGGACGGGTTTTAACAAACTTTGCTTTATTATCCCAGTTGGCAGGCAGAATAAAGATTTTGGTTCGTTTTGTAGTTCAATATTTAAAATTTGTCACGAATTTCTATCCTATATTCCTATTTTACATATGTACATTGTACCTATGTAATATCTCTGTACCCTTAACGGCTGACCTTTAAATTTGGTATGTGTGGTTATTTCACCATTGCCCAGAGGGGTTTTTAGAATTAAGTTTTAGAGCTTAAAGTAACGGTACCTGCCGTGTAATAATAATAATAATAATTATTATTATTATTTAACTATGTGCCTGTGAGGCACAATGCCTTTTAGAATGCAACCGTATACCAAGCTCATTAAACTCCGATTTATACAGCATTGTCAAATGGGGTAATAGGAATCGTGTGGAGTTTAATGCTTCGAAAACTCAATGCTGTCTTCTGTCGTTAAAGCTAAACATACCCCTAATGCCACTGTCTATGAATGGCACTTACATCGAAGAAATCGAAAAGCTCTCAGTACTCGGTATGTGTGTCAACGACCACCTCCGTTGGAACGACCATATATTGAGAGAGAAGTGCTTAGGTTTTCTGTATCGGTGTAAGAAGTATTTTTACCCCTTCTGGTCTGGCTACAATTTATAAAGCGTTTATACGTCCTAAACTCGAAAATAACTCCCAACTCTGGGCAGGTGCTTCACAAACATCGCTTCACCTGCTCGATAGAATACAAAATCGAGCGTTAAGATTGATAGGAAATAGAACTACAGCTTAAACAATTGCCCCACTCGAACAACGACGTAATGTTTCATGTCTTTCCTTATTTTATCGTTTCTTTTATAAAAAATGTTCACTCGAAGTAGCCAGCTGCATTCTTCCCCTTAAAAGTTTCGTTCGTAATACTCGTATCGCAAGGAATGCTCATCATTTCACCCTTAAACCCAATTTCGGACGTACCGTGAAATATACCTAGGGATTCTTTTTTTAGCCGAACAAAACGAATTTGGAATAGTTTAACCCTTGCCATTTTGATCTGCAAACATTTAAAACCAATGTTAATCGACAACTCCTATCTCTCCCCTTGCCATTTTGATCTGCAAACATTTAATTTTTTTTTTTTTTTTTTTTTTTTTTTTTATTGAGGCTTTTATAAATCAATACAATTTTTTTTTTTCTTAAAAACTAGATTTAACATTTTGGTCGACTTAAAGATATGTCTGACTTAATCAACTATATTTAAGTAAATGTTTTCAACATTTCAATCATTAAGTTCATTATGAAATTAATTAAATTAATATTTAAGTGTACACTTGCTCCCGGCGTACGATCTCAACTTTGCCTTTAGAGCTTTTAAACTTATGACTAGAACTTAAAACTAAAAACTTAAAACTTAATTAAAACTAGGAAGGATAACCTTATCTATTTACAAAGCATGAATTAATTATCTAAACCATACATACACAGGAAGCACAAGCTTTAGATACTCTTAAAGAAAATATAAATTTTTATATTATCTAAAGAATACCCAAAACTGGTGCGTTGTAAACAAAGGTTTATGTGAGTATATATATATTTTAATCAATATCATCCCCTAAAATTTAGTGACGATGCATTTTCATAAAACGGTACGGAGAGGGTTCTACTCGTACCTGGTCTCAATAGAGGTATAGATTGTTCATTCAGCAGGTTGAATGGTGATAAATAATAGTTTTCATTTAAACTCAGATTTGTATGAGAATCAGGTAAAGATCTAACTAGTGGATTGGGGTGTAAGCTGATTCGTTCCATTTTTATTAAAAGTAGTTCGATTTGATAGACCATCAGGGGTGTTATGTTTGTTGTTTCATATAGGATTTTATTAGAGTAGTATTTTTTGTCAGGTTTTCTAAATTTTCCACAACAAAATCTCAAGATTTTTCTTTCGAAAGTTTCCATTTCCTTGGCGACAGAAGGTGAAATTGAAAACCAAATAGGGAAACCATAGGAAAGTATTGGTCTTATTAAGGTTTTATACATAAGAGTTTTTGTTTTACTCGACACTTGCTTTGAGTTTAGTAATGGCTTCAACATCACTGAGACCATTTTGGCTTTATTTAAAACTGTTCTTGCGTGTTTGTTAAATAAAAATCTATTGTGAAAGTTTAAACCTAAGTACTTTGTTTCATCTCGTAATGTTATTGGCTTTTCATTTATTTTCAAAGAAAGTGCTTTACTTTCTTTGACCGCTAGGTAATCGCAAACATTTAAAATCAATGTTAATCGACAACTCCTATCTCTCCCCTCCCTAACTCCCTAATGCCCACGCAGTGTGTTCAACATTAAAAGGGAAACAAATAGTCCCTTGTGCGCGCGCACTAGTTAGAAAAATTAGAGAGATAGGAAAGAATTTTTTTTGTGTGGGCCTTGTCTATTCTTGGCTTTCTTTTTCCTTTTTTAGTTGCACTTTTGCCATTTCTTTTTTTTTTATCTCGAAGAAATGTACCTTTAATGTATCTCCAAAAAAATTATCAAGGAAAAAAAAAAAAAACTGATCTACGTTTTGTTGTTCAGGAAAAGAAGCCGGAGTCGATAGTCACTATAGGGGCCATAAGCTCTCTATGTGGCTAAACTTGATACCTCAACTTCATAAGCACACTAGTATAAACGAGATGCCCATGAGACATCATGAGTTCATGGAGGACAATTCTCAGTTGTTCGATGGTAAGTATCCTTTTAGTTAGTTGTTTGAAGGATTATTTATACATAGCATAGCAATGTGTACAACACTAAATAAATACAATCTTTTACCTTTATTTTTTAAGGCATTGTTCGACCATACCTGCAAAATATGCCTTCAGATGATAACGGACAATATTCTATCAAGACACTTAAAAGTATCAGAAACTCTGTAAAAGCTGCAGTTCAGTCAGATCCAAGGAGTTTCCCACAGGAAGAATTTATTACAGGTAAATAATTTCCAAGTACACAGTCTTATGCAAACTAATTGAGACAAACAAATTTTGAAAACTTTTTACATTTATGTATTTAAAAAAACTGTTAAGAAACTTAAAACACATTTTAAACAAACCTTTAAGATCATCTATTAAATTCAGAAGCTGATTATGAAGAAAACTAATGATTGTACCAATAAAATGTCAACTCGTTTTTCCGCTTGTCATTTTTCGTTTTTTTCATTCTCTCTTTAATTTTCAATAAAGCGACACGTTTTAATTGGAAGACATTTTTTTTAATTTAGTTGTTTCATTTAAAAACAAAATTGGTAGCAGAGCGTAGTTTCAATCTGCTCGGTTTCAACAACTAGATTTTTAAATTAAAAATATGTCTTGAGAGTTTCATTAGAGTTCATAGTTCATTAATCTTGGACTCTTGTTTATTCCGAAATCGCAAAGGCAACAGAAAAAGAAGGAATTAAACAAGGCAAAAAAGGTTGGAGCATCTATATTGGGACTTCTTACAAAGCAACGGAAATCAAAAATTACTTATTCAGCTTAAAGTGTTATGCTTCAACTTCTTGACGATTATTACAAACGTCATAACTCCATAACCCAACTCATATTGGAACTTAGCACTGAACCTGCTGAAGATGAAGATGCGAACGAAAAGGACGCAGCTTTTACAGCATCTTATACTGACTTGAAAACTGATGTGCTAGATCTTAACGTGGAAAGGAAATTTGATCCAAATAGTTCCATATTACTTCGTGATCTGTCTAGTGTTACTACAAATGCACCAGTTCGTTCTGTCCGGTTGCCGAAATTAGAACTTCCACGGTTTTCAGGCAAGTATTGTGAATGGCTTGATTTCAAAAATGAGTTCGATTCAATGATCCTGAAAGATACCAATCTCAATGATGTGGACCGCTTTAGATTCTTAGTATCTGCACTAGCTGATGGACCTAAACGTGTTATATCCAGCATGGAAGTCACTTCTAAGAATTTCCCAAAAGCGTGGGATTCATTCATCGATAGATATGATCACGAAGCAGTAATTTTCAGATCGCATATGGATGAAATCATATCTTTGCAGGGAGCGGGGTCGGTTCCACAAGCATACAGAGATTTATTCGATAAGGCGCAGTCACATTTTCGTTTCCTGTTATCGTTAGGATCTGTGGAGAAGGTGGCTGAAAACTTGTTAATATGTTCAATTCTACGAAAATTGGATCTCAATGCGCAAGCCAAATGGGAGGAGTACACGAATGACGAAATTGCAACGTGGGACAAGTTTACAAAATTTTTCGAAAGGTACACATCTACGCTAGAGCGCATGGATCAAACTAGACAGGAGTCTCAGAAGAACTCTATAACAAATAGATGGCCACAACAAGGTAAGAAGTCTCATACTTCTCTTATAACAACCTCTAATGATGCTAAATGCCCTAAATGTCAGTTTAAGCATTTACTCTCGGAATGTTCATTATTTTTGGTTTTGAGCCCAAGGGTACGCGCTGAGGAAGCTAAAAAACTTCGAATATGCATGGGTTGTCTAAAATCTTCACATTCATATAGATATTGCAAGGCTCGGTGTGAAAAATGTTCAAGGAAACATCACACCTTTGTCCATTTTGATGATTTTGAAGTGAAGTATCAACCGTCAAGTAGCATTCCTCATCAAGTTCTTTTAGCATCTCAAAACTTTGATCAAGAGCTGGTTTTATTAGCATCGGTTATTATAAATATTAAGGATCAGGACGGTGTACCCATTCCATGTCATGCGATTTTAGATTGTGGTTCAACAGAATTATATCTCTGAAGGATTTGCAAAAATTATTAATGCAATTAGAATAAAAAACGAATCATTTGTAGGAGGCATAGGAAATATTGGCGTACAAACAAAGGGCATTTGCAATTTAAAATTCAGTTCGATATTCGATAACTCCATACAATTTGAAATGCATGATTCAATTCTACAAAAAATTACTGATTATTATCCTCCTTTACCATTCGATGTTACAAAATGGAAAATACCTTCCCATATTCAGCTTGCAGACCCTGATTTTAACAAGCCAAAACGCGTAGATCATAGAGGAGCATTACGCCTTGAATACGAAACGCGACAATTCTGGCAGATACATCGTGTGTTTACCCTTTTCTGATGACTCCGCAAAACTAGGCGACTCTTTAAACGTTGCTACACGCCGTTTTCTCACCCTAGAGCGGAAACTAGATAAAGAAACAGAACTAAAACGAATGTATTCGCAGTTTATAGAAGACTAGGAAAACCACGGTCATTTAGAAGTTGTTCCTGACTTCAATGCATCCGTTCCACATTTTTTCTTGCCACATCATTGTGTTTTAAAGATGTCCAGTTCCAGTACTAAGCTCAGAGTAGTTTTTGACGGATCCAGCAAGACTTTTAGCGGATTGTCTTTGAACGATATCCTTTATTCTGGGCCAAAGTTGCAGGATGATTTGATTATCATTCTCCAGAGGTTTCGTCTTTTTAAATACGTCGTAACTGCAGACATGCAACAAATGTATCGGCAGGTTCGCATTCATTCGAATGATGCAACGTAACGACAAGATGTCTCCACTTAAAGTTTTGAGCCTCCTAACTGTCACTTATGGAACTGCTCCTGGCTCATACTTAGCCATAAAAACTCTAAACCAACTAGCTGAAGATGAATGTCAGAACTTTCCCATTGGTTCTAAATTATTAAGACAACATTTCTACGTTGACGACGCAATGTGTGGAGCAAACTCCGTCGAAGAACTTAAAAAATCTCGCCAGGAACTAGTTGAAATTCTCAATAAGGGTGGATTTAAGTTATACAAATTTTGTGCTAATACGCCGGAGGTAATTAATGATGTTCTCCCGGAAGCTAGAATTGATTGAATAGATTGATGAGCATAACACAGTCAAGGCATTGGGTTTGTTATGGCAGCCTGAGTTAGATATATTTCGTTTTACTTTTCAAGAAGAGGAAGCACCACCAATCATTACGAAGAGGGTTGTTTTATCAGAAGTTGCGAAATTATTTGACCCAATTGGTTTTATCTGCCCCGTGGTTACGTAAGCCAAGATATTTCTCCAAGGTCTGTGGACTCACGAATTGAATTGGGACACCCCATTGCCTGAAGACCTTTCTGATAAGTGGTTAAAGTTTCGGAGTAGCCTAGTAGGTTTGAAAGATATCAACGTTCCTCGACATGTCTTCGGAGGCAGCAATATCTAATTGACCGAAATACATGGCTTTTGTGATGCCAGCGAAAAGGCTTATGGGGCTTGCATTTATATGTGGTGTCTTCATTCCAATGATGTGATCACTGTGACGTTTTTAGAAGCCAAATCAAAAGTTGCACCCAAGAAAACTATCACTATTGCTCGTCTTGAGCTATGTGCAGCAAAGCTTCTTGTTGATATGATTGAGCGATTGCAACGTGAGGTATTAAATGAAATTAGAATCAAAAGGACTAGGTATTGGACTGATTCTACTATTGTTCTTAATTGGCTTCATAATGATCCCTGTAGATGGAATACGTTCGTTGCACATCGAGTTTCGCACATTCAAAATTTTACGAAGAGTTGTCAGTGGAATCATATCCCAGGAGAATTGAACCCTGTAGATTTAATTACTCGTGGGATGCTACCATCTGAAATTTCAAGTTCGTTTATGTGGCGGAATGGTCCTATGTTTTTGAAAAAACCTAAATTGGAATGGCAGCCAGGGTACAAACTTTTCGCAAAGGTCTTTGAAGTTGACGAATATCGTCCGCAAAAGTGTGTATTGGCTGTATTTAAAACATCTGACATAACAGACTCGATGTTATATTCTTGCACCTTTAGAGGTTTACGTCGTGCCTTCGCTTATGTTTTAAGATTTCTTCATCGTTGCCGCACTCCAGCAGAATTGCATAAAAATCAGCCAACTAAAAAAAGGGTCAAAGTTTTCAAAAAATATGTTGACGTCGAATTACCTACGCTAGAAGAGGAAACTTTTGCTGAGGAGGTATTTATAAAATTAATTCAACGTACTCATTTCTCTAAAGAGTATGATTTACTTGATCGAAAATTGTGCGTACCAAAAGATAGTGCATTAAGCTCGTTAGCCCCGTTTGTTGATGAAAAAGGATTAATTAGAGTTGGGGGTCGTATTAAAAAGGCTCATTTAGGTTATGATGCCAAACATCAGATACTTTTGCCAAAAAAACACCCGTTCACTGCTCTTGTAATAGAATACCATCATCATTTGAAATCCTGTCATGCAGGACCGCAGCTGGTCTTATCAGCCGTACGTAGTCGTTATTGGCCAATTGGAAGTCTCCAGTTAACGAGAAGTATTACACGAAAATGTATTTGGTGCTTCAGAGTACATCCAAAGCTCATGTCACAGTTAATGGGGGATCTGCCCCAGGATCGCGTAGTACCCAACCAGTTCAAAGCGTTGGCAGTTACGGGAATCGATTATGCGGGACCTATCACTGTACGACACCATATTCGTTGCAAGCAAAATAAAGAAGTTCACTTGGCACTTTTTGTGTGCTTTATTATGAACTTCGGCGGTTGCGAGACAAGCTGGTGGCATAATGAACTCTAGGCCGATCACCCCAATGTCGTCGGATCCCAATGATTTGGAACCACTAACTCCAGCTCATTTTTTGCTTGGTGGCCCTCAAATAGGAATTCAAGAAGCTCCTGTATTAATAAAAAACCCAAATTTTATACAGTTGGCTCAAAGGATGAAATATACGTCACAGCAGTTATGGAATCGCTTTTACGAAGAATATCTACAAATACTTAGACCAAATGGCGTTTTAAACAAAATAATGTTAAAGTTGGGGATATGGTGTTGATGAAAGTTGAGAACACTGATACTTTAAAATGGCCATTAGGAAAAATTATCCAGGTTATACCAGATTCTGAAGGTGTAGTAAGAGTCGTTGTAGTCAAGACCAAGAACGGAGAATTCCGACGGGGAATCACGCAATTAGCTCTCTTACCCATTGAGGAACATTCTTTTTTTTCGCTTTTTTCATTCTCTCTTTAATTTTCAATAAAGCAACACGTTTTAATTGGAAGACATTTTTTTTTAATTTAGTTGTTTCATTTTAAAACAAAAACTTTTATTATAATAATTAAATAATTGTTTCATCATCACCATCTAGTTCCTCTTCGCTCGAGTTAGGTATTAGGTGCCCAGTCCGCCAGAGTCTATCGGCTTTAATTTTTAAATAACACGTCATCCTTCTTCGCACATGGGGCCAATAATTCTGTGTTTAGACTTGCCTCTCGGATGCGGTTAAGGATCAGAGTTTCTATTAGTAAGTACCGAAGTCTCGGATCTGTATGTGAGTACTGGTAAGGCAAGACCATAGTCTTGTACAGCAGCAGCTTAGTTTTCTTTTTTGTAAGGTTTCTAGATTTGAAGAGTCGACAGACTAAAGTAGGTTGTGTTGGATTTTACCAGCAACCCGCATATTTCTTCCTTCATAGTATTATCGGCTGCTACTTTTGATCCAAGATAGTTAAACTGTTGCACTATTTCAAATTCATGCTCCACTACTCTGATTGTTTAACCAACACTTCTCACAGACGAGCTACCATTCATTTAACAATTTATTTCCCATCACTCCAAAATGTGATGAGATTGCTGCATTCATGGACGTATTGAGTATGGCCTCCTAGTTTGTTGTCATTTCCATACCATATCTTAGAAAAATGTGTCGCTCTACATCTACACTAATAGCTGAAACCAACCAGGTGTAAAATATTTTGTTACAAAAGAATTCATTTTCAATAAGCGTCTCTAGAATAGGAAGTTTAGCTGCAGTTCACTACGAATAATTTTTTTTTTTACTTTTTTAAATTGAATAATACGAAGTTTTGCAATAAAAAATATTAATAAATAATTTGGCACGAGTAATCGTTTATTATTTTATGTTTTTTTTATGTATACTTTGTGGTTAAGAGGGATTAGCATGCCCTTCTGCTTCCTACCAATACGCGCCTCTTCATTGAAATTTTGTTTCCATGATTGACAACCAGTTCGTTTCAAGCGCTGTAAGAAACCAACGTAAAGTTGGCTTCTAGCAGTCCATATCTATTATTTAGCTGCCAGTAGTATAGTACTAATGACTGTTCTTAACGCGTGACAATTTAACGATCGGACGATTTTAGCTTGTACTAAAAAAATTGCTTTTCAATTTTTGAATATCGAACTGACGAACTCCGGGTTATGAGCCAACATAAAAATTCTGTCGGGAATGAGAATTTGTATCCTCAATAGAATTAAAAGCACCAAGCCCATAGAAAAAGCATGGTTCAACCCAAGCTTCAAAGAGGTTATCAGGTTCAAAGAGGCTTGTTTCCGTAGCTATAAGCTAACCCTATCGATGAAAACCGGAAAAAGCGCAAAGAAACAAGGAAGGCTTGTAACGTACATATTCGACAAACGAGATTTTCACATGACCAAAAATTGAGGCACAAAATACTACAATGTCCCGAAGCCCCATACATACGTTCCAGGATCTCACATACTGCTCCCATTGTTACTTTTAAGATACATACATATATAATAATGTTCGGCCAGAGCTTGAGAGGGCATTGTAGGATGTGGCCAGGCCGGGATGCATTTCCATATACGCCGAGATCATCGAAATTTTTTGTTTGTAGACGTCCTTAATGAAAACAAACATTTTTCTTAAAATATACATAAATATTTCAAGAAATATGTACTTATATTTTTGGAAAAAAAAGTTGGAACACAAAACAATTGAAACAAATTTTCACAACAAAACACAACAGCTGATCGAAATGACATTTCATTTTGTGGGTGCTGCCAAGTGCTGACAGTGTTTTAGCGATCACCTTACGCAGAGCTGAGAAAAGTGGATAATCAAAATTGACCATCAAAACAGTGACAGTCAGCTATTACCTTAGCCGATTCCACCCCTGATCTTGACAACATCGTCAAATGAGGAATAACAAACCGTGTAGAACTCGCAAACACAATGCTGTCTTCTGTCACTAAAGCGAAATATATCCTCCTTGCTACTATCCATGAGCCGCACTTGCATCATAGAAACCGATCTTCTAGAAAATCTCGGTATGTGCATCACCAACAAACTCTTGTGCATCGATCATTTATATGATGTCGACAAATATGCCGCAAATTTTTTGGGTTTCCTCCGTCGACGCAAAAAATTCGTTTCCCCTTCCGATCTGTCTAATATTTCCAAATCGTATATCCGCAGGACTAGAATACAACTCCCATATTTGGGTCGGTGCTCTTTCGAATCATTTGGGTCTTCCGGATGGTTTCCAAAGGAGATTATGCAAAATGATTGGGTTCATCTCCAATCATCAGAGCATTTACGTCCCTCGAATATCGGGAGAATGGTTCATGTCTTTTTTTCTTCTACCGTTATTTCTACGGTCATTGTTCTACAGAAATAGCCAGTTGCATTCGTCCGCTAAAACAAGGTCACCATAATACTCGCGCTTCGAGGAATGCCTACCAATTTATACTCGCTCAATTTCAGTCGTACATTTAAATACAGAGATTCGTTCTTCAGCCGTACAACTTGAATGTGGAATATTTTGTCAAGATTTATTGTCCCTTCTCATTATGATGGCCAGAAATTTAAAACCAATGTGCACCGGCATCTCCTTCTAAGTCCCATACCTTTTATCTAAGCAGGCGCTGTGTCCACTAATATTAAAAGGGTAGCTCAAGTCCGTTTAGTGTGACTAATTTATAAAAAAAATCGTATCTACTGCACCACTGCCGCTCACAATGGGAGCTATGTGAAGCACGGTGCATGTGATGATGGTACGAAGTAGCATTTAAAACAACCCCAGAACATACATTTTGTCGGATGTTTAGGCCTGGATATCAAACAAATTTCCAGCAATGTAGTATTTGACATTTAAGCGTCTCCCACATGAACCAGGTATTTTTTTATGGATAAAAAGTAGCCTATATCTCAATCCAGCTCATTATTCATCTACCTACTAAATTTCATCCAAATCCGTTTAGCCGTTAAGCCGTGATTGGGGAACAAACATCCAAACATACAAACATTCACATTTATAATATAAGTAGGATGCATGATTTTCATCGTCATCGCCAGCTACATTGCTTACGTTCGGGGTTACAGTGCAGATTTTTCTGTTTTAATAGCTGAAAAGTGGTATAGGTATTTTTTTCTTGATAATTTTTTTATATTTCTATTTCTATATTTCTATGAAAGGAATAGAAATGTTCAGGATAATTAAGATCAGTATACATATCAACGTACGTGTCTGTCCAAAGGGAGAAACATACGAGAAGAAGAATCATGTACACTAGGTTAAAATATATCAGAAATTCTGTACCATCTTGGTTTGGGTTTAGACAACAAATCTTCTGTTTATCATATGTGGTGCGTTCTTTTATTAACGGCCGTTGATCAAAGCCACTATTTTTTTTGTTGGTGTTTAAAGAATTAAAATGGAATTAGTACGGCTTACAAACTAATACAATGAAATTACAATTGGGTATACGAAATTGCAAATCCGATAGCACAATCAAAGCTATTGAATAAATGGTTATTGAACTCCGAGCGCCCAACAATGACAGCGATGAGTCATCGCATGCATTGACAGGCTACCATTCACCGTGTCCGGTGTCCCATCAACAATGTCTCATTACACCGTCATCGCATATAGTCACAATGATCACCCAAATATGAGTGACAGCGTGTCTGTCATTGTCATTTTACAATGACTATAACACAACATAACGCTTTTACGACAGATAACTACCTCATAGTGAGGTCAGAAGGTCACTGATCACATTCTGCGTCATTCAACTGATCCTCTTGCATATTCATGTTGCATGCACACTGCGCACTTGTGGGAGAGTTCTTAGATGTTAAGAGGTCGTTAGGCTCATCTCATTATTACCACGCTTTTAAGAATAAGGGAGGAGAAGCTCTGTAAAGATATTCTGCTCCGTCCCTGCAAAAAAAATGTTTTTTTTTCTGAAATTCGGTTTAATTTGAACATCATATTCCAAATATTCATATGCACTCCCATTAAATTTAAATCTATTTTTTATTTCAGATTGTGGAATAAATTCTACTCAATTTGACAATATTATGTTCCATACGACATTTGTCAACAACTCAAATTCTTCCGAAAATTTACCAAACGTTTTGGGAAACCTCGAAGTATTACGAAGGCTGACTGGCAAGCAACTCCAAAGCTATACAGCTGCATTTATGGCAACAGTTGCAGTTGGGTGTTTTCTACTTGTTTTGAATGTTATCATATTTGCTGGAATATATCACCAACGAGAAAAACGGGCCAAGGACAATAAAAAGAAGGAGCAACTTGAAGAAAATGAAATATTTCTAGGCATACCTGCAAAGAGTGTACTCAGTATTGATTGTTCTCAGACGGAAATTGAAAAGTTATCCTCTCCCGGAAGTAACTTTTTCATTCAAAATACAAGCCAATTATCTGAGAAAGATCACCATGTTGATACGGAAGAGAAGATGTTTAGAGATATGGGTTGGGTATGTAGTACTGCCACTCTTGACCTTCTGAACATCAAATCATCTAGAGACAACTTGAGCATCTGCTCGGCAGCTCATGATACAACACCATTCAAAAAGGAAAGTCACGAAGCCTCAATACAAACTAGCCATTCCAGTCCGAAGCACGAGATTTCATATCAAGAAAACGTCGATCCCGTTGATGCAATAGTTGAGCCAATGGTCTTTCACAATAATAATGCTGAGCAAATATCTAATTCTGCATTTAAGCCAAGTCATCAAAGTCATGGTGGCATTTTAAGAGTTGGTGGAGGAACTTCAACAAATTCTGGGAGTAAGAAACGTGTTTACATTCAAGAAATTTCTGTGTAGTACCAATGTATGAATATTTCTTATCCTTCTTGTATCAATTTCTATATAATCAAGGCAAAATTAAACGCCCACCTAGTTTCTTCGCTGTATTGCTCAATTGACTGCATATTCTTAAGATTTTTTTTAATGTGGACGTGTTATCAGATGTTAAATAAAAAAAATGTGAAAAATATGAGATTATTTGGTTGTGAGTTTTGTTTCAATTGCATTCCCATGGAGCTGTCTAATATTTTTATTTTTATTTAGTAGTCATAGCCACCTCCTTTTCCGGGGTACTGCCTCTTACGAGGAACTGACAAAACCTCCAATAGAAAATTTGTCTCGAAATAGTGCATCTCATCTAGCCGCTCGGTGGTAAACTGTAGGTTCCCTCCATTCTTGCAGATTAAAAACACACACACAGGAATGGTTGAGAGTATAAGTCACTAGGCCTTGGCTTAAGGAGCTGTCGCGCCAATAAATTTATATTTATATTTAAGTAATTATAAAGTAATGTTTGTGAATCCTTTTTTTAGATATGCATATATGGTATTCGCACAATTAATTATAACACAATAGTAAATAAGTTTAACCGAAAAGCAAATTAATTTAACATAAACGCAAATTACTTTAACTCTTTAGCAAATAAGTTTAGCCAAAAAACAAATAAATTTAACATAAACGCAAATTATTTTAACCCTTTCGCAAATAATTTTAACTGAAAAACAAATACATTTAACATAAGCGCAAATATATTTACCCTTATTACTTATTTTTTTTTTTATAATTAACGCACGCACGAGGGACAATTTGTTTCCCTTTTAATGTAGAACACACTGCGCGGGCATTAGGAAGATAGGGAGGGGAGAGATAGGAGGTGTCGATTAACATTGGTTTTGAATGTTTGCAGATCAAAATGGCAAGGGAAAGTCTCGCCGGGTAAACTATTCCAAATTCGTGTTGTTCGGCTAAAATAGAATACCTATATTTCACGGTACGTCCAAAATTGGGTTCAAGGGTGAACTGATGAGCATTCCTTGCGAGACGAGTATTACGGGAGAAACTTTTAAGGGGAGGAATGCAGCTGGCTACCTCGAGTGAACATTTTTTATAAAAGAAACGATAAAATAAGGAAGGACATGAAACATTGCGTCCTTGTTCGAGAGGGGCAATTGTTTTAGCGAGAGTTCTATTTCCTATCAATCTTAACGCTCGATTTTGTATTCTATTAAGCAGGTGAAGCGACGTTTGTGAAGCACCTGCCCAGAGGTAGGAGTTATACTCGTTTAGGGCGTATAAACGCTTTATAAATTGTAGCCAGATCAGATGGGGAAAAATACTTCCTACACGATACAGAAAACCTAAGCACTTAGCAGCATTCTTAACGATCTCAAATATATGGTCATTCCAACGGAGGTCGTCGTTGACACACATACCGAGTACTGAGAGCTTTTCGGTTTCTTCGATGCAAGTGCCATTCATGGACAAGGCATTAGGAGTATGTTTAGCTTTAACGACAGAAGACAGCATTGAGTTTTCGAAGCATTAAACTCCACACGATTTCTATTACCCCATTTGACAATGCTGTATAAATCGGAGTTTAATGAGCTTGACATACGGTAACGTTGCAATTGTACGTCCGAAGGCGAAGGACGTGAATTATCGAACGAATATGAAAAGCTGAGGGTAGAGTCGTCAGCAAAACAATTAAGTGGATTGGAAGTAATAGACAGAACATCATTTATAAAAAATGAGGAAAAGAGTCGGAGACAGAACAGAGCCCTGGGGCACACCAGCATTTATTTTGTAGGAATTAGACTTACGAGCGTTCGGTAGTACTAGTTTTGCCTAGGTAAAATTTTCATTCTAATACACTAAGGCTAGACTAGCTTCGCAATACCCGCGCCTACTCCAAATCTTTTAATGACAACAAGCAGGAGGTAGCAGGGCGCAGCATGCCTCTTGATTCATATCTTACTGTTTAGCCGACTAAAATATCAATTTACGAGAAACATTGAGATAGGTATTGAGGGGCATATTGCACCCCTCTGTGCCCCTTTCATAGTAGATTTTTTCAAGATGGGAAATAAATGACTTTTTTTTTTTGTGTTCGACATAATTTTTTTTCAATTTAGGAAATAATGTAGAAAATTGAAGATCGGGCTTATTTCCACTTCGATGGAAATAAAGTCGATTGAGTTTGAATCGACCTTATTACCATCTACTGGATAATACACTTATGTAGGCTAAAATAGTTTTGTCTAGGTAAAACTAGTGGGGTATGTTGCCCCTGCAACCCCTGATTGTTGTCACTAAAGGATTTGGAGTAGGTGCGAGTATTACGTAACTAGTCTGCCTTAGCATATTAAATTGAATGTCTAGGCAAAACGCCCAAAGGCTAAACTAGTTTTGCCTAAAAACAGTTTTGTCGTTAATATAAATTACATCATCCACTATTTCGTTTTTGGACTTTAGAAAGAAGTAACGAGTAAATACTCGAAATAAGATTTTTTCGAAGAAAATTTACTATTGGTTTAAATATATGTGTTAAAAGGTTAAATTCATTTGCCGTTAGGGTAAATATATTTGTGATTATGTTAAAGATATTTGTTTTTCGGTAAATCTTATTTGCGAAAGGGTTAAAATAATTTGCGTTTATGTTAAATTTATTTGCGTTTCGGTTAAACTTATTTGCTATTGTGTTAATTAAATGTGCGAATGCTATATGTATCTGATATGATATTTTGTTTTTAAAAGAATTTTCCTGAACAAAGCATTTGTGATATCCAGCAAAAGGCATACATAATTCCATAACTGACATACTATTAATGCCATAGAATGCGCGTGGCAAAAGGAAGATGAAAAACCGCGACATTACTACGGCTTTTAACCGAATTCACTAATTTGCAATCGACGTAAGGCCCTGCTCTTGAATATAGGATGAACTTTCTGACGGCAAATCTTTACTCGCGGACAACTATATATGTACGTCGTTTTAGGCAAGGCACGGTTGCTGATATCCCGACCAATTTCAAGGCAAGGTAAAAATGCGTGGAAGTTTGGCGCCGGACGCTACAATTGCAAGAAAACGCTTAGGTCTTTTTCCAATCGAGTTTCTAATAAACTCCAAAGAAATTCTGTACGAATGTATTTTGGACTACAGCTTGAACGTTTGGGCCAATCGTCTTCAAATTTAGAACTTACCATAGGATCTATTTTTTTTTCTTCGACTTTCTCGATTTTAATAATTTTTTTTGGGAAAATTAATGTTTTGAAAAGGGGTAAGTGGATTTAATTTAAATATTGTTTTTAAATATTGTTTTTTAACCATTGTATAAACACTGCCTATAGTACTCCCATGAAGCATCATTTGTTTAATTGCTGCACAAGCCGCAATAAGTGGCACTGAAATCGCCAATTGGTGTGAATATAGAATAAGAACAAATAACAAATGTCGGTAAATGTTCTCGTCTCCACTATTAAGGGTCAGTTACTGCACAGACATGAAGATGGCCAGAGGTAAAATGACATCGAGGATAATACTATAGGGCATAGACAGTGTATATACAATGTTTTTAATTTAAAAAAAAAACTGATTAAAAAACCGTTCCTACGATTTAAAAAAAATCACACTTTTTATAAAAAATTAAAATAAAAAATGTTTAATACTTACATAAATAAAACCTAATCATGCAATGTTCACGCTAAAACAGATACATTCAAAATTATATTTTTTGGAAGCTAAAAATATAATTTAAAGTTCTTCCATTTGAAAGCGTAGGTGGTAACATTAAAAACAAAAAAACATTTGCAAAATGAGCAATTATTAAAACTATCATTTTATGTACATTGTATGTATATTTATTTATTAGTGTTAGTAAATCAAAACAACAATATTTTCTTAAATTTTACATACTCTAGATTGGCAAAACGGGCTGAAAGGGATCTTAGACAGTAACGGTCCATACACTACGAGTTCTTAATTTTTTCAAAAAACACAAAGTTTAACAGCTTTAATTAGGTCACTTGTTATAAGTATAAGTTGAACTGGACAAATTAATATTCGTCTGAGTATTATCAGACGTTGTTTTATCTTCAGGTAATTCGGGGTCTTCTCTTTCTTCCTCCTCATCAATAATACTGATATCACGAAGTGAGGGCCTATGGCTCCTTCGCCAGCCTAAAATTGTGTAAAAAAATGTCAAGATATGTATCTACCCACTGCAAATCAAATATCTTACCTTCAGATATTTTTGGTTGTTTGGTTTTTGTCAGCAATTTTGTACCACTTATCGATATCAAAATTGCCCCTAATGGCGCTGTTAGTAGAATGCTGAGTACAGAAATGGTTTGAACAATTTCGGCATAATGCCTTTCTTCTTTACTGGACTCACTACTCAAATGTTTCATGGCAACTGGCCCCAGGGCAGCCTGCACAGTCGCCTTCGACATCCAAGACAAAGCAACAAATATTTTTTCTTTAAGATTCAACTTGTCACCAAATGCGATACCTGCTGTGCAAAAAATACGAAGAATTACTCCAGCAGCCAAACATCCAATGCCTACAGACACAATATCTGGATCAAGTTCCGCGATCTGTTGATAAAGCAGAAATTCAATTATTTTTAAATATTACTAAAAATTTGGTACAGAATTGCAGACTGACCTTAACGGTTGCACCAGTGATACCAAACAAAATTGGTTCAAAAATCATCCAGAATATTTCAAAAGCTGTCGAAACCGGATTGTCTTCGATCTCCCAACCCTGCTTGCACCAAAACAAATTCGAAACGAATGCTGCAAACACAACTGCAAGAGGCCCTGCACCTTCGTAGCCGATGACTTCGCTTCCGAAAATGGAGAATAATCCACCAGTGAATAACAAAATAGTTCTCAGTGGCACCACATACGGATCTCCTTTTTCAGGAAAGAATCTTGACATGTAGCCCCAAGCAACTCCAAATCCAAGGCCGCCAAATATACATACAGGTGCTTGAGAGATTTGATAGCCCATTCCTTTGTCGGAAAACATAATGCTGCTGATTATACCAAATACAGCTACAGACAAGGCGTCATCAATTCCAGCAACAGCTATAATAAGAGTTGGAATGCCCTTCGCCACACCATAGCCTTTAGTCCTAAGTCTAAAAAGACATGGCACCACAACAGCGGGTGAAACAGCTGCAATTATGGATCCAAGTAGGAAAGCCCAAATCCAGGGTAAGTTCAACAAATAGTGGCTCATAATCGCTTCTATCCCAGCCTCCACTGCCCATGGTATGACTCCCAGCTTAAGGATGGTTTTCCAAACTTTCTTAAACGCGTCTGGTTCCATTTCAAGGCCGGCTCGAATGAGAATTATTGTCAGCGCAAATTTTCTTAAGATGGCTGTTACTTGTGAGAATTCTCCATCCAAATTGACCCATCCGACATTCTAAATAAAAGAATATATAATTACGATCAGTAAACCAAAATTTGATGAAATCATATATAGTGTGCTTAGTAGTTAGTAGGTGGCTTCTGGTACTCAGAGCTACCCTAAAAATTCGCTCGTCACTTGAAGAAATCAGTGGTATTCTATTTTCTATTAGTGAACAACACGAAGATTTTGGAGATATACCAAAAAGATATTGCAAAGCTCTCAATCTCAATTAGGTTTCAGAATCATGAATTATACTCTTAAAGTTCGAGGGCGAACTGTGACGATCGATCCTTTTTTTGATATTTCGAAAAATTTGAATTAGTAAGCAACCTAATAAAGTCAATAAGAATTATCTTCTAATACATACAAATTTAAATTTGTTTGTGTTTTCTTTGTTCGTATTTCATGCGATCCTATTACCGTTCAACCAATTATCAGCTTATTGCCCGCATTTGCGGGAAGGTTATAGGCATAGTAAAATAAACTTCAGGTGGGGCGCATGTTGCACCAGAATATGTACATATTTCAAAGAGCAATAGAATATTACGAAGTAATGAATAACTATTAGAAAGGGGAAAAATGAATCTATATCATACCATAAGGAAAGTTCCTGCAAGGTTCGAATAAATTTCAAAAATATGGAAACAAATAATGCATACAAAAATATGCATATCCCTAAGTAATTATGAAATGTTAATCTGTTATATAAGAATTTAACATAACTTTTCTATAAGTAAAACTCTAAAACTAATCTCGATCAGTACGGAAGTTGCTACATTATGTACGTATATGAATAATTAATCTTTTTACTCAAGAAGTTCTAATGTTATCAGCTCTGCTAAAACTGCGGAAGGTGCCGCATATCAACTTAATGGATTTTAATAATATTAGTGCGACAATAGTTCTATAGGGACTTCCGAACTTTGGCAGTTGATAGCGTCCATCTTGTTGAAGCTACATCTGTCATTTATTCAGTCTGTTTTGCCATAGCGTTAAACAACACGTGCAAATGATAAAACTGTTTTATCAAAATGGGTGTTCCGTTCGGGCAACGTTCCGCGCGCTTCGCCCATTGTACGATCGCCATAATCGTCCTACAGAGAGGACTATTCGCACATTCGCAGTGTGGTGGATAAATTTGAGTTCACTGGTTCAGTAAACAATCAACCAACATCCGTTCGTGGACGAAACGCAAGATCTGCTGAAAACATTGCCGCCGTCCGCCATTGTACAGGAGAATCCGCGAATCGATTCCGCATCGCTCACAAGAACTCGGCCTTTCGCACACCACAACTTTGCGAATTTTGCGTCTTGACTTGAGCTTGCACCCGTGCAAAATTCAGGAGCTGATCCAGGAGCTGAAGGTAAACGACAATAGACAACGACATGTGTTCGCCGAATGGGCTCTGGAGCCGTTGGGCAACTGACTCTAATTTTCATCGAAAAATCGGCGCAGGGACAGGTTTTTTATTTGTAAGTTGTTTTTGCGTGCTTATGTGTTTATCATAGGCGTCCTTATTATTTATTCTGTCTGCTGTTATAATCGTGAAATGCTTTAAAATACGTAGGTATGTAGGTACTCACATATTAGGTGTACGACGAAGTTTGTTTGTATTTGATTAGTGGCTAGGGCTTAACCGAGCAATATAAAACAAAATATTGGGGAAAACATTAAACAAAGAAATTTATATGAAATCAAAAAACCACTATTCCTAACGTTTTTTGGAAAAAATGTTGTAAGCCATCTGATTTCTTTTGCTGTTTTCTTTTTAATGAATTTTTCATTTCAAAATCGTTCGATAAGTTTTTTTTTTTAAAAACTTTTCGAAAACATATTTTAAAATTTCTTTGTGTAGGTACTCACATATTAAGTGTACGACGAAGTTTGCTTGTATTTAATTAGTGGCTAGGACTTAACTGAGCAATATAAAACAAAATATTGGGGAAAACATTAAACAAAGAAATTTATATGAGATCAAAAAACCACTATTCCTAACGTTTTTTGGAAAAAATGTTGTAAGCCATCTGATTTCTTTTGCTGTTTTCTTTTTAATGAATTTTTCATTTCAAAATCGTTGGATAAGTTTTTTTTTGAAAAACTTTTCGAAAACATATTTTAAAATTTCTTTGTGTATGTCAATTTGAAGAAATCTATAGTTTATACTAGGAAAAATAATCAAAAAAAAATTGTCAATTCATTTTCAAAATATTCAAAAACCAAAAAAGTTCTTTAAAAAATTATTAAAAATTCATAAAAATTATTTTTGAAAATTTTGATAGGCAATATTTATATTATATTGTATAATATATGTATAATATATATTGAATAATATATATTGAATCATAAAACACTACCTATTTTGAAAATTTCATCAAAATCCTTCAAAGAGTTAAGGAGTTAATCTGATTTTAAAAAAACCGGTCATGTGGGAGGTACCGTTAAAAGGCTTTTCCATTCAAACTTTAAGATAAATTTTGCATAGAAACATCATTCGGAAAGTTTTATCAAAATCGTAGGGGCCGTTTCTGAGAAAAACTAGTTTTTTATTAAAAATCATATGACAGATACCGTTAATTTTAGAGCTAGAATGCTAATTCCAAAAACTCCCCTGTAGGACGTCATAATAATAATGTGTACAAAGTTTGAAGCAAATCGGTCCAGCCGTTTAGGCTCTAGGTGCCGATACAGACAGGAGACAGACAGACAGACGGACAGAATGCATAACTTGCCTTATAGTTCCTATAATCGCAAGTAAAAATCTATGATATCTGACACACACTTTGTTTTATTTAAATTTAAAGTTAGGAAGCGCTTAATGAAAGACTTTTCACATACACTTAGTTGTTTAAGTAACTTTATTTGGGGCTGTCAGAACCTTAAGAAATGTCCAAATTATTTTTTCTTGGTGTACCCGAAGGTTTATAGACATAATCATTGTATGTAAACTGCATATAGGACTATCATGAGACTTAGTCAAGAGATGCTTAGGTCGCCCGAAAAAAAACGAAGTAGATTTGCAAAATAGTAGCTGAGATACCCGGCGTTGCTCAGACTTACTATCTTTTCTGGATGCCAATAACAGTGCTTCCTATCGCATCCAAGTGTATCTTAAATCTACCAAGCTAAACATATTAATACAACAAATTTTTTTTAAAATCGACCTAGCCATTTAAGTACCTACCTCTAATATTTTCTTGAAACGGAAATTATAAAGATATACAGGGAAGACTTCATTTTCTCCACCGTAGGGCAACTATTGTTCTAAAAATAAGAAGTTTCGTAAAAGTATCCAGCGCAACCTAAGGGGTGGTTAAATTAGCCTAAGTTGCTCCTTATAACGCGAGCTATCTGCTAAATAGGTCTAGTGATTTCTGAGATTAGCTGGAACAAATATCCAGACACATTTTAAATAATATTTGTATCGTTTTATACAAAACAAGTTAAGCGAAGTAGCAATAAGTTTCTACGTAGCAGATGCATACAAATAAATCAATGAAGTAGATCTACTACATATGAAGTAAAGGGTCCGCCATCTAACGTTTTTTTTTCAACTAGTGCTTATTTCGTCAACGGTAACACTTAGCTCATGGCTGATTTGACAGATAATTAGTTTTATCCTTCCGCTGAACGAATATGATTGTGTATACGCTGGGAAACATTGCGACATTACTGCCTGCGATCGACTTAGAGAAGATCCCGATTTTGCCAAAAAAATCATCTTTTCAGATGAAGCTCATTTTGATCTTGCCGGGTATGTAAACAAGCAAAATTGTCGCATTTGGGGCACAGAAAACCCGCACGCATACACTGAAAAGCCGATACACCCAAAACGAGTCACTGTTTGGTGCGGATTTTGGTCCAAAGGCATAATTAGGCCATTTTTCGAAAATGAGCAAGGAGTGGCCGTTACAGTCAATCGTTATCGGGCCATGTTGAACGAATTTTTGTTCAAAAAAATTGAAGAGGAGGATATTGGCAACATTTGGTTTCAACAGGACGGCGCTACGTGCCATACAGCCGAAGCTACACTCGATGTTGATGAAGCATTTTCAAAAAAAAAGTTATTTGGCGGACCAGTTAAATTGGCAGCCTTGCATGATAGTACTATAGAAATGTGTACCCAATGGATATAATACAACAATTTTACAGTAGTTGTCGCATGCGTATTCGAATTAGCAAATATATTGAAAAGAACAATGAAGACTTCTTCAAGAAGCTTGAATCAAAGATCTTATAACAAGTACTTGTTATAAAATCTTTGCTTAAATCCTTTAGAAACAAAAAAAGCGGAAAGAAAGCGCCGGGTACCAGCTCGAGCATGTATGGATTACAATTTGGCTCCTTTTCTCTTAATGACAATGAAAGAAAAAGAATGAAAAAGTTGCTCTGTTAATCGTTTTTATTATTGTGACAACAGATAGTGCATAAGCGGCATAAGATATTATGGCTTTATCGTTTAAAACATTACTTAAGTAAGATTTGTACTGTATAGTTTGACAGATACTCCGAGCCCTGACCGCCATTTTATCGTAAGCGACATTTTTTACAAAATCAAGTTAATAATGCAGTTCGATATAGCTAATGCTTTTACACATGTATCCTTATCATAAGTTTTTCAATATGATTTTTTAACAGAGTTACAGAAAAAACAAAATTTATCGTAACCGACATCCATGTATCAGACTCGGTCGGTTTTGAAGATCAGGAAAAATTAAAAAAATGTGTTTCCTGTAAAATTTTCAATTTGTCGCTTACGATAAAAATGCGGTTAGGGTTCACAGAGTCATACGTATAGAGTATGATTCGGGGCATCATCGTGGTTTAAGTAGGCTTTATATGCATCTTTATCTTCATCTGCATCGACATTTGCAAAAAAAGAGGACAACAATACATAAATCATATTTGTGAGATAGAGAGGGGAGACCAAAAATGCAAATCATCTTCATGTATGAAGATTATAGGAAGTATGAATCTGAAGATTGCAGATTATAGTGAAGATGAACATGTTCATTTTTACTTGCGATTATAGAGTCTAACGCAAGTTTAGGATTCGTGAATATAAAAAAAATTGAGATAACAATGAAACATGACATTACGATCATTGAGAAGTCTAAAAAAGTGATCGAAAAAAAATTCTGTCTGTCTGTCTGTCTGTCAGTATGTATAACGAGCTGCAGCCTTAACGGCTTAATCGATTATCTTTAAATTTGGTGTGTGTGATTTTTTGGGCATTCCCAGAGGGGAAATTGAAATTTTATTTTTAGGCCTAAAAATATCGGTACCTGCCATATGACCGTTTAGAAAAAGCTTATTTTTCTCGAAAACGGCTCCAACGATTTTGATGAATATTTTTACGTTTTTTTTTTTTGGTATTGGCTATCATTTGATTAGAACCAAATTTAAGGGAAAAGTCTATTAACGGTACCTTTTATTTTACGGTTTTTTTTAAATTTTGGGCTTTCTCGGTAACAACTTCTAGGATTTCTTTCAAATTTTATATTTGAGAAGATCTAAATAGCCATATTAATTCTGCATATCAACATTTTAAATAACTTTTTTCCTAATTAAAATTATTTTTTTTTTTTGAAAAATCAATATTTTTAAAACTAATCAAACAAAATTATTTTAGATTTTATAATGACATGTATATTATTACTCTTAAAAACTGCATATAAAAGTTTCAATTTTTTTTCAAAAATCTTAAAATAAAACACAGGATTTTATCAAAACCGGTCCTACAACTTTCGGAATACACTTTTAACAATTTCTTTGTTATTTAAGACGGTGCCGTGTCATATGGCCATATGGTCATATGACGCAATTTGAAAGTGTCATATGGCCACGTTCAAACATATGGCCATTTGTCGCGACTTTTTGCCATATGGTCTTATGACACTTTTTAGAAGCGTCAAATAGCCATATGATCGAGTATGGCGTACGTGACTGCAACCCACCTGCTTGGGCTCCCATAGGATTTGGAGTAGGTGCGAGATTGGGTTTATGCAAAAGTTCTTTAAATCAAAAAGAAACGTAACACCCAACCTTGCACCTTCTCCAAATACTATAATGATCCCAAGCAGGGGGTTTGCAGGGGGCAGCATACCTTCTTCATACTAAGATTAACAAGGCGGGATATAAGTCCCAAATCGTAAGACTGGGTAAGAAAATGCATTCGAAAGTGACATTAGGCCATAATGGCCATATGACACTTTAGCAAAGCGACAGATGGCCATATGTTTGAATATGGCCATATGACACTTTCAAATTGCGTCATAAGACCATATGGCCACATGACACATGGCCCTATGACACGGCACCATTTAAGACGTGTGATGGCGTACTTCATTTTTACTAAAAACCGTTTAGTATTGTGGTTTTGATACTTTTTATAAGTTCAAACTGTGTTATTTTCAACTAAAATGTTACTTGTTTCTGTAAAGGGTTTTGCTTTCCAATGTACATAAGAGCGAATACGTGCGACCCAGTCGTGCCCATTTTTTATTAAAGCATTTCATCTGCAACATTGCTTTATTTGTTCGCGTGACTTTGTTTGTTAGTATTTTTCAATCAATGTTAAACATCGTACATGTAAGTTTTTTGAGTATACATAAAATATTTGCGCGAAAAATGGCCATATTACAAATTTAGTAAATGGCACAGAATATTTGTTTTCCTTATTTTGTTTATTTTATGCGTTGATATTAATTGGTATCTTTTGGTTTTTGTCTATGTTAAATGTACTTCGGGTAGGTATTGAATTGGAGCACTCGAGTATGCCCAAGAACATGTCAAAAAAATAAAGTAAATTTATGGATAGCCTTTAGTGTGCATCCTTTCTATCTTTTATATTAGGGATTTATATTGGTCCTGTTCTACTTTTCTTCACATTTGCAGATGCAGATGCATGTAAAGCCTCCTTTATACTCCGCATGACGCTGTCAGGACGCAAGCACTACAAAAGACCGACCCTGCTTTAGGGATGTGTTAGACACTAAGGTCAACCTAAGTGCATTTCAACGTCTAAATGTCTTCAAGCATACGGTGGAGCACCCATTAAATTGAAAGGCGAATTGGAAGTTAAAGTTGGCTTGGGAAATTCCACACATCATGTAAAACTGCTTGTAATCAATGGATCGAGTGCTCTGCTAACATTGGTTCAAGGCTTTCAACCTGAAAATTCAACACTCAGTTTTACACATTAATTCAAAAATATATCTCTTCAACAGCATTGAGACGCTTTGTTGTAAGTTTTATAAGCATTTTTCATCAGGGCTCGGCAAGTACACATCCTTTCAAGCACACTTGGAATTGAGACGGGTTCAGTACCAAAGTTCGTACGTCATCGTCAAATTCGATATGCCCTGATAAATGGAACAAAGAAAGAATTGGATCGTTTGGTGGACGAAGGAATCCTGTCTTATGGGTGCAACGCATTCAATGGGCGTCGCCGGCGGTGATTGAGGAGAAGGCCAATGGTGGAATTAGGATATGTGGTGATTTTAAGAAGCCTATTTGCAGATCGAGTTGGATGAACGATCCAAGGACTATGTGGTGATCAACACACCTTTTGGCATCTTACGGTTCAATCGATTACCGTACGGGGTGAGCAGCGCACCAGGTGAGTTCCAATGAGTAATGGAATGTATGTTTGCAGATCTACATGTCGGAATCTATATCGACGATATAGTTGGACGATGATTTCGCTGGCACTTCTGAAGAAGAACATCTGCGAATTTTGGAGAAAGTTCTAAAAAAGATTGGAGACAAATGGATTTCGATGCAATAAGATTAAGTGTACGCTCGCAGTGGCAGATCTAGAATATCTGGGACACACTCTAAATTTTAAAGGAATTCGTTCCTCTGAAAAACACTTGGATGCTCTTCGCAATCTTCCTCGACCCTTGAAAGTCAAAGAATTGGAACCAGTAATCAGTAATCAGTGGTGGTTGGGTGCTGTATGAATAGGGTAGGCACTGAAAGGCATCAAACTGGTGATGCACAGTTGCTGCAACTATCTCGTACACATCAATTGTGCTAATTTTACCTCCCCGCGGTAACCACCGGGTACTGGTCTGTCCATCCGGACATTCCTGCTAAACTTATAAGCGCGAGTGTTGAACACAGAAAAATATCAACACTATAATGCTCTGCTTTAATGACTGTTCTGATCGATTCGCAGAAGTCTTGCATGAGCCCCTCAGAAAGAGGACGTACGGCGGATAAGCCCAACCAATTGCAACAACAGTCAACGAAGCAGACGCCCTAATTTGGAGATAAGGTCATTGGGACAATTCAATTGAAGTCAGGGCATTGAAATAGAGATGGTGGCGGATGAACCCTTAATGGGACAACGGCAGCGCTCATATCCCCGAAGTGGGTTACTGACTCCGGATTCTCCGGTTTCTTTTGTCCAAGGAATCCAACAAAGGACCTGGCCCTCCAAGTTGGGGGTTGTGCGTGGGGTTAACAACCCTGCCACGGAAAAAAGAAAAATTTGCGAAGCGACCAATAGCCTCGGAAAAGGACGGATTTACTGTTGACGACCCGGAAAAACGAATTAAGCACAACGACCTTCGGATCTGCACGTGGAATGTTAGAACTCTTAACAGATCACGTGCAGCCAAACAACTAGCGGAGGGCTTAGACTGCTACAGGGCAGGAATTACTGCCATTCAGGAAGTGCCATGGAATGGGCCGGGCAAAAGGAGGATTTTTTTTTATAATAAGCCCGCACTAAAGGGATTTTGACTACCCTTATAATGTTTAATTAAACACAGCGAGGGCTTTAGGAAAATAGGGAAGGATGTGAAAGCAGGTAACGATACACATTTATTTTAAAGTTCTGCACTTCAAAGAGGGGGGGGGGGAAAACAGAGTCTGGCAAGGCATTCCACATTCGCGTGGTACGACTAAAGAAAGAATCCCTGTACTTGACAGTACGTCCGAAGTTGGGCTCAAGGGTATATTGATGGGCATTCCTTGCAGTGCGAGTATTACGGTTAAATCGTTTCAGGGGAGGAATACAACTGGCTATTTCGGTAGAGCATTGTTTGTGGAAGTAGCGATAAAATAATGAAAGGCAGGAGGGAGACATTACGTCTGTTGTCCAGAGATGTAAATGTTTCTGTTATTGTTCAATCGCTTATCATTTTTAAAGCTCTTTTTTGTATTCTATCTAGAAAACTCAAGTGGGTTACAGGAGCACCTGCCCAAATGTGGGAATTATACTCAAGTTTAGGGCGAATATATGCTTTATATACTGTAGCCAGATCAGACGGGGTGAAGAATTTCTTGCATCTTCGAAGAAAACCGAAACATCTCGCAGCATTTTTGGCAACGTCAAATATGTGGTCATTCCACAGAAGGTGGTCTGTAATGCACATACCGAGAACTGAGAGGTGATCGGTTTCCTCTATGCACTCATGGATAGTGGCATTTGGGGTATATTTCGCTTTAACGACAAAAGACAACATTGGGTTTTCGAAGCATTAAATTCTACGCGGTTTCTTAATCCCCATTGTACAATGCTGTCAAGATCAGAATTTAATGAACTTATCATACGCTGCCCTTCCAGTTCCACATCCGAAGAACGGGGATGTGAATCAGAAAACGAATATGAGAAGCTGAGAGTACTGTCGTCAGCGAAACAATTGATAGGATTAGTTGTTTCAGATAATAAGTCGTTGATAAAAATAAGGAAGAGAGTTGGAGACAAAACAGAGCCCTGGGGCACGCCAGCGTTTATTATGTGAGAATCAGACTTGAATCCGTCCAATACAACTTGTATTGACCGTTTCGAACGGTAATTACTAATCCAACGAAGAAGAGATGCGTCGAGTTCAAATGCATGCATTTTCGATAAAAGAGCTTGATGCCAAACTCTATCAAATGCTTTAGAAATATCAAGTGCAATAATTTTGTTTTCCCCAAAACGATGGAGTTTGGTTCCACTTTTCGGTGAGAAATACCATCAAATCACCACTGGACTTGTTGCTACGAAAGCCGTACTGCCTGTCATTAAGAAGCTTTCGGTCCTCAAGATATTTCTTTAGCTGAAAGTTAATCAGCGTTTCCATGACCTTGGAAAGAAGGGACGTAAGTGCAATTGGTCGATAGTTTGAGGGAGAAGAAGATGCGTCTTTTTTGGGGATAGGCTGGACAAATGCTGTTTTCCATCCACTCGGAAAGAGACCAGAGGAATAGGACAGATGGGAAAGCTTACGGAATGGTTTTGCCAGCGTTGAAGAACACCTCTTCAGAATAATAGCGGGGATATTATCCGGGCCAGCGGATTTGTGTATGTTAAGATCTTTTAATACTCTTGCAACTCTACAAGTGCGAAAGAAAAAAAAAATTTAAAATTAAAATCTAGTCTTTCGAATGTGAACATTACATTTTCCTCGGTTTTGTTGGCTTTATAACATCGGAAACTTACCTCTTTCAACCTGATAACCTCTTTACAGCTCGAATCAAACCATGAGTTATCTTTAGGTTTGATACTTTTTGACCTATTCGGGACGAAATTTTTCTTACCTAAGAGGATAACATTTGTTACCATAACTGCGCTGGAGTCTATGTCGCTACCGAGGAAGCAGAGCGACCAGTTGAAGATCCTGAAGAAATTATTGAGACCGGTTCTCCTAGGGGGTTTCTCTTCAACTGAGTTTTGTTGGCACGAGAGATTTGCAGAAATGACACAATGGTCTGATGTGCCTAGAGGCGGAAAAACACGAATTTTGTCTTTATCAGGATCAGAGGTAAGAAACAAGTCTAGTGTGTTGGCGGCTTGGCCTGTGATGTCAGGAATTTGGGTTGGCTCATCAACAAGCTGAGTAAGTTGGTTTAACTCAGCAAAGATTTCAACATACCTTCTTTCGGGTGTTGTCTGGCCAGAATAGCGAAGCCAACTTGAATTGTGTACATTGAAATCACCCGTAATAATGATTTCAGTGTGAGGATAACAATACTTTGTATGGAGTCAGACAAAGCATCAAATTCGTTGGAAGTTGACACTGTCCAAATTGGGGCTTCTATAGATGAAACAAGTATGTATGATGCGCTTGTTTACCGTGAATTTTAACCACATGAAGTTAAAATCTGTATTTGAACACAGACCGTATTGTGGTAGAAGTTGGTATGCAATATCATTCCTAATATATACAGCGAGGCCGTGATAGGCAAAGAATAATGGAACTAAATTATACCCATGAAGGTTAAATTCCGAGTGATCAGAATTTTCTCCTATTCGAGTTTCACTTAATGCCAAAACAGCTGGATTGTTTAAAGATGTATAAACGTATGCAGCACAGAAATTCTTCCTCAGCCCACGAATGTTGGAATAATCAACCCTGAAAATACCCCCCATAAACAAGGACACAAACTTGAAAAACAAAGACGGACAATTAACTATAATTAATGCTCCACTAAGTCCCAATTTGAGCTTCACAAAAACAATTATTATTAGTGTTATGCCTTAATAATAATTGAGTTGATCCGCCCTGGTTACTCAGAGAACATCAATTAATATATCCGATAACGAACTAGCTTAACCATAGGGATTTACCGCAATGATTAAACTAAATCGTCTGTGAGGAAGGAAATAGGGAAAAAAGACAAGAGAAGGAGCTTACTCGCTGTGGTGTGTTTTTTTTCTCGTTAGTGGGTATTAATAAAAACTTATTTTTGGGCTATTTTTAATTTCAAAGCACAATTTATTTTTGTTATTTGCACTGTATTATGAATTTTTAAACTGAATAAATTTAATATAGTCCGCGCGTGAATTGATGTTTTGTTTTTTTTTTTTATTTTATTTATTTATTTATTATTGGGTTATTGAGGGTGGGAATTATTTGTATCATTTATTTTTGGGTTGAGTTTGTTAAAGATAAAGGGATGCGTCACGTGACTCTCCCATGACTTCCGCACGTGCGTAGCGGATGGGATGCTATCGGCAAAAGGACGTTGAAAAACTGTGACGTGTACTACCGTGATTGTGCAAGAAGACCACAGCGTTTATTTGGGTGCGGATTCGTCATAAGCGGTAGACTTAGGCAAGAAGTCTTGGGCTTTCGACACGTAAGTGAGCGACTTGTGACAATCCGTATCAAGGCTAAATTCGCCAACATTAGCCTAATATGCGCTCATGCCCCCACAGAGGACAAAGATAACGCCACCAAGGGTGACTTCTATGAGCTCCTCAACAAAACCTATGAGCAATGCTCTAAATACGACGTTAAGATCAAACTAGGCGATTTTAATGCTAAAATAGGTAAAGAGGAAATCTTTGGTAGGACTGTCGGAAAACATAGCCTACACGACACAACGTCTGAAAACGAACTTAGGCTAATTGACTTCGCAGCGGCACATAAAGTCACCATTGCAAGCACACGGTTTCCTCATCTCGATATATACAAAGGGACTTGGCGACACCCAGATCAAAGAACCGTCAATCAGATTGATCACGTTGCGATTGATGTAAGACACGCCTCTAGTATCTTGGATGTTCGCACCTTCCGAGCAGCTAATATCGACTCGGATCACTACCTTGTTGCAGCAAAGGTAAGAATGCGAATAACCCGAACTCCACAAAAACGGAGTAATACTGTGAGGAAGTATGACGTCGGAAAGCTGCAATCGCACGAAACCGCCAGAACCTATGCCGATCGAATATCCCGTAACCTCTTAATAAATCCAGTACCGCTAGCATCAAGTGGCGAAGATCAGTGGCAACACTCCCAACAAGCCATCAGATATGCCGCAACTGATGTGCTAGGTTTCACCAGACCACCACCACGAAACCTCTGGTTCGATGACGAATGCAGGCAGGCCCATGCAGCCAAACAAGAGGCATATAAAGCGGCGCTGCAAAGAAAGACGAGAGCTGCTCACGAGCTCTACCAGCAGAAAAGACGGGAAGAACACCGGCTTCTCCAAAAGAAAAAGAGAGAGGATGAGAAGCGTGCGATCGAAGATATTGAAAGATGCTTCTCCAGGAACAACGTTTTACCAACAGGTAAAAAGAATTTGCCAAGGAAAAAAAACCCCGCAGAGAAGCCTGTAGAGACAGGAATGGAAACCTCGTAGTAGAGTCACAGTCGGTGCTGAGTACATGGAAGGACCATTTCCGCAGACTGTTAAACGGCGATGAAGACAAAACTCCCGCTGTCAGGCAGAAAAAACCATTCAACAAAAAGTATGCCTGATGAATGGAACCTCAGCATCGTTTGCCGATCCACAAGAAAGAAGACCCTCTAAACTGCGCCAACTATAGAGGAATTAGTCTCCTGAATATCGCCTACAAGATGCTCTCTGCCGTACTATGCGAACGCCTGAAACCTTTCGTCAGCAACCTGATTGGCCCCTATCAGTGTGGTTTCAGACCAGGAAAGTCCACAATCGATCAAATGTTCACGCTTCGGCAGATCCTTGAAACTACCCAAGAATTTCAAATCGATACCCACCACCTCTTTATTGATTTTAAGGCCGCGTACGATAGCATTTATATAGACGAGGTATACAGAGCCATGTCAGGTTTTGGTATCCCCACAAAACTCGTACGACTGTGCAGGATGACGATGGAGAACTCTCGCTGCTCCGTCAAGGTTGGTTATGACCTCACAGAAGCTTTTGACGTCAAAAAAGGATTCCGACAAGGTGATGCGCTATCGTGCGATTTTTCTTCAACTTAATACAAAGACAAAGGAGACTCTGTAAAAGACCCTAATCATCCCAGTCCTGCTCTATGGCGCCGAGGCATGGACTCTATCTAAAGCGGATGAAGATATCCTTAGTCGTTTCGAGCCTAAGATTCTTCGGAGGATTTTGGAGGAGAAGGTTAAACCCAGAACTATACGACCTGTACAGCGACATTGACCTGGTCAAAAAAATACGCATATCACGTTTAAGATGGCTAGGTCATGTAGAGCGAATGGACAACAATGCTCCGGCTAGCAGGATCTTCGATTCCATCCCAGAGGGTAGACGCAGTCAAGGAAGACCTCGCCTTAGGTGGCGCGCTCAAGTGGAGGACGACCTCAACCAATTTGGAGTGCGAAACTGGTGGCAGCTAGCCAAAGACCGAGCTGGCTGGAGAACCATATTGGTTGAGGCCCAGGTTCGTCCCGAACTGTAGCGCCCCCTAAGTAAGTAAGTTATCAGTAAATTAAATTATTATAACCAATTCGTTAACAACTTTTCTCAGGTTGAATGCACTCCGTTTCAAAAACGCCAAATTCGAGTGGTCTCAGCAACAACAAAAAGTGTTTGAAAGTTTGAAGGGCAGTATCCTGAACGCAACGTGTCTAGCGCGATGATACGTTTCCAATCATTTTGGCGACCGATGTCTCAAGCTATGGTATTGGAGCGGTTATCTCTCATCGATATTCAGATGGCAGGGAAAGGCCTATTACGTTTGCCCTTAAAACTTTGGACTGCCATCAGAAACTATGTATATAGCCAAATAGAGAAGGAGGCGCTCTATCACTTTTGACGTAAACAAAATTCATTCCTATCTGTGCGGCCGCACTTTGGAGCTGCAGAGTGCAGACGTATTACAAGCCTGTGACAGCAATATTCAACCCGAGTATACAGATTCCCGAAATGACCATGAGACGTCTCCGGAACTGGGCCATAACCTTTATAGCATATTCTTACCACATCAAGTATCGTTCTACAGCCAAGCATGCTAATGCAGATGTTTTGTCACGGCTTCCTGTTGGCCCAGATGTCTGTTTTGACAAATTATTTGACAACTTACACAAAGTTAACGTTATGCTTATGGAGGAGTTGGAAAGCAGCCAATTACTTATTAGGGAGTTTACGGAGAAGGGCTAACTGCTGAGGAAGGTCATCTTACATATCAAATTTGGATGCCCAGACAAGCTGCAAGAAGACGAAAAAGAACTGAAATCATTTTATGACCGTAAGTTAGCACTATCAATTCAAAATAACGTCATTCTCTTGTCCTCAGATTATGATCGATTATTCTGCAAGCTATGGCGCTAAATTATGTCCATGAAGGGCATTAGTGCTGTTCACACGAATGAAGAAATTATCCCGGCGATACTTGTGGTTCCCGGATATTGATAAGCAGCAGATTGAAAGATTGGCAAAGAGAGCATCAGATCCAAAAAAGGAATACGTAAAGTGGAAACTATCCGAAAATCATTAGGAAAGAGTTCATTTGGACTTCGCGGTACTATTCTTAAACAAAATGTGGCTGATTTGCGTCGATGCCTTTTCAAAGTTGCCGTTCGTGGTATCACAATCATCGGCGACTTCAGAGTCAACCATTAAAGCATTGCAGAAAATCTTCGCCATCGAGAGACTGCCGAAAACGATTGTGACTGACAACGACACACAATTTGCCTCACGAATTTTTGAAGAGTTTTGCAATGACCACCCTATCTAGCATCTGAGGACAGTTTCACCCTGCCTCCAACGGACAGGCAGAAAGGTTTGTTCGAACTTTAAACGAAGCTTTTAAGAACATTTTCGAGGAGGAAAAGAAAACTGAGCAGTAGTCAACGTGTTTCTCTCAACGTATAGAGCCACACCGAATCCAATTTCACAAAAGTATCCAGCGGAGCTGTTGAATTGGCGACAACATAGGAATCTGCTATCGTGTTTCCCAACAAATTAACAAAAATGTCTTTTTCAAGACAAATCCCAAAATTTGCACTACATCAAAACATTCTAGCAAGACAGTACTTAAAGTCCAAGAATTGGAGTAAGGAAGTTATTTACCGCGTTTTGGGTAGCAACATTTTCGGTTGCTTTTTCGGTATCCAAACTGATGAAGGATACTTAGGACGTCATGAAAATGAAAACCAATTGTGACTACTGAAGCACTCTTATTGTAGGGTTGCGAACTGAACCTGAATCTAATACTAGACAAGAGTCATCGGATGGTAAATTTGATTTTAATAACTATGACTTTTCTGCTTCATTTAGGCAACCCCAAGATGAGAGTTTAGTCGACAACAATAGAACCGAACTTAAGAAAGTAGCCTCAGAGAGTACTTCGCCCCCTACGTCGGAAGCTCTTCCTCCTGCTTTTCCCAGCTCCAGAGTTAATCGAAGAGATTCTACCGTTATGGAAGCTGATCATTTGCCAGCACAACTTCAGCTCAGAAGATCTCAACGGGCAAGAAGGCCGCCTGGGAGGTTCCTGCAAGATTTTTGAAATTCCGGTATCCGTTGGATTGTAGGGGAGAAAATGTTGTAACAGTGTCCTAATACAAAATCTTGTCTCGTAATGTACCACTCTCGCCATCTAAGATGAAATGTTTTAAGTGATCCTGTCAATTGTTAGTTATATACCCATATGAATTTTATATTAAAGAACATTCTGGATTACGAAATCAAAGTGTTGACTTCTTCACTCTTCAATATCTAACAATGCCAAACGCACTCAGCTAGGACTTCTAGATAGATAGGTAGGCATTTGAAATATTGAGGAAAAACTGTATTTTCGGATTTGCGACCCTTCAATCCGCTCCTGGAAACGCAGATATATTTTTGGAGGATTTTTGGTATATATGGATCAAGTAGATATTTATATCCCGATCTATAATACCACAAATAACTGCGCCTCCAGGAGCGGATTGGAAAGTCGTGTGTCAGAAAATTTATTTTTCCCTCAAGCTTTCACATGCCTATACATCGTCATTATCAGATAGGTATTGAGTCCTTATACTCGGTTCATATACAACAAATCTCTTGAAAAAATAACTGCGACTCCAGGATTGCATTTAAAAGCCCGAATTCACATGCTTATATTGCGTTATTTTTTTCCTTTTCCTTGTTTTTGTATTGTTAATTACATTAATACATTATTATTTCCCTCAGAACCGCCTGTGATAATTATGTAGTGATGGAGGAGGAAATCGGTCCCAAAAGTAATTAAAATCAATACCAACATGATGTGAATATGGTTGGCTTTCACCGAAGAAGAAAATTAGCTTCTGTTAATTTTGGTTTGTAGAGGAGGGGAAGGGTTACGGGGTAAATTTTAAAGTTGTCAAAATTTTGTGAATTTATTCAGGAATATCTAATAATTACAAGAACAATTGATTATAATTCGAGTATAACAAAAGTAATGAGGGAAAAATCTGCAGTTTTTGTCTTCTTTTCGAAGCGTCATATCTTGGTAACAAATTGACAAACAAACTTATATTTGAATCAATATTGTAGGAAATTGTATGCTCTACAAAATATACATAACTGAACTTTTTTAACGTAGGAAGTAAGCAAACAAGTTACTAATGAAAAACCATACAAAGGTCGAAAATGTTGCAGTTCCCCTCCCCTCCCCCACACACATTTTTTGCACAGGATTAACGAGGTCCAAAACTTGAGAACATTTTAACTTACCATCCCTTAACACTATCCCAAAGTTACATTAAGTTTCGACTTTTGTCGACCTAAAACTACCTGTCGACTGAGAACAGTTACAAGAGATTTAAGAAAATCCAGTGTACAAAATAAAGAAGACTGTACAATTAGAAAATATTCTTTTTGATGACAGTGATCAATGTGAAACAACGTGAAGAATAAGTCAAGGTTTCAAACGATGTTGAGAATATATTGTAAGATTTTTTAATTTATTTATTTAACAGGAACTATAGCAATTAAATCTTTAGCACCAAAGTGTGTTATTATAGAAACTCAATTTTGTAGTAAGGTCTTAAAGTAAACTTCTGTTTTATAAAGAGTGGAAATCTCAAACAATTAACATTTGGTTTATAGTAGATATATATGAATATCCATAACCTACCCAGGACAATATGCACCTGTAAAGTCTAATTTACCTGAAATAACAGTCCTACTAGAAGCATTCCAATTAATCTGGGAAGCGTTGTCAATGATATAAGCCATCCTCCAAAGTTTGCGGCAACTGTAAGAACGACCAATCCAAAGACCTGCCCTCCAGGAGCAGCGGAATCACCTATTATAACATAGGCTGTACACCATATCAATATTCCTAAATAAAAAAAAACATAATTTCGTTAGATAATATTTTATTAGTATTAAAATTAACTAACCAATAAGTACCAAGGACAAAATTCTAGAAAATTGTCTAAATGACGGGCAGAGTGGATAAGGGCAAACCTTTTGCCAATATGGAGGCTCCCATGATGGTCGATTTTCATCGCCCCTGCATCTCAGACAAAACGTGTAAATCCAGGAATCCTCTAGATGGCTTCCAACATTGGATGTGTTGTGGTGGTGGTTGATTTTCTCATTCAAAGAATCAAGAGCTGTTGCTCTACCACCGTTAGGCCTGTTATCTACGAATGCAGAATAAAAATAAATAAAAGTTATTTTTTTATCACAAATAATAATAAGTTATCGTCTGTTTTGTATTTGTGAAAAAATAGTTATAACCTTATGGTGTCTTCCACTTGATAATTTTCGACCCAAAAAGTGGGCTATTAAATGAGTATCCAATTTATTCAACTAGAATGTTTTAAATCTATGCTACGGAAACAAACAGAAAATAGTGCAATATTATTGAAAGTTGATTTTTATAGCTATACAAACACAGCCAATAACAATAATTATTTAAGCTGAAAAATTCCAAGGGACAAGTAGTAATCTAAGAGCTAGCAACGTCGCCAAAAAGTTTATTTTAGGACAGCAGATTTTTTTATTTTTCCTTAATTGTTGAATCTAGATAACAGCGTGGTACGTCATCATAAATGTTAACATTTTTAGAAATCCCGCCCGATACCAGTACATAGCGTACATTCTAAATAGTCGGGTAGCTTTTTACGTTTTTGAAACGTCATTAGTGCATGGATAATTTATAAACTGTCTTGTAAAACTTGAGTTTAGGATCAATAAAATCTGCATCTGACAGCTGGGGGGCTTGGGCGTGGCTGAGCCCTTAAGACGTCGAAAAAATGAGGCAGTGACATCATTAGTGCAAAGCTGAATTTTTGTATATAAAGAGTTGGTGTAATTATATTTATAGTATATTTATTTCCAGACGGTTTGGCCGGGCGAAAGGGGTACCAGACGCTCTCAAACCTGGGCAAGAGTGCGATAACTTTGGTGACAAAAAATAATAATGGAATCCTATCACTTTTTACCATGGGATGGGGTCTATCCCTCCCCGCCTAGGTGAGAGGGGCAATTTTCTGAAAATTGCTCAGCCACGCCCAAACGCCCCAGCTGTCAGATGATGATTTTATTGATTCTAAACTCAAGTTTTACAAGACAGTTCAAAAATTGTCCATGCACTAATGTCGTTTTAAAAACGTTCACCATCTCTTAGACTAAAAGGATGAACGAAAAATCCAGGAATTTCAATCTTGATCTAACTCACCATAACTATGAACAGATCCAAGTTCTGATTCGTTGTCGTGAGAAGCATTCAGTAGGATACTTTTTCTTCGAACCGGTCCAATTTCACAATGCGAATGAACGGATGTCTATAAACAAAATGTTTCGATTAATCTGGAATTACTACAATATTTTTTAATAAGACAAATTCAAACAAATTATTCTAGAACGAACCTGTGAAATCTTTCGCCTTGGATGCGGCTCAAACGCAGCATTATCATAGCTATGTCTTGACTCCGAAACAGGATCTGATACAATACTAACTCTCCTCTTTGGTTCGCTAACAACAATACCATTTTTATTTGTTCCCGCATATGTTGGCATTGGAGTTGAAGTCACATCATTTGTAGGTATAATTAAAGCTGCAGTTGTTGCAGAAATAGAATTGAAATTCGCTGCGGGTGTAACTCCATTTTCATTCATGGTAAGGTAAATCAAAGTGACCTTAATATAACATTAGAAATACTAATTAATTTATCATAGGCACACTATATGTAAATTAAGCTAACTTTTACATAATCATTTCTTAATTTGATGTTCAAATAAAAATATTTGTAATTAAATTAGCATATCACGGGTGATGGGTGATAAGCTCAGTATACTTTTGATGTCAATATAGTTTGATATAAATATTAAAAATAACACGACCAGCCATCACGTGTAACACACGAAAAAGTTATTAATTAGCATTCAATTTGTGTTTTCATCGAGCTAATCGAATGTCATATGCCGTTTTGAGAACGAGCTTCAAGACATTTACTAAGATTTACTAAGCTGTGAGTGTGACACATGATATATGCATCCTATTCCACATTGTATTCCAGCTGAGTATGTTTTGCGTTGTCAGACAAGTATTCAGTCCAGCTAACTGATCTATACACCATAATACCATAAATCATTTAAAAAAATAACTACGTCTCCAGGAGCGGATTGAAGGGTCCCGTGTCAAAAAATACATGTTTCACTCAAGCCTTCACACGCCTATTTCTACTATTTAGTTTAGAGGTTCTAGGTGATCGGTTCTTGCACACTTGCACTGTCAGATAGCCAGATAGGTATGGAATCCACCTAGGGTATACGTTCTGGGGGACAAGTATAGCCATTTTAACATGAATTATTGTCTGAATTATTTGCGAATTGTATGTTTAACGCTACTGGCCTAACAGTAATTTTTTTCAATTACTCATCTTTTGCTTTTCTCCAGAACACAATCTAGAATTTTGCTTTTCATGTCAATGCCGCGGTAATTTCTTACTTAAAAGACAAGATAGCTGGATAAGTAAATCTAAGTTGCTAATTTTTAATAACATTCAATTATGAAAATCTTCTCCCGCTATGCTTACATTATTTTGATGATTATTTGAAAAGTTTCAAGTATAGTATTAGTGCTGTAGGCAGGCTTACTTACAACTTAAGATACAAAATATTTTTTTTAGTTTAATATGTACTATAGTACAATGGCAAGTTATGCATTCGTAAAAAAATTAGATAACAATTAAACATAACATTACGATTACGATGATAGAGAAGTCGAAAAAAGTGGGTCGGACAATTCTGTCTGTCTGTCTGTCTTTCTGTCCGTATCGATTCCTAAAGCCTAAACGGTTAGGCCGATTTGCTTCCAACTTGGTATATAGTATTTTTAGAGTACTCTACCCAACTGTTTTTTAATTGGCATTTTAGCTCCAAAACTAACGGTACCTGGCATGTAACTTTTAATGTAAAACTTATTGTTCTCGAAAACGGCTCAAACGAATGTGATAAAACTTTCGTTATGGTGCATTCTATCTAAAATCTATCTTATGATTTGAATTGATTTCTCAGGAAGTTTTATAACGGTACCTCCCATATGACCGGTTTTTCTTTTAAATCAGACTTTCTCCTTAACTATTTCACGGATTTTGATGAAAATTGAATTGAAAATAGTGACTTTTAAAATTTTCAAAAACAATTTTTTTAAAATGTTTAATAATTTAAAAAAAAAACTTTTTTTTGTTAATCTTGAAAATAAAGATAAGTTCAAGCGCGTTTCTTGATGTTTCCCAAGCTTTCGATAAGGTCTGGCACGACGGCTTAAGGTTTGAATTAAGACAGGTTTTTCCGAAACAAATATATTATGTTCTGAAATCCTATCTGGAAAATAGACTTTTCCGAGAGAAACAAGGCACTGAATATTCAGGATTTAAAGAAATAAATGCTGGTGTTCCACAAGGAAGCGTTCTTGGCCCGGTGTTATTCGTTCTTTATACTCGAGATATACCTCAAGAAGAAGACGTCACGATAGCAACATTTGCTGATGATACGGCCATACTTGCAATTGAAAGAGCAACCGAAAAGCTACAGAAAACTCTTGACAAAATAACAAACTGGACGAAGAAATGGAGCATTATTCTAAACGAGTCCAAATCAACACATGTTAACTTTACTTACAAAAATGTTAACAATCTACCCATTTTTATTAACTCGGTTCAAATACCGTATGCTAACGAAGCAAAGTATTTAGGTATGACTCTTGATGCTAAGCTTAAATGGAAGACGCACGTTAAAAAGAAAAGAGACGAACTCGATATTAAGTTACGAGAACTAAACTGGCTAATTGGAAAATATTTCAATCTAAGTATACTTATAACAAACTGCTTATCTGCAAGCAAGTGCTAAAACCTGTGTGGACTTACGGAATACAACTTTGGGGTTGTGCTAAACCAAGCCATATACAAACACAAACATTTCAAAATAAAGTCCTCAGAGCAATTGTTGGTGCTCCATGGTACATACGAAAAAGCGATTTACACAAGAACCTGTGTATGGAAACTGTCAACGACGAAATTGAAAAAATCTGCCACCAAGTTTAAAACACGTTTACAAGGCCACTTTAATAGAAGCATATAGCGGACCTTTGAAGAGACAAATATTGTACGCCGACTTCGGAGAACGATACCGTTGGACCTAGCGTACAAACCAATAACCGTGTGATTGTGCGGTATTGCAGGTCCCCTTGATGGAGAGCTCCCTGCCAAACGTGATAAATGAAAATGAAGATTAAACTACTTTATAAGGCAACTAGAGATATGCTTCATGCCAGCACCTGCCTATTAAGGCTTAATCTGGCGATGGGCCTACTCATCTGGAGTCAAAATAAGCATTGACCAGATCCCTAGAGTGATTACCAGTCACTCTTAGAGTGCTGCCTTCAGTCCACTCTAACTACATAACACCATATATATATATAATGTTATTTCACTAAAGCGGCTCCCCAAACCACTCTAGTAGCAACTTAATAATCATGTTGTGGTCATGGTTATTCCACTTACTAAGGAGCGAGGCCTATCATGCACCTCTTGGTAAGTCATCCTGTGACAAACCATTTGCTCCCGCTATGGGTATAACCACAGCCCCCACGAATCCTTCCTCAACTATCAGGCAGTTGCTACGCAGCATTGCTCACGTAATCAACTGGGCTTTCCTGATATCCCGTGGTACCCAACATTTATTCAGCCATGGGTATGGCCTAGCTTCAAAGGAAACTTGTGGTTTGACTTACCACAAGCGTCATCCGGGAACCACCAACCCGAGTTTAGAGTGATGGATTCGAAAACAGTGTTGAGAAATGTCACTGAATCTTCACCATCACTCCGCCCAGCTTAGCTGCACTTGAATTTTAGGCAAACCAAACCATGAGTTTATAAACCTAACTCATAGGGGGGCATGTCACCCTCGGCAACTTTTCCGTCAATTCCTTTCGTAATGTGGGTCTCCATTATGGTAGTTAACCGAGACCCAGATGCTACACATGATCACGGTTGTCCCAGTCAGAGTTGCCACCACCCGAAGGCTTCTAAGGCGCTCCATCGAACTGGGACAACTACACTTTCACATCATGTGAGACCGAGCGCTCGGCGCTCAGGAATCACATCGCCTTCTTTTCCCTGGATTGGCTTCCTACATCTCAAGACAGAGCGTTAGGTTGTCTTGAGTTTCAGAAACCAATCTTCTATAACCTCGCTCAAACTGGGTGTAATTAAACACCAAGCAGAGCTCAGCTATTTACACACACTTACTTCGTTGGAACCTACTCGCGCCGACTGGGTGCCTGGAAAGCATCAGTCAACGGTTCTCAGTTCCAACAATCTTTCCAACTAAGCCATTTCGGCCAACTACAACACACTCCCTTGGAAGACACCTACTTCGCGCAGACTGGGTGCCCGAAAGCACCAGTCAACGGTTCTCGGTGTCAACCACCAATGCCATTACGGCCATACGCCTCCTTAAACCTCATTAAACCTCTATGCCTTTCGGCCAACTTACAACGCTTCCAACACTACGCTCTCTCTTCGCCAAGGAATTGTTTTATCTTTTCAATTCTTTATTTATATAATTATGATACATTAATTTAGTATTATTATCTAGGCTTAAAATAAGTATGGTGTTGACTCTTTGGATGTAAGAGAGCTGTCAGTCCACCTTTTTGACAAGTTGAAGTTTTTGCTTTTGCCAATATAATTTGTCATATATGAGTATTGCCAGGCATAATTATTTGCTTGAATATAACAGGACTTACTTATAATAACTGAGTTAACAGTTACACTTTCAGATCCTTGTTACCAGGGGCACCACGAGGAGGTGGAGAGCTCACGCCCCCAGTCGAATGATCGTGAAGAGGCTTTACGTGGACACCTGCCTATTAAGGCTTAATTCCACGGTGGGCCTACCCACTTATGGAGTTCCCTTGGGGTGGACAAGACCCCTAGAAGTGGTTTGCCAGACCACACTATCATCTAGAGTGGGCTGCCAAACCACTCTAGTAGCAAATGATGAATTTCTCATGGAAAATCCATCCTCCTTGCTAAGAAGCAGGGCCTATCATGCACCCCTAGTATCAAGGTTAAATAAGACAATGAACACACGCTTCTTACGAAGCCGTGCCATCCTACCAGAAACCAAAGATACCTTTTCGCTTCCGCAATTGGAGTAACCACAGCCCCCGTGAAGCTCCCACAAGGGGGCCTACCTCAATTTAACAGGCGACTGCTACCGAGACAAGCTCACGTAATCAGCCGGAGCTCCTGTTAACCCACGGTGCCTACTTTTAGACCCTAGGTAAGGCTCGCCCGTATCTCATGAGACGCACTTGTGGTTCGACTCCATGAAGTCGCCAGCCCACCATCCAGTAAGGCAAACAGTTCATAATCCAGTCAACCAAGGTGAAGACTAGGACACTCCCTGAATGCCCGCCTAGAAGCATGGTTACTACCTCGTTTCCTTACGGATAAAGTGGTAGTTGCTTAACTAGACTAGGTATTGGAAGGCTCTTACTTCCGACAACCCGACCGTGGGCCTATTCTTTTACCCCCGAACCCACAGGGGGAAGTCGAATGAACATATAGGGATTCTTTTTTTAGCCGAACAACACGAGTTTGGAATAGTTTACCCGGCAGGATTTTCCCTTGCCATTTTGATCTGCTAAAATTCAAAACCGATGTTAATCGGCACCTCCTATCTCTCCCCTCCCTATCTTCGTAATGCCCGCGCAGTGTGTTCTACATTAAAAGGGAAACACATAATCCCTTGTGCGCGCGTTAATTATAAAAAAATAAAAGGCACGACTGGGTCGCACGTACTTGCTCTTATGTGCTAATCCTTTTTAAGTGCAGGCGTCTTTTTGACAAAGATTTTATTTTAATATTTTTTGTATGACGTGCAACTTCCTTAGAATCGTTTTGGGGTGAAGCTCGAACGAACATGCGTCACGACAAAGGGATAAACACATAAATATATAGGATTGTTAGCTTTTGCAGTTTTTTAGTGTAGTATTATCTTTCCACTTGCTGCTTACTGTTTATAATATAATTTGCTAATAGAAAGAAACAAAGGACTTTTTTCAGTTAAATTTTCATTTTGGTATGGAAAAATTTGAACAACTGGCATAAAGATTCGTCGGAATCAGCAGTATGGCAATAATGCTAGGTAAAGGGACCTTTATACGTCCCAATATGGGACCAATGGAATTTATAAAGGATTTAGGTACCTATAATAAGGTTGGAAGGAAGGTAGGTACTAAAATTAAGATACGTGTTCCAACTACTGTTAAGCGAGTAGGTATAGAGACAATATTAAAAGTTAACACAGTGGTTTTGTTTATTTATAGGAAGGTGTAAACTTTTGTTTTCTCGATTGAAATTTTTGCATTAAGTAGTAACCGAATAGTTTTTTTTATTTGTTAGTTGTTTTTGTGTGTTTATCAAAGGCTTCCTTATTTATTCTGTGCTTTTATGATGATGAAAAATACTTTAAAATACGTAAGTATGTATGTAATGTAGGTTGTCACTTTCTTTTATTTGACTAATGGCTAGGGCTTAGCCGAGCAATATGAAATAAAATGTTGGGGAAAAAATTTTATGAAATCAAAAAAAACACTATTCATAACGTTTTTTGGAAAAAATGTTGTAAGCCATCTTATTTCTTTTGCTGTTTTCTGTTTTATGAATTTTTCATTTCAAAATCGTTCGACCAGTTTTTTCAAAAAAATGTTTTTTTTGAAAAACTTTTCGAAAACATATTTTAAATTTTTTTTTAGTATGTCAATTTTAAGAAATCTATAGTTTATACTAGGAGAAAAATTTAAAAAAAATCTATAGATCCGTTTTCAAAATATTCAAAAAACAAAATATTTTTTTAAAAAATTTATTAAAATTTAAAAAAAAATGTTTTTGAAAATTTTGATAAGCAATAATATTTAAATCATAAAACGCTACATATTTTGAAAATTTCATCAAAATCCGTCAATTAGTTAACGAGAAAGTCTGATTTTAAAAAACCGGTCATATGGGAGGTACCGTTATAAAACTTTTTCTGAAAAATCCATTAAAATTAAAAGATAGATTTTGCACAGAAAACATCATTTTGAAAGTTTTATCAAAATCGTAGGAGCCGTTTTCGAGAAAAATAAGTTTTTTAATAAAAGTTATATGGCAGGTACCGTTAGTTTTAAAGCTAGAATGCCAATTCCAAAAACTGTCGGGTAGAGCACTCTAAAAATACTATATACCAAGTTTGAATCAAATCGGCCCAACCGTTTAGGCTGTAGATATCGATACGGACAGACAGACAGACAGACAGACAGACAGACAGACGGACGGAATTTCCGGACCCACTTTTTTTGACTTCTCTATCATCGTAATATCATGTTTGATTGTTAGAATTTTTTTTTTTTTTTTTACGAATGCATAACTTGCCTTATAGTCCCTATAATCGCAAGTAAAAATGGAGGTGTTTTTTTAGTGAGTAAGAATCTTACACTACCATAGGTACGGGCCTATGGTGTCTATGAAATTTTTTTCATGTTTCGCCGTAGAAAAAAAATTTTTTTTTATTTTTTTCCTATTTTCTTTAAATTGACATATTCAAAGAAATTTTAAAATATGTTTTCGAAAAGTTAAAAAAAAAACATTTTTTGAAAAAAAACTGGTGGAACGATGTTAAAATGTAAAATTCATAAAATAGAAAACAGCAAAAGAAATCAGATGGCTAATTACATTTTTTCCAGAAAACCTTATATATAGTGGTTTTTTGATTTCATACAAATTTTTTGGGTTGGGGTCAAAATTCTGCCGGGGTCAAAATTCTTTTAACAAAATTCTGCTTTCAAAATTCTGCTTTTGAAATTCTGCTTTTCAAGCCCTAACCTAATATTAGGCAGGTAGCTGATATCCTAAGGAGTAACTTTGGCTATGGTTATTACTCACTAGATTGCGCTGGTGTCGATTTTCTTTCAAAAATTCTTATTTATGGACCGATTTTGACGGGACTTTCACTGAAAGATTTCTGATGTTCTAGAACGTAACTTAGGCTATTTAAATTATCCACTACGTGGCTCCGGGGTGTTTTTTCAAAATTCTTATTTATGGACCTATTTTGACGGGGTTTAAACAGGCAGAAAGCTGATATTGTAAGAATTAAGTAACGCTATTTTTAATTGCTCTTAGGAGGCGCTGGATGCATTTTTTAAAATTTTTATTTATGCCCCGACTTTGACGGGACTTTCACGTAGTGTTCCTTAAATATCGATAGTCGGCACTTGCGATAGTTCGCGATTGTTTTAAAGAGACACCCGATAGTATCGATAGTTTATCGATAGTTTGAATCAAAAAATAAAAATTGCATTTGGCTTATTCTATTATTACACAATGTTAATTAATAGATGAGAGAATATTTACACAAAATTAATTTTATTCAAATATGGCACAGTTTTGCTTAAAAAAAAAACAGTTCATTTAATCTTTCGGGCCTTAATCTATTGCAGTGCTTAGTCAATATTTGTCCAGCTTTCGAAAATATCCTCTCTGATGGAACTGACGTTGCTGGAATTTTAATATTTTGTAACACTCTTTGCTGACTAATCGACCCATCGCTAGATAGTTCAACATTTTGTGTTATCTGCTCCTTCCACATTCAAGGTGTCAAAATATTGCAACGGATTCGTCACCTGTTATTTATTGTAGCATGGCTAAAAACAGTTAGTACACAGCTGATTGTAGAACATATGGAGACAGACAGAAAATCGAAAAGTATCTTAAAATTTGTTGGATACTTTTCTGTCCAAAGGAACATATGAATATGAAGACAACTTACTGTCTTAACCTATGAAACCTGTTCGCTCGGATTTCGGGTATATCCGAAATTGCAAATCTGGTAAGAATATAAATGTAGCCAATTACAACAACCAAAAAGAATCAAATTCAAAGGATACAAATGAGAATTCACCCTATTTAAACATATTATGTCAAAGGCGATAGTTAGCCGATGGTTATTAAAATAATCGATGTTTTCGATAGTCATTTACTATCGATAACTATCGATAGACTATCGATGTTTAAGGTACACTACTTTCACGGGCAGATAGCTGATGTGTTAAAGTGTAACTAAGGCCATTTTAATCACCCATTGGTATCGCTGAGGTCGTCTCACAAGCAGATAATTTATTTTTTAAGAATTAACCAAGGCTATTTTGATTACGAGGTGACGCCACGCCGGGTTCGTTTTTTTTTTTTGAAAATGTATGGTATACTCGAGGAACGCCGAGTGGGTAAGCTAGTAATATATATAATACGTTGGTGGTGTTTAGTTAGTACATAGGGATTCATGAAGCACTATGTTACGAAATTGAAAATGATTTTACGAAAAACTAACAGGTAATATATTCACAGAAATCACATCACGTTATGTGACATTAGGGGGGATACAACCTTGAAACATGCCTTCCCATTTACAAAATGGATATCATATCGACATTTTTTTCAATTAAAAATAGGTTAAAAATATTCATTACCAGAGTTGAAACGCCGAAAAATCCTTATGTTTACACACTAACCATAAAAATTCCAAATTTTGTTTGTCCACTAGCATTAAGATAAAAGTTAATACACACAAATGTTTCCTTTTTTTGCAACCAATAAACAAAAGGCATTTTTTTATTGTGGTGAAAGAGGCCGGGTATCCACTAGTAATTTATATTAATTTCCTATGGCTAAGTTCCACTTGGAGCTGTGGCACAAAACCATTCAAATTAATATTATTCTATTTATTAAAATAAATTAAATTTATTGGCGCGGCAGCTCCTTAGGGAGCCAAGGCCTAGTGACTTATACCATTGTATATACATTTTCTATAGTACTCTCATGGTGGCAATTTCAGCATGCCTCATTGCGACTTGATTCAGAACTAAATAAAAGGCACGACTGGGTCGCACGTACTTGCTCTTATGTGCTAATCCTTTTTAAGTGCAGGCGTCTTTTTGACAAAGATTTTATTTTAATATTTTTTGTATGACGTGCAACTTCCTTAGAATCGTTTTGGGGTGAAGCTCGAACGAACATGCGTCACGACAAAGGGATAAACACATAAATATATAGGATTGTTAGCTTTTGCAGTTTTTTAGTGTAGTATTATCTTTCCACTTGCTGCTTACTGTTTATAATATAATTTGCTAATAGAAAGAAACAAAGGACTTTTTTCAGTTAAATTTTCATTTTGGTATGGAAAAATTTGAACAACTGGCATAAAGATTCGTCGGAATCAGCAGTATGGCAATAATGCTAGGTAAAGGGACCTTTATACGTCCCAATATGGGACCAATGGAATTTATAAAGGATTTAGGTACCTATAATAAGGTTGGAAGGAAGGTAGGTACTAAAATTAAGATACGTGTTCCAACTACTGTTAAGCGAGTAGGTATAGAGACAATATTAAAAGTTAACACAGTGGTTTTGTTTATTTATAGGAAGGTGTAAACTTTTGTTTTCTCGATTGAAATTTTTGCATTAAGTAGTAACCGAATAGTTTTTTTTATTTGTTAGTTGTTTTTGTGTGTTTATCAAAGGCTTCCTTATTTATTCTGTGCTTTTATGATGATGAAAAATACTTTAAAATACGTAAGTATGTATGTAATGTAGGTTGTCACTTTCTTTTATTTGACTAATGGCTAGGGCTTAGCCGAGCAATATGAAATAAAATGTTGGGGAAAAAATTTTATGAAATCAAAAAAAACACTATTCATAACGTTTTTTGGAAAAAATGTTGTAAGCCATCTTATTTCTTTTGCTGTTTTCTGTTTTATGAATTTTTCATTTCAAAATCGTTCGACCAGTTTTTTCAAAAAAATGTTTTTTTTGAAAAACTTTTCGAAAACATATTTTAAATTTTTTTTTAGTATGTCAATTTTAAGAAATCTATAGTTTATACTAGGAGAAAAATTTAAAAAAAAATCTATAGATCCGTTTTCAAAATATTCAAAAAACAAAATATTTTTTTAAAAAATTTATTAAAATTTAAAAAAAAATGTTTTTGAAAATTTTGATAAGCAATAATATTTAAATCATAAAACGCTACATATTTTGAAAATTTCATCAAAATCCGTCAATTAGTTAACGAGAAAGTCTGATTTTAAAAAACCGGTCATATGGGAGGTACCGTTATAAAACTTTTTCTGAAAAATCCATTAAAATTAAAAGATAGATTTTGCACAGAAAACATCATTTTGAAAGTTTTATCAAAATCGTAGGAGCCGTTTTCGAGAAAAATAAGTTTTTTAATAAAAGTTATATGGCAGGTACCGTTAGTTTTAAAGCTAGAATGCCAATTCCAAAAACTGTCGGGTAGAGCACTCTAAAAATACTATATACCAAGTTTGAATCAAATCGGCCCAACCGTTTAGGCTGTAGATATCGATACGGACAGACAGACAGACAGACAGACAGACAGACAGACAGACAGACAGACAGACGGACGGAATTTCCGGACCCACTTTTTTTGACTTCTCTATCATCGTAATATCATGTTTGATTGTTAGAATTTTTTTTTTTTTTTTTTACGAATGCATAACTTGCCTTATAGTCCCTATAATCGCAAGTAAAAATGGAGGTGTTTTTTTAGTGAGTAAGAATCTTACACTACCATAGGTACGGGCCTATGGTGTCTATGAAATTTTTTTCATGTTTCGCCGTAGAAAAAAAAAATTTTTTTTATTTTTTTCCTATTTTCTTTAAATTGACATATTCAAAGAAATTTTAAAATATGTTTTCGAAAAGTTAAAAAAAAAACATTTTTTGAAAAAAAACTGGTGGAACGATGTTAAAATGTAAAATTCATAAAATAGAAAACAGCAAAAGAAATCAGATGGCTAATTACATTTTTTCCAGAAAACCTTATATATAGTGGTTTTTTGATTTCATACAAATTTTTTGGGTTGGGGTCAAAATTCTGCCGGGGTCAAAATTCTTTTAACAAAATTCTGCTTTCAAAATTCTGCTTTTGAAATTCTGCTTTTCAAGCCCTAACCTAATATTAGGCAGGTAGCTGATATCCTAAGGAGTAACTTTGGCTATGGTTATTACTCACTAGATTGCGCTGGTGTCGATTTTCTTTCAAAAATTCTTATTTATGGACCGATTTTGACGGGACTTTCACTGAAAGATTTCTGATGTTCTAGAACGTAACTTAGGCTATTTAAATTATCCACTACGTGGCTCCGGGGTGTTTTTTCAAAATTCTTATTTATGGACCTATTTTGACGGGGTTTAAACAGGCAGAAAGCTGATATTGTAAGAATTAAGTAACGCTATTTTTAATTGCTCTTAGGAGGCGCTGGATGCATTTTTTAAAATTTTTATTTATGCCCCGACTTTGACGGGACTTTCACGTAGTGTTCCTTAAATATCGATAGTCGGCACTTGCGATAGTTCGCGATTGTTTTAAAGAGACACCCGATAGTATCGATAGTTTATCGATAGTTTGAATCAAAAAATAAAAATTGCATTTGGCTTATTCTATTATTACACAATGTTAATTAATAGATGAGAGAATATTTACACAAAATTAATTTTATTCAAATATGGCACAGTTTTGCTTAAAAAAAAAACAGTTCATTTAATCTTTCGGGCCTTAATCTATTGCAGTGCTTAGTCAATATTTGTCCAGCTTTCGAAAATATCCTCTCTGATGGAACTGACGTTGCTGGAATTTTAATATTTTGTAACACTCTTTGCTGACTAATCGACCCATCGCTAGATAGTTCAACATTTTGTGTTATCTGCTCCTTCCACATTCAAGGTGTCAAAATATTGCAACGGATTCGTCACCTGTTATTTATTGTAGCATGGCTAAAAACAGTTAGTACACAGCTGATTGTAGAACATATGGAGACAGACAGAAAATCGAAAAGTATCTTAAAATTTGTTGGATACTTTTCTGTCCAAAGGAACATATGAATATGAAGACAACTTACTGTCTTAACCTATGAAACCTGTTCGCTCGGATTTCGGGTATATCCGAAATTGCAAATCTGGTAAGAATATAAATGTAGCCAATTACAACAACCAAAAAGAATCAAATTCAAAGGATACAAATGAGAATTCACCCTATTTAAACATATTATGTCAAAGGCGATAGTTAGCCGATGGTTATTAAAATAATCGATGTTTTCGATAGTCATTTACTATCGATAACTATCGATAGACTATCGATGTTTAAGGTACACTACTTTCACGGGCAGATAGCTGATGTGTTAAAGTGTAACTAAGGCCATTTTAATCACCCATTGGTATCGCTGAGGTCGTCTCACAAGCAGATAATTTATTTTTTAAGAATTAACCAAGGCTATTTTGATTACGAGGTGACGCCACGCCGGGTTCGTTTTTTTTTTTTGAAAATGTATGGTATACTCGAGGAACGCCGAGTGGGTAAGCTAGTAATATATATAATACGTTGGTGGTGTTTAGTTAGTACATAGGGATTCATGAAGCACTATGTTACGAAATTGAAAATGATTTTACGAAAAACTAACAGGTAATATATTCACAGAAATCACATCACGTTATGTGACATTAGGGGGGATACAACCTTGAAACATGCCTTCCCATTTACAAAATGGATATCATATCGACATTTTTTTCAATTAAAAATAGGTTAAAAATATTCATTACCAGAGTTGAAACGCCGAAAAATACTTATGTTTACACACTAACCATAAAAATTCCAAATTTTGTTTGTCCACTAGCATTAAGATAAAAGTTAATACACACAAATGTTTCCTTTTTTTGCAACCAATAAACAAAAGGCATTTTTTTATTGTGGTGAAAGAGGCCGGGTATCCACTAGTAATTTATATTAATTTCCTATGGCTAAGTTCCACTTGGAGCTGTGGCACAAAACCATTCAAATTAATATTATTCTATTTATTAAAATAAATTAAATTTATTGGCGCGGCAGCTCCTTAGGGAGCCAAGGCCTAGTGACTTATACCATTGTATATACATTTTCTATAGTACTCTCATGGTGGCAATTTCAGCATGCCTCATTGCGACTTGATTCAGAACTAAATAAAAGGCACGACTGGGTCGCACGTACTTGCTCTTATGTGCTAATCCTTTTTAAGTGCAGGCGTCTTTTTGACAAAGATTTTATTTTAATATTTTTTGTATGACGTGCAACTTCCTTAGAATCGTTTTGGGGTGAAGCTCGAACGAACATGCGTCACGACAAAGGGATAAACACATAAATATATAGGATTGTTAGCTTTTGCAGTTTTTTAGTGTAGTATTATCTTTCCACTTGCTGCTTACTGTTTATAATATAATTTGCTAATAGAAAGAAACAAAGGACTTTTTTCAGTTAAATTTTCATTTTGGTATGGAAAAATTTGAACAACTGGCATAAAGATTCGTCGGAATCAGCAGTATGGCAATAATGCTAGGTAAAGGGACCTTTATACGTCCCAATATGGGACCAATGGAATTTATAAAGGATTTAGGTACCTATAATAAGGTTGGAAGGAAGGTAGGTACTAAAATTAAGATACGTGTTCCAACTACTGTTAAGCGAGTAGGTATAGAGACAATATTAAAAGTTAACACAGTGGTTTTGTTTATTTATAGGAAGGTGTAAACTTTTGTTTTCTCGATTGAAATTTTTGCATTAAGTAGTAACCGAATAGTTTTTTTTATTTGTTAGTTGTTTTTGTGTGTTTATCAAAGGCTTCCTTATTTATTCTGTGCTTTTATGATGATGAAAAATACTTTAAAATACGTAAGTATGTATGTAATGTAGGTTGTCACTTTCTTTTATTTGACTAATGGCTAGGGCTTAGCCGAGCAATATGAAATAAAATGTTGGGGAAAAAATTTTATGAAATCAAAAAAAAACACTATTCATAACGTTTTTTGGAAAAAATGTTGTAAGCCATCTTATTTCTTTTGCTGTTTTCTGTTTTATGAATTTTTCATTTCAAAATCGTTCGACCAGTTTTTTCAAAAAAATGTTTTTTTTGAAAAACTTTTCGAAAACATATTTTAAATTTTTTTTTAGTATGTCAATTTTAAGAAATCTATAGTTTATACTAGGAGAAAAATTTAAAAAAAAATCTATAGATCCGTTTTCAAAATATTCAAAAAACAAAATATTTTTTTAAAAAATTTATTAAAATTTAAAAAAAAATGTTTTTGAAAATTTTGATAAGCAATAATATTTAAATCATAAAACGCTACATATTTTGAAAATTTCATCAAAATCCGTCAATTAGTTAACGAGAAAGTCTGATTTTAAAAAACCGGTCATATGGGAGGTACCGTTATAAAACTTTTTCTGAAAAATCCATTAAAATTAAAAGATAGATTTTGCACAGAAAACATCATTTTGAAAGTTTTATCAAAATCGTAGGAGCCGTTTTCGAGAAAAATAAGTTTTTTAATAAAAGTTATATGGCAGGTACCGTTAGTTTTAAAGCTAGAATGCCAATTCCAAAAACTGTCGGGTAGAGCACTCTAAAAATACTATATACCAAGTTTGAATCAAATCGGCCCAACCGTTTAGGCTGTAGATATCGATACGGACAGACAGACAGACAGACAGACAGACAGACAGACAGACGGACGGAATTTCCGGACCCACTTTTTTTGACTTCTCTATCATCGTAATATCATGTTTGATTGTTAGAATTTTTTTTTTTTTTTTACGAATGCATAACTTGCCTTATAGTCCCTATAATCGCAAGTAAAAATGATGCTCCATGATAGTACTGTGATATTTTGGCCAGGGGTTCGACAAATAAAACTCAATCAAAATTCCACAATAATAAAACAAATCTCTTTATTTTATAAAACACAACGTCTTTCAGTTTAAATAACACCAATTTAACTTATTTCACTTATTCACAATTCAAATACGTTTTTATCATTCAACACTTTTTATTTAATCTCAATGCAATCACTTTTTACTAATACTTCCAGTTGTTAACAATTCCACTTTCGAAAATAAACTGAACTTTCAATGCAATCTACTCTTGTATTTATACAAGTTTACAAGCTTCTGGAAGCTTCTGTCTGGTTCTGGCACAATCTAAGCTTTCGGTACTAATTCGAGTCTCGAATTAGTACTTCAAGTTCGATTTAGTACTCAGTTAAAACATATTGCAAATATGTAGCATACTTTTAGGGGTATGGTTGTTGTACACAGTAAATGGTGGTTGTTGTACACAATGAATCCAACAGATGTCGTTAATTTACAAAATGTATCCTCCGAATATCTAAACTTGTTGCCACATCACATTGTCCCCCTCTTAGTTTTGTTCGTCCCCAACAAGCACTACATCATTGTTTCCGTGGTAACGATGCATTCGATCCACATGGACAATTTTCATTTTTGCTCTTGGTCCTCGTTGGATTCGGAAAACGACGTCATTAATGCGCGTAACTATTTGGTAGGGACCTTCCCAGTCCTGCTGAAACTTGGGCGATTCTCCTTTTCTGCGATGTGGGTTGTAAAGCCATACCAGATCTCCCTCATTGAATTCAGGTGCTGTTGCTCGCGCATCGTATCTGGTCCTCAGGCGGTCTCTGTCAATGTTTATATTGCTTTGGGTTCTTTGGTGTGTGTCGTTGGTCCTTTTAATCGGGGCGCTCACTTTGTTCTGGTGCATCTTAGCGCTTGCCTTGACTTTGGGTCCTTTACTAGCTTTGCACGTGGTGCACTTTCGACACCATCTCTCGACATCTTTTCTTACAGTTAACCAATAAAAACGTACCCGTATCTTTTTCCGTGTCTTGTTGATTCCTAAGTGCCCGCCGGATTCTTCATCGTGCATTTCCCTTAAAATCTCCTGCACTTTCGACCGTGGCACCACAAGCTGCATCTTAAAGGATCTTCCATTCGGCATTTCCCATTTTCTCCACAAAACACCATCTTTTACATGGAGAGAGTCCCACTGCGCCCAGTATTCCTTTAAGGTAGGACTTCTGTCGGAGATGTCTCTTGCATTCGGCTTATCCATAGATTCCTTCCATACAAGAATGGGCTCGATATCAGGATCTTCCTTTTGTGCATTACGAAGTTCTTCCGCAGTCCAACCCTTTACAGGTTCATGCCTTAGTCTCTGAACAGAAATACTTTCGTCCTTCTTACCGTTCAAACACCTAGGATGCGCTCTTTCTGAAGATGGCCGGAGAATTTCATCACTGCTTATGATCGTCCGAAGATTTACAGCATTCTCGTTGCCGTACACCATTGGAATCTCGACGATTGAATACCTTAACACCTGCATTCGAAAGTCTAGGACTACCTCATGTGCCTTCATAAAATCCACACCCAGTATACAGTCGTCGCATATGTCAGCTACCAAGAATGCATGTGAGAAGGTCAGCCCTGCCAGTTCTATCTTCAGAAGTACCTCTCCGTATACTTTTGCTACTTCTCCCGTAGCTGCCTTCAGACTGTTCCAGCTGGTGTTGTGAAGCCAGGACGTCTGGACAAGGCCTCTTCTAATTATGGAGGCTGTGGCACCCGTATCGATAGTGGCCACACATTTTCTGTTGGCGATGACGGTCTCCACTGTCAAACTCTGGTTGCAGCGTTTCGTTTGCGCAACTTGGATAATGGTCCTGGGGGCGTCGATTCCATCAACCAACTTCAGCCCCGCGAAGTTGGTTCTTACGCGCTTTCCACACTGATGTATCCCCAAATCATGCCCGGTAGGGTAAGCGATATCCCTGTCAGTAGGCCTTTTTCTCGCGCTATGTGGGCAGCTTACCTGTGGAGATCTGCATTGTCACTGTAGGTGTCCTAGCTTGTTGCAATTCCAGCATCTCATTTGACCTCGAGCAGTGTTCGGGTTTTGTCTTTCAATGTCGATACGTTGGCATGAGCACTCTAGCGTAGCCATTTCCCTGACGCGATGGCTACCTTGCGAAGCTTGGTCTGCTGCTTCCATTGTCAGGGCAAATGCTAAAGCCTCAGCGAGCGTTTTCTTACCTGCCATTCTCACAGCCATTTGTAGTTGTCCATCTGCAATGGCATTAGTGAACGCATCGGTTGCCAGTTCGGTTATGATTTCCCTGCTGGTATTGGGATAAGACAAATTGGCCAAGCGCTCGATGTCAGCTTGCAATTGTTGTAGCGTTTCACCTCTTGCCTGGACCCTTCGGCGCAACTGGACTCGGTAAACTTGCTGCATGTGGTCGTCGCCAAACCTCATCTCGATTGCCTTGACCATGGCATCATAATCATGATGTTTGTCTTCAGGAATGGTCTGCAGCAATTCGGCAGCTGTTCCTCTGAGCGCAAGCGTAAGAGCAATTGATTTGTCTTCGTTGTCCCAGTTGTTCGTCAAGGCGGCAGCTTCAAACTGCCTCTTATAAATTGGCCATGATGTTTGACCATCGAAGACAGGGGGCTGCATTTCCTTTCTTCGTGGACCGTCGCTCGAATATTCCCGAACCTTCTGCTTTTTCAAAGAATCAACCTCCTTAGCCAGGTGTTCGTACTGTTGTTCTACACTTTCTACTTGCTTTCCGAACTTTTCTTCTAAGCTTTCTATTTTGGCTTCAAATTTCTGATCTACTATTTGAAGTCTTTCGCTTAGTTGATTCTGGAGAGTTTCTAATGAATTCTTTTGTTCGTCGAATTTACTTTCGAGAACGTTCCTTTGGTCTTCGAGAACGTTCCTTTGGTCTTCGAGAACGTTCCTTTGTTCGCTTAGTTGTTGCTGGAGAATTTCCAACGAATTCTTCTGCTCATTCTTTTGTTCGTCGAATTTACTTCCGAGAACGTTCTTTTGTTCTTCGAATTTCGACAGAAGCAACTTCATGAAAGCAGGCATTTCATCGGCTGTACTTACTGTGCATTCTCTCCCTTGTTCTTCAACATCGAACAACATGGTATCGGGGTCTCCACCATCCTGAGTGATAGCATTCTGAAGTCGGAGCAATAGTTCCTTTTTCAGCCCCGAAGTCTGAAGATTTCGTTTTCCTAATTCTTCTTTCAACTCAGCTGTTGTCAATTGTTCTAATTTGCGACCCATTTTATGTAACTGAAACACTATTTTCACAACACAGTCAGTTTTATTTTAATGTCTCTTCTAGAAAGATCTTTTTCCAACACTATTTTTAACAAAAATACTCGCTATTCACAGTTTTATAGCACAATCAGTTCAATAGTTTCTGGAAAATTCCACTTTCACAATTAAATGAGTCACCGAAACTGTTTTAGAAAATGTCACTATGGAATTTTCTAGCACTTTACTGAGTTTTATCCCACTTCTGACACCAATGTGATATTTTGGCCTGGGGTTCGACAAATAAAACTCAATCAAAATTCCACAATAATAAAACAAATCTCTTTATTTTATAAAACACAACGTCTTTCAGTTTAAATAACACCAATTTAACTTATTTCACTTATTCACAATTCAAATACGTTTTTATCATTCAACACTTTTTATTTAATCTCAATGCAATCACTTTTTACTAATACTTCCAGTTGTTAACAATTCCACTTTCGAAAATAAACTGAACTTTCAATGCAATCTACTCTTGTATTTATACAAGTTTACAAGCTTCTGGAAGCTTTGAGCTGGATTCGAACCCAGGCTCATTCGCTTAGCAGTCCGACACACTAACCACTAAGCCACGGGGCACTCCTATTTCTATTTATTAATTATTATTATCACTAGATACAATTTGTTATCATAGTACAAATTAGACGTGCATTTGCTTAATACTCAAGCCTCCATTTAATATATTTCGTATCCATATAAAGGTTTCAAACTCTTAACAAATTTCACTTTTTTGGGTCTAATTTCATTTTTAGAATTGGGGTTGTATTTCATTATGTAAAAAGCCTCTAATATCAAAGAATGAAAAAAGACCCCACAAAAATATTATGTCGAATACAAAAATTGGCAATAAAAGCCACTTAGGCCAGTATAAGCACAAACAACAAGTTTAAAGATATGTCCCACTTTGATAAATGTTAGTATGAAGAAGGTACATGCACAAGCACATACTCCAAATCCTATAATGACCCTAAGCAGGGTGGTTGCAGGTGGGCAGCATGCCCCCCTTAGCTACCTCATACTGATTGGGGATAAAATCTCAAGAAATGCCTAGGCAAAACTAGTTTAGCCTAAGTATCTTAGGTTTTTTATTTTTTTATAATTTTTTTATTTTTTCAAAAAAGTTTATGGTTTTATTTCATTATGAAAAAGTACCCCATTTTTGGGGCGTTATTTCATTTTTGTTTTTGGGGCCGTTTTGTCTGGGGCCTTATTTCGCAGCGCCTTTTTTTATACATCGGAAACAGTATCCTTTCGGAATAAGAGTTACACTTTGTCTATTTCTGTAATCTTGTGTAAACAACATATTATGAAGATCGGCTTAGTAATTAAACGGTGAAGGCGGAACAAACCAAAAAGAAAGAAAGATACTGCAAAAGAATTTTAAGACTCAATGTTCTTCATCCATAAGTTTCGACATTTTTCACTGTTACAATGTTGTATTGCTGTATTTCGAAGTCATAATGTGTAAGTCAGAAGTGTTAGTTTTTTATATATAGTAAACAATGCTCTATCCTAGCGAATAGAGCCTGGATTCCTTTCGGATTTTGGACAAGAAAGAATATAAATAAAGTAATTGTTATTATTTCAATATTTTATACTTTATAGGCTTAATAATCACGTCTGCTTTCAGTCCGGCGTGTGGCTGTTAGCAAAAAGTTATAACGTAATCCTAAGTGATTTAACGAATATACGATGATAAACTATATCTTGGCTCAAAGTCTCAGTAATTTAGCCTATAAAGCAAACTAGCTACCAGACCAACAATCATATTCATTGGTTTTTGTTTTGTAAATGTAAAGAAATAATCTTTAAAGAGGTCATAGACGTATTAGACTTATCATTTTCTAGTTTGCCGGCAGCCAAAACTTCGAATTATTTGTTTATCAATTAACTTTCATATAATAGTTACCACTAAAAAAACAAGAATGATAAATGCATTTAAATATCTATTTTTTAATTAAAATTGAAATTTTCATTGTTTTCAACGAAAAGATAACAAAACACCACGAGCGGCTCAAAAGTTGACAACACCAGGGAGGCAAATCGGACAAAAGCACGTATAACCTCTTACGCACTGTCTTCATATTTTAACTACATATTAAGATACAAAAATATTTTATGCATAATAAATTAAACTTTTATCGTTTAACGTGAGACTTTAGTTACAAATTGATATTTCGTTAGATTTAATCACATATATAATATATATATATAACAGATTAATTAGATTAATGTCAATATATTAAATATATTAACATCACTGGGTGCCAATAAATTTAAGTAATTAGAGTTTTATGAGCATTCTTGAAGATCTGACACTCAAAAAGCAATATTGGTAATGAATGACATGGTTTAACTTTTTGAAATATTTTATTTATTAATATTAAGTATTGTAGACTTAGCGATTAATTTAATCAAATAATATGTAATAGGTAAGTACAACCTATACAACAGATTTAACACAATTTCAAATTGAATTCTTATCTCCGAACAATAAACATCGTCGCGATTGTCGAATGTTTTGAAATTGTTAAAGTACCTAATATTTTTTATCTGAATAATCTGATCGACTATAGCAACTGACGCCATTATCCGATGTTGCTCTTTTATTATTGGTAGGTATGTAGACACGTACATATTTATATGCCTACCTTGAAGATCGACAGTGCTTGCAATCCGATAACCGATAAAATTTTTTAATTTTGATAGAATTCCTTAATGTAACATCATGAGCAACAAAAACTTCAAACAGCAATAACACTCATGTTTTCAGTTACGAAAACCACATTTAAACAATGAATATTTTACATTCAACATCTAACTAACTTTAATTATAATGCAACTATCAGAATTCGTTTAATTGATTTTAGGCACATTACCTACCTTTCAACAACAGAAATTCACACGTACGAATTAATAAATCAAAGGAATGCACCGTTAGTGAAACGATTTTGAATCACGATGCGATACATTTTCGATTGAAAAATTTATAAAATTTTATTCAAGTTCCAAAACGACCTTTTGCATTATTTTTTTTTATTTATAGGTCATTTTTTTCGATTACTATCAAACACAAATTTGGACGTGTCCTGCATACAAAAAATCCAAATGAATTATTTTTTCGATCATCAAACCACACAATTTTGGATTTCAAAAATGCCAAATGAATATCCGCTTGAGGTTGTAAACTTAGGTATATCGTTAATCGTTTCCCGACTAAAAAATAATCGAACGTGTCTCTTTACTTTATAGAACTGCGTGAAGCCGTGAACGCGAAGTTTATTATCGAAATGTTGTCGGTAGTCGGCGGGTTATTGTTTGAGAGGTGAGACATGTAGGCAGAGAACGACTGTGTTTTGTTTAGCAACATGTGATAAGAGTTTAGGTGTTTCGCATGTTCCGATTTTGTTAACACCTTTGTAGGCAACACAGTGAGGTAATTTCAATTTTCAAAGTTAACTTGCAGCCAGTAGATGGCTAAGATGTATCGTATCATTACCACAAATTTTGATTTTTCAATGTGTTTTTAGAACTTTATTATGATTTTTCGAAATGATGGATAAATTATGAAATTAATTAAATTAATCATAAAATGCTAACGCATGTATCAACTTAAACCATTTTTTAAAAACTGCACAGGAAAATAATGATGAACATTTCGATATTTTTGGAAAGAGTAGAACGGGGATGCACTGCCGTTTGCTTTACAAAAGTCGCAAGGTTTAAAAACAGTCTAAGCGAAGACCCTGGGTTCGACTCCTCTCTTGCGAGGAACTGAACAAAAAAAAGTCTTTATTTTGGGGTGTAATTTCACTTTTTTGGGCCTAATTTCATTTTTAGAACTGGGGTTGTATTTCATTATGTAAAAAGCCTCTAATATCAAAGAATGAAATAAGACCCCACAAAAAATATTATGTCGAATACAAAAATTGGCAATAAAAGCCACTTAGGCCAGTATAAGCACAAACAACAAGTTTAAAGATATGTCCCACTTTGATAAATGTTAGTATGAAGAAGGTACATGCACAAGCACATACTCCAAATCCTATAGTGGCCCTAAGCAGGGTGGTTGCAGGTGGGCAGCATGCCCCCCTTAGCTACCTCATACTGATTGGGAGATAAAATCTCAAAAAATGCCTAGGCAAAACTAGTTTAGCCTAAGTATGTTAGGTTTTTAATTTTTTTTTTTAATTTTTTATTTTTTCAAAAAAGTTTATGGTTTTATTTCATTATGAAAAAGTACCCCATTTTTGGGGCCTTATTTCATTTTTGTTTTTGGGGCCGTTTTGTCTGAGGCCTTATTTCGCAGCGCCTCTTTTTATACATCGAAAACAGTATCCTTTCGGAATAAGAGTTACACTTTGTCTATTTCTGTAATCTTGTGTAAACAACATTTCATGAAGATCGGCTTAGTAATTAAACGGTAAAGGCGGAACAAACCAAAAAGAAAGAAAGATACTGCAAAAGAATTTTAAGACTCAATGTTCTTCATCCATAAGTTTCGACATTTTTCACTGTTACAATGTTGTATTGCTGTATTTCGAAATCATAATGTGTAAGTCAGAAGTGTTAGTTTTTTATATATAGTAAACAATGCTCTATCCTAGCGAAATAGCCACCTGCATTCCTTTCGGATTTTGGACAAGAAAGAATATAAATATAGTAATTGTCATTATTTCAATATTTTATACTTTATAGGCTTAATAATCACGTCTGCTTTCAGTCCGGCGTGTGGCTGTTAGCAAAAATTTATAACGTAATCCTCAGTGATTTAACGAATATACGATGATAAACTATATCTTGGCTCAAAGTCTCAGTAAGCTACCAGACCAACAATCATATTCATTTGTTTTTGTTTTGTAAATGTAAAGAAATAATCTTTAAAGAGGCCATAGACGTATTAGACTTATCAATTTCTAATTTGCCGGCAGCCAAAACTTCGAATTATTTGTTTATCAATTAACTTTCATATAATAGTTACCACTAAAAAACAAGAATGATAAATGCATTTTAAATATCTATTTTTTAATTAAAATTGTAATTTTTCATTGTATTCAACGAAAAGATAACATAAACACCACGAGCGGCTCAAAAGTTGACAACACCAGGGAGGCAAATCGGACAAAAGCACGTATAACCTCTTACGCACTGTCTTCATATTTTAACTACATATTAAGATACAAAAATATTTTATGCATAATAAATTAAACTTTTATCGTTTAACGTGAGACTTTAGTTACAAATTGATATTTCGTTAGATTTAATCACATATATAATGTATATATATAACAGATTAATTAGATTAATGTCAATATATTAAATATATTAACATCACTGGGTGCCAATAAATTTAAGTAATTAGAGTTTTATGAGCATTCTTGAAGATCTGACACTCAAAAAGCAATATTGATAATGAATGACATGGTTTAACTTTTTGAAATATTTTATTTATTAATATTAAGTATTGTAGACTTAGCGATTAATTTAATCAAATAATATGTAATAGGTAAGTACAACCTATACAACAGATTTAACACAATTTCAAATTAATTTCTTATGTCCGAACAATAAACATCGTCGCGATTGTCGAATGTTTTGAAATTGTTAAAGTACCTAATATTTTTTATCTGAATAATCTGATCGACTATAGCAACTGACGCCATTATCCGATGTTGCTCTTTTATTATTGGTAGGTATGTAGACACGTACATATTTATATGCCTTGCTTGAAGATCGACAGTGCTTGCAATCCGATAACCGATAAAATTTTTTAATTTTGATAGAATTTCTTAATGTAACATCATGAGCAACAAAAACTTCAAACAGCAATAACACTCATGTTTTCAGTTACGAAAACCACATATAAACAATGAATATTTTACATTCAACATCTAACTAACTTTAATTATAATGCAACTATCAGAATTCGTTTAATTGATTTTAGGCACATTACCTACCTTTCAACAACAGAAATTCACACGTACGAATTAATAAATCAAAGGAATGCACCGTTAGTGAAACGATTTTGAATCACGATGCGATATATTTTCGATTGAAAAATTTATAAAATTTTATTCAAGTTCCAAAACGACCTTTTGCATTATTTTTTTTTATTTATAGGTCATTTTTTTCGATTACTATCAAACACAAATTTGGACGTGTCCTGCATACAAAAAATCCAAATGAATTATTTTTTCGATCATCAAACCACACAATTTTGGATTTCAAAAATGCCAAATGAATATCCGCTTGAGGTTGTAAACTTAGGTATATCGTTAATCGTTTCCCGACTAAAAAATAATCGAACGTGTCTCTTTACTTTATAGAACTGCGTGAAGCCGTGAACGCGAAGTTTATTATCGAAATGTTGTCGGTAGTCGGCGGGTTATTGTTTGAGAGTTGAGACATGTAGGCAGAGAACGACTGTGTTTTGTTTAGCAACATGTGATAAGAGTTTAGGTGTTTCGCATGTTCCGATTTTGTTAACACCTTTGTAGGCAACACAGTGAGGTTATTTCAATTTTCAAAGTTAACTTGCAGCCAGTAGATGGCTAAGATGTATTTATGTATTATTAATTTTGATTTTTCAATGTGTTTTTAGAACTTTATTATGATTTTTCGAAATGATGGATAAATTATGAAATTAATTAAATTAATCATAAAATGCTAACGCATGTATCAACTTAAACCATTTTTTAAAAACTGCACAGGAAAATAATGATGAACATTTCGATATTTTTGGAAAGAGTAGAACGGGGATGCACTGCCGTTTGTTTTAGATTTTTGAGAACGTTCAGATTTCAGATTCCACCTTATAGAATCCAAAAAATGTTAAAGAAGTTTTGAATCAATATGTATGCAAATTTTATATCCTTTTTCTTAATAATTTCATGATAATATGAAATGTATACAAAGTTAATAAAACAAAAAAAAACTTTTAAGATGTTATTGACTCTTAAATCAAAAAGAACATTTATATTTATATTTTTCAACTGTAAAAATCGCGAATCAAGATTATTACAAGATAATAACAACCTAGTTCTCGGTTTTCCAAAATGGTTCTATCAGAAGGACTACCGAGTAGATGAGAATGAAATAGGATAGGGATAGGATATGAGGCCAGTTATAGCTATTATTGAAATGTATCATTGCGTACGGTAGTGCCTGTGGCTTAGTGGTTAGTATGTCGTACTGCTTAGACTGTTTTTAAACCTTGCGACTAGAGCACTGCGACTTTCGTTGATTCTCTTTGGTTGCCTGTCCTTGTCGCAGAGATACTTTTAAACGTAGCGATTGTGTTTGCAACTCTTCACTATATCTCCTTCACTTGAATTCCTTTTCATTTAGAGTTTGCAGGGTGAACATTTTCAGCAGCTGTACTGTGCCAACGTGCTACTTGCTACAAAAAACATCACATGACTCGTTCATGGCGAACAAGGAATGAAAGGGATTGACAAAAATGAATGATTTCCCGAATGAGCACAAAGAAGAAAAACCGATAGTCGCGCGACTCGAGCTACTCGTGCGATTCTGTCTACCCCGGCCATCGCATACGTCTCTCTCCTAAAAGCTGAAGCAAAGTAACGAGTTGCAAACAAAAGTCGCAAGGTTTAAAAACAGTCTAAGCGAAGACCCTGGGTTCGACTCCTCTCTTGCGAGGAACTGACAAAATCTCCAAGAGTGAACATTTTTCTCGAAAAAGTGCATCTCATGTGGCCATTCGGACTCAGCGGTAAATTGTAGGTCTTTTCCATTCTGGCAGATTAACAACACACACATAGAAATGGTTGAGAGTATAAGTCACTAGGCCTCCTTAAGGAGCTGTCGCGCCAATAAATTGATCGTTAAATAATTCATGAAAAATAGACAAAAAATGCCTCGAATTATGATCAAATGATTTTGTAATTATGATACTCAGCTAGGACCTCTACATAACGAGATATAGGCATGTGAAGGCTTGAGTGAAACTCAAGTTCAAATAAACTTCTTATTAATTTATGATTCTTAAATTCCTGTTTGGAATTATTAGATGGATTCTATCGCAGGGTTCAGGGTAAGGAAACTATGTTTACATTTTTCAAGTTCACCTTTTTAATATTAAGCAACACGATATAAAATGTCAGGCGTCACTTTCTTTTTTAACCAAGAAAATATTTTAATAAATTATTTACAAGAACGATACAAAGTTAAATGTAGATTTGTGTTAACTTTGAAATAAAAGTTTAAAAATCTTGTTTTTACACTTAATATTAACCAATTAGTTATTTACTTAATAAATTTATTATTACAAACTTAATAACAAAACCTTAAAATGGGTGAACAGAACGCAGGCTAATACTCAACAATGCATTGTAAAAAGAACTCATTCAAAAATAATAACTAAATATCACTTTACTACTTTGGTGCAAAGTACTTAATGGTACTGGAAATATATGAAATTATAGTTTGAACTGCATTCGTTTCAATGCACTACATTTAGGGGAACAGCTAGAACCTAGAAAAACAAATTGGTATGCAAAATGCCAGCAAAGTCTATACAGGGTGATTTTCATAATGTTTGAATAATGGTAAGTGAAATGTTTGCAATCATTAAAGATATTGAAATTTGTGAAATTTGTGTGGTAGGTTATTTCACGTATATGCTATATGGGAATCAAATCATTGAAAATAAAAACATACTTTCAAGTTTTCGTCATTATGTGGGATGTATTGCCAAAATGTAATGTAATGTAAAATCTTTTGTTTTCAGCAAACCGAAAATCCTAAATTAACGCGTTGTTAATTTTATAGATTTTTTTCCAAAATTGCTTACACACAATTTTAAGAATATTTGTGAAAGTTGTAGATCAAAGCAAAAACATAAACTGTTTTTTGTGTTTGGCTCAAATGGGGTCAGAAGGACAATCAACATAAAAAACAAAAATAACAACATACAAAATTGGTTGATATATTGGGTCGGAAAGATAAATGCATAAGTATTTTAGATTTTGTTTAAGTACATACTGAGGAAGGGGAAAAAGGGGAAAAGGCCCTGAACCATGGCACAAATAAGGTCCAATATGCAAGACATCTCAAAACCAAAAACCAACGGGACTTTTTTAATAGTTTGTGTCCCTGATGAATAAACATTCAAACAAAGAAAATTAGCTGCATCACTTGCTAAATCTTAATAGGGAAGGAAAGTTTAAAATGGTTCCAACGATTGTGATGGGTATTGGGTATTGGTTTTTTTTACAATTAACGCACGCACAAGGGGCTATTTGTTTATTTGTTTCCCTTTTAATGTATGTAAGTACACTGCGCGAGCATTAGGAGAATAGGGAGGGGAAGGACAGAAGGTATCGATTAACATTGGTTTTGAACGCTTGCAAATCAAAATGGAAAGGGAAAATATCGCCGGGTAAACTATTCCAAATTCGTATTGTTCGGCTTTTTTTAATTTTCGACTCTGTAACGGCTCATTGTATTTCTGTCGAATTTTATTTGAAAAGATCCATGTAGTCAAATTAATTCTGCAAACCAACATTTGGAATATTTGTTTTTCTATTTATAATTTTATTGAATGAATTTAAACAATACTTTTAAAATTAATTAAAAAAAATATTTGAAATTTTATTATTATTTAAAATTTATTCGTAATATAAACGAACTCTAAAAAACTACATAGTAGGTACCAAAATATCAATTAAAAAAAATGAAAATAAAAAAGAATATTTTTTCAAAATCGGTCCTATAGTATCTATAATTTTTTTCATAAATTCATTGGCGCAAAATTATAGACGCTTTAATACCAAACTAAAATAAATAAAATTTGGCCCTTACATTAAAAGTGTAGTTCTCCAATTATAGACGACTCAAAAATTGATTTTTTCTTAGTGTGAAACTAGATTTTTAATAACAGGAATCCCCTGCATTATCTTTTTAGTGTGAAACTAAAAACTCTCGGAGAGAATAATTGCTCTTTCTCACAAAACGGCATTTTGAAAATAAAAATACACACAAACACTGCCTAAATCCAATAACAACAAAATTCCCTAAGGTTCTCAAACTTTCAAATTTGATTTTAACTAGTGCTTATAATTGAGAAAAACTTAGTGCAGAATTAAACATTATAAGTAGTGTGAAGTTAATGTATTAAAAATAGGTTGTCTATAATTTTGCGCCATTATTACTTAAATCGTGTGATGACGTGCTACATTTGTACAAAAATTCGTTAAGTTTTCTGGTCTTGGCAATTTTTATAAGTTGAGACCGTGTGATTTTTTTTACATAAATGTCACTTTTTCTGTCGAAAATCTTGCCTCTGAATATGATTAGGTACTTGAGAGCAAATAGGTGCGACCTGGTCGGTCCATTTTTTTCGTATAAAAAACTTTTTCAATAATTTCATTTTGTTAATTTTTCTGTTTGAGTTCAAAACAATTTTTTTTTATTAAATTTATTATATTTTTTATGTTGCGCTGATGATGGTAAGGTGGACTATATCAGGCTAAAGGGAAAGCCCTATGATAAAAATTCAAATAAAATGTCAAAAGTTATACTTTACTTTTACATAACGAAACAAATAAAAAAAAATCAAATCTTAATAACTATTGTCATACACATTTAGCGTATTAAACTTTTACTACAAACCGTTAAATTTTATGGATTTGACACTTTTTATACGTCCAGACCATGTGATTTTTGTACGTAAATGTTATTTGTTTCTGTCAAAAATCTTTCTTACTAGTATAGTTAGGCCTATGTGTAAGAATAAATACGTAGGACCCAGTCGTGCACATTTTGTTTCTTCCAAAATATGTTTAAATAATTTAATTTTGTTATTTTTTCTGCTTTGGTTTTAAATAATTTTTTTATTAAATCTATAATCTTGTTGCCCCATTGATGATGATGATGATAAAATGGACCATATTTTGAAGTAGTGAGAAATGTCAGAACAGTCGAGAACAGGCGGCCGATGTCATGGATAGCTAATTCCATTATATTCCGTTGTGTTCGGACTTTTTTGACGTGATAACGTCTTATAAATCGATGACGACAGGCTACAGGTACGAAATAACATGACACATGCTGATAAGACTCATGACTCATGCTAACCGCGATACTGTGGTTCTTTCAACCAAAATCGATCACAAGCACCAGGCGAACATGAAAAAGAACAGGCGCAAATTCCCAAAATAGTTCCACTCAAATTCAAAACGAACAAGAAGAAATACAAAATAGGCGGAGTTTCGTTAAAGTAGATGTACATATTGGAGTGTGTCTGTGGATTTAACGAGAGGGTTTGTGCGTGTGAGTTAACGGTCTGTATGTTGGTGTTCCTGCCATCAATGTTTTCTTATTACGTCATCACGTACAATTATCGTCCGTAAACAGGCTATTATAAGCTTTGTTCTACATGCTCCAAACGAATTTTAGCCAATTTTTACAAAAAACACCCAAATAATGTTCCACTAAACACAAAATTCGTAGTTTTTGTCAAAAGAGAGTAAAATATTTATCTCTCCTGACAATTTCATTCCAAGAAAATTCTTTGGACAGAAAAATGAGTTTCATGTTACATTAGTTTGAAATTTAAAAAAGTATCAGTTGGGATATTAAGACTGGCGAATTTCACTCGCGCAAACTCGCAAAGTTCGCTAAATTCATTAATTTCGGTGCCTAAAATTTACTGGCGCGAACTAAGCGAATCTGAGCGAATCAAGTCTCAGATGATTTTATTTCTATTTCGCTCGACTGATTAAAGGATTAGTGCTTGTATTAGTAGTTGTGTGTATTGAATTTCGTAGAAAATGGATTCGGAGAACCTTTTTGGCACAATAATCTACATAATAATTCGCTTACTTCGCTTTGAAGTTTAAATAGAAAAATCATAAACGCAAGTGTTGCTGCGTTTTTCGTCCGTCTGTGAAAACCTTAATTATATGAATTTGACGTTTAAAAAGTGGTTAACTTTTTTGTTCAACGCGTTCCTGAAGATTTGTGAATTTTTATTTTTCTGTGAGATTTTCTTCGTTACTATTTAAATTTTGAACGCTGCCCATTTTAGTCCAAGTTTATGTGGAACAAACCTATAGTCTTCTGACCCATTCTAATTATGTCGGTTACTAAACACCCTGTATAATTAATTTAAAATTCCAAATACATACAAAAAAATTGCTGTGTTTATGTTTAGGTATCTAATTATTTCATATGTGTGTCAATAATAATAATAATAGTCAGTGAACAATTGTGGGTTATCTTTGCAAGGATAATTTGGTAGACGTTAATTATACACTTGTGTGCATAAAAAATTATGACAAAATTATATAGGTATTTCATTTTTTATATTTTGTTCTAGGATTTACATTATTGTCTCGCTACTTGTTAATCAAATCCCTTTGTCTTTGAAGTTGTGCATATTTGCAAGTAGGTAAAGTAATCAGCTAGAGACAATGGAAAGATACACATATCTCCATGTCTTTTTCTTTCTAAAGCTATAGCTAATAGCCTCCCAAATAGTAGTAGTACAATATTTTTTTTTTAAGCGGTTAGAAGCATGTTTAGCCGATGTTAAATTTATTGGACGAGCAGATTCTTAATTGAGACAGCTTAAGCTTTCATTTGATACCCCGTTTGTTCATTGCCCCGGTGAGGTAGGCCAACACCAAAAATACGTTTTTGGAGTTGGTCGGACAAAGGTTAGGGACAGGATTTTGTTTGTCCGACCATTTGATTTGAAATCTACGATTATATCTCTATTCACTTCTTATTAAATTTAACATTCACCCTATATTATAACTTACGCAAAAAAAACGCAATGAAAAGACCATTTTGCCTCCAAACGGCCAAAAAAGTGTCCGACCAGCGGTATGTATGTATGTATGTAATTTGCTATTTGGTTATGTAGCAAGACGGCAATACTCATCCGATGATGAAGTATGTAATCAGACGGTAACACCCAAAATATGAAGAGGAGAGCATGGCAGAAGCGAAGCGACAGTCGTTGAGAAGAGACTATTAAATTAAGTTGAAGTACTAAGTTCATTTATATTATCAAGACAAAATAAAAGTAAAATAAAGTTGTTATAGTAAAATCAGAAGCAGGATTACCCAAGGAGAGTGTTAAATAGTAAAAATTAATAACTACGAATTAAAAAATTTAAGTTATTGTGTGTGTGTTCAGTGTTCAGACTGTCTAGAGTAGTAAGTTGAAGCGAAAAAAAAAACTGCAGTAAGTAAAATAGACAAGCGGCGTCTGCAGATGTTGTAAACTGGTAATGCGCATTAGTATGGGATTAGGTATATAAAGAGTAAGAAGGAAAGATACAGAGCAGCTAAACGAGCGGCGTCTGCAGATGTTGAAATGCGCATTGGGATTTGTACATAAGTATGTATAGAAAGAGTATTGTTGGAAGTATCAATATTAAGTTTCAGATGACAAGAGAACTTGTGTACAGTGGAGTCCATTAAAAGCGGACGATGAGTCCGTGAAGTTTATTATGTTCAGTGAATGGTGAGCTTGGTGCTTATTGCATGTGTGTTTAACACATTAAATAAATCTAGCATACGCATGTTTTCGAATAACGGCATTTTATTGATAATTATGAACGGAAATATATAACCTCGATTATTAATTGACTGTCTAAGCCAAGAAATAAATTGAGGTTGATTTCATTAAGGTTTGTCAACGGGTCTCTGATTGGTCAGTTGCCCGGAAGTATATCAAATATATGACTTATTTAAGCGGAGATTATTGAATGTGTGTCTAATACATGCAATAATTTCGGTACGATAAATAAATAATTCTGGGACTGGCTGTAACACATAGATTAACGGGAATACACACACTTTAACTATTTAATATCAAAAAAAAAAAACTTGCATAATAGACTATGTATATAAATAGTAGTAGTAAATAGTATTCACCTATAGTTCAAGATTGGAAGAGATCATGGGCTAAAATAAAAGAGAAAGAAGTAAACATTTTTTGAAAAAAAAAAACTTAAACTATGCACACTGATTATGGTAAAAGAGTTTAATGGAATATTTTATTTTGTACTTCTAGTTATGGAGAATTTAACTATAAAACAGCTGCTATTAAAACTGAAGGAAATGAATCTTCCCATCAGTGGAACAAAAAGAGTCCTGATAAGAAGACTTCAGGTCTACGAAAGAGAAAACGACACAACACCGCTAACCAAGCAAGGGCAGAGATTTACAATCGCAGATATTCAAACAACTGAGAAGACATCAGAAGTTCAACAAGAACCTGAGACAATCAGAAGCAGCATAGATTCAGCAAGCGTTGGCGATAGGGAGTTACGGGCCAGAAAATGGGACATCATAAAAAGGGAGAGGGAGTTGATCGACAAATAGCGGACTATGATGAGGAAGGAAAGGGAAATAGCGGACAAATTAAAAATACTGGAAAAAAGAAGCAAAACAGCAGTAAGTACTACCAGAGCAAATGTCAGTTGTAGTATCCGAGATATTGCCGAGGCACTGCCAGTGTTTAATTCTGGGTATTTAAGCTCAATTTCAGCGGAAGGTTGGGTAACAAGGGTAGAGAGTCTCATGAAAATCTACAGTTGGGACGAAAGAGCACTGGTGATGGCCGCTAGTTCCAAGTTAAGCGGACCAGCTAGGTGAAACTCGACTCCTGAAGTAACAACGAATTGGAATGAGTTGGCAAATGGGTTAAAATAAAATTTCCCTCAGCATTTTAGAGAGGTAGAGATTCACCAACAGCTAATAAAACGAGTAAGAAGACCTCTGGAACCCATAGAAGCTTATTGCCATCAAATGAACATGCTGGGAAAGAAAATTATATTAAGCGACAAGTCAGTGATTCAATATATCCTGACGGGACTAAACGACCAGCACATGATGTCCAGTTTGGCAGCAAGCGATTTGAAGGAGATAGTCGAAGTAGTGGAAAAGGTTAAATGGTACGAAAGTATCAGAGCCAACTTCCGACAGAACGCGACCAGCTCCAACAACGCAATTTTAAAACCGAGTCTCCAACCAGCAACCTGGCCTACCCGAAATATAAAAATAAAGTACATACTCAACGAAAAACCGTCACGTGCTATAACTGCAATCAGCCCGGTCATTTTGCAAGATAGTGCTCACAAGGACGAAAACGGCCGTACCAAAATAATCGAGGCAATAACAACCGAACTCAGGAAGAAAGACCAGAGAAAAGATTTAAAATAAATACAGTACAACGAAAACCTGCTACCGATTGTTACCTCAAGAAAGTAAAAATTGAAGGAAAGGAATATGAAGCACAGACTCTAGACTCGGGCAGCGAACGATCAATCAACCAAAAGAGAAAAGGTACTAAATGGAAAAGACATCCTTTGCCATCCTGGGTATTTGGTAAACAAAAACGGAAACAACTTAACGGTCAACCGCATCGATGAAGAATTAGAATCCGAACCAGATATAGAAAGCGACGGGAAACGCGGGAGAATAACTAAGGACGATATTAAAGCCAGTGAAGAAGTTGACGCTAATGCGATTTTGAAATATCTTCAAAATTATCGTAGTTGTATAGCTATGAGCCAGTAAGAGCTAGGGCGAACAGACCTGGTGGAGATGGAAATCGAAATCGAAAAAAATACACCAATACAGTTTGGTCCCAAGAAAGTACCGTATGCCAAAAGACAAACTCTTCAAGCAATGATCGAGGAAATGCTGGAGAACGGCATAATCAAGGAATCATCTTCTAATTTTTCATCGCCGGTGATACTAGTGAAGAAAAAAAATGGCGAAGATAGAATGTGCGTCGACTACAGAGGATTTAATCAAATAACAAAGAAAATACGATACCCGATGCCATCTATTGATGAGCAGTTGAATGACTAACGAGGATATAAATACTTTACAGTACTAGATCTGGCATCAGGATACTATCAGATTCCCATTAAACCAGATCACACACATTTCACAGCATTCATTACTCCAGGCGGGCTTTACGAGTTCACTACTGTACCATTCGGCCTTACTAATCTCCGGCAGTGTTCCAGAAAATGATGAACAGTATAGCCCGGAAAATGAAACCAGATCTCGTAGTTTGCTTTATGGACGATGTGGTCATCCCTTGTAATTCGATCAAAGAAGGAAATCAAAAACTAGAAAGGTTTTTGACGTTGCTCTTGGATGCAAAACTAACCTTGAATCTAAAGAAGTGCTTCTTCTTCAAGACTGAGATCGAATACTTGGGCCATAAAGTGAAGGAGAATACAATTATGTCAGGCATAGAGAAAACTTTGGCAGTAGAAAGCTTTAAAGAGCCCTCAAATGAAGGGGAAGTGCGACAATTTATTGGCCTAACCAGCTAATTTCGAAAATTCGTTAGGAATTATTCCCTCATCGCAAGACCACTGACCCACTTAACAAAAAAGAAAAACGATTTTACTTGGGGAAAAGAGCAACAAGAGTCTTTCGAACAGCTGAAGAGATCTCTTAGCAAGAAACCAGTGTTAACACTCTTTGACCCATAAGCAAAACATGAGTTACACACAGATGCAAGCAGCAAGGGACTAGCTGGAGTGTTGATGCAGGAAGAAGAAAAAGATATGCATCCAGTGGCTTACTACAGTCGCAAAACGACTCAAGAGGAGAGTGTGTATCACAATTATGAGTTGGAAACGCTAGCGGTCATTGACTCGACTGAGATTTCGGCAGTATTTACTAGGAAAAGAATTCACTATAGTAACAGACTGTGCAGCACTAAAGACAGCCACGAAGAAGAAAGAGCTAATTCCTCGGATCGCAAGGTGGTGGTTGAAAATGCTAGAATACCAATATGAGATCAAACACCGCTCAGGAAAACTCATGAGTCATGCCGATGCACTCTCTCGGAAACCAACTGAGCCCGCTAAAGAAACTGACGTTGTGGACATGAATATACTTCAAGTTCACATTGCTGACGAAGATTGGATTTATTCCTTACAATTGCAAGACCAAGAAATAGCCAAAATATCAATCGTCCTAAATAGAAAACCAGAGAATGAAACAAATTCATACGGACTATGCTCTGCAAGATGGAAGAGTATACCGAAAGTTCAACGAGCAACTCAGGTTACTTGTTCCAAAAGGGGTAAGAAATCGGGTTTTAAGTCTATATAGTCATGATGAACTCGGCCATTTCTCGGAGCAAAAAACCATCAAACATGTCCAGGAGAGATACTGGTTCCCTCGAATTACCCAGTTTGTAAGGAAATACATCAAGGCATGTGTGGAATGCGCCTATGCAAAGTAAACCATACAACCTAGAGGAGAATTGTATCCAATCGAAAAAACAGATTCCATTTGATACAATCCATATAGATCATCTGGGCCCGTTTATCAAGTGTACCAAGGGAAACACCTATGTCATCGTTTTGGCAGACGCTTTTACCAAGTGTATTCAAATTAAAGCCTTACCGAATACGCAAAATAAATCTGTAATTAACTTCTTATTAGAAACATTCTATTTGTTCGGTACACCAAGCCGCTTAATCACAGACCAGGGAACAACATTTACATCAAAAGCTTTTGAAGAGTTTACGAAAAGTAGATCGATAACGCATGTGAAGAACGCAACAAAAACACCTCGAGCCAACGGACAGGTGGAACGGTACAACCGTACCATATTTAACGCATTGCTCGCAACAATCGAAGAAGAGATCAAGTGGGACCAGAAAAATAAAATAGTTCAATGGGGAATAAACAACACCTAGAACGAAGCCATTGGGAACCCGACACACCAAATGATGATGGGATATGTTCCCAGAGATCCGTTACAGGATGCATTAGCAGTAGGAGTACAACTCAACCAACAGCCTCAAGACTTGGACCAGATTCGCAGAGAAGGCGCCGATAAAATAACTCAAACACAAACAAACACAGCAGATCGAATCAAAAAATGGATTACATTTGATGCAGAATTCGACGAGGACATCGAAAGTGTCAGGATGGACGAGTCTGTAGCAAGGTGGCAACACTCATCCGATGATGAAGTATGTAATCAGACGGTAACACCCAAGATATGAAGAGGAGAGTATGGCAGAAGCGAAGCCACAGTCGTTGAGAAGAGACTGTTAAATTAAGTTGAAGTAATAAGTTCGTTTATATTATCAAGACAAAATAAAAGTAAAATAAAGTTGTTAAGCTAGCATTAAACGGTCCTTGTAATTGGTCACTGCAGGGACACTGTGACGTCACAACAAAATAGGTCCTACCACCGTCACTGATGCGACAAAGGTCATCGTGTCACAGCTAGCTACAGTGACTATCACACGAATGACCCATGTCTGTCCTGTATCTCGCTGTCACTGCAAGGACATGCAAAACAGTGACCATTACACGACGTGACAACTCTTAAACAGCTGATCGTTGACGGTGAGCCTAAACTGCTATGACATTTATCATTTTCAGCAGTGACGATTACACGGCGTCACTCAAATGAGTCCCTGTGCCTTGGTTCTTTTGGTTGTTTTGGTTAAATATAGACTTGAGTTTCTGAAGTTTTTCAATTACCTAAATTAATGTAATTAAAAAAAAGAATAAATAATACATTTCCAATTAGAGTGGTTAAAGGCAAAAGTGAAAAATCAAATAAAGTATGTCCACACGAAATATGGTAGAGGTGGCGATTCTTGCGGTCTACATATTGGAAAGCAGCAGTGACGATGACTCCGACAACAACCAAACGCCACCGCAAAGAACTCGTTCATTGTGGTCCAAAAATTGGTTGTTGTAACGTGAGAATGAAGGTTTCTGCGCAAAACTAATGCGAGAATTATGAGCTGAGGAGCCAGGGCTATATCGTCTCGTCAAACAGCCGCGTTTTAGCGCCACGTTGTAATATACCGCAATACATATCCCATGTCACAAAAAAAAGCGTTTTCAATGCCGTGTCGAGTTCAACGCGGTGTCAATACGCCACTTTAGAAAAGATTATTTTTTTGAGCATATATATATATATATATTATCTATATATGTATATGTCAAACAGAACCCGTTTTTAACGCGGCGTTGAGATTATTTTACGAAGCGTTGAGTTTATTCTACGCGGCGTTGAGATTATTTTGACGCGGCGTTTTAAATGCGGTATAAAAGAACGTCAAACAGAGAGCCATCCGCAGCACGTTCCACATTTGAATCTTTTTTAATTTTTAAACAATTCAATAACATGTTTTATGCATATTTTTATCTTGATTTTGTTTAAATTTTGCAAATTTCTTTGAAATAAAAAGTTTTTTTCATCACCTCGCCGTCAACTCGTATTTTGGGTATACGAAATTGCAAATCTGATAGCACCATCAAAGCTATTGAATAAAAGTGTGTTCAAATCCAAATGCCCAACCGATACCAACAGTGACCTGGCAGAAATTCCTGCCAGGTCACTGTTGGGACACAGTCCCTGCAGGGACAGGCTACGTGTCACTGTGTCCCACCAACAGTGACAGGGCTATTACACGGTCCTTGTAATTTGTCACTGCAGGGACATAAAAGTGACGTGTCACTGTGCCTGTCACTGTATTTTGTATTTGTTTAAAAAACATTTCTGAATTTTTTTTTTTGGTTTGGACGCTTTCAGAATAATCCCCAGCAGCAAAATTTACAAAGAGAGAATCCACATACCAAAAATCCCCAAACTAATATCTCTAAAACCGGCGGTCGTAGACAGAAGGGAAAATCCAGATAATTTTGAATTCACCAAGCACCCAAAATCCTCTATCGAGCCTATTAAAGAAATTAAGTTACCTTCATTTGTTTCTACTCATTTTTCACACCTTCCAAATCCAAAATTCCACCCAACTCCCACAGTAGCGTGGGACAAAACGAAATGTGATCTTATACAAAATACAAATTTCAACGTTTGGCTTCACGCACTGTGTTTATAGTCGAAATCTGTTTTGATTCTGACTTATGTATTTTACCAGCTGTAATGCTCCTTACCTCGGGTGGGGGGTAGCAGAAGTTGAAATTAGTGCTCCTTACCTTGGGTAGGGGGAAGCAAAGCTAATGAAACTCAAGTATTGACTTCTGAATGCAGTGATTTTATTCTTAAATTCTATGGCTATTTATACATAATTACATAAATGCAAGTCAGCATAATAACAAAATAATACTTCGATTTTGTGGGAAAATAATTGTAATAGGATAGTGGTGCACCTGAATAAAGTGCGAATATTGCAATTTGGTGGGAATAATAAATTGGGAATGGAATGTCTATTTTATTCGCAATAGGGTGTACAATTTAATTCAATTCAATTTATTAATAAAAATAGTATAAAATTTATAACATATAATATTTAATTCAAATAAAAATTTAAGCATGGCATATAAGCCGTCTACCGTATATGATATCGATTATTTTTGAATAGGGCGTTCTTAGTTTGAATAGGGAGTTCTGAATAAAATATATTAATCTATTATTGGTTTACAAATAACATATTTATCTATATTTGGCTTAAACATCCTCCCCAGCGTTGAGATCTTTGAGCTCAAATCCTATGTTGTTTGGTGATCGTGTAGCCTTCATCTTCCTTCGTTTGATCAGAAATAGTATACTTAATACTTAGGACTAAAGCAGTCAAGAATGATAGGTACCCAATAGTATATTGATGGATATCGTGATGAGAAAGTTTGCCAGGCAAGGTCTGCTGTGTTTTATGACATGATATTTGTTTCTTAAGTAATGCTAAGTCTTCTTCTCCTCGAATCATAAGTTCCTGCCTTTTCTGGATTTCATATTGAAGTGGTTCAATGGGAAATTTTTCAAAAAATGGACTTAAGTTGTGTGTCGGCAAAAAAGGCACAGTTGACTTTGACGTGGATTAATTATGAGCATTGATCGTCATGGTTGGTTGTTTAATAACACAGTCGGTTGACATTTTCATAAGTCCAACGCCTTGTAGTTTCGTTGCGATTATATCAGAACCATATACTACTGACAGCATTTCATCATGAAAAAAGGCAAAAATCCAGTGGTTAGGATTATGAAGTTGAATCCACATTTTGTCCATATTGGTAGATTTAAGTTCACAATATGATGAAAGCTGCTTATTATGATTAAGCATGTTAATTTCGCATTGATTTTCAACTGAGTGTGTGTTGAATATTGGATGGCGTTGCTTACATAGATATTTTTTGTCGTCGATATGTATACATGCCTGATATTCAGATTGTGACAGTGCAAAGTGCTGATCTCTGAATGAAGTTACTGCAAGGAACGCTGTTGATGGTTGTATGAAGATGAAGGATGTATCTTCCGAACCGGTAATGGTATTAATTTGAACAACTGGAACATCTGTATCTAATAGAGACAATTTTACAAGCAAAACAATTGCTGATGTTGTAACTCTTGCTCTGACTCGAAGCAGTTCATACAGTTTTGAAAGATTATGTTCGTCGTATCCAGGAAGTATTAATGAACTTGGTATTATTGTACGAATTTTATCCAATTCTGTCAAAAGTTGTCTGGGAGAAAGAAGTAGAGCATTCATTCTTCCTTGATGAGTGTCTGAAACAGCTTCCATAATTGCTATTTGAGTGCGTTGAAAACTATCCATTATCTGAGTGACATAGATTGTTACGTAGTTAAGGATTTCCGTTCTCTCTAAAGTTTGATTCAGAGCGCTTAAAGAGTCTTAGCAATTGTTAATTGCTCTTTTACTTCATTAATGATAATGATTTATTTAGAATATTGGTCGTTAGCTCAATTATTGTTGTTTGATTCATCAGTTATGAGCCTTGCTTCGCCAATGTCTTCGAAAAATAGCCCGGGGTTACTGTTAAAGTGCTGAACATCTACTGCACTTGGTTTGGTATGTTGTCCCATTGCTGTGGCAAGTAGAAATAAGCAAACCAATAGTGTTTTAATTGGACTTAGTTTCATTTTTTGACATGGCACAGAAGGTGGTTCTTGATTGCTTCGTTTTCGAGTTACGCGTTCTTGTATTGGAAGGAAGCGGCGTTTAAGTGTTTACCTTTACTTTTGATTCTTAGACAGGAAGAACAACTAATAGCTTTAGGGAGTGGAGCTTGAGTTGTTTCCTTTATTTGGTCTGCACTAGTTAACTCCTGACATGATTCTTCCCTGTTTTTGTTTGGTTGAACCTCAGCAGGGAGAGAACACACTTTAGCAATGGATCGTCTAAGTTCACCTGAAGTAGTTTTAATGTCTACTACTCTCGTGAATTTGTCTGGTCCGGAAATGGTTCTTAAAACTCTTCCCATAAGCCATTTGAGATGAGGAAAATTATCTTCTTTAATGAGAACTAACGTGCCTGGTTGGATATCAGCTTGAGGATTTTTCCTTTGTTGAATCTCTTGTAGATATTCGTTTGTCCACCTGAGCCAGAACTCCCGGTGAATAGACGTGACTAAGTTCCATCTTGCAACATGCGTAAGCTGAGGTGCCTTCGCAGCTTCTGAGTCAACAATTGAAATTAAAGGGGCTCCAAGATCATTAGGGTCATTTGAAATTGGAGTTAAGCGCAAGAGCTGTTGTTAATTCTTCTTGTGTTAATGATGCACTTGAAAATATACGCTTCATATGATGCTTGGCTGATTTTACAGCTGCCTCCCACAAACCTCCGAAGTGAGGAAAGCGAGGAGGAATAGTTTTCCAGTCAATGGTTTGGCCATTGCAATAATTTTTGATACACTCCTCGCCCTTTTCAGTAAAAACTTTCAAATTGAGTTCATTTAATTCATTTCGAGCTCCCACAAAGTTTGTAGCGTTGTCAGAGAAGATTTTTGCTTGATAGCCTCGCCTTGCCACAAATCTCTTCAGGGCTCCAAGAAACGCCTGAGTAGTAAGATCTGTTACCAATTCTAGGTGAACCGCTTTAGTTGAGAAGCATACGAAGACGGAAACATATGCCTTTGCTGCTTGCTTACCACGTATTCTACAGTCATTCACTAATAATGGCCCGAAGAAGTCTACGCCTACATTCATAAATGGTCTTGCGGGTTGGACACGTTCTGGTGGTAAATTTCTCATTAGTTGCTCGATACTCTTTGGTTTGGCCTTGAAGCAGTTCATACAACTATTTACTATTAATTGTGCCAACCGTTTTCCTCCGAGAATCCAATAGGTTTGCCTCGAAATTGAAAGTAGGGCTTGAGGTCCAGCGTGTAAGTGTTCTTTGTGTAGTTCAGACATCAATAATTTTGTAGTCATGCGAGCTTGGAAGAATCATCTGATGCTTTGCTTCATATGGTAGATGGGAAGCGTCTATTCGTCCTCCTACTCTGATAATATTTCTTTTGTCAAGAAATGGTGCGAGAAAGTTTAAATGGCTACTTTGAGAGAAACTACAATACTTATTAAGTGCTTTTAAATCTTCTGAAAATGCGATTTCTTGAATGTGATTTACTTTAGCACACGTTGCTGATTTCAGTTCTTGGAGAGAAAGAAGAGAGTCTACAAGCCGGTAATTTTTGGCTGGTTTTAAATTACTTACAAAGCGTATACAGTATGCTGAAACCTTCTGTAGAACTTTGAACGAGTTTTTATGATTGATTCGTTCAATAAAATGGCCCTTCTTGTTCGATGTTGCTGAGTTTTCATAACATTCATCTCTAATATCTGCCGTCCTTCTTTTCTCAATGGTTGTTTTGGCCATTCTGATTTAGCCTTCTTGAAAAATTTAGGACCTTCGAAACAAACTGTTGACTTCAAAAGTTGTTCTGGAAAAACTCCTCGAGATAGAAGATCAGCTGGGTTGAGTTCTGATGTTATAAACTTCCATTGAGATTTTGTGGTTTCACCTTGGATCATTGTTATACGATTAGCTACAAAAGTCTTCGGTGGAGAGGTTGTGTCTATCCACGATAAAACAATTTGTGAATCGGTCCAGTATGTTATTTCTTGGAATTTGATAGGAAGGCTTTCTTTTACTAATTTAACTAACTGTACTAAAAACTTGGCGGCACAGAGTTCTAAACGAGGGATCTTTTATTGCTTTGTGCAACTCGAGTTTTTGAGCATACTAATTGGACATTGACTTCCCCTTTCAGATTTGTTGATTTTAAGTAGACAACAGCCCCATAGGCACGCTGGGAAGCATCTGAGAATGCATGAAGCTCAATACTTGTTGCGTTGTTCGTAATGATGTGACGTGGTATTTTAAGGTTGTTTAATTCTTGAAGATCTTTTCGAAAGGTTTTCCATTTTGTATTCATCGCCATCGGTAATGCGGCATCCCAGTCTAGTTTTAATGCCCATAGTTCCTGCATAAATATTTTAGCCAACACTACCACTAATGGGTCGAAAATGTGAGCAGTGTCAGATAGTATGTAACTCTCTGTAACTTTTGAAATTTCATTCCAATTTGTTTTGATGAGAAATTGGTCTGACGCTGGTAACCAGGTTAATCCCAATGTTTTTATATAGCCTTTTTCTTGGTCGTGAAGGATGGTCTCAGTTTCGCAATCTTCTTGTGGTATTTCTTTCAAGCGTGAAGGTGTGTTGGAGCACCATTTTCGGAGATGAAACTTGCCTTCAGCGAGAAGTTTTATCAGTTCTGACTGCATGTGAGTAGCTGTTTTTAGATTGTCGCTACCGGTTAGTATGTCATCCATGTAAATATCTTGACGAATAATATTTGCGCCAAGTAAATGGTGGTTGCCTGCTCCTTCTGCAAGATCATGAAGGCATCTGATAGCGAGGTAGGGCGCAGATTTAGTCCCATAAGTTACCGTATTTAATTGATATGTCTTCATAGGTTCATTGCTCGATTCCCGCCAAACTATACGCTGAAATCGTTTACTATAGTCGTTTACAAGTATTTGGCGATACATTTTAGATATATCGGCTGTGAATACATATCTGTAAGGTCGGAACCGTAAAAGAATTGAAAAAAATCTGTAAAGCTGGTCCAGTGTGCAAGATTTGATTGAGCGATATGTTTGTGGAAGTCTTTGATGACCCATCAAACACTACTCTTAGTTTTGTTGAACTGCTTTCTGGGCGCAAAACGCAATGATGGGGGAGAAAATAATACGGTTTTTGGAGAGAGGTCAACTTACAAGATGATGTGTTTACTCCTATGCCACAAAATAGTGTTGTAGGGATCTTATTTATAATTTTCCCCATAACTATCCATCTCAACAAGGTGTTTTGTAGGTTTGGTCCACTTTGGTTTATTTTAATTTGGCCAACTGAGAGAAGTTCTGGGTAAAGCTCGGCTCCTATAAGAATATTAACTTCATGTGGTTCATTGAAGTCGTTATCAACCAATTTAATGTTTTGAGGTATTGAAATGACTGGTATCAATAAATTCGCTGGGTTGTTGAGTAGTTATGGTGTCAAGTACAAAAACTTGAATTTGCGTGTGATAGCCATTAAACCGAGATTGAATACACACATCGAGCTTTTTGCTTAACTTAGGTGGTTTCTTTCCCATTCCTGAGACTTCAATGGGTTCCTGTTTCGTAATGAGGTGTAACTTTGAAGCAAGCTTTTCTGTTATGAAGCTCATTTGAGAACCGGAGTCGAAGCAAAGCTCTTGCTTTAACCGGATTGTTTGTCCGATTGAGAATATTCACAACGGCTGTTCCCAATAGTACGTACTTTGAAGGTTTTGCAATATTCGATGTAGCTGAAAGGCTTGTCCTATTGTCGATCATTGGAAATCGTTGCTTCTGATTCTCGGTTGTTACGTGAAGCAAGGTGTGGTGAAATTTGTTGCATTTAGTGCAATGTGTTTCTCGACATGATGAAGCTTGGTGTCCAAAGCGCAAGCAGTTTATACAGCGGTTGAGAGATGTTATAGTTTTAAGCCTCTCTTGTGGTGAGAATTAAAGAAAATTTGGACATAAAAATATGGCATGTCTTTTCTGTCCACAAACAATGCATCTATTGGTTCTGTTAGTTGAAGCAAGAGCTACTTTTGTCCTTTTACTGAAATCTTCTGAATTTGTTCGTACTACTTTTGGTCCCATGGCTTCTAATGATTGGAACCGTAATTCTAAGAATGAAAGGAACTCGTTCAAAAATGGTAATGCTTTAGGCTGCTTAAGTGACTGCTCCCAAAGTATTAAAGTATTTCTATCAAGTTTCTTGAACGCTCAAAAGAAGAGGATCCCAAAATTGGTGGTGTCAATATTAAGGCCTTTCAAACTCAGCATGCATTCTTGTGTGGTATCATGCAGCGTCTTTATTGCCTTTGAAGTTTCATTTTGAATTGCAGGCTGCATCAGTAGTCTCTGCACGTGTGCTGTTACCAACAGCCGGGGGTTGTCATATCGATCTTTAACTACTTGCCAGGTGTCGTAAAATGTCTGATCAAATTTTCAGCTTCACCAGTTAACGTTGTTTTTAGGTAGAATAGCTTCTGACAGTTCGCTATTTCTTGTTTATCGACCAATTCAGTGAACAAATCACTATACTGCTTCCACTTTGTATAGCTCCCATCAAATTTGGGCAAAGTTACCTTTGGTAATTGAAGGCTTTGCTTAGCGGTGTTCATGGCTGTATTGCATGTGAATGAGCTTTGTGCGGGAAAATCTTTAATTTTAGCTGTTAATAATATCTGGTATTGCTGTACTTTATTTTCCAGGTGGTAAAATTCGCTAAAGTCGTACCCATCTTGGACTGGATCCTCAGAAAGCTCATGCAACAACCTATGGGTTTCCTCTAGTTCCTGAATGGCTGTGTTCTGTCTTCTGATAATTCTAGAGAAATCTGAATTTTGGACTCTTGTGTCCAGGGTTTTCTTCTCATCAGAAATGTTGTCTTTAGCAGAATTTGTTTCTGCTTTTTACTTATCGACTCTGCTTAGCTGGCTGCCCTAAACGGTATCTTTGAAGGGTCAGACTCGATATCTTTAAGCACAATTGATTCTAATAATTGCTTTTTCATTTTTTCGTACGACATGCTCTTTAATCTTTTCATGATTGTTATGGAACTTTAGCCAGAGAGCTTCTAATAACTGCAGTTTCTTGGCCTTATAGTCGACCGTTTTTCGGTCAGGACCGTCTTTGCCAATGTTGGTTTTTAGCCATAGTAGATCGTCAGTAATGGCCTTTTGTCTGGCCACGATACTGCATACTTCTATTTCATGCATCCTAATGACTTCGTCACGAGTATGAATTGAATATCTACGTCTTCTGCTTGTAGATTCTGGAAGACCGGAACACGGGAACTCTAGATACTTGGATCTCTGGAACTCGGAAGGCCAATGTCAAAGCTCTTTACTGACATGTTTAAATCACGTCGGGGTCACCAATGTTTATAGTCGAAATCTCTTTTGATTCTGACTTATGTATTTTACCAGCTGTAATGCTCCTTAACTCGGGTGGGGGGCTAGCAATACACATGTTTATAGTCGAAACCTCTTTTGGTTACGACTTGATATTGAAATTATTGCTCCTTACCTTAGGTAGGGGGAAGCAAAGCTAATGAAACTCAAGTATTGACTTCTGAATGCAAAGTGATTTTATTCTTAAATTCTATTGCTATTTATACATAATTACATAAATGCAAGTCAGCATAATAACAAAATAATACTTCGATTTTGTGGGAAAATAATTGTAATAGGATAGTGGTGCACCTGAATAAAGTGCGAATATTGCAATTTGGTGGGAATAATAAATTGGGAATGGAATGTGTATTTTATTAGCAATAAGGTGTTCTTAGTTTGAATAGGGAGTTCTGAATAAAATATATTAATCTATTATTTGTTTACAAATAACATATTAATCTATTGTTGGCTTAAACACACTGTGTTTCAAAAACATCGACTTATCATATTTTTAGGCTTTGCCTTTTGCAACCTATGTATGTATCTGATCGGTCGGTAAGATACTCTCATTAGCTATCCAACTTTCAACTAGGTCACCTCTTAACTTAAAATTCAGTTGTGTTTTCTTTATTTACCTTAATAACTTCCATATGCACATAACTCAACGTCAAGAAAATGTTTACAACGTCCTTCTTAAATAAAACATCAAATCTGTCATAAAATTTGTACATACATATGTAGAATACAATAATGTATTTAATTAAATTTTATTGGCATTTTTCATGTAACAGATTATAGTTTTAAAAATGAGACAAATACTAGTACTACAAATATTTTTGTAACGATTCGCCAAGAATCGACTCGAGTTCTTGGACGGCCTTTCTTGAATTCTTCACAACAAGTGCATTTTCATCTTCAAACAATTCCGCAATAAACGGCACAGTTTCCGGCAGAAGAGAAGTAAAATCATCGCCCAGCTTTCTTGCTAGTTCAACACAACTATTGAATGCAATTATTCTTACTTCAGGCACGTTAACTCTTGTTTTTAATAGAATTTGATTATGTAACTGTTTCCAAACAACATCACTTGAAACAGCTACAGAAAATTGTCCGATGCATGACATAAGAACCTTTTGAAGTTCTTCGTTCTCAAGAATTAATCTATTTTCCAGCTGATCAACAATGGGATGTATAAGCACGTCAAAACGATGTGGATTTCCAAGACCTTTAGTGTCATATACAAAAATGTTGGTTAAAGTGCAGAGAATATTTGTCAAAACTTCGATATTTAGCTCATCAGATCTTTCGAAGTATAAGATATCACTTTTTGTAGTGTTGCAAGTATTTAACAATTCAGCTGACTCTTGAATAAAATCTGATGAAAATAAAACAAAAATTGATTTCAGCGAGATTGAAATGCACTTATTGAGGTTAAGATATGTAAGCACTCTCTCCTTAGGACCGTCTTTCTCAAAACCCCAATCATAGATTTTTTTATACACCGGTCTAAACGAGCTTTCAGAGAGTTTTAAAATCCATGCAACAAATGCGTTTATTATTTCCATTTCAGTCGAACAGATATTTTCCACTTTTTTAGAGCTAGAACTTGACATCTGCGAACGGAATTCCAAACATTTGAGGAAGAAATTAGTGAGTTCTAGCTGAACTCCAGACAAATCCGAGTTCGTTGCATGCGAAACGCACTCGAAAAATAATTTCATTAAATAACTGATGCTCGAGAAATTTCCTTCTTCCATTAACTTGTAGTAAGCCAATTCACTGTTTGGTATTAAAACTCGCGCCGGTACTTCAACAGCGATTTTCTTCCAAATTGCTTCTAGCTTATTAATATTCAAAACCCTACGTTGTTCCTCTTCACTGTGGTTTTGTTTTATCCGTGACCAAATCGTACTCAATGCACTGACTACTCCCACAATATAAGGCGCCAAAAATAAGGGCATTGCCTCGAACAGTTTCTGAATGCCCGTTATCAAGGCCAAGCACACGTTATCCGGTGGTTGTTTTTGCAGTATGCCTGCTTGGTCATTCAACGCATCAATCAAATGTGGCATAAATCTTGGCAAATGAGCAATTGCATGCGCTTTAAGATTTGATGTTACTTCAACTAGAGTTAAAACTACAGTTGCGAGAATTACTTTCGACAAATGAGTCCTTTTCTTGGTTACATTGGTTAAAACAGTTAAGACATTTCTAAATTGTTCCATATATTTTAAAGCAAATATTTTCGATAGTAGTTTGATTGCAATCAGTCCTGCTTGTTGCACCAAAATGGCTTCATTTCCATTAAATGTTGTAACTGCACTAGAAGATGAGTCCTTCCTTTTTTTGGTAGTAATAGTACCCGCCAATTCACATAGAAGGTTCAATAAATTCACGACATTTTCTTCGCTACAATTTTCGAAATGCTCGCTTTTCTGTTGTAACTTGGAAACTAATAACTCTATTACTTTTTTACGTATAGTGACCAATTTATGTTGCATTAGTCCATAAACAGCGACTAAGAACATATCGGGCGACAGCAGGGAAATCACGTTATCCAGAGCATCATAACAATGATGTAGAATAACCTTCCAAAACTTCAAATGAGTTGCATCCGTGCTTTTTTCTATGGCCGAAGTGACATCGGGTATGTAGATTAGAGTTTTAATGATGAAATTTTGATAAATGGACTTGTTTTGCTTGTTTTCTTCTTCATTGAGAAGAGAAATAGATTTTAGAAAATCAACTGAGGAAGTAAATGTGGAAACAAACTGCAAAATTAAGTATTTGTAGTGTCGAAGTTGCTTAGCTGTTTTTGTTTTTACATTAAATAAATCATAATCTTGATAATCAAACGTATTTCGCTGTTGAATTTTACTATCATTCTCTTCTTTATTCATCGGAAGCACTTTGACATAGTCCAGCAACGAAACACAAGTTTGTATAGACGCGCTTGTACTAAATTCGTTTAATAAATTCAAAACTATTTCAATTCGTTTTGGAAAATTTTCACCGGCAACAGCAGGCTGACTAGTTTTTGATTCACGTAACTTGATCTTTTCATCGTTAAGGACGTGCGATTCGAAAACAACACAAAGAAACTGCCAGAAATACTTTTCCGCGCCTAGTGTCGATAAAAGTTTCGTATAGAGCGGTTTTCGTCGATGTTCAGGCACGTCCAGCAAAATATCCGAAAATATCTTTAACACAGGCACCACCCCATTTTTTCCTGTTTTAGTCGAATCACTGTCTTTAACCAAAATCGGTATAATTGATTCAACGATGTTGGATATAATCTGGAAACTAAAAGCATCATCATGTCGAGCAATTGACGACCCCATGAATGTAAAGATATCAACTAGGTTATGCAACACTTGTTGGGGGAAAAGAACGGCGCAATGGGAAAGGAACAACAACGCATTATAGTGTGTTTGTGGATTTTGTGTCGCTCGAATGCACTGAACAATCAAATCAATTCTAAAAGTATTTTCAGAAATACTACTAAGATCTGCAGAATTAGATTTTTGGCAGCACTGTAAAAGAGCTGATAGAATTAGTTGCTTCGTATATTCAGCAGGTGATTGAACATCCATATCTATACACCTTTTAAGAATGTCAAAAAGAACCGGGATTAAAACTTGAGTATTTTGGAGTTTTTTCTTATTCTCCAGCACTTCAAGAAGGACAATACCCATCTTCCATTGGGTTGAATTTAATAAACTAATATCAGTTTTGGTGTTTCTACCAACTGCTTTCTTTTTATTTTGTCCTTGGGTTTCTTCATTTATGTTGTTCATAGACTCCAGCAAAGGTAAAACATGATTGCAATCAATATTGCACCTTTTAAGAGTTTTGTTTACATCCAAATACAATGCATCATTGTCTGATTCTAAAATTGCCTCTATTATTTGCTTTAACAGTTTTATTTTATAGGCATTCGGCAATTGGTCGTATGTGCCCTCGTCTAATATTTGCAACGTTATACAGGGTACCGGAATCAGCTTTTCATTTAGGCTCAGAAAAACTTTAGATAATTTCATTGAACTCTCGACGAGTTGCCAAGCTTTTTTGTCTGTTAATATTACTTGTATACAGTTTTCATCGAAACGTGTTATCACCGATTTTAAGATGTTAGATCTTGCTGCATCAAGAATCTTTACATTTCCCACCATTTGGATGTCTTCCAATGCAGTCAAAGCTGGATGGATCATGGATTTTAAAATGTTTACGCTTTTAATGTGTTTTATAATTTCGAAGACTTTAGACTTGAATACTATGCATTCAGTTGGATCGTCAATGACATTCAAAATTTTGCCAACTATTGAATTCTCAGAAGTCTTACTTTTTTTACTGAGGATAGTATAAACCACCAACGGTATTTGTTCGGCGTCGTATTCAATTTCTTCGCTGCGTTCAATAATCTTTTTTATAAAATTTGACAAATCGTCATCGAAAGGATTTAATGCCCGCATAATGTCCAGCGAACATTCACGTACCGTAGACACAGGACTACTAAGAGCCACAATTATTTTAAGGATAAACCGCAAATCGATGTATTTTTCCGAAGTGTTTCCTCTTAAAATTATCTCCAATAGTCTCATAGCTCGGATGCGAGTTCCAATAAAATGTTCTATACAAATAATGTTGTCGTAAACTAAGAACTGTGATAAAATTTCCAGTTTTTGTTTAGTTGTTGGAAAGAGTATATTCAAAATATCCCGCAAGCTCTTCGTCCATTCTTGCTTTTCGTTCGATTCTGATTTTGTTGAAAATGCTTTTAATGTAACCAAATTAAATATACCAAGGAATAGTTCCAGGGATTTTGAAGAAGATTTCCAATTTTGTAAGCATTCAAAATTTGTACCACGTACTAGGCTGCTGAGAAAATCAATAAAGAGATGCAAGGGAACAAGATGGGTTTTCTTTTGATTAAACAACGTGGTCCTGAATTGCAAACACTGTTTCATGGTAAAATCAAATATGTCCAAAGCTTTTTCTGGGTCATTGTTAGTTTTGAAACAGGCTGTGATCATGATTAGAAAATGAGAAATTTGAACTGATGTCTTGAAAATGTTTTCGCCGTTCTTTTGCAAGGATTCGATCAGTTGTGTAGCATGAGGTGTATCATCTGATGAAGCTAGGAGTTCCAGAAAATCTTTTTTGAAATCTTTTGGATTAATTTTCTCATCTTGGTACTTTTTGGCCAAGGTATGTAAAAATGGCTTTGTTTTGGCAAATGAACTTCTTAGGATTATATTGATGAATTTAGCATTTTTCTGGTCAGTTTGCATTGGGATCAAGTATCTTATGACGGCTAAAAGAATTATATTACTGTCACAGTTTTTAACCACAATTTCGGATGTCAAATGTGCCAATGCAGCAGTTTGTAGGTATGACCAACGCTCTGGGTTTGTGGTTGCTTTATCAAGAATTGATGTGATGTTTTCGACAAATGATTTGTGTCCAATGATTTCTGTACAAATATTAGTGGGTAGCCCAAGAATTTTTTCTACGACCTTTTCATTGTCGTCTTTGATACGATCGACTAGGACTTCCTTCAGAAGACTGTAAACCTTGACGTCTTTTTCATTTTTGTTTATTTTACTAACAATTCCTTCCACAGACATTGCTCGAATTTTAGGATTGCTATGGTAGATGTTTTCGAAAATCGATGAAGTATCTTCATTAAGAAACTTATAACGAAAAGCTGAAACAATAAAGTAAAATATTTTTTATTAATATGTAAATAAATTATTATTTATTTTTACTGTTCGTGCTTAGTTTTTTATGAAGCGAAAAAAAGATTGAAAAAAAGTAACAAAAAGTGCAAAAGTTTAAAATAAAGATTACTGATAAAAAATTGAAGACTTGCTCTCCAAACATCTTTAAAAATTCTTTGGGGAAATGCAGCCAAAGTCAACCAAAAACTCTGGAACTAAACCGAAAGATTATAATTGTTCTTTATCCAACAAAGAAGATAACCCACGGATGGTTTGCTGCGACAACTGTGGTGACAACTGTGGTCACATTATCGGTAGCTAATCGTTCGTGGCGATGCCAACATTGTTACAAAATGCTTTCTAGTGGATTAAATAGAACACTAGACAGCTCTAAAGCTGAAAAGGAAATGCATGAGACGTATAGGGATCGTAGTGCTTCTCTTAATTATGGAGCTAAAAATGTGCACGTGAGTGTCTCTTTCAAATCCTTACAGGGTGTCAGCAGCTCTTTACAACCAAAAAGCTACGTGGAAATAAATGCTAAACATGCAGCAGGCCACGCTTCGCCAGCATCTAATACGAACTCTAATAATGCATGTGATGCGCCTGGTAATCTTCCTATTGAAGATTTAAGTGCTAAAGTTCTACAATCAACGGTGATCATGCCAATGATAAAGGTGTTCATGTGCTCAACGCTATACCTACCTCTGATCAATATAACAAGCATTCATCCTTGTTCGCAGAGCTCAAATTCTTCTTCAAAGAGCATTCGGCGATTAAACCCCGAAATCAATCTTCTGAGGGAACACAGTGAATTCTTCGACAAAATGAGATGACAATTCAACAGAAAGAAGAACTGCTACGTAAGAGGATAAATCTCGCAACACAGATAGACATAGAGGAACACCGTCTTCAGATGAAGTGTATGAAGGTCGCTCGAAGGTTCAAGTCGAAAGGTGGCTAAAGACATCATAGCCATTTTGCTCAGCAAGTAAAAGTAAACATATCGCAAAAAATGTGACAGAAATGCCGATTCTTCCTCCGACCGCTCTTCCAGTGAATTCAGTAGCTAGAACATCACATCAAGAGCCAATCTCTATATATGCTATCGTACGCGGCCTTAAAATCAATAAAGAGATGGTAAGTATCGATTTGAAATTTGAAATTGAAATTGAGTAGTCCGTTGTTTTTTTAGTTTAGATATTGCTATCCTTACTTCATTTTGGTCAGGTGGACGGAAGTTTTGTCTGTCATCATCCATGTTGAATGGTTTATTCTGCCTGACTCCAGCACCGACTGTGACTCTACTACGAGGTTTCCATTCCTGTCTCTACAGGCTTCTCTGCGGGTTTTTTTCCTTGGCACATTCTTTTTACCTGTTGGTAAAACTTCCGCACGTTGTTCCTGCAGTAGCATCTCTCAATATCTTCGATCGCGCGCTTCTCATGCTCTCTCTTTTTCTTTTGGAGAAGCCGGTGTTCTTCCCGTCTTTTCTGCTCGTAGAGCTCGCGAGCAGCTCTCGTCTTTCTTTGCAGCGCCGCTTTGTATGCCTCTTGTTTGGCTGCATGGGCCTGCCTGCATTCGACATCGAACCAGAGGTTTCGTGGTGGTGGTCTGGTGAAACCTAGCACATCAGTTGCGGCATCTCTGATGGCTTGTTGGGAGTGTTGCCACTGGTCTTCGGCACTTGATACTGGCAGTACTGGATTTCTTGAGAGGTTACGGGATATTCGATCGGCATAGGTTCTGGCGGTTTCTTGCAATTCCAGCTTTCCGACGTCATACTTCCTCACAGTATTACTCCGTTTTTTTTTTTTTTTTTTTCTTGTGGAGTTCGGGTTATTCGCATTCTTACCTTTGCTGCAACAAAGTAGTGATCCGAGTCGATGTTAGCTGCTCGAACATCCAAGATACTAGAGCGTTGTCTTGCATCGATTGCAACGTGATCAATCTGATTGACGGTTCTTTCATCTGGGTGTCGCCAATTCCCTTTGTGTATATCGAGATGAGGAAACCGTGTGCTTGCAATGGTGACGTTATGTACCGCTGTGAAGTCAATTAGCCTAAGTCCGTTTTCAGACGTTGTGTCGTGTAGGCTATGTTTTCCGACAGTTCTACCAAAGATTTCCTACTTCTTGCCTAAGTCTACCGCTTATGACAAATCCGCACCCAAATAAACGCTGTGGTCTTCTTGCACAATCACCGTAGTACACGTCACAGTTTTTCATCCTCCTTTTGCCCGGCCTATTTCATCGCACTTCCTGTATTGCAGTTTGGCTGCACGTGATCTGTTAAGGGTTCTAACATTCCACGTGCAGATCCGAAGGTCGTTGTCCTAAATTCGTTTTTCCGGGTCGCAACTTTTTCTTTTTTCCGTGGCAGGGTTGTTAACCCCACGCACAACCCCAACCTGGAGGGCCAGATCCTTTTTTGGATTTCTTGGACAAAAGGAACCGTAGGATCCGGAGTCAGTTACCCACTTCGGGGATATGAGCGCTGCCGTTGACCCATTAAGGGTTCATCCGCCATCATCTCTATTTCAATGCCATGACTTGCATTGAATTGTCCCAATGACCTTATCTCCAAATACGTCGAAGTAGCTCATTAGGGCGTCTGCTTCGTTGACTGTTGACGCCACCGATGGTCCAATTGGTTGGACTCATCCGCCGTACGTCCTCTTTCTGAGGGGCTCGTGCAAGACTTCAGCGAATCGATCAGAAAAGTCATTAAAGCAGAGCATTATAGTGTTGCTATTTTTCTGTGTTCAACACTCGCGCTTATAAGTTTAGAAGGAATGTCCGGATGGACAGACCAGTACCCGGTGGTTACCGCGCGGAGGTAAAATAAGCACAATTGGTGTGTACGAGATAGTTGCAGCAACTGTGCCTCACCAGTTTGATGCCTTTCAGTGCCTACCCTCTTCATACACCACCCAACCACCAAGATTTTAGCAGTTGGTTATTTCAACTAGCGCAAGGCGCTAATATGGTTATGGTTCCTAGTACTGTTCAGGCAAAACACACCGCTGTGAAACACTCAACAGTCAACATCCATGCTGAGCAACTGGATCCTGGTAGTACTGATCCATGTGTTATCTGCAAAGGCGATTGCATCAATTTTGAAAATGTGAGGTATTTATTATGCATTTTAGTAGAGCTGTTAAGTGGAAAGCAGACCACTTATGGCGTTTTTAATATTTACGATTGTGAGATTTCAGGAAATGAGGAGTTGCTAAAAATCGTAAAAAACTCCATTTGTCTAGATAATCTTGATGTTGACCACAAGAGAGATCAAAAAATGTCAAAAGATGATCAATATGCCTATGACCAACTGGAAAGTGTTACACGAAGAATAGGAAATCGATTCCAGACAGGTTTGCTTTGGAAAACGCTAAGACGCGCCAAATGCCTTCAAGCAAAGATCTCAAGAAATCTGACCCTGAGCTCCATGGTGAAATCAAAAATTGAAGAGTATATAGTATATATACATAGTCAAAGGATACGCCGTCCAAACAAGCCTGAGAAATAAAGATAATTCTGGAATGCTGCCGCACTGGTTGATGGTGTTTCGGTAAACAGCATGCTACTTAAAGGCCCGGACCAGTTGACCACGGTGGTATCTGCTATTCGCAAGTTTCGTAAAAAAAAAGTAGCAATTGGAGGGGATATCGCCGAAATACAAACTTAAGAGTTTGCATAAATCATCAAGATTATCAGCGTTTCCTGTGGTTGGAATCAGGTGCTTCTGAACCATACGGCTATGTAATGTAAGTAATGATCTTTGGGGCCACTTGTTCTTCAAGCTGTGCCGAATACGTAAAAAAAATTGAATGTCAGAGAGTTCCAAGATCGTTTTCCGAGAGCGGTGCAAAGTATTCTGCAAAATCCTTATGTGGATGACATGTTGGATAGCGTTGACACAGAAGAAGAGGTGATTAAACTTGCGCGTGAATCTCACTTCGTTCATTCTCAAGGTGGATTTCATATAAGTAACTGGGTGTCAATGTTATCGGAGCTAGACTGGCTAAAAACCTCGTAGCTACTCATTCAATTAAAATCATCAAGAAAACCTTCTGCTTAGAATCACGTACTGTCCTGTCTTGGCTACGTTTTGATCACTGACGTTACAAACAATTTGTAGCGTTTCGCGTCAGCGAGATACTGGAGTCATCAGAATTATCCGACTGTAGTGCCCCGTGACTTAGTGGTTAGTGTGTCGGACTGCTAAGCGAGTGAGCCTGGGTTATAATCCAGTTCATAGCCACCTTCTTTTCCGGGGTACTGCCTCTTGCGAGGAACTGACAAAACCTCCAAGAGTAAAATTTGTCTCGAAAAAATGGGCTTGGGCGGACTAGGGCTTGGCTCCTTAAGGAGCTGTCGCTAATAAACTTACTTATTTAATTTATGGAGGTGGAAAACTGCAGAAAATTTGGCTGACGAAGCTACCAAGTGGCAACGTATTCCTGATTTTTCCGAAAGCAGCCCATGGTTAAATGGACCAGGCTTTCTTGTCCATTGACAATGGACCAGGCAACATTGTCAATATTGCAAGAGTCGAAATGCTCAACAGTCTCACACAAGAATGTCTTGTCTTCCGCATGTACGCCTTGCTTCATTTTGCCGTCCCTTTTCATATGTTGGTGTGGACTATTTTGGGCCTCTTTTAGTTTCTGTCCGCCGCAGTAGTGAAAAAAGGTATGTTGTGTTACTAACATGTTAAACAACTAGAGCAATACATATAGAGGTGGCGTTTTCTCTTTCAACGGACTTCTTTTTTTTTTTTTTTTTTTAAATAAACTCGCGCACACGGGATTATGTGTTTCCCTTTTAATGTAGAACACACTGCGTGGGCATTACGAAAATAGGGAGGGGAGAGATAGGAGGTGCCGATTAACATTGGTTTTGAATGTTTGTAGATCAAAATGGCAAGGGAAAATCCCGCCGGGTAAACTATTCCAAATTCGTGTCGTTCGTCTAAAAAAAAAATCCCTATATTTCACGGTACGTCCGAAATTAGGCTCAAGGGTGAACTGATGAGCATTCCTTGCGAGACGAGTATTACGGGAGAAACTTTTAAGGGGAGGAATGCAACTGGCTACTTCGAGTGAACATTTTTTGTAAAAGAAACGATAAAATAAGGAAAGACATGAAACATTGCGTCGGTGTTCGAGTGGGGCAATTGTTTCAGCGGCAGTTCTATTTCCTATCAATCTTAACGCTCGATTTTGTATTCTATCTAGCAGGTAAAGCGATGTTTGCGAAGCACCTGCCCAGAGGTGGGAGTTATACTCGAGTTTAGGGCGTATAAACGCTTTATAAATTGTAGCCAGATCAGATGGGGACAAATACTTCTTACACCGATACAGAAAACCTAAGCACTTTGCAGCATTCTTAGCGATCTCAAATATATGGTCGTTCCAACGGAGGTCGTCGTTGACACACATACCGAGTACTGAGAGCTTTTCGGTTTCTTCGATGTAAGTGCCATTCATGGACAATGGCATTGGGGGAATGTTTAGCTTTAACGACAGAAGACAGCATTGAGTTTTCGAAGCATTAAACTCCACACGATTTCTATTACCCCATTTGACAATGCTGTATAAATCGGAGTTTAATGAGCTTGACATATGGTACCGTTGCAATTGTATGTCCGAAGTTGAAGGACGTGAATTATCGAACGAATATGAAAAGCTGAGGGTAGAGTCGTCAGCAAAACAGTTAAGTGGATTAGAAGTAACAGACAGAAGATCGTTTATAAAAATCAAGAAAAGAGTCGGAGACAGAACAGAGCCCTGGGGCACACCAGCATTTATTTTGTGCGAATCAGACTTGAATCCGTCCAATACAACTTGTATTGAACGGTCCAGAAGATAACTTCTAATCCAACGAACAAGTGTATCATCGATCCTAAAAGCACGCATTTTCGATAAAAGAGCTTCATGCCAAACTCTGTCAAATGCCTTGGAGATATCAAGAGCAATAATCTTACTTTCACCAAAGCGATGTAAAGATTTGTTCCACTGTTCGGTGAGATATGCCATCAGATCACCAGTGGAACGGTTGCTGCGGAAGCCGTACTGACGGTCATGGAGAAGCTTTCGATTTTCGAGATATTCCTTAAGCTGACGGTTAATCAGTGTTTCCATGACCTTAGAAAGAAGGGATGTCAGTGCTATGGGTCGGTAGGAGGAGGGGGAGGATGGGTCACCTTTCTTAGGGACAGGCTGGACAAATGCTGTTTTCCATCTTCTAGGAAAGATTCCAGAAGAGTAGGAGCGATGGAAAAGCTTACGCAGTGGCTTTGCCAGTGTGGAAGAACACCTCTTCAGAAGAATCGGGGGTATACCATCCGGGCCACCGGATTTATGTATATCGAGATCTTTGAGAACTCTTGCTACTGTACGAGTGCGGAAAAAAATCTGTCCCATGGAAAAATTTACATTCTCAAGTACAGGAGGGGCAACATTGCTTTGAGGCAGCGTGGAGCTGGCAGAGAAATGGGCGGCGAGCAAGTTTGCCTTCTCTGAAGAGTAAACAATTGGTTTGTTATTGTCGATGAGCGTTGGAACCGAAGATGTCGAGGAGTTTTTTATATTTTTTACAAATGACCAAACATTTTTACTGCCTTTGGGACACTGCAGAATTTTTTGCCGTAATTTTTGGTCATGCAAGAATTTATTTCTTTCAATAACGGAGTTGCATGAGTTCCTTGCTTGTTTGTGCTTTTTCCGATTTTCCTCTGTAGGGTTGGCTTTGTAAGATCGGAAACTTACTTCTTTGAACCTGATAGCTTCTTTACACTCAGAATTAAACCAAGACTTTTCTTTAGGTTTGATGCTTTTTACTCTGTTAGGAATAAATGCACGCATCCCTAGAAGAATCACATTTGTGATCATTTCAGCACTGGCATCAATGTCACTATCGAGGAAGCATAGTGACCAGTTAAAGTTCTGGAAAAAGATATACAGGCCGTCCCAGTTGGCTTTCTCGTATTGCCAAACGGTCCTGGTGGGAAGTTTTTCTTTAACTGGATGGGTGGGGGATGAGAAATTAGCTGAAATGATACAATGGTCTGAAGTGCCAAATGGAGAAGTTACACTAATGGTATATTTATCAGGGTGAGAAGTAAGAAACAAGTCAAGAGTATGGGCGGCTTGCCCAGCAACATCCGGTATACGCGTCGGCACATCGATCAGTTGGGTAAGGTGATGTAACCCGACAAAGAGCTCGACATACCTTCCTTCGGGTGTTGTCTGACCAGAATAGCGGAGCCAGTTGGAATTGTGTACATTGAAATCGCCCGCAATAACGATTTCAGTGCGAGGACAAAGGGAAACAATTTTCGAGATGGAATCAGACAGTGCATCAAACTCGTTACAAGTCGAATTACTGTCAAGATTTGGACTCCTGTAAATAAAACAATAATGAATGACATGCTTGCGGACAGTGAATTTGAGCCATAAGAAGTTAAAGTCCGTGTCTTTATTATTTTTTTTTTTAAAGCACTCGCGGTAACAACGCGCAATAATTATTTGTTTGGCTTTTGTTTAATCTGCATCATATTTATTCGAAATTTCATTATGAGACGTGGTAGTCCCACTAAACTTTGGAGCGACAAAGGGTCAAATTTCATTATAATTTTTTTTTTTAAGCACTCGCGATAACAACGCGCAATAATTATTTGTTTGGCTTTTGTTTAATCTGCATCATATTTATTCGAAATTTCATTATGAGACGTGGTAATCCCACTAAACTTTGGAGCGACAAAGGGTCAAATTTCAAAGGTGCAGAATGAGAGTTGAAGACGCATTTAACCTATTTCATCAAAATAAAATAACCAGAGCATTTACGAATCCTTCAACAAAATGGCGATTTATACCACCCAGTTCGACCGATCTGGCAATTCCATTTATGGCTTAATGAACGCGCCCAAATGATTTGACAGCCCTTTTGACGTTTTTGTACCACGGGTTTTTTGCAATTGAAATTTGTCGGCGATAGGTTATATAAAGAGAATATAAAATTAGAAAATGTATTATTCAATATTGTACAAATTTGTAGATCAATTCATATTTTTTAGGAATTTTTAAATAAAGATTATTGCTAAAAAATCGAAGACTTGCTCTCCAAAAAGTTTTGTTTAAAAATATTTATCAATGAGATGTTTAAATCAAGATTTAACAAAGTAACTCAAAACAATATCAATTCCAAATCAAAACAGTTATTAATCGGCATTCATGGCTACAAAATGCTTTTCCTACAAGAATATTTTGGCATTATTTTAGATATTTAGTTCTTTAGCGTTCGGATGTTTCAACCACAATGGTTTCTTTTGAAAGTATTGTATTTGTTTCTCACCAATTTAGGTTTTTTAACGTTTTTTTTCGGTGAATTGTTTCTAGTTGCTGAAAAATAGAATTCAGCGTCAAAATATTGAAATCCGCAAGAAATGAGCATCTAAAAAAATTAAACCATGAAATGTTGCGTATGCCATGAGAAAAGGGTGATGTGACAGTTTCATAAATATACAGTTGTTGACACCGCTGTATCACATCCACCGTATGCACATAAAGCAAGCACTGTCAGGTTTGAAACTTGCATTAAATTACTTTGTTAACTGCCAACGATTTGTGGAAAAATACGTATGAACTTGCACGTGTGTGTTTCTTTAGGAAAAATCTAGGCGCAAATAATAATAAAAAAAATCTTTGTTCGGGTACTTTTTGTGTAAAAATGTAAACTGTCAAAATCTCTCAAATATGAGAAAAATCTCCCTTACTAACTGAAAAGTATGCGAACGCTTTTGGTGTAAATTCTTGGGAAACGTAAAGTTTGAATTTTATTGTGCGACCAAGTCAAACAAAAACTGTTTATTTTAAATTGTGAAAGTTTTGAAGTTTTTTTTTAGTTTTGAATAAATAACTTGACTTTTGACGTCATTTACTTTTATCATCGTAAAAACTTTTTACCAGATGAAATTTCACTGGGTCAAAACTTGAAAATAAATGAACGAAAGATATTTGTAGCTGTCATTTTCTTTTTTTCATATCTCAGTACGCGAACGATTTTTGGGATAAAGCAATCGTATGAAAACGAATGAAATGGTTTAAGCAAATATGTAAGTACGCCAACAAGACTTATATAAGTCATCATATAAATGTATGTTCGACAGCAGGAAAATTAAATTTCCAGAGCCCATTAAAAATTGGAGTGCTATGCCAAAGGGGACTGCCTCTTGCGGAGAAATGACAAAGCTTAATTTACGTCCTCGTGATGGTCCATGAGCAATGATTTGCCTATAACCTATATACACAAATTAGATAAAATTGCAAGTGCGAAAGTTCCTCACTTCATTCGGTAACAGAGATTAACATTCTTCGTAACTAAAGTATCCTGCTACAGGAACTGAGACCCCGCCACGGATAAGAAATGATCACCCGTTGACGACTTTTGGCTATTGTACCCGGACAAAGGTTGGTTTCTGGAATGTGAGGGTACTCCTCGACGCAGGCAGCGAAGGCCAGATTCCTCCAATTAGAGAGAGAATTCATGTGATACAAAATTGACATTTTAGGGCTTAGTGAAGTACAATGGTTGGGATCGGGCAAATACAAGTCACCAAGACGTAAAAATGTGCTGCTCTACTCCGGTAACGCTTCAGGAAGTGCTGGGGAAGCTGAAGTTGGGCTGCTGCTTACCAACATAGCTATCAGTTGTCCAATTTCATGGGTACCCCTTAAAGAAAAGATCATCAAGGCCAGACTTTGGACTAGTGCACTATATAGACTACCTTCGTCACTATTATACAATGTTACGTCCCAACAGAGCTCGAATTTTACGAAGAGAAAGAATGCTTTTACTGTCAGCTCACTAGGTGCCGCCTGCAACAACACACTGCACGGAGATATTATTATGGTTATGAAAGACTTATTCTATGGTTCGTTATAACAGCGATGGCTTAGGCGTGTGATGGGTTACCACGGAATCGACAGTTGCAATTATAATGGCAAGAGATTTATTGATTTCTGCAACGCACCATATGGTGGCAATATGTTTGAACACAAGGCGTGCCATAAAGTAAGCTGAGTGTCGATAGACAGACAATCATCTTCCAACCATATTGATCACTTCGGGCAGTCTTCTTAGCCGGTACCACAATCTAATGTTAGCTACCGTAAGACTTCGTACAGCTGCAGTTCGAAGATCCAATGGCATCATCCGAGTGCCCAAGTTTTACGACGATAGACTAAAAATCCCGCAACACGGCAACAAGAGAGAGGTTCACCGTATTGTACGACATGAAAAGCGTAACCAAATCAATGTTTTGGCTGAAAAATTGGAAGATGCTGCAAATAGTTGCGATTGGAGAATCGTGTATCTATAAGATAACAAAGGAGCTGACTGGTGCTCGAAGTTCAAAAGCTGGGATGAGGAGCAGCTCAGAAGGTGGAAGGAGCATTTTGATGCGGTTCTAAACCGATTGAATCATATAAATATGCAACTGATACCTGCTGAGCTGCCCAAATCAACAATTTCCAGATTTCGCACTGCACCCACCAGTAGAGATGAAATTTGCAACGCAGCGATAGGACTTGACGACTTAACGACATCAAGCGAGCTCCTACATCAACTCATAGAGACAACCTGGGACTCCGAAGGTTTGGATAGCGTCAACAGAGAATTTATTTGGCTTGCTTTACCCAGGAGGGGCATCCCGGATAAACGAATTGCAATTATAAAAGCAACATATGAAGGATCCAAATGTCAAGTTCTACGCGAAGGTAGGTTGTCGGATGAGTTTTAAGTCGAAAGTGGAGTCATACAGGGCTGCATATTGTTTTTGTAGGTTCTTGATTGGAAACAGAACAATTCGATGGAATCTGACATCCCACCAGAAACACCTTGATTTTGCGGATGACGTTTACTCGCTCAGAGGATTATGGTTGTCCTTCAAATAACACCAAGGATGGAGAGAAAAAAAACAAAGATGATCTGCCTCGGGACCCAGGTCCTCTTTAATAAATATTTCTCCACAGCCGTTAGAGAAAGTAACGAACTTTCAATACCTTAGGAGTATCATCTCTGGAGAAGGCGGAACCCAATACGACATCAATCGGAGTATCAGGAAAGCAAAAGCTGCTTTCGGTATGTTGAAAAATATATGTAGGAATGACTCTCTCAGCTTCAGGACCAAGAGTGTCGATCTTAAGCTCGTAGAGGCCGGACGTCGAGGTGCGCCCACAAATAATTAAACAAAAGTAAAAAAAAAAATAATTATTGCGCGTTGTTATCGCGAGTGTTTTAAAAAATAATAATACACACTCGTTAGAGAAATTGGAAAAAAACCCCTCGCGTGTGCTGTAAAGAAAAAAATAATATTCACTCGCGTCGTAGGATGAATGATAAAGATGCCCACTCGCGCTGTGGAAGAAAAAAAAATAAATAAAACGCATTCGCATAGCAAATTATCCTCTTATCTGTCCCAAGACCCTTGTGCTTACCTGCCTCTTTCTTATCTACTGTAGGCATCGTATGACCATACAATGCTTGCGGTTAATAGATAAGGGCATCTGAATTTGTTCTATTGTGCTGAATGTTTAAATTGATTTTTTGTAAACAAGCTGTCTTATGAGCATAACACCTAAGACAGTTTGATTATTACAGAAGTTAATTTGGATTTTCACTGCGCAGTTTGACTTAGTCAGAGTTGTGTTTTAGTATGTAAGTATTTTTAAACGGTAAGTGATTTTTTGTCGTGTATTCTAATGTTCGTGGTTTAAGAAAGAATTTCTTTCACGTGTACGTCTACACTGTTCAATACAGGCCAGCTGTTTTGGCATTAAGTGAAACTCAGGTTGGAGTAAATACTGATTTATCAGAATTTGCTCTACATGGGTATAGCTTGGTGCCATTACTCTTTTCCCATCATGGTCTCGTGGTCTATGTTAGGAATGATATTGCTTGTCAGAGCCTTCCCCAATATGGGCAATGTTCCAACACGGACTTTTACTTCTTGTGGCTCAAAGTCACTGTCCGCAAGCATGTCATTCATTATTGTTTTATTTACAGGAGTCCAAATCTCGACAGTAATTCGACTTGTAACGAGTTTAATGCGCTGTCTGATTACATCTCGAAAATTGTTTCCCTTTGTCCTTGCACTGAAATCGTTATTGCGGGCAATTTTAATGTACACAATTCCAATTGGCTCCGCTATTCTAGTCAGACAACACCCGAAGGAAGCTATGTCGAGCTCTTTGCCGGGTTACATCACCTTACCAAACTGATCGATGTGCCAACGCGTATACCGGATGTTGCTGGGCAAGCCGCCCATACTCTTGACTTGTTTCTTACTTCTCACCCTGATAAATATACCATTAGTGTAACTTCTCCATTTGGCACTTCAATCCATTTTGTCATTTCAGCTAATTTCTCATCCTCTACCTATCCATTTAAAAAAAACTTCCCACCAGGGCCGTTTGGCAATACGAGAAAGCCAATTGGGACGGCCTGAATATTTTTTTCAGAAACTTTAACTGGTCACTATGCTTCCTCGATAGTGACATTGATGCCAGTGCTGAAATGATCACAAATGTGATTCTTCTAGGGATGCGTGCATTTATTCCTAACAGAGTAAAAAGCATCAAACCTAAAGAAAAGTCTTGGTTTAATTCTGAGTGTAAAGAAGCTATCAGGCTCAAAGAAGTAAGTTTCCGTTCTTACAAAGCCAACACTACAGAGGAAAATCGGAAAAAGCACAAACAAGCAAGACTCACGCAACTCCGTTATTGAAACAACCAAATTTTTGCATGACCAAAAATTACGGCAAAAAATTCTGCAGTGTCCCAAAGGCAGTAAATATGTTTGGTCACTTGTAAAAAATATAAAAAAACTTCTCGACATCTTCGGTTCCAACGCTCATCGACAATAACAAACCAATTGTTTACTCTTAGAGAAGGCAAACTTGCTCGCAGCCCATTTCGCTGCTAGCTCCACGCTACCTCAAAGCAACGTTGCCCCTCCTGTACTTGAGAATGTAAATTTTTCTATGGGACAGATTTTTTTCCGCACTCGTACAGTAGCAAGAGTTCTCAAAGATCTCGATATACATAAATCCGGTGGCATTTGATAGAGTTTGGCATGAAGCTCTCTTATCGAAAATGCGTGCTTTTGGGATCGATGCAACTCTTGTTCGTTGGATTAGAAGCTATCTTCTGGAACGTTCAATACAAGTTGTATTGGACGGATTCAAGTCTAATTCCTACAAAATAAATGCTGGTGTGCCCCAGGGCTCTGTTCCCTCTCAGTCTCTTTTCCTCATTTTTATAAATGATCTTCTGTCTGTTACTTCTAATGCACTTAACTGTTTTGCTGACCACTCTACCCTTAGCTTTTCATATTCGTTCGATAATTCACGTCCTTCGCCTTCGGACGTACAATTGGAACGGTACCTTATGTCAAGCTCATTAAACTCATTTATACAGCATTGTCAAATGGGGTAATAGGAATCGTGTGGAGTTTAATGCTTCGAAAACTCAATGCTGTCTTTTGTCGTTAAAGCTAAACATACCCCCAATGCCATTGTCCATGAATTGCACTTGCATCGAAGAAACCGAAAAGCTCTCAATATGTGTGTCAACGACGACCTCCGTTGGAACGACCATATATTTGAGATCGCTAAAAATACTGCTAAGTGCTTAGGTTTTCTGTATCGGTGTAAGAAGTATTTTTACCCCTTCTGATCTGGCTACAATTTAAAAAGCGTTTATACGCCCTAAACTCCAGTATAACTCCAACCTCTGAGCAGAATACAAAATCGAGCGTTAAGATTGATAGGAAATAGAACTGTCGCTGAAACAATTGCCCCTCTCGAACACCGACGCAATGTTTCATGTATTTCCAATTTGATCGGTTCTTTTATTGAAAAGTATTCACTGGAGTTAGCCAGCTGCGTTCCTCCCATTTAAAGTTTCTTCCGTAATACACGTCTCGCAAGGAATGCTCATCAGTTCACCCTTGAGCCCAATTTCGGACGTACCGTGAAATATAGGGATTCTTTTTTTTTTAACCGAACAACACGAATTTGGAATGGTTTACTACGCGTAGGCGTAGTTGAAGCCGTGTCCCGCTAGGGGTCTCTGTTGTATTGTAACTACTGTATTCATATAATCAATTTTAAAACTAAGCAAGCTTTGCTAGTAGATTTGATTTTTATAAATTTTCTTTTCTTCACTTCATTAAAATTATTCAAACTTAAAACATTCATTATTTCTCCGTGTTTTATTTCCCAAAAGTTCTGGAAGAAACGTAACTCTACTACAGGTTATGGGCCCAGATGAAGATTTAAAATATGAATTGGTGAATTGTATTTTAAATGAATACATTTTATTTTGAAGTCGATTGCTGTTTCTTTTCCGTATTATACAATGGGAGAAGCTAAAAGTTTTTTGGCATCAGTCGAGCGACTAAAGGGTCGTGAAAACTATGGAACATGGAAGTTTGCAATGCAGACATATTTGGAGTACAGCGATAATTGGAAAGCGGTTCTTGGAACAGAAACTGATGACAAAAAAGAAACTAAGGCGAGAGCAGCGATTATTTTGAGCATTGATCCAAGTAATTTTGTTCATGTTCAAGATGCCTCAACAGCGAAGGAGGTATGGAACAAATTACAAAATTCGTTTGAAGATAAAGGTCGTACTCGGAGAATAACCTTAGTGCGACAATTAACTGGTACCAAATTGGAAAATTGTGACTCAATGGACTCATATTTTTCGACCATCATTTCTGCGGCTCAGCGTTTGAATGCAATAGGATTCAAAGTCGATGATGAGTGGTTGGCAATATTCTTGATGTGCGGTTTATCCGAACAGTTTACTCCCATGGTGATGGCTCTAAATAATACTGACACAAAATTGACGAGTGATGCCATTAAAACAAAATTGTTGCAAGGGGTTCCATCAGTGAGTAGCGAAGGTGCATTTTTCAGCGGAAAGAATGGACATAAAAAGGGCCCACCAAAGAAAAAAGGTATACGTTGTTACAGCTGTTACAAAAAAGGTGCATCATTTAGTGCAGTATTTTTGACTGGAAATTTCAACCGAGGTGATTGGTATATTGATTCTGGCGCAAGGCAGCATCTAACAATGAACCAAAATTTGATTTTCAATGAAAAGAAACCTGCAATTGCTGATATAACTGCGGCAAATAATACCAAAATGAAAGTTAAATCTTGTGGTTCTGTTAAGTAACTAGTTGATGTCGAAGGAAGACCAAATGCAATTGAAGTAAAGAACGTTTTGTGCATTCCGGATTTGGCTGCGAATCTTTTATCAGTAAGTCAAATGACAAAACGTGGACATAAAGTTAAATTCTTTACAGATCGATGCGAAGTCCGTGACCAAGCAAATGTTTTATTGGCGACAGCTTCTTTGGTGGATGGTCTATATAGGCTAAATGGTATAAAGGAATGCAGCTACAGAGCAGTTGCTTCGACAGAAAGGTCCGAAACATGGCATCGCCGCTTAGGTCATTTAAATTACCAAGATTTGAAGAAAAGGAGGTCTGGAGCTGTAAACGGGATTTCATATGTTGAAGATAGTGAGGCACATATTTGAGTCACTTGTTTAAAAGGAAAGCATCCTCGTTTACCTTTCAATAAACATGGTTCGAGAGCAGAGGATCTTCTGGAAATCGTACATGCAGGACCAATGGAGACTACTTCTATTGGTGGAGCTCGCTTTGCATTTGTTCTGGTTGATGATTTCAGCAGAAAAATTTTCATCTATTTGCTGAAATCGAAGAATGAAACTTTTCCCAAGTTTTGTGAATTTAAATCATTAGTTGAAAATCAAACTGGGAAAAAGATCAAAAAGTTCAGATCTGACAACGGAACAGAATTCTGCAACCAACATTTTGACAAGTTGTTCAAGGTATGCGGTATTCAAAGGCAGACGTCAACTCCGTACACACCACAGCGAAATGGGCTTGCCGAGCGTACAATCCGAACGTTGACCGAACGTGCTAGGTGCATGCTTCAAGATGCAGATCTGCCAAAAACCTTTTGGGCGGAAGCGATGTCAACTGCCGCATATTTGAAGAATCATTCTGTGTCTCGTGTGTTAAATGACAAAACCCCTATTAAAATTTGGACCGGCTCAAAACCAAACTTAAGCCATTTGAGAATTTTCGGATCACGTGCTTTGGTGCATGTCCCTGATGTAAAACGAAAAAAATTTGACGCAAGATCACAAGAACTTATTTTTACTGGCTATTGCGAAGGTACTAAGGGATATCGTATGTATGATCAAATTGCTAATCGTGCTGTAAATAGTCGAGATGTCATCTTCTTGGAAAAGTGTAATTCCTCCAAATCCAAACGAAATAATAACAAATGTGTCTTTTATGAAAGCAATAATGATGAAGAAGAAAACATCGATGTTGAAGATATTCAATTGAAGCAATTTTATCCAGATACAGACACTTTAGAAGAACAAGTTTCTAGTGACTTTAATAGCAATCAAGTTACTGATGATGTCGCCCTGAATCAACAAAACCACGATGATGAACCCGAATCATCCGGCTTACGAAAATCCACTCGGCAACAAGAAAAGAAACAATTTCCTGACTATGTAACATATCTGGCCTGTAGTGATTTTGAAGAACCATCAACTGTGAAAGAAGCTATGAACGGCGCAAAAAGTGAGGAATGGAAGCTGGCAATGAAGGAAGAATATCGATCGTTGATGGACAATTGTACGTGGGAGTTAGTGGACTTACCACATGACCGGAGAACCATAAACTCTAAGTGGGTTTTTAAAATAAAAACGGATTCAAATGGTGCCGTTCTTCGTTACAAAGCAAGACTAGTAGCTAAGGGATGCAGTCAACGTCCTGGAATTGACTACGAAAAAACGTTTTCGCCGGTGGTTAGATATTCATCCATAAGGCTGCTCTTCGCAATTGCAAATAAATTTAATCTTGATATTGATCAAATGGATGCCGTAACAGCGTTTTTACAAGGCGACGTTAAAGAAGAGGTGTATATGCGGCAACCAGATGAATTTGATGACGGGAGTGGACGAGTCTGTTTGCTGAAGAAGGCGATTTATGGTCTAAAACAAGCCAGTCGTCAATGGAACCTTAAACTTAACGACGTTATGCTTAAATCTGGATATGCACGATGCAAAACTGATGCATGTATTTACTTCCGTCGAGAAAAGAAGAGTATGGTTTATGTTGCAGTTTATGTAGATGATTTGCTAATTTTTTCAAATGATAATGCATGGAAAAATAAGTTGAAAGCAGATCTAACCAAACATTTTTGCATGAAAGATTTGGGTCAAGCAAGCAGCTGTATTGGAATGCGAATCACGAGGGATCGAAAAGCTGGAACGATTTCATTGGACCAACAGAAGTATATTCAGGAGATTCTTGAACGTTTTGGTATGACTCATTGTCACCCGATTGATTCGGCAGTGGATCCAAACAGCAAATTAACAAAGGACATGTCAGCAAGGACCAAAGAAGAAGAAAAGGACATGGAAAATGTCCCATATCAAGAAGCTGTTGGAAGCATTTTATACCTATCACAGTGTACCCGACCTGACATAACTTATGCTGTAGGAAATGTGAGCAGATTCAACCAACAACCTGGACGACCACATTGGAACGCTGTCAAAAGAATATTTCGCTATTTGAAGAAAACCAGTGATTTTAAGCTGACATTTAAATCAGGAGGTGCGAGTTCAACACTCCATGGTTATTGTGATGCCGATTGGGCATCAGATTCGGATGACAGAAAATCTTGTACCGGGTATGTTTTCAAATTGGAAAATTGTGCTTTATCTTGGGCCAGTAAGAAACAGCCGACGGTTGCGCTCTCAAGCGCTGAGGCGGAATATATGGCTCTTTCGGCAGCTACTCAGGAGGCAATTTGGTTGCAGCAGCTATTAGGAGAATTGTTGAATAACGATAAACAACCGATTAAAATATATAGTGACAACCAAAGTGCAATCAACATGGCTAAAAATCATATGTATAGCCCTCGGACTAAACATATTGACATTCGTCATAATTTCATTCGCGAAAGATTGGATAAAGGTGACATTCAAGTCGAATTCATCAGCACAAAGGAAATGGTAGCAGATAATTTAACAAAGGCCGTTATAATAATAAATAAGTGCATTTTGCACTAAGAATATGAATTTAATTTTGATTCAGAGGACACGAAGTTGTTAATTTTTGGTATTATTTTTTATAGTCAGGTCTAATTTTTGTACTTTAATAATTTAATATGGTATTAGATTAATTTTAGTTTTAATTTGTATATTGATTAAGTGGGGATGTTGTATTGTAACTACTGTATTCATATAATCAATTTTAAAACTAAGCAAGCTTTGTTAGTAGATTTGATTTTTATAAATTTTCTTTTCTTCACTTCATTAAAATTATTCAAACTTAAAACATTCATTATTTCTCCGTGTTTTTGTGAAGGGATCGCACCAGCGATCACTTAATTAATTGCCTCAAACCTCAAAACAACTAATAGAACATTCAACCTGCTTCGATGTTTAATATCCATATTCCCATCGCATTACATTTCATGATCAGCTATAGCAAAGCCAAAGCACAAACAATACAATATTTCCGGTGGCACACTCAGTGCATTGTGCATACAGCTATAAATAAATACAGACTTTGCATTTTATTTCCCAAAAGTTCTGGAAGAAACGTAACTCTACTACAGTCTCACGTACCTAATAGATCTGAGGACATCATTAAGTAAGTATGCGATACCTTGTCAATGGTCTTACTTGACAAAGATACAAAGCCCGATAAGTAATATCTAATGCTTACAAAGAATTTAAGTTCCAATATCCCAATACAAAATGGAATTTCTGGAAGCTCGCCCTTGACCATTGCTAATAGCTTTTGAAAGTATCCTATATAACAATTATATTCCGATTTAACAGTTCATTTGTACATACCCAGGGCAATCTTAATTGCATTCTTTGACGTTTCACTGCTGGATGTTTCCATAGTTTCTTTTATCATCAGATCCATTTCACTCGGATATTGTCTTTCTAAGAGTTGGATGATGTTGGTGAACCAACCCATCATAATCTGCTGCGACGGTTGTTCCCCATCAGACTCCAAATCAATTATGTCTCCATCCTTTATTTCTTCCTTCTTGTTTTTAAGCGAAATTCCTTCCAAAACACATCTAAAGACAAAATTAATGTAAACTTGTTCTCACTACAGACATTATATTGACATACTTGATAATCATTTTAGCAGATTGGCTTGAAAACTGAACTTCATACAACAGATTTTCAATGAAGCGCATACATGCTTCTGCATTGATACTGTCGTTTTGTAAAATGTCGAAGGTAGTCCGGATCAAAACGGTTGTGAGAAAAATCATTGAAATACCATCTCTGCTGAGAACGTTTATTGTATTGTTTAACCACTTCTTTTTTATGAACTCGATGAAACCCGCTTTTGGGAATTGTTTCAAAATATCAACGTGCGTCTTTGCAATCCAATTGAGGAGCAGAATCGAGGAGCTTTGCAAAGCATCACAATCAACTTTCCAAATCTGCGAGACTAAAACATTCAGAAGTTTTTCATTAAGATTAGTCTTGTTAACTAGCTGAGTTGTAATCATGTAACTGGCAGAGATATAATCAATGCAGTTAGATTTTATTCCTTTGACCACAGAGGGTATGACCTCCGTCACATGCCATTCTTTGATTTGACCACAGTTCTCAAAGGCCCCAATCACAACCGAGCAATAGAAGTTTATGAGGCACTGTAAGGTGGGCGCTCTGCTGTCCAATTCCTTCGTAGCTTCTACTACACTTCTACAAACAAACCGAAGAAAATGTACATCTGTGGCTGCCCTGTTTAAAACAGCACTCTTAGATAATGGAACTCCGGGTTTTTGTAGCTGGTATAGCCAGTGCCAAGGGTCGGATTGATTTCTTATCTTTAAGATCTGTACACAGCGGACAAACATCATGGTTTCATGGTAGGGAAGAATGAGGGCAACAAAATCGTCTTTGTTGTATTCGTGAACTTGAAATCGTCTGATTAACCATTCAAGACACAAGTGCGAAGGACGAAGCATAAAATAAGGTGACAAGTGGTTGAAGAACTTTTTTACGTTTTTATTCAACTGATCGTTGAAGGCAGAATCTTCCACGGAACGCTCGATTTGAAGTGCAGTTGGTTGGAAAAGGGTTTCCTCGAATTGAACGAAAGCATGATTTAATTTGATTAATTGGGCAAGGCCGTGAGAAGCTAAATCGAAAATGGTTTGTCTATCTTGTTTGGCTGCCTCCTTCGGATCAAAAATAATTGATGCTCTTTGTTTTGTGTCGCCCAGGCCAGAGGTCTGAGGCACAGCCAGTTTTCTTAGTTGTTGACTTAAGGAAGTCATGTTCAGAATTTTTTTTTAATTTATTAAATATATTATATATCAGAACCACGGATCAAAATGAATATTGGTTTAGTAAGAACAATTTAAATTTGTACAACCATGTGCGCTGTAATGTCACTAGTGTCAAACATTTTGACATTTTTTGTGGAACTTGAATATTTTCTGGAACTCATTGGAAGATGATGATGTTCAGGTTTCAAAATTATCCATTGTATATTCGACTAGTAGATGCCGCTGTTTACTCTGAAAATATTTTAGAACTGAGTTTATTAGATATTAACATCCTTATTTATTAGAATTTTTAAACAGCTCTAATCGGCTGAATAGTTATTATTTAGGAGTCTTTGCAACATTGCATAAATTCTTATTTAAAAATTTCCCCGTCTATACAAGGCTTGTGTCTTATACAGTATCAAAAAACGAAATCTATTACATTTGTATGCAACCAACTCTAGGCATTGTATATACTTATACATTCTCTATAGTACTATCTTTGTATATACACTGCATATAGTATATATATATATAATATATATATAATATATATATATATAATATCGATAAAGGTTCTCGTCTCCACTATTTAGAGTTAGTTTTGAATCAACTAAGAAGATGCCCAGACGAAAAATGACCCCCATGAGAGTACTATAGAAAATGAATATACAATGGTACTATCATGGAGCATCATTTTTTTAGTTCTGAATCAAGTCGCAATGAGGCGCGCTGAAATTGCCAATTGGTTTGGATATAGAGTAAAAGCAAATAACAAAACCGTGTGAAATACTGGTAAAATATCAGGAAATATTCTCGTCTCCCTTATTTAGAGTTAGTTCCGAATCAACCAGGAAGGTGGCCAGACGAAAAATGACCACCATGAGAGTACTATAGAGAATGTATATACAATGCTCTAGGGAAAATATTCTAGCTTCAATGAAAATGGCGGGGATCATGAATATACAAGCCTTATTCAACCTAGAATCGCGTTTAGCCTGTAAAATATCTATGCAACATTGCAAACATTTTATAAATAACATTTTCCTGTTTAGTGCATATTGTGTTTATTGATGTTTCAAGCTTTTGTTGCTGATGAAATAAAATTTGGGAATAACCCAATAAAAAATCAATAAATAATCAAAATCATTGTATATACATTTTCTATAGTACTCTCATGGTGGTCATTTTTCGTCTGGCCATCTTCCTGGTTGATTCAGAACTAACTCTAAATAGTGGAGATTAGAACCTTCACCGATATTTTACCAGTATTTAATAAACTTGTTGTCTGTACTTATTCTATATTCACACCAATTGGCAATTTTAGCACGCCTCATTGCGACCTGATTCAGAACTAAAAAACGATGCTCCATGATAGTACTATATGCAGTGTATATACAAAGTCAAAATTCAAAATTGTATCGGTTATGGCATTGCAAGCACTGTCGATCTTAAGGGTAGGCATATAAATATGTACGTGTCTACATACTTACCAATAATAAAAGAGCAACCTCGGATAATGGCGTCAGTTGCTATAGTCGTTCAGATTATTCACGTACAAAAATATTAGGTACTTTAACAATTCCAAACCATTCGACAATGCTACGATATTTATTGTTGTGAATAGGTACTTTAAATTAATAAAAAACCATAAGAGCGTCTTTTCCCTTTTATTAACTATCGTTGTTGTGTCAAAAATTTTGTTTGATTGTTGAGATTGTTACGATTTCATTTTGGAACGATTTACTGTTAGACATTGTTAATCTGTCAAATAAATCCAGATAGAACAAGAAGGTCTAATATACATATAATACACGTATACAGTTACTCACAAAAATATTGGGTCAAATGTAATTTTAAAAAGAAATATTTCATATTAAATTACCGTTAGTTGTATGATGTAATCAAAACACGTATTTTATCGATTACACTTTTTTAATTACATATTGTGATGTGGCAACAAGTTTAGATACATTTTGTAAATTAACGCCATCTGTTGGATTCATTGTGTACAACAACCAACATTTATTGTGTACAACAACCATGCTCCTAGAAGTATGCTACATATTTGCAACATGTTTTAACTTAGTACTAAATCGAACTTGACGAAACAATTCGAGACTCGAATTAGTACCGAAAGCTTAGATTGTGCCAGAACCAGACAGAAGCTTCCAGAAGCTTTTAAAGTTGTATAAATACAAGAGTAGATTGCATTGACAGTTCAGTTTATTTTCGAAAGTGGAATTGTTAACAACTGGAAGTATTAGTAAAAAGTGATTGAATTGAGATTAAATAAAAAGTGTTGAATTATAAAAACGTATTTGAATTGTGAATAAGTGAAATAAGTTAAATTGGTGTTATTTAAACTGAAAGACGTTGTGTTTTATAAAATAAAGAGATTTGTTTTATTATTGTGGAATTTTGATTGAGTTTTATTTGTCGAACCCCAGGCCAAAATATCACATTGGTGTCAGAAATTGGGGATAAAACTCAGTAAAGTGCTAGAAAATTCCATAGTGACATTTTCTAAAACAGTTTCGGTGACTCATTTAATTGTGAAAGTGGAATTTTCCAGAAACTATTGAACTGATTGTGCTATAAAACTGTGAATAGCGAGTATTTTTGTTAAAAATAGTGTTGGAAAAAGATCTTTCTAGAAGAGACATTAAAATAAAACTGACTGTGTTGCGAAAATAGTGTTTAAGTTACATAAAATGGGTCGCAAATTAGAACAATTGACAACAGCTGAGTTGAAAGAAGAATTAGGAAAACGAAATCTTCAGACTTCGGGGCTGAAAAAGGAACTATTGCTCCGACTTCAGAATGCTATCACTCAGGATGGTGGAGACCCCGATACCATGTTGTTCGATGTTGAAGAACAAGGGAGAGAATGCACAGTAAGTACAGCCGATGAAATGCCTGCTTTCATGAAGTTGCTTCTGTCGAAATTCGAAGAACAAAAGAACGTTCTCGAAGAACAAAAGAACGTTCTCGAAGAACAAAAGAACGTTCTCGAAAGTAAATTCGACGAACAAAAGAATGAGCAGAAGAATTCTTTAGAAGTTCTTCAGAAGCAACTAAGCGAACAAAGGGATTCTCTCGAAAACAAGCTAGATGCACAGAATGCTCTCTTCGACAAAAGACTCCAAATAGTAGATCAGAAAATAGAAAACTTAGAAGAAAAGTTCGGAAGGCAAGTAGAAAGTGTAGAGCAACAGTACGAACATCTGGCTAAGGAATTTGATTCTCTGAAAAAGCAGAAGGTTCGGGAATATTCGAGCGACGGTCCACGAAGAAAGGAAATGCAGCCCCCTGTCTTCGATGGTCAAACATCATGGCCAATTTATAAGAGGCAGTTCGAAGCTGCCGCCTTGACGAACAACTGGGACAACGAAGACAAATCAATTGCTCTTACGCTTGCTCTCAGAGGAACAGCTGCCGAATTGCTGCAGACCATTCCTGAAGACAAACATCAGGATTATGATGCCATGGTCAAGGCAATCGAGATGAGGTTTGGCGACGACCACATGCAGCAAGTTTACCGAGTCCAGTTGCGCAGAAGGGTCCAGGCAAGAGGTGAAACGCTACAACAATTGCAAGCTGACATTGAGCGCTTGGCGAATTTGTCTTATCCCAATACCAGCAGGGAAATCATAAACGAACTGGCAACCGATGCGTTCACTAATGCCATTGCAGATGGAAAACTACAAATGGCTGTGAGAATGGCAGGTAAGAAAACGCTCGCTGAGGCTTTAGCATTTGCCCTGACAATGGAAGCAGCAGACCAAGCTTCGCAAGGTAGCCATCGCGTCAGGGAAATGGCTACGCTAGAGTGCTCATGTCAACGTGTCGACATTGAAAGACAAAACCCGAGCACTGTTCGAGGTCAAATGAGATGCTGGAATTGCAACAAGCTAGGACACCTACAGCGACAATGCAGATCTATGCCTAGACAGGTAAGCTGCCCACATTGCACAAGGAGGAGGCAGAATGACGAAGCATCTGGCAGGAATAGCACTCACACTGCTGGACAAGCTTCTGATCAACAGCAGGCGGGAAACGCCTAAGAACCAACTTCGCGGGGCTGAAGTTGGTTGATGGAATCGACGCCCCCAGGACCATCATCCAAGTTTCGCAAACTACACGCTGCAGCAAGAGCTTGACAGTGGAGACAGTCATCAGAAACAGAAAATGTGTGGCCACTATCGACACGGGTGCCACAGCCTCCATAATCAGAAGAGACCTTGTTCAGACATCATGGCTACATAACACCAGCTGCTACACTCTGAAGACAGCTACGGGAGAAGCAGCAAAAGTATACGGGGAGGTATTTCTAAAGATACAACTGGCAGGGTTGACCTTCTCACATGCATTCTTGGTAGCCGACATATGCGACGAGTGCATCATTGGAGTGGATTTCATGAAGGCACATGAGGTAATCATAGACCTTCGAATGCAAGTATTAAGGTATCGAACCGTTGAGATCCCTATGGTATACGGAAACGAGAACGCTGTGAATCTTCGGGCGGTTATAAGCAGAGATGAAGTCCTACCACCTTCTTCAGAGACAGTTCTTTGGACGCGTTTGGAGGGTGATCCTGGGAACCACCGATTCTATTTCATTGAAGCAGATAATAAAGAGGACTTTCCAAGCTATATCGTTGGAAAGATTTTAGTGGAACCAAAGAAAAACATGGTTCCGGTAAGGCTGATGAATCCGAACAAACACTCCGTCAAGCTCAGACAAGGAGAGGTGATTGGAAGATGCGTACCCATTGCAGCCATATCGACAACATCTGGGAGTGATTCTGCGAGTCCTGTTTCTGCAACAAAATTGGCTGAGGTATGTAATGCTATCCTTGGAAACTGTGAGCTAAATCAGGAGCAGAAAACCATGGCCAAAAATCTCATTGGCGAGTTTGCTGATATATTTGCATCGCAGGATGGAGACTATGGTCGAACACACCTAGTACAGCACCGAATAGACACCGGCGATAGCAGACCGATCCGACAACCTGCTAGAAGACTTCCATTGGCAAAACAGCCGGAAGTCGATGAGATGATATCAACCATGGAAAAAGACGGTCTAATCGAAAGCTCAAAAAGTCCGTGGGCATCACCCGTTGTACTAGTAAAAAAGAAGGACGGCAGCACTCGATTCTGCGTGGATTACCGGAGGCTCAACGATGTCACCAAGAAGGACAGCTACCCCTTGCCTCGAATAGATGACACCTTGGATACCCTTTCTGGAGCGAAATGGTTTTCCACCCTCGATCTGAAAAGTGGTTACTGGCAGGTACAGATCCATCCAGAAGACAAAGAAAAGACCGCTTTCACAACGGGAAATGGACTATGGCAGTTTACCGTTATGCCATTTGGCTTGTGTAACGCTCCAGCCACCTTTGAGCGTTTAATGGAACGTGTGTTACAGGGTCTGACATGGAAAACCTGCCTGGTGTACTTGGATGACGTCATCGTTGTGGGAAAGACGTTCGCTGAACATCGCGACAACTTGAGGGAGGTGTTTACACGACTTCGAACTGCACATTTGAAACTAAATCCAAAGAAATGTGCTCTGTTCAAAGCTGAGGTGAAATATTTGGGACATGTGATATCATCAAATGGAGTAAACACTGACCCGGAGAAAATCGAAACCGTGAGAAATTGGCCAGTTCCCGAAGATAAACACCAGCTGAGGAGCTTTCTCGGTCTCGCCACTTATTACAGGAGGTTCGTCAAAGATTTTGCCGGAATCGCAAAGTGTCTGCACCAGCTAACTGAGAAGGGTAGACAATTTAAATGGTCAGGTGAGTGCGAAAGAAGCTTTCAACATCTAAAACAGCGACTTTGTGAGGCACCAATACTAGCTTACCCCACCCCTGGCAAAACATTTATTGTGGACGCGGATGCTAGTAACGTGGGTGTTGGAGCAGTTCTGTCGCAGATACAAGATGGGCAGGAGAAAGTGGTAGCCTATTTCAGCAAAGTTCTGTCGCGACCAGAGAGAAACTACTGTGTAACCAGACGGGAACTCCTTGCTTTGATACTGGCGACAAAACATTTCCATAAATATCTGTATGGACAGAGATTCATCCTGCGTACCGATCACGCCGCTTTAAAATGGTTGCTACAGTTCAAAAATCCTGAGGGGCAGGTAGCAAGATGGATCGAACGATTGCAGACTTACGACTTCGAAGTACAGCATCGCAAAGGAAGACTGCACTGCAATGCGGACGCGCTTTCCCGCAGACCATGTGAGCCCAGTTGCAAACATTGTGCGCGAAAAGAGGAAAAGGATGAAGGTATATCTGTCCAGAGAATAAGAGCCGAACCTGTAGAGGGTTGGAGTGCCGAAGAAATTCGTAATGCACAAAAAGAAGACCCTGACATCGAGCCAATCCTTGCATGGAAGGAATCTATGGAGAAACCAAACGCAAGAGATATCTCCGACAGAAGTCCTACTTTAAAAGCATACTGGGCGCAGTGGGACTCTCTCCATGTGGAAGATGGTGTTTTGCGAAGAAAATGGGAAATGCCGGATGGAAGATCCTTTAAGATGCAGCTTGTGGTTCCACGATCGAAAGTAGAGGAGATCCTACGAGAAATGCATGCTGGAATATCCGGTGGGCACTTGGGAATCAACAAAACATTGGAAAAGGTACGGGAACGCTTTTATTGGCTAAGCGTGAGAAACGATGTAGAGAGCTGGTGTCGAAAGTGCATAACATGCGCAGCTAGCAAGGGACCCAAAGTCAAAACACGAGGTAAAATGCACCAGTACAACGTGAGCGCCCCTTTTGAAAGAATCGCCGTTGACATCACAGGCCCGTTCCCGGAAACTGAAAACGGTAGCCGTTACATCCTTGTTGTCATGGACTACTTCAGCAAATGGCCGGAGGCTTTTGCGATACCCAATCAAGAAGCTAAGACCGTTGTCGAGCAGATAGTGGACCACTGGGTCTGCAGGTTCGGGGTGCCTATGGAATTGCATTCCGACCAAGGGCGAAACTTCGAGTCGAAGGTATTCCAGGAAGTATGCGCATCACTCGGGTTAAAGAAAACAAGGACAACACCTCTTCATCCACAGTCTGATGGAATGGTAGAAAGATTTAACAAGACCTTGAAGGAACATATGTCCAAAGTCGTGAACGAGAACCAACGGGATTGGGATCGGCGAATTCCTTTATTTCTTATGGCCTACCGGAATGCGGTTCATAGTACAACTGGATACACTCCATCCGAAATTCTATTTGGACGAACTGCCCGGCTTCCAAGTGAGCTAAAATTCGGATTTCCTATTGAAGACCCAAAATGCGAAGAGGACTACGTGTTAGATCTTAGAGAAAGGATCAACGACATTCACCAGAGAACAAGAAACAACATAAAAATTGCGAGTGACCGCATGAAGACCAGATACGATGCGAGAGCAACAGCACCTGAATTCAATGAGGGAGATCTGGTATGGCTTTATAACCCACATCGCAGAAAGGGAAAATCGCCCAAGTTTCAGCAGGACTGGGAAGGTCCCTACCAAATAGTTACGCGCATTAATGACGTCGTTTTCCGAATCCAACGAGGACCAAGAGCAAAAATGAAAATTGTCCATGTGGATCGACTGCATCGTTACCACGGAAACAATGATGATGTGTCTGTTCGGGACGAACAAAACTAAGAGGGGGACAATGTGATGTGGCAACAAGTTTAGATACATTTTGTAAATTAACGCCATCTGTTGGATTCATTGTGTACAACAACCAACATTTATTGTGTACAACAACCATGCTCCTAGAAGTATGCTACATATTTGCAACATGTTTTAACTTAGTACTAAATCGAACTTGACGAAACAATTCGAGACTCGAATTAGTACCGAAAGCTTAGATTGTGCCAGAACCAGACAGAAGCTTCCAGAAGCTTTTAAAGTTGTATAAATACAAGAGTAGATTGCATTGACAGTTCAGTTTATTTTCGAAAGTGGAATTGTTAACAACTGGAAGTATTAGTAAAAAGTGATTGAATTGAGATTAAATAAAAAGTGTTGAATTATAAAAACGTATTTGAATTGTGAATAAGTGAAATAAGTTAAATTGGTGTTATTTAAACTGAAAGACGTTGTGTTTTATAAAATAAAGAGATTTGTTTTATTATTGTGGAATTTTGATTGAGTTTTATTTGTCGAACCCCAGGCCAAAATATCACAATATATTGGTGCTATTTTATTTTCCGTTATTTTACTTCATACATTCTGCAATGACGAAAATAATATCACAAAAATATTGGGTCGCGAGATCATTCGTTTATTGGATGACATCAAGTAAGCATAACCTTTTGAGTAAAAAAAATTTCATCGTGGTTAGGTCCGTTATATTGATGAATTGAATTATGTTCTTTGTTTTTTTTATTAACACATTTACTTATAGCATGGGTCGCAAATGTAAAAATACTTCTTTTGATAAGAGGCAACTTATTATTTTCCATGATGCCAAAGGAAAAACCCAAAGGGAAATAGCGGATTTTTTGAATATTCCAAAGAGCACGGTTGGAAATATTATTCGAAGATGAAAAAATGAAAACCGAATTGAATTCAAACCTAATCCTGGACGCCCGAGGATCTTAAACAACCATGATCAAATATGGGTATTACAAAACCTAAAAATTGGTAATTTGTAATTTGGTTTTCATATACGGAATCATGGACCGATTTGCTTTTTAAGACATTTTGAAACTAAATTTGCGACAAAGTGCAGAGTCAATGGGTATTCTAAGCACATTTAAGTTTTACCAAGATGACGACCCCAAACATAAATCCAGAATTTTGCAGTAATGATTACTTTACAATTGCCCTAAAGTAATTCAATCACCACCTCAAAGCCCAGATTTAAATCCAATAGAGAATTTATGTGAAATTCTGGATCGTGCGGTGAGAAACCAACCTTAAAAAAGTGCTATTAGAAGAATGGGGGAAAATAAGTTCTTACACAACACAAAACCTGGTCGAATCGATGCATAGACGACTTAAAAATGTAGTAGAAGCGAAGGGTAACCCAACAAAGTACTAAAAGTTAAATTATATTGTTTAAGTATTTTGACCACCCAATAATTTTGTGATATTAAAAACAACACTTTTATGAATTTAGATTTCTTTTTCTTCTTTAACTATTAAAGAATGTATTTTGTTTAGTTTAAATCGAAGCTTATGAATGCTTGAATAAACCTTTATTTTTTCGAAACACTTGCTTATGTTTTTGCTTTCTTAATTTACATTTTAGTCGGACAAATTACTTGGCCCAATAATTTTGTGAGTAACATGTATGTATATATTTGTATACAATGTGTATGATATACCTGTATTAGACATATATTTACTGAACGGATATTGCAGGTCATTTAATTGATAATTGTGAAAGAATTTTAATTTAATTTTTATATTATGTATATGTATATACATAAATATATACCTATTTTATATATTTATTTACCTATACTCAAAATTATAAACGCATTATAGGGAGTGTGTAACATTATGCACTCTTTATATTATTGCCTCTTAACGGGAAAATATTATTTATAAAATGTATGCAACATTGCATAGAGATTGTATGGGGAAGCTAAACGTTCTTGGAGGTTTAATAGAGCTTGTATACATTTATTCATGATCGCCACCATTTCCCTAGAGTTGGAGGCATATAAATGTAATAGATTCCGTTTTTTCTTACTATATTAGACACAAATCATTTTTTTTAAATAAGAACTTATGCAATGTTGCATAGACTCCTTATGCACTGTATAACTATTTATTTATAATGAATAAAAAAAATATGTAATCTAGAAAATTGTATTTTTTTATTTTTCACCTACATATGTATGTACGTCTTACAGATGTATATGCCGACGTCGCGGCATTTTTATGTTTAATGTACGTCAATGTAAAATATTTAATTACAAGAGACTTCATTTTCAATAAGCGTATCTAGAATACCATAGAAAAAAGAAAAAAAGAACTGCGACTCGTACCGACCATGCCCTGCAAACCCTGAAATTTTATTTTGTGCATGTGAATACGTGTGAGAAACAGCCAATCAGCCATACGTTTCGTGCCACAAAAAGGCAAACGTATTAGTACCTAGTCCCATAAGAAATGTACAGGGACCGGTACACATACATATGTCGCTGAACTGGTATTTCTCAGTTTGTAAGCGAAGAGAGAATTATCCTCGTTCCTGTTTCTTTTTTCTATGATCTAATACAAACAAAAGGACGAAGTTTTGAAATATAAAATATCAATAAACAATTTGGCACAAGTAAAACTATCATTTATAATTTTATATTTTGTTGAAATCGGCAAATCAATACATTTATTTACACTCTCTAAAAACAAAAATCAGAAGAATGTAACGTCACACGCAAAATCAGCCAATGTAAGCATACCTTGTATTTCTGTGTATCATGCTTGTATATAAAATCTATGTTAGTAAGTATCATCAGATAAGGCAGCATCTACTTTAGCAAGGTAGAGCCGCAACGTCGCTGCAATAGCTTTTTCTGTGAACATGATATACATTTGTATGCGTTTTGGAGATTATAAAAAAAGAAATCAATGAAAGAGTACATTGTTTGTTTGCAAAAAGTCATTAGTTAGAATGAGTACATGAATAGAAGAATAATGAATAATAAGTAGGAGCGAAAGGTTCAAAAACTGACACTAGACCATATGGTATGGTAGAGTAAGGGAAACAAAAATTGGTGGATTTCCTTTTGATTTTTCGTAAACAAAGCAAGATTGTGTGTTTTCAATTATTTCTTGGATTTTTCATTTTTCATGAAATTTTGTTAGGTAGCTTATACCGAAATCACATACCAATTTTGCCACATTCTGATTTGACTGTATAAAGTTTGTGGGTAATTTTTTTCAAACAAAATCGTAAACGTATTCTGAGCACCAGGCGAACATGAAAAAGAATAGTCGTAGATTCTTAAAATAATTCCACTCAAATTCAAAAAGAACAAGAAGAGAAAAAGAAAAACGAAATAGGCGGAGTTTTGTTAAAGTAGAAAGTAGATGTAGATACTGGGGTGTGTGGATTTGACGAGAGGGTCTGTGGGTGTGAGTTAACGGTCTGTATGTCGGGGTTGCTCCCATCAATGTTTTCTTATTACGTTATCACATAAAATTATCGTCCGTAAACCGACTTTACAGTTAACCAACTCTTTTTTTTTTTATTTAAACGTAGGCAGGTTCCTATTAACATTTATACTGAAGGAAAGAATAGTTAAAGCTAATGTTTATTTTCAAAACGGAATTTTACTGCTTACAATCGTACATACGGTCTATGTTTCCGTATTTTTTTTTTGATTAAAACCCGAGAATAATTTTTTTATTTCCAAATTTCTTTTTTACGGCTCGAAAAATGTTAACCATTTTTGAAGATACTCAAAAGCAATAACATAGGTACAAACATCTGCAAACAATTTGTTTAATTTGTAAAATAAGTAAATAGGTAGGTACTTGAATTCAAATAAAATTTTTGCAGACTAAAAAATTTGATATAATAATCAAACATGGTAACCATATAATTGCAAAGCAGCAATTTTTTCCAACAAATACATGCCAACAGAATACTAGTTGTGTACATACGTATATACATTCAAACAGTGTAAGTGATGTATATTACCAGCGAAGCTGCTTCAGAAAATAAATTGCACGACTGGAACGCACGTACTTGCTGTTATGTGCGGTCACAGCTACGAATAAAATTTGAAAAATATTAAGGGAACTTTAAAGTTTTTTTTCGATTTTCTGACATTTCATTGTTTGAAACAAGTACGTAAAATAGTTTTCAGCGGAAAAATTTGAACGCCATTTTGTGGCTTTAAAATATGTGAAATAGGTTGTTTTTTTCTAAAATAAACGATTTTATTTTAAAAACTTTTTTCTCAAATAAAAAAAAAATAATTGAAAAATGCAAACTTAAGCAAACAAATAATCTACATCTAAAAACAAAATAAAAAAAAATGATCAAAAAATTGATTTTTGAAAAAAAAAATATTAAAATATCAAAAAACAAGTTTTCGATAATATTTTAAAATAAAATTACTTAGGCTACCAACATCTTCCTGAATATCAATTTTGATTATAACCAAATGACCTGTGTTCGAGAAAGTCGAAGAAAAAAAAAGGTTCTATAAAAGGTACCGTTTTTAGCCCACGATCTTGATTTTTTTTTGTCTGGTTGTTAGATTTTTTTTACGAATGCATCATTGCCTTATAGTTCCTATAAATCGCAAGTAAAAACATTCACTATTTCCCTTTCATCTGATGACAGAGTAAAATCATGAGAGCATTCTTTTTTCAACAATTAGAGAGCTCATAATAAGGACTTATTTTCTTAAGGAGTTTTTGGTCGATCACTTGTTTTTTTTTAATTCAACATTTAAAGACAATATAATGTGTTGTCTTATTTGTCGGTTTTAATTATATTGTTGTTTAGTTGAGTTATTGGTACATATGTCGAGTTTATTGCGTAAAATGGACAGACTCAAGAATTTTATTTTGCAAATACTGCCTTCTTAAATATGCAAAATGTTATGAAGGTATATAAGAATTTAATTTGATCTTTTTGTTTGCATTTTTCATTTTTCCCTTAAGGCGCTTATACAATGTCAACCATTTTCCAGTCCTTCCCTGTGTGAATATTTTAATTTAATTTTAATTTTGGTGGGGGCAGCACCACCATTTATTTGGCTTATTTCAAGCTACAAAACTAAAACTAACTTAAGACTAATTAAATCTAAATGGAAAGGTTGGGACAGTTGTTGAGGCGTAACTTTAGATTCGGTGTACTAAAATTAAGGTCAAAATATTCAGCAATCGAATTTACACTTCCCAGCATACGTGTAATAGGTTCATTGGAGTCATAGGAGGTACGGTGGGAGGGTATATATAAAAGGCTAGGATTTCTGAGATTGCGGGGGTTAGTGTTAAAGAAAATGGAATTATAAAATGAAGGGCAGTCAACGGACCCAGAAAAAAGTCGGTGAATGAAAAGAATATCGGCAACCAATCTTCGTTCATCTAGAGTTCTTAGATTAATAAGTTGGAGACGGGCATGATATGGAGGTAGAATAAAAGGAAAGGAAGCGAAAAGAAGAAATCGTTTGTGAATGCTGTCTATTCTCGAAATATGGACGTGGTGGTATGGGCGCCAAACTTGAGAAGCATATTCAAGGAGAGGTCTTACGAGTGTTATATATAGGGAACGAGTCACATAAGGGTTGCAGAATTCTTTAGACCATCGTTTTACGAAACCTAGAGTTGAATTAGCCTTCTGTATTATTTCATCGATGTGTTATCGGAAACTAAGCTCACGATCACATAAAACACCGAGATCACGGATCGAATCAACAATGGGAATGTATTGATTGGAGAGAAAATATTGACGGGGAGGTAAAACTATGCGTTTACGTGAAAAAGTTATCGATTGGCATTTTTCCACGTTCAGTTCCAGGCAATTTTTGCTACACCAAATTGAAAAGCGATCAAGATCTAATTGAATAAAGTTTGAATCATTTACTGAAGATATGGTTTTGAAAAACTTAGTATCGTCAGCATATAATGAGATATTGGAATGCTTTATTATCAATTCGATGTCATTAATGGTAAGGATGATAAGGAGAGGGCCTAAGTGACTTCCTTGAGGGACACCGGAAGTGGCGAGAAATGGATTGGAAAGTGCATTCCTGAAACGCACACTATAGGAACGATTGCTGAGGTAAGAAGATATCCATTTCAAAGAGATCTGTTCAAAGCCAAGAGCCTTAAGTTTGAAGAGTATAAGACTATGAGAAATTTTGTCAAAGGCTTTACTAAAGTCAGTGGAGATAACGTCGACTTCCATCCCTGCTTCTAGAGCTGAGAGGGCAAAGGAAACAAATTCAATAAGGTTAGTGGTAGTGGATCTACATTTGAGGAAGCCATGTTGTCTAGGGGATACAAGCGACTTACAACGAAAACTTATTATTTCGTATATGAGGCATTCAAATATTTTGGGGATGTAGGATAGTTTGGCAATGGGGCGATAATTCTTAACGTTATTTTTGGCGCCTTTTTTGTGAATCGGTGTAACGAATGAAGTTTTCCATACTTCTGGAAATACACCTTGGAATAAAGATAAATTAAAAATTTGAGTTAGGGGAACGGAGAGAGTTTGGGATTTTTTTTTAGAAGAATTTCCGGGATATTATCTGGCCCAAGAGAAAATTTTTCACGTAGTAGGCTTAACTTATTTTCAACAAGATTCTTATCGATTGTGAGAGGGAAAAAAGAGCCAATTGAAAAATTCGGTAAGTACTTAAAATAAGCTTCGTAACGAATTGGAAAAATGTCTTGGGATCGTTAATGAGGTTCGCTTGAGTTTCAACTAGATAACGCTGGTAAAGGTTACTATACAGTTCCGAAAATTGGAGATAAACTCCGGAGAAAACGTTCCCACAATTTATTTCTCCTATTTCTCAAAGAACGCAATTTCTGATTATACCAAGGGGGGGATGTAAGTGAGGTTTTGTGTTGTGAAGTTGGTACGTAGAGAGAAATGGAATTGTAAATTTCTCTATAGAATTTACTAATGGCTTCGTTTACGGAAAGATTTACGAAATTAAAAGATGTGTTACTGAGATATTCGTTAATTTCTCTGAACTTAGCTTTGTGAAAGTCGAAAGAACGAATAGAAATATTAGAGTTCTGGTTAGGACACTCCTGAAATAAAGACAGAAAAATAGGTGGATGATAGTTGTCGATCGTTGAAAGAGAAAAAGTACTTAATGATACACTAGAATTCATGGGGTCTGTTGAGAAAATTAGGTCGAGTTGTCTATTCATAAAGTTACAGACACCACTTACTTGGAAAGGGCTTAAATCAGCTAATCGATCGATGAATAGATATTCTTTATTGGCAGTTAGATTGCATGCGATAAAATGTGATTCATCTTCGGATGCTTTCCATATTAAGTGAGGAAGATTAAAGTCACCAAAAAGAAGGATTTCATCTTGGGGTTCACTTAGGGTTATGAGTTCATCAACTGCGTTAATAGCTTGTTCGTATGACTCAATGGGTTGTGCGGGTAGGATGTAGAAGCAGATGACAAAAATTGCTTTTCGGGGAAGACTGATTTTTATAGAGACATAGTCTATAATCGATGAGGAAGATTTTGATATGAAAGATGAATCAATTGTATTTTTAACGGCGAATAATACACCACGACTAGGTGAATCATTTGCGCTTCGGTTTAGATCATCACGGTAAACGTTAAAATTAGATGGGAACAGTTTTAGGTTATTAATGCTAGGTAAAAGATTCGTTTCGGTTAGTGCATAGATTTCGAAAGGTAGAGCATGAGATTTCTGAAAGATATTATGAGTTTTTGAACGAAGACATTTTGATAATAAAATGTTATGGGAAGAATTCGGCTTGAAGGAGGGAGTCAAAACATTGATGGAAGGAAGGTGGCGGTTGGAGAGAGGTTGGACAGAGATAGTGATAGGAGCGATAAAATTTGCTAGATTCTGATCTTTCTCTTTGAAGGTAGGAAATTCTTTTAGAATGAAGAAACGAAGAAAAGGCATAGAGATCTTTGGATATTTGTTTTGAGGATACATTCGGAAGCTCGTGATATTTGTCGTATATCTGCCTTAATGGTATCGGATCAGAAGGCAGACATATTTCAAAATGCCTAGGTTGCCAATTAGTTAAGGTGCATACCAACATTTAAAATATTTTTTTTTCATTCATAATTTATTTTTAATTTTTTTCTTTAATTTTCAATTTTTTAATAAGTTATTTAATTTTTTTATTTTATTATTTATTATATGTATAATCCAAGGGGTCATTTTTAGGGCTTAAAAAAATGTTAGATCCATATTCCTGCTTATTTTTCTCGAAAAACAGCTCCAGCAATATTAATAATGAGCTTACAAGCGCTCAAAAGTTGATCAGATTGTAGCGCCATCTAAGGATGGGAAGATAAGGTAATATTCTAAGCGCAGTGCGTCCTTGATTTGGTACAGTTTACTTCTCGTTGCTCTTTTCAAGAAAAATATCTATCAGGATGCAATTATTGTGTCTGTAAATTTCTCTTACGTCGCGTTGATGATGGTCATGATAAACCTCGATTCTTGGAATAATTGATCTCAGATTCTAGTTTCCGCAGTAAACCCACGTAGCGCACAGCAAACCCATAGCCTATTTTGTTTGGGGAAGTGATTGCTTCATTATCTTAGGAGCAACTTTGTGAACAAAAAATATAAGACTGCATTTAATCAATTTTACTTGCGATTATAGGTACTATAATGCAAGTTATGCATTCGTGCAGATTTAAAATTTTGAGATAACAACCAAGCATGACATTACGATGATAAAGAAACATATTTGAGTTACTGGCAAAATTCTGTCTGTCTGTTTGTACGAATGTCTATTGGACTATAAACGGTTGAACCAATCGCTCAAATATTAACGGTACCTATCATATAACCGTTAAGTAAAATCTTAATTTTCTAAAAAACGGCTCCAAGAATTATTATGAAAAAAAATCAGTGCACTTTTGTAGGTGTGATATATGTTCTGGTGAAAAAAAAAATTTAAGTTGGTTGGCTAAAAATGGTACCCCTCTTAGGACCGTTTTTTTTCTTCGATTTCTCAAGAACCGCTTAACCGATTATAATAAAATTTGATATTCAGGAAGGTGTATATAGCCAAAGCAATTCGACATAAAAATATTTTAGAATAACTGTTTTTTTTTTGTATTTTTAATATTTTTTTTTTATTTGAAAAATCGATATTTTGAAAACGAATAGGTGATAGGTGTTTAAGTAATAAAACCCGTTTTATTTAAAAATCGTTTCTACGATTTTGAAAAAAAATTCAAACTTAACATTTTTTTACGAAATAAACGGCGTTTAAATCTTTTCGCTCAAAACTATTTTACGTACTTTTTTCAAATCAGAAAATCGAAAAAAGCTTTGAAGTTCCCTTAATATTTTTCAAATTTTATTCGAAGCTGTGACCGTACATAAGAGCAAGTACGTGCTTTCTTAGAAAATTGCCCCTCCCATAGTACAAAAATTGTGTATTAAGTCCCTCTACAAGGTTCCGTTATTAATTTGCGGGCGCAAGGTTATAGCACTCTCAGTAGTCTAAGGTCATTTTCTCTCACAATTTGGCAACTTGTCAATATCGACAAAATCACCCGTTTTCGATTAATTAACTGCTGTTTTCCTGAAACACCAATGATACCCTATTCTTGGCCAGCTTCTTGCACACCCAAAATGTATTCTGTTTTTTTTTCATTATTGCACTAAAACATTGGTATAAGGTCAACCCAACTTTAATTTATTAAATATTTTTAATGGCCTTCACCTTCACTATCGGATCAGATGACGGTCAATTAAAAACAAAGTTAATCTGAAGTGAAAAGTGCAAAGATAAAGTGTAAGTGTAAGTGCAAAGATAAAGTGTTAAGGCCCAATGGACATGAACTGAAAAACAACTAAATCGGTTAGCCACTCGGATTAAAGACCAGTTACTTAATCAGCGGTCACTTGAGTCCACACACAAAAAAAACTTATCACCAACAAAAATCTCTAGTTCGTTCATTATTTCAGATGTTTTTCAACCTCCCCCACCAACAAAAAATTTGTCTATTGTTCGCTCATCTTTGAAAAACTATAAACTGAAATTAATAGGAAACCCAGCGTCGTGTGCATCGTCCCATTTGATTACAGAGGGTATGACTTAAAGCAAACTACATAACGTAATTGCAAATTCGCATCGCTGATCAGTTTTTTTCTAGTTGCTCCTTGCGCGTTATTAAATTTTATTTGTATTATTTACGTTATTAAGGTGTGCCCACAGTAAAGAAGCATTTGTTTCAAAATATGTTTCCCATTTGTTTAAAAAGCATTTCAGAAACAAAAATCTCGCACATCAGCCAGCCGAAAAATCGATGCAATAACTACAATCGCTATGGAATCCATTTTTTTGTTAATAACAATAAAAATAAATAAACACTCACCAATATTCTGCAATTCGTTTTTAGGTTTTTATAAAACGTATATGATCGAATACGACTATTTGTATTCTGTCGTTATTCTGAATCTAGCCCATCCTAAAGAGCTCGGTTTGGCTAAAAGTAACATAAATCTGGTTTTAAATTAATAGTCTAATTATGATGGCTTACTACCTTACCCACCCGGCGATGATTAAGTTAGTAAAATGAGTGAATATCAAAATTTGAGATAAAGTCTGGAATGCTTGGAAAGAAATGTAAACCACCTGGAATGTAGAACCATTTTTGGGGGTTGAATTAAAAGTGAATTATGCATTTTTTGGGACTTCCATTACTGCGCTAGCTAAAGATAACCAATAAAGATTAATAATAAAAAAATTATTATTATTAAACACAAGAAAAAAACACATTTTCGTAAATATCTTCACAGCCCCACCTTTCGGGTCGAAACCATTCACCACATGAGCTAACAGATTGCCTGATTTTTTTTTAAACAAAATCGTGTTAAATGTGGAGTTGGTTGAAACCGACTTCGTCCCGTTACGTATAAAGCTTCCACGCGCTCTTCTGTCATCGTGGCTTCTCTGTTCAGTGGCTTCACTTATCAACCTAGTTCTTTTCTTATACGCAGAAGATCTTTACTCATTTTAGTGTTTATAGTTAGTGATTAATTTTTTAATGTAACGTATTCATTGTTACTCACTTGTTACGTTATCCTTACGTATGTACGTCAAACAAAGTGTTTGTAGAAAAAGCGGTACCTATTGTGATAATCTTTAAACATTTCTGTATATTTGAAGTTTTTTCAAATTGACAAAGTCGTTTATAAAGCGTGATGGTGTTTCTACTTTAACTCTCTTTCTATGTATATACAAATATTAATCAAATTAACAATAAAAACTTACCAAATGTCTGGCAAAATTGATAAATTAACAACGGTTTCCTTGTCAAAATCAAGAAAAAAATCGATTGAATCCATAGCTAAATATGCGAAATAAAAAAAAAATTACTGGGAAACACATCACAAATAACTTTTTTATTTGAAATTGAAACGATTTTGACAGTTATCTACAAGCAACGTTATGCGTAGTGTTTTTGAGTGTCTCGTATCTAACGCATAAGATTTAAGGAATACCTATTTTTGTACGAGACGAGTTCGAGTGCAACTACGAATAAGTACGAGACAAAATAAGACTTGCAGAATAAAGGCCACTGATATATATGTATTTCAATTGATATAATTAGAAATGTTATCCTTTATAATTGAATTTGGAGGTGATTTGACGTAACATAGATTTTGAAATTGAGTATGAGAGCATCCAACGAGGCAACATTTTTTTCGATTTGCTACGATTGAATCTGTGAAAGGGCTGAATAAGTCGTTGACAAATATAAGGAGAAGAATCGGAGATAAAACTATGCCTTGAAGCACATCAGCTTTTATTTTGTGAATATCAGACTTTAATCCGTCCAACACAAGTTGAATTGAGATTAAATGCACGCATTAAAAAAAAAGCTTTATGCCAAACTCTATCAAATGATTTAGAGCTGATTACCAATAAAGATCTTCCCTTTTTTCTATTTGTGATTATTTTTTCAATATTTTTAAAACTAATCCCTTTTGACGTGATAACGTCTTATTAATCGATGGCACGCTACACATGTGAAATAGCATGACTCATGCTGACAAGAAACACAATGCGTACGGTAACGCGTTGCGGTATGCTTTGATACTCACTTTAATTTTCTTGAATTTTTTTCTACAATGTGACCACACATATGGTGACGTGCAATCCAGTGCAATGGTCCATTTTTTAACCGATTACAATCAAATTTGATATTTAGGAAGATGTAGATAGCCAATGCAATTCGACATACAAATATTTTGAAATACAATTTTTTGTATTTTTAATAATTAAAAAAATTTTTTTTGTTTTAAGTTCTCTTTCTTAAATTATTTTTTTTTAATTTTTAAAAAAAGTTTAAAATAAAAACCGTTTTATTTAAAAACCATTCCTACAATTTTGAAAAAAAAATCTAACTTTTTAAAATTTTTAACCAATAAAATGGCGTTTAAATTTTTTCACTAAAAGCTATTTGACATACTTTTTTCAAATAATCAAAAGTCAGAAAATCGAAGTTTTTTTTTTAATTTTTTTTTTTTTAATCTGTGACCGCACATAAGAGCAAGTACGTGCGATCCAGTCGAGTAATTTATTTTAATCAATATGTTGGCGTTTTTAATACATAATTGCGTATCCCATAGTTCCTTCTTAAAGCATTGTTTTATATAAAAATTGACGTAACACAGAGGTTATTCTCGTTAGTAAATTATATCACTGCATTTGATTTATGGCCCGTAATTAAGCATTCCCATCTTCCTCCATTCTCCACAACTTACTTCTGATTTCGTGTTCACACACTCACAAGTCGGTGTATTGTGTGTACATGGCGAAAGCTACGGAAATATTCAAGGAACTTTTAAGGAAACCACCCTATCTCTCTCACAAAGCCTTGACGTCTTCAGGCTCAGGTATAATGTTTTCCTTCCAAAAAATCCATCCAGCTCCAGCACAAGCTATACACATTGCGTTAGTTTGTCATCCTCTATAAGAGTTTACATTCACAAATTTTATTTATAGTATTTCGAATGTAAAAACGCTTGGTATGTATTATTTACACACGGGGTGATCTAATGAAATTTAAGGGTTGAAATAAATTACTTAAATATCTGCCAACAATTAAACAGATTCTCGTAATTAATTACAGCTATTGGTTGGAAAGGATGACATTAAAATGTTAGTATCAAGAATGTTAACACAACTTTGTGGGGCCCTACCTTGAAGTCCTCATGGTATTCAAATGAGCTTGCTATCGTAATAAGGTATGGTTCTGATATAAAAAAAAAAATCGCAACCATTTAAAAATAATAAATCCTTTTCACGATGCTTTGATTGATGCGACGTTTCGAGAAGCCTAAACATATTTGACCGAACAGAAAAAATATAAAATAATCAAACAGTTTGTTCTGTCATCATAAAGACTTTTCCAAATATGTTTGGTGTTTTCCGACCAGACGCTCACATAAAGACCAACGCAAATATCGATTGAAATTCTTCCAAATTAAATTTAATTCTTAAATTAAACTCAGAATCAATTATTGTAAATTCGATAATACCCACAACATACCTATTGATTTCTTGATATCTCCGTAAAGAGAAACCGAGGGTTTGCCAAGTATGTCCATAATTTATGAACAAGTGGATTACTGAGATGAAATTAATGAGACACCAATAAATTATGAATATACCTACTTCCATGAAGAGCTATTAGTCCTTTTTGGGGGAGTGGAAGGTATTCCTTTTGATTTCGCAGAATGAATTTAGTTAAATGCAATTTAATAAGTTATAATCTCGGGATTGATGCCGATGACATGATGATTCTTTCATTCAGTGCAAACACACAAGCCAGAACCGCTGAACAATTGACTTGGGTTTAATTTCGCACAAACCGCCCAACGGCAAACACAAAATTAATATAAAGGGTAGGCAAAGACCGTTCAAATCACAGAGGAGGGTTGTATTATTTGTATTGAAATTAATTGTTGTCTGTCTTGGGCCTTGCTACATGCGCCCTTTCACCAGATTTTCGGTTTGGCATTTTACTGCTTTTCATACACAAAATTTTGCTGGTGAATATTCCTCCAAGATTTTCAGCTCAATAAAAGCTATTGGTGAGATGGGAGAATTTTTTTTTCAGAAGTGGTGCTGTCCGTTGATAATTTTTTTAATAAAATTTAGACAAAAGGCTAAAACGTGTCGGTTAAATTGGACCCAGAATACTAAACACGGTAGAAAGGGGTTTCCTCTTTTTATCCGTGAGGAAATTTGTCTGCCTATCGTATCTATACGAATTTATCTTGAGAAACTGAAATTAGTACTTTGAAGATTAAATAATGTCAATTTCTTAAAAGAGAATCAGTGTAATATTGTAGGTTGGAATAACACCAAGGAAGGCCATGCAAAAGGTAAAAATGTTAGAAAGAGAGGCGGAATATTTGCAGTTATAGAGGCTTCTGTAGTTCGTCCAAGCAGCTCTCGCAGAAATTGGTTTCATGGATAGAGCCAACGGCAACGAAACAGTTACAGGCTAGAGTCTCAGTGTGTAGTCATACGCTTGTTCTAGTGAAGGTACTTCGATTTCTAAACTAAACAGCATTTTCTCAGGTCAGGTTAGTATAATGATAAAATTTATTCAAACCAAACATTTATCTCTATTAAATAATTCTCTGGAATGAATCTGCCAATTTTTTTCTTTGATTCTACAGAAAATGTAGCTCGCTCTACTACTCTTAAAGGGCAACAATAGATTTCCTGAGTTTTATATTTGGTCATTTTGTTAACGCCTTGACAGAAGATCTCTTCAAACTTCTAGTTGAAGTCAAAATGCGATTATTCTATAATCTTCATGTAAAGGGTGTTTTTTAGACGTGTGGTTTTCACTGTGGCAATTTTTTTTCGGAGTTGGGCTTTTAGACAGCTGTCACTTGATTTATGCTTAGTTTGGTTTGCCATTTCATAATGAATAGACTTACTTCTGATTAACGTTTGCAAATCGTGCAATTTTATTAATGCGTCGACATAATCGCCCAGCATAGTAATTCGAGCAACCATGGATCGGTTTTGCACTACGTTTACTGTAGTAGATAATGCGCATCCTCAGAGACGCCGCACCGAAGACGCTATTGCTGCTGTGGAGCAGAGTATCGAAGAAGACCCGAATGAGTTCATCGGCCATCTCGGGCAACTATTGGAGCAGTGCCCATCCACTTTATGAAATATTTAGGATTTTGGTTGGCGGGCTTACAAAATCTAACTCGTGCAAGAATTGAAGCCGAACGACCATCAAGCTCGTCACACGTTCGGTGAATGGGGCCAAAACGAGATGGCCACCGATCTCGATTTTCATAAGATAATTTTGTTCAGCGATGAATCTGACTTTTGGTTGAATGGGTAAGTTAATAAGCAAAATTGTCGTATTTGGAGTGATCATAACCCACAAGCCATTGTTGAGACGCTCTTACATCAAAATGAGAAGAGAAATGCACTCTTGCAAGTAGTGCTTTATATCTAGTCCGCATCAATTTCTTGATTTTGTATAATAATCCCTAAGTTTAAAACAGTTTTACAAGTTATAAAATCTTAAAAATCTTCACTTTTATAACTCGTCCAATATTATCGGCTTTCCTCTGAGGTTAATTTATTGTTTTGATTCGAAATAAATTTGTGTTTCCGTTCTCCTGTTAATTTTACGCCTTTTTTCAACATGCCAACTGAGACACGTAACAGAACACATATATACATTCTCCGAGAGATGTAAACATCGAAAACGTCAACAATGCTTGTACAGCCGACAAACTCTGGGACCGTATATAGATAAAACTGCAGAAGTGGGGAGACGACTTTAAGAAGGATTTGTTTACCATGTTGGATACAAAACTCACTGCTTTGGAAAATAAAATCAATAATCAGGTTAGTGTAGTGAAACGAGAAATTCAGCTTCAAATAAAAACACTTGCTGACAACTGCAAATGGCTCGAACTTAATGTCGACAAGCTCGAAAGAGAAAAAATTAGCTCTGATGTCATTATATCCGGAATTCCCGAAGTGCCAAATGAAAATTTGAGTGAGGTCTTCCAAAAACTGTGCACTAACATCACTTTGACACCGCCTGCTATCCGTCACAGTGCGACACCCTCCGACGCCTGTATCATATTATAACTTACCAGCAAATATGATAAACAAAAACTTTTAAAAGCCATTGCCAATTACCGCAAGATGAAAAACTCACCACTTAAGCCTAACGAGATGGGTTTTAAGTCTCACAAAAGCTTTTATGTAAATGAAAGCTTAACTAAGCGAAACTACAACCTGCAGCGACAAGCTTTGAAATTAAAGCGACGATCTCTTATCACTTCCACGCACACTTACAATGGCCAACTCTTCATTCGCTCCAATCTCAACCAACCTTCTGTGCTTGTGCAATCCATTGATGACATGAGAAATTTGATCGGGCCAGCATTCGATGACATCTTAAACTCTTAACAAAGTAACAAACAACATAATAGGTATTTGTATTTTTTTTCTGTTCTCTTCCTTATTTTCTGCTTTGTATATACACTGCATATAGTACTATCATGGAGCATCATTTTTTAGTTCTGAATCAAGTCGCAATGAGGCGTGCTGAAATTGCCAATTGGTGTGAATATCGAATAAGTACAGACAACAAAAGTTTATTAAATACTGGTAAAATATCGGTAAAGGTTCTCGTATCCACTATTTAGAATTAGTTCTGAATCAACCAGGAAGATGGCCAGACTAAAAATGACCACCATGAGAGTACTATAGAAAATGTATATACAATGTTTTCTGTTTAATTTTGTTTTCTTTCTTTTTTCCTAATTGATTATTCTTTTGTAAGAGATATTTCAGATTTCGTGTTTCTTCATTCTGCTTTTTCCTAATATTCCAATTATCACAATTTGTTCATCTTTCACTATTATCTGTTTAAATTGTATCAATTTCGTATTATTTAGGGAGAGTAAAATTAGATATTTACCTGGCAGTATGAGCGAGAGCTTGAGATGTGTTTTGAAAATAATGTGCAGTCGATACGAGGGGTTGCATATCTGTCATATATATGCTCAGAGTCTGGTTAATAAGTTCGATGAGTTCAAGTTGTTGTTCGAAGGAAATTTTTTTGACATTATATGTGTCTTGGAAACATGGTTTAATTTAAAGTATAATGATGATTTGCTTAGACTTAGCGCAGACCGTTCAGATAGAATTGGTGGAGGTGTTGCAGTTTTTGTTCGGAAATCCATTCGATCTAAGGTTGTTGCATGTTCAAGAGCAGGATCTCCTATCGACTATATTTTTATAGAAATACTCAGTGAATATGAAAAATGCATTTTAGGTACTATTTACATGCCACCGGCTATAGCTGACTATAGAACAATAGCTGATATTATTGCCGAAGTTAATAATTTAACTCCTAACATTGTTGTGTGTGGTGATATAAATATAAATGTTTTAAATTCACAGAGAAGCACTCCCCTACAAGAAACTATGAACGTTTAAAATCTGTATTTTGTAAATCAATCTGACCCCACGTATTTCATGCCCAACAGAACACCATTGGTTACCAATCTACCACACTGCTGATCCAAACAAACAAGTTGAGGTTATAAATGAAAATATAAATTTCTTGTTTGTCAAACATGTTACAATCAAAACCCGTGTTATAAGAAATGTTAATTGTCCATGGATGCCCAATAATATTCTTCAAGCTATATCCTTAAGAGATACTCTTTACCGTCGTTGGAAACGCTTTGGTTGTGAAGATATGCTTGGTCGGTACAAAATTACTCGAAACCATGTGACAATGTTAATACGTAAAGCGAAATTCATTCACTACTCAAATAAATTTGACACCAACCGTTCCTCCAAACACCTATGGGATGAAATAAAAAAAATTGGTTTGAGTAAATCATCTCCCAGATTAACCAAAAATTTATAAACTCAGTTCCTATAAGAGTGAATAGCTCCTCGCAATTAGAACTACAGTCTAGTCGCGCAGATGCTTTTTCTTTGTCCAATATTGATGTTTATAATACATGTTCTGCAGTTTTCTCTGTTAAATCCAAGTGTCTTGGGGTGGATAACATTCATCCTGATTTTGTGAAAATACTTCTTCCCTATTTATGTTTTTATGTGACTCATTTATTCAACACAATATTAACAACCTCTGTTTACCCAAGCCTCTGGAAATGTGTGCGTGTGATACCAGTACCTAAAAAAGGTGGAAGTTCAGACTTTCGACCAATTGCTATTCTGCCCTTTCTCTCTAAAGCTTTCGAATCCATTGTCTCCAGTCAAATAAGGTCCTATGTTGAGCACTCTAACCTTATCATCCCATTTCAATCAGGCTTTAGATCTGAGCATAGCTGCATAACAGCCCTGTTAAAAGTGGCAGATGATATTCGAACAGCGATTGATGATGACAAGATTACTCTATTAACTCTACTGGACTTCTCTAAAGCATTTGACTCTATTGACCCTATTCTTCTATGTACAAAACTATATAATAACTTTAACTTTAGTAACTCTACAAATAAACTCATCTTCTCGTATCTTTATAATCGTGTTCAGGCAGTGTCATGTAAAAATAAGTTATCCTTGTTTCTTCCCATCCGCCGGGGTGTCCCTCAAGGTTCAATACTTGGTCCACTCTTGTTCTCTATGTTCATCAATGACCTACCCTCTTGTTTGTCCTACTGTCAGTTTCACTTATATGCGGATGATGTTCAACTTTACCTTCATTTTCCCAGTGGCCTTATTGATGATGCTGTTGAAAAGGTTAATCACGATATATCCGCCTTATCCAGAAGGTTTAAACTCAACCAAATACAGATTAACCCAGACAAGTCAAAGGCGATTACAATATATAAACGTAGGTTTGACTCTTCCATTCTTCCACCCATTATCTTAAATGGTTCAAGTATTGAGATAGTAGAAAGTATAAAAAACTTGGGAATTTTATTTAACAGAAGTCTAAAGTGGAACTTTCATACCAACCAAATTGTTTCGAAGATTTACGGGTCGCTACGGGCCCTATCCTTAAGCAGAAACTATTTACCAACCGAAGTTAAGCTTAGGCTAGTGAAGGCCCTTATCCTACCTGTAATCCTTTACGGCTGTGAAATGTTTGCCAATTCTGAATCTGACTCTTTTCGAAAGCTAAATGTTGCCTTCAACTCAGCAACCCGTTACATTTATAACCTACGAAGATTTGATCATGTATCCGAACACTCCAAGAAAATTTTGGGATGCAGTCTTAAGACATTCTTAAATTACAGAACGCTCGTCCTTCTCCTTAAAATTATACGAACTAGGAAACCAGAGTATTTATATGACAAACTTTCCTTTTCACAATCGACACGGAATGCAACTATAAGGGCTCCGATATATACATGCTTAACATCCCGCTGACAATTTTTCGTTCATGCTGTCAATCTATGGAATAGCCTTCCACTCTCTTTGAGACGTAGGATTGAACAAAAAGATTTTAATTCCATATTATTTATGCATATGCAACGCGAAAACTGAAAATTGAAATATCTCGTTCACTCTCAACTCTTTCATTGTATTCTCTTTTCTGTTTGACGTTATATTATTAATTTTGTATACTTATTTTTAAGCTATGAATAATTTGAATGTTAACAAATACTTCCTTGAGGTATTATTCTCACTGTACAGTAGATAAATAAATAAATAAATAAATAAAATAAATAAAGAGACACTGTTTGGTGTGCACTATGGGCAAAGGGAATTATTGGGCCATTATTCTTCAAAAAATGAAGCCGGCCATAATGTTACAGTCAATGGGGAAAGCTATATTAATGACTTTTTCGTACCTGAATTGGAGGATGTTGACGTGGCCGACCTTTAGTTCCAACAAGACGGTGCTACATGCCATACAGCCAACGAAGGAAACTTTTGGTGAGCGCATTATCTCGCTTCGTGGGCCTGTGGCGTGGCCTCCAAGATCGTGCTATTTAACATCGCTAGACTATTTTTTGTGGAGTTATGTGAATCTTGGAAGAGAATATTCGGGGCGTCATTGCTGACATACGGCCCCCCAATTGCTGCAAAAATTGGTCGAAAATTGGGCCTCTCGGATGGAATTTATTCGAGCCATTTGCCGTGGCGACTTGCCCGAAATCATTTTTAAAACATAATGGCAAAGCCTTATCTTTATAATAAAGCTAAATTCTTGGTCATAAGATTAATTTATATGCGTTTTATTTCTTCTTGAAAACCACACGTCTAAAAAAACACCCTTTATAAGCTGTTATGATAGGATTAACGAGTTTGTAACTGATTTGAAGCCAGTTGATAAGTGGAAGTGGGTGACTTGTCGTTTAAGCTAGCTTAGACCTTATGAATATTGCAAAAAGAAGCAAGTTACTAATGCTCGCTAATCATTTAACTCAAAAAGTCATTGATGTGCTTCCAGAGTTCGTTAAGCCTTTTAAAGCTTCAATGATTGAAATAAAGTCTCGCGCTGAATATATGGTTGTAAGTAGATTTCATCTAATGAGTTCAAGTTATTGTCTCCAGATTCGAGGTTTGCCAGTGCAATAAAACGAAATTATGTTTAGGTTGTTTAAAGCCAACTGAACAAAACTAGGTGGGTCATCGGGTTAAAACGGACATCACCATGCGCTTTTAAATTCTTTGTCTGAGCAACAGAGTAAATAGTTATAAGTGTCCACACTGTTCCTTATGTTCCGCAACCCAACATTAGTTTCTCCCACGTAGACACCAAGATGTGCCCGTAATATTTTAGATACATATATTTATTTAAGACAGTTACTGCGCATTTATATATGGGACTGATGAAAAGTTCATTGCCTAAGATGGTTCATCTACGATGAACTTTGAATCGCTGAACATCCAAAAAAACTTATTCTTCAAATGGACGAAAGGTGTTTCCAGAAGTGAAGATTCCAATAAAACTTATTGAAAAATGTTGTACACGGTATAAGGGTAGGAACTTGCAATTTAGACAACTAATACTTCCAAATTGAAAGAGAATGGATTTAGCCAAAAATATTTGATTGGTTAAATTTAGCAAAAATGTTCTCACCGGGCAAGAGCAGTTCTGGTCCTTCTTTGCAGCGCAGCCTTGTATGCTTCTTGTTTAGCTGCGTGTGCTTGCCGACACTTATCATCAAACCAGGGGTTTTGTTGTTGCCACTGGTTTTCAATATTTGATTACGGCAGTAAAGGATTCCTTTGGAAGTTTTTTTGAAACTCGATTGGACTTGCCGATTTCTTGCGATTGCAGCCGTCCGACGTTTAACTTCCTCACAGTATTACCTCTCCTTGGCGTTGGCCGGGATATCCTCAGTCGTAACTTGGCTACAACGAGGTAGTGGTCCGAGTCAATGTTTGCCACTCGGAAAGTTTGAACATCCATCATAATGGATTAGTGCCTTGCATTGATCGCAATGTGGTCAATCTGGTTTACAGTTGATTGATCAGGGGATCTCCATGCCCTTTGTGAATTTTTTTCATATAATTATTGTACCACTAAAGACATCACTCTCTTGCAAATTTAGCCTTGACGCTGATTTTCATGAGGGGTTCGTTGACACATTTGTAGCTCAAAACCTCTTGCCGGAGCCTGCCTCCAGCGAAGAATCCACATCCGAATAAGCGCTGTTTTTGTTATGTATAGCAGTCGCCATAGTAAATATCGCAGTTTTTCCTTTTTCTATTGACCGGCCCGGCCCATGTTATTTCTTGGATGGCAGTTATATCTGCCTTACAGTAGTCAAGAGCCTCCGCCAGCTGTTCGGCTGCACGTTCCTAATTTCTGTACCCGAACCCTTATAACCTTAACCCCACAATTGTTAGATTTAAGTTTAGTATTTTAAGAATTAAATGTTAGTTGTTAGTTGTTAGCTTGAATTAAGCAAAATAATAAAAAAAATTAAGGGACCTAACATTCCACGTACATATCCGAAATTCGTTGTCCTTATTTCGTTTGCAGGGTTCGTCATCAGTGAATCCGTCCGTATCCGAGGCTTGTGGTTGCTTCACAACTACTTGTTTTTTCCATGGCTGGGAATTTACATCGACGGCACAATCCCCAACCTGGAGCACCAGATCCTTACTATGACTCCAAGAACGAAGAGCCTGGTAAACCGCTCCTTATAGGCCTGAGCTCCGAAAACGTTGTAGGTGTATAAGGTGTTCACAAAGTAGTTCAGCCTGACTGGAATGTAGACGCCACCGTTGATTCCATTTAGATAATTCTTCCGCTGCCGCCTCGATGCAAGGAGTAGTGCCTTAGTGGTAACAACAACCTTCCAAAGGGGTTGGAACCTTATCTTGAGTTGATGTACTAGGCACCTGATGTTCACCACGTGAACCACGTGCTTGTACCCACACACATATCTACACCTTGAACACCTTCAGGTAAGTGCACTGTCACAAATTTCACCAGAAACCTGACAATGAACACCCCAATGTGGAACGAACACACCAACATTTAATTCATAAATTATATTTCTTTGCAATTTTCTAAAAAAAATGTTTTTCTCAGTCCCATAGTTGTACCAAAATAAAAAATAAAAAAAGGGACCAAGTTTAGCACCTTTGAAATAGATAATCCTTTATTTAGGTCATCACATTTAACTCACAAAATATTCTTGTCACCCCTCTGTCAAAGCTCAAGGTGTATGTACTATTACAGAAAAATGTCAAACAATGTGTCATTTGTCAAACCTATTACCTTCATACATTAAATGCAGTATTTACCGCTTCCGTATATAGAACCGTTTACAAACTATAATTTGTTTCAACCCTTATCCAGCAGCACATAAACTTAAAATTCATGTCAGATTCTAGGGTGAAAAAGCAATATGCTAACATTTTACTTGCGATTTTTCCATACATTTATCACAATTTTACTGGCCTGAGCCTTTGTAACGTAGGTGCATGGGTCGAATTTATATAAGGATATTTACCATTGGTTCAACAATGCAGTTTAAGTTCCTTCTTAATTCATGAACTAGAGTCCTGATTGAGAACAGATTTCCGTGATATGTTGCGATTGTCAATCCAAAATTTATAAATCATACGGCCCAAGTGTGCCTCTATCAAACTTCTTTATTTGCGGTAGTTAACAGTCTTGTTCTAAAGCTTGTGTAATGTCTAGCTAAAATCTTGTTGCAGTGGTTATAGCTAAAGCAGTTGGAACAGAACGAATATCGCCTGAATAGTTTGTTGACTTTGTTGGAGAAATTACCATAATCATGCCCTCAATTTGTGTTATTCATTCAATTTGTGTATTTGGTTTGTGGGTGTCGTGGTGCTCTGCAATGGGATTATAGTGAAGAACATATGTCCTTTCCTTTATAGTGGACAAATATTTGAATTGTAATATCATCTGTGGCCAGCCATTCATTTAGTTAAGGTTTATTCAACAAGCAAATAAACATTGAATCAGGTTTGTGTGCATTATTTATAAGGAATACATAAACTAAGGATAAGTTTCAACAAAACATTTTTATAAGGACACAACCATAATAAAGTTTTCTGTTTTTACTTGCGATTATAGGGACTATAACGCAAGTTTAGGATTCGTGAATATAAAAAAAATTGAGATAACAATCACACATGGCATTACGATCATAGAGAAGTCTTAAAAAAGTTAGTGGCAAGAAATGTCTGTCTGTCTGTCTGTCTGGTCAGTATGTATAACGAGCTGCAGCCTAAATGGCTTAGCGATTAGCTTCAAATTTGGTGTGGTGTGTGTTATTCTGTTGGCATTCCCCAGAGGGGAAATTGAAATTTTATTTTTAGGATTTAAATGACTTAAATGACCGTTAAGGAAAAACTTATTTTTCTCGAAAATGGCTCCAACGATTTAGATGAACATTTTTGAGAATTTTTTTGTAGGCATTAGCTACCATCTTATCGAAACCGAATTTACTGCAAAACGGTAGGTTCCTTTCATATAACGTTTTTTTTTCATTTTCGACTTTCTCGATATAGGCTCAATGGATTTCAATCAAATTTTAGATTTGAAAAGACCTAGATAGCCAAATAAATTCTGCATACCAACATTTAAAATTTTTTTTTTTATTTGATTTTGTCTTTTTTTTTATTCAATATTTTTAAGACTTATCAAAAAAAATTATTTAAAATTTTAAAATTAGGTGTATATTAATAAACTCTAAAAACTGCATACCAAAATCTCAAAAAAAAAAAACAAACAAACAAAAATGAAAAACACGATTTTATCAAAACCGGTCCTACAATTTTCGAAATACTTTTTTCATAAATTCTTTGTTACTCAGGATGTGTGACGGCGTATTTAATTTTAACTAAAAAAATTAAGTATTGTGTTTTTTATAGTTGTTATATGTTATTTGTTTTTGTCAAGGAGATTGCATTTTAATGTAATTAGGCACATAAGAGCAAGTACGTGCGACCCAGTTGTTCCCATTTTTTAACCTACGATATGATAATGGGAAGCAAAATAATTGAACAAACGTCATGGAGCATTCTGTTTGGGGAAATGTTTAATTAAGTCAAAAAAATATTGAAAGATTAAGTAACCGAAAATGTATCTAAAACTATCATCGACAAAGAACCGGCATTTTTATTTTGTGTGTGAGAAGTTACCGACTAAAAGGTGGATGTGTTGAAAGATGGGATGAATCTTATAATAAAAAGCCAAAGTCTGGAAGCATGCAGGCGTGGTTTTTGTTAGTATAATACTAGGTACTATATTTCAGGAGAAGAAAAGTACATACATAATATGTATGTTCCGATCACTTTTTTTCAATATTAATTTGTGTAAAAAAAAATTTGATATTGACTTAAGAAAATTTGAAGAAATGTAGTCTTTTTTAAGTGGTCGGACGAATGTTTAGCCCATGTTAAGTTTGTCCGGCCAGCAGATTCTTAATATAGTTCGTCTAAGCTTTCATTTGATATCCCATTTGTGCATTGACCCGATCCCAATGAGGTAGACGCAACCGGAAGTGGCTATTTTGCCGCCAAACGTACAAGAAAAAGTTTGTCCGACTAGCGGTTTTGTACATTTTATGTAATTTGCCATTTACTCATCGCTAAACTTTCCATTGATTCCGCCTTCTCTACTATACGGATTTTTTTTTTCAAAAATGGACAATTGCTACCACTTCAATCAATTTAATTGCAAAGATTATTTGTATTCATATAACTTTTTAGGTGCGGTTGTTTTATATAATGATAAACATTATTTTCTGATTATTTCGCGTAATAAACTATTTCTGAGTGCAATTTTTGTACGGTTTCCCGGTGACCACACACAATGCAATTTGTTGCAAAATGTTCGGGTGAGGACAAAGATTGCACAATTTGGAAATTTTGCCTTGATTACGGAAATGACAGATTAACTCAGAGCTGGGAGGAGCGTTGATTAAAGTATCAACATCCAGAGGAACTCCACAAGGTGGTGTTTTCTCTCCCCTCCTCTGGGTACTTGTGGTCAACGAGATTCTTATAAGACTTTAAAATAGTGGATTCAGAGTAGTAGCTTATGCAGATAATTTAACTCTGTTAGCGGCTGGAAAATATCTCTCTACTATTAGTGAACAGATAGAAGGCGCATTATCCTTGGTAAATACCTGGTCAAGCAAAAGACAGAACTGGTCCTCTTTACCAACAAAAGAAAAATACCATTTTTTAATATTCCTTCAATAGAAGGGGTTCCATTGATCCTGCCAAATCAGGCCAAATACCTTGGTGTGATTTTAGACAGAAAACTCAACTGGAATCTCAATATCAAAGAAGGCAATGATAGCATTATATGCCTGTAACAGAATATTTGGAATGACCTGGGGAATGACCTAGTCCCAAGATTATAATGTGGATGTATATGGCAATAGTAAGACCAATAATGACATTTGGTAACTTGGTCTGGTGGCAGGCTACGAAAATTGCTTCCAACCTAAGAACCATTAAAAGAATGCAAATAATGGCTTGTATAAGCTATGAGAACTACCCCTAGGTACTACAGGGCTGGAAGCTATTTTCAATCTAAAACCCTTAGACCTCTTTGTGCAAGAATCTGCAGCAAACAGCACCCTCCGATTAAGCCAAACTCAAAACTGGAAATCGAGTCCGACAAGCTATGCACAGATTCTACAGACATATACGGGCTACAATGTATGCACAGACTACACAACACCCCGTTTAGATTTCGAAAGACCATTCACCACTTCTTTTCCTAATAGAGAAGACTGGTTTAACTACCAGACACCATAGAAATCAGCCGTCAATCTTTACAGATGGCTCTAAAATGGAATTTGGTTTTGGTGATCAATTGGCCGGATCAATTAGGCTCCCCGATTGCAGCGTCTTTCAGGCTGAGGTCCTGGCAGTGATGGCAGCTGCTAAAGTGCCTGAGTTACGTGCCCCAGTGCAACAACTATATAAATGACACAGCTCTTCATCATAAATATGTACATACATACATATACTACCTACAGTGCAACTACTCAGGATTCTGGACTATTTAAAAAACATATTGTATACCTGCAAGTTCACAAAAGAGATCTGTCCCGCTATTACACCAAACTCTTACTCATCAATTATATAAAATAAATTCACAAGTGCCGAAACGAATAAAAAAATATTTTTTCAGGAGCTTAAGCTCTTTATTGTTCAACTGATTATTAGAAACTAAAACTACGACAATATATTTCTTAAAACCTAACTTATCCAACGGGAGCCGCCAGCGTATGTGCAGGAATGCGCTTGGTGTTGTTTTCTGAGGATTTCATCATTTGCTAGACATATCGTCAGCATTTTAATACGAAGCGCTGCATCATTCGTGGAAATCGTGGGAATGATGAAATTGAATATTCCATGCATTGGCAAGATAAGGCGATAGAATATTTGTTGCATTAACTCCTCCCCCTTTAAGTTCAAACGTCCTCGTTTGACCTTTAGAAAAAAGGAATTTGGCTTATCCTTGTTGGCTTGGCTGTTACTAGCTGTTTTGGTGGGCTTGTAATCCTTTCAGGATGAGATGCTTCTTTATCTTCTAACTGAACTTCGGGTGTAAGTACTATTGGAATTGGGTCCTGATTTGTGGTGATATTTATCTGTCCATTTTTCCTACAGATGAGCATTCTTACGACAATTACTACAATTACTAATATTATTATTGTAATCAGGCTGGAGTTGGTTGTCAGATGTAGGTTGTCTTCTTTTTTTATCTGTTCAATATATTCTGTGTTTTTAAGATGCAGTTCTTTCATCATTTCTAATGTTAACACCTCTTCATACTTTTCCGCTTGTGAGTCAGGCTGAACGATTGCCGGTAGTGGTTTTGACCCAGGGATTTCGTTAGAAATGTAACTTTGTTTATCGATGGTGATGGATGCGTTATGAAATTGGATAATAAAAGATCCTGTTAAATTGATGACTTCGCCATTTGCAAGGACTGATCCGTTGTATTTATTCAAAAAGAGGGTTCCGGGGAGTATTTCTTCGACGCTGGGAATGTGTTGGTTGTTAATTTCTGTGCAGTTGGAGGGGCGGCTCCTTAATAAATTCGGTATACAATTACTTTTACTTATATCTAAAATTTGATTTTGTTTACAAATTGACAAATTATTATGTGTTTTACAATCTTCTTTTATACCAAATATTTGGTTATTACATTTTAAAATATTATTAAACGGTATTTTAGTTATGACATTTTTTCTTTTAATTGATTTCACCATTAGGTTTTGACACGCTTTTAAATTTGTTATTGGTATACTTATAATATACAGTTGAGAAATTTGTTGCGATCTTTACGTCTGCAAATTCAAATGCCTCTTCTAAATTTACATATGGTATTTCATATTTTTCAAATATTTCTTTTGCTGAATTTATTTCAGCGTTTGATAAAATAAACGAGTTTATTATTCCCGCTTTTGCCCAGTGTAAGGCATAATTAACATTAGTTAATTCTTCTTTTATTATATCTAATTTATATTTAATATTTGTAAAATATTCATTTTTTAAATTCGAATTTTTCTTAATTAAATTAACAATATTATTTGCAATGTTTGTGATATTATTTAATCTTTCGTTATTCAATTTATTTATAACTATTTGTTTATTGTTGTTTCGTAGAACATTATTAATTTTCGCTTTAATTATTTGAAAATCGGCATGGTCCGGATTTCCGGCTACCCATTTCCATGCACTACCAATAAAATTTAATGATCTCTGTTTTCTTGGTCTAGGTTGTAGTCGGTTGAGGAGGTTCTGGAGGTTTGAAATTTCGTGTGATAGTAAAGGATATAGTTGGTCTTGGTTGGAAACATAACTCTGGATTTTTAAATTGATGTCCTCGATAACCTTGGCATATAATTCTAGGTCTATGTCATGAATAATGTTAAAAGTACCCGTTTGTACTTTTGAGAGCCCTAGGCTCAGAGTTGCCACTTTTGAATTTGTGTAATCCAGGATTTGGATATCCGCATAGAGCATAGGCAAGAATAATCTGTTAGGGAATTAATGTTTTATGAGACTTTTGTAAATAGTTTTTCCAGATTTTGTAATAATGGTAGTGTTTTTGTTTTCACCTACGACTTCTTTCCTGTATCTAGGAGAAAGTTTATTCCCTATTCTTCTGTTTAATTTCACGTAAATAATATCTCCTACCGAATAATTTTTCGGGGATGATCTATTTTTATTATGGTAATTTAAGTCTGCAGCCTGTTTAGTTTGAATATTTTTAATAATTTCTTTCTTTTCTAATTCGAGCTGTTCGGGGTAATTCAGTTTGTTTTTTCCGAAGAAAACATCTATCGGTTTATTTTTTGTCGTCGAGTGGATAGACCTATTATATTCATAAACGGACATATCTAATAATTCAGAAAAGGTGTTGTGGATGTTTTTTACTTTAAGACAACGCATAAGCTCAGAGAGCGTGGAATGAAATCGTTCCACTTGTCCGTTAGCTGAGCTTGTATAAGGTGGGATTTTATGAATTTTAATTTTAAACAGATTTTCCAGCATAAACGAAATAGAACTGGAGCTTAAGGTTTTTTCATTATCCACTACAATTGTTTCCGGGACGCCAAAAGACAAAACAATTTCTCGTAGTGGTTGCTTTACGTCTTCAATAGATCTGGACTTAAGAATTTTTGTTAAGGCATATTTTGAAAACTTGTCCACAGCGGTCAAAATTATTTTCCCATCAGTGAAATAAATATCTATATGCACAATTTGGCCGGGAAATTGAGGTATAGGGGTTGGCTGAAATTCGGGTTTATCTGGGTGACGGTCGTATTTATTTTCTATACAGACACTACATTTTCTTGTGATTCTTCTAACTTTCCCAATCATGCCCGGAAAATAATGTGTTTTTAATATTTGAGCTTTATTTTCTCTCTCGTTTCTGTGGGCACGTTGATGGGTATCGATCACAATTTTTTCCTGTTCTGATTCCGAAGTGACATCTTCTACCTGTATCTGGGTAAATCTTATTTTATAACCACTAAAATGTAAGGGGTAGATTTGTTGAATCATTCCCATTATGGCTTCTTCGGTTTTAATGCCATTGATAACTGAAGGGTTTAGGTGTTTTTTCATAATTTTTATGAGGTTATCATGAGTGAATTGTGGTTCTATAATTTGATGACGATGGTAAGTTGGGAAGACGATTTTAAAGTTTACGGAGGAGTTTGGACCTATTTCAAGGAGAATTTGGTTTTTATAGACATTGATAGGGGTTTCGACGTTGGGAATTAAGTTTTCGGGCGAACTTTCACAACTGTGTTGCGTTGAAGTGAGTGCGTTTATACTTGATGGGTTTTCTATCCGGGAAAGGGCATCTGCTACAACATTAGTCTTTCCTGGTTTGTATTGAAGCTCATAATCGAATTCTTCCAAGAATGCCTTCCATCGCTTTAACTTATTATTTTGATTTTTGTTGCTTAACGCAAACGTTAAGGGCTGATGATCGGTTATAATCTTCACCTTTGCTGTTCCATAGAGGTAATTTCTAAGAGAGCTCAATGACCAAAATATAGCCAGCATTTCCTTTTCATTTGTGGCATACATTTCTTCCGTCTTATTAAGTGTCCTAGAGATAAAAGTAATAGGCCTGTCGTCTTGCGACAAAACGGCTCCTATTGCGAATTGAGAAGCGTCTGTTGTTAGTTGGAATGGTTTTCCAAAATCGGGGTACATTAATATTAAATCTGTTGAAGTTAATGAATTTTTTAATTTCTGAAATGCTTCTAGTGCTTCTTCATTAAGATAAATATTCTTTTTGCTTGATAGAGCTTTGGACGTACGTCCATCTTCCCCTCTTAAAAGAGCGGTTAGCGGTTTTGCCACTTTGGCATAGTCTCTCACAAAACGACGATAATAGCCGGAAAGGCCAAGGAAGGAACGTAAGTCCTTTAAAGTTCTTGGTACAGGAAAATTCGTTATCGCCTCGACTTTAGTGGGGTTTGTACGAATTCCTTCGGGAGACACCACGAAGCCTAAAAACTCGACCTGCTTTTCAAAAAATCGGCATTTGTCCAACTGGACCTTCATTCTTGCTTTATTCAGCGTGTGAAAAATTTCACGAATGTGTTGAATATGCTTTTCTTCCGTTTGACTGAAGATTATGATGTCATCTATATAGACATAGCATATTTTACCAATGAAATCTCGCAAAATGTCGTCGAGGGCCCGCTGAAAAATGGATGGCGCATTTTTCAGGCCAAACGGAAGTCTTACAAATTCATACTTTCCGTTATTTATTGAGAAGGCTGTTTTTTCTACATCCGATTCCTTTAAGGGGATTTGATGAAAACCGCTTTTTAAGTCAAGGACCGTGAAGAATTTATTCTTTCCCAGTTGAGAGAGAACCTCATTTATTTCTGGGATAGGATAGCGGTCTGCGACTGTGACCGTATTTAGCTTCCGGTAGTCGATTACTACCCTATATTGTTTATTGCCGTTGGAATCGGCTTTTTTAGGTACAACCCAAACAGGTGAGTTGTACGGAGATCTGGACGGTCTTATAATGTTGTCATCGAGTAGTTGACGAATTTGACTCTCAACTTCTTCTTTGAGAGGCATGGGATATGGATAGAACTTGGTGTAGATAGGAGAATCTGTGGTGGTACGAATTTCACCTACAACTGTTGTTGTGTAAGTCAGTTTTTCGTTTGGCTTAGAGAATAACGAAGAGCATTCTTCCTCAAGCGATTTGATAGCGTTTTTCTGGGAATCTGACATATGGTCCGTTTTTATGTCTAAATTATTGATTGCTTGAGATGCTTTTTGCTTCATTCTTATCTTTAAGCCATTTTTAATTTCCATGTAGTTTTGTTTGGTGAAAATTTTGGCAGAAAGTTCTTTGAGGCTATCGTTGCCAAGTATGGCATCAAAAGATTTGAGGGATGGTAACAGGAAGAATTTTATTTTGGTGTCTTTGAGACCAAACAGATTGGTTTCAACATGGTGGCTTATTTTATTGCTGCCGCCAACTGAGTTAGCGTAGAAGCAATTTTCATTGGGAATAGGGTTAGAGACCAGAGAGGGCCGGATATAGTTGCTTTTTGACCCTGTGTCTATAAGGATTTCTAAAATTTGGCCACTCTTCGTTTTAACCTCTATGTATGGTAACGAAGAGTTCCCTAATCTAAAAAATAAATGTCAGAAAAATCATTGATGTTTTGGTTACTATATTCGGTTGGTTCCTCTAGTATAAGGTTTTCCAAAGGTTCGTCGAACTTGCTATTTTCGTGTTCTATGTTCTTATTATAGTCGGCAAACTCGTCTTCTGTGTCAATATGAAAGTTTTGTTGGGGTCTTGGTGGAAAGGATCTTTGATTAGAAACCCCTAGTTGTGCCCTCGTTTGGGAACTTTGAGGCTCGTATTTTAATTGTGGGCTTACAAGAGAATTGTTTGGTCTTGTCCAAGGATTTGACCTTATATTAGGTTGTGGAATGGGATTTGGATTATAAGCGGGTGAACGGTATTGATTGTTAATGTTTGTAAAAGGTTGATTATGAATGGGTGGACGCGGAGCATCATTATTTATTCTAGGATAATTATTGTTTTGATGAAAATATCGGTTTTGTTGCATGTTTTGTACTGGGAAAGGTCTTGTATGAGGTTGATATTGATGATGGACGTTTGGTATATGCCTTTGTGGATTTTGTAAAGAGTGTTGGTGTTTTTTCAATGCACCCAAATTATTATACGTATGATTTGACCTGTAACTCTGATTTTCGAGCTTTAAGCATAGATTTAACGCGTGAGGCAAATCGAGTGGTTCTCGTATTCCGAGCAACCGAGGGAGGTCGCCTTTAAGACCTCGAATAAACGTATCGAGAGCCTTATCTCGATATGTTTGGGTCAACAAGCTCAAAGATTCTGAGCTGACTTCTAAACATGATAATTTATTTAATATCAAAGATCCCGCTTATCGGCATAGTGCATGCCTAAGCAGCGAGATATGCTTTCCCAATTTAAGGGAATATTGTAGGATTCAAGAGCGGTATCTGCGTTACCGACTATCTTGTTCCTAATGGTACTTAAAATTCCGTAATATTTCGGGGTGCCTTTAAAAGGCTCATACAATTGTAATACCCGATCTACGCTTTTTTCCAGGAGCTGAATTCTCCTGGATCTCCCGAAAAATTCCTAAGGCATTTGACCACATCGGGAATTTTATCCATATCGGATAAATTGTTCCGGTGTATAGGATCAATTGCTTGCTCCACACCAGGAAATAAATTGGTGTTGGGATTTAAAACTTTTTGAACTAAGTTATGTCCATTTTGTTCGAACACGAGTTGAACAATAGAGGAAATAAGAGCGTTAAGCTCAGGGGTTGATTGAGGCTCAGTTGGTGGTTCGTTACGAGAATTCATGGACTGAAACGAAGAATTTGGATTCTCATGCGACAATTCTATCGAGGGATTCACTTGAGGAATATTATTATTTGGGAAATTGGGAGGACCATTATTACTGGTAGATGCGCCTGATCTTAAATCTGGCATGGTATTGGTTTTTTTTTTCCTGTTATATTTTGTCAAACGAATGAGAATTATAGAAAATAGAGTATTATCACTTTTTGTCGTTATTTTTAATATAATTAATAATAAATTTATAACACGTTTAGAAAAAATAAAAAAAAATTATTTCTTAAATAATTGTTAGTGTATCTAATATTTTCCTTTTCCCGTTACAGGTTTTAAACTCTCAAATACTAAATTAATTGTCACTCTATTCAACTTCTTAATATTTTACTTTTTTTTCACTTTTGGCTTAATTAATTGTTACTGTGTCTAATATTTTCCTTTTTCCGTTACTGGTTTCAAACTATCAAATACTAAATTAATTGTAAATCTATTCAATTTCTTATTATGTTACTTTTTTTTTCACTTTTGGTTTCTTAAAATTAATTTTTACTGTGTTTTAAACTTTATTTTCTAAATAAATTTTTACTGTATTTAATTTCTTATATTTAATATATCTTAATTAATCTTACATTAAACTCAGGAACTTCATCGTTGGGTTGATGACAAGATGGAGCGGCTAGCTATCGAACTTCCTTTTCCTCTGTTTTTGTTACAGCTACTTAGGGGCCTCTTTTCTCCACTTCCTGAAGCACTTGATATTTGTTCGCGTATTTAACACACGCGTGGACTACTGGCCGATTTTAGTACCGCTTGGGGACTTTATTTATCGTATTTATTACCGCACAATTTCGGGTTCGATTTTTTTGAATCGATAACACTACTTAAGGGTTTTTCCGTATTTATGCGATGTTACCAGTAGTCCCTGCTCGGGCGCCAAATAAATTCACAAGTGCCGAAACGAATAAAAAAATATTTTTTCAGGAGCTTAAGCTCTTTATTGTTCAACTGATTATTAGAAACTAAAACTACGACAATATATTTCTTAAAACCTAACTTATCCAACGGGAGCCGCCAGCGTATGTGCAGGAATGCGCTTGGTGTTGTTTTCTGAGTATTTCATCATTTGCTAGACATATCGTCAGCATTTTAATACGAAGCGCTGCATCATTCGTGGAAATCGTGGGAATGATGAAATTGAATATTCCATGCATTGGCAAGATAAGGCGATAGAATATTTGTTGCATTAACTTATATCATCTATTTTTGTTATCGATCACTTATGTATCATGTAATCTGTACACTCTTGAATTATCTCTCTTTACATAATTAAAAGCTTTTAAAATGTACTTTGTTAAACCTACATAGCTTGTAAGAATTATTTTGTACAGTCAATACTGATTTGGATTCTTTGTATATACACTGCATATAGTACTATCATGGAGCATCATTTTTTAGTTCTGAATCAAGTCGCAATGAGGCGTGCTGAAATTGCCAATTGGTGTGAATATCGAATAAGTACAGACAACAAAAGTTTATTAAATACTGGTAAAATATCGGTAAAGGTTCTCGTATCCACTATTTAGAATTAGTTCTGAATCAACCAGGAAGATGGCCAGACTAAAAATGACCACCATGAGAGTACTATAGAAAATGTATATACAATGTTGGATTCCAAAGAATAAAGATGTATTCTTGTAACAAATTGTTGGGGTTTTCATACATTTGATGGTATATATATATATATCCTTAACTGGCGCAGTCGGTGTATTGAAACTAAAGTGAATAATAGTAGCTCTAGTATTGAAACATAAAAACCTACAAGCCCAAAAAAAAATTGGAAATATTTGTTAATATTGTATATTCTACGTACATGCAACCACATAATCTACGAAGCACGTGGACCAGATTTTTCCAGCTTACCTAATCCGAGATTTTCCTAGTTCATTCCTATCCAATCCCCAGCAAAATTCCAGCTTGTCCCAGGTGAGTCCTAATCTTTTGTTGGTTATAAAATTTTCCCGTAACTCCCATGCCTTCCTTTAAATCACAAAAACAAAATAAACTGCAAGTTCATAGTTTCTTATCTCGTGCTGATAAATCAAGATTATCGTGTAATTTAAAGAGTGTAGTGAACGGTACGTTGGACAGGGAAACAGAGATGAATAATGCTACAGTTCCGTTGCAAATCTTTAATTCGCTCAGGATTCCTGATGCTGTTAAGGATTTGCCTAACTTTGATGGTAATCCTAGATTTCTCTACGATTTTCTTTCTAACGTTGACGAAATCTTAAGTTTTATGCCTCAATTAAATGATTCTGCATATACAAAAATTATACTTCACGCGATTCGTAACAAGATAACGGGACAAGCAAATGAAGTACTTAATATGTACGGTACTCCATTGATTTGGAATGAAATAAAGCAAAATCTTATTGTGCACTATTCCGATAAAAGAAACGAGACAAGTTTGATACGTGACCTACATCAACTAAGGCAAAACTATGATACAGTCGACGTGTTTTATTCAAAAATAATTGATATACTATGATATGAAGTGCATGAAAAAGAAGCCAGTGTGATTCATTCAAAGCAAATCTTGTATGAGGAAATGTGCCTCAACACCTTCTTATCTGGACTTCGAGAACCTTTAGGCTCTACAATAAGAGCTATGAGACCAGTTAAACTCACAGATGCTTTGAGCTTTTGCCTGTATTTACTTTCGTGATACAAATACCGTTAATTATTTACAAAATAGAAATTTGGGTAGAGACAGGCAACAATATCATCCCCAAAATTCTAGAACTTTTTCGGCTAGGCAATATAATACGAATAACAATCCACAAACTAACATGGGATCTTATGTACCAAATTACAGGCAACAACATTTTACCACTACATATCATTCACCAAACAACCAACAGCTTTTAAATAGTCAGACCATATCAAATAACAATGTCCATAATCTTACCAACCCAAATTCTATTAATAGTAATAATACACAATCTGCACTACTAAATCAACCATCTACATCCGCTCAAAGTGTTCAATTTTATAGGAATAAAAATAATTACAGACAATTTCAAATCAAAGTAAATTTTCACGTCCGCAACAATTTTCAAATCAAACTAGACTTTCACACTCAGAGCCAATGGATGTTGTAAGTGCAAATACAAATATAACTCGTACGAATCCTATTTCACAAAACTATTTACACAACATAGAAATTAATGACGCTTATGAAGATAGTTATTTGGATCAATTACCGAACTATTCAACTAATTCAGACTATCAGGAACCTCGAGCATATTTGCAAAATTTAGATTCTTCAAATCCTTCTCTAGAAATTATACAAAGCAAAGTGGATGACACAAATTTTCTTACACTAGCCTCGGAAAATCAATAGGCTTCATTAACATGAACAATTACAATACTAACTTATTACCATACATAACAATAGATAGCTTAACTAATTCACCACTAAAATTCCTCATAGACACAGGAAGTAATAAATCTTTTCTAAACCCAACAGTAGCAAGTAACTTTGATGTAAAAACAATAGATCCAATCATGATAAAAACAGTTTTTAATACACAGTTTTTAAATAAGGAAGTAAAATTGAATGGGCTTTCTGACCTACAGACTCAAAAAACAATATCCTTTTTGATTTTTGATTTTCACAGTTATTTCGATGGTCTAATTGGTATAGATGTTATGAAAGATCTGGGAATCAAAGTCGACTTGAAAAATAATCTTTTAGAAAACGAAGACGTTAAAATACCGTTGAAATTCAAGCCTAACATCATTTCAAAAACGTTTTCTGCTCCGGGAATGAATAAAATTGTTTGTTGTCTTCCTGTAGACGTTGAATGCGGCAGTGGTTTTATAAAACCTACATTAATAAAGCCAAATCTTCTCATCCCTGAGTGATTATATAAGGCAAATGGGTGGTATTCGCTGGTTGAGGTTATAAATTCAAGTGATTCCACTCAAATATTTACAGTCGAACAACCCATAAAAACAATAAAGATAAATGCAGATAACGTTGTCGAAATACATCATATTTCATTCAAAAATTCAGAGAATTTAGGCAATCTTAATGTTACTAATATGCTTCGGATTGATCACCTTAATGGAGAAGAGCAAATAGCAATCAAAACGCTTTGCTTAAAATATAAGCATATTTTTTTTAAGGAAAATGATCACTTGACGTTTTCCAGCGAAATCAAACACCATATCAAAACAAAAGATGAGATTCCGGTGTATACCAAATCTTATAGGTATCCCTATGCACTAAATGAAGAGGTCCAAAGACAGATTGCGAAAATGCTTGAAGAGGGTATTATTCGACAAAGTTTATCTCCCTGGTCTTTTCCAATTTGGATAGTGCCCAAAAAGAGAGATGCTAGTGGTAAAGAAAAATGGCGATTCGTTATAGACTATCGCAAATTGAACGATAAGACCATAGACGATAGATACCCAATACCAAATGTCAATGATATCCTGGATAAATTAGGGAAATCAATGTATTTCAGTACCCTGGATTTAGCGTCGGGGTTCCACCAAATTTAAGTTGATGAAAAAGACATCCCTAAAACCGCTTTTTCTGTAAACAATGGCCATTTTGAGTTCGTAAGATTTGGCCTCAAGAATGCGCCATCCACATTCCAAAGAGTGATGGACCATGTTTTAAGGGAGCTACAAGGAAAAGTGTGTTTTGTCTACATGGACGATATAATCGTCTTTTCAACATCGCTCCAAGAACACATCCAAAATTTAGAACTTGTATTTAAAAAACTTCATGACGCAAATTTCAAAATTCAACTCACAAAATCTGAGTTTCTGCAAAAAGAAGTATCTTTTCTTGGGCACTTGGTAACATCAGAAGGTGTTAAACCAAACCCAGACAAAATTCATGCCATAAAACAATTTCCTATACCTCGAACCCCCAAACAAATAAAATCATTTTTGGGATTACTTGGGTACTATAGGAAATGTATAAGGGATTTTGCTAAGTTAACTAAACCCATGACAGAATGCCTCAGAAAGGGTAATAACATAATCCTGAATTCAAGGTACATAGATTGCTTCGAAACTTCCAAAAATCTGTTATGTAATGAACCAATATTACAATATCCAGATTTTACAAAGCCATTCAATCTTACAACTGATGCTAGTAACATTGCAATCGGCGCAGTACTATCGCAAGAACCAATTGGATCAGACAAACCGATTTGTTACGCAAGTCGCACGTTGTCAAAATCAGAAGAAAGCTATAGTACGATTGAGAAGGAATTGTTGGCAATCTATTGGGCTACAAAATACTTCCGTCCGTATTTATATGGCCGAAAGTTTACAATAGTTACTGACCATAAACCCTTAACATGGCTCTTCTCTCTTAAAGAGCAAAACTCCAAACTTGTTCGTTGGCGCTTAAGTCTAGAGGAATTCAACTATACCATTGTACACAAAAGCGGAAAGCTGAACTCCAATGCCGATGCACTGTCCAGAGTTGAAATTCACATCAACGAAAATATTACACCACAATCAGATAATTTAGATTTAGTATCTACTGAAAATAACATCGATGAGATAGAAAGTCTAGATACTATTCATTCTGCACAAGAACAAATCGACGATGGTATTCCGATATCGGAAAGACCTCTTAACGAATTCTCTAATCAAGTAATCCTGATAGAAAATCCAATCCAATTCAAACTTCATGCGACACTAAGCATTTTCTTTAAGCGAAAGAAAAGGCACCGAGTTGAAAGCCACAATATTTGCAACGAAAATGTTATGATTGAGATTTTTCAAAATCATATTAATCAAAAAGAGTAACTGCCATCCTTGCAAATGATAAGACCTTCAAACTTCAACGTTGTCCAAGAGGTATATTCGAAGTATTTCAACAATGGCCTTTTAAAACTTGTTAGGAGTACTACTTTATTGCAGGATGTGACCCAACGTGACGAAAAGGAACAGATTATAAGAGATTACCATACAAAATCAAACCATAGAGGTATATCAGAGAGTGTAGAACATATAAGAAGGGAGTGTTATTTCCCTAATATGAAAAATATAGTAGCTAAAATAATAAATAATTGTGCAACCTGCCAAAAATTTAAGTATGAAGGTCTAGTAGAACCCTTAAAATTTCAGATAACAGAAACTCCGTCCAGACCCTTACAAATATTGCATATGGACGTTTACTCAATACACAATGAAAATTTCTTAACTATTATTGATAAATTTTCTAGGTTCTCAAGCGCTTATTTATTATCATCTAGAAAAAGCGAAAATTTAGTTAAATCACTGAAACATTTCTTTTCACATCATGGGATTCCTGAGAAAATAATAACCGACAATGCAAATGAATTTTTGTCCTCACTTTTTAAAGACTTCCTAAACATTTACAGTATAACTTTCCATACAACATGTGCCAAAAGCTCGACAGGCAATTCGCCTGTGGAAAAGTTTTATTCCACCCTCACCGAACTAATCAGAATTATAAAATCACAATTTCCTAGTAAGCCTATAAGTGAGATTGTTGATGAGGCAGTAATAAGCTATAACAATTCCATACATTCAGTAACAAAAATGACTCCTTTTGAATTGCTAAATGGGCACATACAAAAAAAGATTTTTTTTCCAACTACAACACAAACTAACACAACACAAGACTACTTGACAGAACACATAAAAACATACGAACTCTTAAAAGATCTAGCGAACCATAGAAGTTTAGCTTATAAAGAAAAAATAATAGAGAATCGTAATAAAACTCGAAAGATACCTCCTACAATTAATGTGGGAGATCAAGTATATGAAAAAGATGACAGAAGAAATAAACTTGCACCTAGACATATAGAACACAAAGTAATACAAAATAATAATATAACAGTTCAGACAAGTAAGGGAAAAGTACATAAACAAAAATTAAAAAGAAAACGAAAATTTACTTAAGTATATTAAATAGCTAGGTATATACTTTAGTTAAGGCATAAAATCTAACAATTAGTCGCATAAGGCATAACATATACAAGTTATCGTCTCTGTTACCCTCTTTAACACTTTCATCAAAAAAAAAAAAAAAAAAAAAAAAACAGATAAAAATAATAAATAATCGAACATTTATACGAACATGCAGAAAAATATCCCATGTCCCAACATTTTCCCTACCTTTTTCCTCTCCAAATAACCAACACAGAAAAGGGCTCATTTTGAACCATGATGAGACAATGCGAAGAAGAAAAAAAACGTCAACCATAATGCGAACTTCAGCCTCATTATGTTAAAGTTCACACTTTGGGGGGAAGAGTTACGTGCCCCACTGTAACAACTATATAAATGACACAGATCTTCATAATAAATATGTACATACATACATATACTACCTACAGTGCAACTACTCAGGATTCTGGACTATTTAAAAAACATATTGTATACCTGCAAGTTCACAAAAGAGATCTGTCCCGCTATTACACCAAACTCTTATTCATCAATTATATATATCATCTATTTTTGTTATCGATCACTTATGTATCATGTAATCTGTACACTCTTGAATTATCTCTCTTTACATAATTAAAAGCTTTTAAAATGTACTTTGTTAAACCTACATAGCTTGTAAGCATTATTTTGTACAGTCAATACTGATTTGGATTCCAAAGAATAAAGATGTATTCTTGTAACAAATTGTTGGGGTTTTCATACATTTGATGGTATATATATATATATATATATATCCTTAACTCCTGCAATGAAGGCAATACCACATGCTGATATCACCTTTTTCATTGACAGCCAAGCGGCGATTAAAGCAATTTCTGCCATTGAAATAAAATCAATAAAGGTAATATAAGACTCTGTTGGGTTCCTGGTCACAGTAGTGTGCAAGGAAACGAAAGAGCTGATGAGCTGGCAAGAAAGGGATCATCCCTAGAACTTAACTGTAACATTAAACAGACGATAGGGAATAAGGTACTCGCTGCAGCTAACGAGAGTTGGAACTCGCTCGAGACTCCTGTGTCGTAACCAGGAAACTATGGCCCTACTTTAATAAACAAAGAACAGAAAATATTCTACAGCTCAACAAGAAGTCGCTACGATCACTTGTGAGCATACTGACCGGGCATAACATGCTGGGTCACCACAAAAAAAATTCAAGCTCAGCAGTGACGACTTGTGCAGAGGTTGGCGACATAGATGTGCATGAGGACACTCCTCATTTTCTCTGTGACTGCCCATCACTATGCCGCTTAAGAAATATAGTTCTAGGAAGTCATTTCTTCCAGGACTTAGAAAATCTATCTAAACAAACGGGTGCAAACCTGTTCAGATTTATTAACAGCTCAAAATAGCTTGAGAATGTATAGGGTTTTCATAGGTCCCATGCTTATTGGGCCCAAACCCAGGGTATCACAATGGATCTACATTGACAATTCTTTTTCAGGGTTTGTCGCAGGACGATAGAAGATTTGTAAGCTGACGATTTAAAATGACTAGAATCGACCATGCTCGAAATTCTAGAACAGTTTTATAATACCATTCAATTGGTTAGTTGGGTGTACAACATTTTATAAGGATCTAAAATAGTATACAATTTGTACTCTCTTTTATAAAATGTCTTCTAAAATATTAGCTATGATTTATCATTTCCTTAACCTACATACATATGTATGTACATATATTATTCTGATGTTAATATTCTCAATTCTGTATAACGAAACGACACATTAAGTCGATTATACATTCTGCAAATCTACGCGAGATTAGCTTTCATTTGATGATCCCGAAGTTCCTTTAAGTACGCACGGAGAAAAGGGTACAACAAAATTTATGTTCACGTATTAATACCTCTGTATATACAAAGATTGATTTTTACGTGTTTCATCGTATGGGTATTAGGTTTTTACTTGCCATTATAGGGACTATGAGGTAAGTTTAGGATTCGTGAATATTAAAAAATTGAGATAACAATCAAACATGACATTACAATCATAGAGAAGCCTAAAAAAGTGATCGATAAAAAATGTCTGTCTGTCTGTCTGTCAATATGTATAACGGCTTAAGCGATTATCTTCAAATTTGATGTGTGTGTGATTATTTTGACCTTCCCCAGAGGAGAAATTGAAATTTTATTTTTAGGCATAAAAATAACGGTACCTGCCATATGATCGTTTAGGAAAAGCTTATTTTTCTCGAAAACGGCTCCAACGATTTTGATGAACATTTTTGAGAATTTTTTTGTTTGTATTGGCTATCATTTGATTAGAACCAAATTTCTGGGAAAAGTCTATTAACGGTACCTTTCATATAACGGTTTTTTTAATTTTGGGCTTTCTCCGTAACAGCTCTTAGGATTTCTGCCAAATTATATATTTGAGAAGATCTAGGTAGTTTAATTAAGTCTGCATATCAACATTTTTAATAAGTTTTTTTTTAGTTAATTTTTGATTTTTTTTTTGAAAAATCAATATTTTTAAAACTAATCAAAAAAAATTATTTAAAATTTTATAATCACATGTATATTAATAAACTCTAAAAAACTGCATTAATAAATTTCAAAAAACTAAAAATAAAAAACAGGATTTTATCAAAACTGGTCCTACAAATTTCGAAATACTTTTTTCACAAATTCTTTGTTGTTTAAGACGTGAGATGGCGTACTTCATTTTTACTAAAAACTGTTAAGTATTATGGTTTTGATACTTTTTTATAAGTTCGAACTGTGTTATTTTCAACGAAAATGTTACTTGTTTCTGTCAAAGATCTTGCTTTCCAATGTAATTAGGCACATAAAAGCAAGTACGTGCGACCCAGGCGTTCCCATTTCTTGGTGGATATTAGAGAATTATTAGGGAGTATTTAATGATTTTAATTCGTAGGTTTTGCCAATTTGCAATTACAATTTTTGTCTAATTTCTCAGTAACAGCTTATTAGAATTTCTACACATTTTATATTTGAAAAGTTGGCCAAACAAAATCTGCATACCAAATTCTTGCAATATTTTTTCTGTTCATAATTAATTTCTTTTTGAATATTATCTTATCTTAATATATAAGAACCAGGTATCACGATGTTTGTCGCCAATGGACTTTAAAACTACAAAACCGCTTTTGATGAAATTTTCTATATTGTGTGAATTTGGTCCAACTTGATGTAAGGATGTTTTTATCGCTCAATATTTTTTTATTGCAAATTAAACGTTTATTATAAGGAAAAGGGTTTTGATTATTTTGGACATCTACATGTTTCTCGGTAACGGCTTAATTGATTTTGCCGGATCTTTCTTTCTGATACTCTAGGAGTAAATTAGACTATTTTAATCACCTACTAGATGGTGGTGCTGGCGTTTTTGTTGAAAATTCTTATTTATAGGTATACCGATTTTAATGGGTCTTTAACAGGCAGAAAATCGGTGTTGTAAGGCGTAACTTAGAGCTTAGACTATTTTAATTGCCCCCTAAATGACGCTGGGGTCGTTTTTCCTTAAAATGCTTATTTATAGACCGATTTTGACAGGAATTTCACATGCAGAAAGTTGATGTTGTAAGGAGTATCTGAGCCTATTATAGTCGCTTTTTTCAAAAATTCAAATAAAAATAATAAAAAAAGTCTTTAATAGATTTTGACCCGATAGGTGGCACTGGACACGTGATATTGGGAAATGAGGTTTTCCCTGTACTTTTACTATTTTTATATCAACAATATTAGACTTAAATGACTTAGCTGATTAAGAAAATCCTTTGTGTGTATTAGCATGGTTAGCTATTAGTTTCTAGATATTGTTGGGTGCTATAAGTAACTCTGTTGTTGGGATCCAAAAAAAAATCGTGTTATACCCGATCAATGACGAGTGGTCATCGTGATCTCACGTCATGATGTTTGTTGCCAATGGACTGAAAAACTACCGAACCAATTTTGATGAAATGTTCTATGCAGTGTGTAATTTGGTCTCACTTGAGGCATAGGACTGTTTTTATCTCTTATTAAGGGACTCAATATTTTTATTTTTTTGCAAATTAAAAGAGCCACAACAACGCGAGCCCAGGTCTGCTAGTTAAATAATATATTTAAAAAAAAATTAACAAAAAGATTATTAGTTGTAAAAATAATTACACATTTTTACTTGCGTTTATAGGTACTATAAGACAAGTTATGGATTCGTGCAGCAAAAAAGGAGAATCCGGAGATTCCGTCCGTCTGTCTGTCTGCCTGTCTGTCTGTCTGTCTGTCTGTCTGTCTGTTCGCACCTCTACAACCGATTTGCTTCAAACTTGGTATTTAGTATTTATTTGGTAGTATCTCGGGGGTGTTTTTCATTTTTGCTCTAGGTAGAAAAATAACGGTCGGTACTTGCCATACAATCTTTAACAAAAAGTTTGATTTTCTCGAAAACGGCTCTAACGATTTTGATAAAATTTCAGGGTGCTATTTTTTTACAACAATACATCCTTAAGTTAGAATGACTTTTTCTAAATTTGTTCTATAACGGTACCTCTCATAGAACCGGTTTTTTTCAAATGCGGTTTTATCATAAACCATTATCCCGATTTCAATAAAATTTTGCACACAGGAAGCAATTCAATTTTCGATTTTTTAAAATATTCTAAAAATAAAAATTGGTTTTCGAAATATTTTGAAAATAGGTTGATTGAATTTGTTTTAAATAATTTTTCCATATGAAAACTACAGATTTTCTTACTAAAAAATTTTTTAATATTTTTTCGAAAAGTTAAAAAAAAGACTTTTTAAAGAAACTGGTCGAACTTACTAAAATCATAAATAAACATTGTTGTTATCAAACTAAAAATAAAAACACAATTTTATCAAAATCGGTATTACAATTTTCAACAATTTTTTTTCCAAAAATTATTTATTATTTAGACATGTTTTTAGTGAAAACCGTTTGGTAAAGTAAATTATTTTTTAAGACATTAAATTAACCAATAACGCTATCAATGGACTATAACGTATAACGGACTGATTTTTTTAAACTAACATTCTTGAAGCCGTTTGCGAACAAAATATAATAATTTATTTAACAGTTATAATATTGAGCAAAAAACAAATTAAAATTCTTTTCCTGTTGAATATAAAAAAAACTTTAATTCCATGTAAATATACAAAAGTACATATTTCACATGTGCACCGCCAGCGCTACGAATTTTTTTAACAATATTATTTATTTATTTAAATATGAAGGTAGGCAGACTTCCATATGTGTAAAGACACGATTCATTCGGTGACACACGTGCCGATTATGAAATAAATTTGATTGATTGAATTCCTCATATGTACAATTTCCATTAAATTGCTTAGATCTATGCACGGTACTTTCACATTAATATTGTTTTATACTTATATGTATAAAGGAATGCTAATAAGCATAAGTACATATAAGTGTTACACCACCTTCATTGGGAAAAACAGGTGATGTTGTCAACTCAAACAACAAACAAAAATAATATTCAAATGGACTTTTTTTATAATTGTTATAAAAAAAAAATAATGTTACTTAAATAAAAGATCAGACTATCCGTCATTATTAGGTTAGTTACGTATTCGTAACCATCAAAACTGGCATTACGATGACTTAGAAGTCTAAAAATAAATGATAAATGTATTTTCTGGCCGTCTGTCTTTCGTTTAAAATTTATTTCTTGATATGCATTGGAAAATTAAAGTATTTTTTTTTAATAATAAAAATAGATAATAGGTACATAAAATTTTTGCGAATAACAAAATCTGTCAACGTATTTAGAATAAAGATTAAAAGAAACTGTTCTAAAGAAGGTGATATTGAAAACCTGCTTCAATAAAATTTATTTATTCGCACACTTTTTGTTATGTTCTAATTTTTCAAGACCCAATTGAAACATTAAGGAGCAAACGCCATTGTCGAAATATGTTTTTGTCTCATTGGGTAAAATTGAGTTGTTAAGAATTCGTAAAACAAAGCTTTTTATAATCCATAGGAGGAGTTTATCTGAAAAATATAGTTTACGGAAACATTACCATATTAACTAAAAACACATTTGAATGAAGAAGCAGACCGAAAAAATCAAATTACACCAATACAATTATATCAAAAAAATGTCTTGCAACACGTACACTTGTACTTGCCTCTTTTTCTAAATCCAAAAGAAAATCTACGAACTACTCGAATGCAAATCTACTTCATTTCATTTAAAAATAACATCAAAGAGTGTTGTTTGTCTTAAAGACACTTTACAAAGAATTTCAATTCAATATTTGAAAATGTACCTACCTATTCACCACTTATAGAAGTCAACATCTGCAGGAGCACTTAAAAATCAATTGAAACTAATTTCGCAAACGTTTACCACAAGGATTTCAATTTTTGGCCAAGCATTGCAGTGCTTTATCAATAAACAACAAAACAAATCAATAAACATCACAAATTGTCGTCTTGTCAATAAATTTGACACATTGTTTCCCCACAGGAAGTATAATTGTTGTCCATTTCACCTGTAGATGCCTTATGCCATCATCTTCATCATTTTCAGCTCTATATACCTACTCAATCAAATATGGCTTTTTAAGGTAAAATAGTGTGGCAAGTTCAGTTTGGCTAAATTAAATGTCAACAGAACCTAAGGGATTGATTGGGTAAAAGAGGAATTAATATACCTACATAGGAACGTACAGATATGTCGAATCCTTATAACATATCCCTTGGTCGATTGGAATGGCAAGACAAAACGTATTTTGGAATGATGTCGGAACAGAAAAGACATTCTTGAAATAAAGGATAACTTCAAAAAATTAAAAATCAATTTGTTTATTGTAGAGTCTTGGCTTGGAATAAACAAACTGGTAAAATGGTCATATATTTGTAGGATAATTTATATGAAAGATTTATAAAAATAAATACATACATAGCTAAGTCAATTTAGATGCTATTTTCAAACATCACATCAAGGACGCTGAATTTGTTTGACCTTTTGTAAGCATGCAGTTGCCAATTAAAACAAGTTTATTGCTATAAAGCAGAGATAACAAAAAAGGAGTAAGTTAGTAAGCAACAAGATTTATTGCCGACCGATCCAAATGATTTGCATGAATCGAAGCTGTTTTAGCGTAGCTAGAAAGTATTCCGATAGTAATGGAACTTATTTTGTTGTTTGGGGGTACATTAGGAATACTATCCTACTTTATCGACGTCAAACACCCTGTGCTAACTTAGGTCAAAAGCCCTCACATTTTTGGCATTTTTATCAGTTTTTCGCTTATACCTCTTAAACTTAGCACATTTTGTGGAACACATGGCAATAAAAAAATTGGAAAGCATAACATTTCCTACATATTTGAACCTCAATGAAAGTGGATCAGTAAATTTAAAATAGTTGTTATAAAATAATAATAAGTAGGTATGTAGAGTAATTATTTCATCAAGTTCTTCCATACATTCTGATTGCTGGTCGACGCTTCTAATGGCTGCTAGCAAGGTCTGCCACGTTGTCTTCTACCATGAAAAGCACTGCAAAATATTTTCCGAAGTGGTTTCTCTTCAGTTATGCGAGCTAGGTGCCCAACCCACCGGAGTCTACCGAGCTTTATTTTTTCCACAACATCTGGCTTCGAGGTAGATTTCATACAATTCATGATTGTATCTTCTCCGGAATCGTCCTCCCTCGCACATGGGGCCAACTTCCCTCTCGAACCCGGATAAGAGGTCAGAGTGCCTTTTTGTAAGCACCCATTTCGGATCCGTATATGTGAGTACTGGTAAGACCATATGCTTGTACAGAAGAGGTTTGGTTTTTATGGTAAAGTTTTTGGATTTAAAGCCTTGGGGCAGCGCATTTTTTGTGGTGATCGGAACCACACCTGTAAACAAATAATTATTTAATTCACGTGCATTCTATGTTGTTAATAGCAACAAGATATCATCTCGCAGGGTTAAAGATTGAAAATATAATATTAAGGTACTCATCTTGTTTGTTTAACTACCATCCCAATGAAGAAGGCAACTTCTGATGGGTCCTTTGGCTTCCCATCCACACCTGAACTAGTAAGTAAATCCCGAATGAATGGTACTTGGCGGCATCTGTGTATGGTGGCAGTCTGGAAAGTTGACATTTTGCTTTTGCAACATGGCCTTGGAAAAAATGAGGTATGTAAGGTCATCAAGATTGTCAATTATGATGGTCACTCCATAAAATTTGACAAAGAATTTCTCTCCAAGTCAGAGATTTGAGTTGAAATTGCCTCAGGATCTTTAAAAATTGCCAACATCTCTGAAAGGCTATAGGGTTTTTGATGTAAATCTGTATCACTCCTTTTTTCCAATACCAAAACTTTGTTAAAGAGTAAATCAAAGAACGCCAATAACGTTCAGCGGTTTTGGTGCTTTGGTATGTTATCCCAACATGATAACCAAAAAAACCACAATGGCATTGCTTACTTGTGGGTTTGGACGTAATCCACGTAGTTTTGATAGACTTCTTGAAATCTTGCTTCACTAAATTTGATCCAAACAACTCTACGTAGCAGGAACCTACCATAAATGAGGTGCATTTTCTGGTTACGAAGTATACTTCTTCAGATATAAGCGAAAAACTGAAAAAATGTCCGAAATATACCTATTTTGACCAATTGGATCCGATTACGCAGATATGAACATATCCATTTTAAAAATTGGGAATGAAATCCAAACATTAACAATTTGTGAACAAGAACCTCATGGTTTACCCTATCAAAGGCCTTAGCAAAATCTGTGAATACTATATGTCCGTCTGAAGACACTTTTCAAACCCCCTAACCCATGTCGGGCTTCAGCAATTATATGTATTTGTAAAAAAATTAAATTTATCGGAAACAATCTTTTCAAATCATTTTGTTTCTGACTAAATAAACCTCATGTTCTCTATTTACAAAAAACTAAATCAAGAATACGATTAAGCATATTAGGGGTATAATCTGTGGCGTAGTTAGGTGGATAAGTGCCCTAATGCATCGATATGCACTTTTCACAGAAAAATTAAACCCTTCGAAGAATTTCGGGACCTCGAACGTTTGAACGATTTTCTTGAAGTTTTCAGATATTCTTAACGTTAGCCCCCCGGGTGATCCTGTAAAGTTCGGACCCGATAGGTGGCGCTGAGGTGAAGATCATCGTCGTTTGTTCAGATGCTTAAAACTTGAAAATGTTTGGACCAAATTGCGTACTTCCTTCTGCAGGTTTGTTTGTAATTGCTGAGCAAATTTGTTGGAATCAAAAAGTCAAAAGTTTTACAAACTGCATTCATAGCTATAAAAACCGCATTCTTCATTTCAAATTTAAGCTCAAATGAAATTCTAGCAGAATAAAGAACCAAAGGGATGGATGTACGCAATAGAATAAGTAGAAACTTGATGAAATATGTCTGGTGGTAGGAGGTGCTTGCTCGCAGTTTACTTGTAAACATACTTTTTGATGGACTAACAATCTTCGATTCCATGCCAGAGGGTAGACGCAGTCAAGGAAGACCTCGCCTTAGGTGGCGCGCTCAAGTGGAGGACGACCTGAACCAACTTGGAGTGCAAAACTGGAGGCAGCTAGCCAAAGACCGAGTTGGCTGGAGAGGCATGTTGGTTGAGGCCCAGGTTCGTCCCGAACTGTAGCGCCACCTAAGTAAGTAAGTAACAATCGCACTAAAAAAACAACTCATGAATATTATCGGTTGGTCGGTCAAAAGTAACGGGGGTTGCGACCGAAATATCAATATTTGTTGTATAAACATCAACATCGATCGTTCCAAAAGGCGTACCACAAGGGTCAAAAGTTGGTCCGGTTCTATTCCTTCTTTTAACGAACGCATTTCTTGGAGTTTTAAAAAATAGTACCGTTTTTGCCTACGCAGATGACATAGCAATTGTTGTTAGACACAAGGGCCTTAAAACAGCTTTTAACGGTATGCAACAAGAGTTTGATGAAGTCTCTAAATGGTGTCATGATTTTGGGTTGGTCATTAATGCCAACAAAACGAAACTTATGCATATTCGCTCACCACAGCAAAAAGAGGAAAGAATAAGGATCTTCTTTCAAAATGAAAAATGTCCACATGTTCAAAAAAGTGATGCAATTGAAGTAGTTACATCTATAAAATATCTTGGAGTCACAATCGATGATCATTTTCTTTGGCGCCAACACATTGAGAGCATAAGGAGAAGCAGCGCCGGATTTAGCTTTTTTGGGCCCTAGGTCTAGTAAATGGTGCCCCCTATTTATATTTTCTTTTATATTGTCATATTTATTTACATATAAAAAAGAGAGAAAAAAAACACACTGTAGTGAATTCATTGAAACAAAAACAATTTTATTTATAATGATAATTACGAAAATATGTTTCACATATTTTGTTCAGGCTCATTGTGAAATATTGTTTTCTGGATTTCTTAGTAGCGAAGTCTTTTATAATTTCATCAAAATCAAAAGTGAAGTAAATTACTCTCAATGTAAAGCAATCAAGCCTTTCCTGCGTCATCATTGTTGGACAAGGACTTTTTAAACGCTTTAATTGAGAGAATGATCTTTCCGCGGAGCAATTTGTCACCATCAAACTTAAAAATAAATGTAATGCCGTGTCTACGTTTGGAAACGCTGATGTTATTTTTTCTTCTTACATTACTTTATATAAATTAGCTTGATTAAAAAATTTAAAATTATTTCCATTTTTATGCGTTATAAAACGATGGAACTGTACAAATTCTTCAACAAGTCCGGAATTTAAATTTTCGGAATATTTTGACACCAAACGCTGGGCACAGGCTTTAACATCGATTTTATGATTGCTTGTGCAGAGAAAATCAAATCGTCCAGAAATTTCGCTGTAGATCTTGCCTGTGGAAACCATTCGCATTTGCAATTTATCGATAATAATATAAAAAGTGTTTATTCGAAACTATTCCTTTAGGCCCAAATGAACTTCGGGAGTATTACCATCGTTTACCATTTTTTTTTTCGAATGCGTTCTCGTGTAACCGTGTAGCTGCCATCAGGTCTTTAGAGCGCATTTCAATATTGTTGAAATTATCACGCATGTTTTCCAGTTGATCAGTTAATGGTTTATACAAATTCGCGCACATCAATAATGTTACGTTTTCACTTTGCAAAACTTTGTTGACTTTTTGAAAACTTTGTAAAATATCGTCCCAAATTACAAGCAATAAAGCGAATTCTAGTTTATTCATGTTGTCCTGCAGATCACCAGCTTCCCTTCGAGCGTCTTCTATAAGTGTATTATCTTCAGACATATCCCTTAAATTAAAGTATCTAATAGTTTATTATATGATTTAATTATTGCAGAAGTAGCTGCAGCATGAACTTCTCAACGTCTATTTAAAAGAGATTTTAACAATTTATCATTTTGAAGAGCAGATTTTAAAGTTTCCCATCTACTACTTGATGCAGAAATCAAAAAATTTAAAGCGATTGTAGGACAGAAAAAAATCAACTGCGATAAGACAGCAATCCACTGCGACCGACATGATTTAAATAGTGTGATGCGCAAGGTACATAGACTGCATATGGGTTTGTCAGAAAAACTTTTTGTTGCATCCCTTTATACTGACCAGACATATTTGAACCATTATCGTGTGCATTAATTGATAGGTTATTTTCACTCAGACACTTTAGTGCTTGATTGGCTATACCATCCCCAGTTTGAGAATTCATCCCCAAGAACAACAAACAAACATTCAATAGGTTGACCATATTTAACAAAGCGTATAACAATACTCAATACAGGCAAGCTAAAATATCCAGAAATATTTATTTGTTGAATGATTTCTTCGCGAATTTTTTTGGCCATTATCTCTATCAATTCTTCATTTATAGTTTTAGACAGATACGAAGTTGCTCCTGAACCAGGATGTCCGAATTTCGAAATATGAGTGGCCATGAAATTATCAAACTTTGCTATTAATTCGATAAGGCTTGCATTTATTTGACTAACCAAATTTTTTCTTCAGAACCTCTAAATGCTGGACCACGTTCAGATAATTTGCAAAATACAGCAACCACCCTCTTAAGTATATATTTCCAGTATGAACACGACTATTACATTTGTTTTTCCAAATCTGTCTGATTTCCGAAGGCGGGACTTAATTATAATGCAATCCATCCTCTTTATGACTGAGATTTGTCATGATTATGTATTGAACAAGAACTTTTCCAATCAGGAAAACCTTCACGATTTATAAAAGTTAAACCTGGCCTATTGTGATCACAAAATAGCTTACAATAAAAGCAGAACAATGATCCTGTTGAGAGGGAATACAAAACCCATTTACGTTGATAGGTCTCACCATTTGCTTTTTATCAAACAAAAAAAGAGGACTGACAAACTCTAGTATCTAGTTTTTCCTTCTCATCGTTCATCGAGATTTAAAAAATGGACCATCATTGATTATTGCATTTACTAGGTCCAGAGGCGATCCAATATCCAATATCATCTGCGTAAAACCTAGTCCATAGCGCAGGATCAGGATTTTTATTTACATCTTCATCTTCCGATGTTCCGCTGTTTGATCCAGAAGAAACATCAACTTTATTTTCATGACTAGCTTGATTATCGTTATTCGATGCATCACCGGAAATTAATGACTGACTTGTTATTTCTATTGCAGAATCAAATCTATCACAATTATGTTGATTTTTCGTTTGAAATCTTTTGGTTTTTTGTCAAAGATTTTTGCTCCTTTTATTCTTGTTCTTTAGCTAGCTCCCGTTTTTGAGCTCCACTTAACTGAGTTCGTTTCATTGTGCCTAGTCAAATGAATTACGAAGAAATAAGATTTGGTAGATACTCGCACATTTATTCGCATCGAATGTTTCTACTACTTAAATTCGATCGTTAAATTTATGAAAATATACGACACAACAAACGTAAAATAATATCGAGCCAAATCACTATTCCACTACCAAAGTTAACTGTTATTATTTAATAATGCGAATTAAGAGTTAATACTAGACAAGCGCATAAAATTGTGTCAGCCAAAATTTTCACTTTTTCCAATTTTTTAAACTTTGATGTTAATTGATTAATAATTCCTTCATTGTGTGTAGTTTATTTTTGTGGTGCCCCCTCTGTTGTGATGCCCTAGGCCTGGGCCTTGTTGGCCTAAGGGTAAATCCAAGGCTGAGGAGAAGCATGGGAAGGTCTATGTTTGCTCTCTTTTATCTGGAAAAGTATTCAACAAAAGATGTCCTAAAAACAGTTTACTACTCGCTCGTTGAATCTCGATTGCGGTATGGAATTTTGGCCTGGGAAACGCATCAAATACTCACATGAATAATATCGTCAATCTACAGCATAGAATCTTTAAAATAATTAATAAAAATCATCTCTCTTTCAAGTTTTTGAATGTTAAAAATATTTATAAAATGTCAGCTATAATACAATACTACGACGATGTAAGGTTTCAGCAACCTATCTCACACAACATAAACACCAGAAGACGAGCGCAAGGTCTACTCGAGATTCCAGCGGTATACAACAACTACGGAAGAAGACAACTGAGTTATTCGATACCATCAATTTCTTGAAAATTCAACCACCCACAGATAAGGATAAAGCTTCGTGGGTAACACAAATATTTGTAAAAACTTTTGAAATTAATAATAATAATAAAAATCTAAAAATAATAAAAAATCTTTTTACTTCCGATTATAGGGACTATAAGGCAAGTTTAGGATTCGTGAATATAAAAAAAATTGAGATAACAATCAAACATGACATTATATTATTATCATAGAGAAGCCTGAAAAAATCATTGGCAAAAAATGTCTGTCTCTGTCTGTCGGTCTGCCTGTCTGTCTGTCATCATCTCTTAAAATCAAATGTTGAAATAAAAAACATACAACCCACAACAAATGAAAACCTTATTGAAATAGTGCAATAGAGAGACCACCTACTGCCCTATTCAGCCACATGACATAACAGATGTTTATAGAACGAGAGCAAAAAATCCGCAAAGATCAGCTATCATTGGCCCCGTTCGGTATCTCATAGAAGCGCTACCAAAGTATTGCATTGTTGTTGTAATACGTTTAAAAAGACAGCTGATCAACAGCTGATGACCATAAGCAGCTGTTGATCAGCTGTCTTCTTACACGTATTACAACAACAATGCAATACTTTGGTAGCGCTTCTATGAGATATCGAACGGGGCCATTGTGTCTTTTGCAAGCTACACACATAAAACCAATTTCATCAAAAATGCAAAAGCCGCACAGAGAGATCGACAGAAAAGTAATGTGCATACCACCAACACCAACAATCCTGTTTTTGTAAACAACCACCTTACACCACAAATAAACACTTGCTTTGGCTTGCCAAAAACAAAGCTAGGGAGTGCAACTGGAACTTTGTATGGGAAGCTGCAGGAAAAATATAAGCTCGTAAATACGAGAATGAAGAAGTTATACATATATGCACGGTAAATGATATTGGCAAAATACATAACTAATCTACAATATTATGAGAAAATGTGAAGAGCGAATGATAACAGCTGATATGATGGAAGAACGAGATAATGTAATAGAAGTTGAATGTAGGGTAGTGCAGGGTATCATGGGTATGAATGATATTGAACTAAAAGAATTAAATTATTGTTGTGTAAGTTTTAATATTCAATCGCTTCGAAAAAACTGGAACTTTTTTATTGCCGAAATCGAAAGTTTTCTTTGTTATTTAAATATTATTGTTTTAACTGAAATAAACATACATGAAGAAGAAAATTGCCTGTACCACATTGAAGGTTTTAATGTTGAATTAATGCATAGGAAAAATCTGGGAAAGGAGGAATTGCAGTGTTCATAAAAAAAGGCATACATTTTGAAAGATGTTCGTCGGAGAAGTTAAGCTACAATAGGCTTAGTATAAAAACAAAAGACAAATGGGGAATTAAACATATTCTTGCAATTTATAGACCACCATCACGAAGTAAAACATTATTTATCGATGAATTTGACCAACATACTAAAAACGAAAAAGACTTAATAGTTCTTGGAAACATTAATATTGACACTAAAGATCCCGAAAAACGATGTCGTTTCAGCAGTATATAATAGAAACAGATATATCTTATCACTTTGCAACATTCTACGGTATAAAACAACAAACGAACCAGATAAAGACATGTAATAAAACACTAACAAAAATAAACCAAGGAAAAGTAAATCGACTTATTCAGCAAACAAATTGGCAAGAAATGTATGAAAATGAACATGACGTTGAACGGCTTTATAATCAATTTGTTAAGAAAATGATGGACATATATTCAAATTCAACCGAAACTCAAAAAACAAGAAAACGACAAAACAAAAATTGGATAACGAAAGACATTATTGAACTCAAAAAAGGAGACGTGTTTTATAAAAGGTAGAAAAATAACCCAAGAAACGAAGTTTACAAATCTGACTACAAAAAGCTACGAAATTACGTGAACAAAAATATACAAATAAAAAAGGCAAACTTTTACAAAACAAAACTGACAAATGCAAAACATGACCCGAGGAAAACTTGGAGTATTGTAGATGAACTATTGGGTAGAAAAAAAACTATCAATTGATGAAACAATAGAAAACAATCTTTGTATTCAATCGAATGTTTGTGACATAGCTGAAGAATTTGCCGAGTTTTTTTCCACACAAGCATCTAAAATTATACATAATTGTACTTACAAAACGTCCAATCAGACAAGTCAATATACCGCTCAGTCTATATTTATTGAAGAGGCTGATGAAATTGAAACCCGAAACATACTGCATAATTTAAAAACGAACATAAGTCCAGGAGCTGATGGGTTAAGAGCGTGTGATATCAAACTGAATGCTGATTTTCTGACACCAATCTTACAAGTAATTATCAACCAAAGTCTGATGCAAGGATGTATTCCAAAAGTTTTAAAAACATCACTTATACGACCCATTTATAAAGGAGGAAAGAAAAACGAAATACTAAACTATAGGCCTATTTCTATTTTGCCCGCTTTTGGAAAATGCTTGGAAGAAGTCGTCTTAAAACGCTTGAATAAGTTTATTGAAAAAGACTGCCTAGTGCAAAGCAATCAGTATGGTTTTCAAAGAGGAAAAAGAACGGTAAAACTACTTGGGGAATTTTGTAACGTCGTCAACATGAGCCTAAATAAAAATCATCATATTTTAGTTATGTTCGCGGACTTCAGCAAAGCATTTGACACTCTAAGTCATGAAAAACTACTTGAGGTTCTATACAAAATTGGCATAAGAGGAACATTATGGAAATGGATGGAGAATTATTTAAAAGATAGGACTTTCAAAGTTAAAATTTGTAATTCATGCAGTGAAGAAAATATGTACATATGGCGTACCACAAGGGTCAAAACTTGGTCCGGTTCTATTCCTTCTTTTTACGAACGCACTTCTTGGAGTTTTAAAAAATAGTACCGTTTTTGCCTACGCAGATGACATAGCAATTGTTGTTAGACACAAGTGCCTTAAAACAGCTATTAACGTTATGCAACAAGAGTTTGATGAAGTCTCTAAATGGTGTCATGATTTTGGGTTGGTCATTAATGCCAAGAAAACGAAACTCATGCATTATTCGCTCACCACAGCAAAAAGAGGAAAGAATAAGGATCTTCTTTCAAAACCAAAAATGTCCACATGCTCAAAAAAGTGATGCAATTGAAGTAGTTACATCTATAAAATATCTTGGAGTCACAATCGATGATCGTTTTCTTTGGCGCCAACACATTGAGAGCATAAGCAGTAGCATGAGAAGTTCTATGTTTGCTCTCTTTTATCTGGAAAAGTATTCAACAAAAGATGTCCTAAAACAAGTTTACTACTCGCTTGTTGAATCTCGATTGAGGTATGGAATTTTGGCCTGGGGAAACGCATCAAATACTCACATGAATAATATCGTCAATCTACAGCATAGAATCTTTTAAATAATTGATAAAAATCATCTGTCTTTCAAGTTTTTGAATGTTAAAAATATTTATAAAATGTCAGCTATAATAGAATACTACAACGATGTAAGGTTTCAGCAACCTATCTCACACAACATAAACACCAGAAGACGAGCGCAAGGTCTACTCGAGATTCCAGCGGTATACAACAACTACGGAAGAAGAAAACTGAGTTATGCGATACCATCAATTATGAACCAGCTACCAGCCAACTTAAAAAACATTCAAAATTTCAAAAAACGTAAAAAATGTATAAAATTGTTCTTTTTAAACTAGTTTTTCAATTTTTGATCTATTATTTTGTTAAAAAAAAAACAGAAAAAAAACAATTTCTTAATTAAAAACATTATTTCGTATTTTTATATTAAAAATTAAGTTTCATATTTTTGTATTAAACATTAAACTTCATTTTACATGTAATTAATTAATAATTAATAACAATCACTTCAAATCAATTCGAATAGTTCTTGAAAATTCAACCACCCACAGATAAGCATAAAGCTTCGTGGGTAACACAAATATTTGTAAAAACTTTTGAAATTAATAATAAAAAAATCTAAAAAAAAAAATTCTGTCTGTCTGTCTGTCTATCAAAATCCGTCCTACAATTTTCGAAATACTTTTTTCATAAATTCTTTGTCATTTAGGACGTGTGATGAGTAAAGCCGTTTAGTTTTGTGGTTTTGATAGTTTTTATAAGTTCAAACTGTGTATTATTTTCAACGTAAATGTTATTTGTTTTTGTCAAAGATCTTGCCGTCAAATGCAATTAGGCACATAAGAGCAAGTACGTGCGACCCAGTCGTGCCCATTTTTTGTGGACAGCATAGGTACTTCATTTTGGCCTCATTAACTGCTAGTCCCATTTTGGCCGCTTCAGCTCCGATGTTAGCAAACGCTCCAGTGACAGCTCGCCGAGTTCTGCCAATAATGTCTATATGCTATGTCTTCAGCATATACTAGCAATTGCACAGACTTGAAAAAAATTTTCCACTACAATTAACTTGCGAGTTTCTTATATTTTTTTCAATTAATAAATTGAAGAAATCGCACGATAGCGCATTACCTTGCCGTAATCCTTTTTTGACATCAAAAGCTTCTGTGAGGTCAGTACCAACATTGACGGAGCAGCGAGAGTTCTCCATCGTCATCCTGCACAGTCGGACGAGTTTTGTGGGGATGCCAAAACCAGACATGGCTCTGTATAGCTCATCTCTATAAATGCTATCGTTACGCGGCCTTAAAATCGATAAAGAGGTGGTGGCTGGTGGGTATCGATTTAGAATTCTTGGCTAGTTTCCAGAATTTACTGTAGCGTGAACATTTGATCGAATGTGGATTTTCCTGGTTTCAAGCGTTCACATAGTACGGCAGAGAGGATCTTGTAGGTGATATTCAGGAGACTTATCTCCATCCGGACATTCCTGCTAAACTTACAAGCGCGAGTGTTGAACACAGAAAAAATAGCAACACTATAATGCTCTGCTTTAATGACTGTTCTGATCGATTCGCAGAAGTCTTGCACGGGCCTCTCAGAAAGAGGAGGTACGGCGGATGAGCCCAACCAATTGGACCAAAGATGGCGTCAACAGTCATTGAAGCAGATGCCCAATGAGCTACTTCGACGTATTTGGAGATAAGATCATTGGGACAATTCAATGCAAGTCAAGGCATTTAAATAGAGATGGTGGCAATAAACCCTTAATGGGCCAACTGCAGCGCTCATATCCCCGAAGCGGGTTACTGACTCCGGATTCTCCGGTTCCTTTTGTCCAAGGAATCCAACAAAGGACCTGGTACTCCAGGTTGGGGGTTGTACGTGGGGTAACCAACCCTGCCATGGAAAAAAATAGTTGCGAAGCGAACTATAGACGATTTTCTGTACTAAATAGAAAACTTTTAACTTTGAATTTATTAATTTTTTTTCAGACTTTCCCTACTAACTCGCAATACACTAATTTATTTGGATACTTTTTTTTAAATTGATGAAATAACTTTCATTTATCTTATCCACAAGATACTCAATTTGAAATAAGAACTTCATAGATGCATTGTCATTAAAAGTTAAGATAGAAAAGAATTTAATAAAGAAGCGACATTATGTAGGTATACATGTACATACATGTGAATAAAATAATTTTAACACAAATGAAAAAAAATATTAAACCACGAATATGATCCAGCAACCAATCCCACAGCCAAAGCCCATATGTTTGATACATACTCTTTGTTTTAATAAAAATGAATCCAGAGGAAATTGTAGATATTCCTTCAATCGAAGGATAACTCGCAACAGAACCAACATTTTATTATAATAAATTCCTAAGTAATCATAACATCATGATGCCGCCAGCCGCACCGCGTCGCCCATTGTGAAAACTGTTCGTCACAGCTTGATTCTGATTGCTAGACGTTGCAGTTGCCTTTGCCGTTGCTGTAAATTACAGCGGATATCAATTGTTTTAATTCAGACTCCGGAAGGAATAGTTGGCCAGAATACAAGAATGGGGTTCTATTGTAAGATGATGTGTTCGATTTTTTATGAGCCCCGTATCGTGGTTTGGTCGGTGGTCGTTTATTAATTAAGAGAGGATATAGTCGATCGTAGGAAAAATTAATGATCTCTCATTTAATCATTCTGTTTTAATTTTCCTTACTCCTGTATTTCAATTCATTGATTGAGAATTAACATCTGTTTTCCTGTGGCCAATATGGTAACGTAAGTTAGCAGAAGGGACAAAAAAAAGTGTACAATACAACTGTTGAAACTCAATTGAAAAAAAATTACTTAAAACAAAACATTTAGTTGGGTAACTTTTCTAAAACATCCATCCATTTTTAATCATACATTTTGATATGCATACCACATACTTCTTGTCATTAACTAGTAGAATTCTAAAAGATAAATCCAGCTATAATAAAAAGGGTTGAATATTGGTCGAGAAGCTTTTTGACACTTTTTCTCTCTTTTTTTAAGAAAAGGGTGATTTTTTATGCGTGGCTTTAATTGAAAAATGTGACAAGTGCCTACACAAAGCAACCTTTTTTTAATGATCATCGAATGAAGCACTTAGTGTTTTTTTGCTGACCCCAATTTAAATAAAAAAAACGAATTCTTACATTGGCAGTGACAAATTATAAGACTCCTCTTCACTTAATTTGTATCTGGATTTAAATAATGGTACATCCGGTTTGGGATAAGGGTTCTTTTTTAAAAGAACAGAAGAAGTAGAAATTGAGATAATGAGTGATCATTGTAGCAGGTACATGTATTTTTGAAAGTATAGAAAATAGGTTTCAAAAGACAATGGATTAAAAATTATTGTTTGGGGTTCAAAGAGCAAACACCCTTAAGCTTTTGTAACACTTAAATACTGATGGATGAGATTTTGCAGTAGATGTTGGTGTTTAAGTTTTTTGGTTTCTGTGATACTTGCGTATTTTAATATGTTAACTTGTGGTAAAATGTGACAAGAGACTGGACTACATGTTGTGCAAAAACAAGGAAAAATCACATAGGAGGGGGTTTGTAGTGACAACAACATAATTATCGCCATACAATCCTTTGCATCAACTTTAAACCTGCACCATCAGCCATATTGTAATGAGGCAATGGGTGGAGGTGTAATTGCCTCTTTTTACCGCCCGCAACTATGCATTGTAACTACCTATATATTTTTTACCGTTAATATTTTGTATCTTCAGCTAGAAGCCCTGGTAGTAGCTTTAAGTATATATTATTATCATGTGCATAAATGTAGAGCCTAATAAATAATAATAAAAATAATAACCAATTTATCGAAATGCGAACAAAAAAATAATATTCAGTGCCAACAACAAGAACCCAACCAATTCAATATAGCATTGTCAAAAGGGGTAATAGAAATCGTGTGGAGTTTAATGCTTCGAAAACTCAATGCTGCCTTCTGTCGTTAAAGCTAAACATACCCCTGATGTGTTTGTCCATGAATAGCACTTAAAAATGCTGCAAAGTGCTTAGGTTTTCTGTATCGTTGCAAGACGTTGTTGTCCCCTTTTGATCTGGCAACAATTCACAAAGTGTTTATACGCCCAAAACTCTAGTATAACTTACACCTCTGTGCTTCGCAAACAACTCTATACCTGCTCGATAGAATACAAAATAAAGAGTTAAGATTGATAGGAAATAGAACTGTTTCGGAAACAATTTCTGTACTCGAACACCGAAGCAATGTTTCATGTCTTTCCTTATTTTATCGCTTCTTTTATAAAAAATATTGACTCGAAGTAGCCAGCTGCATTCCTCTACTTAAAAGTTTCTCTCATAATACTCGTCTCGCAAGGAATACTTATTAGTTCAACCTTGAGCCCAATTTCGGACGTACCGTGAAATATAGGGATTCTTTTATTAGCCGAACAACACGAATTTGCATTAGTTTACCCGGCCAGATTTTCCCTTGCAATTTTGATCTGCAAGCTTTCAAAACCATTGTTAGTCGATACATCCTATCCTTCCACTCCCTATCTTCCTAATGCCCGCGCAGTGTGCTCTACATTAAAAGGGAAAAAAATAATTCCTTGGCCGCGAGCTAATTATAAAATAATAAAAAAAAAAAAAATAACTGATGTGTAATTGCCGTAGAAGGAGGGACGCCTAAGAAATAGGAATACAATTCTGATGAAATATACTTCTTCTCGTCATTGATGATTATCACGAAAGTTCTGTCGAGGAACGGTTGGAGCGCCTTCATATCTGTACCAAGTTTTTCAGTTCAGAGAACCCAGAAGCCAGAATAACAACTATGAGCAGATTTGCTCCTCTGCCAAAAAGCTTAAATGTGGGCTACCAATACAACGTTAATTGAGGGTCCACGGGAACTGATGGCTACCGTTTCAAATTGTATTGCATTTACTGTCATTTTATCTCTCGTATTCATGAACCTACAAAACAAAATTTAATTGTGTTTTACAAAAGATGGGTACTTGAACAATAAATGAACCAATATCTATGCCGATGAGTGTGAATATTACATTATTTTACATATAAGGATTTATTAATTATTTTTTTTAATATATACTTATTGAGTGCAGAACTGTGTTACTTATAATCAAAAACTATAAAATGAGGCTGTGAACATAAAACCGGAAAAAAGGGTTAAAACATATACCTTCCAAACTATTGGAGATAATTACGCGAAGTATTTTTTTTAAATAGATTCGATATTTGATAGAAAGCAAAGGAAGACTGACTACAGAAATGTGTGTACCCCGTTGTGTGTGTTGGACTGCTAAGCGAATGAGTCTGGGCTCGAATCCCACTCATAGCCTTCTTTTCTGGGGTACTGCCTCTTGCGAAAAAACTGATAAAACCTCCAAGAGTAAAATTTATCTCGAAAAAATGCATCTCATTTAGCCGTTCGGACTCGGCGGTAAACAGTAAATCCCTTCCATTCTTGCAGATTAACAACACCTACACAGGATTGGTTGAGAGTATAAGTCACTAGGCCTTGGATCCTTAGGGAGCTGTCGCGCCAATAAATTTAACTTATATTTTTATTTTATTTTTGTATTTATTAGTAATTTTTACAAGATAAAACAATAAATTAGATATTAAAAAGTCGTAAAAAAAGGTTTTTGTAGGCCTCTTGAATCTAATACAGATCGATACGGTACAATATACCGTTTTGATTCTGGAAAGCATAAAAAATTAAAAACAAGTAATAAAAGATTTATTTTTGTTTACAGAAACGTAAAAAAGGTATATCTTCAAAGTATTAAAACAAGGTAAGTACAAGTTTGTTTACAAGGAACTTTTTGTTAAGTAAGTTAGTTTTTCATTCTTTTTACTTGCGATTATAGGGACTATAAGGCAAGTTATGCATTCGTAAAAAAAAAAAAAAAAAATTCTAACAATCAAACATGATATTACGATGATAGAGAAGTCAAAAAAAGTGGGTCCGGAAATTCCGTCCGTCTGTCTGTCTGTCTGTCTGTCTGTCTGTCTGTCCGTATCGATATCTACAGCCTAAACGGTTGGGCCGATTTGATTCAAACTTGGAATATAGTATTTTTAGAGTGCTCTACCCGACAGTTTTTGGAATTGGCATTCTAGCTCTAAAACTAACGGTACCTGCCATATAACTTTTATCAAAAAACTTATTTTTCTCGAAAACGGCTCCTACGATTTTGATTAAACTTTCAGAATGATGTTTTCTGTGCAAAATCTATCTTTTAATTTTAATGGATTTTTCAGAAAAAGTTTTATAACCGTACCTCCCATATGACCGGTTTTTTTAAAATCAGACTTTCTCGTTAACTAATTGACGGATTTTGATGAAATTTTCAAAATATGTAGTGTTTTATGATTTAAATAATATTGCTTATCAAAATTTTCAAAAACATTTTTTTTTAATTTTAATAATTTTTTTAAAAAAATATTTTGTTTTTTGAATATTTTGAAAACGGATCTATAGATTTTTTTTTTAATTTTTCTCCTAGTATAAACTATAGATTTCTTAAAATTGACATACTAAAAAAAATTTTAAAATATGTTTTCGAAAAGTTTTTCAAAAAAAACATTTTTTTTTATAAAAAAATGGTCGAACGATTTTGAAATGAAAAATTCATAAAATAGAAAACAGCAAAAGAAATAAGATGGCTTACAACATTTTTTCCAAAAAACGTTATGAGTAGTGTTTTTTTGAATTCATAAATTTTTTTCCACAACATTTTATTTCATATTGCTCGGCTAAGCCCTAGCCAAGCCATTAGTCAAATAAAAGAAAGTGACAACCTACATTACATACATACTTACGTATTTTAAAGTATTTTTCATCATCATAAAAGCACAGAATAAATAAGGAAGCCTTTGATAAACACACAAAAACAACTAACAAATAAAAAAAACTATTCGATTACTACTAAATGCAAAAATTTCAATCGAGAAAACAAAAGTTTACACCTTCCTATAAACAAACAAAACCACTGTGTTAACTTTTAATATTGTCTCTTTACCTACTCGCTTAACAGTAGTTGGAACGCGTATCTTAATTTTAGCACCTACCTTCCTTCCAACCTTATTATAGGTACCTAAATCCTTTATAAATTCCATTGGTCCCATATTGGGACGTATAAAGGTCCCTTTACCTAGCATTATTGCCATACTGCTGATTCCGACGAATCTTTATGCCAGTTGTTAAAATTTTTCCATACCAAAATGAAAATTTAACTGAATAAAGTCCTTTATATCTTTCTATTAGCAAATTATATTATAAACAGTAAGCAGCAAGTGGAAAGATAATACTACACTAAAAAACTGCAAAAGCTAACAATCCTATATATTTATGTGTTTATCCCTTTGTCGTGACGCATGTTCGTTCGAGCTTCACCCCAAAACGATTCTAAGGAAGTTGCACGTCATACAAAAAATATTAAAATAAAATCTTTGTCAAAGAGACGCCTGCACTTAAAAAGGATTAGCACATAAGAGCAAGTACGTGCGACCCAGTCGTGCCTTTTATTTTTTTATAATTAACGCGCGCACAAGGGACTATTTGTTTCTCTTTTAATGTAGAACACACTGCGCGGGCATTAAGAAGATAGGGAGGGGAGAGATAGGAGCTGTCGATTAACATTGGCTTTGAATGTTTGCAGATCAAAATGGCAAGGGAAGCACCTGCCCAGAGGTGGGAGTTATACTCGAGTTTAGGGCGTATAAACGCTTTATAAATTGTAGCCAGATCAGATGGGGAAAAATACTTCTTACACCGATACAGAAAACCTAAGCACTTAGCAGCATTCTTAGCGATTTCAAAAAAAAAAATAAATGGTCGTTCCAACGGAGGTCGTCGTTGACACACATACCGAGTACTGAGAGCTTTTCGGTTTCTTCATTCATGGACAATGGCATTGGGGGTATGTTTAGCTTTAACGACAGAAGACAGCATTGAGTTTTTGAAACACTAAACATCAGACGAGCTTGACATATGGTACCGTTGCAATTGTACGTCCGAAGGCGAAGGACGTGAATTATCGAACGAATATGAAAAGCTGAGGGTAGAGTCATCAGCAAAACAGTTAAGTGGATTAGAAGTAACAGACAGAAGATCATTTATAAAAATGAGGAAAAGAGTCGGAGACAGAACAGAGCCCTGGGGCACACCAGCATTTATTTTGTGGGAATCAGACTTGAATCCGTCCAATACAACTTTTATTGAACGGTCCAGAAGATAGCTTCTAATCCAACGAACAAGAGTATTATCGATCCCAAAAGCACGCGTTTTCGATAAGAGAGCTTCATGCCAAACTCTATCAAATGGCTTGGAGATATCAAGAGCAATAATCTTACTTTCACCAAAGCGATGTAAAGATTTGTTCCACTGTTCGGTGAGATATACCATCAGATCACCAGTGGAACAATTGCTGCGGAAGCCATACTGACGGTCATGGAAAAGCTTTCGTTCTTCGAGATATTCCTTAAGCTGACGGTTAATCAGTGTTCCATGACCAGAAAGAAGGGATGTCAGTGCTATGGGTCGGTAGGAAGAGGAGGAGGATGGGTCACCTTTCTTAGGGACAGGCTGGACAAATGCTGTTTTCCATTTTCTAGGAAAGATTCCAGAAGAGTAGGAGCGATGGAAAAGCTTACGCCAGTGTGGAAGAACACCTCTTCAGAAGAATCACTGGTATACCATCCGGGCCACCGGATTTATGTATATCGAGATCTTTGAGAACTCTTGCTACTGTACGAATGCGGAACAAAATCTGTCCCATGGAAAAATTTACATTCTCAAGTACAGGAGGGGCAACGTTGCTTTGAGGCAGCGTGGATGGGATGCGGGCAAGTTTGCCTTCTCTGAAGAGTAAACAATTGGTTTGTTATTGTCGATGAGCGTTGGAACCGAAGATGTCGAGGAGTTTTTTATATTTTTTACAAATGACCAAAAATTTTTACTGCCTTTGGGACACTGCAGAATTTTTTGCCGTAATTTTTGTTCATGCAAAAATTTGGTTCTTTCAATAACGGAGTTGCATGAGTCTTGCTTGTTTGTGCTTTTTCCGATTTTCCTCTGTAGTGTTGGCTTTGTAAGAACGGAAACTTACTTCTTTAAATCTGATAGCTTCTTTACACTCAGAATTAAACCAAGACTTTTTCTTTAGGTTTGATGCTTTTTACTCTGTTAAGAATAAAAGCACGCATCCCTAGAAGAATCACATTTGTGATCATTTCAGCACTGGCATCAATGTCACTATCGAGGAAGCATAGTGACCAGTTAAAGTTTCGGAAAAAATTTTCAAGCCGTCCCAGTTGGCTTTCTCGCATTGCCAAACGGTCCTGGTGGGAAGTTTTTCATTAACTGGATGGGTGGAGGATGAGAAATTAGCTGAAATGACACAATGGTCTGAAGTGCCAAGTGGAGAAGTTACACTAATGGTATATTTATCAGGGTGAGAAGTAAGAAACAAGTCAAGAGTTTGGGCGGCTTGCCCAGCAACATCCGGTATACGCGTTGGTACATCGATCAGTTGGGTAAGGTTATGTAACCCGGCAAAAAATAGCGGAGCCAATTGGAATTGTGTACATTGAAATCGCCCGCAATAACGATTTCAGTGCGAGGACAAAGGAAAACAATTTTCGAGATGGAATCAGACAGTGCATCAAACTCGTTACAAGTCGAAATACTATCGAGATTTGGACTCCTGTAAATAAAACAATAATGAATGACATGCTTGCGGACAGTAAATTTGAGCCATAAGAAGTTAAAGTCCGTGTTGGAACATTGCCCATATTGGGGAAGGCTCTGGCAAGCAATATCATGCCATGCAGATTAACAACACACACACAGGAATGGTTGAGAGTATGCCACTAGGCCTTGGCTCCTTAAGGATCTGTCGCGCCAATAAAAAAAAAGTTAGTTTTAATTCTTAAACGCTGTTGTGGAATTTCGTCAACGAAATCGCCACAATGATTTTCTTCTTCAAAACCGGAAAACCCGATTACTCCTTTCAAAATCCATCAGTTTTCACCACATTGGTGTTTTTGAGCTTGTCGATTACCGTTTTCTTTGCGCCAGTCAGTGGAACTTTTTCTCCGATCTGGCAAATACTATGTATGGAAAAATCAGCGCAAAGTCGAACCATTTTATGTCTAATAGACAAAGTGTGTTTTGTACTGTTCACCTCAGAAGCAATTTCATTATATCCTGTTTGTTTGTTTGAGATTTTGGTGTGTACTTTTTTAGAGTTTAATAATATACACCTAATTTTAAAATTTTAAATATTTTTTGATAAGTATTAAAAATATTGAATTCAAAAAAAAAAAAAAATCAAAAATTTATCATAAATACAAAAAAATAATTTTTCAAAATGTTGGAATGCAGAATTTATTTGGCTATCTAGGTCTTTTTTATAAAATTTTATTGAAATCCTTTGAGCCGTTACCAAGAAAGTCGAAAATTAAAAAAAAAAATCATAAAAATCGTTGGAGCCGTTTTCGAGAAAAAATAAGGTTCTCCTTAACGGTCATATGGCACTATGACAGGTAGCGTTATTTTAAGTCCTAAAAATAAAATTTCAATTTTCCCTCTGGGGAATTTGAAGATAATCGCTTAAGCCATTTAGGCTGCAGCTCGTTATACATACTGACAGACAGACAGACATTTTTCGCCACTAACTTTTTTTTATTTATGCCATGTTTGATTGTTATCTCAATTTTGTTTATGTTCACGAATTCTAAACTTGCTTTATGGTCCCTATAATCGCAAGTAAAAACTATAGATCTTTGCTGTCATTTACAGAAGAGATAGTTGTGTTTTGAAAACAAAATCATTTATAGTGAAAAATTAGTTGTGTTTTGATTGTTAAAAAAATGGATAGGGTAATTTTGATTCTACATAAGGTTGAAATTCAAGTTCTTATAACTTTATAAGTAGATAACAGTTGAAGGGGGAAGGGGGTCATGACCACTGTGATCCCCCTGGAGCCACCACTGCGAGGAGGATTGGCTATTTCTCTAGAGCATTGTGTACATAAATCGCGATACAATAATAAAAGGTAAGAATCATTACGAAGGTAGTCAAAAACATGGTCGGAAAAACATGGTTATTAATCTGAAAATTAATATGAAAAGCTAAAAGTATCTTCTCAGTCACTTCACGGTAAAACAACTAATTGGATTAGTTGTTTCAGATAAGAAACTTGATATATATATTATAATTACATACATATAAGAAATGATAAAAAGTTTATTAAAATATATGAGTTAAAGGTCCTGAAGAATTTGTTGAAACCACCCCATGGCTTTCTTGTATTGCCCAACAGTTCTTGTAGGTCTTTTTTCTCTGACTCTAGAACTAGTGTAGTTACTAAAAGCGTCAGAGAAAAGTATTAGGTAAATCGAGAATTCGATTTTTGGAGCTTATTTGCTGTAAGTCTGTGTAAATAATGCAATCAAGAAAGGTCAACTTTCGATTTTTTCAGTTCAACATATATAAAGTTTTTGCCAAAAACTTAATGTGAACTATATCCAACAAGATTAAATTTGTAATCATTAAGTTGGAAAGAAAGAGCTATATGTCCAGGGCCAGACTAAGTTAATGTTGTAAGAAAATAAGATTAAAAAGAACTAAGTTTAAGACTCAGCACTAATTTTAGACTTTTTTAAATTATTGATTCAAAATAGCTTTTTACGGCCTTTAATTCCACCAAAAATTGGCGTTTCTTCCCGATAACTTACTTTAATATTTAGTAATACCTTATTAAAGTAAAATATTCTATTTTGAAAAATAGCTTGAAACATCAATACTTTTCACACATTACATATGGGCCGCTTGATTTCTATTATTTTGGTTTAAAATTTAAGTTTATTTACTACCAAAAAAAAAGATATAACAAAACTTAACTTTTCCTTGCTTTTTTGAAGCTTATATTAAATGCTTTGGAAAGCTACAGTAACATCGTTAAATTGATTGATTGACCTTTCATTGAACTTCGAATCGTATTAAACGCGACCATCCAAAATGGAAACTTTTTGCTCTAAAACAGAAGTCATTTTAGTAAATAGATCCGAAGAATCTATAAAGATACACATCACTCCCTCTGCCTTCAGGCAAAAATCCTCTTTTCTGCTTTGATATTAATAGAAATAAAATGTGGTTGCAAATTACAATAAAAAGCAAGTGAATATTGAATTTCTTTGATCCTATTAGCAGTCATCAGCCACATTATCCATTTATTTTCAAAAAATTCAACCACCCAACTCAGGCCCAGTAAATGGTTTCGCACTTCTTTTAATCCTTAAAGGACATTGTCTGTTGTTACATTTTTCCAAAGTGGTGCGGGTAGCTAAGTTATGGAAACTTTTTGACGAATATTCAGCATGGTGGGTATCTCCATATTTAACGTCATCATTAAGTGTATAAGTTAGAGATTTATTTTCATGTCAAGTGTATACCAAAAACAATTACGAGTGAGTAAAACTTGTGCCAGCTTACACCAGGACCAGGAGGAAAAAGAATCAGAAGATTCTCTGATTCTTTTGGGAATTGGGTTGAAAATTTCCACGCTCACGTTTGTAAGTTGATACTTTGGCAAAGAGAAACATAATACGACATGGCAAAGACGACGGCCGTGTAACATTCACAGGGAGTGGCAAAGTGGATGAAGGATTTCGGCAAAAATCATCTGTGAACCTTGGTCCCTAGGGAATAAATGATTTTTCCTCCCCCAAACAATTATTTTCATTATTACTTTTTATTGTTTATGTGTGCATATATGACACATTTAATCTATGAGATTGGGTTGATGAGAAAAAAGGTTGATATAGTTTTTATTTGTGAGTACAAATATTTGTGTAGATACACCGGCTAAGAAATACAGGATAAGCTGATATGATGGAAGATTTAAAACATCTAATCTTACAATACATCTTTGATTTAACCCACAAAAGAATAACTTTAGGTTATGGTTTTGCAGATAATTAAAAAAAATCTGGTTTCAAATATGTAATTTCAAATACAAGTGCTTAAGCGTGTCGCATGAGTTTGCGTATATGTTAAATTTAGATCAGATTAGATAGATTATTTTATTAGATAACGTTGATTACAATTGCATACAAAATTAGAAATAACAAAAAGCATGGCTTTATATAAATAATATAACATTTAGTTCAAGACCTATAGTTTCGGATTTTAATAATAAAACCAAACATATAATTTAAAAGCTTTCATTAATAATTTTGTCTCTATAGATTAAGGCTAATCTGCAATACTGAAATAATTTTTGTACATCCATGTTGTTGAGCAAGTTTATTATTTGCTGCCAAAGGCATTTCATCTAATTTCCTTAATTTCCTTAAGACATTTTCCCATAAAATGAAGAATATCCTCTATTTCTTCCAGGTTACATATAGAGCAAATTATGGGTAAGTCTTCTCTATGTGGCATTAAGTTAAGTTGTAAATGTTCACCTCGCAACTTTATCATCATCGATATTTCCGCAATACTGTTGTCGTCTCTAAAATAATTCCTTCCTTTCAAATTATGGTTTAACTTAGAGTAAAGCTGTCCACAGGCATCGTTCATATATTTTTTTCTTTGTACGTACATAAAACGTACACCGCAGAAATGAGCCGGTAAAGAGACACTTTCATAAAATAATGACTAAAATTATCTAGATTAAATTCCATCCCAACCTCTCTCACATATCACCTTAACCGAGTCCACCGCTGTTTCTAGAATAATCGCGTAGTATGTAGTATCGAAGAAGTTTTTCTATGTACATATTCATACTGCTTCGCTCCCCTGCGAAAACAAAACTGATTCTGCTATCGCCTCAAATATCTTGATACGATTTATCAAAAGGTGTAACGATTCAGGTGATGATGCTAAAAGTACAATGTCATCCGCAAATAGCAATGCTTTTATGGAGAGCCCAGGCGAACTCAATGCCACAGAGTAAGAGGCAAACAGGCTTGGACTCAATGTACAACATTGTACAATGTCCATTTTACAGTCAACATAATCGTCTATTAGCGCAATTAATTCGATTAAGTATAGAACGTTTTCGCACCACGTTTACTCTAAATGATCATTCGCATCCACAGAGACGTTGTACAGTGCGTACAGAAGAAGTCTTTGCTGCTGTAGAGCGTAGCGTAAAGGAAGACCTGAATCAGTCTATCCGTCATCGTGCACAGGAATTGGATATGTGTCCATCTACTTTATGGAAGATTTTGCGGAAAAATCTTGGTTAACGTGCTTACAAAATCCAACTGGTGCAAGAATTGAAGCCACAGGATCACCTAACAAGGCGTAGATTCGGTGAAAGGGCCCAAAACAAGATTGCCGTTGATCCCAATTTTCATAAGCGAATTTTGTTTTTAGCGATGAAGCTCACTTTTGATTGAATGGATACGTCAATAAACAAAACTTCCATATTTGGAGTGTTGATAATCCTCAAGTGTATGTTGAGTCACCGTTACGTCCACAAAAACTGATTGTTTCGTGTGCTTTATGGATTGGTGGAATAATTGGTTCGTACTTATTTTTTTAAAAACGATGCTAGCCAGAACGTTACAGTCAACGGTGACCATGGTGACCACTATAGAACCATGATTACTGATTCTTTGGTTCATCAGTTGAACAACCATGCTGTGCAGGAGCTGTGGTTTCAACAAGATGCGCAACGTGTCACACAGCTCGTGCCACAATTGATTTATTGAAGGAAACGTTTGGTAACCGCATAGTTTCACGTTACGAACACGTGAATTGGCCTTCAAGATCGTGCGACTTAACGCCACTTGACTATTTTCTGTGGGGATATGTAAAGTCGCTAGACTACGCCGATAAGCTCGAAAAGATTCACCACTTGGAGGACAACATTCGTCGCGTTATTGCCCATATGTGGCCACAAATGTTTTAAAAAGTTATCGAAAATTGGACCTCCAGCCAACCGAGCCAACCGTGCCGGTCATATGCCAGAAATAATTTTTAAATTGTAGTGCCAGAAGATTATCTTTCGAATAAAGTAAATTTCATGTCAAAATATAAAAAAAAATCATCTTTGTTTCATTCCGTTTCAAATTCAAACAAAAATATGTATAGATAATATTCGACTTTATTTAAAGTTGTTAGTATATTTTTTGTTGAACAAATATATGAGATTTAATGCAATTAACCTAACTTTAAAATTTTCGCAAAAGCCCACTTAAAACTTCGAGAAAACATATTTAAAGAATTGATCCCCCTCTCTCAAATGGCCTTTACCATGTCAATATTGTCTTTAATTCACAGATCACGGATGAAAGTATTTTTTTAATGGATTGATGCGCGCTCAAATTTTATTGATTTTTGTAAGTAAATAGTTAGTTTTAAGTTTTGAAAAAACTTTAGAAACAGAAATCTAAAACATGTAGCATAATATTGGAGTCCCTGATGTCGGGAGCGTATCGGAATTCCACTTTTAAAAATCCCGTCTGCTAAAATACTGTTTTTTTTCAACCCCGCTTGTTCAAAATCCCGATCTATTATAATCACGCTTTTTAAAATCCCGACAAATCCCGACAATCCCGTTTTTTTACAAAACATTCTTATCAAACTAAATAACAATAGATGTAGGTTTTATGCGGTTTTTACTTTTTTATAAATTTAAAATTTTTAAAAATATTCGACTTTAAAGGAAATACGTTGGAATGTTCTTAATCTTTTCTGTGCGCACACATTTGGTTTTGCTAACATAATTTACATTATTTTATTTAATGGCGGGATGACATAAGGTCTAGGGATTTGGAGAAGGTGCAAGGTTGGGTATGTGTAACGTTTTTTTTTTGATTTAAAGAACTTTTGCATAAGCCCAATCTCGCACCTACTCCAAACCCTATCGTGAGCTCAAGCAGGGAGGCAGCATGCCCCTCCATACCTATACGTCATACTGATTGGGAGATAAAATCTCAAGAAATTTCTTTGCACACTGATTCGGTTATAACGCCGAAATTCTGATCCACATTATTACCAATGTCCATGGACCTTATGTCATCTCGCCGTATTTACTTTTTACTTTTTTTTGGAAATTGTTGAATTTTGTTATATTTATAACTTAACTTTATTTTGATAT